>JAPVLO010000076.1:3834642-5112857 GCA_027257055.1 Cephalopachus bancanus
AGCATTGCATGGAGAGAGAGGAAGGTAGTGAGTGGAGAATTCATTTCAATACCCAGTTCTCATGGGAATTAAGAGTGAAAACTCACTCCATTCCTGAGAGAATGACATCAAATGATTCTTGAGGGGTCCACTCCAATGACCCAGACATCTTCCACTGGGCCCCACCTCTAATAACAGCAATCAAATTTTAACATGAGACCTGATGGGAGAAAAAAAATTCAAATCATATCAATTGATACCATATGTTTATTCAACTTCTAGATCTTTAGCTTCAAACTTGACCTGTCCCCTGTACAACTTGTCAAAAATACGTTAAAACAACTCCTCTTGACAGTTTCACAAAGCACACCAGACTCAATTTCTTGAACATGGTGCCTCAACTCCACAATCCATCTCACAACCACCAGGAAACAAAAAATCAAAAAACAGCTCTCTACTATTATTACAAAAATTAGTATGAGGTTATAGTTTATTGCATTTTTGCCTTTAAATACATATTCTCATTTAATTATAATAACAGCTCCATGGGGACATGAAATCCAATGAAGTTAAGTAACCTGCCTATGATCAATAACTAATATGGAGTTGAACCAGGTCAAATGCAAATCTATCTGACTCTAGCGGCCACATACTACAGAACTATTTACTACAGAACTATTTTGTGTGTTGCTTATTGAAAATATAATTTAAGGGCCAAACTTTCTTTTCAAGGATGTTGTGCTTCATGTATATATTATCCATCCAGCAATAACTATCACTGCTTTTGAAAGAGAAACTTCCTTGTTATTTTCCAAACAAGTCATCCACTTGATTGCTTCTGTGTCTATTCATGCTATTTTTCTCACTAATGGTGCCCTGTCTCTTTCACATTTATACAGGTTCTCCCCTTCTTTCATTTAAGGCTTAAGATTTCTGTAAAAGATCCTTAGATTTTTTCCAATGATGCTAGTTAATTTCTTAAACTCCTATAGCACAATTTTTGCTTAATTATATATTAATTAAGATTCATTGCAAATTATCTGAAAGATACTGATCTTAATCATATGAAAGTTTTCACTCTCTATATAGATACGGTCTATCTTAAAGGAAAAATTTAGTTGGGATTATGCAAGTAGAATATCACTAAAATGTAATTCTTGTATATTATTTAATGGTTTTCATATTCTAACTATTTTAGCTGTCCTTTAGCACAAAGACTGTATGGTCAACTTATTTTTGTGTCCATTTGAAAACCAAGTGCATTTCATTAAAGAATTATTAAATTAACTGAGTCTTTTATTTTTAACACCATGTTATGGCTTTTAAATTTTGCTGCTCTCAAAAATATAATTGAGTTGATTTATTATATCATCTGGAAAAATATTTATCTCCCTCAAATCATGGATTGATATAGTTCATGGATGTAATTGCAGAACTTTATTTATTTATTGAGTGGAAATTTAAATAAACTGGAAGTTGGCCAAAATCAAAACTGTTATCACAAAGAGCTTATTTATCAGGGTTGTTATCAAATTTGTTTATATAATACTAAATAAAATACATTTTAAAAAAGTAGAATAGATATAGTCAGTGATTTCTCTTTCTTTATGCTAGTAATCTCTTGACTATTTGACATTTTTGTGGATTGATTTTTCTATTTATATAGAATGGCATAATACTTGTAGATGGCTTAGTACAATTTTCCCCATCCCCCAAAGCATTTGACTAATGAATATGCTGGGGAAGCTGTGCTGTAGTTGTTATGTTTTTAAGGTACTATCACATTGAAAATGTGCCATAAGGCATAAGAAAAGAAACTCAGTTATGTATGGAGAACTGAGGGATTCTATATGTAGCTAATAAATGAAAAAATAAATAAAATGTCCAACCAAAACCGCTTGTGCTTTGTTACTATGAGA
Source organism: Cephalopachus bancanus (assembly GCA_027257055.1). Taxonomy (NCBI): domain Eukaryota; kingdom Metazoa; phylum Chordata; class Mammalia; order Primates; family Tarsiidae; genus Cephalopachus; species Cephalopachus bancanus. The sequence goes on from JAPVLO010000076.1 coordinate 3,836,541, forward strand.
ACCATTTAGTCATATGTCTTTTTCACATTTAGTTCTTAATTATTTGATACCACAATCTTACTTTTTTTTTCTTGGTATTTTAAAATTATACTCATCCCTATTTTTCGCTGCTAAGGGGAGCAGGATGAGGTCAAGTGACCTCTCTCAGTAGTAATTGGGATTCTTGTGACCACTGCAAAGAGCTCTTTCTCTATCTATGTGGTAAGAGATGGGAATGACTAATGCCCTTATGCTATTGTTAGAATTCAGAATACTAACTAAAAAAATTTAAACTTTGACCTTTGAATTTTAGTTTTGAACTTTTAGAATTTAAACTTTGAACTTTGAATATAAATACGTGATCTAAAGTTGATATAAAAATTTAGAAATTAAGCCGGACTCGGTGGCTCAGCCTGTAATCCCGCGCTTTGGGAGGCTGAGGTGAGTAGATTGCCTGAACCCGCAGGTTCGAGAACCGCCTGGGCAATTTGGTGAGACTGCATCTCTACAATAAATAAAAAAAATTAGCCGGGTGTGGTAGCGCACACCTGTAGTTCCAGCTACTTGGAAGGCTGAGGCAGAAGGATCGCCGGAGCCCAGCAGGTCGAGGCTGCGGTGGCTGGGAGTGTGCCACTGCACTCCAGTCTGGGTGACAGAGTGAGACTCCAACTCAAAAAAAAAAAAAATTTAGAAATTACCAGCTGTTTCATTTTTATTTGGATTAGATATTTTCTACTTAAAAGAATAATTGAGAGTGACTTATTACCTTGCCTGTTCAAAACAGACACATTAAAGATTTTTAGAATTTCAAAAAGCCTATGTGCACTTTCAACATTAGTAATCTCAAGAAAGTCATGCAATTTGGGCACCTCATTTAAAAAATGTAATGGTATGGATGTTTCTGGAATTAATGGGCTGGGGAGTAGCAACTCTCAACTCATATGAAGGATCACATACTACTAAATAACAGCACCTCGCCCCATCGTTCCAGTCCACACATGATTAAAATGTTGATTATTTGTGAAGTTATGCTAGCCATTTTATTAGAAAATAAAATAATCCTTTATCATCAAGATACTCCCATGCCTTATATCTTCAAAAAAAAAAGATTGAGGTCAATATTATATATTACTTGTTTTAAGAGGTGACACTTGGAATCTTCTCTTCTCTAGACTGTCATTTACTCAATTTTGAAATGATTATTTTATACAATGTCAGGGCTGTCAGAAATTCTATTTATTATAAATTTCTTTATAGACATGTATATAGCAACCAAAATGCAACGTTATACTTTAGTGCACTAAAAGTGAGTGCATCATGTTAATATTCTGCAGCTTTTGCAACTTTTGGATTTTGTCCTATGCAGCTCCCAGGGGATTCTCACTGCCTCAGGATCTGCTGAAACAAAATATGCCTTCGATATTAAACTCTAGGTTCTGTGTATGATACACTCACTCAAAAATAAACTGCAAATGTTTTGTTTCTTCCAAAAGAGGTAAATATTGATCTTTTTAAACTAGAATTTCATCAAGTCCTCATGGTTATTCTGCAACTGATGGGAGAAATTTCCTCTGCTAGAAAACTATTTGTAAAGCATTGTTGTAGAAAAATGAAAACAGATGCAGAAAGGAAAGAGATAATATCTTGGATTAAAAAAGAATGTCATTTGCTTTAGATATCCTGTAAATCTGTAATTCCTTAATATGAATGTGCATTGAGCGTCACTGGACTCGTTTGTTGAAACAGATTTCTTGAACCCACTATCAAGATATTCTGATTCATTAGGTCTGTAGTGGGCTCTGATAATTTGCATTTTAACAAGTTCCCAGGTGATGGTGTTACTGCCTTTTTGAGAACCTCCTTTTGAATAACACTGCCCTGAATAAGTTTTGTACCAACACTTCTTTGTTAACTGATAACTCTTACCTTTGTAAAATGATAATTACACCAAGACAATTTAATAAATGGGAGAAAATAACAAAACAGCTTAGTTTATACATAGGCTAATACCACATTAGCAGGATTCTTTGCCTTGATTTGACATCACCAATACATTTTTTTCTTGTTATTAAAAAAAACACACAAACATAATCTTCTGGGACCTGATTTTATTAACCTTGTGTTGGAGAAAAATATTAACATTCCTGTGGTTTTAAAGAAATAAATCTATTAGAGTATCAAGTATTTATTACAATAAAGCCTGGGAGGAGCCTAGTGGAACAGCTCTGATATTTTTTCATTAACTGATTTCAAACCTGTTATAATCTAACAGTTAGAGAATATGGGGGCTAATATAATTTACCATGACAAATAACTAGTAAATGTACCCTTAAGATGAAGGATTAAATTCCACAGATATTCCTAATATTTGAAAGTCAGAATGGTAGAGTGACTCACAACCTTAGCTGGATATTGAAATCACCTAAGTAACTTTAACAATACTAATGCCTGGGCGCCACCATTCAGACATTCAGATTTAATTTGTTTGGGGTTGGGTCTTGACATCAGGAAATGGGTTTAGGAGAATGGTTAAGGAGAGAAGTGCCAGCAGGAAGACAACTACCATTTCTGAAACCTAATTTTCATATGTCAGGTACTACATGAAACATTTTATAATTATTGTTGCTAAACCTCACAAAACCTCAAAAACGTAGCCTAGAAAAAAACACTAAGGAAGGAGGCCTAAAGAAAGGGATAAGTTTTTCTATGGTTGTTTAGTAAGGGAGGGCTGGCTATTATAGCACAGGTCAAGGGGCCCGGCATCCATTTTTCTCTGTTTTCTTGCAAGAATACTAGATACTTTCCCTCTCCCTCTCTCTCTCTCCCCCTCTCTGTCCTTCCCTCTCTTCTATCTACTCCATTTGTCCCTCCCTCCCTTCCTCCTTTCCTGGACAAAAGGGACTCCATCTTTAAATGCTAATCCTTCATGTTGACTTCTGGTTAGCTGCAGTCCCATGAATGCCTCCTGATTTCTACTTTATGTAGTGTCTCTAGTAGAAGAACATGTACTCCTGCTTTTAGACCAAGCAACCCTGATGTTATTGTAGACATTATAGGCTATAATGCATATAGCATTCTTGCCTGTTCTTGAGAGTTGTCTTTAATTGTCTTGCAGAGAGCACACATATTCTTTCCCCGTGGTATATAAACCCTGGGTCTAGGCAGTAACAATGTGGTGGGCTTCTTCTGTATTTGGGGTCATTTTGTATAGATGGCCATTTCATGGAACGCTCCCTTTCTCCCTTCCTCCCACCTCCTTCCTTCCTTCCATCTTCTCTCCTTTCTTCTTCTTTTTAAAAATGATCTAAAGCCAGCTCAGTGACTCAGCCTGTAATCCCGTGCCTTGGGAGGCTGAGGTGAGTGGATTGCCTGAGCCCGAGGGTTCGAGACCCACCTGGGCAACTTGGCGAGACCTCATCTCTACAGTAAATCAAAAATCAGTGGGGCATGGTAGCCCGCGCCTGTAATTCCGGCTACTCGGAAGGCTGAGGCGGAAGGATCGCTGGAGCCCAGCAGGTGGAGGCTGCGGTGGCCGGGAGCGGCCACTGCACTCCAGTCTGGGCGACAGAGTGAGACTCCAACTCAATAAATAAATAATAAAAAAATAAAAACGATCTAAATATCTTGAGATAAGAAACATCTAACAAATGTTGAAAGTGCCATAAAGGAGCAATGTATACTCCATAAAGGAGCAATGTGTACTTCAGAATATAGACTCAATACCTGTGATGAGTAAAGCTTTGCCTACTACCTTGGTGTTGGACAAGGCAAATACAAATGCATCTAGAGATGAAGACACTAGCTGCATTTCCAAGCGTATCTGAAACTCTTTGACTTAGGCTGCAGTGAAAAGGGCACTGGAAGATAGGTCATCTAGAATCAGAATTTGGCAATGATTATTGCTGTAATTACAGTGAAACCATCTGTGATCTTGACACATGGTTATAGGGACAAGATGAGGATTAATTTCTGATACTAAGAATAAGTGTACCACATCAGAGGGGACGCTAGAAATACTTTTTTCTCTGATGTTAAGAAACACATGTAGAAATTGATCCACTTACAAACAGATAAATATAATCTACTCTCATATGTAATATAGTAATAAGTTTACAATTACAAAGCTCTTTTGTTTAAATAAGATGCTTTATAATCTGATTTAATCTTCTCAACATATTTTCAGAGCAATGGGGAAAAAGAAAATGGTTATGCATTTATAGGTATGCATAGAGGTTTTTGTATACGTTTTTATATAATCTTCACAGCTAGCCAGAAAAGTTATCTTATTTTCCCATTTTACAGGAAAATTTCAGAGAGGAGAAATAACTTGGTCACAGTCATTGATCTGGTAACTGCTGGAGACTGACATCAAAACCTGTACCTAGTACAAATAAAAAGTTTGACTTAGATCTTTCTCCTCACTCTCATTGATTTTAACAGTCACTTTTATTGAGCTGAAACACAGTTGAACTTTGAATAGAAACAATTATTTATTTTACCTAAATGTATATATAGACAATAAAATCAGTAAAGGGCATTCTTTCAACTAAAATAATAAATCAATTAAACTAAACAAAAATGAACATTGAGCTACTTTTCATATGAAGAACTTAGGACAAAGTCATAGAATATAGCTATATTCTTCATATGCATTGGTTTTTCAACTTAAAAAAATCTTTCTTGCTTTAAGTTCTGGAGTAAACTCTTCCTTAAACATCAGTTAGTCATGCAAATTGACATTTATGATGAGAATCTCTGCTCATCAACTGGGTGCCAGTATTTGTAAATAAGAAATTATCTTCAAAAGAACTTTATTTCTTCTATTTCAAGTCAATTTTATTGTTGCTCTGAAGGAACTTTATAATTTTATAAGAGAAGTAGTTTGACAGCTCTATGAAAAATATAGTTTTGTTTTTCTTGCATGGTTTTGGTTGAAGCTTTAGAAATGCAACCATTGTTGGATAAAACCTCTCTTGTTAGCTTGAGGCATCTAGTGGATTAGGGGAAATTTATTTAGTAGTGTTTCAGCAAAATCAGAGCCTTCTGAAAAGTTATTGTGCCCATGACTTCTTGTAAAACTATGTTTGTTATTTTTAGTTCTATATTAGTCATTCTTTAATCAGCTACTAAGTAAAATGAGATTTTACTTAGAACTACTAAGTAAAATGAGATTTTTTTTTTTTGGTAAATAGGTTGCATATTTTATCTTTCAAGAAAAAAGATTCTACATTTTTAATTGAATGACTTAGAGCAATAGTTTAGGTTTTAATTTTTCTCAGTATTTTATTTATGTTTTAATATGGAATTGGGCCTGTTTAATCTTTTCTTTTATCCTATCTGATGAATTGTCCCTTTTTTTTTTTTTTTTGAGATGGAGTCTCACTCTGTCACCCAGACTGGAGTGCAGTGGCCACTCCCAAGCCACCGCAGCCTCAACTTGCTGGGCTCCGGCGATCCTTCTGCCTCAGCCTTCCAAATAGCTGGAACTACAGGCACCCGCTACCATGCCCGGCTAATTTTTTTTAAAAAAATGTATTGTAGAGGTGAGGTTTCGCCAAGCTGCCCAGGCGGGTCTCGAACCCGCAGGCTCAGGCAATCCATTCACCCCAGCCTCCCAAAGCGTGGGATTACAGGCTGAGCCACCGAGCCCGGCTGCATTGTCTCTTTTTAAAATAGCATGCATTCTTATTTGAAGCCAGGAATATACTGGATAATATTAAATATCCTCCTTGCGGTTTCTGAAGGTTTTTCAGTGCTTCTTTGTTAAGGAACCCAGGTGGCTTTCAGTCAACACTGAGGACTAGCTTCAGTCCTGCAATCATGTCTGTAGAACCTGTTGATTTATGTCTATCCCAACAGTCAAGAAAAGAGTCTCTAAGGGCAATGACTGGAAGTGTCCTAAGAGTTAGTCCTGTTGCAGCAGTATAACAGAATAGAGGTCAAGTGAGCTTACAAATTTAGAGTCAATATGTGATAGGGCTGTGATTCTCACTTACATTTGAGGGGCTTCACACCTATTCTTCAAAGGTTTCCCTGGCTGTACTGTTGTCTTTACTTGAAAGCCCTGTTTTAAGCATTTCTGAGCACTAGCTATCCATGTGACAGAAATCTGGAATTTCTTTCTATCAGAGCAAATTTCTCAAAGGTGTCCTTAGGTGGATAGCTTCATAGCATTTTTTTTCCCTTTACTTTAGGTGACGTGAGGGCTTAAATTTTTAATTAGAGGTTATTTGAAAGCACTGTCAGATTACCTACATATTTCAGTTCAAAACTTTGAAAACACTAGACAGTGAAAGTTAATTATATAGTTATTTGTCCTTTGAAAGTAGAAGTGTTGCTTATGCAGTAAGAAATAATGTGCTCAATATGGAAAAGTTAACAGTTAATGATTCACCAAATGGAATGATGCATATTTATGGATATTCTTTTTTTATAATATTAGAGCATGCCAAATAAATCAATATGTGAACACAATGGAAAGATGAAGTAATAGTCACTGATTTAAAATTGATGATAGTTGTGTTTTCAGAGTGTGTGATATTTAGGGAAGCTTTATATATAGGTCTAATCATTTAGATACCATGAACTTCTTTTAGCCCAAGAATTTGCTGTATAATTTTTAAACTCTCTTATAAGTAACTTCTAAATAGCAGTCCTTCTTAACCTGATGATCTAGCATATAAAATAGAGTTACTAAATGCAGCAACTGAAAGAAAAGAAGCAATGACTTTTACTGAAAGAATTTCCAACATTGAATCAGGACTGGAACCTTGACTAGATTCCATGTGGAATTGTGATACACCTTATCTCATTGTGCTTTGAGATCAATAAAATATGTTATTCTTATGTGCTTAATGCACTCTTGCATGGTTCAGATGAAGGACATAAATGCGCTTGCTACATTACTGCAAATCTTAGACAGCAAAGCTATTATTTACCATGTGTCAGTACCAGGGAAAGTTAAAAGATTAGAGTTAAAGATCTATCTTGCTGGTCCTAATACTTTGGCATTCATAAATGTGGCTTTTTTATACTAGTCTACTAATGACTCTTTTATCTTTACTTAAATTTATCCCTAACGTATGTCAGCATCAAAAGGGTTTCAAAACACATTTTTATTAGCACTAGCTTGGTTTCTTCAGTTCTAGCTTTTTCATTGACTTTCAAGAATTTAATTCAGAGTAGGCTTGTTTCATTGTTAAATACTATAGATAGATCTCAGTATAAATAATAGCTACCCATGTCAAAGGTTGTAATGTGTGTGTATTCACACATAAGAATAAAGCAGTATAAGTCAATGAATTAAGGTACAGAGTCAATTACCATATAGTTTGAGTGACTATTTGTTTTGTGTTTTTGATAACTGAATTTTATTTGAAATGCAAAGAAATATGGTTGCCAAATAATTGAATTCTATTATAAATGTCTTAGAAAAATTAATAACATAACAAAAAATGTTTTGTATATATTTAAATATTTGTTAGATTAATTAAGCTAAAATTCATCTATGATCATGCTAAAATATTAAGAAAGGAAAATACATTTTGCTCTTTGCAAAGACAATTAAATACATTAGTTGATCCTCTCCTCTTTCCAAATCCCAAGCATCACAGTTCATCTAGATGTCCTCATTTATTAGAATTATGTTTCAGACAATGATGCTCATATAAAGGATGCAGTACTTTGCATTTCAGTCCTCCTTCATAGCAAGCTCAAGTGAAAAATTTTTCATATTTCTTATCACATTCCCTGCCAGAAATGTCAATTAAATCAGCAGCATGCATGATGACTTAGAAATACTCAGGGTCACTTCCTATTTCTTTTATATTGGATCTTTTCCCTAGTTTTAAAGTTAGTTATGTTATATAAAGAAAGAAATGCCAAAGAAGAATTTGACTTTGATAATCACATTCACTTTTACAATCTATTATAAAGAATTCTGTGTGCTGAATTGAGGCATATTACATTAAATTAAGCTGTGGGGAGCAACAGACTTTTCCATCAGCTAACAGACACCATGTAATTACATACAAAAGAAGAACAGGTATATATTTCCCTTCTTATACTTCTGAAATACAAACTAAACATGCAGTTTTTGTGACTCATTTGGTGACAAAATCTGATCTTGACCTGAACTGAATTGAACTGGTCTAAGGCTATTTATTTATTCTACTTGGTATGAATGTTTACAATTTTTACTGAAAAATTATAGATACCTTTGATTACATGTTGCTACTCCAGGCAGGTATAAACTCTTCCAAATTTCTAATACATTCTAAAAATATCTAGATCTCAACACCTTTGACCCTATAAGCTTTGGGAAGGAGATTATCAATCTCTAAATTAGTGTCCTTGCCTTCCAGCAGCTTGTAGTTTACTGAGGTATGACAGGAAACACTGCCCTTAAAAAGATAGTCAAATATAGTTACTAAAAGTTTACCAGTTGGTAGATATCCACATTCACACAATATAAAACCATGTTTTATATATAATATATATAGTATGAATTTTGTATTACAGGAGACAAGTAATATTAGATTAGAATGACTAGTGATGTTAGGGTTTTCAGAAAGTAGTAGAATTTGTTCCCTCTTCTTTGTCTGAATTTATTTAATAAAATACAGCAAAACCACAGCCAATAAGAAAACTTCTGTACATACACCAAAGGAAAAATATAAAGCAGTAAAATGTTGAAAAAGCTCTCCAACAAGTGTATTCTTCTTTCCATATAAAAGAAAGCTATTTTGAGGATAGAGCAATGTAATAAGCTTAGAGCAAAGAACCAAATAGAATTTAGTTGGCTTTTACTTCTTCCCTTACTAAATATGATTTAAGTCCAGTTATTTAAAAATCTGTAAGCCTGCTGTATTATCTGTAAAATATTAATAATAAAAGTAGCTACCACACAGAGTTGTTAGACAATGATATTGGGTAATGCACCTACTGGCAGATGCCTGGCACAGTGGAAGCAAGCAGTAAATGCTCCTTGGTATGGAGTTATTCTCATCTGGGTTCAGTGGACGAAGATATTCTTAGGTTCTGTAATTCTACATAATTAATTCTTAGCTACTCAAGAGAATTATTTTCATTGCATATTCATTTTCCCTTTGATAGACTAAATTGTTCCCTAATCTTTTAAGATTTAATCTCTAATAACTGACGCAATTGTCTTGTCAGAGTCCAGCTCCAGCAGGTCAGGGTTTCCTGAAAGAGGGACAGCGTCAGCACAGGAGAAAAAGCTTGGACACTGACTCTGCTGCAAGCAGGACAAATGCTGATTTATTGTCTTTTCCAACTCCTTTTATACCCTACATGTTTTTTGTTTTCAAGGCAATCAGTTACAATTTAATGGACTGGACAGGCAATGTATCTTTGTTCATCTTGTTTTGATCTTAAAACATTATCATCCTAAACTATAAATTTTATAAAATTCTAACATTTTTTAATGATTACCATTTCTTAATGTTCATACAGAACTTACTTATTCCTATAACTATTACATTATAAATCACTACCAAGTTCTAAGCACTATAATTATCACACAGATCAACAAGTCACACCTGTGACCTTTACGCAGCAATTTGCAACTAGCTGGGGTAAAGCAACATTTTCAAGGTTTCTTAGCCCCAAGTTGGCCTGACTAGTTTCCGTAATTTCACACCTGGTGTTTACAATCTGCGTTAATTATTTCCTGCCAGGGAGAATGAGCTTTAATATTTGTAAAACAAAGGGCCTCCAGGGCTCAAGTCATCTCAGTTAGAATCTCTAACCAGAATTACAAGCCTCCTTAACAAAGGGAAGGTAATTTTTCATGAATTCCCTCTTGCCTTTTTGCAAGGGGTAGTGGGGCTTGAGTGGAATTTTGCTTTCCATCCTCAGACTGTACAGAACTTTTCAGCTGCACTAATAACAAAAGTAGAAGAAGCAAGGGTCTCAGCTGTCCAGGTTTGCTTTGCGACCCAGGGTCTTCAGCACCCTGGACTTTGTCAGCAGGCAGGCCTCCATGGCTGGCTCCCAACATTGTCTTGGTGAAGAAACCAACCTCAGCTGCTTTATGCCTTCAGTTTATTAAGCTGAAAACCTCTCAGATGACTCTCAGAAGACTTCTACATTTAACTACCAGAATTTGGCTATACAGATATTGTTTGACTGTGTGTCTTTTGAGTTCTGAAAGAAAATATATTTTATTACCAGATTTGCTTTTTAAAATGTCTTATCTTACAAAACACTTGATGTCTTATTAATGAAATTACCTCCTGAATGACTTCAAGTTTTATAGCTACGTTATTTAATCCATGCATAAGGTGATCACACCCTTTGCCCTATAAGTATCCTACCACAATAAGCAACAGAATATAATACAGGGGGGTGGGGAGTGGGATATATGGCAACAGATAATATTCACAACTAGAAACTCTGATGTGGTTCTGCTAGATAGAGTGAAGTCATATTAAGTTTAAGGAACTACTACTGTGACCAAAAAAATCTCTGTATATATTAAAATGGCTCATCTAAAAGTGGAAGACAAAATCAGGGCGACATTATGACTTTAATGGACGCTAGGCACTTCTATTTTCTGGGGGGGAGTCCCTTCCTCCATTTAACAAAAAGAGAAGAGAGAGAGATTTACAAATTATATGGTACAAAGACAAATATTGTTGAAAATTATATGGTATACAGATTATATAATCCAGGCAGGATTGATTATGTTGTATTTGTTATAATTATGCTTTTTAAATTCACATTTTAAGACAAATTAGGATACTTTATGAAGCCCTAAAAGTAACATAGACCCTAGGCACTATGCCTGCTGTGCTTGCCTCGTGAATAAATTGGCCCAAGCCACTAGTAGTAGTTTGTTGAGCCTTCCTCTTAATAGCCAAGTATGTGCAGATTCTGGCATATTCAAGGGGCAAAGAGAGAACACCACTGCAATCCCTGGAATTCCACAAGAGTATCTTTTAGGTATGGATTAGAGGCTTAACACAGCCAACTACTGGCTCCTTTAACAAACACAGAAAACTCACCTTCAACATAGCATGACAGATTCTATCCTGATTTCCAACTTAGCTTAATTTTTCTCTACTACAATCCTAGGCTACTGCATCTCCTGCTTAGCAAAAAGAAAGTAAAGTAACTGAAAACTATTCCCTTCTTTCATCTGTACTGGGAAGATTTGGAAATAGATACAGAAGTTCTTTGGCAGAACCCATCTCAACACTCAATATTGAAAATGCACAGACAAACCTCTGTGATCATGAACAAAAAAAGAACACTTACTTTAGTTCAAAAGATGATATTCATAAATTAGATAGTGTATATTCTTATGCATTTGGTGGCTACAACACACAATAGAGAATTTTAGAATATGTTACATTAGTATAAAAATAAATCAAAGACAAACTTTTCCATATAAGGTAGACTAAAAACCATGATGAGAAAATTATCTGAAACCAGAGATTATATGGAATGAAAAATACAACTGTACAATTTAAAATCCAAATGAAAATAGAGATCATTGATGGAATTTTACCAAAGCAGTAATGTAGATGACAAGCTCAAGAAAATCCTCCTGGAACTCAGAAAAACACAAAAAGACCAAAGTAACAAATGACATGTGTCCAACACAGACTTAGTTTCCACTCAGTTTGACTAATTTTAGGTAGGCTTCTTCCTGAGTCCTAGGCCACAGAACTCCCTTTTCTAGAGGACTTACTTTAGAAAACTTGTAACTGTGCATTCTTTTTCTGTCCCTTTGAGATGTATATACATTTTTTCCTAGCCTTTATTCAGTTTTACAACCCAGGGATAGCTTTCTCAAGGACTTGGGAGCCATCCCTTTCAAATGTAGTCATCATGGAAGACAGCACCCCTATCCCTCAAGCAGTTTCTGTGGAAGAGTAGGAGGCTGACTTAAATAAGTACCAATCAACAAACACAGATGGCCTAACCACCAACCTTCCTGCTAACATCCTCCAGTATGCATCCACTAGCTTGGCCCACCTCTCAAAATCTTTCCCATGTGTTGTTTCAGTGGAGTTGAGTTTAATCTCTTTCTTCCTTTGCAATAGTCTTGAATAAACTCTTCCTTTACTGTTTAAATTTGTTCAGTGCAATTTTTGATACATGGAAGCCAGATCTTTGAGATTCTATAGATATTTAACAGACATTCAATTAAAAGAAAAGAAAAGACCAGAGCAAGCAGGAGATACAATACTTTTAAACAATAGAAGGAAACTTTTCATAAGTGGCAAACAAAGTATAGGAATAACTAATGAAAATAAATCAATTCTTAGATATGATAAACTATCTTACATTTCAAGGATAATAAAAACTTGGTTTTATGAACAGGTAGGGGAAAAGAAGATGGCAAACAGATGGAAATAAATTTGACTGGGTCGGGCGTGGTGACTCACACCTATAATCCCAGCACTTTGGGAGGCTAAAGTGAGAGGACTGCTTAAGCCCACGATTCAAGACCAGCCATAACTTGGAGAGACCTCATCTTCACAATAAATCAAAAAATTAGTCAGGCGTGGTGGCACAGTGCCTGTAGTTCCAGCTACTTGGAAGGCTGAAGCAGAAGGATCGCCAGAGCCCAGCAGGTCAACACTGGGGTGGCCATGAGTGTGCCACTACACTCCAGCCTGAGCGAAAGAGTGAGACACTGACTCAAAAAAAAAAAAGACTGGCCTCCAAATTAGGACATAATGAGTTTTTGTTATTGTTGATGTGATTAAAAAAAAATAACAATATTTTGGTAAAATAAAAATTTAAAGCAATTTAAAAATCACATTCAGGCTTTAAATAGTAGTATATATAAAGAAAGTTGGGGTCAGCCCTCTTTGGTCACCTTCCACTATGGAAGCTTTTCTATCCTCTCAATAAATCCTGCTTTCTCACACACAAAGAGTTGGTAAAAGAGATGTCAACAATCCTTTTTGATATTAATAATATCCAGAAAATAAAAAACAAAAACTCTGTTGGAATGAAAAAGAATGTTTCCCTTCAAAATCACTAGACAAAATACAGAAAAATGAATTAAAATAGTCACGGAAATGAAAAAAAAATCATAAAAAGGAGCATGAGGAAATATTTAAGAGAAAAATGTGTGAAACAATATAATAAAAATGATGGCTAACGACACCTCTGCAAAGACAGTGCCAAAAAAAGGAAAATAAGAAGAAAAGAAAGACTGTAAGATTCAAACAAAAAATAAATAAATAAATTCCTGATATATGCTATTTACAAGAGAAAAGTTTAAAAGTCATTTACAATGACATAAAGGTTTGTACAATGAGGGAAAATGTCAGACAAATACAATAACAAATGAAATAGTCATTTCAATAGCCAAATGAAAATATTCAACTGAATTCAAAGCAAAGAGGGTAATATAAATATAAAAGACTAATTTTATAAATGGCAAGAAAATTTACATCACAGATAATAAACAAATGTACCTGAGTCAGAAAATACATATGCAATTTTTTTTTTTTTTTCTGTTGGAGTCTCACTCTGTCTCCCAGACTGGAGTGCAGTGGCCACTCCTGGCTACCGCAGCCTCAACCTGCTGGGTTCCGGCGATCCTTCTGCCTAAGCCTTCCAAGTAGCTGGAACTACAGGCGTGCGCTACCACGCCTGGCTAATTTTTTGATTTATTGTAGCAATGAGGTCTTGCCAAGTTGCCCAGGTGGGTCTTGAACCCTCGGACTCAGACAATCCACTCACTTTAGACTCCCAAAGGCTTGGGATTACAGGCTGAGCCACCGAGCCCGGCCATATGCAATTTTTAAAACTAAAGCAAATTATTTTAAATACAAGGAGACTCAGATGATAATAAATATGAACATACTAAATTTAAGAGGTAATACTAATAAAATTAGCTTATATATTCAAGCTTGATAACTTTAGAGAAAAACACCGTACACCATATTTTCATGTCCATGCATCTAAACAAAATTCATCCCATACTAGTCCATAGAGACTTTTTTTGTTTTTGAAAGCAGGATTTATTGAGAGGACAGGAAATCTCCCACAGTGGGAGGGGACCTGAGGAGGTTGCCTGAGAAATTGTTTTAAAATCCCAGGAAGTAAAAACTGCACATGCCACATCCTTTATAATAGAGTAAAACTGGAAATTTGTGAAGAAAACTGACTTATAGATACTCACTGAATTAGGCAGCGTTCCCTAGAAGCAAATGATATAGGGAGCACATTCAGGACAAATCTGTAAGTGAGGGAATTAGAATTGAATGTGTGTGTTGGGGTGAGATTGAAATCTAGCCTTAGTCATTCCTAATAGAAAATGTGGGCTGCCTTCATGCCTTCATGCAAGGGAGCCGTGCTTTTTTACCGTCTTATTAGTCTTATTACTTAACCACTGTCTGGGGTACCATGCCCAGGGCAAGGCAGTTCTTCTTAGTACGGGCCAAGTTTCCAGAGAGTAGCTGGAAGACATTTGCATTGATCAGTAAAAAAAGAATCTGGGTGGGGGACTGACTTCTATGACAGTCATGCTTTTAGTTAAGATTAATTTTGGCTACAAGAAAGAGAAAACCTTACGAAAGTGGCTTAAACAAGAAGAGGCTTTCTTTTTATTTATTTATTTATTCTATTATTCATTCATTCATTCAATAAAACAAGAAGTCCAGAGGCAGTCAGATTAGCCCTCTGCTTTAGTTCCAGGACATTCTTAAACATCTCTGCTTGTTCTCTGCTCCTGCTATAGTGTATATGTGTGTTATTTCACTCTCATGTTGAAGATGGCCGCTAAACCTTTGGACAAATGATTGCAATACAGGCAGGAACAAGGGGAAGAGTAGAAGACCAAATAAAAAGCCAACCAGTTAGTAAGTTCTGTAGACTGCTTGTAGAGCTCTCCTGGTGGTACTCCCCAGCAAGTACTGTTAATATCTCATTTGTTACAAGGACTTTTTGAAATTTTAGCTGTCCACATTCTATAAGAGAGAAAGGCAAATGAGAAGGGAGATTTGGAATGGCCTTAAACACTCACAGTATTTGCCAAACCAACCAGTTTTATATTTGAGATAAATGATTCTCTTAATTAACTTCCTAGGCAAATACTTCTACAATTATATCATGCTTAAAAAATAATGAAAGATTAAAACTACATATAAAATTATGCAACAGCTTTCTGCTTCCTCCTTTTACTGGATGAGGTACTCCTCCCGCAGGCAGGCAGCATGGTGGCCAAGAAGACAGATGGCTACAGCCCCCCGAACTAGCTTCAGTGTCCCACCTGCATTAAGCTGGACATTCAGTGCTTGCACTTCTATTTGCAGGCTGTTTTAAAGGAAGTTGGTCTACTCATGAGCTGCTATATAAGAAAGCAAAGAATGAAAAAGCAAAGCAAGAAGTGTCTTCCTGGACTATAGAAGGTGATATTAACACTGATCCATGGGCAGGTTATCAATGTACTGGTAAACTCAGACTACATGCTTCACTGATGACCACAAGTGCAGTACTAACTTATGGTCAAAAATAAGATTATACTGATCATCCCTTAGGAAGGTCTGAGTCTGAATAGGTTCTTAAAAGTACTTCTCAAAGCAAATTGTTTTCATCTGAAGACATAGACGGGATGTAACTTGTATGTAGACTTGTTAGAGAAGTTTTGGATATTGCTGCCCAGATGATTAAACCAGATATAACTACTGAAGGAATAGATCAGGTTGTACACCTAGCACACATTGCAAGAAATTTGCTATCTTTCTCCCCTGAGTTATTATAATTTCTCGAAGTTTTGTTGTACTTCACTGAATGTAGTCATCTGCCATGGAATTCCAGATAGATGGCCCTTGCAAGAAGGCAATATTGTTAATGTGACTATTACTCTTTATTGCAATGGGTTGTCACAGGGACCTGAATGTGACAGTTTATTTTGGAGATGTCGATGAGGGAGCATGGAAACTCATTCAGACCATATATATGTGCTTGATGTAAGTCATCAACGCTGTGAAATCTGGTGTTCAAGACAGAGAACTGAGAAACATTATTCAGAAGCATGCCCAGGCAAATGGGTTTTCAGTTGTTTGAAGCTATTCTGGGCACGGAATCTACAAGCTTTTTCATACAGCCCCCAACACACCCCACTATGCCAAAAATAAAGCAGTTGGAGTGATGAAGTCGGGCCATGTGTTTACAGTTGAGCCAATGATTTGTGAAGGTGTATGGCAGGATAAAACCTGGCCAGATGGTTGGACTGCAATGACAAGACAAAGAAAGTAGTCTGCTCAGTACAATCACACCCTGCTGGTGGACCCTGGCTGTGAAATCCTAACCTGGCGACTTGGAAAGCATGTGGCCTCACTTCATATCCTAGTTTTAATATCTTCCAAGATGGTACATCTCAATAAGACCTTCTTACTCTACTGTGCATTTTATTGATCGTACAGAAAGGAAGAGGGGATTTTTAATTACTTGCTTTGTCTACAGGTAAGAAAGGACTATGACATTTGATGCTTATCCTTAAGAACTTGTCTTGGGTCTGAAAAAACTGAGAAGAATAAAATAAACATTGCCCAACTCCTTTCAAAGCTGCCCCCCTCCTCATCTTTCTGCACACCTGTTTTATCATTTGCATTTTGAGCACTTTTACTTAAATCTGCTTCTAGTTGCATTTATTATTGCTACATACTGGCTGTCAAGAGCCAACTGCTTTCCATTTGAATGTTGGAGAAGAGAATTCTTGAAACTTTAGCAATATGTGTTGCACCAGATTTTAAAATTTCATATATATGGAAATATGTATGTATACACTTTAAATTCCACATATATAATTACTGAACACTACGTGACCTGAGATTTATGTTGGTTCTGCTCTGACAGTGTTATATGCTGTCATAAATGAACCTTTAGTTTATAGTAATTTAATTCCTGGCTGGGAAATCGGCCCTTCCTCTCCCCTATGTGAATTATTTACCCTTGTAATTGTGCGTAGAAAAGCACTCACTCAGTGAGACTTCTCTTCAAGTGTAGACTCTGTGTGTGTCAGAGAGTGAATGTGGTAAAATTCACTTGAAAGAGGGTCATCAGGCATTTTAAAGCCTAGTTTGTGACAAAGTGGCCATGCTCCCAGTGGTTGCTGGCAGTTGCTGGGAGAGAATTTTGTAATACATTGTTATTCCAGAACTCTATTTGGTAAGAAGAAGAAAGAGAGAAGCCCCTTTTCCTCCTTTCTCTATTTTATTTCAATGGGCATACCTTGGGGATGCTCAGAAAAGGGTGGAGGATACACTGTAGAGGAGGATGAAGAAAGAGTTCTGACGTGTCTCCAGCTGTGAGTGTAATAGGTCAAGTGGGTTGTTAGATTTGAATGTTAGGCAACCTGATAGAGATTGTAGTAGGGATGCAGCTGTCTTTTAGTGTGCTGAAAACACACCTCACTTTGACATAGTTGGCAACCTCGTTAGAATAATCTCAACTGCCCAATATCTGTGTTCCTTTCCACAGTTCTCCAAATAGGAGTGCATCCAGTGAAGACATAGCAGATCTTAATTAAAGTAATTGGCATTATTAGAGTGTACAGAGTATCTGGTGACTTTTTTGCATTTTAATATCATACCAATGACACATTGTACTTTTAAGAGAACATCTTTTCTAGAGTGCCTCAGACCTTATTTTTAAATATATTTAAAACAATATATTTATTGTTTTAAAATAATGTTTTCATTACTTTTATTACTTTCATCATTTCATGAAGTGACTGGTGTAGGTTTGTGAGGGTATATGTATGATTTTTTTTATCAAACTATAACATTTGTGAATGTAATGCCTTGCAATATAAATATTAATATAAAATGTAAAGGGAGATTTAACAGTTTGAATGATTATAAAAAAAGATTATGCCACAGACATACTAAGGACTGAGAACAAGTAAACTAAGTATTAAACTGAGTAAAAATATGGAAAAGAGAGCAAGAAAATACACAAGGAAAATAAAGAAGACAAAATTTATCAAAAGCAGAAGCTGAATCCTAAAAATTAGGGGAAAAAGGGGAAATGCCATTGTTAATGTAATATTTGTCCTGTGACAAGGCAACCAAAATAGACCAAGCCATGGCAAGACATATAGGAAAACAAAAAAGAAAAGCAGTGCTAGACATGGTGGAAGGAATATAACAGGGTGTTTTTTCCATTAGAATAAAGG
This sequence comes from Cephalopachus bancanus, assembly GCA_027257055.1. Taxonomy (NCBI): domain Eukaryota; kingdom Metazoa; phylum Chordata; class Mammalia; order Primates; family Tarsiidae; genus Cephalopachus; species Cephalopachus bancanus. The sequence continues at coordinate 3,854,689 of JAPVLO010000076.1, forward strand.
ACGTACTATGGTAATTCTGTTTTTTGAAAACAGTCAAACGTGGGTATTTTTGGTACAAATATAAATGACCATAATGGATTTACTAGATAATAGAAAGCCATGGGGAAATGGATAAAGCAGTCATTTAGTTTCAAAATACCATATGTCAAATTGAAATGGAAACAGTAGTCTGAACAAAATATCCTCAGAACAGTTTAAAAATACAAATAAAAAAATTAAATGTGCATATCCTTTATATTACATATTTTTCTTACAGAGCTTTTTTCTTGTGGGAAGAATGAAAAGATATGCGTAAATATGTATGTGACTGTATATGCAATGCAGCATGCATGATTTATTAGCAATACTTTTTATAGAAAATACTGATAATTTAAATATCCAATTATAGTTAACATGTATGATAAAATATACTAATTAGGTTGAGCTGTGTAAAATTGTTGCTGTTGACCATTTCTAATCTACAGAAACAGTGACTCATAATATCCAAACTAATAAATATAAACATATACTTAAATATCCCAGCATTTTAACTGTGGTTATCTTTGATTGAGGAGGCTTATGAGTTATTTAAATAGTAATTAGATTCTGATACAGGAGCAAAATGAGCACACAACACATATATATTGCTTTATAATCTTCCAATAAACTATGAACACTTGGGAATAGGCATTTAGTTTTGGTAATTATTGCACTCCTAGTTCAGAGGGAACTCTGCAAATATTTGTTGAACCAGTGACTGGAAAAATATTTATGCTATAAAATAGAAAATTATAAGTTGCAAATGAGAAGAGCTAGATAAATTGCTCATTAAATTATTTGCCTCACCATGTGGAAGGGTTAAAGCAATTTTAGCCTACAATTTTTAAAGTTAGGCAATTCTTTTTCCCTAAAGTATTCAGTATATGTAGTATGGTATTATGTTATTATGAGATGTTATGTTAACTTTCTGGCTATCTTTGAAAACATTTATTAAATTTCATAAATCTAACAATGTGGAAAAGTAATGAAAACTCCAATGATAAATGGAGATATAAGATATAAAGAGAATATTTCTGTCCAAAAGTTTAGAATAGAATGGCAGCAGTTACTTTAATCTGTCATAATGGTTTATGAAATTACAAATACATTTTATTGATTCATTATTCAAAATTTTCAAATTTCAAAAGTGAAATTTTTGAAGATGTCAACAATTGAGTAGCCCATCCTGATGGTCTGCCAGAAAACTGCATCACAGAATTGTAGTTGAGTTATTCTTCTCTCTATTGCATGAGAAACCACTGACTGTGATGGTCTTTAGTACAAAAGATTTAAATCCACATTTGCTCAGAAATCCTATCAGTGTTTCTATTGAGAAAACCTCAAAGAAAAGCAGTGAAGTGTTAATGACTTGCCTACACAATTTTTTTGTCCAAATGTTTGGACAAACTGACAGGAATTCTATAAAAATCCCTTCTTTCAAATTATTTCACTAATCTGAAACGTTTGTCTCTATCCAGTAGCATTCTTTGACAGTCCTCTTAATATAAAAATGCTAATTTTTGCCTACATAATATTAATAATTGAAGTAGGCATTTTATATCATTCTCTACCCTTACTCATAGGGTCATTGGGCTGTTGCATATTTTAATTAGATACAAAAATTACAACTGCTTAGTTATTTTTACTAGAAAATTTATTCTTCCAGTCATCTAATGGATATGATAATCTATAGAAAGATTAGAAGCTTTTGCATTCTGTCTGTAAAAGAGACATAGTTCTTAAGTATGAATTTGGACTCTGGATGGAGACCAGGAGATCTATGAATACTGTAAGTAGATGTATTTGGTCATATTTTGTTGACATCACCGTTGATCTGCTGTTTTTAAGATACAAAATACAGTGTCCTTAAAATACAATGTTGCCTGGTGGCAAAGACCTTATGAACTAAAATAAGGCTCCATTTATTTTTTTGGCATTGTTTTTTTTGGTCACATAGAAACACCTTTAAAATGATGGCTGAGGACGGGCTCAGTGGGTCAGCCTGTAATCCCAGCACTTTGGGAGGCCGAGGCGAGTGAATTGTCTGAGGCCGTGTGTTCGAGACCCACCTGGGCAACTTGGCGAGACCTTGTCTCTACAATAAACCAAAAAAGTTAACCGGGCATGGTAGCGTGCGCCTGTAATTCCGGCTACTCGGAAGGCTGAGGTGGAAGGATCGCCGGAGCCCAGCAGGTTGAGGCTGCGGTGGCCGGGAGGGTGCTACTGCACTCTAGTCCGGGCAACAGAGTGAGATTCCAACTAAAAAACAAACAAACAAACAAACAAACAAACAAACAAACAAAAACCCGAAAAAAAAGATGGCTGAAATATACATTCAAAGATTCCTTATATGCTATAAAACTGAGGTTTTAAAAAAGAAATTCGCATATATGTAATAGCCAAATTTAGCAACAAAATGCAGGGCTTATATTTTTCTATCATACTATCATTCTCAAAAGTGTTCAGGTAAGGAGAACTTACCCCCCATACCCAAATGAAGAGGTACAAGAGATTTTTGGTACTATGAGACAAAGAAAGGGAGCAGGCATAAAAAGCAGTTACAGGACTTAATTGTGAGGAAGTCTTTATTCCCAGTAGTGTTTGCTCAACATTGAACTAGGAAGGGTTTGCAGAACATTTCCAGTTTGAGCAAAAACGATATAACAAATTCTAAATATTTTGTATTTTACAAGAATACATTTCCTTCATTGTCTTGTCTTTTCACATTTGTCTCTAGTGCCACACAGCTCCATTTAATAGAATTGGAAAGTTTGTACCTGAAAGACAAGAGACAATTTCTCAATTGATCCTCGCACTTGTCAAGAGTGCTGACGATTGATTTGATTGCAGCTCCAGCAGTTAAAGGAGTGTTCATTTCATGATCAAGTAGCCTGAAAACACTTCCTTAAAATGAATGCTTCTTTTCTATTTGGTGATTCAATGCACACCAGGGTCCTTCTTTCCTGGGTTTTCCCTGCAACTCTCCTTTTGACATTTCCATTAAACTGTAAAAAATAAGTGTTGACTGATTAACATCTCACTTTAAGAGCTCTGCTAAAAGCCATACTCATGAATCAAAGTCAGTGTGCACCACTGGTAATTAACTTGACAAAATTCAGCTTTTCAAGCTAATCATCTTCTGGCTGCATTATATAATTGCTGTCAATTCATATCTACAAAACAATTGGAGTCCACTAAAAGGGAGAGAGAGGCATAAGAACTAATGATTAGGTCAAGTTACCTAGCTGAGAACATATTTTGCTTAAGATTTTGGAGCATAATGAGGAAAAAGAAACATTTAAAAGGTTGACTTGAGAGTTCCACATTTATAATTATTTAAAAACAGCTTATATAAGATCAAACTGACAGTAGGGGTTAGGTGGTGAGATTCAATGTAATAAATATCCTAGGTTTTGCCATGTGAAAATTATTGAGCAAGACCTCAAAAAGGCAGCAGACTTTTAAGTCACTGTAGGGCATTGTGGTTATAGAGTGCTATCTCTGAACTAAGGGAGGTGGATAAATACTGGACTTTTGCTAGTCATGTGATTTGAGAAAAACTGTTCAACTTCGTTCAGCCTGTTTTCTCACTAGGAAAATTAAAAAAATAATTTCATATCACTTATATGTTTAAGGATTAACACAAATAATGACCTAGCCCATTGTCTGGAACTTAATCTTAGTAGATGCTTAATAATTTTCATATATTATAATTCTATTATCATTACAACTTATCACGAAGGGAAATTCAAATGCACAAACTATTATAACATAATATAATAAACAGGCTAAAAAGTACAAATGAGTTGCTCGTTGAATTTAGAAATGAAGAACTAACATCTGGGTTGGGAGTTCTTGAAGGAGAAGAAGTTGATTTTGGAGATTTTATTTTTTAAGATAGATATAATTAATTAACTAAATTGAGAAGATTTATTTTAGTTAGAGTAAGAGCAAAATTATGCAGCAGGAAAAGCATGATGTGTAATTGAGGAACAGTGAAACAATCATTTCATAAGGCATAAGATTTTGTAAAAGAGTAAAAGAAGATTATACTGCAAAAGAAGGTTGAATAAATATTGTGAGTTGAGTTTAAGTCATCATTAGATTTTTCAAGGTCTCAAAAGATATTTTGTTCATTTTTTGTAGACCACAGCATTCAAACACCAGAGTTCCATGGAACCAAAGCAGACTTTACTTTCCTATAAAGTCTCAGTAAATATCTATTTAATAATTAAAGCCATTTATAAACTCTTGCAGGTTAAAACTAGTAGCCTTTATAGAATTCTGTTTAGTACTATTTTTTTTTTGAAAGTGACAAGAAACTTTAAAAATGTATAACAAGCCGGGCTCCGTGGCTCAGCCTGTAATCCTACACTTTGGGAGGCCAAGGTGAGTGAATTGCCTGAGTCAGCGGGTTTGAGACCTGCCTGGGCAACTTGGCGAGACCTCATCTCCACAACAAATAAAAAATTAGCCGGGCATGGTAGTGCGCGCCTGTAGTTCCAGCTACTTGGAAGGCTGAGGCGGAAGGATCGCCGGAGCCCAGCAGGTCGAGGCTGTGGTGGCTGGGAGCAGCCACTGCACTCCAGTCTGGGCGACAGAGTGAGACTCCGACAAAAAAAAAAATGTATAACAAGATGTTTGGAAACATACTTTGTTTCATACAAAGAAGGAAATGTAAGTAGAATCGCTTAAATATTAATAGGAGCTTCTTCTTCTTCTTCTTCCTCTTCCTCTTCCTCTTCCTCTTCCTCTTCCTCTTCCTCTTCCTCTTCCTCTTCCTCTTCTTCTTCTTCTTCTTCTTCTTCTTCTTCTTCTTCTTCTTCTTCTTATTTTGAGTTGGAGTCTTACTCTGTCACCCAGCCTGGAGTGCAGTGGCCGCTCACTGCCACTGCAGCCTCGACCTGCTGGGCTCCGGCGATCCTTCTGCCTCAGCCTTACAAGTAGCTGGAACGTCAGGCGCGCGCGCTACCACGCCCGGCTCATTGTGATTTATTGTAGAGATGAGGTGTCGCCAAGTTTAGCTTTTTGTGGTTAAGGTAATAGGCCTCATTCCTACAGAAAAATCACCTGTAGAATTTATTACACATCTCTTAGAATGATTCTTGAAGATTCAAATTCCATTTGTTTAGAGTGAAGCTCAAGGCATCAATATTTTTCAAAGGTATAAGGGAATCCTAATTGTGAGAAGGAAAAACAAAGATAGTTTCTCCTTCTCTAGTCTGAAATCACTTAAACAAGAATAACAACAGTAAAAAAATGTAGATCATGTTTTTGACAAAACTAGGTGTAGCCATAATCTTGAATCACAATTTAATATGAAATGATGTCCAATGCAATAACTATCAATCCAGGATACAGAAAGATACTGACAGAAGACATATGCAGTTATACATCTCAGACACAGTCAGCTAAGTGGAAATGTTGTCCTGAGCATTGAGGCATGCTAAAGAGAAAACCAGCAATTCATTTTGTGAGTCAATAGAAACAACATGTTTGAGCTGACTGTAGGAACTCTCTTTTATTTGTAATTGCAGAGAGACTGGGGAGGTAGATCTCATCGAGGAGATCACACTGCCTGCCTCTTTGCAGGAAGAGAACTGTGACAGAAGCAGAGTGGAGAACATGAATGTGATCATCCTGAGGCTGTCTCAGAAATATGGGGCAAGGAAGGCCAGCCTCATACAAAAGCCCAGTCCCCAGGGGAAGGGGAGAAGGCAGTATACTGTGAGCCAGACCACTTTCTCCTAAACAGACCATGACTCTGACACACAGACATACACACACAATCAATAAATTAGACAGGAGCACTTAAAAGTGTAAAAAATATAAGTGACAATGAGGATCTAGCAGTCATTAACAGATACAAATACAAACTGGATAGAAATATAGTATTCTAAATCATGTAGAATAGTCTCATGAATATTCATTTCTCAGACCATGACAATCATATAGACCAAAAGTAATATACAGACCTAAATGACATAATTATAAGGTATTGCTTAAAAAGCTCTTGGAATATTTACATGAGAAAAAATGAATAGCTTAGAAAGAAATCACTAATATAGTTCCCAAAGCAAAAATATTAGCAAAAACATTAGCTGCCACAATGAATAAAGCTGGGGTGAGGGGAGGCAAAATAAAATCTATCTCTTGAATAACTTGGGTTAGTGATGAAGTCCATGTCAAAAGAACAGATTACTTAGAAAATAACTCTAATAAATCATTATATAGAAAAACCCAGGGTATACAGTTCTAAGTAACCAGAGACAAGCTCCTAATCACAAACACTTGTACTGTTAAAGAGTGAAAATAATTTTGGTAACTAACTCAATCATAAGAAAATAAAAAAAATGGAAGGAAAGTTTTAATAACTTAGAAACAGAAAATTAGTGTCTTTGAAAACAGACAAAACAGTAGAACTAATAAATCAACCTAGTAACTGGTTCTTAAAAAACAAACAAAATACCTAACCTAATCATGACAATGGCAGTAAAAGCACAAATATCTATCATGAAAAGCAGAGAGTGAGAAAATACAACAGGGGCAGGAGATATTAAAATAATTGTGCAAGATTAGTTTTTTTCCAACATTATAAAAATAAATTTTAAACTCCACATGAAATCAGTATGTTTCAGTGGCACGCTCACAGCCACCGCAGCCTTGCCACCTGCTGGGCTCAGGTGATCCTTCCGCTTAAGCTTCCAAGTAGCTGGAACTACAGGCACGCACCACCACACCCAGCTAATTTTTTGATTTATTGTAAAGAGGTCTTGCCAAGTTGCCCAGACTGGTCTTGAACCCGGGGGCTCAGACAAATCCTCTCACCTTGGCCTCCCAAAGTGTTGGGAGTATAGGTGTGAGCCACTGCACCTGGCCAAAATCAGCATTTTTCTAGGAAAATATAAATGAGTGAAAATGATTCTTAAGAACATAGACTAATTGCTAAAGAAAACAATTTAAAAATTTTACCACGGAGCTATTCCCCCATAAATCATCAGCCTAAATCTATATTCACTGGTAGATTTTATATTTAAATCTTCTATTTTAAAATTTTTAATAAACAAATGTGTGTAATCCTATAAACTGTCTGAAATCATAGGAAAATAAAGACGTAAAGTTATATTTTCTTATCCTGCATAATACATTAGTACCCAAATCTAACACATTAAAGAGATAAACAGACAATAGAACTTGAAGCAAAATTCAAAATAAAATATTAACATTAAACATCACAAATACAGAATAATATACTGTCACTAAGTGTGGCTTACTCTAGGAACTCAAATATGGTTCTGGATTGAAGCATTATACTGAGACAGTAAAAGTGAAAAATCAAATAGTTAAATACGCAGAAGTTAAAAATTATTTGCATACTTCAACATGCATTCTGTATTTTTAAAACTCTTAATAAAATAGTAACAGATTTATGTATTCTTAAAAAATAATCTGTAAATCCCAAAGTGATTTTGAAGAACAAGTGAGGGGGTACTACCATGACAGATGCCAAATGTAACATAAATTCATAATAATTATGACAATATGATATTTGTACAGAGTGTACATATGTTCCAGTTGAACAGAACTGAGAGCTCAGAAACTAATATTAATGTGCTTATCTTGATACACTTAACCAATGAGAGAAAACTTGAACTATTATTCACAAATGATACTGAGAAAATTGGTTTATTATTTTGGGGGCAGTGGGACAGTAATCTTTACTTCACACTAATGAAAATAATTAACTTCAAGTCAATTAGAAATTTTAAAGGTGAAAAAATATATGAAACAATATATGAAGATATACTTTTGAGTTGGGAAACATTTCCTAAACAAATTACAGAAAGCAAAAACCATAAGTGGAAAGATTGAAAATTAAAATTTCAATTTGACAAACAACATTATTAAACAAAGTTTGAAGTCATAAACTAGAAGTTATTTACAAGACCTACAATAGACAATGAATCGTAAACAAGATATACAAATTTTATAAGTCAATAACTGAAGGATAAATAACACATTAACAAAATGTCAAATATTTTGAACAGGTATATCAGAGAAGAGAGTATCTAAATGGTCAATAAATATATGAAATAAGGCTTGATGTCACTAATAATCAAGGAAGTGCAACATAAAACCTTAAAGATTTAATGTTTGACATTTATCACTTTTGCAAAGTTAAGAAGCATAGCAATGTGAAGTCATATACAAAGCTGATGGGATTTTGATTTAGTAAAAGCACTTTGGAGCCCAATATGGCAATATCTAAGATGATAGAAGATTCAGGCCCTTGAACCCAGCAATTCCACTTCTAAAAATATATGCTAGAGTAGAACAGCAGTTCTTAACCTTGACTGCACATTACAATCATACCAGGACCCAAGCTGCACTGCAGACCAATTAAATCAGAAATACCAAAGATATTTTTCTGGTATCAATATGTCATAAAGTTCCTCAAGGAATTCTAGTGTTCAGTGGAGCTAAAGAACCACCTTAAAACCCTTCACATATATATATAAGAAAGATAGGAAGATATGTATAAGCATACTAATTTTAATCTTGTTTGTAATCACGAAAAACTGCATTTCAAATGAGTAAACAACTTGGATAGTCAATATGGACAAATCTCAAAATTTCAACTTTATGTTTAAAAATCTAGTTGCAGATTGAAACATATTATACCATTTTATAAGATTTGAAGACATGCAAAATAATGCTCTAAAGTGTTCTCGATCATAGAATGTGTAGCATTTTGAAATGCATAAGAATGATTAAAAACCAATTCATGATATTTCTAGATTTCAGGCGTAAAACTGTCACATTTAGCAAACGAAAATCCATTCGTCACATATTTTATGAGACAAACGTATACTAAATATTCATTGTTTATCTGAAATTTAAATTTAACAAGGAGTCATGAATTTTATATGACATTCTACTTGGAAGGGTATCTAGAAGAGTAAGCAGAGACTCCAACAATATCTGTAATGTCTTATTTCATTAGGAAAAATCTGAAGCAAGTATGGCCAAATTCTAAAATTTAAGAGATGTTAGGTGTTTAGTACACAGGTATACATTTTGTAATCTTTCTGTACGCTTGAAATACTATTGTAAAAATAATTTTTAAGAAAATATAGTAGATGAACAAATTTCACTTCTAGTAATAATGCAAAGGAGAAACTATCTTGAAATAAACTTATCAATAAGTTTCCAAAAAGAAGAGAACAAAAAGAAAAAAATAAAGAAAACATATTGCACTGCCAGGATTAGAAAGGGAGATACAAATAGACATCTCATTTTTTGCTTTTAGACAGGAAAACTCAGGATCTAAAGAAACCTGTGCTTCCGATGTTAATCAATACATATAATGAATTCCCCTCAAAATCTCAATATAAATGTTTGTGAATGAGACAAAATAATATTTTCTAAAATTAATAGGGATAAATACATTTGCAAGATCTGCCAGATAAATCTGAGAATGATGAGAAAAATAAATGGTAGATAACTCAATCTTACAGAAAATGACATAAGTCTACTGTAATTAAAACAGAAGAAGGGAGGAACCTTCTTTTGGGTCCTTTCCAGCTGCCAGGAGCTTTCATATCTTCTAATAAATTCCTATTTACTCACTAAAACCAAACAAAACAATAAAAACCAACAAACAACAAAAAAGAGGGGTACGTTTAAAAAAATCATAACTGCATTTGAGCTTAAGTTGTGTTCTTCTATTATAACATGTTGGATGGCCCTGGAAGTAAAATTGTGTCAATCATTGCATAATGACGATTTCCTCCCCATATATTTTTAATCTGCCCTGTATTCTTTATCTTTTTACTTTTGGTTCCAGTTCAGATCTCCATCACCTTTCATCTAGAATTGTGGTAACTTTAACTGCTCTTTATACAGTTTGTTTTTCAAGTTTCTCCTCAGACCTTAGCCATAACGGTTGATCGCAAAGCACATAATGTGTCACTTCCTTACATAAAATAGTTCCATGCCTCTTCGTTGCATCCTAGACAAATATCAGGCACATTAGTATGAAATGAAAGCCACTTTAGGGCCCAGCCTCTGCCTCCCTTTTCAGTCTCATCTCTAGTACTCAGATAACTCAGAGTTTCTCCTCAGCTCCTTCTAAAACAAGGTCATCTCTCACTGCCTGGAATTTCTTTTCAATTAACTTCTCCTGGCCAATTTTTATTCCTCCTAAATAAATTAGCTCTGCTACCATACCTGTCCCTGAATGGGATGGACTAAGTGCACCTCCTCTGGGCATCTTCCTGTGCCTCTATTTTACAGCTCACAAGTGAATCTTGTGTTTTGCTGGTTAGGTACCAATCTTTTCCACTACTCAGTACACTCCTTGAGACAAAATTATATTTATCTTTTTGCATTTAGTTCCTAGCATTGTGTATTTATAATTGACGTTTAATAAATAACGTGAAATTTTCACTGAAGTTCTCTCAATAAACAATCACATACATGCCGGACAACTGATATCTCAAACAAACAAAAAACACTAACTTCTTGGAATAGGAAGGTAGACAGAAGTATTTATAGTTTTATTGGCTATATTCTTGCACCTATTTGTTTATTTCACTTTTAAATCAGTTTCAGTAATTCTGTTTTTCTGACTTCAGTTAAAGTTAGAAGAAAAACCATAATCTATATTTCCTCATTTTTAAATTGTGGTTCCAAAAAATTCCCTAATAAGCAAGTTTTCCTCATTGTTATCATACATTCATTTTTCTTCCTAAATATGCTCTATAAAGCCTCACATACTTTACCACAAGAAGATATAAAAATAACCAACTAAAGTAACGTATTTAATTAGAAATAATCTGACCAGCTAGCTTTAATTACAAGGCTAGTGAGCAGTCCCCTGGTAAGAGATTTAAAATTTGATCACTTAAATATATTTAAATTTTATTTTAAATAAAATCTATCAAGTAGCTATTTATACCAGATAGTATAAATAGCAATTTAATGATTGAAATAATCTGTGCATTATATAGTAATTCTATTTTACAGGTAAGGGGATGTGATTGAGTGGTGAGGTCCTCAGTGTTGTAACTAGTAAACGCCAACTAGAAAAGTAGACTATTTCATTTTACTTCAGACTCATTTTTCTTGATTACAAGTATTGCTCCTGTTTTTACTTATTTGTGATGATAGATGTTTACAAATAACAACTATTACTATATGAAATTACTTTTAATGAAAAAAATGAATTTATAATGATTCATAATGTACTGTCATTACTAATTAAATACATTTGAACTTATTTTTTTTTATTTTTGAGAGGCAATTTTTTTTCCTTTTTTCTCCTATTTACTATAGAGAAAATAACCTAAGTTATTAACCTTTCCAAGAACTTTATACATATTTTGAAGAAACAAAATACTACTTATAATAGAGCTTTCTTTTAAGTCAGACAAACTGGCCTAATAATATCACATTACAGTGGGAATTTGGCCTAAAATGTTTAAAATATAACCCGTGTAACCTAGCCACAACTGAATGAAGCCAATAATGTTCTCCTACTGTTTGATGATAAAAAGAACTTTAGGAAAGTTTCATTTATCCTGTTCTTTCACTGTGTAGCAAGGTGACTGCCAAGTTGAATTTACAATAACTTAAATGGACTAAAACTAAAAGCATTTGGTTGAGTGGTATTTCACCATAGTAGCTCCATTGCTCAATAGCAGAACCCAGTTTACACAGAGTGAGTGAGGAAAATGCTTTGTCTTTGTTGCAGAGAATTCTATCCAAATTAACTTGCATCTGATTACTTAATTTTTCAAAAATGATAAAACTTTCAAGAGGGTAAAGTTTTTTTGCTGCTTTCCAACTCTTCCCTAATTCATTTTTTAAAAATTCAATTAAATACACACACACACACACACACACACACACGTTTTCTTTTTTAAGAGATGAGGTCTCACAGACTGGAGTGCGGTGGTGCTGTTATAGGTCACTGCAGCCTCAAACTCTTGTGCTCAGGCAATGTTCCCTCATTTCATCTCATCCTCTCTCATGTTCTTTACCTTCTATCTCTACAAATATTTCAGGATTTGCTGTTAGTTCTTTTATAAGGCTTACTGGCCTTGAAGACTGACTAATACAGTATATGGTACTGTGATAATTTTCCTCATCAACCATTTATCGAATGCCTACTGTCTTTCAGGTACTAAGTTAAGCATTAGCATGTGGTGGATATGCAAATAATATTGGATGAGAAACTGATACAATGGTGAATAAGACTGAATCTCTACCCTGGAGATTATTGCTTAGTAAGAAAGAAAGATTAGCCAATAATTAAATTATGTGATCATACATTAGGTAACATGTTAGATATATGAATACTGTGCTATGGGAATGTGGACAGTAGACTAAGTTATTTTACAGGTTGGGGACAGGGAGAGGAGAGCCTTCATTGAAGAAGGATCTTTGTTGTGAAAGATTTCTGGGGAGAGTAATTGGGACGAACAGTTTCTAAACAGTTGAGCCATGCACAAAGCAATGAGGCTGAGAAAAGACATAATATGTCCTGAGTCTTTCTGTTGTTTGGAAGGAACGCAAGGTGATAGGTATGAAGTAGCAAGAGATAAGCTTGGACAGTTTGACTTGCTCTAGACATTCAAGGGCTTTCTTTATAATGCTAATGAGTTAGAATGTAATCAAATGGATACTAGAGGACAAAACAATATTACAAAAATAATTGCAGGTAGTGACATACAAGCAGGGAAATTGTTGCAAGAGTTAAGGTTACCAGCTCGGTTACTTACTAGCTGTGTTGTCAAATTACTTATCTTTTTTGTGTATCACTTTTGTCAATAAATTGGTGCTAATATATACGATTGGTATAAGGATTAAATGAGGTAATACAGGCTAGTATCTATAATGAGTGTTTGGTAAAAACAAAACAAAACACCAGAGATAAATGCATGAAGGGCTTGAGGGTGGAAAAGATCCATCAAATTCAGGAATGGAAAGGCCTATATTTGGTAACTGGTTATTTGTGATGGGAGAGGAGGAGAAATAATAGAAATTTGGTTTCCAGCCTGGGAAACAGATATTCTTACATTGAACCCTACAGGAAACCAGAGTGATTGAAGGAATTCCTTTATGTATAAGATTCTACAAAATCTATTCAAGAAAACTCTGTATCTTTCAGTTGGTGTTAGAATACATAGAACTGAAACTTAGGATAGAGGTGGTAATTGGTAGAGAAAGATTTGAGAATCAAGGACATAAAAGATGGTTGTTTAAACCATTCAGAATTTGGAGTAAAAGGTGAAAAAAATCCACTGGCATCCTAGTTTTTAAGGAAGAACAGAGGAGAAATTACTTATGAAAGACTTTTGGATATATTGAGAAGGAAGATATATTGGTGCAAGAACTTTGGTGCGTAGAATGCTACATATTAGAAAAATAATATTACTATTTTAGATAACATTTAGGAAAATATCATCTTCCAATCAAAGCCATGGTTATCATTATGTGTGTTTATTTTCAGCCCTTTTTTTTCTAACCAAATACTTCCTTCATGTTTGTAATTGGACTGTAAGAATGTATTATAACCTGTTTCATTCACTTAATATTACATATGATGCATATCGCCACATTGTCCTCATAGTCGCCATGTATAGCAATTATAAAATAGTCAATATTGAATTGTACCAACCTCTTAAAAACTATGTATCTATTGGGAGCAATATTACAATTTATTTATTTATTTTGTTCTGGCAAGTATCTTCAGAGATAAAATTCCTTTTTCAATTTCTCATTTTTTCTTAGGTAGTCCTATTTATGAAACTGGACACAGATCACGACGTATCTATTCTACAGAATTGTTTTTTACCTTAAATAGTAATGCACATCTAAATTTCCAGCAATTATTATTCACATAACAGCTTAATTGTTGTTGGCATTCTCACTCCTCTTAATGTTACAGTCATTTTCAATCAAGATATGGTTATTGGTATCAAATGATTCATTTTCTAAAAGACATCAGGCAAGGGTTAGCCTTACTATTACCAAATTATACCTAATTGCTAAAATATTTTAAAGTATTAAAAATCATGGCTATTCTAATATTTATAAAAGAACTTAGTTATTTGTTAGTCACTAAAGAACCAACTATGTAAGCCACTAAAACATATGAAAATAGCCTAGATATGTTGCACATAATTGAGGAAATTAATTTAATAACACAGATCAACAAAAAAACTAAATCTGTTTCTATCATTTAATTTAAAGTTGAATATTCATATTTTCTTTTTTCTTACTTTGTGCAACCTTTACAAATGAAATCATTATCACACACATTTCTGTCTCTTATTCTTTCAAACCAGTTGGATTTTGCACTCATAAAATTCTGATACTGTGTGAGACTTTATATTAAGACTTTTTAAATGGTCTTATTTAACTTCTTTATTCATTTAAAAATATACATTGAATGATAATTACGTTCTAGTCATTCTGCTCACTTATTGTTTCTGCTTTTTAAAATTCTTTGCTGATAACATTAGCTTCTGAAGTTGAGTAGGGGAAAGGAACAAATGCCTCAGGAAATTAGTTTGCTGTTGAAAAGTTTGAAAATATTTATTTATTGTGTGATTTATTTTGGTTTTCTTTGAAGTTTTAGTAATGTTGGCGCTTTTCCTGATTTGTGCCACCCATCTATATTATTGGAAGGAGAAATTTGTTTGATGGCCGTAAGAAGGAAGGTTAAAAACCATTGTTTGGTTTTAGAAATATACACTTGACAAAGCCCTTTTGTAAGCTTTATGGAACCTAGAATTAATGAATTTAATTATTTTAGGATTCACAAGCTCTGGTGGTTTAGTTTCATTTCAATAAAGTTGAAATTTCGTACTAGATAATACTGCAGATGGCCTTTTCAGTAAAATAACTACATAAAATGGAATCTATTTTCATGACAAACTGAATGAGAAACTAGTTTTTTTGTAAAATGGGTAGAAGGACATATTTACTTTGTGTTCTATTTTCTGTTTCACTTTTAACATTCTGTGTGTTTGTATATAATTCTTAGCATTCATTTTACTTTAACCTGTGCCTCAACTTGATTTCAAAAAAGAAAAGCAAAAACAAATATCTGAGCACTTATCACATTCAAGCCACTCTACTAGACACAAGAACTTTATTTATTTATTTATTTATTTATTTATTTATTTATTTATTTATTGAGTTGGAGTCTCACTCTGTCACCCAGATTGGAGTGCAGTGGCCTCTCCCGGCCACCGCAGCCTCAACCTGCTGGGCTCTGGCGATCCTTCCGCCTTAGCCTTCCGAGTAGCTGGAACTACAGGCGCACGCTACCAGCTCATTTTGATTTATTGTAGAGATGAGGTCTCACCAAGTTGCCCAGGCGGGTTTCGAACCCGCGGGCTCAGGCAATCCACTCACCTCAGCCTCCCAAAGGCACGGGATTACAGGCTGAGCCACCGAGCCCGGCTGACTCAAGAATTTTAGAGCATTCATACAAATCACTGTACATAAGGAATTCATATTTTAGTTAAAGAAATAGATTATATATATTTAACAGAATAATTTCTTTACTAATTGAATAAATATTTGTGGGGAATTTCCAATATACTCAATTAGGGATCCAGCCATAAAGAGGACCATCTCTGCATCATGGGGTTTACATTCCATTTGAGGAGTTGGAAGTGTGGTGATATTAGAAATTAATAAATAAATTCAGATGATAAATTCTAAGACAACAACGCAGAGAAAAGGATACAAGATGAGCATGTGTGCATAAGTATGTGTGTGCACGTGTGCATGTGTGTGTGTGTCTGTGTTTTGGTGACTATTTTAGATAAGGTGGACAGAGAAAGTCTCTTCAGAGAAGCAAGCCATGCAAAGAAGTGGGGGAAGAATCTTAGACAGAAGAAGATAAAAGTATAGCATGTCAAAAGCATAGTGAGTAAGGGCAGAGTGATAAATTCTAGAGCAGAAGTGATGAGGCTAACCTGGTGCAGAGTGAAACTTGATGTTTTTGTCTTTTCTTCTAAGCATGGGACTTACTAGAGGATTTTAAGCAGGGTAGAAACTGAAAATTTGCAGTTTCAGAATATCAGTTTGGCTGCAGTATCGGAGAACAGACTGCAGGGGCAAAAAGAAGTAAGGAGTCTAGGCAGGAGATTATTATTGTAAACTTATATCATAAATAACAACACAAAGGAGTGGTAAGAAAAATGAGTCATGCTTCTTGTCAATGGACTTGATTGTGATTTACTGTTAAAGAAATACTCCTTAATAGGAAGTTGAGATGCAAAGAAGGGCAAGTACATTATAAGAAGGGCAAAGAAGGGCAAGTACATTACAGAAACCTATTTTGGTAAAAGAGACTTGAATTTGCATGACCTCCTTTTAGGTAATGAGTAGTCCAAGTTGAGTGAAATGGAGTATTTATAAAAGGAGAACACTGGATAATAAAGCTGGACCAGCAGAAAGACCTAGAATGTGGAGAGCATAGAATACAAAGTTTGGGCGTTTGTACTTCATTCTGCAGGTGGTTGGGGTAATTGCAAATATTTGAGGAGGACGAAGGATACTATGTACTATGGAATGTACACTGTGGTGATTTAGGCATGTTGATCTGGCAGTGATTTGTAGTATGTTTTGAGGAACTGAGAGTAGACACAAGAGGATTTGCTTGGGAGTAAAGTAATTGGTGGGATATAAATGAGCAGGTGAGTAGTGGTCAAGTTCAATGTTAACTGTTAGGTGAGAGCCATTGGAAAGGAAGATTCTGTGTAGTGGGGTTGAAGGAGTGGGAAGAATGGAAGGTAACTTCACATTTTACACACACATATATAACCATTAATTCCTGACACAAACTGGTGAGGTAGGCAAGAGTCTTATTTTATAGTTGAGAAAACTGAGGTGGTCAAGGCATAGTAGCTTGCTAAATTCTCATAATTTGTGAGTGTCAAAGTGGGATTTAAAAACCTGGGTAAATTATATAACATTGTCCTCCAAATCTTCTGAAATAATTTAAAGTTTCTAAAGATTGATTGTGTAGGCATATTGTACTATCTTCTTAGGATATTTATTTTCATATTGAAATAGTTGTTATACTTGAAAAATGTACTGCTATTTATAGATATTGCTGTTGTTAAACTCCAAATATTTGAAACACAATATAGAGTCAAAACTCTATTTAAATGTCACTTTGGCTTTTATTCTCATTGTATTCATTTAGTCACAAAATGGTATTAATATAGTTGCTCCTTAAGTCTTTTATACCAGAGGTTTTATTACATTTATTTCCTTATTAATTTAATTAACCATTTATCTATGACAAACCTAATTGGAGACCACCATGTTTAAAAACATGGGAGAAAGTCAAAGAAATCAAGCTGTAGGAACAATTTAGTAGAAAAGAAGAATGTCTTTACAAAAATCAATAGTTTAAAAATTATAGGTGCTATATATATTTTTAATCTATCTTCTTTTGCTAAGTTAAAATTAAAGTGTTTTAGACCTGAAAACAGATAGAGAACCCCTCAAGTTATTTTGCCTGATCTTATGCGATTGCTTTCTTTGATATTATTTCAGTTTGCTTCTTTCAATTGCTACAGGAATGATTAACCTCGTGTTCAGATGTATTAGTGTTATCTGAAAAATATTTGGAGTTTAACAACAGCAATATCTTACCCAGATAACTTCATTATCTCCCTGGAATTCTTTTCCATTTTGTAAAGACAATTTTCAGAAACTGAGCTATATAATACTTGATAGAGCTGTCTCTTCTTAAAGATTTAAGGTAAATCACCACAAATTAATATTCATTGATTTCATATAGTGGACCAGGTGTTACAGCAAAATGAATTCACAGGAGACAGCCATCAGTTTAACCCACCACAACTCAGTGATTTTTTTTAACTGAAGAAGTGTTTATTTTGAAGCATATGCTTAGTCCTACATATGTGTTTGCAAATATTTTGAAGTACATTAATACTACTTGAGGTTGCATTCATAAGTAAATATACAGTATGTCAGGTAGTATTAGGTACTGTGGAGAGCTTCAGTAAAACCTGGGCAAAGGAGAGGGAGTCTGAGAAAGGAGAGGAACTCAGGTATGGGGCTGGAGATGGGATATTTCACTATTTTACAAATGTGGTTAGAAAAGTTTTGAAACTCTCAAGAAGGAAACAGTGATCCACTATATCAAATCCTCCTACTAGTTCCTGTAAAATGAGAACTGAGGATTGGATCATTAATCTGGTGGTGTAACTAGGGCCGTGACAAGAGCTATTGCATGGAGTGGTAAGAATTGATTGAACTGGTTCAAGAGAATGTGAGAAGTGGAGATAGTATTAACAGCTCTTTTGAGATTTGCTATAAAGGAAAGCAGAAAAATGGATCAGTTGCTGGATGGGGATGTGGGATCAAGGAAGGCTGGTTGCCATTTCTAAGATGGAAAAATTTTACAAAAGAGATTTACATGGTGATAGTGTCATCTAGTAGAGAGCAAGAAAATTAGCGAGGCAGGAGGTGGGGGAAATATTCTAGAGTATTGTCATTAGTAGATAAACAGGAATGGGCGAGTTCTAGTATAAAAAGAGGTATTGACTCCAGGCAAACCAGAACAGCTTATGGGTTAACACAAGAGAAGATACAATATATAGATATAGATGAAAGTAAGTTAGTGGATGTGGCACACGCAATATTTCAAAGTTTCTTTCTTATTTTTTTTAAGAAATAACATGGACATCAACTGAGAATCAGCAAAAATACAATGTTAGAAAAGGATAAAAAAGAGAACTCAAGATAAGACATTTTGGTGAAAGAGAATTATAAAGGAAATATGTTTATTTTAAGGAATGTTATGTTTGAAGTCCTGTGGGTAATTTAAGAAGAGAAGATATTCAATCCTTTTGCTTGTTCAGGAATGAAGACTAGAGACAGTTTTGGGTATTTATGGCACATATATTGTAATTTAAACCATTGTGTAAAAGATAGGCCAAGGAGAATTGGCAGAGTGAGCGGAAGCCAAGGTCATAACTTGAAGAATTTCCTTAAGTAAGGGAAGAGGAGTTAGCAAAAAGAAAACAGAGAGGTATATATGTATATGTGTGATAACATAGTAAAAGTGGTGACTAAAAGGACATTTACAGAGTATTTAGTTTTTAGATGAATTCTAATAGGATGAAGACCAACAAGAGACTATTGCATTTTGAAAATTAGAAAGTTATTGCTTATCTGACTGGGAATTATTTCAAAAGTGGTGGGTTTGGAGCTACAATACAATTGGCTACGGTTTCAAGAAATCTGGCCACCACAATGAAAGGAAACTTCATGAGAGGTTAATAGCTAGCTATAAAGTGACTTGGAGTCAAAGGGAAGTTTTACATTTTTATAAAAGCTTACTAAATATCTTCTCTGTGCCAGATACTATCCAGGTAGCTTTGAACAAAATGGGCATTGTGGAAAAGGTAAAGACAAAAATCTTTATCCTCAGATATCTTACATTCATTCTAGTTTAGGTTGTGCATGGTAAGTCTTGAGCATTTAAAAATTTTGTATCAGGAGAAAGAGTAAAAGGAGAGAGAGAAATAAAAGTGGTGGCTCCAGGACATGACAGAACTGAGAGAAACTGGCAAAGTGCTCAGATGACTTGACATCACAAGAAAAATCCACGATAAATTGCAAAATAGGCAACCTTGGTTTTCAGTTGATGGCATTTACATGAACAAAAACTTTGTACAAAAACACTATACTTCAGTAAAAAGAACAATATGTCAAATGTCAGAAGACTTTGGTTCTAGATCCTAAACTTTACCAGTTTCCTTATGTGAGTGATGAGCCCTGTGGAGCTATAGCTTTTCCTCTGTAAAGTAGGGATAATATCTGTTTGTTCAACCTCAGAGTTTTCTTACATTGGTCAGATGAGATTATATGGTCTCTAAAGAGCCTCCAAAATCAAAGGGTTTATTATAAGAAAATGGTAATTGACAGGGCATATCTGCAGAATCTTGTGACCCATATTTTCTGGTTCTTAGATTGAAATCCAACTTTTAAAAATTATTTTTTATTTTCTGTTTATCTGGGTTCTATTGAAGTAAAATTTTTATTTGATGTTTTTATTTTTAATTTTATATATGTAAAATATATTTGTATTTACAAAACATTTGATTATGTTTTTATAAGGGATTAACAAAATGCATTTAGAATCTATAATTCTTCTTGACCACTGTGCACCAACACAAAAACAAAGACTTTATTATGCCCTGTATGGTCACATGTTTATAATAGATGAGCCTTGGCTTACAATGACTGCTTTGTTTGATGTTTATTAGCCCATGCCTTGGTGCAATTTAACTTGTCCTAAATTCACTGTTTCAGAACTACAACTAGTATAGCACATTCATTGTCCTTTGAATAATGCTCTCTTGCTTGAGTAGAATCTCAAGAGACTATAATCTTAAGACTTTTAAGTTTCTTTCCTTATATGTTCTAAAAGAATTCTTTTGAAGTGTCAACATATGTAAAGACATTCAAATATTTTTAAGTGGTGGAAACTTTATCCTTATATGAGTTTGAAAATATTTATATTATACCTATAGGATCAGGCTTACCCCATTCTCCCCTTGGTACTGGTATTAATCCAAGAGTGAACTTCAATTTATGGTTATTTTATCTAACTCAAATTAAGAAAATTCTGCAGTACATTAAATTGTTTATAATTCTAATCTTCATTCCTGGCTGTTTCTAATAATTTTGAAGAGTATTACTTAATGTTTTAAAATGGTGTCACAAAAGTTAAAGACAAAAACATTTCACACATAACATTTCAAACTTTAGAACACATTTTCAAGATATATAACATTTGATTTATAAAAACAAAATGTTGTTTTTTAAAATTTTCTTCTATGTTACTAAGAAGACAAATGGGTAATTAAGGTACTAAGGTAAAGAAGTTATCTCATTCAGTCATTTTATCTTATAATTAAAACTGAAGTTTGAAAATATTCTGACTGCCCAAGCTACATGCTTGGAATGTAGAACGTAGTCTCTTCATTACTGCTCTGTGTGTCATTACCCTTAGTAGTTTTATGTAAATACTTTCAAGTATGTGGTGGCAGTGGTGGTGATGATAGGGTGGGATTTATCACTCTGTCACCCAGGCTGGAATGCAGTGGCCTGATAATAGCTCACTGCAGGCTCAAGCTCCTGGGCTCAAGGAATCCTCCTGCCTCAGTCTCCCGAGTAGCTGGGGCTACAGGCACATACTACCATGCCCAACTTTTTTTTTTTTTTTTAGATAGAAATGGACTTTCACCATGTTCCTCAGGTTCATCTGAACTCCTGGCCTCAAGTGGTCCTCCTACCTTGGCCTTCCAAAGTGCTGAGATTACAGGCATGAACAACTGTGCTCTGCCTAAAACTATCTTGTTTATTTATTTGTTTTTATATACTGGTTCTATCTTTTTCATAGACTATAAGTATTTTGAAAACAGTGGTTTGGTTGCCTTTTTTGGTTTCCCAGACTTAAAATTACTGGCATATAGTAGGCAGCCAATAATTGTTGAATTAATTAATTAATTGATTAATTAATATTTATAGAATGTCTTAGCTTGGGCTGCTATTACACAATGTCATAGACTGGGTGGCATGAACAACAGAAATTTATTTCTCACTGTTCTGGGTTCTGGAAAGTTCAAGACCAAGGTGTATGCAGATACAGCTTCTGGTGAGGGCCCACTTCCAGATATGCAGACAGCAGCCTTTTTGCTGTATCCTAAGGTGTCAAGGAGAAAAAAATCTCTGTTCTCTTCCTCTTCTTAGAAGGTCACTAATACCACAATGGGGGTTCTATCTGCTTGATCTAAGTTTAATTATCTCTGTAAGACCTCAGCTCCTAATACCGTTACATTGGAGGTGAGGGTTTCAGCATATGATTTTGGGAAGGACACAAACATTCAGTGCATTACATAGGTTAGATATTCTCTCCCACTTTTCTGCGACTTCTTCCAGAATCCAAACATACTTTTAAAAATATCTCCCAACTCAGATCATGTATTCTTCTGACAAGAATTCCTATTAATGATCCTCTTCTCAAAAAATGTAAATGAGAATAAAGTAGATATATGTTACAAAGGTAAGGCTTGCCTTTTGATAGTTGAGTTATTGAAATTAGGTCTCAGAAATATCGTCAATCATTACTTCAAGCAATTGTCACCAGTGAGATCATGAAATTGAAGTACAGTTATCTCTTGATTTATTGATTTTAGCTGTCACTATGCTGTTTTATGCAACCAATGGTAGCTTTTGATAGATTTCACCACACAACTATAAACTTGTTGTGCCCCTCAGTCTGACATCTTTTGCTCATTCACTTAGAAACAAAGCTAACTATCGATTGAAAAATTGTATCAGTCAGAAAAAAGTTACTTCTCTTCAGTAAGTCTTTATTTTAAAAAAATCAAATATCTTTGTATTTTTGTGCTAAATACAAAACTACAGATAAATTTATGTTCCTATGGTTTGACAGTAAGCAAATTAGATAATTATTTTACATGCTACTTAGTTTATGTATAGAAAACTAGAATTAGCATGGTATAGTAGGATGAGACCTTGATATTGCTAAGTATTAATTAAGGTAACAAATGTAAATCTCTTTTCCCCTCTTTTCTCTTTAATAGACCAGATGTGTGTTATATTCATCTTCTTACATAGACTATCTAAGCTATGCACCTTAATTTGATGCCAAGGAAAATAAACTTTTTCCACATCGTGGATGGTTATTGTCTGATGTGATTCTAATTGTTGTTGTCCTATTTTTATAACATGCCATTCTGTAATCACATCAGTGATCCCTCATTTCTAATCCTTTACATTTTTGATCCTCTGATACTGTAAATATTTTACACAGTAGTCGATTTATATTTACATATGCAGAATACTTCAACCTCAACACAAAGTCAGGTTTTTTTTTCATTTTTCTGATAATTGGATAGGAGATTTGAAGAGATATATGCTAACATTGTAAATTCTGCTGCCATTTATTGCGCACCTGTCAAGTGATAGGCCCCAAGTTAAGAAACAAGAGCAATTTTTAAAGTAAAAACTAGTAAGACAATAGCAAAATTGTCATAATTTTCTATTATAATGTATTCTTTATATCTGCCTTAAAAGTGTGTTTTCTGTAGATTTTGATATATTATGGATACTTCACATAGTAAGATTTTGCATCCCAACAGTTTGTGAAACCTGTTTTTATTTTGTTTTGTTTGTATTACAAAAAGTTTCTAACATGTACATAGCTCGACAGAAGGGTGTAATGAACCCTATATGTGCATGACACATTTTCAATAGTTATCAACACAAGATGAAACTAGTTTTCTTGATACACTACCCACTTATGCATAACTTACCTGAGATCTATAAGCAGTCATTTTCTCCAAGTTCTGATTTCTTTAGTATTTCAAGACTTAATTATGTGCTAGAGAATATCATTTCTACTGAGTTTTTTTTTTTTTTTTTTTTTTTTAGTTGGAGTCTCACTCTGTCGCCCAGACTGGAGTGCAGTGGCCGCTCCCGGCCACCACAGCCTCGACCTGCTGGGCTCCCGCAATCCTTCCGCCTCAGCCTTCCAAGTAGCAGGAACTATAGGCATGTGCTACCACGCCCGGCTGATTTATTTATTTATTTATTTATTGTAGAGATGAAATCTCACTGCCCAGGCGGGTCTCGAACCCGTGGGCTCAGGCAATCCACTCCCTTCAGCCTCCCAAAGGCACGGGATTACAGGCTGAGCCCCCGAGCCCGGCTGTTTTTGTTTTTTAATTGACAGAAAATATGTTTAGCTTTGGTTATGAGCACAAAAGATATTATGAGTTTATGCTGATTTTTGAAATTGAAATTCAAAGCTTCAGAATTTGTAGTCAATCACTTCTATCTTAAAACTGTATCTCCTTCCTCCCATGCCAACCATCCTATGTGTCACAAAAACCAGGATAAAAAAGTTATATCACAAAATTACACATTCTTTTTGTTCTATATTATACATAAAACAGCATTTACAACTCAGACGCTGTCACCAACATCGTTGTTATTGGTAGAAGTTAACTTTGTTTACATTTCTTTTTGTCATTAGATTATAGCCACAAGCAATGTGCAAATTGTTGTGCTTTAAAATCATTTGGAAGTGTTCTCAGTGTAGTTTTACTACCAACTGGATACATATTCAAATTTATTTATTTCATTTTATTTTGTGATTTTAAAATATTTTTACTTAAAATTTGATTTTGTTTTATAATTACCTGAAGTACTTACATGACTCAGTGACAAAAATACAAAACAAATTTCATTCAAGTAAATTCAGTTTGTAGCTCACACCCTTCACTTTATTCTTGTCATCTACTTGTAAGTAACCATTTAAAAAATGGTTTATACTTCTACCCTTGATCAACTACAAACTTATATGTATATATTTAAGTAGATTTATATAGTGTAAATAGTACATATATACATTTCTATATATTTCTATTTTTTTGTTTGTAGCATTGACAGCAGTTTGTCTACAACCTTTATAACTGAGTACTTTGGGTTTGAGATAAATCCTTGGCTCAATGTTCTTTCCTTGAGTATCTTAATTATGTAAACTTATCATCTTCCAGTTTGAAGATGTGCTGTTGAGATGACAATCAGTTTTTCTTTCTCTAATAAGTGACTTGGTCATTATATACAGATGCCCCCCAAATTGTTTTTAAAATATAATTTTACTTTCATATGTCTTGGTATGGGGTGGGTTGATTTTCTAAGGGTGTACAGTATGCCCTTTCAAAATATGATTCCAAATGCTTTTCTGTTTTTCAGAAAATGTTTTAAATTGTAGGTTTTAATATTTTTTCCGTGTTTTGTTTTCATTTTATAAACATAGAAATAGGCTATAGTTCAAATTATTTAATTCATATTTACTGCGTAAAGTCAGTTTGTACCAATACAATCAGAATGTGGCCAGTTGTAACTATAGGTATGTTATACAAGATTTCCATGTTGGTATCATAAAGAACAGGAATGTAGTCCAAGTTATCTGGCTTCCCCAGTACAATACATTTTATTTTGAGTGACTGTCTCACAGTTGCTCATGCTGGAGTGCAGTGGCATACTCACGGCTACTGCAGCCTCGACCGGCTGAGCGCAGATTTTGCTTTGGCATCAGCCTTCCAAGTAGCTGAACCACCATGCCTGGATAATTTTTTTAATTTATTGTGGAGATGAGCTCTTGCTAAGTTGTCCAAGCTGATCTTGAACCCCTGGGCTCAGGAAAGTCTCTATCCTCTGTCTCCCAAAGTGCTGGGATTACAGACATGAGCCATCGTACCCTACTCTTAATACAATTTTACTAAAACTATATGCTTCAGAACACTGGATTGTTCCCTTGGAAAAATAATTATTCTGCCAAATAAATTTAGAAAAATTATGAATTTGTCAAATTAAATAGGCTTATCGGAAATGTATATTATACTCTTCAAGAAGAATATAATTCATTTAGTATTTCACAAATGTATTTCATAGGCAACCGATTTGTAAATAAGCACTATAACATTTCTAAGTGAAATACAATTTGGAAAATGCTGACAATTTATTTGCTATGGAGCTGTCAACAGAGTTATCTAAATATTTTCATATTTTTAATATTTCTCATCTGTACCAATCTTTAGAAAAACATACTCTATAAGCTGGTGTTATAGAACCTCCTTTAATTTATGTGATACTTAATTTTTGCATAAGATAAAAGGTAACTTTAGAAAGGTTTTAAAGTTTTTAAAAGGTACTTTTTAGAGTATCCTTGACTTGGAAAATTATAATGATACAAAATGTTCTTTTAATATTAACTGGAGCTCTTCTACTTGCTAATAAGGAGTTTTCTTTCTTTTTCTTGTAAACTTTCAGTAAACTACATTAAAAATGTATGAGTCAGTCAGTTTTATTACTGGTCCTCAACTTGGTTTGAACATGTGGCATTAAAGCATATTTTCAGTTTTATTTTACATCTTGGATGGATTTTTACCACAACTTAAATGCTCTGAAGAGTAAGTTTAAAAAACAACAACAACAACAACAACAACAAAAACTGGTGTGTAGCAGTTGCAGTTATGAGTGTTTATCTTTTCTTTATTTTCCTGGCATTATTTTTAATTCACCATTTTTCCATAGCTAGAGTCTTTGTTTGTTTGATTTTATTTGTTTATTGTTTACTGTTCATTTGGATGTTGGGGGCTGTTTGTTTTCTCAATAAGCAATCATTAAGGGATAGAATCATAGAGCAATTAAAATATTTCAGATTAGGCTACATTTCTAAACTTAATCAAACTTTCATTAACATTAGAATCCTAATTTAAGCTGAATGTTAATGCAGGATGACTCTGCTCTGAGTTTTTGTTAGTGTCACTTGTAGAATGCATCATGACTAGTACAGACATCACAAGATCTTCATATTCCAGACTGCATACTTTTTGTTTCTCTTTAATTGACAGTCATACTAAACTATATTAACCTCTAGATTCCTATAACTAAGCATATATTTCATTTAAGATAGACTTTTTTCCCCCAGAGGAACACTGAGTACATACATCATGAATTTTACTTCTGTAAAATACAAAGATCACTTGTAAGTTAGTTGTTTACAAATTCCCGAGTACAATCTCCAAAGAAGAAGAAATAGACTTAAACTACCACAAGAGGGATTTAGGGCAAACTTTTGACATTTTCTGGAATACATTCAGTGATGGATGGCTAAATATACTCTTTAAATTTTGGGGTAATAATCATGATGATAGGACAATAAATTGGTCCATGGGCACATAGTAGAGGCTATTACCTTAGATAACATATTAGAATTTTAAATGATCTTGAGAATTTAAGTGGAGATCTGAGGTTTAGTTGAAATGTATTGAGTAAATGAAGTGTGAGTGAAGCCCTTGTTCAGATGAGGATATTCTGGGGCGGAAAAGAAAATACAATGTACTAGAAAAATAGAAAGAAGGCCACTGTGGCTAGTGTACAGAGAAAGGAAAGAAAATGAAAGTAAGGTGAGATAGGGTTACAGAGATGCATAAGGGATAGACTATAGAGGGTTTTGTAGGTTATGCTAAGAGTTTGGTTCTTTGACCCGGGTGTCATAGTATAAAAAGAGAAGTGGGGGTTCAGAAGTATATACTTCCAAGCTAATTCATTGAAAACTTCATGCTTTTACTGGGAATATGTTGCATTTTCTTCACAACCTTAAAATCTCAGTGACTTCCAAGAACACTTATTTGTCACTCAATGAAGTTGAGTTCCAGGCTTGAAACTCCAGGTCTGGGGTCTTAGAATGTCTCATTAGAGACTCAGTGTCTACTTGGACAATGCCTTTCCCATATCAGTTGATAAAGGGTCTGGGTGTAGGATGTAGAATTTGGGGGCAGAAATAGCATGGGTCAAGTCAAACCATGAAAACATCTTTAAGGCAGCTCTGTACAGAGGTGGCTCATTTGCATCTGGTCACATCAATACTTTTTATTAGCTGAAGCAATTCACATGGCTAAATTCAAAATTGATAGAATGGGAAACATACTCCTTCCACAGAGGGGCTGAGGAGAGTGTGATTAATTTGATGAACTGTAATATTACCAAAGGGATTTTCTAGAAACTGTAAGTTGGAAATGTCAAGGAACAATATTACAAGGCAAGTTAAACAGGCAAAGAAGGCTTTCTTTAAAGAAATAGAAGATTTAAAAATTTTTAAATGCTGGGTGAGCTAATGGAAAAGTACAGAAGAGTACATGAAGAAGGAGAAGTTGGTCAGTGTGATAAAGGAATCTGTATTTGCTAATTGTTGGTTATTAAAGTTAGGCTGCTACTATCTCACAGAAACTGGTAGATAGGGATGCTGTCTTTTTTTGATGATTACATTTCAAAGGAATGGCTTCTAGGTCTTTGAGAAAGACTTTTCTGGTTGTACAAAATTTGCATATCAAAAGGGCAGAGAAAGGACTTATAATTGCAACTTTTATAAAGTAAATGCTCTGAGAAAAGTGGGATCAGGAAGAAAGCTGCCTAAAGTTTAGTCAAGCTAAGGAAATTTTTAAGGGTGTTTGGTCAGAAGAAACAAGTTACAGTCAGAAGCATCTCAGCAATGTCCCTTATAATCCCATCGCTCATGAGATGACACTTTCCAGACTTTGTTTAATTTTTTCTTTGAATCATGAATTATTTAACAACATATTGCTTAATTTACCAACATTTGAGGATTTCCTTTTGGTTTATGGCTTCAAGTTAAATTTTCATTGAGATAAGAGATCACACTTCATTTGATAGTGAATCTTACCTTATAACAATATTTGTGAATGTTCCATAAGCACTTGAGAAGAATGTTTTTGCTGTGGACACCAATAAGGGGGAGGGGGGAGGGAGGTTAGGATTCAGACACTACCTATGGGACGCAATGTTCACTATCTGAGGAATGGACCATGTGAGACCCCGCCACTACACAGTATATCCATGTAATGAATATGCATGTGTACCCCTTGAATCTAAAACACAATTTAAAAAAGAAAAGAATAATAAAAATAAAAAGTAAGACCAATTAAAAAAATAATTTTAAAAAAGAAAATAATGTGTTTTTGTAGTGGTTGGATACAATATTTCTTGTTATACATTAGGACATACATATTATATGTATTTTATATATGTATACAAGAATATTAGGTCAATTGGGGATATTGATTGGCAAGATTTGATAATGAATATATATGAGAGTATGGTAAATAACAGAATCAAGAATAACTTTAGATGCTTGTTTTGTGGCTTGACTTGAGCTACAGTGTGAATGGTAACGACATTTTCTGAGAAGGTTCAGAAAGGAACAGGTTGGAGGAATATGTCAAATGTGACCTTGCTGAATTTAGACATCTATTTGACGTACAAATGGAAATGCCAAATTAGCAGTAGTGTATACGAATTTGGGGTTTAGTGGAAAGATAGGAAACTTATACATAGATTTGAGAGTAGTATACATAGTACTTAGGAACATGGGTCTAACGAGGTCATCTGGGCAGAGTGCTTAGGTACTGAAGATTACTAGGGTGTTCCAATTTCAGAGATAAAACATAGAGGGAAGAACCAGCAAAGGTGGAGAACAAAACTGAGTGTTTAATAAAGTGAGGGAAGACCATAAGAGTTTGGTTAACAGAGTCAAGAAAAAAATGTGTTTTAACACAGAGTTAAGTGGTTAACTGTGTCAAATATTTCTTAAAGGCTAGTATGAGAACAGAAAAAAAATAACTATTAATTTTGATAACTCAAGATGTTTGATGACCTTGACAAGAACAGTTATCAAAAGACTATAATATTTATCTCTGTTTTGACAATAAAAAAATGTAAAACATTGTTTAATCATGAAAGAATGAATTCACACATTTATTAATTGCCTGCTGGATACCAATCACTAAAAATGACAAAAGATGGCAATAATGTTTTATGCCTCGATGAGGCTCATAGTTTTGGAGAAAATTAGACACACAAAACACATTAAAGCAGAATTTTACAAGTCCTGTGCAAATATATATATCCAAAGCGGTGGAAGATGGAGATGTACATGGTCATTTCATCTGGAGGAAGCTTTAAGAGAAGACTGAGGCTTGAAAAGTGTTTGGCAGTTTTCTCGGCAAGCATTGGGGGAAAGAGCATTCCAAAGGCATTGAAGAATGTACTCTGAAGGCTGAGAGGCAGGGAAATTAATGAAATATTCAGAGAACTGTACCATCACCTCTGAGAAATTTAGAAATATGTGTGTATATTGGGTAGGGATTGGTCCCAGAAATGTCTTCAGGTGCTACTAGCCTTTAGTAGGGGAGGGGGATACTAAATTTTCTGTAATTCTTTGGTAGATTCTTTTGATCAGCTTATACCCCGACAGGGTGTTTCTCAACAGAGAAATACTATATCAGAGGGTGATACATAACTGGAAGTGGGGAGGTGAGATGAAACATTGTACAATGGAGATGCAATTATAAATATGACAGATATATTAGAAGTAGAATCCGTTTAACCTGGAGATTGATCAGATGTGTCTGAGGTCTGGCAAAGTTGTGACTGCCACCTGTTAGATATGAGTCACAGTGTTGGTAATGATGCTCTTCACTCAGACAGGAACATATGGACCGAAGTAGATGTTAGCCAGTAGTGAAAGTTGAATTTATTTCAGAACAGGTTTAAATTTTAGGAGTTGATGGGAAGTATACAGGTATAATGTCTAGTAAAAAATTAAAACTAGAAAGCTGGACTTAGAAGAGAAATTGGGAATGGAGTTAGGTTTAAGAGTCATAGGTTAGTAGTAATGAACACCCAGATTGGTGGTAATATTTTTCAATGTGTAAAAGAAAATAAAGAGAAAAGATAAAAAATAACCAAGATAAAAAATAAAACTTAAGAATTTTATGTACTTTGTTCAAAATTGTTTTGCCATGTAAAGCACATATGTGTTTTGTAAAGTTATTTTAAGAAAAGCAAATGTAATGATACAAAGAATTATATATTTTTATCATAATTAGTGAGAATATTTGGAAATTTCCAATTTATTTTACATAAGATCTATTTGGTCTGGAAGCTGCCAGGGTTCAAAAAATACTATAAAGTAAAATGTTTACTTTTTGATTAGTCCTTAATAATAGAATTACATTATTTCTACAGCCCATTCTTTATTTGTTACTTAAGCACTACTTGGAAAATTTTCAATGGAGATAATTTTCTGTCCACTTTTATTATTTATTTATTTATAATTTAATAAGTAAAAATAACTTTTAAAGTGTCTTTCTAATTCCTAAACTAGTAAATATGGGTAAGGCTCATTAATGTTTCTTAAATCCTTGAATTCATATTCTTAAGAAGGAACATCTCAATGTAAGAAATGATTTTGCTGTGATATCTGGATTTATCAGTTTATACTTTTAAAAACTACTCAGTTTATACTTTTGTAGACTGAAGAAAATAACTTGAAAATTTCTTCCCAGTATAAATGGAGATTGGTATTACAACCTTACTTCATATTCTCAATGAATTTGGTTATTCTTTCAATTCTTCACATTTGTTTAACATCTATAACTTGCAAACATTAATAGCTGTCATGTTACTTAAATCTTATTACAACTCTGTTATGTGGGTGCCAATGACACAATTTTATGGGAAAGGGCATCTCAGCTAGAGGTCAAGGACATTCAGGTAGTAAGGGCTTAGGAGGCCAATAAATCAGCTCTCCTCCCTCCATGCTTATAGTTCTTTGACCATATCTGAGCAATTTCAAAGTGATATCAGTATTTTGGCTAAACCTCTTGCTTCTGCTGCTCTCGCCAATCCTTTGTAAACTCAAACTAATTAGGAATCATATCCTGTATGGAAAACTGTTAGAGCATGACTAGTCTTTCCCTCCCCACTACTCTTTTTTCTTAACTGGGCACAAGTAAGAGCCTTTTATCAAATTGAAACAGCAGTGCTACACTTTTTGGGTTATAACAAAGCAAGGTTATTTTCATCTCTAACAGTTCCTGGCTGATCACTGTGTTCCATGCCACAGAAAGGCCTGAATAATTCCTTTAAAGAAAGTACTGAAGCCAAGAATTAGCATTCTTTCTGGCTAAATGGCAACTGCACACAGGTTGACCTCTCATTTTCACAACAATGTTTTCATTAGATCAGCTGGAAGGTCACCTTCTCTGAATGTAAAATGAAAAACAGACAAGTAAGAAGAGGTTCAGCAAAAAATTCTCTCTACTATGCCTGCAGTCTACATTTCCTCAAATTTTGAATAATTGCAAACTTTATGCTTATGTGCAATCAAGGACGATTTATTTTGATTTTATTATACGTAACCATCTGTTTTTTATATGTTATATCATATGTTCATATATAAACATATATGTTTGTATGTTATTTCAAGGTATGGTGGTCTTCCCCAAAACAGTGTGCTATGATGGTCTTTGTGAGCCACTCCTCCAAAAGCAGACTCTACAGAAGGTCTGAGTGGATGCAGGTGTCTTCTAGATGCAATTGACCATTACAAATTACATAGTCAGACTTACCATAGCACATCTGTGTGGAAATACAAAAAAGCTTATTATTGTTATTTTCATTTGTAGATACAACATGCTATAAAAGTAACATAAAATTAAAATAAGCAGAATAATTCTATCAAGATGAAACTTAGTTGTAAAAGATAGCTGTTTTTCTGAAACATATGAACAACCGATTTTTTATTAATAAAAGCAGAAGGGTAGCATTATACTAAATACAATCTCCTGACAGACATGGTTTTAATGTTACTAAATCCAACAATCAGTTGTAATTATTTTGGAAGGAAAAGCAGACTATATTTTGCATACCATGTTTGTCCATGGTGCAACAATTAAAATTTAATATATAAGTGAGGGAAATAATTAAATTATAGATTTGGTGCTTTAACTTTGACATTTATGAATTGAATTGTAGTATTCTACAATTAACCAGTGTGAAGGAAACAACTGACTAGTGTGAGGGCTTATTTAGCTAGGTATAGCATATTCAAACTTTCTTAAATTTAAAATTTGTATATTTTGTTCAACATGAATTTTTGTGTCAATTTTGCTGTTTTAGAATATTGCTATAGTTGGAGGAACTCAAATCACTCTATGAAAAAGATACCTGCATGCATAAGTTTATAGCAGCATTGTTCACAATAGCAAAAACATGGAACGAACCATGCTGCCCATCGAAAGAGGACTGGAAAAAAGTGTGATACATACACATGATGGAATATTACACAGCCATAAAGAAGTACAAAATTATGAACTTCACAGCAACTTGGATGGACTTAGAGTCTATAATACTGAGTGATCTATCACAGAAACAAAGAGCTGAGTATCACATGTTCTCACTCATAGGCGGACCTTGAACAATTATTGTAATACTATAAGAAAAAGTTTGGCAGTAGTAGGAAACTGCTGGGGTAGGGGGTGGGGGTTGGGGTGGGATTGGCAGTAGTGGGAATCTGCCTGAGTAGTGGGAGCACACCTCATCAACAAGGATATCTGCATAATGAACGTTTGTACACCTAACCCTGAATTATACCCCATATCTTTAAAATTAAAAAATTTTTAAAAAGGAATATTACACTAAAATATTATTTATTGTTATTACCAATTTCTCTCTCCCTCTCTCTCTCTCTCTCTCTCTCTGTGTGTGTGTGTGTGTGTGTGTGTGTGTGTGTGTGTTTCCTAAAATGTTGTACCTGAAGTAAGTGCCTTATTATATTCATCCTGGTCCTGACATTATAGCGTCTGGATATTTTTAAGGCAATAATAAATTGTAATATTTGTAGAAATATACCTCTAGAAAGAATTTCATCCTTAGCCTGCTACTTAGCTAATTGTGTGTAAATATGTCTAACCCAACATTATTAGGGGGAAAGATGTAATTTTGTATTGAGGAGAGAAGACCTAAGGGGCTAAGGACTGTATTGCCGAGAAGTGAGAAGAAAGTTCTGCTCGACTGTTTTGCACTAGGGGGACAGTATTCCATTGACAAGTGGTGGTGAAAATAAAACTGTAACCCTCTCAAGGTTGGAAGAACCCTGTAGCCTTAGTCACGCCAAGCTTTCTATTTTGATAAATACTGCCAAATCCTTCTTTATGAAGAAAGCAAAAGTTTTTCAGCACTTCAAAGGATGCCACTGTTACCCAGAGAAAGAGTCCCTTCGAGAATAAATTGCAGTCTTCATAACCCAGTTATTCTGGAGAGGCAGATTCACCAGTCAGGATGAAAAAAGAATAGCCTATAGGCCCATGATTGCACTCATAAAATTTTTAGAAGTAATTAAAATCCATTTGAGTCATTTTTGAAGAGTCAATTTAGATGTGATATTATCTGGGACTAGGAATAAAACTAGTGTTAGAAGAATAAAATTTGCACTAACAGTATATATAAATGAAACAAAAAAATTTCTGTCTTAAGCTTTTGCTAAAATACAACCATTAGTTTCTACTAAATGTGTGTGTGTGTGTGTGTGTGTGTGTGTGTGTGTGTGTGTGTATACTTTTAGTGCTGTGAGTACTGAAGCCATGAAAATAATTTTTAGAGAGTGTGTATGTAGTTTATACGAATTCACATATAAGGTTCAAATTGAAATTTTAGAGGCTAGATGCCACCATAAGGATCATGGAAGGCTTAAGAGATAACATATAATTAACAAAAACATAGTAACAAGTATTTCTAAAATGTGTGTTTAATAATGGAGATGATCAGAGATTTATAAGAGACTGTGGCTGGCCTTGCCTGATTAATGCTTTTTCTATTATTTGAGCTATAGGGGATAGTCTAAAGGATGTGCTATATGTAAAATAATAAACATAAAATATGAGGCAATTAAATTTTACTTGTGACAGTGAAATAAGCAGAGGTAGGTGCATTATGAAACTAATGATGTAGAAATTACCTTATTAGAGTTTCAATTTTAATTAGTTGTTTTCTAATCCCAAGAGTTATGTCTGACTTTGCTTATTGAGTCAGAAGTCTCAGTGCATTTTCGTTTGTTGATAAAATAGTTTGTGCATGCACTAATGAAGCCTGCTATCAGGGAAACCAAGGAAAGAAATCCAATAAGTTCTCACAAAACTCTTAGGCACCCAAGCAATTCTATTAGGAAACCACATTAGAAATAAATATCATTTGTGCTATAACTGGAAACAAATTGAGGCCTGAGAAAGCTTGTTGAATTACTCAGAACTACACTTGGCACATGTTAGAATCTGGGTTAGAACCATTTCTCAGACTCACAAACCAGAATTATTTTCCTTACATCAGCCTATATCATCCTGCAACCTTTTCTCAGTCACTATGGACTTTTTGTTTTACATTGGCTTTAGGATAATTTTCTGAGAAGTTTAATTTTCAACTAAAATAAAATCAGTATATAATGTTATTTTTAAAAAATATTGTTTTTATTTACAAATATTCTGCTAGATATGGAAACTGTGTACTTAAGAGGGCTATGTTCTAGTTGAGACAACCCAGACAGAGGAAACCTAAAACTATTGTTGATACAAGATGTACTCCATGTATGATTAGCCAATGTAACATTAACAAGTGAGAAAGATTTGTATTGCTGTTTTTGTGAGCACCTGAGCTGCAGAGTTAACAAGCAGGATAGGCACCCACAGGTTGTGGGATGCGTGTAGTGCGACCCTGGAGGAGAACTGCCAACTGTAAAATCAAAATTGGTTAGGGTTGGTGGTATATTATAATGCAGGTGACCAAAAATAAAAATATGAGATCTACTATTATTATTACTTAATAACACCAATTATTTAATCATATCAATTTAATAAAGATTTTTAGTTGTTGCAAAGATAATTTAAATGTTCTTTGTCTCCACCCTCCTCTCTAACACTATGCAGAGGAATATACATATGTAGCAATTTGGACAGAACACAGGGCAGATGTCAGAGGAGGGTTAAGGCCTAAGTCTCCAGGGCTCTTGGCTCTTACATTTCTCTGGAAATCATGCCTATATTTTTATATGGCAAAATAAATTTACTTGAAGAGAAGTCTGGACATTCAAATATTGAAATATGAATTTTGGTCTCACTTCTAGCCCCTTATATAAACTTATTTTTCACATTTATATCTTCTCTGCAAAATAATGTATATTTAAGTGTTTCTAAATAAGGTTATTGTTTCTAAATTGCCTTCGAGTACCTGGATTTTAATGATAAATTTATTATGCACTTTCTTTGATTGAAGCCATCGCATTCCTTTGTAATTATACATTGTGTTTCATCATAATATGATAGGTGGATTCCATAGTCAAGTACCTAGAGGAGGAATTTTAATTATAGTATCAGAAGTTTAAAACTAGAGAATAAATAACTAAAACCTATTCTGGAATTAATACTAGGAAGCAAAATAGAATGGAGATAAGTAATATTTGCCCAAAAGCTATGTGTTTTGAAAATTAGCTTTTCACTTATACCTGTAGAATTTTTACTATGTTATTTATCACCTAGTATTACAATAGTCCAAGTTAAATATTAAGGCTCACCAAAAGGGATGTACTTATCATTTTGTACCTCAATAAGTTCAAAATTAATATTGAACTGGTCTTGGGAAGCCATTTCTGAACAGGACAATCAGATGATTAAGGCTGTGACAAGAATATTTATCCGGAATCACTGTGCAGGATAAATTGAAAAACAAGCCTAGTTAGAAGTTGTTGTAATTGTCTAAGTGAGGGGTCCCCAAACACTAGTCCTTGGCTTGTTAGGAACTGAGTCACATAGCAAGAGGTGAGCTGCCGGCGAGTGAACAAAGTTTCATCTATATTTACAGCCACTCTCTATTGCTCACATTACCGCCTGAGCTCTGCAATCTGTCAGATGAACCGTGGCATTAGATTCTCATAGGAGTGAGAACCTTGCTGTGAACTATGCATGCAAGGAATCTAGGTTGCGTGCTCCTTATGAAAATCTAATGTCTGATGATCTGAGGTGGAGCTGAGGCAGTAACGCTAGTGCTGGGGAGTGGTTGCAAACACAGATTAACATTAAAAGTGAGGTTTGAATGCACAAAGACCATAGTAAATCAGTTGCTTGCAGACTCATACCAGTGAGTGGCAAGTGAGTCGATGTACTTCAATTGTACAGCTCATCTGGTGGCAGGCTCTAAGTCAGAATCTGACACTTATTTTTGTCTTTCTGTGGCCCACCCAGTATCTTATTTACCACTTCCGTCTGTGCCTCTTTTTTTATTTTTTAAATGGTAAGTTGTATAATTATTTCATTATACATTACAATGTAATAATAATAGAAATAAATTGCACAATAAATGTTATGAGCTTGACTCTTCCTGAAACTATAGCCTTCTCCCAGTTTGTAGAAAAATTGTCTTCCATGAAATTTATCCCTGATGCCAAAAAAGTTGGGAACCCCTAGTCTAAGTGATAGAAAGAAGAACTTTCATTAGGATGTAGACAATAAGACTTAAAAAGGTATAAACTCTATGACAATGGTCACTTTACATGCAATTACTTTCCAAGAGAAGTGGAAGTAAAATGCATTAATGTTTCGACCTGGAATAAGTGGGAAGAAGGAACTAATATAAATATATCTGCATTTGTACAAACTTTTGTAATTGATCTTTGATGGACAAATGTGCATAAAAATTGCTTTGGGTGGTATGTTAGCCCTTTTAAAAATTAATGTAATGTAGCCATAATATGTTGACTATAATATTAATGGTTGTAACACCTTCAAATAATTTTAACTCCATGAAATTTAATAACGGAGTTAAAGACAACTGAATTCCAGATTTGTTATAGGGGACAAAGTGCTGATAAAACATTCTTTATAAGCCTGTAGCCTGCTCCTTTTCTTGTCTAACTGGCTGGGCACTTTCCATTTGGGAAAATGACAGTTAAGTCATTTTATTTTCACTTTTACATTCATCTTCTATAACAGTGAGAATTCAGACATTTTTCTATCCTTTCAAAATCTCAAAAGCTATATTTATATTTTAAAATATAAGAAAAGATGTTTAAACCTCGGAAATGATTTTAATACACATAGTTAACATTTTACTGACTTTCATATGTTAAATTCATGCTGTGTGAACATGAATTTCACACAGAGACTTCCAAAAACAGAAACAAAGTAGAAAGTGTTAGCTTTATGATAGTGCTCAGCATTCTTTAAGAAATGTTTTTCTGACCTCTGCTGTATTCCATATACATACATATAGACACATACATATACTTATACATGTTGCTATTCTAAAGTGCTCTGTGGGAAGTGTGAGACATGATCCTTACCTTAGGAAACAAATTCTGCACAAAAGATAGAACAGTTTTCCAAACCAGTGTATCAACAAGCAATTAGTTTTCATGATTTACATTATAATTATAATTCCTAGAAGCATATGTTTAGTGTTGGACACAGAATTCCAGATATGATCTGATCAAATGCAATCTTTGTAGCACTTATTTTTTCAGCACACTTACCATCACCTTTCTCCAAAATTTAAGCTCAGTTAGATTAAAGATATGCTTGACTTGTACTTGATGGCTACCACTTTATTTGCAATGCCTTGAAGTATTTGCAACATAGAACAAGCTCAAGTAGGGAGACTCTTGTGAACAAAAGCATAGAGTTGCAGATAAGAAAGACTATAAGATAAGATAATAATTGGGTTGATGTAAGTGAACTGAGTTGACTTAGGAAAAGAGATTTGGTCAAAACATATTGGAGACTGGAGAATCTTTTGCATAGGATCCTAATAGGATCTATAAGTTAGGAACCTAATCCTGTTCATGGAAAGAGTTTTGCTTTTGAAAGAGTTCCTTGGAAGGTTCCCAAGTATTGAGGGTTTTGTGTGGTTAGAAAGGCACTCTAAGGGAATGCCTTAATGATTGCAGAGTCTAAGCAATACTAAAATTCATTTTGGGATGATTAAGGGAAGGAATGGATCTATCAGTAATCGCATCACCCATGAGAGGAAAATTTACTATCTCACAAGACACAACATAGTTGAAGAGCAGTTATAGAAAATGCATTGGAGCTGGTGAGAGTCTTCTCCAAGGAGAAAAAAAACCCTAATGGTGATTGTCAACTTTCATGAAAATTGTAACAAATAAATAAACACACTCAATGTGATAAAATCTGTGCTTTGTAAAGTATTATACCCCTTTCCATCAAGTGTAGTTTCATAAATGTCTAAAGAAATCACACATTTACCCTTCATCTCAATATATAATTTAGTTACTATTAAATCTTTTATCACTATGATAAGATAACATTTAAATTGTTTTTAGTCTCCTACTTGTAAAAAATATTTATCTGACTTTTTAAAATCAAAGTTTACTAAAATCTTTGAGAGAGAAATTAGAGCAAAGTAAGTCTTCTTAAAAATTTAATTTTTAGTTATTATGGACACATAATTGTTATAGGGTGCATGTGGTATTTTGATACACACATGTGTATGACCATCAAATCAGGGTAATTGGGATATCCGTCATCTCAAGCATTTATCATTTATTTGTGTTAAGAACATTCTAATTCCACTCTTTTAGCTATTTTGAAATAATAACATATTGTTAACTATCGTCATCCCATTGTGCTACTGAACACTAATTTTATTCCTTCTACCTAACTATATTTTTGTACTCTTTAACCATTCCCTCTTTAGTGTTTCTTTCTAACACTTAATAGGAAAGTGGTTATTTTTTATCTACTGTTTGAGATATGAGATATAATTATCTAGGAGCTTAGAAATTTGAGTAGCTTAGCTTTAGTTCTAGAATAGTTTCTCTACTCTATGGGTACAAATAAATATGCCTCTTTCAGCTGGGCTCGGTGGCTCAGCCTGTAATCCTGCGCCTTTGGGAGACTGAGGTGAGTAGATTGCCTGAGTCCGCGGGTTCGAGATCCGCCTGGGCAGTGAGATCTCATCTCTGCAATAAATAAAAAAATCAGCTGGGCGTGGTGGCACATGCCTGTAATTCCGGCTACTTGGAAGGCTGAGGCGGAAGGATCGCAGGAGCCCAGCAGGTCGAGGCTGCGGTGGCCGAGAGAGGCCACTGCACTCCAGTCTGGGAGACAGAGTGAGACTCCAACTCAAAAAAAATATAATATATAAAAATAAATATATATATATGCCTCTTTGCTTTCATATCTAAGCCTGATGTAGGATAACATATGTAGATATATTATGAGTTGGGCATGGTTCATCTTTTTGTTCTGTTTACTTATTACTTCATTTGAGAAATCCTTTTCTTCTAATCATAAGTATGAATTGAACATGCTGTAAGTCTAGAAATCAGTGCTTAGATGGTGAAATGTAGAAATATATAAATCCATGAATTTTAACAAAGACTGTAGAAAGACAGTTACATGAAAAAATTGTGTTATTTGCATAGTTACTTTGAGTTAATTGCAAATATGGATAGATTCTTAATGTTATAAAGCATTTTATAAGTTATCTGACTCATACAGTGTGGCTTATTCATTATCCATTGTAAAAGCTACAATAGCAACTATTTAGGGCATTTGACTCATTCCAGATGATATACAGTAATGTTATTGCAGGCCAAATTGTTGAATTTTTCTATTATTTCTTTGTTTTATATTTCAATTTTCTTTTATTAAAATGAGCCTTGCCGGGCTCGGTGGCTCAGCCTGTAATCCCGCGCCTTTGGGAGGCTGAGGTGAGTGGATTGTCTGAGCCCGCGAGTTCGAGACCTGCCTGGGCAGCGAGACCTCATCTCTACAATAAATCAAAAAATCAGCTGGGCATGGTAGCGCATGCCTGTAATTCCAGCTACTTGGAAGGTTGAGGTGGAAGGATCACTGGAGCCCAGCAGGTCGAGGCTGCGGTGGCTGGGAGCGGCCACTGCACTCCAGTCTGGGCAACAGAGTGAGACTCCAACTAAAAAAAAAATAAAAATAAAAAATTAAATAAATAAATAAATAAATGAGCCTTGGCCGGGTGTGGTGGCTCAGCCTGTTATCCCAGCACTTTGGGAGGCCGAAGCGAGAGTATTGCCTGAGCCCAGGGATTCGAGACCAGCTTGGGCAACTTAATGAGACTTTGTCTCTACAGTAAATCACCAAAATTAGCTGGGTGTGGTGGTGTGCGCCTATAGTTTGGAAGGCTGAGATGGAAGGATTGCCTAAGCCCAGCAGGTCGAGGCTGCGATGGATGTGAACAGCATGCCACTGCACTCCAACCTGAGTGACAGAGTGAGTCTCCAACACCCCCCCCCAAAAAAATGAGCCTCAAATTATAGTCCTTGTGTTCTACTGGCCAGTGTACTTGGCATTCATGACTGAGTTCAGAGTCCTACAAATCTCTAAAATAGTTAGGATCAAGAGTTCTGAACAAGAATTGGACAGAAGTAAAGCCATTATAAATACACCAAAGTTTTTTAAATTGCACATTTAAAATTAATCAGTTTATGGTATGCAAATTCTATATCAATAAACTTATTTTTTTGTTGTTGTTTTGTTTTAAGATAGAACCAGGACAGAATTTCACTTGCAACTAAGGTTGATTTGTGACTTGGGATTCTTGGGTCTTCTGTAAAATACTGTGTATTAAATTATCCCTGCCCCATTTTTATATCTTGAAATGTTCCTTTTCCCTGAATACTTTCCCAACTTTAAAAATGTTCAGTGAGCTCCCATTCTTAAAAATTAATGGAAAGCAAAACACATCTTTTTCTCCCCTTTCTTCCTTCTTTTCTGTC
Source organism: Cephalopachus bancanus (assembly GCA_027257055.1). Lineage (NCBI taxonomy): Eukaryota > Metazoa > Chordata > Mammalia > Primates > Tarsiidae > Cephalopachus > Cephalopachus bancanus. The sequence goes on from JAPVLO010000076.1 coordinate 3,895,994, forward strand.
TTCTCCTAGATTTTAGACTTAAGAAAGAAAAAGTCTTCACACTATTTCTACATCTTTAACACACCCCTTTATTGTCGGATTGAGACTGACTTTACAGAGTTTACTAGTTACTCTTGAATTTCCAGGGGCAGTGATTTCTGCACAATTCTCATTTTCCTGTAACTCTCTCAAGTAGGGAACACACTTGAGAACCTCTTTTCACTAAAGTGCTTTTTGTTTGATTTTAGATTCAGTAACCCTATTTTTAACTTGTCACAAATTTTTTTCTGATCACACTTTGAGAGTGTTATTTCTTTTTTGCTCACGTTGTAAGTCCCACTTCTCCTTGTCCTAAATTCTTTTCATTTATGTCCTATAACTCTCTTGGCTTTAACTCACACCTCTATAAACAAGGAACCGAGAACCTTAACGCTAGCCTTGGCCCCTCTTTAAAGATCAGATACATATTTCCAGCTTTCTTTTTGAGCTCCCCAACATCTCTTACTGAACCTTGAAAGGAAAGTCATCATCCATCTCTTTCCAGAATGTATCCCCAATCTCAGGCAATAGCACATCCCTACATCTAGGTCACTTATGCTAGTATGACTAAGGTATCTAATTCCTGTCTTTTTTCATTCCCTATATCTAATCAATTACCAAGTTCTGCCAAGTCTATCTTGAAATTTATTTTATATATGCAACTTTTCTTTGTGTTCATAGCAATCAACTCTTCCTAAGACTTAAAGGCAGAGGAAAGACTAAAGTTATACATAGTCCAGGAACACAGAATTACCTCAAGACCTTAGTCTTTGGTAACAACCAGGTGACTCTCCTGGCCACAGAGTTCAGCATAATGTCAAACAACAAGGACTTCAGAGTCAGGGCAGGATGAATGCTATCATATATGGCATAATTTCTTTGAATTAGAACAAAAAATTTCTTCTAAAATATATACTTTTATTTTTAAAAAGTCATAATACTATTTTTTAAAAGAAAAAATATTTTTTACTGCCATCTATGGAAAAATTTATTTCTGGAAGACATATACAAATCTCCATTGTCTATGTTCTTTTATACAGTGTCATAAGAGTGAAGAAATTGCATATGTGCACAATGAAGCTTCTAGTAGGGCCGTATCTTCAAATCCTGTTCCTACCGTTCAGTGACTTAACCTTTGGGGATATGCTTAACGACTTTAAGCTTCAGATTCATCACCTATAAAGTGTGGCTAACAACATTATTTCTTTCCATGAGTTTTTTGGAAGGATAAATAAGAAAATATATGTTAGTAATTAGCATCCTGAAATTTAACTGCAAATGTTCTCAGTCTACTGCCTCAAAAACATATCATTACAAGATGCCCAGATCATGCAATTCCTTACACTGATGTAGAAAGGAGATGAAATTACTGTTGGTTTTAACATTTCACTATAAATCATTAAAAATTTTGCCCTCGAGAATATTTCACTTGAGGTTATTTCAAAGGAACCAGAGGAATAGTCATCCGATTTTTTCAGTGACTAAAGATATAACCTGGAACCTAATATTTATACCCTGATTTTGCAGCTATGGTGTTTAAACAAGACTATAGTTTTTACCAAACTATATAAAAAGTCTTAGCTTCACCATTTTCATGTTATCCTATTTTATTATTCTTCTGTTTCAGAGATCAGCAAAGTATAAGCCATGGACTACATTCAATCCATATGCTGATTTTATAAAGTTTTATTGGAACATAACCATATACATTCATTTATATATAGTCTGAGCTGCTTTCCCAATACAAAGGCAGAATTGAGTAGTTGTTACAGAGGTATTATGGTCCACGAAGCGTAAAATATTTATCTGGTCTCTTATGCAAAATGTTTGCTGACCTTTGCCTGTTTGATCCATTTTAAAATATTAATTCATTTGAGCTTCCATTTTGCTCAATTCTACAAATAGGATAAAATAAAGATTGCATTAATCTGGAGTATGGTGAGTCATTTTTCCTTTCAAAATATTTTTTGTAGAAAACATAAAGCTGGTTGCCATATGCTACCTTAAATATGCACAGTTCCTTGGGTTTTTGTGAAAAACAAACAAACAACAAATCCCCAGTAAATTAAACTAAGCCCCCCAAAACTTTAAGACAAACAACCAGTTCATTTTTGCCAGGTTTTTATTGGAGCTACATGGAAAATGTTTCTTAAAATAAACTTTTAAACTGATCTTTTATCTTTTTTTTTGTCATTGAAGAGGTAATAGTAAGGAAAAGTCTATTTAGTAGTCTTAGAAGAGCCATGTATTTGATGATACAGTGACTGAATCAGTTTCTTGTTGGAAATCATTTTTGACTGAAACTCAGAAATTTGGTGAATGACTATTTTGTTCATTAAAGCAAGTAGTTGATATCATAATCTTTATATGAGATTCATATACATACTATGGCAGTATACATACTATAAGGGAAGAATATGAATTGAGGTCAGATATAATCTTATTCAAATACTAGCTGTATTACTTTGGGGATAGACTTTAGTTTCCACATTTGTAAAAGATAAAAATTTTAAAAATCCTTGTTTTTCAGAATTTTTGATAATGTATATATTAAAATTTTAGTAAATAATAGCTTATCAGTTTTAATTGTGATTATTTTTATTGCAGACATTGAGTTCTTTAAGTAAAATATACCAAATTTACTCAAAGTATTCTTCAAAAAAGTCTATTTCTCAATTTTCTGTTTGTATGGAATTATTTAGCAATTCCTTTTTGTGTGCTAATTCTTGTTCTTTAAAACAAATACAAATTTGAACTTTCTCACATTTTTCACCTACCACTTAAAATAATTCTACCAAGAAAAGTCATAATTTAAAAGTTAGCTGTCGGGTATCGTTTGAATGTGCAGATACACCTAAAGGAATAATTAGTTAGTAGTAAGAAAATAAGTAGCAAGCCTTAAGAGATTTTTTTTTTATTGAGCTTTCCAAAGTTCTAATTATCAATGGCCAGGGATTGAAATTTAATTGTAGAAACATCCTCCAAAAAGTTTGCTGTCATTTAAGACAGTCTTTTAAATGTGTCTCTTTAGAGTCAAGTCATGAAAGTAAAGTTTTCCTATTACTGACTGTAATGTAGTTAAATTATACTTTGGGATCCAATCTAGAAAGTCTTCAAAGTGAAATGAAAATGAGAGCAGAAGTTTAATCTCTTTTCAAAAGAAGAAATTGAATATAAGAAGTGCCATTTCCACTGATACCAAAGTGCAGGTACAATCAAAGTATAGCAGGATATGTTTGACTAGATTATGAAACTTTCTCATAGATGAGCACCTTTCAAAGCAGCCTGATTCTAGTTTCTGCTTCTGCCATTGTCATAGCAGTACATGGAAGTTGACATCTCCCCAAATCAGGTGTAGTTCTGGAGCAAATCTAAAGAGTTGAGCTTGGAATTGAGTCTGGATTCCTAAGATCTCCTGGACCATGTATCTTGTTCCTAAAAAGGCTTCTCTTTTTATATCCTGTTCCAGGCCAAAGTCTTATCATGCCTAAAAGTTGCTTGCCTTAAGGGATATAGGTGATCAGTACAGGAATATGGAAGAAATACTCTGTGCTCTTATAATTCCAGGAGCACCAGTCACCAAAACAAACAAACAAATAAAAAATATCCAGGTAAAGCAAACAACATTTTTTTTTTTTTGAGTTGGAGTCTCACTCTTTTTTTTTTTTTTTTTCGCCCAGACTGGAGTGCAGTGGCCACTCCCAGCCACCGCAGCCTCGACCTGCTGGGCTCAGGTGATCCTTCCGCCTCAGCCTTCCAAGTAGCTAGAATTACAGGCATGCGCTATCACGCCCGGCTGATTTTTTGATTTATTGTAGAGATGAGATCTCGCTGCCCAGGCGGGTCTCGAACCCGCGGGCTCAGGCAATCCACTCACCTCAGCCTCCCAAAGGATTACAGGCTGAGCCACCGAGCCCAGCTGGAGTCTCACTCTTATTTGCTCAGGCTGGAGTGCAGTGGCACGCTCATGGCCACCACAGCCTCAACCTGCTGGGCTTAGGCGATCCTTCTGCCTCAGTCTTCCAAGTAGCTGGAACTACAGACATACGCCACCATGTCCAGCTAGTTTTTGTGATTTATGAGGTCTCACCAAGTTGCCCAGGCTGGTCTCAAACCTGCAGGCTCAGGCAGTCCTCTCGCCTCAGCCTCTCAATGTGCTGGGATTATAGGCTGAGCTACCTCACCCGGCCAACGTTTTCACGTATGCTAGAATCAGCAATAATTGAAAATCATTGTGAAGTATTTATGTAAAATAAGCACAACCTAAGACAAAAATCATGGTTTGGGAAAATTGTAAGATGATGTTATAGTTGGACAAGAAGATCATGAGAATCCACATATAACAGTTTTTCTAAGATGGACATCACAAAGGGGTGACAGGTGGATTTGTTGCATAGATATTCCAATTGGGGAAAAGGATAATGAATCATCCAAATGATTAGACTCTGAAGTTTAAGACCATTATGAATTTAGTATATTCGAGATAAAAAATCTGAAACATCACCCAATAAATTATTTAGTTGCTAACACAATGGCAAAAAAAAAAAAAAAAAAAAAAAAAAAAAATATATATATATATATATATATATATAGTTTTAGTATACACAACTTATAGAATAAAATGTTAACGTCTTTCTCATTCTTGTCTGTCTTATTTTTTCATAGAGAGTGCCATTTTTTGAGAAAAAAAAAATGACTAAGCTTCTAGTCCCAGCTACTTAAGAGGCTGAGGCAGGAGGATTGCTTCAGCCTAAGATTTTGAGGTCAGCATGGACAACATAGGGAGACCCTGTCTGCAAAGCAAAAAGAAAAAAAAGTAACCAATCTTCATTCCAAGGTTAACTCAAAATTTCACGAATCAAAAGAGAAGGCCTTTAAGGAAAGTTCAAGACACTTTATTCAAGCCTTTATGTTGTTGTTGTTGTTAGAGGCTTATTGAGTAGGAAGGTTCCTGGAATGACTGATTACACCAAAGGACAGAATTATAGTTTTTCAAGAATTTTATGAAAAATGGTAGAAGACTTTTTTTGTTCATAAAGATGGTATAACTCATTAATCAAACTTTGTTTCATAATAGAAAACAATCTCATGCTCACTAGTAAGGTTACCTCTGTTAGCAAGAACTGTTTCTCATCTGTAAACAGTTGAAAATAAGAGCTAAATACATAAAAATAAATTGGATGTAAAACAAATTCAAGGCCCTTGAAGGGTAAGTGAGCAGCAAAGGGGACAGTAAATCTTGGGATATAAGCAATGACTGAATTAGGTGTCCAAAGCTATATTTGCACAGATAGGTAGAGTACTAGGAAGAGGTGAGCCCACAACCTAACTGGGACAAAAGACCTCAGATTAGATAAAGAAGTAAAGTCAGAAGTAGATTTTAGGTAAGCCATCAGAAGACACATGAATACTGAACTTTTACATTGAGTTTCTGTCACATTTGGTATTTGTTTTTGCTCTTTCAAGTAGAAAATTTAAATCTTGGTTCAGGCTGGGCCATGATCCTGGTCCCGGTTCTATGCTGAGTATATATGTCAGCAATCCCTGAGTAAAATTTCATCTCCTTTTCTAATGGCTTCATGGAAGACAAATATTTATCCTCCATGTATTAGGAATGAATGTAAATGTGTTACAAATTTTATTTTATTTTCTTATATGGTCTAAAGGAGGGTTATTGTGGCCTGTCATAAAATTTCATTTTTTACCAATTTCCTTCTGACCAGTATCTGGGTTGACATGAGTCACCAGAGTGGAGGACTGAAGCAGAGGGACCCAAAAGCAAATCATTAAGTGAATATAGCAGCATAAAAAGCCCTAAATCTAATTGTCTCTGTGTGTACACTGTGTCTTCTCTACAAGATGTCTCCTCAGTTGTCCCCTATTATAGTCAGAATGGATCCTGATTGATTTTATTTAATGCCTGTTTATAGTTCGGTTTCTGCATCTGATTTCACATTTTCTCAGGAGAAAAGAATGCTTTTCCTTTAGAATGCAATGTAAATGGCTAAGGTAACTGAGATTTGGAAATCGAATCGCTCTTTCTGTTCTTTTCCACCTATTAATTTTTTATTAGTCATCTTGTGAGAATGTTTTTAGAATACTACTTGGATGTGGGTTGGTTTTATCACATAAGAGATTGTGAATACTACTTGGATGTGGGTTGGTTTTATCACATAAGAAATTGTCAATTCTTGAAGTTTAATTTTATGACATAACAATATTTTCATTGATTGAAAGCATCATTACCTATCTCTATCTATCAATATGTATACACACATACAAAAAAAAGTCCAGTCCTAGTGTTCTTAGTGTCCTGCATCATGATAACATGGAACAAGTTCAGCAGTGATATTACAGCATGATAGGTTTATTTGAAGAATTAATATTTAATATAAGTCAATAACACTGAATAAGATGATGTTTGGGATATAAACCATTAACAGGCTTTGACAAAAATTTTTAAAGAAGGTCAAACCCTTTTAGCTTAAAAGTATTTACTGATTTTATAAATGTAATTTATGAATATGCCTAAAACTGATTGTAATTGTCAAAGCAACAACTTACTTAAAACTTCTAGAGGATTAAAATGCAATTGATCCTCTGTAGAACACATTCAAAATTGTTGCTAAAAGTAAAAATATTTTAATCTTTAAGTTAACTAACTGTAAGGTTTTTTTGTGTGTTTTTTTTTGTTTTTTTTTTGAGTTGGAGTCTCACTCTGTCGCCCAGACTGGAGTGCAGTGGCCGCTCCCAGCCACCGCAGCCTCGACCTGCTGGGCTCTGGCGATCCTTCCGCCTCAGCCTTCCCAGTAGCCGGAATTACAGGCATGCGCTACCACGCCCGGCTAATTTTTTGGTTTATTGTAGAGATGAGGTCTCGCTGCCCAGGCGGGTCTCGAACCCGCGGGCTCAGGCAATCCACTCACCTCAGCCTCCCAAAGGCGCGGGATTACAGGCTGAGCCACCGAGCCCGGCTAACTGTAAGTTTTTAATTACTGATTTGTAGATATTCACTTTGGATCACTTCTGAAGCTGAATTAAGAACAAACTTAAGGTAATCTGTTTGGGGGGGTGTGTGTGTGCACGCGTTAATTTTAAGGAATAAAAATATGTGGCAAAACATTATGTAACAGGATATTCAAATATATTTCTAGTTTCTGAGAACCCAGCAGTATTCTGGTTCATGAGAGCAATCAACTATGTTTGTTTTCTTTCAACTTTTATAGCTATTTTCAATTTTAACAAAGTATCAAAATATATGATGACTTGTTTAATACCTGTTTATTTTTATTTTTATTTTTTTTGAGTTGGAGTCTCACTCCATTGTCCAGGCAGGAGTGTAGTGGAGCACTCACCTCCACCCCAGCGTTGGTCTGCTGGGCTATGGAGATCCTTCCACCTCAGCCTTCCAAGTAGCCAGAACTACAGGCGTGCATTACCACGCCCGGTTAATTTTTGATTTATTGTAGAGACAAGGTCTTGAACCCTCGGGATCAGGCAGTCCATTCACCTTAGTCTCCCAAAGTGCTGGGATTACAGGCTGAGCACCCAAGCCCAGCCTATACCTGTTTAAATAACCTGCCCTTGACTCTATGTGAAGAAATCACGTGAAAACACATGTGGCAATTAGGAAGCAATACTGTTCAGCATAGCACTCAATACTTGTTAAGAGAATCCAGAATGAGTGATCGAGTGTGGACTGGAGTGAGGGGGACATGTCATGATATTATTAAGAGGAAGAATAACAACAATAATACTATTTACTTAGTGTTAATGTAGTTCATGCACTCTCCTAAGAGATTTGTATACTTTATGCCATTTAATCCTCTAGCAATCCTATGAAGTAAAATTATTATTTTAAAAAATTATTGTAAGTCCCATACTACAGTGAGGAACCCAAGGTTTATCTCAGTTTGTGTGGCTAGTAAGTGGCATAGTTACTACCTGAGATCTGTCTAATGCCTATATTTGCTAGAGGGGCAAATTGAAATGAAGCTTACTTGAGGAAAATGTAATAAAAATTGTATAACACGAGTAGATGGAGGTGTATGGACTTACTTTGTAGATAAGAGTAAGTGATTTTTCCAGCTTCATAACTGATCCCATCTCCAGTGTTCTCTCCCTGCAAAATGCTGGGCTGCATTTTGTACTATCAAAGGTGAGCGAAAAAAAATCCACGATCTGGTTGGGATGACCAATTTTTAAAAACTAACAATAAAATATTAGAATTATCTAATTTTCCCAAGACATGAAATGATGACCTAATCCTACCAGAGGCAGGAGAAATAAAGAGGAATGTGTGCATGCTGTTGCCAGAAGACATAAACTAAACAAATATGACAGTGTTTATGAGAGATTATATAAATAAAGAAAAAGGGAAAGGAGATGGTTTTAGATTTTTTTTCCTGTTCTAAAAGAGAAATTTCAAATGGATATAAAGAATATAAACTGTTTTGTCAGAGAATAAAATGAGTTTAATCTTCCTATTTTGCTTTTAAAGTTCCAATTAGAACTCAAATTCGTGTATTCTATAGGATATAAAATGTTGAGTGAAGAAACAGGTAAAGATTTAATTCTAACTCCATTAAACATATTTATTAAAGATTTTAGAGTGGGTAATTTCTCTAGAAAAAATAGAGTAAAAATAGAACATAAACTAGGCATTATAAATGTAATTTTCAGGTAAACATTTTTAAATAAAATATAGTTGGGTAAATTTGAAAAACACATGTGAGAAGATACAAGCTGAATTTAAAGTCTTGCTTCCTGTGCCTAACTCTAAAATCTCAAAGATTTTTATTTTTTTTGAATTTGTTTTATTCCTTTGACAATATGATATTGATATTTAAAAAGTAAGTAAAGTAGAATAAAGGATGATCATCAGTCTCCCTTAATAATGCAAATTACTTAGACCAGAGCTCTGGTAAACTTCTATTTCAATATGTTACTGTCAATATTGCTTCTCTTACTTTAAGCATTTTCTTTCATCTGGCATTATCATCATTCTGTTAACAATATTTGAGGTAAAATACAATTTGAAACTACTTTTATTTTAGAATCAATGCACTTCTTTACTTATTGTTCCATTAAATATAGAAAACAGATTACAAGCAAACAAAAAGATAAAAAAATAGAAATTCTTCTTAGGCTAGAAGTTCATTTTGAGAAATGTCTTTCAATAATGTTGGGACTAATATGAAACTTAAAAAACTTTTTTTTCGTAACATTACTTTTTTAAAAAAGGGTTAAAATTATATAAACAGCATAGTTACAATTTTCCTATCAATGAATTTCTAAGCTGAGTGCTGCTCCCAATGTCTAAAGGCTATTGGCTTAGCTTGTGAACCACCTCTTCATCTTCAAAACTAGCATGGGATGGTTGAGTCCTTCTCATAGCACATCTCTCTAACTCTTTCAGACCAAACTGGCAGTGTTATGTTTATATAAAATTCTCAAGAACTCTGTGGGTCTTCCATGTATGTTACCAGAATTCACTTCATAAGACAAGAGGCATGTCCATGCATCGTTCTGAGAGAATCTCTTCTTCCTTTTGGGGGTTTGAGGTGGCTGAATGGATCTTTCAAGTAGACGCTATTCATAGAGAGATTCCTTTGAAAACTGTTAATACAAATATGGACATTCGAGACAGATTCAGACCTGAAAGTCCAAGGAACTGGAGACAGGGAAAATTAAAAAAGAATTACATTCAAACACATAAAACAATAATGAACTGGAAGCAGCTAAACAAACGACAGCGTATCACTAAAGGAAAGGCAAGTAGACTGACAGATGACCTCTAAATAGCAACAATGGAATTCAGAAGATACTAGAGTATAGGATATATCTAGAAGGTTCCATCTTGCTACAAATAACCTCTACCTCAGGCGGCTCATTTCTATCTTCCAGTTATATGTTATTGTGAAGGGCTTATTTATATTTGTTCTCTTGTTTTCTAAATTCAGTTTAACATTCCTAATATCAACTAAATGAGTATAAATTTGTAGCTAACATATTAATAAATCATTTATTCTACAAATATTTGTGTCAACTCACTGTGATGCCCATTATAGGCCAGGATTTACTGGGGCATTGGGGATGTATTAAAAATCTATCCTTATATCATGATCTTTTTATATCAATCTTTCATAAATTAGAAGTTGTAAGCATTAGGTCATACCTTTCCTTTTATTTATAAGATAACTTATTTCATTATTTATTACTTTAAAACCTTCATATCTTTATAACTTTTATCTTATATGATTTTCAACAATTCCATGGTCTCTCCTAAGTGCTTAAATTGACACAGAAATTGGCAGCTATCGTCAGTCAACAACAATTTGTTTAGCACCATATATATGCTCACTACTCTACGTGGCACTTTTGGGAACACTGGAAAAAGTGTGTCAGCTCAGCTGTGTCTTTCAGGGTCATTAGAGACTATTATATCACATTTTGGCAGACTCCTTTTTTATTTCTGTTGCAAAATTGAATTATTTTTTATTTATTTTTTATTTTTATTTTTTGAGTTGGAGTCTCACTCTGTTGCCCAGACACTTGAGTTCCTCATCAATTGTTAGAATACATTATAAAATAAATATTAAAAGTCATTGCTTTATTTTTCTGAGCATGAGTAATGTCCGAAATCTCATGACTTTTCATTTCATTTCATCAAAACAGGAATTCCTTATTACATAAAATAAAATCTGAGCAGGCACAGTGGATTTAGTCCCTGAGATTCAATGAAGAATGAAATAAAATGGCTGTGAACTTTTCATAAAGCAAACATAAACTTTATTTCTCCCAGAATTGCACAATGGCATTCATCTGGAATTTTATAAAGCATATTGCCTAATTATTAGTGTATGATAATTTACTAAATTTTGCTGAATGCATAATTTTATCTGGAAAATATACAATGTGGCATCTCTTATGTAGAAGATGAAATATTTGTGTTAAACAGAATTGTTTTGAAACCTGGCCATGGTTGCTAACTTTTCTGAGTCTTTATCTCACCATTGAAAATAAAAGCAGCTAAAATTCAAATGAAATCATTTAAAAAAAAATTTTATTATGTAACTCTAAACTTGGCATGCCCACATTAGCAGAAAGCCGAATGTCTTCTGCTCCTATCGCCCAAGATTTCTAGAGAATTACTTCCTCTAATGTAGTCTGGCCTGCTTCCAAATGCAAGCAGAAGGGAAACCGGGAAGTTCATCTATTGATTTCTCATACCCGGAAAAAGTTTCAGCACATTCTAACTGGTGATTTTGCATGACTACAGGGATGTCCTGACTGAAACTGGTCCCTGAACACTGGCGGGCTTCTTGATTCCATCTATTGTCTGGAAGAATCTTAACTAGTGTTCCTACAGTGTCCACCATGATGCAGTGGCCCAGACAGGAAACATGGCCATCTTCACCCCTTCCTTGGTTAGGCTGTCCTTTGCCTCATGGTCACCTTTTTGGGGCTCCAGATATCCTTTCTTGCCACCAACTTCAGTCCCGAGCAGAAATACTTCAAAGAGGTTCCCATAGCACTAAAAGGATCCTTCTCAAACTCCAAATAATTTGGAAAATTTGCCAGCACCTCAGTGACCCACTATTGGGAAGGTTTTGAGTGAGCCATAATTTAGCAGATAATAAAAGGTCCTATTATTACCTTCTCAAGGGAAATAGGTACCTATTAGGTGACTAGGGACAAGTAAAATAGCCCTTTAAAAAGAAGTTCTTTCTAGGTGCAAGTTTACTAGAGAAACTTCTCTTCCTTTTAGATTCTGCCTTAGCAGAAACATCATACATTGTGCTGCTATGAGGATTAATGAAATGGTATATAAAAGTGTCAGTACCCACTAGATAGTATTTAGTTTAAATCTTTATTGTTATTTTTCCTTTTCACATGTTTGTCACAAATGGGATTATAAAATCTGTCAGGGAAGAGAGTTATGTCTTGTACGTATTTCAAGACTCTACATATCATTTAGCATAATACTTTACAGATAAATATTAATTGCTATATAATTATTGCTTTAGTGATTACTTTGAGATTGATTTTTCTGTATATAGATAATATAACTTGATTTTTAAATATCTTTGTATGACTTTCTGCTATTATACTATGTTATTATCCTGAGCAGAAGCTTGGCAAGGAAAACAGATGAAATTCTGATTCAACTATTTACATTTTGATTACTGAGACACCCACCCATCAATAACACTTAAATTTCTTAGATATTTTCTCAAACACTTGAAATAATGGATTCTTATCTTTCTCAGAAATGCTGAGGCAAGAAAATATTAAGAAGCATAGTGTGGCAGTGAAAAGAACCTAAAGAAACTTAGATTCGAATTCTAAATATCTGCTGCCACTGCTAAGAGTAGTGGCAAGCCATTTAATTATCTTCATGTGGTAAAAAGGTAATGACAATGGAAAGATCATTATCAGGATTAGACAAAATACTTTTGCAGTGCTCCATGATAGGATCTCTTTAATTTTAAAAATGCTTATCAATTTTTAAAAGTTGGAAAATAAATGACTCATAATCTCACTTCTCATGGACAAGCTTTTGCTAACGTTCTGAAATATTTTGCACAAATTTTAATATCCAATATTTTGCTTCATCCTATGTTATGCTGAACCTTTTCAGGTTTTAAATTGTTCAAATATATTACTTTAATTGTATACTTTATATACTTTGGCCATTTCTCATGGTTGCATTTTTTATTGTTTAACTTAAAAGTAATGTTTTATCATCTTCTTAATGTTTCCAGATTTCTGTATATTTCTCCAGAAAATGTGATGTGAAAATGTATAAGATTCTTACTTTTTAGATTTACATCTTTGATATTGCTAGTTTAACATTCCTTGCTCTATCTAATCTTAAAGTACCACCACAACCTCATGACTTGTATAAGACTATTATTTTGCTAAAGTTCTCATTTGAGTTCTGCCCAGGACTAGCGTTAATAGCATGTACTTCATCTATATTGAGGGAGTATAGTGGCTCTATGCCCCCTGCTTTCTTCCAGTTGCAAATTCTAGTAGATGAAGGACTTGGGCAATATGAATGACTCCTGCTGTTCAGGTTCACACCCAATTGGAGATTGTCGTTTGTCTTATGCAGCAGATACCCCTTGCTGTCTCTAAAGGGTACCACAGATGAATGTCAGGAGCCAGGGGATCATCCCCACAGCTTGCTGAAATGACAGTCTTATGGATAGGAAGCCACATCCTCAACTTGACCCAGTGAGCTGTTACCACCTATTAAAAGAAAAACCTCAGACAAATTAAATTTGAGTTTAGTTGAGCAAAAAATGGTTTGCAGATCAAGCAACTTCCAAAATCAGAGTAGGCTCAGAGAGACTCCAGTGCAGCCATGTGGGTAGAAGACGATTTATGGGCAAATGAAAGAAAGTGACCTACAAAAAATGGAAGTGAGGTACAGAAACTACCAGGTTGATTACAGCAGGGCGTTTGCCTTCTTTGAACACAGTTTGATCAGTTGGTTGCCTTTGATTGGGCCAAAAGTTGGTGATTGGTACAAGAATAGGTTACAGTCTGTTTACACATCAAGCTAGGTTACAGTTCACCATGTGAAAGTCATGGAGAAGCCTCTAGGTCAAATCCCTAAGTATGCAAGGACGAAGCTTTAGGCTAAACTTAATGTTTATGTCTGTGATACTATTACTTCATTCTTCCAGGAGAGCTCTAAGAAAACTTGGCCTTAGGTTAGAGCTTCCATTCATGGAACCTCCCTAAATGATGGCCTACCTAAATGAATAGAAACTAGCAGTTCTCTTTGTGCATCACTAGTCCCTTCTCCCTGTCTGCGCCTCTTTGCCATCTCCCTGCTGTCCAGTCCTTGGGCCCTGGCAACACTGGAATTATCTGGGACTCTGTTGCCCAGTAACCTATTGGCAAGAAAGGAGGGCCAGAATTCCTCATTCAAAATCATTTCCAAACCTCAAGAGAGAGTTTTCTGTCCACTTATTTTGCCGTCGCCAACCAACAGAAGAGTGAGAACAGTATTTCTCCATAAATTCCTCTCTCCAACTTTTTCTGAAGGCTCATTTGAAAGTCCTTCCATGTCAAAAGATCCCAGAATACCATTTCTGCTGTTTCCCAACAATGGCCTTAACTCAAGCTCCTGGGAGGCCCTTTTGTAACAATAAAGGGCTGGGCTTTTACTCTGAGTCAGCCAGGGATTCCTTTAGGCTATCATTTATAAAAGAGAGGCTTCCCCAGTAGTCTATGGCTAGGGTCCAGAAGGGGCATTTCCCTCAAATTCTTTATTTCACATTGCTACAAGTTTTCTTACTTATTGAAGTTTGAGCTAAGAATTCTCTACTCTTTTTAAATGCTATATTTCACAAATGTACTACACATATGATATGATGTAGTTTACCAACTGGTTTTTTTTTTAACATTTATAAAATGAAAGAAGTATTCACTTTTAAAATGGCACAGGTTATTTTTGATTCTGCCTGACCTATGTCATTGTATTACTTCCACAGATGGTTCATCACCTTGTTCCTAGCAACATGTTGCACACCTCAATTACCCCTCAATATGTCCCTACTTCTCTTCTATGGTCTACAATTCTCACTATTGAGTTGACTATTGCTCTTTGTAATGAAAGTTGGACCATTTTCTTTAGTAAGCCAGTTAAAATACATGTGGACACTGACTTTTTAAAATTTTTATGCAGGGATATTGATTCAATTATCAGGCCAACTCTGGGATAAATTTGGGTGAAACTAAGAAATACATGCAGAGTATTTTTTTAATATTGTAATCATATACTTGTGTCTCATTACTCTAAGTCTATATCATTCATTCACATGTATAATCATTTTTAACCTTCACAAAAAACCTGTGAAGTTGATAGCTGGTGAAGGTTCACAGAGCTAATAAGTAGAATAAGTAGTAGAAACTACCAGATATTTAGAGATATCACTTTGTTAGGATATGCAAAAGTTGTTCTCTGAAAATTATCAGACCAGCTCAGGAATAAATTTGGGTGCAGCTAGAAATATGTGTATTTTTGAAAATATTGTAATCATATACCTACATTTTATTACTCTAAAGTAAGTAGCCTACCCACATCCTCTCTCTGAGCACCGGAAATGATGACTGACTGCGTGGTATTCCGATGATTCATCATTAGGTAAGACATTTATTTTCAAATAAAATAAGCGCTCAACATTCTGAAGATGCACACTAATCCATCTACAGACTTTTCCAGGTAGTTGCTGTGTGCACTATACTGTTTGGAGTTTTATGAGTCATGCAAAAAAAAAGCACATAAAGTTGTTATTCTATTCCTTAAAGATCTCAAAATCCATGTAAAGAGATGAAATTAGCCTGAAGAAATATTAGAAAAAAATTAAATGTTAAGATGTGTAGCACTGATCACAGCATTTCAGAGAATGCAGAGGGCAGAGGACAGTAGGGCTGATGACCTTAGAGAATGATTCCTAGAAGAAATAATACAAGAGTGGGGCTTTTGGGAGAAAGGGAAAAGAATGGGGTCCAAATTTCAGCTCTTCCACTCACTTTTTAAATTTTTCGGGGAATGTTACCTAATCTCTTTGAACCACACAGATTTATAGAGATAAAAAGAAGAAGCAATGCCTACTTTACTTACTTTAACATCCGTAATTATAAATAAAATGTTTTATAGAAAATACAGTGCTTGATAACAAAATAAAATACATTTTTTACATTTCCTCTGTCTCTTTTAATACTATTCACCATTTAATCACTTTTATTTGCCTTTCTTTTCTTCTCTTTGAGATAGGTAAAATCTGGACATGTAAAAGAAAGAAAAAGTATCCAAGAAGGTAGGAAAGGAAAAAAACATTGTAAACTACAGCACTAAAATAGTAGACATAAAAAACCTTGAGGATACAGGCTTATCTGTGGAGTAGTGGAAACAATATATTCTTGATGTCCAAAGACTTTGCTTTTTATTCTACTTTCTATCTTGATTTACAAATTATTTGTCATATGTTTATTACTTAACTGTGGGGACTCGATTAGTTTTGTTTTTGCTTTTGTTTGTTTGTTTTTATTCTCTATGAGCCTTGGCAAAGTTCCTTGTATATAGATATTTAGGAAATGTTATTCATTTGTGTATTCATTAAGTGACCTTTTCTTTAGCACTAAATGAAACTCAAAATATTTTATTCCAAAGTATATTTTTTCAAAGTCTTCTTCTTAGACATATTTTGAGATGGCTATTCAGAGGGGCTGCCGACTACAGAAATAGCTTTGAAAAGCTTCTGTCTCATGAGAGGGAGTTTGCATCTGCAGAGAAAATCTGCATTAGTAAAATAAAAAGCAGGCTTTCTCTGAAATCCCCTTTATCCACATGTTAACACCCACACACATACAGAAAGAGAGAGAGAGAGAGACAGAGAGAGAGAGAGAGAGAGAGAGAGAGAGAGAGAGAGAAATGTTAAGAGTCTAAGTCTCTTAAAGGTCTAAAAGAGAAACTGTTAACCAGGCTACCCTCTGTTCTTTCTGAGGGTTGCTACCTGTGAGGCTTCATCTGAGTAACAAGACCAACTTGCTAGCCATACGTTTTCTCCTCTTTGCCTTCCCTAACCTGTCTTGTTGTGCTCCAGTGCCCTATTCTTTCTGCCAACTCAGGATGGTATAAAAACGTCAATCATCTGGTACTGCCTTTAAATCTCATACTTTGTATATGGCTTTCATGTCCATACACATATTCATAAAAATCTATATACTTTTTTCCTCTGCTATAGTCTGTCTTGTGTTACAAAGGTGTCTCAGCTAAGAGTTTATGAAGATTGGGAACAAAAATTATATAATTTCTCCCCTTCAGTACCTATGGTGTGAATAAAATCAGGTTTTATGGATAATGTGGAACCAGATCATGAAATGCTTTGGACTTGAACATCAAATCTTGAGATTCATAAGATAGAAAATAATGGCTTAGCCCTCCTGCCATCCCAAATTATGCCTCATTCTATTATTCTTCAAAGAGCACAAGCCAAGGTGTATTATTACTTAGCACTTCTTTTATATGGCTTCTTCTTCCTGGAATAATCCCCCTGTCTCGCATTTGGAAAATATCTACTCTTATTGCAGCACTTAATTGAATAAAACTCTTCCTGACCTTCTTCTTCCTCACTTCTGCAGGCAGTTATACTAGTCTCTCCCTTCTGCTTTCTCTGAATCTTGTACTTGTTTTTATTGTAGTACCTATAACACTCTACTGCATCCTTTCGTTAAATTTTTTTCTGATTATATTAGGAATGTAGATACAGGAGAGTAGGTGCTGGCAAAGGGAAAATCTCATGTGAGTAAATTTAGATCATTTCTCTGATTGTTTAGGTTATTATGGACCACATACCCAATAAGTGTGTCATAATTAAGGATTTTACCTAGATGTGCATACATCCAGAACATCCTCAGGATCTTGACAACATAAGAAATTTAACTTAATAACTCTATCATTGTACAATGAAGAAACCAACTGCAATAAATCTGCTTATTGAACAACACTTTTCATGAATAATTTTTAGCTGTGCCTGTAAGAGACAGCAACATTATTTTTGTATTGCTGAAGTACTTTGAGAGTAATGCCCTGGTGACAGCATAAACAAAATACAAAGGACAGTTTGTTTTTATATTTAAATGGGAGGTTGTTGGTGAAGAGTTGTGCCAGCCAGTACAGAATGGAATAGTGTTTTATTCCTCTCAAGATAGATAGATTGCTGAATTGCCTGAGTTCCTGCTGTTTTATAGCCTGCCCATTGAATTTAAAAATGAATAACTACCCTTCTTTTTTTTCTTGAATGGCTGATGAGAAAATATATAATTTAAATGAAACTGAACTAATAATATTGCCATTAAAAATATGCTCACCTGATATTTTACCCAAATGATAAACTGACAAAAATATTAAATGTCTTATTTATTAGATACTGTGGATTCTTAAAGTAAGATATCATTATTAAAATGGAATGGAAAATTGTCTACTGTGTTACACTTTTAAAATGCTTCTTTAAATGAAAAGAATTAAATTTTGCATCATTGGTAAAGTCATTTGCAACTTTTTTGTTGGGAGATAATAAATTTGACAAGCACCTCTTGAGTGCCATGGCAAAGGTTTCTGAGGGTAAGGGATAGAAATAAAAAGAAAGCATAGTCCCTGCAATCAAGGAACTCTCAACAAATAGGGAAAAATTATTTCATGTGCAGAGGCATACAATACACAGAGATACAGGGAAGTTACAATGACTCTGAGAAAAGAGATGGGAAAGATTAGTTCTGGTAGTTCTCACTGAGGAGGAATGATGGGAAAAGACTTCTCAAAAAGATGAAACTTGAAAAATGAATCTGCCACTGAGGAAGGAGGAATAAGAAAAGAAGACTTGAGTAGCATAATGGAGGTCCTTGAATATGAAGAGATAATTTTATTTTTGTTCTTTAGATATAAAGGAGCTGTGATGATTAATTGTATGGGTCAATTTGGTTAAGCAATAGTACCGAATAATTGAATGAAAAACTAATCCAGGTATTGCTGTGAAGGTATCTCGTAACTATGATTAACATCTACAATCAGTTGACTTTTAAGTAAAGCAGATTACCCTTCATAATGCGGGAAGGTCTCCTGTAGTCATGTGAAGATCTTAAGAGAAAAAAAGTGTAAGATTCTCAGAGAAGAAGAAATTCTGCTTCAAGACTGCAGCATCAACTTGTGCCAAGTTTTCAGCCTTCCAGCCTGCCTTAGGGATTTCTTACTTGCCAGTCCCACACTTGCATTCTGTGAACAAACTCCCTAAAATAATATCTTTAAACATGTATATATATACACACACATTATATTTAAGCAGAATCGATACATTTAACAGAACCTATACATACAGAATATATGTATGTCTATATGTACATATTCTTGGGATATGCATATGTATATATACGTTCATATATTTTAAGTATATGTATAATATTTATATACATATATATGAGTTCTGTTGATTATGAGATATATATATATATATATATATCCTACTGCTTCCATTGGTTTTCTGGATATTTCTGACTACATCAGAAGTTATAACAAGTTTTAAACAAAACTAAATGTATTACCTTTCTAGCAGAAATCAGGTTCTTGTAATTTTAAACTTTATTTGTTACTAATTTATGCCAAGTTTGTGATACATGCTATGCAGTAATCAGAAGCATAAACATAATGCCAGTATTTTTTGGATTTTCTACAACGGCTAACACTTTTTAGTATTCCTATGTGGCGGGCTACATGCTAAGTGTTTTTTCAAATTTTTTTATTTAAATAAGGAATGCAACATTCCTTTGAGATAGATAATATTAGTATAGTTATTATATTTGTAATGCATCAGATGAGTCAACTGAATTTACAACTAGTAAGTGTCATATCCAAGACCAAACCTGGCCTACAGTACATGAAATGTGTATTTCACCACCAAAATGCACATCTCCTCATGGAAAACAATTTGACTGTGCAATGACCACTGAGCAGTATAAAACTATACCTTTAAATACTCATAAAGAAAAACATGAGCAGCCATACTTTTTGTGGAAAAGAATTCCTAAGCAGAGAATCCTTCATGGGTTGTGAAAAGAGGCTAATGGTATTAAGAATAAATAGCTGGGACAGGCGTGGTGGCTCAAGCCTGTAATCCTAGCACTTTGGAGGATTGCCTTAGCTCAGGGTTTCGAGACAAGCCTGGGCAACTTGGTGAAACCTTGTCTCTATAATAAATCAAAAAATAAGCTGGGTGTGGCGATGTACGCCTGTGGTTCCAGCTACTTGGAAGTCTGAGGCAGAAGAATCACCTGAGCCCAGTAGGTCGAGGCTATGGTGGCGGTTAGCATGCCATTGCACTTCAGGCTGGGTGACAGAGTGAGACTCCAACACACACACAGACACACAAAAAATAAATAACTTAGGTTGTGAGGATCAATTCTAAGAGACAAAGCAATTATAGTGTTTTCAAAACCTTAGTTAACTTAATGCCACATTTTAATAAACTTGCCTCAAGCTATTAGAATAGGTCTATTCAAAATATGGTTCTATGCTTGTCAATATCAGCCTCAGCGTTACCTGGGAGCTTGCTAGATTAGCAAATTTGGAGGCTTCACTCCAGATCTTATATATCAAAATCTTTAGGAGTGGAGCCTGGAAGTCTGTGTTTTAAACAGCTCTCCAGTGATCCTGTACTCGAGTTAAAGTTTGAAAAGTTCTGTACTAGAACAACAAGGGCTAGCAAGGAAGAGTTTCAGGAGGCTGAGGTGAGCATCCCCAGAGAAAGCAGAATGAAGACTTCAAGCTGGAATGAACTAGAATTAATTATGGTTGATAAATGTTCTGTCTTAGGCTGAGATGAGAGGTGGGAATCTGGGACAAAAATAACTTCAGGAGGTACAGAAACTAAGTAGGGTCATGGAGAAAATGAAATTATTTCACTTAAATGAAGAGAGTTTAGACACAATGTCAGAACAAGTAACACAGCACAGGTGAACAGGGTCATGGTGATGTGAGTCTAGGATCAAAGTGGAATTAAAGGTGAGACCAAGGCTTGGCAAACCAAGAAGGTAAAAATTCTAGGAAAAAAGAACTGAGATTTGAGAGAGAAAATAAAGATGTAAGTATAACCAAAGATCTGAAGTTGAATATAAACTACTTATTTGACAGCAGGCAGCCCACATCTATTAGGCCAATCCTATCACAGGTGCCAGTTCTCCATCCTAAAGAACCAGGTCCTGTTAATAGCTAATACAACCATATCTTGTACCACAGTTTCATTCATCTATGAATCCGAAACCTATTTTGGCACTGTTTATGTGCTTAATGCAGTGATAAATAGCAGAGAGACAAAGATAAGTGAGATAAATGTGATTCCTGCCATCAGCAGAGACAGACATTAAATAAACGACACATGTAAGTATTTAATGGCAATCATCCTAAGTTCCACTCAGAAAAAGTACAGATATTGTGAGAACGAATTACAGGACACCTAACCTAGTTTGCAAGGTGAAATGATGGGAGGATAACCTGGGAAATTCCTAAAGGAATTAAATATTAAGCAACAACCTCAAAGATGATGTGAAGTTAGCTAAGAAAACAGCTGAAGAAAAGTATTTTAGGCCAAAAGAGCAGCAGAGAGAGCAAGTGCATCAGGATAGAAATGAGGATGCCCAAGATGACTAGAATGCAACAGAGAGGGAAAGATAACCCAAGGTGAGGTTAGTGATCATACACAACCTGTCATGGCCTGTTGAAGATGTAGCATAGCATCATTATTACGATGGGAAAATACTGAACATTTTCAAGTCAGTTAATAATGATGACACTGTATTAATGAATATTCTTTTAGATGTTGCAGTAAGGTTTTGAACTATTGCAATAGTTCAGGCAAGGGTTATAATGATAGCTTGGACTGTATTAATGAGAGTGAGGAGAGAAATAATACAAAGGATTCAATATATAGTTACCAAATACAAAGCAATGGCCATAGAGGAAGAAGAAAATATAAACTATGACGTCTCTGCAGCAGATAGGTGGAGACTGGTACCATGAACTGTAATAGAGAAGACTAATGGAAAACAATATTTTGGGAGAAAATTGTGGACTACTTGAGTTTGAGATGCCTGTTAGTTATACAAATGTAAATATATAAGTGGGTTGATGGGTTCAGACATCAGAAAAGACATTTTGACTGGAGATGTAAGTTTGGATGCATTATACATCAAGTTATTAGAGTAGTTGAAAGTACCTAAGGAAGAGAGGATAAGTGAGAAAGGAGATTTCTTATCAGTAGATCTTTAAAGAATGTTGATAATGATGTTGCTCTGGGAAAGGAGACTGAAAAAGAATGGAGAAGCAAGCAGAAAGAGGAGAGTTTGTGTATTAGAAACAAGCTGAAGAGATGTTCCAACTAAGGAGTCGGTCATTGTGTGACAGGGTACAATGGGATTAAATAGAATAAAGTGAATGTGGCAGATGGATTCGCCATCTTATTTTTCTACATTTATTGTACTTTCCTAGTCACAGGTATTTATGTCCACATATCCTCTTATATTTTCAAACTAGAAATCTCAGGGTCATTCATGACATTTTCTTTCCTATTTCCTACACAGAACCTGCATCTTTAAGAATAACATCTTTCAAGTGTTGAAGGAAAAAAGTTACAGAACACTGACAATGTATAAGTCCATTCCTAGCAAAAATATCTCTCAAATATGCTTCCTTTTTTCAGACATTTTTAAAAGACTTTTTCAGACAATCAAAAACTAATCAAATTCTTGCCTGCAGACCTACAAGTAACAGCAAAGGAAATTCTTTAGGCAGTTAATACCAGAGAGTATTTACTGGAACAACACATTACAAAGGCCCAGGACACCACAGCTTGTATTTTTCTTACACTGCTTTCTAGTCAGAAGCTGAACACAATTTGAGCTTAAGCTCCACTGTCATTCTAACATATTTTCTAA
This sequence comes from Cephalopachus bancanus, assembly GCA_027257055.1. Lineage (NCBI taxonomy): Eukaryota > Metazoa > Chordata > Mammalia > Primates > Tarsiidae > Cephalopachus > Cephalopachus bancanus. The sequence goes on from JAPVLO010000076.1 coordinate 3,918,515, forward strand.
TGTTGTATATATTTATACATGAACCTCAGGAAATTAAATTAATGTATAAGTCTCTTAGTTGTTGGAGCATTATTAAAGGGAAACAAAGCATTGGAAGGCTTCTGGAAACATTAGATTTGATAAATCATAAAAAAATACTTAGGAAAATACCAGGCACAAATTAATCCAAGTATCTGTAGATGATTATTATTTGATAATGTATATATAATAAAATCTATTGCCCATAATCAAGTCTATTACTTAACATTTTTATACATAATGAGTATGGTATACATGATAAAATCTATTATTGAATAGTTATTTAATAATGTATATAATAGTAAAATCTGTCACTTCTTAGAATTTGCATTAAGATTGCCTGTATCACCAAGACAGTGTATAAAATAGAGTCAAATTATGTTCGATACTGAAATTAAAACAGCTTAAGTCCCTGAGAGAATATTTGTTTTGGTTTTGGCCTTATCAGCATTAAGGAGTTAGTAAAAAATTTAAGTTAAAATAAGCAAACTCTTTAATAATGTATTTGTACCATTTTATGGAAGAAAGTAACTCTTGTGTTTCCGCACTTGGCCTCTCCTAGTGGGAGTTATATTTTCTGAGCCATGAACACCTGACAAAACAAAAGGACTCAGAAAAATCTGACTGAATTCATCAACAAATCAATCAATAAGCATTTATTATAAATCTTTTTTTATGTATGCTCTGTACTAGGTGTGTGCAGTGCAGAAACAGAAAGAATGGTGCCAACTTACATAAAGTAACTAATGACTTTGAACACGAACTAAAGAAAATCACTATGCTCAGTAAATTTTCCATGTTCTTTCCTTAATCAAGCCTCACAATACTCTCATGATACAGTCATTAATAGTAGTAGTATTTTCATTTGTTTAATAAATATATAGAAGTTTATGGAGTTTAAATAACTTAGCTATGGACAGTAACTAAGTATAAAACATGTCATTAAACCCCAAGGTGTAAGGGAAAAAAATGATGCTTTTAACAATTAGATGTATTCCCTCTTACTCCTTGCCACCAATTAGGAAGAAATGTACATTTCAAAAGATGAAAAATAAAAGTTAGTAGCAAAAAATTCTCTTCAATTTTTCTTTTTTTAGAAACAATAGGCTCCGCTGTCAAGCAATACTTGTGAAATTATTAAATAAAAAACAGGCTTCCAAATCAAGTGAGGTTTACCTAATTTTTATACAGAGGGAAAGTGAGAGTTTAATCATTAAGAGTGCAGACATAGATCACATCCTGAAAGCGACAGGTTAGAAGAGTTAAAGCCACCAAGGGGTTTTCAACATATCTGGCAGTCATCTTCCTACCAGATTGAACACAACATCCCTAACAACCAGAAAAAAGGAGCCAGCTAAGGAAATTCTCAAAGAGCTGAGGAGAATCTCCCTGGAGAAAGCAAAGTGAAGACAATAGTTAGACTTATTAGAATTGATAACAGTTAATCAATGTTCTGTCTTAGGTTGAGCCTAAGTGAAATCTACAGCAGCAGAGAAGTCAAATAGGTTAGGGCATAGGTGGGATTGTGGAGATAATAAAACTTTTCCACTTAAGAGTAAATGAGTTTGGAAAAAAGTCAGAGCTGATTGTGGGTAACAACAGGTCAAAAAGTAGATTTTTTTTAAAGATAGGTTTACCAAGCTAGGGAGGCAAAATCCTGGGACAGAGACAAGTAGTGCAGATTTTTAGAGAAAAGCTTAATAATAAGTATTCTTAGCCAAAGGTCTGAGGTTGAAAATGACCCATTTATGCATAGACAGGCAGCTCAGTTCCATATGACCAACTCTATCACAGTGGCTCATCATTCAGACTTAAAGGATCAGATCCTCCAGTACAAGCACACACTGTGTCATCAATTCATTTATCTGCACATCCAGCAAATATCATGTTACCCTCTATGTACCAATCACAGTGATTTACCAGAACCCATGATAAATGAAAGTCAAATAAAGTATGGCCTTTGTTGTAATATAGATTACACTGTCGGACTTAGAGTTAGGCATTAAATAGATAATCACAAAATTGAGTTGTTAATTACAAGTTTTTATCAGAGCAATAAAGAAAAGCTACAGAGTATTATGAAGACAAGTCACTGAAGAACACATCCTTGTTGCAAGGTGGTAAAGAAGATATGGCCTGAAAAATGAGCTCATTAGCCACACAAATATTTGGAGAAACAGCATTCCTGACAGAGGGAGCATAAGTTCTTTAAGTTAGGAAAGAGCAGGGAGCTTGCCAGTGTGGGTGGAAGATAGTGAAGGAGGGAGGAAGCGAACAAGATGAGGCCGGAGGGTTGGCTAGGGGCCAACAGGACGTTACTTGCTATGTTGAAGGCTTAAAATATTAATTACAGTGGGAAAACACTAAATATTTGATGCCTGCAGATACAATGACATCTTCATTTTAAAAATATTGTTTAGTTGCTCTGACATGGTGTTTGGTTTGGATTTGCAGGTAGTCTGGTGAATATGGAGAGAACGACTATTGGGCTATTTCAATGGTCTATGCAAGAGATAAAGAGGGCTTGAGTTTAGTAATGGACAACGAAGTCAAAAAAGTAGATGGATTCGGCATATAATTAGGAGGCAGAAAAAATAATTGTAGTCATAGGCTTCAAACATGAACAGATGGTGTAGGGTGGTATCATTTACTAGAAAAGGAAGAACTGAGGGAAGATCAGATTTGGGGGAAATATTGAAAATTCAGTCATCTCAGAATGAGAAAATCAAGTAAAAATATCAAGTTGGTGTGTCTTCAGTTCAGAAAAGATATTTTGGTTGGAAACAAAGTTTGAGACCATCAGCATATATGTTATCTTTCAAGCATAAAATATGACATCTCAGGTTTTGGCATGGAAATTTTACCATTTCCTAGGTCAGGGAAGACAAAAGGAGAACCAAGTATAGGAAAATAAAACTGAGGTGTGCATTGCCTGAGTTTGAGATGTTTGTGTGACATGACAAATGTAAGCATTTAGTATGAAGGGACTTCAATATATTCATGGAAACATGGAATTAAAAGAAAAAAAAATTAATGTTATTTCTGTACATCACCTTCATTGAGTTTAAGATAATTTGGTATGTGATGATACCAGCCATCTAGTCCATTCCGAAAGACCTGAGCTTTCTGGAATTTAACCACATCAATACAATCTTTTTATATTATTCACTGAAGAAAAATAGGTGCCTTTAAAGATTTTTTTCAGGTTAGAAAACAAAAATGCCAGAAGAAGCAAATTCAGGACTGTAAGGTGGATACTTAATGATTTCCCATTAAATTCTTGCAAAATTGCCTTTATTTAAGGAGAGGAATGAACAGGAGCACTGTCATGGTGGAGAAGGAGTCTGTAGTGAAGTTTTCTTAGGCATTTTTCTGCTGAAGCTTTGGCTAACTTTTTCAAAATTCTCTCATAAATATCAGATGTTATCAGTCTTTGGCTCTCCAAAAAGTCAATAAGAAAAAATTCTTGAGCATTTCAGAAGACTGTTGCCATGATCTTTGCTCTTGACTGGTCTGCTTTTACTTATTCTGACCACTTCCACCTCTTAGTAGCCATTGCTTTTATTGTGTTTGTCTTCAGGATTGTACTGGTAAATGATGTTTCAGCTCCTGTTACAGTTATTCAAAGAAATGGTTCAGCATCTTGATCCCACTTGTTTAAAATTTCCACTGAAAGCACGACTCTTGTCTGCAATGGTTTTTGGCATCCATTGAATGGAAAATTTGCTTAATTTTTTCAGTCAATATTGTGTAAGCTGAACCAATTGAGATATCTGTGGAGTCAGTTATTGTTTCTTCTGATAATTGTTGGTCCTCTTCAACTAGAAAACTTGGCAAGATGAATTTTTCCTTGCAAATTGATGTGGATGGTCTGCTGTTATGGGTTTCATTTTCAACATTCTTGTCCCTTATTTTTTTTCCTTTTTTAATTTCAATACCTTTGGGGGATACAAATAATTTTTGGTCTGGACCTTAAGAGACTCCACCATCCTCATCTGTGTACATTGCACCCAATAAGTTACTTTTTTCCCCCTTCAGTCCCTTCCCTACCCCCTTTTGAGTCTCCAATGTCTATTATACCATGCTCTATGTCTTTACATATTCTTAGTTTAGCTCCCACTTATAAGTGAGAACACGTGATGTTTGGTTTTCTGTTCCTGTGTTAGTTTACCTAGAATGATGTCTCCAATTCCATCCAAGTTGTTGCAAAAGACATTATTTTATTATTTTTGATAGCTGAATAGTATTCCATGGTGTATATAAATTACATTTTCATTATCCACTGATCAGTTGATGGGCATTTAGGTTGGTTCCACATCTTTGCAATTGTGAATTGTGTTGTGATGAATATGTAGGTGCGGGTGCCTTTTTTATATGATCATCTCAGTTCTTTTGGATAAATACCTAGTATTGGGATTGCTGGACCATATGGGAGATCTATTTTAGTCTTTTGAGAAATCTCCATACTGTTTTCCATTGAGATTGTGCTAATTTACACCCCCATCAGCATCTATTGTTTTATTTTTATTTTTTAATAATGGCCATTTAGATTGGTGTAAGGTAGTATCTCTTTGTAGTTTTAATTTGCATTTCTCTGACAAGTAGTGTTGAGCATTTTTTCATATGTTTGTTGGCCAATTGTATCATCTTTTGAGAGATGTCTGTTCATGTTTGCAAGCTTTATAATGGGTTTATTTGCTTTTTCCTTGCTTATTTGAGTTCTTTGGAGACTCGAGATATGAATCTTTGATATGATGTATATTTTATGAATAATCTTCTCCCATTCTGTAGGTGGCAGATTTGTTCTATTGATTATTTCTTTTATTTTAGTTACATTTGTTTTGGAGGTTTTAGCCATAAATTATATGCTTAGTCTGATGTTCAGAAGAGTTTTTCCTAGACTTTCCTCTAGGATTTTTATGATTTCAGTTATCACATTTAAGTCTTTACTATACCTTTAGTTAATTTTTATATATGGGGAAAGATAGGGATCAAGTTTTATTTTCTGCATATAGCTATTCAATTTTTCCAGCACCATTTGTTGAATAGGGTGTCCTTTCCCCCAGTGCATATTTTTATCTGCTTTATCAAAGAACAGTTGGTTGTAGGTATTGGGTTTACTTCTGACTTCTCTATTTTGTTCCAATTGTTCATGTGTCTTTTCTTATACTAGTACTATGCTATTTTGGTTACTACAACCTTGTAGTATAATTTGAAGTCAGGTAATGTGATGCCTTCAACTTTGTTCTTTTTTGCTTAGGATTGCTTTGGCTATTCTTGCTCTTATTTTGGTTCCATATGAATTTCAGAGATTTTTTTTTTCTAAGAATGTGAAAATGACGTTGGTAGTTGGATAGGGATTGTGCTAAATCTGTAGATTATTTTGGGTAATATCATCATTTTAACAATTTTGATTCTTCCAACTGATTGAAACAGGATGTTTTGTAGTTCTCTAGAAATTGACTTTACATATGACCCAGCAATTCCCCTATTGGGAGTATACCTGAATGAACTCAAATTATTCTAAAAACAGATACCTGCACATGTATGCTTGTTGCAGCTCTGTTCACAATAGCAAAAACATGGAACCAACCATGTTGCCCATCGAAACTGGACTGGATAAAAAAATGTGGTATATATACACGATGGAATATTATGCAGCCATAAAGAAGGACAAACATATGGATTTTGCAGCAACTTGGATGGATTTGGAGTCGATCATACTCAGTGATTTATCACAGAAACAACGAACTGAGTTCTATATGTTCTCACTCATAAACTGGCCTTGAACAATTACAATGCTATAAGAAAGTGATTGGCCGTAGTGGAAACTGTCAGGGGAGGGTGATTGGCAGTTGAAGGAAACTGCTAGGGGAGGAAGGGGTGTACCTCATCAACAAGGGTACCTGCATGATCAATGTTTATATACCTAACTCTGAAATGTACCTGACATCTTTATAATAAAAATGTTTAAAAAAAAACCTGTCAGTCAAAAATCTAGCCAAAACAAAGAATTGTGTGGTTCTCTTTATAGAGATCTTTCATCTCCTTACCTAGGCATATTAGCTTTTTGGCTGCTGTTGTAAATGGAATTGACTTCTTGATTTGATCCTCAGCTTGGTTGTTATTGATGTTTAGCATTCTACTGATTTGTGTGTGTTGATTTTGTATCCTGAAACTTTACTGAATTCATTTATCAAGTCCAGTAGTTTTATGGAGGAGTCTTTGGGGTTCTCTAGCTTTAGGTTCATATCATCATCATAAAGAGATAGTTTGATCTCTTATTTTCCAATTTGGATACACTTTATTTCTTTTTCTTGCCTGATAACGTTGGCTAGGATTTTCAGTACTATGTTGAATAAGAGTGGTGAAAGTGAGCATCCTTTTCTAGTTCCAGTTCTGAGGGGAAACAGGTTAAAATTTTCTCTGTTCAGTATGACATTGACTATAGGTTAGTTGTATATGGCTTTTATTATTTTGAGGAATTTTCCCTCCATGAATAATTTGCTAAGGGTTTTCATCATGAAGGGAGGCTGTATTTTATCAAACACTTTTTCTACATCTATTGAAATGATCATATGATTTTTGCTTTAATTTCTGTTTATGTAGTGAAACAAATTTATTTGCTTGCATATGTTGAGCCATCCCTAGGACAAAACCAACTTCATCATGGTGAATTGTTTTTTTTAAATATGCTACTGAATTCGATGCTAATATTTTGCTGAGGATTTTTGTGTCTATGTTAATAAGGGATATTCATTTGTAGTTTTGTTTTTGTATTGTATCTTTTCCTGGCTTTGGTATCGAGTGATGCTGGACTTGAAGAATTAGTTAGGGAGGATTTCCTCCTCTTCAAATTTGTGGAATAGCTTCAGTAAAATTGGTACCAGTTCTTCTTTAAAGATCTGGTAGAATTCAGCTGTGAGTCCATGATGTCCTAGACCCTTTTTGTTGAAAGACTTCTAATTACTGTTTCAATATCACAACTCATTATAGATCTCGTCAGGGTTTCTATTTCTTTTTTATTGAAGGTTGAGGTGTTGTAGATTTCTAAGAATTTGTCAATGTCCTCTAGATTACCTAGTGTATTTGCATGAAGTTGTTCATAATGGTCTCAGATTATCTTTTGAATTTCAGTAGTATCAGTCATACTGTCCCCATTCTCATTTCTGACTTTACAATTTGAGTCTTCTCTCTTTGTTTCTTAATTAATCTAGCTAGTGGCTTATCAATTTTGTTTATCTTTTCAAAGTACCAATTTTTTGTTTCATTAATCCTTTGTATTTTTTATTTCAGTTTCTTTTAGTTCTGCTCTGATCAGCAGTGTTAAGTGTACTGATCAGTCCATCAAAAAATTATCAATTTCTAATATCTTTTTTTATTTCTAATACTTTAACTTGACTCACTTAAATTTTCCATCTTCCAGCTTATATTCTCCCATGTGCATTAATGTTTTCCACTATTTCTTCTATATTTTAAAATATATTAATCAGTTTATTTTAGACTCCCTATCTGATAGTTTCAATATCTGTATCATCTCTGAGACTGGTTCTGTCACTTACTTTGCTCTTGAAAATAGGTTGATTTGAATTGTGTGTGTGTGTGTGTGTGTGTGTGTGTGTGTATGTCTCATAAATTTGAATGTTAAACATTGTGTATATAACAGCAGCGACTGAGGTAAACTGTACATCTGAAAATGAGTATAATCCTTCTTCTATCAGGTTGTTAGTGTGGGAAAATGGACTGGGTTTTTAATTTTGTTGTTACTGTCATTATCTTCAATTGAACAATTTCCTTAGTGTTGGCCTAGTGGTTAGAGAATAGACTGGAGTACTGTGGTTTTTTCTTTTCTTTCTTAAAACAATCAAACAAGAGAAACAAAAAACAATATTGTGATCCACTCCCAGCTCTCACCTTACTTTCTATGCCTTTCCCACAGGGAAGGTCTTTTTCCATGCTTTTGCCAGCATCCCAGAAGTAGAGTGCTATTGCTTGGTACTCAGCGCTAGGCTCATGCTAGAGTGTGGAGATAAAAAAGGATGGGTTGGAATTCTCTGTTCTGCTCTAACCTCAATCTTAGAGAGTTCCTGTGTGCCTATGCATCAAGATTGAGGCTTTTTCAGTATTCTTGCCACACCTTCCATACAGCCAAACTGCTTCACATATGTAGCTGGTCTTGGGCGAGAGTTCCTGCCCCTCCTTTAGCAATAGATGATGTCTACTTGGCATTGGGTATTGCTATAGAAGTTTAGACCCAAGACCTTTCCCAGGGTAGAGTGGTTTTGTTTTCTTGTTTGTTTGAACTCTTCCTCCCAGGTATATTGTGTTTCTGTCTGTGTTCTATGTGGGTAAAAGACTTTAGCTACCCACAGATGTTTGTCAGGGGTTTATTTGACTGGTGTGTATTTTGTAAGAAAGGAGAGTCCAAGGATGTGCATGGTATTTCATGCCTATACCTCCACAGTTCCAGTTGCTTCCTGCACAACTGCACCAACAACGGAGGCTCTCTGGTCTCCTTTCCCAACCCTAATCTTCTTTATGAGCACCTGTAGTATGTCTGTGAAGGCTGCAAATGAGTGAACCTTTTCCTTATGTTAGACGTCCCCAGCTATTTCTGATGGACATGCTAGACCATATGACCTCGGCAGTTCTTTACAATTTTAGCTAATTACTTCTCAACTGTATGCATCTCACATATTCCCATACTCTACCACACATGAAACAGTTTGTGTGCCTTGTTTCTACTGAAGGAGTTGTCCCGTTTGTACTTTCAGGTTATATGGCTGCTCTGCAATTTCTGCTCTCTCACAAATTTAATGAAATTACGATATTGTGGTTTATCTAATTGTTCTCATAGCTATGGCAGGAGTAACATTCTTTCTAGCTTTCTATATCCTGAATGAAGACAGAAGTCATGGACTTTCTTGAGAATAAGTCATATCATACCTCTGTTATACCAAGCACTGAAAAGTTACAGAGTAGTGACAATGTACACAAATAATTATACCTGGAGAAGACTCTAAATAATGGGTACTTAAAAAATCTCTGGAGATCAAATCACCTATATTCCTTTCTCTGTAGCTCTACATTCCCTTCTGTTTCAAACACTATTTTGATATATACGTGTAAGAGAAGGCAGTAGACATATCATATTTTGAAAAGTCTCCCTCAGTGATTCTTATAACCTTCCCTTATCCATCCCCATTGATGCTAGGTGAGCAATTCTATGGTATGGAGAATATTCATCAGATACTCACTCTCCTGCAGAGCTCAGATGGTAGACATTTCTAAAGAGCTAGCTTAAGGAGGGTTGAAGGTGATTCTAGCCTTGTCCAAAAGCTAGTGCCACTTCCTCTGAAGTTTAAGTTTCTGCTGTGCTAAAGGTAAGTCTATCATTATCAAGGACACTGGTGTAGTCCTTCAAGTTTGGAGGAATTTAAAGATCCTAGTAAGACTGACACTGGCTAGGAGTGAAATTCACAAAGTTCTTTTTAGATACTGTCAGCGTACTATTAATCTGTTTCTGTGTTTCTTCAAGTGGAGCCTATAATACTTATTTTTTATCTTACTCTGTTTAAACTACTGCTATACATTTTTTAGGTGGGCTATATTATTAACCTATTAAACCATAGGAAAAATGCACACTTGAGATGGATTTTAAGTATAATTACATTTTGCATTTCCCTTTATCTTTTAATATTATTATGGAAAGAGGAAGCACAATATGATGATTTAAAGCACATTTATAATTAATTTTCGTTTAATATTTTTTATGACTTTGATGAAGAAATTCTAACATTCATGATTATCTAAACACTCTGTTTACCTGGATGGTATAACTACTTTAGAAAGCTTCTTAATTTTTCTGTTTTCAACAGGGAAAAAGTGAAAATTTTTGAGGATAAACATTACCTGGATATTTCCTTAAGTTCAATCATTATTCAGTTGATCAAACAAATTCTCATACCTAGCTTTTGCCTGTCCATACCGGCAACATTAGTTAAAATTTTGAGTTAACTAAAAAACAACAGATGCTGGAGAGGATGCGGAGAAAAGGGAACGCTTCTACACTATTGGTGCCGATGCAAATTATTTCAACTTCTATGGAAAACAGTGTGGCAATTCCTAAAAGAAGTAGAAATTGACCTTCAGTATGACCCAAAGATTTCCCTTCTGGAAATATACCCGGAAGAACTTAAATCACTCTATAAAAAAGTTACCTGCACATGCATGTTTATTACAGCACTATTTACAATCACAAAAACATGGAACCAACTGTGCTGCCCATTGAAACTGGAATGGATTTTTTAAAATGTGATTCATATACAGGATGAAATATTATGCAGCCATAAAGAAGAAAAAAATTCATGGTAACTTGGATTGATTTAGAGTCTATAGTACTCAGTGATTTATTTCAGAAACAAAGAACTGAGTACCATATATTCTCACTGATAAGTGGATGCTGAACATTTACCATAATACTATAAGAAAAAGATTGGCAGTAGTTGGAAACTGCCTGGGGAGGGGGACGGCACATAACATTAATAAGGGTATCTGATCTCAAACTAGGGACCAAAGGGAGGCCCAAAATTTATCTGTATGATAATCACTTATATACCTAATACTGAATTGTACCCCACATCTTAAAAATTGTTTTTGAGTTAACAGTGTTACATTCAAAATTGGAAAACACTATTGCTAGAATGAGTAAGGGTTAGTTTTTAAGACTCTTCATTCGTTGAACTGTGACCTGAGATGTGCTGATAAAGGTTTAACAACTGGCTTTCTAAGAGAAAAGGAAAAAAAACCTCTAATTTGTAGTATTTGCTGATTTGGATTATGTAACTAGTTCCCCCACGGTTGATTTTAGGCTACCAAGATGATGTCACTGATTATAGAATTGAGAAGAGGTACCCAATAGCATACAATTGCACAGTTTTTCCATTATATGGATAAAATGGGTATAAATAATTTTGAAAGCATTAATAAATTAAAATATATAGAAAGTGATATATTTTGGGAATTTATCATTTTTAAAATATAGTTTAATTTTAAGTTTATATAATTTTATTATTAATAATGACTATATCTTTTAACAACCAAGCTTGAAAAATTTCTAAAAATTAAGATAGGCTCTTTCAAGTTGTTATGGACTGGCTCCAACAGACCACTTGTTCTAAGCTTTTGAAGACAAGGGCAATTAAATTCCCAGCACCAGATTGGGTTTTGACTCATAGCCATATCAATGATTATTTATGAAAGAAAGAGTTCAAGTCAATTTTAGCCAATCACAAAAAAGTTACATGTTATTCTTTGCATTCACATCTGCATGTCCTAGACCAGCTTTTCTTTTCCCTCCATTCCCTAAACTTGTTTTTCTTTGTGCCACTAATATAGATTGTTTTTCAAACAAATAGTGATCTTTCTAGTTGAGAATTTTGTATCTGACAATATTGCACCAAGAAGGCAGTCTAGATTTTACGTTCTCTTCATAAATTAGGACTTTTATCCCCTACTTTAAATCAATTCTCTATGTTTAATTGAAATTTTATGTATCTCATTAAAGTGTCATTTTGTTAAGAAAGATACCTGTACCCTTCCCCTAGAACTACAAGTAAAATATTGGCCATATCTTTAAGATACTTTTATGATTGCCTCTTTAATTTCATAGGACAAATGTTTGTGATAAAATCTTTTCCAGGAAATTACAGTCACTAGTTTCAAGATAAAACTCCTTATGAAGAAGCAAAGTTGATTGATTGCCTTATGCAATAACACCACAAAACAAATATTTTACAAAATAACCTACTGGTACATTAATATCCTGCCGTGGAACTTAATTTTTGGCAGGAAATAAAATGCGTTTCAAAGTATGCATATCAAAAGGAACTTATACAAAACTAACATATTAAATGAAAATATAAAGGTTGCATTTTACATCTTAAAACAATAGTCAAATAGGAATGACAAGAGTGTGGAAATAAAAAAATCGTTCAAACTTATTTTTAAATGGCTCTATATTTGGAGGATTTTGCATCTCTATAGATTGGTTTTAAATGTTTGTACTTAATAAAAATCAGATGAAACTAATCTATGTAGTTAACAGTCAGGATAGTGACTATCTTTGAAGCTGATAGAGGATGGATTAGTGTACATTATATGTACACTCATGTGAAGTACATTACACTTCAATAAAAGCTTAAAATTTTTGTGTATACATGTACATTCAAATAGGCAAACAGTACAGACTTACATACTATAATCATATGGTTTTTTAAAAATATATCTATTCAAAAAATTTTCAGAACTTTTAAAATAATAATGAGGCTAAAAGTCCATAAAGGGAACATATGCTTTTAATGTGTTAATCAAATATTGTACTGAACATATCATCTATTTTGTAGGCATTTATTCATTGTTGCATTTATACAATAAATCCTCTTTAAAATTATTTTTCAGTTTTATTGAGATATAATTGACAAATAGAAATTATATAAATTCAAAGTGTACAAGTTGTACAAGGATTACAAAATGATATTTTAATATCTGTACACATTGTTTAATAATTCCCACAATCAAGCAAATTAACATATTCATCATCTCAAATAGTTACTTTCTTTTCTTTTTGTGGTGATAATATTTAAAGTCTAATTTTTTAGAAAATTTCAAGTATAAAATACAGTATTATTAACTGTCATCTGTAAGTTTATACCCTTTGATCAACATCTTCCCAATTTCCCCCACAATTGATACCTGACCTCCTACTGTAGGTTTCTACGAGTTTGACTTTTTTAGATTTCATATATAAGTGAGATTATGTAGTATTTGTCTTTTTATGTTTGACACTTCAGTTAACAAAATGTACTCTAAGTTCATTTGTTGTAGATGGCAGGATTTCCTTTTTTTTTTAAAGGTTGAATAATATTTAATTGTATATACATCAATGTTATGAAAATTTGTCTTAGGTTTTTAAAAATTATTTGTTTTATTTTAAAGATGTGGGGCACAATTCAGGATTAGATTATACAAATGGTCATTGTAAGGATAAAGTTTAGGCCCAAACTTTACATCAATTTATTTATTTATTTAATTTAAATTAATTTAATTTAATTTAATTTAATTTTTTTGGAGTCTCACTCTGTCGCCCAGACTGGAGTGCAGTGGCCGCTCCCGGCCACTGCAGCCTCCACCTGCTGGACTCCGGCGATCCTTCCGCTTCAGCCTTCCAAGTAGCTGGAACTACCAAGCACGCACTACCACACCCGGTTGATTTTTGATTTATTGTAGAGATGAGGTCTCGCCAAGTTGCCCAGGTGGGTCTCGAACCCGCGGACTCAGGCATTCCACTCACCTCAGCCTCCCAAGGTGCGGAATTACAGGCTGAGCCACCGAGTCTGGCTTACATCAATTTTTTAATCCATTCATTCAACAGTGGACACTCAGGTCATGCTCATAACTTGGTTGTTGTGAATAATACTGCAGTGTATGTGGGAGTGCAGATATATCTTCAAGATAGTTATTTCATTTCTTTTGGCTATATACCCAGAAGTGGGATTGCTAGATCATATGATAATTCTATTTTAAATTGATCCTACATAATGTATTTCATAATGCTGTACCAATGTACATTTCTAGTAAATGTATAGTGTTCCAACAACACCCTGGTCAACACTTGTTGTTTTTTAACTTTTTGATAATAGCCATTTTATGGGATGTAAAGTGGTATCTTATTATGGTTTTGATTTGCATTTCTCTGAGAATTAGTGACCTTAAGTACATTTTCATATATGTGTTGTTTTTTTGAATATCTTACTTGGGAAAAGTCTATTTAGGTCTTCTGTCCATTAAAAATTTTTTTTTCTGTTTAGTTGCATGAGTATTTTTGGAGACTAACTTTTTACTGAATACATAGTTTCCAAATATTTTCTCCCCTTCTGTGGGTTGCCTTTTCATATTGTTTCCTTTGCTGTGCATTTTTTTAGTTTAATGTAGCCTCACTTGTTATTTTTGCTTTTGTTGCCTGTGTTTTTGTGTTATATATTAAAAATATTATTGCCAGGACCAATGTTATGGAACTTCCCCATGCTTTCTTCTAAGAGTTTTATGGTTTCAAGTATTATGTTGAAGTATTTAATCCATTTTGAGTTGTTTTTTGTGTATGTTGTAAGATGAGGACTCCATTTCACATTTTTGCTAATGGATAGCCTGTTTTCCCATACCATTTACTGAAGAGACAATTGCTTCCTCATTGTGTATGGTGTGCACTTTTTTCTTTTCCTTCTAGAATTCCTACAATGCAACTTGATGATGTTTAATAAATACCAGAGTTTTCTTTATTCCTTTTCATTCATTTTTTTCTTCTCTGATTGGGCATTTTTAAATGCCTTGTCTTCAAATTCATAGATTCTTTCTTTTGCATGATTATATTTGCTGTTGACACTGTCCATTGCATTTTTAATTTCATTCATTGTACTTTTCAGCTCCACAATTTTTTCAGTTCTGTTTTATTATTATATCTCTCTGTTGAACTTGTTCTGTTCAAGTACTGTTTTCCTAATTTCATTAAGTTTCTGTCTGTGTTTCTTGTAACAAGTTGAGCTTCCTTGAAACAATTATTTTATATTATTTCTCAGGCAATTTGTAGATGCCCATATCTATGGGGTTGGTTACAAGAAAATTGTTGTGTTTTCTTTTGTGGTGACATGTTTCCTTGATTTTTCATGTTTCTTGTTGCCTTGTCAATTGATGTCTGCACATTTGATGTAGCAATCACTTCTTTTAGATTTTATAGACTAATTTTTCTTGGGAAAGGAATTTAGTTATGAGTGGGTTCAAGGATGCTAGCTAAGTAAGTGCCATGGTTTCATCTCCAATGAGGATGCGGTGGCATAGTTTTCATGCAACTCTGTCATCTGAGGTTAGTTTTGGTGAAGATTACAACAGGATTCCCCATTGGTCAAACTGTGTATGTTCACAGCAGAACAACAGCTATTGGGGTTTTACTGGCAAAGGCTCAGTTTCTCTTGATCTCTTTTTCTCTCATAGGTAAACCTATTTATTAGTGGCTCTCTCTTGTCACCAGATCCAGCTCATAGGCATGCTTAAGATG
Organism: Cephalopachus bancanus; assembly: GCA_027257055.1. Classification (NCBI taxonomy): domain Eukaryota; kingdom Metazoa; phylum Chordata; class Mammalia; order Primates; family Tarsiidae; genus Cephalopachus; species Cephalopachus bancanus. Next base: position 3,933,642 of record JAPVLO010000076.1, read on the forward strand.
GCAATGACACTAGTATCTGATAAACAGCATCTGTGGAGAATCCAAGGAGTCTTGGTCTGGAGCATGGCATTCATAAAGGATCATGGCTCCGAGATCTGGAGTGTAGAGTCAGGGTCCAGAACACACTTATGCAGAGAGACTGCAGGGCCTGGGATATTGCCAGCCCACAGTGGCTGTGGCTCTGGTGTTTGAGGCATGGACACTCATAGTATAGTCATAGAGCTGGGATTTTGGAATATGGGTACAGGTAGAGTGGTCATGACTCCAGAGTTTGGCATGTGTGGGGTTAGCAGGGATGAGGAGAATGGCAGCACCACAGTGCTTCCTTCTTCAGAATGGAATCTCAGCATCTCCCTCTTCAGTGGATTCACTGTGGCATTGACTGTTGGTTACCTCAGTGGTGAAAGTGGCCAGTATCCCCTGCAAAGAAGGTCACTAGGAGCCATGTTAGTACCTGATATGTGGCTGATACTGATAGCCCCAACTTCTGGCCATTTCCAGATGTCTCAGGTATGCTAATCTCTCCAGTGGGATTTTCTATGTGATGATTCACCATTTTTGTTTGTTTGTTTGTTTTTGTTTTGTTTGTTCATTTTTGCTTCACTGTGTTGCTGAAGTTTCTTGATTGAATGGCTGAGCACTCTCAAAGCTATTTTTGTTTATGGATAGCTGTCTAATTGTTGTTTTTTGTTGTTGTTGAAGAAAAAAGACTGGTATCTCCATCTCCATCATCTTGCTGACATCACTCCACAATAAATCATCTTAAAGAAATGACTCATAGTTTGAGTCATGGTTTTCAAAGCTCAAAAATTCTAAGAGAACTAACAGTGTACAGACATTTGTTGACTTCTTTTAAAAGGAGACATAATGAGGTAGGTCTAAATTGTCCTGAGACAAGAAATACATTTAGACTATTTCGCAAATATTTATATTTGTTATTAGAGAAGATAAATAGAAAGTAATTTTAAAAGTTCTTCCCTAATGTGTCTTTAGAGAGAAAGACTGGCAGATAGCCGAAGCAGTTTGGTGACTCTTGGGACAGAACTGGTTGCTGACACCTCTTGGCTTGGAGTTAAATATTATTTCCTCCAACAGCATTTAGTCACTTAAAAAGAAAATCTTCCACTTTTAAAAAGTGGAACTAAAAGTCAATATGATTAAATAGGGATTATTATAAATATCTGTTATACTTTGATAAACTTAAAAGACTTTAAATTATATTTTTCAATTATACTTGTCACACTAGGATTCTTAGTGGCCTCATTTTACTTGGAGTTTAAATTGCTATTAGGTCATTCTCATGAAGCCTGGGAAATTATTTGTATATATTAATATCTGTAAACTTATAGATGTATTAAGGAAAATCTTGGATAGTTTAATGGAACTAGAAATCTACTAATGTTACATGAACAACGTACAAGTATCTCAATTTTTGAGATATGTTAGGCTACCTATTCACTATCAGTATTTATTTTTATTCTTTCTTTAATGTTTTTCTTAATTACTGAAGAGATGTTTTAAATTGAGTTAGATGATATCATTAGAAAGTTTTTTTTTCCTTCTCGTTACCATCGTGATGCGGCTGTAAATCTTTTTGAGTTTTCTTTCTTATATTTCCCTCACTTTTAAAATGTATCTCTAATATCTCAGACATTTAGATAGTATACAAAGCAAAACTTCTGTTCCAGTATCAGCTTAATATAAATAATGTACACATGTGAAATCCTCTCCAACCATACCCTCCTTCTCTCTCTAGAAATAACTAAAACCCCGCATTTGGTATTTACATACTTCTCAGGTCTTTTTTTAATATTTCCCATTCATCTGTGTGTATCTAGAGACAAAATATGATATTATTATACTGTTTTGTTTTTAAATTTTATGTGATTGGAACTGATACTTGAATTCTTCTGTACTTTTTTATTTCTTCAGTGTTAGGCTTTTAGGCTCTGTCTGTTTTGACACTTGTAGTTCTATTTTATTTTTTATGAGTTAAGTTTTTAAAATGCTATTAAAATGTGATATAGCATAATAAATGTGGGCTTTTGTCATTGAAACTAAAATTCTGACTTATTTCTCATATCTATGTACCTTTAAGAAAGTTAATTAAACTATTTTAATGGTTTAAACTATTAAACCATTTTTAATATGTAGAATTGGGTAATAGCATCTTCCTTATCAAGTAGTCTCTATTTAATGATATATTGTTTATATGGAGATATATGCATACACACATATATACAATATTATGTTTGGAACAAAATAATAAATGTTCATTCTTTTCCATATTCTAATTTATTTTTATCACCAATTCTTAAAATTAGTTGTGATTGCTATACATAATTTTAAAATGACCACTTTTTAGTCTTCTGGGACATAAGAAAGCAAAGAAATAAGAATAAAATATTCCTTTATAACTGTGGTTCTTAGCAGCTTGATGTGGAAGGGGGCTAAACTATGAAGTCAGAAATTCTGGATGTGACTTCTGGCTCACCAGTTCGTTGGTCATGTGGCTTGGCCACATTCCATAATTATTCTCTGAGCATGACTTTTCATTGATAAAATAGAAATAAATGCTACTTAAATGATAAAGACTTTGCAATTATCAAATTGAAGCATTCTTCCAGCCTTACATTATATGTCTAATACATATTACCAGTTTTTTCTTTTGCCATCAAGTTATTCTTATGTCAAGATGTTAACAGCAGGCTTTTATATACATTTACTTAACTACATCTCAGGATTTCATCTTCCATCTTGTTTTCACTGTACATATTCAACCCTGAGTTTTTTCATTGACTCCCATGGAATAAGCAGCTCTGGACATTTCCAAACCTATTTACTGAACTACAATCTTATTATCCAACTGATTATTTGAAATTTTAGGCATCTAACTCTTCACTAACTCTTCATCTTGCTTCCCACTTTACTCTTCCTTTGTTGTGTCTAATATTATTTTCTCATTATCTCTTCATATTCTCATAATACTTAATATTATTGACTCTAGTGTTTAAGTATCTCTAGAATGATGTCCTCATTACTATACCCCTATATCTGCCTTGTTTAAGCCCTCATCACTTCTGGTGGACAAAAGTGGGGCTCTGTTAAGCATATTCTTTGCTTCTGGCTACTACATCTAGCCTATCATTCCATCACAAAATCTAGTCATATTGCTCTCTTGGCAAAGTCTTCAAATATTTCTATTTTTGAAGAATAGCATCAAACACTTTAATGGTCTTAAACATGTCCTATATAATCAGGCTTTTAACAATTTTTTAAAAGGCTTATATCAAGAAGATGGAAGATGAAATCTTGAGATGTATGTATCTGATATATAAATCAGATTCCATATAATCTTGCCTTGTTACCTGACAAACTGTCCATTGTATCCAAAGTTCTCATGATACAGATAATTCAACTTCTCAAGCTTATCATGTAACATTCTGCCTCCCTACAAATGCATGTGTGGTTCTCCTTACTGGACATTCCTTTCCTCTCAAGCATTTTCTTTCAAGTCTAAGCCTTGAGGGAAATGAATTAATGCTTCTGAAGTCCTTACTGTGTCAGAAGTTGTATTAAGTAACATAAATTCATTGTAATTGTTGAATTTCCTAGTAACTCAATGAGTTTGAGAAAAATCTCCATTTTAAAGATGAGAAAATTGAGACAGGATTTATACCTTCATTGGACGACTGCAAAAACTATATTTTTAACAATTTGCTCTAAATAAGTTATTTAATTCTCACAAAAAAACCTAAATTTTAACTTGATTTTTACACGGTAAAACTGATGCTCATAGAGTATGAATGGGTCTCCAAGGGCATATACTTAAATTCAGCAAAGCCTGAATTTAATCTCAAATTTGTCAAACATTAAAACCCATACCCAGTGTCTTTAAATTTTAGTTTTTTCTTAATAAATTATTTCCTAATGTTCCCATGAGTAGATGGTAATGCCAATATTTCTTCTGCTGATATGCCTCATATAGTGGAATAAATTAAGAAGAATTAACATTTAACTATCAGTTATTTAACACATTGGCGTAGTTTTATGTGTTTCATAATTATCCCATGTACATATCTTGGTGTGTATCATAGAGACTAGATATCATCACTCCATATTAATGTAGTTACAGGTTTTCCTCACTAAAGTACAAATAATTTAAAGGCAACCAATGATCTATACATACTTGTTTTTCTAGTATCTAGTGCAATTTCTTGCATAGTAGGACACAGAGAAAAGTAGGAAGAATGTATTAAATCTTAGGGAACTAATGAAATCTTCTACAGTACTTATCCCTTGAGCTTAGGAATGTATAAACTTTAATAGGTCAAATTATTTTTCTAACTTTTCTTGGCATTATTTTTTACTTATATTGGAGATAAATTAGGCATGTTTTCAAATGACAGTAGTCAGGCAGTCTAGTTAAATATATTAATAGAGATCATAGATTTAACAAAATGAATATACTTTGATGTATTTCCAAATTTTGATTCACTTTATGGACCCTATTCACATTACAGAGTTTAGTCCCTATTGTACATGCACTATAAATTCAATTGGAAAGTCTCTTGATCTGCAAAGACATCAAATTTGTCTAAAGTGGCTATCTCTGTTCCCATCCATTTGAAAAGATCGGTTAAGTGTTTTTCTCAGGCATAGCCAGACTTCTGAAAAATGGAAATTTGCTCTTTATTACAGCCTTTGGTTTTGTTTTATCTGACAGTACTACTGTCTACTTTTCCTCATCATTTTTATTCAAGGCTTACTCGCTGCATTCCTTCTTTGAGTCCTTCAGGATTTATCATCTCTATAGTTTTTCTCATGCCATATCTTTCTCTCCTTTGTGGGCTCCTAATTTTGGTCTACTCTAGGATGATGAGGATAATAATGATAAGTGTTTGAGTTTGTGTGAGTGTGTGAGTGTGTGTGTGTGTGTGTGTGTGTGTGTGTGTGTGTGTGTGTGTGTGTTTCTCATCTCTCTCCACATCTTTGGACAATTGAATCCTAAAAATTTATCAACTGGATGCAAAGCAGCAGTCTTCACTTTAGACTTAGATTATGGGTATTTGTATGTGAGCAAAAATACTGTCTTTCCTCCTACTTTCTGCAGAAAGCAAGCTAGACTGAGCTGATGTTCTCCCCAGCCACCTGGTTATGCATTGTTGAATCATGTCATTTCAGGAAGTTTAAATTTATAATGCTTGCTTTTGCAATTACTGTAGGTTATATCAATAATTTAGATTTCCTAAATCTATTCTAATATACTCATACCTGATAAATTTCAAAATGCTCAAATTTCTACTGTTTATAAATGAAATGTTTTCTTCAAGTGAAATTGCTTCTCTGTATGATTACATTTTAAAAAACTGTAATTTTTAAAATGTCTGAGACCTTTCAAACTTCTATTTAAGGAATAAATAATATTACTTATATAAGAGATAAATACTATAAAATAAAGCCTACCATATAGTTTACTTAAAGTTAAAGTTAATTAACTTAGCAGCAATATATATATATATACACATATGTGTATATACATATATACATATATATGTATATATATGTGTATATATATATATATATATATATATATATATATATAAACAGAAGCTACCCAAGGCAGAATAAAACATGGAACATGGAGTACAAAGTTATTGGATGGCTAATTTTTTAGACTGCTACTTAGAATATTTTAGCACAATCTTGATCATTCGGGTGTAATTGTCTTCCCTATGGCTTAGCAGAGATGATGCTTTACATGCAGTTGGAAGGAAAACATATCCCTGGACATCTTTGAACTCTACCCCTATTGTCATCAGCACCTCTACTACCTTCAAAGGCTGATATCAGCTGTTATTGGTTTGTTGACTAAAAAATCATCATGCCATGCCTCCAAGGGTAAATTGCTCCCTACAGCATAGATTTCAGTTGCAAAATATTTGTTATACTTGGACAGTTATCCTCTACTCTAGCTCTGAGCCATGAACATGAAGGTCTCACTCTGGTTTTATAAATGGTCACAAATATGTGTGTGTGTGTGTGTGTGTGTGTGTGTGTGTGTGGTGTGTGTGTGTGCGCACATGCGTGAACACATGAGAATGAAATAAAGGAGGCTTTGGGAAGACATGACTTTAGGCATCCCACTGACCTTAATAACATCATGTTTAGTCGTCTTTCGGTGAAAAAATAAGGCTTAATTGGTTTTCATATCTAATACACTTTGAAAAGATAAGCAAGCATTTCTTGTACATATATGCATTTACTGTTTTACATGGATCTCTCACTGTAGTATTTTTGCAAATACTGTTAGGACATTTAAAAATGCTCCTTGTGCTTTCCCTTGATGAATATTAGCATAATTAAATGCACATTTAGTTTTATGCTAGTTTTTTTTTCAGGCAGTGAAAACAGTGTGCGTTCTTAGAAGCTTAAATTCTAAGAGAAAGAACCTCAAAACCACTGACACACCCAGAGTAATGGTGCTTATGATCCGAGATAGTTAATTGACGAGCACCTGTATCCACTATGATGATTTTTTAAAAAGAAAACTCTTCCACATTATTGAAATGAAAAATTAATTATAAATTAAAGTCTTCTAAGAAAGCTTATTCAAATGAGTCCAGGTAAAAATCTTCATATTTTATAGCCATATGTCACTCTTATATTTAATTATTCTCTCTTATATTAATTATTTTCTTAATTTTCATTTAGCCTTGTTGATTTTCTAGAAATTATAGGACAAAACCAACTCAGTATATCTCACTTATAATGTAAAATATTCCGTCTAAACCTGCAGAAAGTATGTCTTTTGAATCAAAAGAGACAGATGTGGGAGCATTTCTGCCAAAGAGAGTCCAGTTTAAACATTCTGCAGTATGCAAATGTCATCTTGTCTATGTGAATGTTTTACCCGAGTGGATGCTGCAGGGTTGGAGGCTTCTGCCTGTGATTTAGGTTGTAATTTTACTTGTGGAAATAAACCAATCGCGAAGCTCCAATTGTCTTGGCGGTGAGGTGATCAATAGCCCATTACTGGATAGAACAGCGACTACAGGAAGTGCATTGAAGATTTTAATGCATGAATTATGCATGCGGTGCTCATTCTTTAGCCTCGGAACAGAATGACAGGGTTTGTGAAGTCGCCTCAGATAGTTTCTTGCATTAAGTGACTGCAGTGAAATGCTTAATATTTTCAGGCATAGAAGCAGCATTGACTCGGGCCAGCCGAATTTGGAAGATGTAAATCTCCCAGCTCACAGCACAGAATGCTTTATTTGAAAGTATTGCTATGTAGAAAGCCTGCTTTGCTGTCATCTAACCTGCTCTCCCCAGAAGGTTGGCTGAAGGATGGGAGCGGCTGTGCCTGCCTCTGAGGTCACAGCATGAAGTCTTTTTAACTTGCTTCTGCTGCAGGAGAGAGGCGTATTGTGGTGTAACTGTCGCTGCATTTATTCAAATGGACAATTTGCATAGTTCTTACACTCAGAACAACAGATAACCCATAAGGTAAGTCCATGGTGTTTTTGGAGGTTAGGTAATTGTAAACTAGAACGTGCCGAGTTAGGAAAACGGTGATGCCATGTTAGTAAGGTTGACTCAGACCTCAGTATTGCAATGCCAGCGTCAGGGCTCTCAATTGTTATGTTAATTGAGAGGTGACTTTATTTTATATGTTTAATAGTATTGGACCATAGGGTATTTTACTTTGCATGCAAAAGCTTTTCAAGAACGTACCAGAGCTCAAATGTACGGCAGACTGCAACTGGGGAGGGGCAGCAGGAGAATGAGCTGAATCGATAAGTGGAAATTACCTCCTTGTGGGGAAGTTTTAGCAGGGCTGTGGCATCGCGTTGGCTCAAATTTTTTCCTTACTGTCAATATTTTCAAATTCTAATTCAAGATGTTGGTAAACACCAAAAATGCTCAGAAGTAGTGGAGAGCACTGAGGTACTCAAACTCAAATACCGTGTTGCATACAAATTCAGCAGATGGAATTAAAACAATTTAAACTAGCATGTCCTTGAGGGAAGACCTTGTTGTCAGAAACAAAATCATTTGACTTCTACCTGTGGTGGGTTTTTTTCCCCCTCCTGTCAAGAATGCCTTACTTCAAGATATATGGGTAGATGAAATTTAACCAAAAAGAGGAGTTTTGTTTTTTTCTTGGTGTTTTTCAAAAATTAGCTTAAGCAATTTTAAATTCCACTATATAGGGACCAAACAAAATGTACAAAAACTCTGCAAAACTGAAAAATATAGTACTATATTGCTTTATCTGTTGGATATCTTTGTGAATTAAGACTGCTAGCTTATATATCATGGCAAATAATAAATATATAAATGTTCAATCATATAAAGTTCTGGACATTTCTTTGGAGTGAGAAAACACATTAACAAATAAATAGTAAGAGAATCTGGTATAGTAACATTTTTTAAGAATGCTTTTCAATAGCAAATTTATATCATTAGTGAGTATATATGCACACACATATACAATACAAATATCTTATCACATTTAATTTATAAAAAAAATATACAATATAATTTGTATGTATATCTACTTGCTCAAGTATATTTCTTATTTTAAAGATGTGGGGTCCAGTTCAGGATAAGATATATAAGTGGTCTTTGGACAGGTGAAGTATGTTTATTGATACTTTTATATAAAATATGTTTGCTAAATTACTATTGAGAACCAGTAATAGATAAGGTCAAGAATGTTTTGAAAAATAGGAATAATTTTATTTTATTTTAAAAGGAGAAAGATAGAGCAGTGATGGCAATAAAAGCACAGGAGAACTACTTTTTAGGCATGCACAGTACATTTCAATTCTGCTACGGTGTTACTACTTTACTTGGATTTCCTGTTTGCCATAGCAGCTTGGTGGTGATGTACACAGAACTCCCGGCATTGTAGAATGTGTTTAAATCTTAAAGCTGGTCTAGTTTAGGTAGAAGAGGAAACTCACACATGGAGTTTTTCCTTAAGGAGGGGAAAAACGATATATATCTTAGAATAACTACCTATATATCTTAGAGGTCTCTGGATGCTGAGTCATGGTGTTCAGTTCTGCTCAGATGTCTTCTGGCTGAGATAGTCCATTAACAGCTAGTAAAATGGAATCTAGAGGAAAATGAGAAAGAATAGAGGGGGGCAGAAATTTAAAGATATTTATTGCCTAATGACACATACTACCTTCTGAGTAATGAGTGGAATGGCAGTGCTACTTGTTGGATCTGGCTGAGGTGACAGTAGGAAAATAAAAGTCCCCTGCTAGGTGACAGGATCATAGTAGTAAAATTAATGGACTAACATGGGGAGATTGTATAAACAAAGGGATTCAAGAAGCACTGCCCTTGTACTTATCTAAACCTCTTTGTCTTCTTTCTAGTCTAAACTCAAGCCATTAATCAATCTCATTTAAAATACTGAATGGCCAGATAAAAATGAGTTCCTGGTTCATATGAGGAAAATTTGGAATGAGATGTACTTAGTTCCCACTTCCCACAGTAGTTATAATTAATTTTTATAGGCTATCAATTGGGAGACACTAACAAGAGATTAATGAGAATTTTAGAATATTAACCTTGATATACATGAGGTGAAGCACCCCAGTGAGTTTAGATAGTTATTATGACATGATATAATCATATTAGATATAATTGGAAAAAAGATTGAAGATATTATAAAAAGATGTAATAGAAAGTAAAGAGAGGAAACAGAATGAAAGAGTAGTAAAACATCAAATACATATAAGACTTTTGAAAGAAAAATATATTTTGCATTTTAGATACATTATTAATGCCTCAATTCAATGTGCAAAAGTTCTGAAATAACATAGTTTACTAACATAAAGTTTTATAATCTATTTTAAAAAATGAATTTTGAAGGTGACTTAGTAGAGTTAGAATTTAGTTAGCAAGAATATTTTAAGGTGGCAAGCTGTAAATTTTCTTGTACTTATAATAAATCTAAGTAGAAACTATATACATATATAGTAAAACATACTATATATAACTGGGATTGTAGTAGTTATGGATCACTTATGGAAGATTAGGAGACTTACAAGTATTTAAAGAGAGATAATAAACCCATTTTCTAAACTTTAAACACATATACAAATTAAGTAAGTCATAACTTATATTTGCATGACAAGGAAATTTTCCCTAGTGTTCTTCAGTAAACAGTCCTGATGATTTGGAAGCTTTATAAAATTCAAGGAAAACTTTCTCCATATGAATTTATAACAAAAAATGATACCAAGAGATATCATCTTCTTTTCTCCCTTATTGGAGAACATGATATTAGTTCCTCCTTAAAATATCGTCCCTGAGTAATTTGCGTGTGAACCGTCTTTCTTTCAGATATGCTCTTAGGAATTGACTCTGAGGAGTGCCATCAACTTAATATTGCTTCATACATGTTTCACCCCATTTTCATTGTTTGTCAGTCTCTTTCACCCCATTTTCATTGTTTAGCTATACCTTTCACACCACTTTCATTGTTCGTCCGTCTCTTCTCACAAGACAATTAAATACAGTAAGGAAGCATTTATTAAGTATCTTCTTGTGTGGTTTTCTAGGTACTCTGGGTCTGTAGATGTAAAGGAAGATAAAGAGTCTGTGTTTTCAATGGAAACAAATGAGTTAAATATAGGAGAAAAAGTTACAAGAGAGGGCTGGCCAAAATATTTGGTAAAAAGCCTTATTGTCGTAGGAGAAATTAGGTCCTATATGCAAAATTTTAAAATGGCACCTAGAAGAAAAATATGCATAAAGGCATGGAGGCAAAACTTAATATTATGATGCTAATGTCAGGACTTAAACAGGGATTGGATGTGTGTAGTTGAGAATAAACAAAATGTAAGCAGTTTTAAGATCTTTACCGCCAGAATAACATGGTTGAACCTGTTTTTACAGGCAGTGGGCACCAACAGACATTGTTTGATCCCACTTTAATGCTACAGAAGTTTTTGAAGCCTGAATCAGATAAATTCTCAGCATTTCTTTTAAATGATTGCTAATTTAAATTAAATAGTCATACAGTACATAATGACATCTTGGTCGATGACAGTTTGCATATATGTCAGTAGTCTCACAAGATTATAATGGAGCACAAATATTCCCATTGCTTAGTGGAATGGTAGCCCTTGTCACATCCTAGGGAAACACATTACTTTTTCTGTTTAGATATACAAATACTATTTGTGTTGCAATGGTCTGTAGTATTTATTACAGGAACATGCTGTACAGGTTTGTAGACTAAGAGTAATAGGCTTTTAGTAGTGGGCTATACCATCTGAGTTTGTGTAAGTACGCTCTATGATGTTCAAAACATGACATAATCATCTAAGGATTCATTTCTCAGAATGCATCCTCATGGTTAAGTGATGTATGACTGTATTGTATTAACTGTGTCTTTTATTTTTTGAATTGTGATGATTTGGCTTTGCTGATTCTGGAGGAACTTCTCTTCCCAGGGTTAACCAATTACTGGAGTTAGTAAACAACTAGCCCTTGAGTGCACTTTTCAAATGCAAACTAACCAATTCAGAGTCCCACCACTACAACTACCTTTCTTAACTGGATGCTTCCTCTTACTTTAGGCCACTATCCACCTACTCTAATTATACCAGGGGCAGGTACCAGACAACTGGTGAAGACCCTTATGCTCCAGAGTTGGCTGAAATTATTCAAACTAGCAAATCCTAAACACTTACCCTGCTCCTGTTCCTTGCTGTGAAAACCACATGGTTCCTCTCTCACCTTCTGCCTCCTGACCAGTCTCAGACCTTCTCCATGTGGTTCCCCATAGCATGGTGTGCACTTTTCTCTTGGGATCTGTATCACAAGCCATCTTTTCAATGACAGTTGTCTCCAGATCTGTTGTTCTTACCAAACAATAAAACCTATGTTAAAATAAACAATTAAAAACCTTTAAAATTGTAATATATATTAACATAAATCAAAATATTTTATTCCCAGTACTAAAAATGTCATTTAAGTCTTTTGGGATTAACAGTAGCAAATATCTGTCGGGGGTTGGGAAAACACCTCATACCAACAGGGTGCCTGAATGAAACGCAATTGTACACCTAACCCTTAACTGTACCCCACAAAACCATAATAAAAAATACTGATTAAAGAAAAAAAAAGAAATCATTACGTTTTTATATTTAACTGTTATCTTATTTTGAATTTAATTTAAATGCTGAGTAAATCTCCTATAAAAATAAGCTAACTATTTTCTAAGTTGTGGTTGACAGAGAGAGGGTATATGCTCTAGGAATATAGAGGGACAATGAGAAATTTTCAGTCTTATGGCAAGATATATAAGACTAAAGTTTAAACTATTTTCCTGAGACTGCTTTAATTTGTAGTATGTTATATCTGCTACATAGAAACAAACCACTTACTTTGGCAAACAATGAAATCAATGCTCAGGAAAAATACTATCTTTGTACTACTTGATAAACATTTGAAACTAAAATACAAAACGCTAGTGTTGTTTATGTAATGTCTGATATCTGGTAGGCAACCATACCACATATCCTAACAAAAATATGTATCTTTGAAATTAAGACTAAAAACTTAATTGAACTGTCCTGAGAACAGAGTTTCTAAGAAAAAGTTGTTGCTAATCAGTGAATGCAAAACTTTGGACCAATGAATCCAATAAAATAACTGCAAAACTCACAAAAATGAACTTCGTACAAAGTAATGTTCTAAAGAAAATATACCACAAAATGTTAGCTTAATCTTCAGGTGGTGCATTATTATTTTAAAACACACTCAGTGAAAGAAGTTGAGAATAGAAGAAGACTTTAAAGGACTAGAGAATTCAAACATTAAATGCATGTTTGGTTTGTATGGTTTTTTACTTCCCTTTCCATTCCAAGATTGTATTGTAAGTTATTGCTGCAATCACAATAACTCTTGAAGAAATAAACTTTTGATAAACCCAAGTGGAAAATTGGTGATGATTTAGACTGAGAATAAGTTAGAAAAGTTACTAATCATGGTGGCAGATGGAAGGGCAGCAAGGTAGGTGGTTGGGAGGGAATTTGGAGGCGGAGCTGTGCCAGAAAGAACACAGGAATTTAACCAGATGGAAGATGATATATTAGTTGGCAAGGAGAGCGGCTTGGTGACAAGCAGAAGAATCTATTGAATTACTGAACAGATAGACAGCCAAGAGGTGAATTAGATGGACCAGTAATAAAAAGAAATAGGTCAGGATGAGGGCACCCAAATTCCAAAACAAAGAGATAAGAATAACAGATAAGAAAAACAGCTACAACGTATCCTTAACTTGAACCTGAGGAAATTACTTTTATTTTAATATTCTAAAGTGCTCTGAAATTATTATGAGTAAATGATGAACAAGATGATAATGAGGATCTTATGTAGAAGGAAATTTTAGTATAAAATTCAGAGATGCTTACACTAAAGAAATACAGTCTGTGAAATTATTATGAGCATAAAATTTATTTTGTTTCCTCGTTTCTGGTTTCTGGCTTGGTTAATATATGAGGACATGGGGATCTGGCTGGAAAATAATATTTAAACATAATAAAAGTAGAGAATAAGAACTTTAATGATGTTCAAAAGGAGAGTTTCTCAGACTAAGGAAAATTTGAATATGATACTATCTTTATAAAAATGCCTTATGTACAGGAACTGGATGCCAGTTCCGATTTCCATGAGAGTATTTCCTTCCTTTTCTAAGGTTCTTATGGTTTGAGGTTTTACATTTAGGTCTCTGATCCATTTGGAGTTAACCTTTGTGCTTGGGGATAGACAGGGGTCCTGTTTCAATCTTCTGCATGTGGTCAGCCAGTTTTCCCAGCACCATTTACTGAATAGGTTCTCCTCTCCGCATTGGTAGGTGGTGGGGGCTTTGTCGAAGATGAGTTGGTTGAGAAAAAAAAAATGCCTTATGGCAGTGGCTCAGTGAAGATAAGGAAGATGATTGCACATTATTTGGTCTCTAGTCTGCCTTCAGACTTACCTATCCTTAAATCACCATATTCTCAGGCAATTATTCATACTTACAAGCACTTAGTATAACTATGTAATGGAGTTAAACACTTTTTTAAATGATAGCTGTCACTTGGGGTTGATAGAAGGTGCATATTCAGTAATATTTGTAGGAGGGACTAGGCTTAATATGGCTATTCTGATTGACCTTCAGATAGTTAAATTATTTCTAAGTAGAAAAAACACTTCAATTTGCTACATGTATAAGCTTATAAATTATACTTTTAAAAAATTCTTACATCTAGCCTATAAACTTACTTTTCTGCTACTGTCAATCATATTTCTTAGGCCAGTCTATTACTCTCTATTTTACTAGCCAAAGTTCTTGAATGCCATTATGCCTGAAACTGTTGTTTTAGGGCCAGCACAATCATTTCTAAAATATCTACATTTCAGTTCATCTCACATGCAGAAGCAAGGATCATTTATCTCAAGGGTGGTCTAGGTTATGTGAATATTATTTTCAAGTGATGCTTTTTGTATTTGCCACTTGAATCCCTTGAATTAAACTCCTGAGCCCAAAGTTAGTAGCAGTATCTTCTCAAATTCTAACATATATATATGTTATATATAGTAATGTAATTTATATATAGTAATACAATTTAGTTATATATAAACATGCATGAACATATGACATGAGCTGGAGCAATTTCCTAAAGAAACATATGAGGCAAATTCAACACATATGCCAGGTACTAGGCATGATTTTGGAGAAACAAGAATGACTAAAACATGAACCTTTCCATGAAAGTGTCTAAATTCTAGTGGAATAAACAGATTTATGCATACCAGATACTATGATACAATTTAATAGATACAATGATATTATGTTCACATAGTATATATCATCCTCCATAACTGTAAATCTCTTGAGTTTATGAAACATACTAATTTATTAATTCAGCAAGTGTTTATTAAGTCCCCTTTATATACAATGGCTGTGCAAAGAGAATTATTTTCCCTGTTGCCATGGACAGAATAGTCTATTGAAAAAGAGATGCAAAGAGAAAAAATTAACTAGACAAAGACAGCTCTTATAAAGGTATACAGCAGGTACAATATAAATGTATATATGAGGGGAGGTGCGCATAAAAACTGAAATTATCTTTTCGAGGGTGGGCCTCTTGTAGTATAGGCTTTGCCAGTTAGGTAAGTATTCTAGGAACCCATTGGCATCAGTGTTAGCTAGCATTGTTGTGAGAGACTGTGTTTGGTTTCAGTGAATTTTTTCTGGAGAGACTTTCAACACATTTCCCCATTTCACGATGAGTGATTTACAAGTGTACCTGCAATATGGTGCTGAGTGTTCAGCAGTTTTTGGCCAAAAATGGCATGATCCCCAAGATCCGCCCTTCCTATTTACCTGAACTTGCCCCAGCGACTTTATTTTTGTTTCCGCAGATGAAAAAGTCCTCAAAGGGAAATGTTTTCCTGATATAGAAGAACTGAAACAAAAAAATGACAGAAACACTAAAAAGCATTCACAATTGATGAGTTCAAAAGCTATTTTGAGTAGTGAGAAGGTATCTCAGTAGGTGATCATTACATTAAATGGAGAGTACTTTGAAGGTGACTGAAGTTTAAGCATGTAAGAAAAAATACACAATTTCTTTATAAATAAATCAAAGAATACATAGAATAGTTTTTAAACTAAATAGTTGTATGTTTTATTCATTATAGTTATAAAATAATGGTTTTGACTGTAAACTTCAGAAGTTTACACTAAAAAGATGTATATTTAACAAACACAATTAAAAAGAAAGCAAACTACGTGTTTGGTGTTGAGATGACGCTTAAATGTAGTATCTCAATCCTCTCCAGAAGACTGAGGTTCTCACTTTAAGATGGAAAAACTGAGATCTGGATGTTATGCTATTACTAAAACTCTAGGTTCAACGTTAGGGATTAAAGTTTGGTTTTTTTTTTCATATCCCTATAATTTTGCTAAATTTTCTTGACATTTTGCAGAAACCTTTAAATGTCAATACATTTATATATTCAATGACATTTTGGACCCCTATATTTCTGAGTTTGTTCATCTTTCTTTTCTTTAAACTTAAATGAATATAATGGAGCTGGTGTAAAATTGCAAATTAATTTTTATTATGATGCTATTAAATTAGAAGAATAGGGGGTAACTTCAAGATGGCTGACATGAAACATTTCATGCCCACATCCTCACTTAGAAGAACCAAAGTAGTGTGTATGGACAGTCACACTTGAATACATGATCCAAGAGAGAATGCTAGAATTCAACAGGGAAGTGACAGGAAGTTCTAAAAGCAGGAAAGAGAAAGGAGGCAGCCTGCCTTCCTGGTATCAGCTGGAAGCTAGGAATGACATCCCAATGCAGGAAAACGGTGAGTGAGACTTCCAGCGGCCAATATTCTTGCAATGAAATTGTGCAGTCCTGGCCGTGGGATAGCCACTGAAGCCTCCTAAGCCTTGAAGCTTATATAGGAAGCTTCCTGGAGACTGTTGGATGAAATTGCCCCAGTAAGGAAGCTCATACTGGGCCCCACATTATTTTTGAGACCTAACTAAGTGGCTACAATGAGGTGCTATTTTCAATCCTAGACTTTGATAGACTTTGTGCTGTCCTGGGGCCCAGTGGCACAGGATTTGAGGTGTTATGGAAACTCAGGTTGTCCCTGCTGAGAATGGGAAGTGAGCTGCAGATAGAGCTCAGAACCAAGCAAGGCATGGGCTGTAGCAGCCAGTGGTGGGAAGTGAGTACTGCTGAGACAAACACTGGGATACAAGTAGAGGAGTGCAAGTTGCCATTGGGACTTGTTTGCCAGCCAGGTGGGGATTCTTTGTAGTCAAGACAGTCATCTACCTGGGGCTCAAGGTAGGTGAGGGCTAACACTGCCAGGGCTGGGAGTGAGTCCCACTAAAACCTGTGTGAAAGAGACATGTGTTCCTCACCTGCTAGCCCAGTCTATGGCCACTGAGAATGGCCCTACCTTTTCATGTGACAGGATATCATCATGTCTGCTACTGCCCCTCACCAGAGCACTCTGTCTAGAGCCTGAGGATTGCTCCACCCCTACCAATTATGGTGGGTTCCAGCTTTCACCATAGGAGGCCCAAGCCTGGCTTTGCCCTCTCTCACCAAGACAGCCCATAACTTGGGGTCCTGGGTATTCCCCAGTGTAATCCAGCAATCTGGGCATCTGAGTACTTCACCTGGAGTTTAGTTTAAACTCCCAATCATTATCATCTCAGCTGGCACCTACTCACAAGTGCAGCCTGCAGGCCAGAAGACTAGCCCACTTGGCTTGTTGCAGCCACTTAATGTACACAACTTGGGACCCAGAAAATTGTCCTGCCATTGTCACTGCAATTGCTCATGCCACACCAGCTGCCCAGGGGCCTGAGAACCCACTTGTTCCACCACTGACACTACTGACATTGGACAAGCCAACTGAAGAATTGACCTGCTGATAATTGATAACAGCCAACACAATTTCTACCACCCAGGGGAACAAAGATAGCCATGCTGAACCCACCATTGCCACCATTGAGACCTGAAGATTAGCCCACTTGGCATCCTAGTCTCCCAAAGAACTTCACCAATGTCATCACTAATAATTACACTCTAACCTACCGAGGAAATTACAGACACCACTAATGCTGTTTGAAACCACAATAATCATACAGAGCTTATACTATTGCATGTACCCAGAACCAAAGTCTAAGTACCCTATCCAACCAACACCATAGATACATCTTCAGGAAAAAGCTCTCCCCTACAAAAGTAAATTCAAAAATAGGAAGAGGCCGCAGTTATAGTGTATGTTCAGATATCAATGTAAGGACACAGGAAGCATGAAAAAGCAAGTACATATGACACCTCCAGGAGCACACAATTATTCTCTAGCAATAGATCTTAATAAAAAATACATTTTCAAAATATCAAAGAATTCAAAATATTTATCTTTAAAAAGTTCAATAACAGACAAGATAACTCTGAATAACAATATAAAGAAATGAGAAAAAATAATTTAGAACAAGAATAAGATATTTACCAAAGAGATAGATGACTTTTTAGAAAGAATCAAATAGAAATTCTGGAATTGAAAAATTCATTGAAGGAAATACAAAATACATTTGAAAGCTTCAATAACAGACCAGATTAGGAAGAAGAAAGAGTCTCAGAACTTGAAGACAGGTCTTTTGAAGTAACTCAGACAAAAATAAAAAGAATGACCAAAGCCATCATGACATTTGGGACAACATAAAGCAATCTCCTATAAAAATTATCAGTTTCTGTGAGGGTGAAGAAATAAAAGATTAGAAAACCTATTTAACAAAATAGTAGATGAAAACTTTTCAAGTCTAGCTAGAGATTTAACCATTCATATAAAGAAAGTTTAGTGATCACCAGAAAGATATAATCCAAAAAAATTTTCTCCATGGCACATTATAGTAAGACTGTATGAAGTCATAGATAAAGAGCGAATCCCAATAACAGCAAGATAAAAGCAAATTGTCAGCTATAAAGGAAACCCTACTAGACTAACAGCAGATTTCTCAGCAGAAACCTTACAAGCCAGAAGTAAATGGAATTATATATTCTAAGTACTGAAAGAAATAAATTGTCAATCAAAAATACTATCTCCAGAAAAAATATTCTATATAAATAAAGAAGAAATTAAGTATTTCCTAGACAAGCAAATACTGAGGCAATTTATAAACACTAAATTTGTCCTACAAGATATGCTTGAGGGAGTGCTAACCTAGAAGTGAAACCCCTGAAAACCAAGAAAAGTATAAAACTCACTAGTAAAGCAATCACATGAAGTAAGAAAAGGAAGGACTTAATACAACTACATAAATTCACCAAACCACAACTACAACAGTAGGGGGAAAAAAGGAATGAATAACTTATAAGACAACTAGAAAAAACTAATATTACAAGAACAAAACCTCACATATCAATAATGACCTTGAACATAAACAGATTAAATTATTCACATAAAAATTAATAGAATGGCAGAATGGGTAAGAAAACATGAGTCAACTATATGGTGCTTAGAAAAAAGTCATCTTACCAGTAAAGACTCATATAGACTGAAGGAGATGAAAAGATATTCCATGCAAATGGAAACCAAAAGTAAGCAAGAGGAGCTATGCTTATATCAGAT
This sequence comes from Cephalopachus bancanus, assembly GCA_027257055.1. Classification (NCBI taxonomy): domain Eukaryota; kingdom Metazoa; phylum Chordata; class Mammalia; order Primates; family Tarsiidae; genus Cephalopachus; species Cephalopachus bancanus. The sequence goes on from JAPVLO010000076.1 coordinate 3,952,835, forward strand.
AAAACAGACTTTAAGGCAAAATCAATGATAACAAATACAAAGAATGTAATTATATATTGATAAAGGAATCAAACCAGCAGTGGGATATAACAGCTTTAAATAGATTTGCTCCCAACACTGGAGAACTGTGATTCATAAACCAAATATTACTAGATCTAAAGAGAGAGAAATAGACTATAATACACTAATAGTGGAGGACTTCAACATCCCACTGTCAGCATTTGGCAGATAATCTAGACAGAAAATTCTGAAAAAACATTATATTTAAGCTGAAATTTAGACCAAATGGACCCAATAGTCATTAACAGAACATTCTATTCAACAGCTACAGAGCTACAACATTCTATTCAACAGCTACAAATTCTATTCAATAGCTACAACATTCTATTCAACAGCTACAAATCCTTTCTAATTTGCATATGAAAAATTCTCTAGGATAGATAATATATTAAGTCACAAAACAAATCTCAGCAAATTTTTAAAAATTATATCAAATATCATCTCAGATCACAATGGAAAAAAACTAGAACTCAATACCAATACTTTGGAAAGTATACAAATACATGGAAATTAAACAATAATCTCTTGAATGACCACTGGGTCAATAAATAAATTAATATGTAAATAAAAACATTTCTTCAAGCAAATGAAAATAAAAACACAAAATACCAAAACATAGGGGATATAGCAAATTCAGTGCATAGAGGGAAGTTTATAGTAATAAATGCCAACATCAAAAAGATATAAAAATTACAAATTGACATAGTAAAAATGTACCTCAAGGAACTAGAAAAGCAAGAACAAACCAAACTCAAAATTAGCGAAGAAAAGAAATAATAAAGATTAGAGTAAAACTAAATGAAACAGCAAAACATATATATGAAAAGCTGGTTCTTTATAAAGATAAATAAAATTTATAAACCTGTTGGTAGGCTAACTAGGAAAATAAGAGGAAATAAAATAAATAAATAAATAAATAAATAAATAAATAAAATCCAAAATGAAAAAGAAGACATTACAACTGACTCCACAGAAATATAAAAAAGGTCATCAGAGACAATTATGAACAACTATAGGCTGACAAGCTGGAAAAATCTAGATGAAATGGATAGATTCCTCTAAATTTCTCTAGGAACCATATGACCTACCAAGATTAAATTTGGAAGAAATCGAACCAAATCGATAATAGGTCATAAGATAGATCAGTAATAAAAAGTCTCCCAACAAAGAAAAGCCCTAGACCAGATGAATTCACAGCTGAATTATACCATCTGTACAAAGAAGAACTAATGCCAGTGCTTATGAAACTATTCCAAAATGTCTAAGTGATGGGGGATTCTCCCTATTTCATTCTGTGAGACCAGAATCATGCTGATACCATAACCAGACAAGAACACAATGTAAAAAGGAAAGTACAGACCAATATGCTTTATAAATATACACATAAAACATCCTCAACAAAATTTAGCAAAACAAATCAAACAGTACATCAAAAAGGTAATGTAACTTGATCAAAGTGAGATTTATACCAGAGATGCAAAAATATTCAACTTATAAAAATCCAAAAATATGGTACATCATATCAACTGAATGAAAGACAAAAACCATATGATCATATCAATCATGCAGAAAAAGTATTTGATAAAATTCAATATTCCTTTATGATAAAAACTCTTAACAAAATTAGGCATAGAAGAAATATAACTCAAAAAAGTAAAGTCCCTATATGAAAAATTCACTGCTAACATCATACTGATTTGGAAAAAGTTGAAAGCTTTTCTCTAAGAACCAGAACAGGACAAATATGCCCAATTTTACTACCTTTATGAGTGACGTACTGGAAAGCAGTATACTGGACAGTACTGACAGTTCTAGCCAGAGCCATCAGGTAGGATAAATAAAAGAAATCGGAAGCTGGGCTCGGTGGCTCAGCCTGTAATACCGTGCCTTTGGGAGGCCGAGGTGAGTGTATTGCCTGAGCCCGCGGGTTCGAGACCCGCCTGGGCAGCGAGACCTCATCTCTACAATAAATCAAAAAATCAGCCGGGCGTGGTAGCACATGCCTGTATTTCCGGCTACTGGGAAGGCTGAGGCGGAAGGATCGCGGAGCCCAGCAGGTGAGGCTGCGGTGGCCAGGAGCAGCCACTGCACTCCAGTCTGGGCGACAGAGTGAGACTCCAGCTCAAAAAAAAAAAAAAAAAGAAAAAAAGAAATTGGAAAATAGAAGTAAAATTGTCCTTCTTTGCTGAGTATATGATCTTATATCTACAAAAACCTAAAGACGCCACTAAAACTTCTTAGATGAGATAAATAAATTCAGTAAAATTGCAGGTTACAAAACCAGTGCAAAAAAATCAGTAATGTTTCTATATATGAAGAATGATCTTGCTGAAAGACTTCAAGAAGCCAATTTCATTTACAATAGCTCCAAAAGATTATAATAATCAGGAATAGGTGTAATGTAATCAAGGAGGTGAAAAACCTCTGCAAGAAAAACTACAAAACACTGATGATGACACACAAAAAAATTGACGATGACACACAAAAACTGGCAAAAATGTCCCATGCTCATAGATTTAAATAATTAATATAATTTAATTGACCATATTATCTACATCAATTTATAGATTCAATCCCTATCAAAGTACCCATGTCATTTTTAACAGAATTAGATAAAATAATCCTAAAATTCGTATGGAACCAAAAAGAGTCCAAGTAGCCAAAACAATTCCAAGCAAAGGAACAAAACTGGAGGAATTACATTACAAGACTTCAAAATATATTACAAGGCTATGGCAACCAAAATATCATATTAGTCTAAAAAAATATACACATAGACCAATGCAACAGACTAAAGAACACAGAAATAAAACCACATATCTACAGTCAACTGATCTTTGACAAAGCTGACAATAACTTACATTGTGCAAGGGTAGCCCTCTTTAACAAATGGTCCTGGGAAAATTGGATAGCCACATGCAATTGAACCCCTAGCTCTCATCATGTAATATGTTGATTCATAAGTTCATAGCGTTTTTACTTGCCTATGGAATGCAAATGTTGCATTATAGTTGTCTGGTCACAGTTCATCATTTGCCAATTCTCAGGTTGACTAATGTGGATCATCATGGATTAAAGCATTTAAAAGGGCTTCATCAAAGCCCGATGGTCTTCCTGAATGTGAAGAATCACTGAGGTCAAAGTGACCCTCTTTGAAATGACAAAACCATTTTCTTGCCATACTCCCCTTGATAGGATCCTTCCCGTGAATAGCACAATTTTGCAGGTCACCTCCGTTGCCTTTATGCTTCTTTTAAATTCAAACAGAAGAATACATAGGAATTGTTCATTTTTTTCACTTGATATTCCCTTTTCTTTAGTCCCCAAATAGCATTAACTTTCTTCACATCTAAAGAATGCAACGCGTATTCACAAGTACAGTATTGTCATCGAAATGACAAACGACAATAAACAAACTCCCAACACTACAGTGTTGCCATGGCAAAGACAAACGCTATTAATTATGCATCAACCTAATAAAAATCTACTCAAAATGAACTAAAGACTTAAACATGAGAACTGAAACTATAAAAATACTAGCAGACAACCTGGAGAAAACTCTCCTGGATGTTGGTCTAGACAAATAATTTATGACTAAACCCTCAAAAGCATAGACAATGAAACAAAAATAGAAAATAAACTAAAAAGCAAAGGAGAGAATTAGCAGAGTGAAGAGACCATCAGTCAAATGGGAGGAAATATTTGCAAACTATTCATTTGATAGGAAACTAATATACAAAATATACAAGGAACTCAACACACACACACACACACACACACACACACACACACACACTCCGATTAAAATTGGTCAAAGGCCATTGCTGGTTAAAAAAAAAAAAAAAAAGAAAACATAGCGCGCGCCTGTAGTTCTGGCTACTTGGAAGGCTGAGGCAGAAGGGTCTCTGGAGCTACTGCACTCCAGTCTTGGCGACAGAGGGAGACTCCAACTCAAAAAAAAGAAAACAAATTGAATCCAAAAGACATGAATACACATTTCTTAGAAGGCATACAAACTGCTGGCAGGTATATGAAAAAATGTTCAACATCACAAATCATCAGGGAAATGCAAGTCGAAACCATAATGAGGTATCATCTAACTTCAGTCAGAATGACTGTTATTGCCAGGCTCGGTGGCTCAGCCTGTGATCCCGCGCCTTTGGGAGGCTGAGGTGAGTGGATTGCTTGAGCCCGCGGGTTCGAGACCCGCCTGGGCAGCTAGACCTCATCTCTACAATAAATCAAAAAATTAGCCGGGCGTGGTAGCGCGCGCCTGTAATTCCGGCTACTTGGAAGGCTGAGGCGGAAGGATCGCCGGAGCCCAGCAGGTCGAGGCTGCGGTGGCCGGGAGTGGCCACTGCACTCCAGTCTGGGCCACAGAGTGAGACTCCAACTCAAAAAAAAAAAAAAAAAGAATTACTGTTATTAAAAAGACAAAAAGTAACTGGGCTCGGTGGCTCAACGTGTAATCCTGCGCTTTGGGAGGCTGAGGTGAGTGGATTGCCTGAGCCCGTGGGTTCGAGACCCACCTGGGCAACTTGGTGAGACCTCATCTCTACAATAAATAAATAAAAAATTTTATCCGGGCATGGTAGCGTGTGTCTGTAGTTCCAGCTACTTGGAAGATTGAGGCGGAAGGATTGCTGGAGCCCAGCAGGTCGAGGCTGTGGTGGCCGGGAGTGTGCCACTGCACTCCAGTCTGGGTGACAGAGGGAGACTCCAACTCAAAAACAAACAAACAAAGACAAAAAGTAGCAGATGTTGGTGATGATACAGAGCCAAAGAAACTCTTCCATGTTGTTGGTGGGAGTGCAAATTAGTACAGTCACTATGAAAAACAGTATGGAGATTTCTCAAATAACTTAAAATAGAATTGCCATAAGCAACATTAATCCCACTGCTGGGAATCTATCCAAAGGAAAATAAATCAAAGAGATACCTGCACTGGCACGTTTATTGCAGCACTATTCACAATAGCAAAGTTACAGAGCATTCCCCATTTCCCTTCCACTAAGGCAAAAAAGAATATTGCATGTTCTCACCTATATGTGAGAGCTAAAAAGTTTGATCTCATGGAGGTAGAGAATAGAAAAATAGATAACTGAGATGGTAAAGTGTAAACAAGGAGGGGGTGAGGAGGAAGAGAAGTAGGTTACTGTATGGACATACAGTAAGATAGAAGCAATAAATTCAAAGTTTGTTAGCTGAGTAAAGTGACCATACTTAACAAAATGTCCCATGCTTTTGTTTTGTACTCAGCCGATAGATACCTCAAATACCCTGACTTGATTATCACACATTGTGTATAGGTATCAATATATCACATGTATCCCCAAACCATATATCCATAACAATTGTGAAAAAAAGAGGATCGTTATTAACTTCTCTGGGAACATTCTTTAGACTCTTTTTCCTTCCTGTCTCTATCAAGCAAAATATTGATATAAATTTCTGTATATGACTGAAAAGTAGAAAGGGCATCAGTTTGCTTTTTTCATCATCGTATTCCCAGTGTCTAGCACAGTGTCTTAAACCTAGTAGATATTCAGTAAATATCTGTTGAATGAAAGATCTCCTGAATCAATTTGTTAATATTAAGACATTATAGTTTAAGTCACACCCTCAAAGTAATAGACTTTTAGGAGCTTATGTTTAATGTACATATCAAATGTAAGATGAATACTGTGCTAGTGGATTTTGTTTTTGAATGACAAATATCTATCTTGCATTAGTTTAGGGAAGAGGAGGATTTATTGGAAGGATATACTATCACATTACAAAGGCTGTACAAACAAAGACTGGGAAGAATGGAGTTGGTGTGTACCTGGACCTAAAGTATACCTGTAACTGGAGACTTGAATGCCACATACGCAATGTTAGCTTCCTTGAGTGTGTACTTCGTTTCAATGAAGATTACTCTGTGTCTTAGGGAACAAGCTTCGTCACCAAAGTTTAGATATCTTCAAATCTTGCAGCACTCCCAACTTCCCTCTCACCAATAAGTATTTTTTTGTGATAATTTTTACACAGATTATGTTGTCAATGGCTCAGTACAGGTGATTGGAATGAGCACATATTTGTTAACATATTGACTAAAAAATTTATATGAAAACATTTGCTTTAAAACAGATATTTTGTTCAACAAAAGTAATATGAATATTTTAATAAAAAAGAAACTATGGCTTATGCAGAAGTTAATGAATATTAGGTATGAAAATCATTAAAATCTTTTAAAATCTTTTAAGTGATATTCACCATCTTTTCAGACTCCATGGGAACAATATTGTTCTGCTTATTTTCTTATCCCCAGAATGTAGTACTTTGGTTCATTACAAGCGATAGTTTTACATTTGTTCTTAATATATTGATAATAAGGTCTTCTTGACTCATATACAAATTCATAATAGTTTAGTGAAATGGACTACAATGAAGCAGTTGCAATGATAAGAACGATTTTACAAAATCAGCATTATATAATCCATATCATGACCTACATAGTTAAAGTGCCAATTTAATACAAAGGGCTTAGAAAAAAATGATCAGCAGGAAAATCAAAGACCTAGACCAAAAAGAATGTGCTTAGTTGGATCTGGGTTTGTATCAGGTTCTTAAAAATGACTTCAAATAATACATTGCTTCTTGGAAATTTATTGAAGATATTAAATACATGGTAAATTCTTGAGAGGAGTAGAACCAAGCAGAAATAACAATAATGACATTGAGAGAAGTTGTTTTTTGGCAGACGCTAGAAGAGTAAAATAATGGACGAATGTTTTCACATAGATATATTTGGATGAGACCTTTGCAGAAGAGCATGAATACCAAGTATTGTTGATTTTTTAATAAATGCCATATTATAATCATATTTTAGGGAAAGTTATTTGGCTCAATAATTGTTTGGAAGTTAATAAATGCAAGAAAAATCACAAACATGATTGTTTTCCTTCCGTGATCTTTACTTCAGTAGAATGTAGCCCTCACCTATGAAAATTTAAGTACCTTCAGACAAAGCTCTCCTTTCATTTATTTTATGTTTATTTATTTGATTATGTCGCCCAGCCTGGGATGCGGTAGCATACTCACAGCTATCTACCACAGCCTCGACCTGCTGGGCTCAGATGATTCACCTTAGGCTTTCAAGTAGCAGGAATTACAGGGCATGCCATCTCACCCTGTTAATTTTTTTATTTATTGTAGAGATGAGGTCTTGCCAAGTTGCCCAGGCTGGTCTCCAACCCCTGGGTTTGGGCAGTCCTCTCACCTCTGCCTCCCAAAGTGCTGGGATTACAGGCATGAACCATTGCCCCCAGCCTCCTGTCATTTAAATTGAACCTAAATATACTGTATACTTCTTGTAGTATTGAAAAAATACATTTTGGAAATCCAGGAGTGAGATTGTTTAGTATTTTTCTCTCCAGTCCGTCATCAAGAATAAAATGAAATCTTAGAATTAAAAGGGGTTGTATAAGATTGAGGCAAACCATTAATTTTTACATGTAGAAACTGTATTTCACATGATTGATTCTACTAAGGACCTATTATTTAGGTATACCCATATAATGAAAAATAAGTTTAAAAGTGTACATAGTTAAACATGTAATACAACATAAAAATTACAATAATGCTTTTCTTAATTGTAGAATATTTGATTCAGGTTTAAGGTTCTCTATATAATTATTAGTTTAGTGGAAATGTTATTTAATGCATTGCTTCTGCTTCTTGATTTCAAGAAACATTCTTAAGAAAAGAAACTTCAAGGAAAGAAAATCACTTCTCTGTGATTCAAAACACGTAGATATCTTAGATCTTAACCACAGAAGTATAATGTTGGAAGAAATCATTCAAGAGTGTTGATTAAGAACTTGGCATCCACTGAGACATGCTTAGCATCAATATAAACTTAATTCTACTTTAAAAGACCTAGTTGTATGTCAGTAGACTCGCTGAACATGATTTGGGTATTTTCTTTAAAACAGAAATTTCAGTGGCTTATAACTTAGGAATAAACTAGAATAATTATGTGAAACTTGAAATGCAAGTTTTACGAATCTCCATTTGTCATATAGAAGATTGATTAGGATTAAATTAGATCAGCAAAGTGAAAATATGCCATAGAAACTAAATGCCTAAATGCAGAAAAACAAAGAACATATTGGCTACAAATTAGGGAATGAAAGAAGAATGAATAACACAAGTGAATTTAATTTGTTAATCCTTTATCATCTGTTTCACAGCAGAATTACACTCTATATATTGTGTTTTGTTGACAGAACATAGCACCATTTAAACAAAGAAATGGACACACCAACATTTATTCATTTTGTACTTTCTGCTGGTCACTGTGATAAGTATTTTGCATATTTATTTAAGTACTGTCATTTGAGTAACACATTATATATTTTTTAATGTGTTGATAAAATTCAGTATTTTAATTTTAAGAAATGATATTTTATCAAATGTATGTCATAATATGATTAGTTATTTAAAAATAACTTTATGTATTTACTGTGAATAGACCATTACATAATTTTATATTAGACAAGTTACAAAGAAACACAGCCCCCTATTTATTTGTTATTTTAAGAATGGAGTGAATAGGTTTGAACTATAAAAAAATAAAAAATGCCTATTAGTAAAAGGGAAATGAAATATTTCCCATAAACAATAAAAAATGATTACAGACAAAATGAGTTAATTGACAAAACAGAATTTTGTGATGACTTCTGAATGCTATATAAATGAATCCAACAAACAAATCCATGGAAAAGAATCAATTTATAGGTTATAGAAAATTTATTTAGCAATACACTGTGGTGGAAGTTAGAAAATCAGTAAATTCATACAGATAATTGATATAAAAAAGACAGAGTGAAGTCATCAGTATTTTTTTTTTAAACTAGAAGAGATTGAGGTGAGGGTATTAAGAGCTCAAATGCTTCCATGAAGTCTTTGTATCATTTCTGTTTTTCCATTAGATTCACTCCATAGCAGTAGGAGAAAGCTTCACCAGAGAGTCCTTCCCCATGACAGAGCTCTTGCTCATTCCTTTCATCAAACTAGGGCAATTTGGGGAGAGTTTCAGAATGAAATCATTAAGCATCCACATTACAGTTCTGATTTGGCTTCTTCTGACTTATTTTTGTTTCCTATTAAAAAAAATTTACAAAGAACACCCAATTTTTCGTAGTAAATAATGTAAAAAAGGACTGCATTAACTTGGCTAAATTGACAAGACTCTCAGTTTTTAGGCATGGATTAAATGTCTGGTATCATCATTTACAAAAGTGTCTTAAACTTGTTGGAGTTCATGTTGAGAAATTCAATTTCTATTTTTAATTTTTATCTTTCATGTCTGCTTTTCCACAAACTTTTTGCAGTCTCCTTGTATTTCATTTGCATTATCGGTTGTAAATTCAAATCAGTTCAGACTTTCTTTTCTTTTAACATATTTCAGAGGGAAAAAAATCTGAATTCACTAATGGTTACCCTTTCTTTTAATTTGTGTCACTTTCAAAGATTGTGCTACCTATTTACACCAATTAAAATATGAACTGAAAATTATTTGCATTTTATATTGTCAAAGATCATTAGGGAGAAATTAGTAAAAAGCAGTGAATTTATAATTTGGATAGCAATTTGAACCATATATTACTAGTTATGTCATAGGCACATTCTTAAGTAGGGAGTAGCATTACAACATAAAGGAGATTATTCATTTAGCGTTTCTAAACTCTGCACATATATTTGTCATAGGAGCATTACATTTACACTTTGAGAGAGTGAACTCTCAGGGCTGTGATTTGACACCAGAACTGATATAAGAATTCATATTGGAAGAACACATCTGATATTATTTTAGTGGTTTGCTTTAAATTACTATTTTTCCCCAGTTTTATTTGCATAAAGTCAAATTTTCTCTGTGTTCAATGTTAGAAAGAATGTTGAATTTTAGCAAATTTTTTTTAATGTTATTGGATGAGAGCTATATATTTGCCTTTTTTTTTTTACATTGGTAGTTAGGCATCGTTTTGTTATTTTTTTCTGTTCAGTTGATAGGTAATGTGGTAATGTATTGATAACTTGATTCCCTTCATACTGGCATCTCATTTATTGCTGTATTAAAAACTTTATTGGCTATGGAAGCTGTCACAGTTTTCTTTTGGGAGTAATAGTGTATGGATACTGAAAAGAATAGGTGAATAATTTATGAGTTAGCATGTAGACACCTGTTTTGAATAAATCAAGATATTCAAATACTGTTTTGGAATATATGTTAAACAGTAATCTGACCACATCCAGTTCTCTTTAAAAGAGGAAAATATAATAAGATGAAGAAAGAGTATTTCAAAGAGGATTTTCTGATTAAATTAATATTATTGTTAAAGGCCTTTCAAGAATATATGTCATGTGTTTGGTGCATAGAAAAGGTTCTTAGTGTCTAGGTCTTCTCAAAGACAAAATCCTACTGAAGTTGCACTGCACTAAATTATATATGATGGCTTTGTAGTTCAGACAGAAGCTAGAGTATCAGCTTCTTTTTACTAAAAGATGAAAACAGATTGTAAGGATTGGCTATAAAGGAGAAAAATCACTTCTTTCCTTATGAATTAATTGCCTTTTCAGACAAAATAATCAAATGTAATACTATAGGAATTTAATGTTTCGTATTTGTGATAGTTCCATATTACTAAGTTAATGAAATATCAAAAGAAACATCCCTGCACAGTTAGAAAGATCAAAAAATATTAACTTGGTAGCATCATCAAACACTGGACTGACTGAAAACCAGAAAACCTAAATCTAGTTCCATGAGGTTTTCAACAAACAGCTTAATTTCTCTAAGCTTCAGATTGCTAATATTTAAAGTGGGGTTTAGTAACACCTGGCTTCACCAATTCTCAAACTGTTCATGAAGTACAAATGAAATGCTGATGGGGCTATTTATATTCTTCACATCTCTAGAAAAAGACATAAAGACCAAAAATGTAAATTTAACACTAGCAACAATAAAAACCGACACACTTGATTAAGGTTGAAGTTATATGATTAATATAGATGTAAGGTTAGTTATTCCAGGAAAGTAAAACATGGGCAAATGCAAAAAACAAACAAAATTAATGACTGACTCCCAAACACACGTTATAGCTCTGAAATCATAGTAAGTCTCTCAACCAGTTTCTGCATAACTGACTCACAATTATGCTCCTATCTAATCTATCTCCTGATTCCATAAATACTAATAATGAAGATTGGTTGGAATTTACTAGAAAGAACAAAGGTAACTCATGCTAGACAAGCTGTTAGGGTCTCTCATTCTCCAGCCATCTGAAGAATTTCTATTAAGTAGATTGAGTCTTCACTCTGTAAAATATGGAATGCTAACAACACTTTAAAAAATACCTTTACAGTTATTGCTAATATATTATAGTGATTTGTGAAATTGAAATAAAGATTATCAAATAATTTCTCAACTATGTCATATGCAACCAAAGCAAACAAACTCAAATAAGGAAAAGTCTAAGCCGGGCTCGGTGGCTCAGCCTGTAATCCCGCGCCTTTGGGAGGTTGAGGAGAGTGGATTGCCTGAGCCCGTGGGTTTGAGACCCGCCTGGGCAGCTAGACCATCTAACTTCAGTCAGAATGACTGTTATTGCCAGGCTCGGTGGCTCAGCCTGTGATCCCGCGCCTTTGGGAGGCTGAGGTGAGTGGATTGCTTGAGCCCGCGGGTTCGAGACCCGCCTGGGCAGCTAGACCTCATCTCTACAATAAATCAAAAAATCAGCCGGGTGTGGTAGCGCGCGCCTGTAGTTCCAGCTACTTGGAAGGCTGAGGCGGAAGGATCACCGGAGCCCAGCAGGTTGAGGCTGCAGTGACCGAGAGCGTGCCACTGCACTCCAGTCTGGGTGACAGAGTGAGACTCCAGCTCAAAAAAAAAGAAAACAAAAAAAGTCTATCTATTTTTCCCGTGTGAGAGAATACTATTTAGTAGGATATATATGTATACACATACATATATGAATCAATCAATCAACTCTTTAAAAAATTAAAGTAGGGCCAGGCACACAGCTCAGCCTGTAATCCCAGCACTTTGGGAGTCTGAGGTAAGAAGAGTGCCGGAGCCCAGGGGTTTGAGACCAGCCTGGGAACTTGGTGAGGACCTCGTCTCTACAGTAAATCACAAAAATTAGCCGGGTGTGGTGTGTGCCTCTTGTTCCAGCTACTTAGAAGGCTGAGGTAGAAGGATCGCCTGAGCCCAGCAAGTTGAGGCCGCAGTGGCCATGCAGCATGCCACTGCACTCCAGCCTGGGTGACAGAGTGAGATTCCCAACTCAAAAAAATAAAAAAGATTAAAGTAGTCTATTTGTTAATGCTTGTATCTTTAGCATTAAAGGTAATCCTTGTTGAATAATTCTATTTAAATTTACTTTTATTTTTTACAAAATCACTTATTAGTTTGCTCATTTTTTCTGAATTCTTCTTTTACGGACATGCCTTGTACACAATACCTATATTGTTTATCGTGAAGTCAAGTCATGACAAATATTTGCTAATTTTATATTTTCCTAATCATTTATCTTGATCTTGAAGTTCCTGAGGACTTTGCCAGAATGATTCTTACTTTCTCTTGAGTTTTCAGATAGGATCTGAATTGATTCATTATTTTTTAAAGATTACGTTAGATGCTTTTCAAACAATGTTCTATAGGGCCGTCCAGAAAGAGTTGTGGTAAAAGGAGTGACTAGTTACTGAAAGTTCTATTCCATTATGTTCCATAAAACAAAATGGATTTGTTAAAGCCTCCAATCCATTCCTTGATCATTCTTTGTAATAAAAAAAGGCTTTTAGAAGACACAGATCCAGCCTGAATCTATTATTGTTCTTATCTCAACTGACATAATCAAAATTATCCAAAGTGATGATATTAAAATAGGAGCTAGTCTTGACAAAGTTGCATGTCTCAATGAATAAGCATAAGTAGCTTTTGTATTCTTCAGCTGTCTATGAGATTATAGTTGGTGTAGATTTATACAGTTGATAGGAGGGGTTTCTGTAATTGTTAATGGGGATGAGGTTATTTAGTCCTTTTTGCATTATTAGTGCACTAAATCTAAACCAATTATGAATAATTCAGACCCCATTTTATTCTTTTGCATTTTGAGGCTAAAAATATTGTTTGTTTAACATAAATACCTTTGGATGGCATTTTGAGGTTTAAAATACCATTTGTTTGAGATAAAATGAACTCGGTGTTAAAGGTTTTTTCCATCTAATTGTCTATACGGGGTTACTTTGATCTAGATCCCTCTCAGACTTTAGGACATGAAATGGAAATATTCCTGCTGGAATTCTGATTGAGATTGTATTTACTATGCTGTGAATCCTTAATTTGCTATAAATCAAGCTCTTTTCAAAGCCTTTGAGTAGACTTCTAATAGTTATGGAAATGGGGACTCTTTGGATCGAGCTCTGGGTCAAAGGTAATAAAAAAAACACTGAGTACTTTTATCAAGTGACACTTCAGTAAAATCAGAGCTTAGAAGTAGGTGCATCTTTTGTTTGCATATACACCTTGTGCTTTTCTCTTTCTCTCCTTGCCTTTTTCCAGTTCACTGGAGATGAAAGCTCTAACTTAAACAAAATTATATACGTGCACACTCACATCTGCATGCATGTGTATGTGCTTTAAATCATATTTCACAAAAGAGTTCCAATTCATATTTTGGGACTCCCCTGGGATAGCTATCTCTTCACCCTTCGCAGCCTCTCTAGAATTAATCTTGCTAGAGAATTGTATACTCATTTTTTATTTAAAAAAAGACTACATTTTGTAAAATTGATATACATATTTATTCTTCACTTATAATTATTCAGCTATACTTCAAGTTGATATAAAAGGAACTTTTCTAACTATTTTATACATAAAGAAACAGATTCAGAAAAGTTGGCTTTAGGGTTGAGCAGCAGTGCTTATTTTTAATCTTGACCAACTCTACCTGGGACTACTGCTCTTTCAAGTACATGATCTACGACCGTGGCTCAGCTTTCAAGCTTTTTCCCAGATTTCCTAGACACTAAATGTGTCCAGAAATGTTCATTAGTATTTTAAGAATCACATATGCCTTCCTTTTTTTTTAATTTTGGTGCTATATTTTTTCTCAATTTTAAATTACACATTTCTTCTCCTCACTTAAATGTTTCTAAAATTAAGATGCTATTAGAATTAATGTTACAATGACATTTTTTCAAAATATAAAATGAAATTGATAAAGCAGATAGTGTCACAGAATTGAAGAGGAACTTTTTTTGTGTGTGCTCTATCTGAAAACCTATAAGACTTACTAAATATCTTTGGATTCCCTCTTCCCCTACCTCTGAACAAATCTCTGCTTTTGTGTGAAAACTTTATATATTTCTTCTTTTTTTGAGTTGGAGTCTCTCTGTCGCCCAGACTGGAGTTCAGTGGCACGCTCCCGGCCACCGCAGCCTCGACCTGCTGGGCTCCAGTGATCCTTTCACCTCAGCCTTCCAAGTAGCTGGAACTACAGGCGCACGCTACCACGCCCGGCTAATTTTTTTATTTATTGTAGAGATGAGGGCTCGCTGAGTTGCCCAGGCGGGTCTCGAACCTGCGGGCTCAGGCAATCCACTCACCTCAGCCTCCCAAAGTGCGAGATTACAGGCTGAGCCACCAAGCCCAGCTGTATTTCAAACACTATTTTATTATTTCTGTTCTTAGAACTCTCCAAACCACAGGTAGATATTTGTTTATTAATTTTTGTAATCTTTATTTTTTAGTTACTCAGTTTTCTCAGAAGATAACCCTTATTGCATAGTTTTCTGAGAAAATTTGACCTAACATCTATTAGTTTTTAAATGCTCTTGCTAAATAGCTCTGAAGTTTTTAAATAATGGCTTGACTTACTTGAATTATTGAAGATGTGCTTTCTCCATGTTAACATAAACTTTATCCTGTGTTCAAACTTACCTACATTTCATGACATCTTTCCAGTGTTTTTTCCACTTGGTAATAAAAAAAGTATGCTAAAACGTGAGTTTTATAATTTCATGATGAATTTTTCTGCCATTTCCTTAATTTGTGTAGGTTTTGCTATCAGGGATGACAGAATCCAAGCAGAGTGAAATCAGGGTTGAAAAAGAGTAAATGTCTGAACAATTGACCCTAAGAGTAAGGAAGAAAGTGGAGATAGAAAGTATTCCAAAGGATTATGTTCAAAGGACTATGGTGGGTAAGATCTCAGAATAAAAAATTCAAATGCAAGCAATGGCTCCATTTTGTGTGTGTGTGTGGACAAATTGAAGTGTTCAGGAAATTGAGGCTAATTCCTAGTTGAATGGACTTAGCTTATACGGTAAAGATTAGTAGAAAAAAACACAAACACACAAACAAAAAACCCAGCTGAGAGCTAAATCCAAGGCACCCTTTGTAAGTTTGATCTAGGACATAAAAAACTGTTCCAAAAAGGAATGGCTCATGTTTTAATTGTCTTGGTTTTGCTTCATGCATTCATTCAGCATCTATTTATTGAACATTCATTATGTGTGAGATAACATAGTAAGCATTGGAGCCCCATGGCAAACAAGAGTTATACAGTCCTTTATTCCTACAGAGTGTAGTCTACTGGGAAACTTGGGCAAGAAAATAGGTAATACGAAGAAGGGCTTTAACCCTGATACGAGTAGTGAGTCTAGCTCTCTCTCTCTAGCTCCCTTGACTACCTTTCTCACCTCCCAATACCTGCTGCCTTCTCTTTTTGTTTAAATAGCTCTGAACATGTCAAGTCACTTGGAAAAACATTTTTTTTTAATGTAGGTGGATGTGAAGTCCACTGACCACATGCCTTGGAGTTGAACAATGTCTTTATCTATACTTGACTCAAAATGAGGTTTCCCTGTACCTCTAAAAATACCATAATGTTTCAAATATTTTCTCAGCTTTTTCAATACTTTCTCTTTTCCATCATCCTAGATAAAAAAACTAATTTTCGAGATTCTTATCAAATATTCTTTGACTCATTATTGAGGTCTTGCTGTATGCTAGGTACGCTGCTAAGTCTCAAGGATATAATGGTAAGTAAATAGGCTGATGTGTTACATATACTTAGGGAGTTTGCAGTCTAATGATAAAGACACTTGTTAAAGGAAAAAAAATTATATGAATGAATACTACACTCAGTTTGCAATACATGTTAACAAGAAAATTATAGACGCATAGAATTTCCTTTTGGGATAAGGGTAAGGTGAGAGTGAGTTTAGATGAACATGGAAAGACTCTTGGTGGAAGTGTGATTTATCTTGAATACTGAAAAAGAAAGATTTATCCAAACCAGAGCATGTGAGAATAATTAGTTATTTCTATCTTTTACATATGTCATTTCACTCCATCTTCTCATATTTATAGATTTATAAGTTTGGTTATTTATTTACTTATTTATTAAAGATGTGAATTTTCTTCAGTCTCAAGGTCTCAAGTGTCTATGTCACTAAACCTGGATCAGAAATAGCTGGAGAAATAAGAAAACAAAGACTATCATGCAAACATCCAATCATTTAAATATTGGAATTTGAGGATCCAAAGTAAGATCAGCAAGTGAAAACTTTTGGCCATTATTAAAATGTATGACTGTAAGTTATGCATTAGGATAACGTATTTTGAAGGGACTTTCTAACTCAGAATTGGAATTGGAAAGCCAAGAAATATTTTCTAAAGTATCTGATTTCAGAACTGATACCTGAGTGGTGATTAGGAGCTAATCTGAAAGGCAGATGGTGGAAGGAGGGGATGTGGAGGGAGATAGCACAGAGAAGTCAAAGGTTCAGGGAGGGAGAAGAACTTGAGAAAGAACTTGAGAAAGAGCCCTGGGACTTGGAAAGTCCTGAAGTTCAGTTTCCAGAGAGTGCTGGTAAAGGGCCACAGAGGTAATATGTCACTGGAGAGGTTCGTAGGAAATGTGATGAGATGTCCCTGGATTATGTTAAGAGAGAAGTGACTTGATTGGATTTTTGCCTTCAAGAAAGATCTGGCTGCAGTTGTAAAAGTATTTTTGAATGGGGCATGACTGTGAAGCAGGAGAAATAGTGGGATGGGGGAATGTACTGCAATAACCTTGGGGAGAGATAATAATGGCCTAAAGCTGTAGTTTTCAAAACTTTTCCTTAAACGCACAAAAAAGAATTTTGTAAAATTGTATATCATCTCATATACTTATATATTGACATAAATATTCATCATAAGTTTAAATAGTTGCAAAATATAGTTTTTAGCATATTGTAACTTTTGACATTTTAAAATAAGTCTGTTGAATCATTCTTAAATATATCCATTAGAGTCTGAATAATATCAAGATTCAATACTTGTAATCTATTTAAATATATTTGAAATAACTCTCATGGAACTCTAAAAACTATTATAAAAATTAGTTTTTTCTTTTTAATTATTTCTATTCCCATGAATTTCTTCATGTCATTACATATCTTGTACTCAAAGTGTTTACTTCATTATTCCATCATATATTTTAGTTATAAAATATATTTATAATATTTAAATTTTTCTATAACTGTAAGGTTCTAAGTGATAGTTTTTTCAAGAATGTCATCAATAAAATTTTTGTTATTGTTCAATTGATTAAAACTGTATAACTACATTTCAAATTCTGAAAAATTATTAGTGACAAAAGAAGTTCAACTTTATTAGCAAATATATTGTTTAGCATAACAGATGAACTTTAAAAATTTTAATTAATTTCTCTAACTTTGGAAGAACATGACCTATTGCTGAAATGAGACTGTGTTTAGTATTAACTCTTTTGAATTTTCATTTTTATAGATGTGTAATGGTAGATGGGGATAAAGAGTTGCATATAACAATATCATTCAATTATTGAACTCCTGATCATAAAAAAGTCACATAGTGATCTATTATCAAAATTTATCTTTAAGCACTATTAATTTTGTTGAATGAAAATAAATGGAAATTGCCTGATTTACAAAATAATTTGTTTGCTAGTCATTCACTTTCTCAACAGCAATACCAGTGTTTCTCGACATTTATAGTAGCTATCTTTTAGTTCGATGCCCCTAAAGAATTTACATTCTGGGTCCATGCACCTGAAATTCTAGATGGGCAAGAAGTATATCTTTCTTCTGAAAAATAACTAGAAAAGGGGAGGTTGAAAAGCAGGTGTATCTTCTGTTGAGTATTTAAAATCTCTTTTCTAATACACCTTGGAAACGGTTTTTGTATCCTTAGAAGTATGTATACACCAGTTTGAAGACCACTAAGATTAGAGCAGTGACAATGATCATGGGTAAAAATAGAAAGACATTAGAAAGAAAGAGAGGGTAACCCTTTCGGTTCCTATCCCACTGTAGAGGCTTTTCTGTCCTCATATAAATTCTGCTTTCTCCTTAAAAAAAAAAGGAAAGAGAAATACAAAGTGGAAAGATTCAATATATTTTATATGTAGTCTGTTGGATTTGGAACATATGCAAAAGTTCCAGAATATGAGAAGAGTGGTGTACATTTTAAATATTTCTCTAGAGAGTAGAAAATAGCTAAGTTGGAAAACAGAATGATTTGTCTGATATCTGGCGATAATAAGTTGATAGGGCTGATCTGCAACAGTGTATAGTTTTCTCTGCAGTCATCAACCACCTGGGGTGAAGATACAGAGAAGGCACAAGGTTGAAGGCATTGTATGCTAATTTGAGGAAGTTGGTTTTAAGGAATATGGAATGAATATGAATTATTAAGAATGAAAATGATAAAATGGAAAATTAGCTCAATATATTTGGGCAGGATAAAATATAGTCAAAAAGAGGATATCTAGTAGTTGCATATATAGTAGTCAGGAAAACTTGCGAGTATATCAGGAAAGGATAAAAACATAAGAAAAGGGCCAGAAGCAGAGGTAAGAGGCTAGGGAAGTCCTACAAAGATAACTTTAAGACAATCTTATATCCACAGATAATTTGAGAATGTATAGTGCGTGAGAAAAAATTCCTTGAGATCAAAGCAGAGAAAGTTAACCATAAAAAATAATCTGAATGGCATCTTATTTCATTTAGGAGACCAAGTAATGGATTATTCTAAACTTTTATCTATCTATCTATCTATCTATCTATCTATCTATCTATCTATCTATCTATCTATCTATCTTGTATCTATCTATCCATTTATCTGACTGGTTAGCTAGCTAGCTAGTCTCCAAGGTTTTAAAAGAATATATTTATGGCAACTATACAATATATAACACAATGGAAAGTATATTCTTTGAAGCTGCTTACACATAGCTTAATAAGACCTTAGATGTCAACATATTATATGCAAGGGGATATACAACTTTCTCAAAAATCATTTTAGAGGGTATGTAGGCAAAAAACTTTAAAGACCACTGAAATGAAATACTGAGAACTAGCAGCAGAGGTTCAGAGTGGATAGTGTTTATCTAGGTGCTGGGTAATGTATGGTATTCAATAATGATGGTGGTAGTTTTAGAGACAAAAATTAATCTACATAATTTTCCCCAAAATTAAATGACTATGAATAATCCAAAGGTGTTCATTAAATGACCCATTTTATTTAGAGTCTGTAATACTGAGTGATCTATCAGAGAAACAAAGAACTGAGTACCACATGTTCTCACTCATAGCTGGACCTTGAATAATTATCATAATACTATAAGAAAGGGACTGCAGTAGTGGAAAACTGCCAGAGAAGGGGTGGGGCAGGATTGGCAGTAGTGGGAAACTGCCAGGGGAGGCGGGGGCACACCCCATCAATAAGGGTACCAGCATAGTGAATGTTTGTATACTTAACCTTCAATTGTAGCCCACATCTTTAAGATAAAAAATTAAAAATAAAATAAAATAAATTTTAAAAAGAGTTTAATAGGGCTGTTGAAAATAGCAGAGAACATGTGGGTAAACAATACTTCTTTTATAGAATAGAATTTGACAAATTCATCTTCGTTACAACATTCTGGCTTACAGAAGTTTGTTCACAGTGGGGATGCCCTGTGAACCTTGGTGAAAAGTTAACAGGGATAGAGGCCTAGAGCTAGAAACATTTATATCTATAAATCAGTCACAAGAAATGAATGACCTGAAAGCAGGTGAGTTCTCAGAAAGTAGGCAGAACTATGTTGTTACTCCAATCCAATAGAGAAATGAAGTTACTTCCTATAGAAAACATGAAGTCAGAACTCTGAAGCCTTAAAGCAAATTAGTAAAAATTGATTAAGTATTTCCATATAAGTTCTCATATACAAAAAAATCTGAAAATTGTCAGTCATTGTTACCTTTCAGACACAAAAGGCTGAGAGATCTGCAGATATAGTCCTTCTCAGTTCCTGAGATAACCCAGGCCCCAGACAGTATTTGGCCAGGCCCCCATCTCCCTGGACCAATCTAACAGTTCCTCTGTGTGTTGTTATGTTTTTGTTATCTGTTTTGTTTTTGCTGACTTAAGTGGTTGTGGTGCTGTATTACTTTTCTACTCTGAGCACAAATTGCCACAAATTTAGCAACTTAAAACATGCTTTGTTATTTCAGTTTCAATGGACCAGGAGTATAGGCACAGTCTAGGTTCAGAATCTCACAAGGTTGAAGTCAAGTTCAGCTGGTGCTGTGTTCCTTTCCGAAGCTTGGGGTTCTCTTCCTGTCATTAGCAAATTTCAGTGATGCCCTGCCATCAGAGGTCTTCATTTCTTGTAGACTGTCAGCACTGAGGGGCTACTCCTCACATCGTTCATAGAGCTCCTTAGTGTGCTTCTATCAACATAGCAGCTCATTCCTTCAAGGCCAGCAGAAAACCCCTTTTCTTCCAGAACAGCCCCAATCACTCTCTTAAGGACATTTTCTTAACCAAGAAAGGTTCATGAAGGGTAATTTCTCTTTTCATTAATGCAGAAGTAACTGATTTGAGACCTTAATTAGATCTTTGCTATATTGTGCACCTATTGACAAGAGTTATATCTTATCACATTCACAGATCCCACCCACATTCAAGGGTGAATAAACAGAAAGCTTATGCTGGGAGTGACAGCAAGAAACTTGAGACTGTTTTACAATTCTGTTTATCAATGAGTAAAGGGTACACAGATGTGGTGTTATTTAAATAACTTATCTATATCCTGTTACTTTATCATAAAATTACCTGATTCAAGTTTTAATAAAGTTTTACTAATGCTAGTGTTTTCAGTTTGAGTGGCTTAAAAAAGTCACCTTTCACAACTTTTCTGCTTTCAGTATTCAAAACTGAAGATGACTTTTTAGAGCTTATGTCACTGAAAAAATCCATTAATATTATTATCAGTTTAATTGATCTTTTTCAAAACTTTCCAACTCTGCCACATTTTCCTTAAAATTAAAAGAAAAAAAGTCATTATCTTACATAGTACATTTGAATTCTGGCTTTACTTTGCATAAAACTTCACTTTTTTTCTAATTCTCTATATAATATTAATGAGAAATTGGACTTTTGAATTCATTTGACCCAACTCAATTCAATAAACACAATTCATCTTTATAAATATATATTGCATACTTTATTAACTAGTCACTTTGCCAGGATATACAACCAAAAAGATTATTCTGTTCCCAAATAGATTAAAAATACTGTTCTGATGATATATTAGCATAATCTGTAATTTTTTGTCTAGATATCTTCTAAGATATTTTTTGTCTAGATATCACACACCAAATGTGTGATATCTTTCCTAATGCTTCTCCAATTTTGATTATTTGGCTACCAAGTGGGTATTCAAAAACTCAGTTCAATTCTGCTCACTTACTGGACTTAGTTCAGACCCCATGGCTTAATAACGTAGCCCCACAAGACTGCTCCCCACTTCAGATTCCAGTCACAAGCCCTAAATCTCCTATACGGTATTTCTCACCAAATAACCAAAAATTGGAGGTCCCCATGACACCCTCCTCTGGTTCATTAAGTTGCTAGAATTTCTCACAGAACTTAAGGAGGCACTTTATTTACACAAGTTTATTGTAAAGCACAAAACGGAAGAACAGTCAAAGGGAAGAAGTGCACAGGGCAAGGCATGGGGGAGGGACTGGAGCTTGTATGCCCTCTGTGGGCACGCTGCTCTTCTAGTACTTCCATGTGTTCACCAACATGGAAGCTCTCCAAGCCCCATCATTTAGGAATTTTAATGGAGATTTCATTACTTAGGCATGATTGAATTATTTGCCATTGGCAGGAAGTTGGAGGTGGAGCTAAAGTTCCAAGCTTTTATTCAAGGCTTGATCTTTCTGGCAACTAGCCCTTATCCTGCAGCTATTAAGACAATCAGGAAGAGTCATCTTATTAGGAAAAAAGCTTCTGTCACCCTTAACACTTAAGAAATGCCACGGGTTTTAGGAGATCAGTGCCAGGACCAGCCGACAAAAACCAAATACCTTCCTCTAATCCCACACAAGGTAATAACTAATAACTCAGAAATCATCAGTTTATCACATTATAATTTAAATTACTTTTGATAGAAAACACTTGGTTAGTTTAAAGTTAATTGATATTTGTCTGCCAACTTAAAGAACTTATGATAGTTTCTTGACATTTACCTCAGCTGAGTTGGCAAGTCACATGTTAAGCTTTTTTTCTCTTTCTGCAAACTTAAGAGTTTTGACTGAATTTTTTCTCAGCACATTTATAAAACATTAGATAAAACTAAAACAGCTCCTAGCACTTATCCTTGAGGTTCTCTGATTAAAAGTTTTCTATTCAGGAAAAATACATATTTATGGTTAATTTTGCCTTTTTTATTAAATAGAAATGTGTCTCAAGTACTCAGTGAGACAATGTTTTTCTATATACTCTTGTACATAAATTAAGAAAATAAGTGTAAGTTAATGTCTACTAGTTTTCTTCTTTTTGATTTTTTTCTCCTATTCAGAGGTTATTTAGGAATATATTTCTCCTTTGAAATATTTGCTTGATTGCTTCACACTGCACCATTTTTATAATGGAAATGAGGTTCACTAACTATAGAATAATCTTTACAGATAATTCTGTACCAATTTATATCTATTAATACCAATTTTTAAAAACATTAACTCTCTTCAAAAAAAGTCTTTTTCAATTTATTCGTTTTTTGGTATTAGTTTCCTTTTTACAGCATGTCTTTAATTAATTGCCTCCAAATAATGTTATGTTACTTAACTTATAGTACAAGGACTTTTACAACAGCATACTTCCAACTCCTTTGGCCATCACTGGTATTGTCATTTTACTTTTACTTGTATCTTAATCCTCAGAACACATTGTTAATATCTTTGTTCTAAATAGTGCATTTTTTTTACAGCAATTTAAAATTAAGGAAGTGTCTTTCCTATTTAACCTATTGTTACCTTTTCTAGTACTCCTCATTTCTTTATATAGATCCAGGTTTCTGTTCAGTGTCACACTCTTTCTTCTAAAAGAACTTTAACATTTCTTGCAGCACGTCTCCCTTTAGGGAGGCTACCGATTTTTCCTGATCTCTGAGAAATGTGAAATGTCCCATGTGTTTCATATCCTTTTGGAGAGGCTTGTCTTTTTTTGTAACCCAGGTTACTTGGTTGCCTTGCAACTTTAGGTCTCTGATGCATTCAGGAAAAATTATGATTATTATCTGACTTTTTTCACATGGCTAAGTGGGGGCGAGTTTCTTTGAAGCATTCTAGATTCAATGCAGAAGCCCACTCTCACATTAAACCCCTACAGTGATTGTGTGCTGTTTTGTCAATGTAAACTTGGTGAAAAAAAATCTCCTTGTTAGTTCATGAATTTAACCCTACTTCCGGAACTGAATAAAGACTCCTTTCAGTGAATCCTTGTCAACACCAAGATGTTTCCATAAATCCTGTAAGTACTGAATACATGCTTGTTGCCAGAGCAAACCAGTTTTTCTCCCCACTGCATCATATAATATTTTGAAATCTACATTTGCTATGATGGTAGAAGCATTTTTATATAGACAGATCTTCACATCATTTCTCTACCTTATTAAATTAAAATATATTTTAAATAACATGCTTAAATTTATTCATTTAAAATATAACTTTTAAATATTTTTATTACTTTCTAGGCATTGAGGTAGATGCTCATGAGAGCTGTGTATGTGTTAATGACAAGCTTTGGATTTAGGGACTTTGATATTTTATAAATTTGAAATGATAACTCTATTCCTTTAGTGAAATGCAAAAAAAAAATGAAGACAAAAATAAAATTATAATCCTAGCTGTTGCCAAGTAGAACTACATGAAGTATCATTATGTTCAGTGCTGGACTCATTACAGATTCTGAATTTGTATTTATTGAATATAAAATTCATTTCTGACGTTTGGGAAAGCACAAATTATCTGGATTTTCTTTCTACGTACTGTTATTTTAGTTAAAATATATTTGAGAAATAGATAAATTTTAATTCTAAAATACTGTATTTTTGTATTAGTATTCTATAGGCTAGAATAAATTAGGTCACATTTTATTAACAAATATCCATCAAACTTCAGGAGTTCAACACAGTAAAGGTTTATTTCCTGAAATCATTTTGTGAAGTCTATTTCTTTGCAGAATGTTTACAGGGACTAGGCCTAGAAGTGACACACATCACTTCTGCCCTGATCCCAAAAGCCAGAATTCAAGGCATGTGATCCATGCCTAACTGCAAGAGAGTATGGGAAAGATAGAGAAGCAAAGTGTTATTTGGTGAGCAGCAATAATAGTGTCTGCCAACATCCAAACTCCTAGTTACCAAGTATCTCTTTTCCACATTCAGTGCACACCTTCTCCAAGGGTTTCAACTCACAATCATTAAATCTAGTTCAAAGTCCAAGAATACTTAGGTCAGGAAATGTGTCCACTGGGTTTGGTGATCTATAAACTAAAAAGTCAATGTGTCCTATATTCCCTCTGCACCCACAGATGCACCTAACATAAACTGGTGGGGCAGAAAAGAGAAAAGCATAATAACATTTACCATTAAGAAAATGGAAAATGGAATGACATACAGGCTGTAATTAATGTGTATTAATTAATTATGATGTATTTTAAAAATTACACGTAGGGGAGTAGATTATAAGTGTTTTCACTACAAAAAATGATAAACATGTGAAGCATTCCTATGTTAATTAGCTCAATTGAGCCATTACATAATATAATGTGTGTGTATTTCAAAATATCAGGTTGTACATGATTAATATATACAATTTTTATTTGTCAATAAAAAATTATTTTTCTATAGAAATGCTGGAATACGTTAGGACAGGCAATTTGTGAAGTTTCTTGAACTCCTGGCCTCAAGCAATCCTCCCACCTCAGCCTCCCAAAGTGCTAGGATTGCAAGCATGAGCCACTGCACCTGGCCTCCAGTATGTGAAGTTTCCCTGCTCTCTGTTTCTTCTCTTCCTCCATTATGGAAGAAACCCCCTGATAAGGCCCATGCTCTGCTCTCCAGAGGGAAATTGTGTGCCTGTGTGCCTTTCTGACCCCTGGCTGTGCCCTCAGCTACCACCCTCATTGATGACATCTTTTGGGATTGTGCCCTTTTTGGAATCCAAATGGTTCACAAAGAATTAGATTTAGGTTTCCAATGGTTAGACTTGTTTTTAGTGTGAGCTCTTGACATCTTTGGAACGAAATTTTCTCAATTTCAGTGAGTACCTGATTTGTCTATGTTCTTATAAAACACCTCAAAATTTTATCTAGGCATGGTTTAGAAATCTGCTTCAGTACTTTTCTTTATCATAGCTTCCTGTTCATGCTTCTATCAACTCCATGGAAGCTACCCTTAGGAAATCTAGAAAAAAACTGATGGGAAGATACCACACCCTTAATTAAACTTTTACCTATTCATTTTATTTAACTGAGAAGTTTTCCAGAGCATTTGTTACTCAAAGCTTGTTTTACTTATTTTTCTTGTCTGATATCTATAAACATTTGTGATTTCTAATGCTGAAAAGCCATGCATTTCTAGACTTACTCTATTCCCTTTTATTCTTCTTGTAAATTGGCCACTTCTTTCCTGAGCTCATGTGTTTCGGGTAATACAGTCATGTATTGAATAATAACCGTTTGGTCAATGACAGAACATATATACCATAGTGCTCACATACATTTATAATGAACTGAAAAATTCCTACTGCCTAGTGATATCATAATTGTCATAATGTTGTAGTGCAATTATTTTATTTTTAAAAAATTTTGTGTAGCCTACATGTGCAGTGCATATAAAGTCTATAGTAGTGTACAGTAATATCCTAGACTTTCACATTCATTCACCTCTCACCCAAAGCAAGTTCCAGTCCGGCAAGCTTCATTCGTGGTAGGTATACAGTATACCATTTTAATCTTTATATCTTATTTTTACTTTACCTTTTCTATGTTCAGATACGTTTAGATACACAAATACCATTGTGTTACATTGCCTACAGTATTTAGGAGCAATAGGCTGTACCATATAGCCCAGGTGTATAGTAAGCTATATCATATAGGTTTACCTAAGTCCATTCTATGAAGCTCTCATAACAAAAAATCACCTAATAAAACCTTTCTCATAATGTATCCCCATCATGACTGCAATTAGTTAGATACAACCAATCACAGCCAACACTCAGTATAAGACTTTTAAACACCCCATAGAGAAGCTAGCTCAATAAGCATGTGATCTGCTTCTCAGAATCTGTAAGAAACATCTTCACCATAATTATGCCACTGCTAAACACAAATCACGGTCTTTCTGGAGTTCAGTATTGACTTCACTGCCCACAACCTGATCACTATGCTGTCATCTCACATTTTAGGATTTGTTTTGATTTTGCAACATTGCTCCTCTTCAAGGTATACATTACTAAATTAGATATGCTAAGCCATGCTTTAGTTACAATAATGCAAATATTTGTTTCAACTTAAAAAGTGCATTCTTCTTCATACATCTGCAGGTCTGCCATTTCCCCAACGTGTTAGGGGAACAGAGGGCTGGATAATTTTTTAAGGGCTAGGTCTAGAAAAATGCCTTATGCTATTTCTGTCCACATTGCATTGGCCCGACCAATTCAAGTCTCCAAACTTATGAAAGCAGAAGAGAAGAACAAAAGGATACTTGGCAAGTACTTACAGTCTCTGCCAATTATTAAAACATTTTAACATCTTCAAATCAATATGAACCTACTATTTTCCCAAAGCCTTCTTTCATTTCCTGGCAATGTCAAGTAGTGCTGGCTTTCTAATCCATTCATTAATTAATGTTTTTATTCAACAAATATTTATTAAGCACAAATGCTTAGAACTGTGGGAACACTTAGAAAACAAAGATAAGACAGACTGGAGGCAAACATAATCAGAAGGCAATGTAATATGTGTATTTTTTATGCAAACATTACAGGAATACAAGGAGAGACAGTGTTTAACTTTGACTTGGGGAGTAAGAGAAGTTTTTATTTTATTTCCCAGAGTCAAAGGAAGTGACACATGAATCTTGTCTTAAATAAGAAATAAATGTTTGCTGGATAGAGAAGGGATAAAGGTCTTGTAGACTGAAAATAATTGTGACATAGTCAGATTTAAAAG
The DNA here is from genome assembly GCA_027257055.1 of Cephalopachus bancanus. Lineage (NCBI taxonomy): Eukaryota > Metazoa > Chordata > Mammalia > Primates > Tarsiidae > Cephalopachus > Cephalopachus bancanus. Next base: position 3,980,478 of record JAPVLO010000076.1, read on the forward strand.
TAATACACCAGATTAAATTTTATTTACTCCTGAATGGACCAAATTTTTTGACTGTGAAGTTATAAATTACATACACTTAATAGCTACTCTATACATATAATTATAATTATTGTATGAACCTTAAATGAATTTTTCCAGTAATCTTGATTAAAGAGATAGAAATATTTGTGTAGTTTTAAAAGATCAGTAGTAGAGAGCTAGTATTTAAAGTTACATGCTTAGAATTAATTTTCTTCTAATTTAGATTTTTTCTCTTTGTTAAATAACTGATAATATAAAATGGAGCAACACTAGTTACTTTATGTAAAGGGAGAGAGAAGTAGAGGTGAACTTTTGGGATTTATTTGTTTATTTATTTATTATTATTATTATTTTGATGATGTCCTTGGTGGCACTTTTATGTTTGTGTTAGTGTGGATGGAAACACAATTATATTTCATCTTAGCTTTGACCACTGCTTTTGTATCCTGTTGCAATTTCTAGCTTTGGCTGGAAAATGTATTTGCTACTGGAAAAAGTATTTGCTTTCAGAAATTAAGCATGTTACTAACCGAAAGTCAGAAGTTACATTTTTTTAAAGATCATATTATTTCTAGAGATAATGACTAATTTATTTTTCGTTTGTTTTTATTCATAATGTAATTCCTTTCTCCCAATGCAGAAGATCTTTACCACTATAAATATAAATAATTATTCCCATGGAAGTTTTTAAAATTAATTAGACTTAGGTAGCCATTTGAATGCTAACTTTTCTTTATGCAGAAGTTATTAAGATTTTAATTGGGATAGATATTGTAATTTGTAAGTCAAATTTCTAAGCAAGGCTTATGATCCAGTATGCTAAACTGGATTTTACAGAGTACATCTATTTCTATTATTATTGCCATTTGAAAGAACTTTAACTTTAACCTTAACTTTTTTTCTACTACAAGTTCCTCTCAAAGTAGTGTTTTACTTAGAGCCCCTCATTATGCAAGGATACTTACTGAAGTAAGTGTTTCTTAGACCCCCACCAAAGGCTTTAACCAACTATCATTGACAGGCTGAACCATGGAAAGATAAGTTGGAAAGTTGTATGTCATTTGAGTAAGGTGTGTCAGTTATATATAGAAGGGTTAATGTATCATATTTAAAACTTTTGTATTTCTCTATTAAGTGACAGGCCATTAATTTCTAAATCTTTGAAACTATTTAAACCAATATTTTCTTTTTTTTTTTTCTTCTTAGGGGGAAAGGAAAGCGGGGAGAGGAGATCAAGAGAGGGAGGGAAGGAGGAAGAGGTTGGAGGGGTCTTGAGAGGAGACGGGGGGGAGGGAGAGCTTAACCAATGTTTTCTATGCTTTGCATCATTTGAATATGTTAATACTCAGAGATATTTCCACATTTTATTAAATCAAAGCAAAATATGTGGAACATTTATAACCCACTGAAATGTGTAACACAAATTTATTTCTTAAAATTATAAAGGATAAATTAATATTGGGAAATCCATTATTTTAGTTCATCAAATTAATAGGTCAGAGAGTATGTAAGTAGTCGAAAACTAACCTGAATTTTTTAAAAAAGCATTGGTAATTTAAATCCAAATATTAAAATATACTACGGTATATTTCAGAGAGAATGTGAACGTCATATAAGTAGAAACTAGAGAATCTGAGAAATGTGAAACCCAACAGTATGGATAAGTAACTATATTAGATAGGATTGTTTTTAATCTCTCAAATTCAGAAATGTCAATGAAGTTGTGAGAATATTCATATATTTTATTGGTAATAATCTTATATTTCTGTCTGTATTATTTATAATATGCTGCTAGATTAACTTTTTGTTTATTTGTTGCATCTGATACCCCCAGCATTAATATCCTTCAAAAGATATCTGCTTTCTCATTCATTAGCTGTAATGATTAAGTTAACTGTGTGGAAAATTTAAATCAAAGTGAGTGCATGTTATCACCAGTGAGCACTCAAAATATAGTTATTGAGTATGTGAACCATAAAGTAATTTTCTAAATTGAATTATGTTGTTATCTGGTTATAATTGGTTCTATTACTTTATTCTTCAAGTATCTTTGTGTACAATATCATGCTTAATACTACGAGATCCAGACATATCTTCCCAGGTAAATTTGGTTTATAAGCCATAGCGGAGCAAAAAAGTAGGAATTAACCTAGTAGACTTTTAGTTTTAGGTGTGCAAAGCCATCAAGAGGATCAAAGTGTGCCATTTTTAATGAGGCGAATATAGTTCCAGGAGGTTCAAGCAGAGTGCAGAGGAATTAGGTCTGTGTTAATGAACAGTAGAGACATGCTACTGCAGAGGTCAGTGTTAGTTTTGAGCATCCTCATACTACCCTTCTGTAGATTTTACAGAGCTTGTCATAGTTATTTTTGATATGTTCCAGCTTCACATTTATTGCACCACTGAGTAATTTTTCACTCAAAACCTCCTGTTCAAATCTTAAGGTACCAATTGGAAATAGTAGCGAAGCCATACTGCTCTATTATCACAAGAGCACCGATCAGTTTGTTGTGCTGGACAATATGCCACAAAAATAAGTAAAATAATTATATTTTTATTAGCAGTGAGTATCCAGGAAAGAGAAAAACAGTGTCATAAAAATTTTTATTAGCTACCGGATGCAGTGGCTCAAGCCTGTAATCTCAGCACTTTGGGAGGCCAAGGCGAGAGGATTGCCTGAGCCCAGGGATTCGAGGCCAGCCCAGGCAACTTGGTGAGACCTCATCTCTACAATTTAAAAAAATTGAAAATAATTAGCCAGGCGTGGTAGCACGTGCCTGTAGTTCCAGCTACTTGGAAGGCAGAGGCAGAAGGATTGTCTGAGCCCTGCAAGTTGACGCTGGGGTGGCCGTGAGTGTGCCATTGTACTCTAGCCTGGGCAACGAGGCTCTGACTCAAAAAAAAAAAAAAAAAGGTTTTTAGTATCCTGAAGAAAAGTTGAAGGTGCACCATAAGATAAAAGTTTTGGTTTTCTTTATTTAGGCCATAGTAAAACTTGCTATTCATATTGATTCTTGGACTGAGTGAAATGATCTCTATACCCTAGTGGGCCATGTCCTCTAGGTTGGAAATCACTGTGTAGTTGGACAATACTATGGAGGATGAAAGCAGAGATTTAGGTTGAGTGAACATCTATATGACTAAGAATTAAAATAAGTACCCAGAATGCCTGAGAAAAATAGCTAAGACAAGCTCTATAAAATCTACAGAAGGGTAGTATAAGGATACTCAAACGTAACACTGATTTCTGCAGGAACGGCTCTCTACTCATTTGCACAGACCTAATTCCACTGCATTCTGCTTCAACCTCCTGGAACTACTCTCACTTCCTTAAAAACTGCACACTTTGGTCCTCTTGATCGTTTTGCACATGCTGCTGTCTGGTTTCATGTGCTGCCATTGATCCCTGCTGACGTGTCTCCCTCATCACAGGCTGAACACCCATCGTTGCCGTTACAGCACTTGTCTCTACACCTCAGTCGATCATAATTTCCACATGGATTGAGACCAACTGTTTTCTCTTCCCTTCAGCTGTTACTCCACATGCCCCAGCAACTAATACTGTGCTGGGAATGCACTAGATGCTTTCTTTTTGTTTGTTTGCTTTTGAATTGGAGTCTCACTCTTGTCGCCCAGGCTGGAGTGCAGTGGCATGCTCCCGGCCACCACAGCCTTGACCTGCAGGACCTGCTGGGCTTAGGCGATTCTTCTGCCTCAGACTTCCAAGTAGCTGGAATTACAGATGCACGCCACCATGCCTGGCTAGTTTTTGTGATTTATTGTAGAGATGCCAAGTTGCCCAGGCTGGTCTCGAACTCCTAGACTCAGGCACTTCTCTTGTCTTAGCCTTCCAAAGTGCTGGGATTATAGATATGAGCCACCACGCTTGGTCTAGATGCTTTCAAAAGGTTGCTAAATGAATAAAAGTTCACCCACTTTGCTGTTGTGCTTAAGTTGTGCTTCTTGAGATTAGTTACTGCCTATTTAGAGAATTTAATTCTATATTATCGTATTCATTTTAGATTTCTTTCAGAAATATTAAGATCAATATTTATATAAAGATAAAAAAATTCCTGATTAAATTTTTATTAATTTTGAATGAAGTGCTGCATTAATTAATGTCTAAATAATGTGTAAATCACAAAATAATACAAGATTTTATCTAAGAGCACTTAACTATACATTCAAATATTGAAAAAAACCAGGATAACAGAATACTAAATTTATGACTTTATTCCTGTTTAATTTACATTATTATTATAATCAATTTATAAAAGTGAACTAAAGTCTATAGAAAAATGTTTTGTGTATAGTTTCTCAATGCTTATTATCATGCTAAATCTACTTTAAAACTCGATAATGATTTTTTTATTTCATGTTGCTGTCATGGTTTCCAAACTAAACACAAATTAACTGCAATAACCATTAATTACTTTGTCCCTAAGAAAGGATATTGGAATGTAAAAATAAATTATTTAGAGTTACAAATATAAATAATATGCTTTTAAGACATGATGACTTTTTTCTCATATAAAATGTACATATTCCATTGGAATTATTCAGGAAATACATTAAAAAATGAGCTGTAGAAAGGTGGAACTGCCTGAGTCTGTGGGTTCGAGACCCGCCTGGGCAACTTGGCGATACCTCATCTCTACAAAAAAAAAAAAAAAAAAAAAATCAGCCGAGCGTAGTAGCACATGCCTGTAATTCCGGCTACTCGGAAGGCTGAGGCAGAAGGATCACCGGAGCCCAGCAGGTAGAGGCTGTGGTGGCCAGGAGTACCACTGCACTCCAGTCTGGGCGCCAGAGTGAGACTCCAACTCAAAAAAAAAAAAAGAAAGGTGGAACTACACATGAAAGAATCTATTATAACATCTATTATAAATCTATCATAACAAAAGACATTATACTTTGTCTAAAGTGCCATTGCACTGGGGATCTTTTTCAATTATTTGAGGAAAAAAAAGGTAACGTACATTAGCTTAACTTGTAGTCTAGGGAGACTTGGATTATAACTCTGTTTCTTTCAACTTCCATTGCTTGATGTAAGACACTAATTGGTCTACAATCAGCCAGACAGATCATAGATATTAATGTCTGCACTTAATATTTCTGAGAGTTCTGGGCATCGTTTTTGGAAGGGAGTCAGTAAATCAAATTTTAATCAGTATCGTTGAGTACCTATCATGATAAATGCTATGGTAGGGACAGTTATGGGTGAAGGAAAGACAGGTTTATAAGACATGGTTGCTGATTTAAAGAAGCTTGTTATGTAGTTATGCAGACTACAACACACCCATATTTACACATACACATAAAAAGCTAAATGTCAGTGAACTTGACCAGATCATACATGGTTAGTCTGAGGAGAATGAGTAATGAGAATTAGAACATTCAACAAGCGGCTAAAGATAAAAGTAAGTGAGTAGAGGCAATTCCTCACTGAGGCACACCTGAATCTTGTATTCAGTTTATCTGGAAGTGAGAGTCAAATGAGGATTCTGCCAGACTAGAAAACCATAAAGCAGTCTCTCATAATCTTTATACTCTTGAATAATGTCAACTCATATTTCTATCTGCTACCATAAAAGACAGTTCTTTGCTGAGAATCAGTTACATAACTAGTGCAAAATCTTGGAGGAATGACTTGGATCTATTACAGGGAAAAAGGAAACTGGAGGATGATAAATATAGGGTATCATGTAAAGTGCTATGTTCAGGGAGCAAGCTAGTTCTGAGATAGATTGGGTCTCTGGGCCTTATACAATGCCTCATTGCAGTGAACATTCGTTGTATAATTCTGGGGACAGGAGATGTGCGATTTACATTTTTAAAAGATCACTCTGGTATTTTTACAGAGTGAGCTACAGGGAGGTCAGTTAGGGGGCCAGGACTAGGGTGACAGTGAAGGACATGGACCAAAGTAGTAGGATTTGCAAATGTTCTGAAACTGGAATCTGAAAGTCTTGCTAATAGGTTGGATATCAGTGGATAGGAAGAGAAGAATAAATAGTATATCTGTGTTTTGTGCCTGGTCAAGTGAATGATAGTTTCATTCTCTGAAATGATCTCCAGTGAGGAAGAGGGATAGAAAGAGGTTACGATGTTTTATATGAACTTTTAAGGTAACATTTTGCATTTTACTTTGCCAAAACAATACACTCATTTTGGCCAAAATTATTGAGTTTAATGAGACAGATCAACTTGCGACTTTCTAAAATAATTTGACTACTCATCTGTTATTTTTCTTTTCGCTGGAGGTTATTGTTATTGGTGGTAGTTTGACAAAAAAAAATTGCAGATATTTTCTGCCAACTATGAGAAGGAAGAAATTGACATACAGACAATTTAATTTATTGAGTAATTTTCTATAGCTGAAAGATATTCTTATATTTCTATGATGTGAATTTACATTTGCTCCTCATCTACCAGTACATGAGATGGGATGCTTTTGAGAGGAAATCGCAAAAAATTATTTTTAATTTGTGTGAGCCGCTTTCTTAAAGTTACCACATAAGTCATCTAGTATAGATCTTAAATTTGTAGTAAGAAAAAACACCGAGCCATAAATACCAAATCAATTGAAAAAGGTCACACAGGTATTTAGTCAGATAGTCAGGACTAGACCTTTATCTTATGAGATTTTGGTGGAGTTTTGACATTGTTGTCTTGTTTTTTGGCTGTATCATGATATATAGAAAATCATAATTATTGCTTACTAAATTTCAAACATATTATAGCTATAACTATATCAAGTGTAACAAATCAATATCAAGTAGGAAAATTATTCAATGTATTGGTATGGACTCAAATAAAGGCTTCCAGGCCAAAATATAATTGAAATGCTGCTCTTGTCCTACCTTGAGTATTTTTCATAATGTAAATGTCTTGAGAAGACAGCAAAATTCATCTGATATTCAACTAACCTTTTGTAAATAATAATAATAATTGTACTATTTATAATAATAGTTTATAGTATATGTACTAAGCATTTTTATAGACATGGTCTTGTTGCATCCTCACAGCAATCTTCTGAATCTAGTACTATTATTACTCCTTTTTGAAAGATGCATAAACTTAGGTTGAGAAGCAGATCATAATGTGGTAAACAGCAAATCAGACTGACACCAACCCCAGGCTGCTATCTATTCTCCTCTGCCACTTTAGTAGTTGGTAACCATATAAATATCTCATAATCATGTGGCTAACTCTTACAGAAAGTGAAACTTAAGATAATTAAGACAGAAAGGCATTAGGTAAGAAACAAAATGCTTAGACAAAAATTAATTGTAAAAAGTGCTATATGATACAAGAAATATTTTAAACTTTTTACACAAGAATTTAAGGTGTTATCATTTTTATATATACTACTGAAAACTTTAGCAATCTGATTACCTGTCACATTATACCTTATATATGATGAAGTATGCATTATGAAATGTGTAAAGCATAAACTTAATTCATGGCTCAAAGAATAGATATAATCCTCTTTATCAAACATAGCTTTGATAGAGCTTTCCTGGGTTAAGCTTCTGATTATAATAATGTATTTTGAAACATGAAACAACCTCTCTACATTGGTTTGATATGTTATTTTTTAAAAAAACCAAAACAAAATTTTAGCAATTTTTTTCTTCTTCCAAATGTTCATGTTAAAATTTTAGTGTTTTAGGCCAAATAAAATTTATAATTATATGAAAAGTCTTAACATACATTTTTGAAGCTCATAATATGAATGCAATACCCTTTTAAAATGAACCAACATATTTTAAAGGCCATATTTGTAAAACCCTAAAACAAAAAGCAGTTCTTCTAAAATGTCTTAGTCTTCTTCATCCTTTACAAATTTTATTTCAGCATGTTACTTTTAGACTAAAAATCTGGTTGCTCATTGTCCTCAAATTAAGTACCTTTACAATAGCTATCAATGATCAGATGTTTGCTGTGTACTGGATTTTTTGGTGCATTACCTCTAACCCTTCCAACCACTCTGCTACAAATAGAGATAGGAGAACTAAGGTGCAGGGAGTTGACATTGATATCCTGTCTACCTGATTTCAAAACTTTGTATTCTTTCCACTAGAAAATGATGGTTCCCAGTAATGGAAGATTCCGTTTAGTAAGTGCCTACTATGTTCCAGATACTATACTAGGGAATATGTATTCACCTCCCAACTCTACCACTTCCAACTCATGTGTTCTTGGGATCATCATTTAAACTATCTTTGCCTCAGTTTCCTCATCTATAAAGTATTATAAATAAGAATAATAAGAGTATCTTATAGGGTTATTGGGAGGATAACACGAATACTCTATATAAAGAGCTTAATACAGAGCTAACAGTTATATGAATAAATAAAGATTGGTTATTTTTATTTTTATTACAAAATACTATGGATATATAAAAACCTATCATGATTGTTTTCAGTTTTGTGACTATTACATATAAAGCTTCCATGAATATTTGTTTACAAGTTTTTGCCCTAATATATAATTGCATTTATCTGAAATAAACACCAAGGGATGCAACTGCTGGGTCATATAGCAGTTGCATTGTTAGTTGTTGTTTTTTTTTTTTATTATGAATATGTGGGGTACAAGTCAGGATTACCTACACAAGCAGGCTTCCTGCAGGTGACTTTTGGACCTCCAACTGGCCCTCAATTTCCCTGACTTATAACCAGGTACCCTCTGTGATGCTACAGGCTCCCTCCCTTTTTTCCTCCTTCCTTCCCCTGGCAGTGTCCATCAACTGCTGATCCCTCTCTTGTGCTAATGTGATTAATGTTCAGGTCCTTCTTATGAGTGAGAACATTGGGTATTCAGTTCTTTGTTTTTGTGAAAGATCACTGAGTATGATGGTCTCTAATTCTATCCAATTTGTTGTGAATTTCATGATTTTGTTCTTCCTAATGGCCGTGAAACCTCCAATGGCCCTTATGTGAGAAGTTTTAAATCTCTCCATATTTTGAAAATGACCATGCTAGGACTTATACCTATGAGTGGTATTGCTAGAACATAGGACATATGTATCTTCAGCTTTACTAGATTTGGGCCAAATAGGTTTCCAAAATAAATGTGACAGTTTATATGGTGAGTATGTTACTGTGTCTTCACCATCACTTGTCATTTTCAAAATCTTAAAATGTTTGCAAATTAATTAGTATTTAATGACATTTGGTTATGGCTTTATTTTATATCACTCTAATTACCAATGAGTTCAATACATTCATTAAGAAAGTGATTAGTCTACTATATTTGCCTCTATGCATTATTTTTCTCTAAAATTTAGGCTCTATACATTTGAACTATTTTCTGCATTTAATGTTTCAAAACCTGAACATTCAAGTGTGTGTTCATTTTCTATTGCAATTAGTCACTTGGTTTTGAGTTGCTGTAAAAACTGATTTTCAACAAAATAATTGTGATTGTGAACTTTCCTGCTTAGGGGCCTTCTTATTTGAACAACTTGGCATATTTTCCCTTCAACAGCCCTCACCGTATGGCAATCTCCATTATAGCTATTCTAACATTTAATTAATTCTCTTGCGTTGGGCTCAGTGACCCTCAGAGACATTTAGACAGTTTTCTACAGAAAAGTTTAAAGTTGATACTGTGAGTTTCCTTGCAATTGACAGTGCACACTTAAGTAACTGTTCTTGGTTAACACCCAAAATGGTATGTCCAAATCAACAGAATCATTAATGATTAATAAATATGCACATTTTATAATAATTTTTAAAAATTTTATTAATTTGTTAGAACATTAGTTTTCATTCTAGAATTTTGTTTTGTGAAAAACTCAAAGTGAAAATCTTAAGCATATTTAAAAGTGTTTCTTTTCAATGACACAGGTCATTATAAGGTTGACATGCTGAATGCGCTTTCTATTTGTTAATGAGATATATTTGCACTATATAGCTTCCTATGAGATGTTTTGAATTAATCTGTAATACTTCATCTAAAATTATAATATGAAAATAAAATCAATATAACTGAAAAGTCTGAAGGGCAGTGAAGTCACATTTCGCAGCCTCGGTTTATTCAGAAATTGATTAACAACCAAGTGGTTCCTTTGAGTTGGCTTATTTACAGAAACTAATTGTATGTCTTGGTTTTGCAAGTTGAGATTTTGAAGCATTATGATGACCATAATTAAATATATTACATTATTTATAAAATATTACACACAGCACATTTTACCCTTTCCTTTTAAAACGTTGGTCGGCATCTCTTTTGGTAATCATCAGGATTTTGTTGACTATTTCTCTAAAGGATTTTCTAATATTCCTCCCATAGTAAAGGAAAGGTCATTTTTCTGACATGTTTTCTCTGAAATCCCTTAGCGTAATCAAAAATTTCAAGAAAACAACAAAGATCCTGCTTCACAAAGCAATACCAGACATGGAATTCTCAGCAGAGGAATAAATTTTATGCTTAGCCAAAAGTGTTCCTCTTCTCCTCTTTCCTTTCTCTACATGTTATGCAACATGAGTCAAATGGTGAAGATTAGGAATAAAAGAAAGCCGATTAGGAAGGAAGTGAGATACCATTTACAATAAAAAAAATTTATTATTATCACCAAAAAAATGAGATATGTGAAGGCAATTACAGAAACTAATTGAAGGCTGGAATAAGAAAATCTTCGTAGTCTTGTTCTTGATTTCCTATGGGGGTAAAATACGATCTCATGGAACCAGAGGATCAGAGAGACACAAAAATTCTTTGTTACAATCAATCCTGCATATATTGTGACTTTTGTTTTTGGTGCAACTTTATGTCATAGTTTATTTATCTGTTGGGCATTTAGAGATCGATAACAAAATAAATAAATACAATAGCTAACTCTTTAGAAGTAAAAAAATTCTTAGAGATAATTGTATGCTACATGGAAAGAAATAGCAGTATCTTATCAAATAAGCTGCATAAAAATTGTAAAGACTATTTGTAATAATACCTGTGCTCCAGAAAGTTTACTGCTGATTGATGGAAGGAATACAAAGTACTGTAATACAAATTATACTCCTAAGGAGCAAATTTACTTGGGGTGATAAATATTTATAAACAAAATGAATATTATGCAATATAGGGATAAAACAAATTAGCAATAAAGAAAAGGCAAATCATGTAGTTGATACTGAGTGTATTCATTCATTCAACAGCTATTTGCTGAGTCTCAACAAAACGAGAATTAACTTGATTTTAAAGGTTAAAAGATTATTGTGAGTTTTAGAATTCTCTTTGAGTAGGAGGATTGCCTTTTGCTGAGTTTTTTATGGGTGGGTATGTTTGAAGAGAAATGAAAATGCAGACTAAGCTCAGTGGCTCAACCTGTAATCACTTTGGGAGGCCAAGGCGAGTAGATTGCCTTAGCCCGCAGGTTTGAGACCAGCCCTGACAACTTGGTGAGACCTGTCTCTACAATAAATCAAAAATTATCCAGGTGTGGTAGCTCTGTGCCTGCAGTTCCAGCTACTTGGAAGGCTGAGGTGGAAGGATCGCTAGAGCTCAGCAGGTTGATGCTGGGGTGACTGTGAGCATGCCACTGCACTCCAGCCTGGGCATCAGAGTGAGACTCCAACTCAAAAAAAAAGGAAATGAAAATGTAGAAAAAGACAGATTTTAATCACTAGCCAGGATATTTGCAGTTGGTGCTATAAGGGAAGAAACGGATTTACTCTTAAACAAGTAAATGACACAGTGAACAATTGTACATCACTTAGGACTTCTTTGACAATAAGTATCAGAGAACCCAACTAAAACTGACCAAAGAAAGAAGGAGTTTGTACAGGCACATGGTCACTGAAAAGTTAAATAAAATTTCCTGGAGAACAGATGATTAAATCAGGAATTTGTTTTTCTCCTTCTCTTGAATCTGTTTTTATTCTTAGCCTCCCTGACACTTTTCTTCAGTTTTAGGCTCACATTCTTGTAGGATTAAGTCCAGTAGAAAAGAGAGGAAACCTGTTTACTTTTGAATAAAGTTACTGTATTCTATGCTTGAAACTTCTAGAATCACAAGCTCATCTCTGAGCCAATCACTGTGGCTAAGTGAGAGAATGATATAGATTTACTAGAGGCATATTGCAATGTCATCCTTTGAACCATATCTCCTGTAAATAAAATAATGCTACAATTTAGTATTATGACTGAATGGGCATAGAGCCTGTCACCTACATCCACATAGAATAAGAATTGAGGAAGTTTTATTTCCCAGAGGAACTTTATTAAACTAGATACCAGGGTGGGAGGGGGATGCAATGTAGATTTTTATTTTGCTAAAATTAACCCGCATGTTTACTCCAGGGTATAATAGCCCTATATGGGATGGACTAGAAGAAAGAAAGCCTGAAGACAAAATAACCAACTACTATTGCTATACATTGTGTGAATTCGAGTTACATATAGGAATTGGAATGGAAAGGGTGATGTAATTGTGCAAAACTTTTCAAGGATAACTTGGTAGAAACTGGTGATTGTCTATTAGCTATTCTAATAGTAGATGTTTTCATAGTTACACATGACCCAGAGGTTCCTAAATTTTTCAAGTTACAGCACTCTTAATTTCTCAATTACATTTGCATGACACCTCTTCACCAAAATAAATACCTGAGATTAATTTAATAAGTATTTAGGTCTGACAGATAATGAGGTTGCGTTTCAGTCAAAAAATGTGGAACATTCCATGAGGTCCCCATCTGGGGACGCTGGCATAGCCAATAACATACAAAATATGTTATTACTTCATAAGAGTGATCAGGAAATAAAAAGTCAATAACATAAGGGCTTCACAGCTATTAGTTCAGTAAAATTGTGTATAAATGACAATCATACTCACCCATGCAGATCTTGGGTAGATGATTAGTGTTTGCCATTTTGCTCAAACTTTTCCTAGTTTGAGTCCTCAATAATAGAGTCTGATTAGAAAAAAATGATAAATTGAATTCACATGTCAGTAATTTACAGTTTAAGAAGAAATTGACTTTCATTCTGTATATTCAGCCTGGACCACTTTGTCCACTTTGCAAAGTGTGACTTGTTTTGGGACATGTCTAGTGATTTTTGTGTTATTTATAACTTACTGTGAACAGAGAACAGTTTTGTTTGGGAAAGAAGAGACGAAGAATAGGAGGATGAGGCCTCATTATAATAGGCATCAGCTGGTGAGAGAAAGAAGCAAAGGAACTGATACACAGAAGTGGAAAAAGAATCACCTATGATAAACTGGAGTCATTTCTCAGTTTTCCAAGAATTAACCCTGATTATGTATGGTTGGATAAGGCAACAAAAGAACCAACTAAGTATCAGGAAGATAGGCATATGGAATGGCACATAGAGAACAAGTTGAGCTAGCAAGAATTTTGGAATACTAAACTCTGTTAGTGATTCATTCTGATTATTTAGACACATGGGTTAAATAAACCTCATCAATCTATGTATGCTTTAATTTGATTCAAAGACTGTTACATAGAGGAGGAAACATATGTCATCAACACAATAAAAGTAGACAATTCAGAAATCATCCCAGCATGAAATTAAATGATCAAGTGTTCCAGATGATTTTTGGCTTCTGATTCACTCTTCCAGAGGGTTCTTTAGACTTTCTGGAATGTGCAACAGAAAACTGAGTGCTAGGAATACTATTTATTCTAGATCTTCTCTCCTCTAGATCTATAGGAACTAGTCCTTCCAGAAGAAATAATTTCGTCTGAACCTACAACCATGGTTGCCAATCCTTTAGAATCTGTGCCATGTCTAATTGTACAGGAGAGTTCAAATCATACCCCAGTTTCCATAAACCCATGCGATGTACAAACCCTTTTTAGGGTAATATAAGTATCAACATACATGTACACATAATCTCATTTTAAATGCCTGGAATTTAACATATTTCATATTTAGTATAAGTAAAATAGTTTATAACATAAAGACTTTAAAGCTATTTTTCATTTTTTCATTTCTTTGAACACAGGAAACTAATTTTTCATGGTGGGTTCTTTATGGTTTCATTATTTGAACTTTGCATTTGACTCATTATAGCAAATTTATGTGTAAGCTAGTATTTTTAAGATATGTCTCAGCATGCATCTTTTTTCAATCATTTATTTCAGAAACTTTATTCATCACTTGCTATATGCCTTGCATAGTGCATATGGTTTTAATTAGGCCGTATGTTACAATACCCTGGGGACTTAATCAAGCCTAACTTTTAATCAAGTCTCACTCCAGGCAGAACAAGGTTTTAAACTGGGTAATGAGTTTTTTGTTTTTTTTTTTTAATTCCCAGGTAATTCTAATTTGCATTCAAGTTTGAGAATCACTGATTGAATCTGAAGGCTGCTTTTAAAAGTTAAATGTATTCTTTGAAATTAGTTGCTATTTATGGCCTCAAGAAAAGGGGATGATATAGTTATGGTGTCTGTTCTGTTTCAGCCCAAATCCTCGACAATTAAAAGTATTACTAAAATCATGCAACTGTGACAGAGAAATGCAAATGTATTTCCCCAAAATTAAAGCACAGGCATCATAGTATTCCAAAATGAACACGAACATTCTCATGATTGTAGAACTGATATTCCTTTTATCCCTTTGCAGCTGCCTGCTAGCCTAATTCACAATGTTTAGTCACAGGATAAGAGAGATGGTTTCAAGCATTTTCCACAGATGCTAATGATTGATATAAAAAAAAGACACTCTTGCTTAAAAACTGTTGCTAGGAAACACAATTTGAAGATGAACTCCCCTAGAAAGCCGTCTTCCATCTCGTAATAAGAAAATGTGGTGGTTGCATGGCCTGATTAAAAAACAAAACAGAACTATTAATTCAGTATCCAGAGGGAATTAGTTATAGCCTATAACTAATAGGTTTTATTTGGAAATAGTTTTAGTTTATTTATGTGTTCTAGAACTTCCAGATATTATTTTTTTCTTTGTGTAAGGATAAAATTGTAAGCATATAATAATATTTTTGTCAATAATCACTTTTAAGAGAAATGCACACAAACACAACAATGAACTCATCTTAATTTTTGATAACAATAATTTTCTGACCATTAAAATAATATACTTCTTGTCATAGAAAATTTTAGAAAAGCTAAATATAAAGAAAATATAAAAATATAAGAAAATATATAGAAAATATAAAGAAAATAATAAAGATTCCCCCTTAATGCCATCATATAGAAAAAAACATGTTTGGGTGTGATTTCATTATGTTCTATGTCTTCTAAGTATTGAGGACATGTTAGGTAATAGTTTTTTAGGTTATTTTTCTTTAAGTATGTTCTGAGAGTCACTGCTTTTTAGCATGTAAATTAGTTTAATCCACTTATATTTAATATTTCTTATATAGCTTGATATTTTTATAAAATCTTATTTTATTCTGTTTTATTTTTACTGGCCATACTTTTTCCTTTCCTTTTTTCCTTCTGTCTTTTGGTTGATTTTTTGGGGGTATACTTTGTATTTTTGATGTCATAACATATAACACCTAGTCCTGCTTTTCCATGTAGTATAGTTATAAGCTTTTCTGATCATGATTATTATAAAGCATTTGTAAATATAATTTTAATTACTTATATTCTACTAATATTAGCACTAATAATTCATATATGACTGCTAATTTTAATCTAATATTATGTCATATTGCTCTATTAAAATGTAAATAAATCAAATTATTTCATTAGAATCACTATATCAAAATACCTGAATTCTTTTAATATCCTTGATACATATTACTAAATTATTTATCAGGAGTTGTCTCACTACTAGTTCCTGCAGCCATATACAAAATATCAATCATTGCATTTATATAAACATTGACTATTATTAATTTTAATGCTGCATATTTTTAAAAGTTGCATTTTTAATTTATTTATTAGTCATTTATATTTATTTATTTATCCATTTATCTATTATCATTGTAATAGTCTTTTATATCTGTAGCTGTGTTTTCTTTATAGCTGTCTGTACTGTTTTTGAAGCTTTTCCATAATTTGTATTGTACCGTTAAAATTCATTCATAATTTTTATATATGCAATTTAAAATTTCTTCTTTGTATTTTTTCTATTCAAGAATTTCATATATTTACTTCTTTTTAAAATTAGTTTTATTTTAAGTTGGTTTGATTTTTATTTTTCAACCTTTAATTCATTTGAATTTGTGTTGATGTTTGAAGTGAGATTAGAAAATTTATTGATTCTTTCCAGCTAGCTATCTCATTACTGCAGTGCCCTTTATTAAATTATATATCATATCTTTGCCTGTTAACATTTTCACAAATGAAGAATGTAAGCAGTAGAAAAGTAAGGCGGGGTTTAGATCTCAGTTGCACCACTTACTAGCACTACAATCACCACAATCTTGGGCAATTTGCTTAAACCGCATCCCTCAGTTGTGTTGTCTCTAAAATGAGCACAAGAATGAGTGGGATAATATATGTAAGGTGTCTGACGTGTAGTAAATGCTTAGGAAATATTAGATCTTTTTTTGTTTGTTTTCTTTGAGTTTGAGTCACTCCCTCTCCCAGATTGGAGTGCAGTGGCACCCTTATGGCCACCCCAGCGACGACCCCTGGGCTCGAGCGATCCTTCAGCCTCAGCCTGCCAAGTAGCCGGAACTACAGGCACATGCTACCATGCCCGGATAATTTTTTATTTATGGTAGAGACGATGTCTCGCCAACTTGCCCGGGCTGGTCTCGAACCCACGGCTCAGGCAATTCACTCGCTTCGGTCTCCCAAAGTGCTGGGATTACAGGCCGAGCCACCGATCCCGGCCGAAATATTAGATATATATGTATATATTAAAATGTGTATATTCTTTTCTTTAATCGCATTAGTGGTACAAGTGTTTTTTGGTTACATGGAGGAATTATACCTCTGGACTTTGAGTGTGCCTGAAGATACATTGTACCCAATAGACAGTATTTCATCCCTCACTACCTCCCACCCTCCCAGCATCTGGTTTCTGATGTCTGTTGCACCACTCCGTGTGCCCTGTTGTAATCACAGCTTAGCACCCACTTATAAATAAGAACTTGCAGTATTTGATTTTCCATTACTTCATGAAGTTACTTCCCATAGGGTCATGGCCTTCAGTTCCACCCAAGTTGGTGCACCATTTTTACTTTAATTAAACGTACATAATTTTGGAAAACTTTAATAATATTAAGTCTTATGATTGAGGAAATGGTATATTTTTCAGTTTTTCAATGCTTTTCTTTTCTTTTCTTTTCTTTTGAAAGCAGGATTTATTGAGAGGACAGAAAAGTTCCCACAGTGGGAGGGAACCCAAAGGGGTTGCCCTCAATGCTTTTCAAAGATCTATTTGAAAATATTTAGAGTTTTTTGTTTCTCATAGTGATTATTAAAAATATTACTAGACATCAATTATGTGTTTGTTAATTTTGCAAATGGGGCTTAATTGTCTTTATTTCTAAGTAGTTATTATTAGTACACAAGAAAACTACTGTTTAGTTTATATTTATCATCTTCTTGGCCCTTTGCTGAACTCTCTTAATTCGAGTATTTTATTTAAATCTATTTCTTTTGGTATTCTTGTGTATAATCAGGTTGTATGCAAATAATAGTTTTGCCTCCTCTTTTCTAGTTGTTTGAAATCTAATTTCTACTTCATTTTGAAGCGTATTTGGCTAAGCTTCTAGAGTAGTACTAAATTCATGTATATGACAAATGTTCAACAGGTGTTTTCCATATTTCAGTTACTGTGAAAGGCACTGAGAAAAACAGACCAGAAAATTTCTAAACAAGCTAAAGATGGGTCCTGTCCTCACAGAACTTTAAATCTAGTCCTATGGTTTTAACATGGTAGCATTCTACCAAATGCTGTTGTGTAGGTTGCCTTATTTAGGAGAGATGTTACATAGTCTTCATTTGGTTATTACAAGAGCTTATAGGAGCCATCAATCCTAAGTTATAGTGATAAATCATAGTCTTATTGATGTCTTGATTAATTTTACTTTGTGATGATTGATTTAAGTGTTCTTATTGTGTTATAGACTTTTTAAAATTTGAAAACAACTATGATAGTGCTCTCAGATCATTATGTATAACGAATATATATTTTAATTGCCCATACTCTCAAAAATAAGCTACTGATTTTCTATAGAAAAATGTTAAAATAACCTGCATATTTTAAAAAAGAATTATTTGTGGTTATGTTACTTTAAATTTGAAGAAGAAATATCTTGAGTGTTAAAAGGCAATATTAGAAATATAATTCAAGTGTATAATATGAGATTGGTCACCTATGACTTCTATAAACATAGGAATAAGTCAGGATATGGTTTGCAATTTTAATTTATGGTTATTTGTCTTAAACGGTAGATTAGGTTTTTCAAAAAATAGGTTAACAAACAAAAAAAAGCAAACAAATTGACATGTTTGTTTGTGTTTTTTTGTTTTGTTTTAAGAGTGAGTATTCTTTTCATGGACTACTGAAACATGGGAGGAAGATAGGAAGAATTTTGTCAAAGCAAATTGCCAGCTGGTGAGAAAGACAGCAAGGCTTTTGCACTATATAAAATATAGAACCATTTTATCAGTTTAGTCACTAGAGTAAGAGTCTAACAAGTATCTCTTTATAAACAAAGCAAGAATGAGGAATGTGTGAGATGCAGCAAAGGAAGAGATCCCTTTCCTTGGCTTAGCATAGAGAACAAAACTATTTACAGGAGGGGTACTCATATAGACAGGAACAAAGCCTTGCTTCCCTCCCCACCATTCAGTTCAGCCCCAAATTTCTCTCCAGTGGCTGTTCAGGCCTATATGAGGGATTTACTCTGTGGAACCAGTGAGTAGAAATCCCCTGAGCGTTTGACTAGAACTGTGAAAAATCAAAATGTTTGAAAATTCCTTCTTGAGTTATTTTCTGTAAGAGTTCAGCTGCCTGCCTAAGGTATTTATTTTCCATCTGTACAGTAAATGCATTTATAGTGGGAGGGAGATTTGTAAAAAGTTGGTGAGAAGTAGCTAGTAGTTAGGCCTATAATTAGAATCACTGCTTCTCATTAACTAGATTTTAGCCATAATGTGGAGAGGAAACAGCAGTGACACAGGATGTTATGAGTAATTTATCTCCATTTTACTCACAGTCAGAAGACTCTTTAGAATTAGTAAAGAAATATTTAATTAGAAAACAGAAGAATCGGGCAAAGAAGAACAATTTTGAATAACATGCATTGCAAACTTAAAATGCTTTCAGGTAAGAACAGATTGGGTGTACCAAGATGATCTCTAAAAATTTCCTCCCACAGCAAATAAGAACTAAATATAAATATATGTAATATATTAAAGACTTCTATCATTACTAATTTTTTAGTTCATAAATTATCTATGACCATCTTAATTTTAAAGTGGAAAATTTATTTTGCATTTCTGAGTTTGTATTATAAAGGATTTGAATACATCACCTTTCATTGACATGCTATGTGAAATATTTTAATAATACCATGTCATCAATACTGACTATGATTTTAAAGTTTAATAAAAATATGGAAAGTGATGAAAAAAATGAAATAAAACAAAACAAAATTACTAAAACAGTTAAAAATGGTAGTAAAGTTTGAATGGAATTGAAGAAAAGAAAAAGGTCAATTGGAACATCATTACTTTTCAGTCTTTTCAGTTTACCTCTTCAGATATTCTGAACAAATATTAAATATATATATTTTTTAAGTTGGAGTTCATTCTGTGGCCCAGACTGGAGAGCAGTAGCACGCTCATGGCCACCCCAGTATCAACCTGCTGGACTCCAGCGATCCTTCCGCCTCAGCCTTCCAAGTATCTGGAACTACAGGCTCACCACTACCAAGCCTGGCTCATTTTTTTAATTTACCGTAGAGATGAGGTCTCACCAAGTTGCCCAGGCTGGTCTCGAATCCGCAGGCTCAGGCAATCCACTTGCCTCAGCCTCCCAAAGTGCTGGGATTACAGCCTGAGCCACTGAACCCGACCTATTAAGCAATTCTTTTAGGACAGTGAAATAGTCATAACTCTCAAAGCAATTTGCTAATTTATACATTTGGGAATTCTAAAAATGTTTATAAGCATTTACTGTGCAATAGGCATTGTGATAGTTTCCAAGTTTTTGAAGCCTCAGATCAATGGGAAAGTCAGATATTGAAAGTTATTTAATCATAAAGTAATACTTGCCCTAAAAGAAAAGCATAGATGGTATAGATCTCAGTGTGTCATTATGAGTATTAAATAAGATAATTCACATAAAGGACAGACAATGACGCTAGTGGAATTTAACTCTCATACATAATCCAGTGATGAGAAACATAAAGAAGATGAGTATTATGCCGAAGATGAAGTTCTAAGGTACAGGTGCCACCATTTCTTACCGCTAATTATTTAACTCCTCTTGACCTCATTTTCTTGATTTCATATTGGAATTGATAATAGTTATCTACAGATAATTATGAAGATGAAAGATATATGTAAACTATCTGCCCATTGTCCAGTATCTGAAACAGTAGATGTTCAACAAATGAATAATTTTATTTACTAGACCTCTACCTATGGGATAGTAATCCAGAATACTATGCAGATATTACCAATAAAAAGCAATATGGAGACATCTCTGGTAAATTCGGAAAATAACATATGATCTGGACTGTCTGTAAGATCATTTGTAAGCTGAGTATTAGTAGCATTCGGCTTTTCCTGTGACTTCCCATTGTATTTTATATCTCCCTCTCTCTCTTATTGTTGTTATTTTACTAGAGTTTATTTTTAAGAGCAGTTTAAGTTCACAGCAGCATTGAAGAGAAAGTACAGAGAATTCCCATAACCCCCTGTAACCCTCTCCTACTCACAGTCTTCCCCATTATCAATCTCCCACACCAAAGTGGTACATTTGTTACAATTGAGAAACCTACAGTGATACATCATAATCACCCAGTGTCCACAGTTTGCATTAGGATTCACTCTTGCTGTGTACATTCTCTGGATTTGGACAAATTTATAATTTTAATTGTTTTGCCTTCTCCAGAACATCATCTGGTTGGAATCCTATAGTATGTAGCCTTTTCAGATTGGCTTCTTTCATTTTGTAATATGCATTTAAATTTCCTCAATGTGTTTTCATGGTTTGACAGCTCATCTCTTTTTAGCAATGTATAATAATCCATTGCCTGAATGTACCACAGATTATTTATCTATTTCCCTACTAAATGATGTCTTAGTTAGGTCCAAACTTTGGCAATTAATAACGCTGCTTAAACATCCTTGTGCCAATTTTGGTACCGACATAAATTCTCGTCTCCTTTGGGTAAATAATAGTAAGTGGGATTATTGGATCATATGGTAAGAGTATGGTTAGTTTTATAAGGAACTGCTAAACTGTCTTCCAAAGTGACTGTAACATTTTGCATTCCCACCAGCATTAAACAAGAGTTCCTATTGTTCCACATCCTTTCCAGCATTTGGTGTTGTCAGTGTTTTGGATTTTTGCCATTCTAATAGGTATATAGTGGTATCTTATTAACATTCTAATTTGTATTTCCTTGATGCTATATGATATTGAGCATCACTTCATATACCTGTTTGCTATCTGCATATCTTCTTTGATGAGGTATCTGTTCAGGTTTTTTGCCAATTTCCTAGTGGGGCTTTTAATTATTATTATTGAGTTTTAAGAGTTATTTGCATATTTTGGTTAATAATCCTTCATAAGATATCTTTTACACATATTTATTCTGGTCTATGACTTGGCTTGATTTCTTGATGGTGTATTTCTGCAGAGCAGGAGTTCTAAATTTTTTTCCTGTTATTTGATCCTTTAATATTGTGAAACCACCAGAGTTCTAAATTTTAACAGAGTCCTGCTCAACCTTTCCTCTTTTCATAGAGTTTTGCCTTTATTGTTTTATCCAAAAAGTTATTTTCACATTCAAGTTCACCTAGATATTCTCCTATGTTATATTCTAGGATTTTTCATAGTTTTTCATTTAAAATTTAGGCTCATAATCAATTTTGAGATAATTTTTGTTATAAGTATAAGGTCTGTATATAGTTTTTTGGGTTGTTTGTGGATGTCCAGTTACTCTAGCACAATTTGTTGAAAAGACTATCTTTTCTCCATTATATTGGCTCCTTTGTCCAAGATCAGTTGACTATATGTGGATCTACTTCTGAGATTTCTATTCTGTCCCATTCATTTATGTGTCTATACTTTCACCACTACCACACTGTTTTGGTTATTACGTGGTCTATGATCTTGCTTTAAACCTTGAAGTTGGATAGTGACAGTCCTTTGACTTTGTTCTTCAGTATGTGTTGACTATTCTGAGTTTTTTACCTCTCCATATAAACTGTAAAATCACTTTGTCAATATCCACAAAATAACTTGCTGAGATTGTGTTTAATCTAAAGATCAAATTGGGAAGAACTGACATTTTGACAATATTGAATTTTTCTATGTTTTCATCTTTATATTTACTTAAATATTTGCTCAGTGAAAGAATAATTTGAATTCCTCCATACTACAGTCAAATCTCAAGGGTCAAATAACCAGCTGGCTGTGAAGATTAAACAAAGCTCTACTACTGAGAATTTGCACTATGAGCCTGTCTGAAGGTGAATGATTCCTGGAACATAAACAATTAGCGTAAGATTATAGGAAGGCCTTAACTACAATGGAGATGAGCTTATCTCAGGTTCAAAAATCTATGATACTGGGCAGACCCCTCACATCCTACTTTTTTGTTTTATAAAATAATATGCATCTCCCAACTGAGTCCAGGTCTCTCATTATCAGCAAGTCTATATTCCTACAAAGTTAGTTGTTTTTTTTTTTTTTAATGAAAGCCTGTATTAGGTTGCTGACTCCTAGTCAAATATAAATATAAATTGCAGAAAAAAAGTGGAATCCTTCCCAAAGAATGAGAAACACAACAGGAGATGGAAAAACCATAATTAAACAGTCATTATTATTATTAGAATGTCAGAAATAATCACTGATTTAGTTGACATTGTGCTTTGACAGGAATGCAAATAATTTTTCAGGACCTAACTTAACAGGAACTGTGCACTCAGAGCTTCTAAAATGGAAGTCTACTTACACAAAGGCAAGAGAGTTAAAACTTGAAACTTTGTAACTTTTTAGCTGACATGGCTGTAGGGCAATTTGCCAACATCTCATTGTATGATGTGTATTAAGAGAACTATAAAAGGCAACACATGGTGCTTTTTGTTTCTCCTGGAGTTCTCAGAGTTAGAGAGGTTCAGTTCAGCAGAATATAAAATTGAAAATTCTCCTTCCCAGAAATTCAAGACACGTGAATCAAAACAAATAGAGTCAAACAAAAATGAAAACAACTGAAGCATGAATAAACAAAAACATGATTGGGCTGAAAGCATAATGTATCTGCTGATAGAAAATTACTTATCAAAATACCAAAATTATTAAACAGGAACATTCTGGTTTAATGATTTCAGATAAAGTTCAAATATAAATTTTAAAATGTGTGATCACTTAGATAATTAAAGTAAAAATGTTACCTTTTACCTAAATTTTCCTGATTAATTGCACATCCTTTCTCTTTACCTTCGCTGTGCAGATTATTATATCATTCTGCATAGTAATGTAAAGAGTTTAGTTTTTAAGCTAATCGAAATCAATGATAATTTAAAATTTTGGAATAGCAGTTTGGGCATGCTGAACTCATAATTGATACTTTATTGAATAAGACTAAAGGTCTTTGCATAGTTATAACAAATTTTATATGTTCAAAATTGGTTCACAAAAATAAGAAGGGATGAATTTCTGCATTCTACAACCTCCAAGTTTCTAATATCTTTATTCTAAGAAATTGAAACTATAGTAGTGATATTCCTTAAATCTCAAAACACTCCGAAAGCAATTATTTAAACATCTGTTTTCCTTTGGCAGCAACTTTAGACTAAAAGTCAGAATATTTCTTCTAAATTTTTAAAGAAAGTAGATAATCTACTGAGAGATTAAAGAGCTACAGGGATGCCAATAGAGCTATCACTGCTTTCTCCCTTATTTTATATTTTTCAGTTAGAGTTATGATGGAGAGAAAAAAAATCATTTCAAATTTATATTTCTGCTGCTTTATTTTACCTCCTTTCATTTGTTCACTGTATAAAACAAATTGGTTAGGAGACTTTATCTAGTACTGGGCTTCAAATGTTATCGGTAGGCAGATCACTTCTAAATAGCTATCCCTCACTCCATTCTTACCTCCAAATTCTGTTCTCATTTATTCAAATGTTTATTTGGTATCTCCACTTGGATGTCTAGTGGGAAACTCAGATTTATTGTGTTCAAACTAAATTCTTGGTTAACTCACTCCCCATCAAAACTCTACCTCCTCTTTGTTAAATAACAACATCTTCCACTCTAATAGCCAACCCAAAAGACAAGCACCAATCCATGAATTCCTCTTTTTCCCCCTTGCCTAGTTCGAACATCTCTGTAGATACTACTCAACCAGTGTTTATTTTTCACTGGTTCATACCCTTCATGGAACCAAGGACCATGTATCTTGGATCTGTTGAATTCCAAAGACCCAGCACAGTGTATATGTATATAGGCACTTAAATATTTTAAAATAAAGAAAATTACTTCCATAACTACATTTGGCAACAAATTTTTGATTTTGAATATCTACATTGCAAATCATACTGGCAACTGCATTGCACTGGAGAATTCATTAGATTATCAAAGAGAAGTCTTATTGTATCCTTCCTTCCAGTTGTCAATACCCAGAGAATGTAAACACAAAGAGTGAACCCTAATTTAAATTGTGGACTTTAGTTAATAGTAATGTATCAATATTACTCATCAACTAACAAAGCTACCTCAATAATGCAAAATGTTAATATACAGTAAACTGTATCTAGGAGAAAAGGGGTATAAGGGAAATCTCTAAAGTTTCTGTTCAGTTTTTCTTTAGACCTAGAACTGCTCTAAAATAAAAATATGTCTCAAGGGAAAAAAAACATATTTCCCTCATTTTATACTATTACATTCTCAAGACATTCAGAGACCTACTTTTTTCCCTAGTTCCCAATGCCTTGTTTTTTTAAAAGCTGAATTTTATTGTGTAACTATCTATCTATTGCCAGGTTATACTTCATTTCCTTTCTTCTGAGATGAAAGGTTAGAATAGTTAGTGCTAATTATATGAAGACTTATGAGGAAATCAGTTCTATGAAATAAAAATATTTCTGAATGAATTTATTACAATGAAGTGGGGAGTGTGATGTAAAGCCACACTGAATAGGATGAATTTTAATGAATTTGGTCTTATTATATAAACTTAATGTTACTCACTAGTCATTAGGGGTTTTTGAACTAGCATTTCTTGACAAGTGTTCTCACTTATTTGAATAAAGACTGGCAGAAAATACATGATAGAATGATTTTTTCCTCTAACAAATTTTCATTTAAAAGGGTTTTGAAAGTCTAGTCTCAAGATAATTCCAAAAATAGGTTACAAAGACTGTTACTCATATTTCTGTTTAGTAGTAAGTTTAGGTTTAATAAAGTGTCAAATTGATAATCAGTTACATGGAAGCCTCAATTCATAACAATATAGTCCATTTATATAGAAATTTTAGATTGCAAAGATGTTTTTCATATATCATCTAGTTTTATATTTACAATCTTCCTGGGAAAATATATAGAACAGATGTTAACTGCTAAATCGATAACCACAGTTTCACAAAGTTAAAAAAAAAAATCAATACCTGAAAGTATCCTAAGCCCAGTTGTATTAGTCTGTTTTTCTGTTGCTTCTAACATACCACATGAAAATGAGTAATTTATAAATGATCAGACTTTCTTACAGTTATGGAGGCTGAGATGTCCAAGGTCAAGGGGCCTCATCTGGTGAGAATCTTCTTGCTGGTGAGAACTCTGTTGAGTCCCAAGGTGGTGCAGGGCATTGCATGGTGAGGGGACTGAGCATGATCAGATGTTTGTTCAGATCTCTTCTTTTTATAAACTCACCAGTTCTACTCCCATGACAATCTGCTAATCCATTAACCCATTAATTGATGAATCTCTAATGGATTATGACTCAATGACCTCTTAAGGTCTCCATCTTTCAATACAGCTATGTTGGGGATTAAGTTTCTACCACATGAAATTTAGGGGACATACTTAAACCATAGCACTAATGTTAACTATTTTGATTTTATTTCATTATATTATAAAGATGTGAGGTACTGGTAAGTGTTAACTACACAAGTAGGTTGCATGCAGTCGAAGTTTGGGCCTCCAAATGGCCCTCACTTCCCCTGGTTTGGGACCAAGTACCCTTTGTGTTGTTACTTGCCCCCATCCTTCCTACCCTCTCTCTTCGGACAGAGCCCTGTGACTGCCGATCCCTCCCTTGTGCTATTGTAATTAATGATCAGGTCCCATGATGCATGAGAACATGCAGTATTCTGTTATTTGTTCTGTGATAGATGACTAAGTATGATGCTCTCCAACTCCATCCAATTTTCTGCAAAGTCCATGATTTTGTTCTTTAGGGCTGTATAATACTCCATCATGTATACGTACCACATTTTCTTTATCCTGTCCATTTTCAGTGGGCAGTAGGGTAGGTCCCATGTTTCTGCTATTGTGAATAGTACAGCAATCAATGTTAACTAATAGCAGTTCTTGTGCTTCAAGAGTTCTAAATGAAGGCAGTTGAAGAACTGTTTGTAGATGCTTTTCTTTTAATGATCAGCTCTCTTCTATTGCATTTAAACCTTCTGTGTTATTAAACATGCAGACATTCACACATTCACACACACACACATTTATGATCACACACTCTGTGCAAAGTATTTAAGTTACAATAGGAATATGAAGATATGTATAAGGCACGTTCTTTTTCCTCAATAGTTTATAATGTAGTTAAGGATAAAGAGAACCTATCACAGGTGTCCTATGCTCATTTTTCATACATTTTTCATAATTATATATTATTATCTCCATTCTACCAATGCTGAAATAACTTTCCCAAAGCTACCCGGCCATGTGAAATAGGTCTGACTGCACTCACAATCTGTACTCTTGACTCTCCGTCCCACTGCCTTTGAGAATGCACAAGTCTAAAATTCTCTGAGCATAAGTCCAGATTTTTTAGGATAGTTTTATAGTCAGTTATTCTGTTCTACTTATCTTCATAGGCCAGCAAGACATATCAGGAACACCAAATTTCAGCAAAGAAACTACTTCTCCAAATACTTTTTTCTTAACCCCTGAAATTGTCTTCAATTATTTTTTTCTAATCTAGTGCTCCTATATTCAGTTGGAAGTGGCCTTGTGTTTAAAAGATAAGCAACAACATGATAATAAGGTGTCTGTAGGTGTGTCAAATGACAGCTCCAATCCTTTAGACAAGGGAGAGGTCCTCAGAAGAGGAGGTTATCAGAAGAGATCCATTCTATAAAGATGAAGCTTAGTCTAGTTCTTGAAATGTGATAGAGATTTTTGTTTTCTTATCTATAAACTATGGTTATTAATAGTAGCTACACCTTGGGAGGTTAGGGATTGCCTGAGCCCGTGGGTTTGAGACCCGCCTGGGCAACTTGGTGAGACCTCATCTCTACAATAAATCAAAAAATTAACCGGGCATGGTAGCGCGCGCCTGTAGTTCCAGCTATTTGGAAGGCTGAGGCGGAAGGATCGCCAGAGCCCAGCAGGTCGAGGCTGCAGTGGCCGGGAGCAGCCACTGCACTCCAGCCTGGGCAACAGAGTGAGACTCCAACTCAAAGAAAAAAAAAAAAATAGTAGCTACTTGACTGGTTCATGTGAAAATTTATTGAGTTAAGCTCTTAAAACTGAGCCTGATTTGCAAGTTGAGAGCTGTAATGTAGATAATTACTAAGCTAAGGACTTTTAATTTAACTTTTTATTTCTATAGTTTAGCAATAATGCCTAACATATAAAAACACTCAGTAGATATTTGCTGAGTGGATGATGAAATGATGGTATATCACTGACACATTTTGAGCCAGAGAGTAAGAGAGCTATATTTTTTGAAGGTAGGTTGAATTTTGCATTGTTTACTGTTACAAAGATTTGGATACGTGTTCTTTAAAATAATGAATGCATAGGCAAAGATTTCTCTTGGTAGCAGGGATCAAACTGCAGATCCATTGAGTTGTCTCTAAAGTTTGTACTTAACTAGACGCTAATCTTCTGAAGTTTGAGAACCTGTCTCTATTTCTATTACCAACGGGGGCTTGAATGAAGCCTTTCACATAGTAGATACTTAAGGAATATTTGTTGATTGATAAACTTGGATTTGAATAAATAAAATAATTACATTAAGGAATAATTAGATTGAGTTGGTGTAGTACATTCTTGGTTACCAAAATACTTATCTAGCTTTGAGATTTTGAATTGGTAAATATTCATTATTTATAAAAAGCATGTTGCACAGTGTATGATCTCAAGTCCATAAAATTAGAGGTTATGTTCATACACACACAGGACCTAGGACACATTAAACTGTAAACTGCTTGTGATTGTGTGACTTTGTTCTTTTTTTCTTGTGTTTTTTAGTTTTCTATAATGCACATATTAACTTTAAAAAATAAAGATTATTTTTCAAAACCAAAAGGGAGAGAATAATTAAAGATATTCTCAGAAGCTATAGAATTTCTTTTATTTAGATACTAGTTTTTATATAATTAATATCTTTTCTCTGTAATTTCGCATAACTGGAGGTATGTATTTATGCCAGCCTTACTGACAACTTAATTAATGTCTGATACAAACTTGAATAAAAAGGGAAAAATCTCTCTGTATAGCCCAAGACCCTACTACTAATGTAAATCTAAAACCTTAGTGCCTTGGGGGCATCAGTATGCAGGAGTAGGGGAATTTTTCCAAAATGTGTTCTGGTAATGAAAACTTTAAAAGGAGCTGGAAGAACAAACTACTTAGGATTAAGTATTAGGATGACATTTTCTTGCAGAACTATTCAGCAGCAACTAATTATCTGTGGTAGAAACCAAAAATTCAAACATGGCATTAAAGAAGCCATAATTTGATGACACTTTCCTTGCCAAGTATATTTCTCAAATGTTCCCATGAATGTATGCCGTGACTATACTGGACTCTTCAAGGTTCTCTGGATTTGACCTTTATCTTCCTTCTGTTTTCACAATTGCTACTTCCTTCTGCTCTCCTGGATCTACTTGTCAAATATGGAACAATGATTTGCTTTTAGTAATTGCTCAATACATTTCTTTAACAAATGTTATTTGAATATCGAGGATGTGTTAGGTAATGTAGGGTATTGAAAAAGGAGTCAGATAGTCTTTGCTGTTGAGGAGTTTATAATTTAGAAAGTCACTCCTTGAATAAATATCTTTAACCTACCAATACTTATGCTGTTCCTACAAAATGTCTGGACATAGTAGATACTTTGTAAATATGTATAAAATAAATTAATAAATAATTTAAAATACCCTTCATTTTCCTTTGTATTATTATTTTGTTGTATTCTCTTCAAAGAGAATGCAATAAATTTCTTGGTCTTTGAACAGTTTGCAATGAAAACAGATGTCTGTAATGGTAAAGTTGCAAAATATTTCATTGAAGTCCACTTATATGTGTTTCAAAAGTAAATGCTTGTTGATTGTTTTAATTGAAGTGCATTTATTTATTTATTTATGCCACATTTATTTTATTGGAACTTGTCTCATTAAAATTGAAGCATAACAGCAGTATTTTGATAAATAGGTAAGATGAAATAAAAGTACCAAAAAGAAAATATTCTATTGGTAATGGGTTTCCTACTTAATCTTACTATCAGAATTTGAAGCTTGATCTCCTTTCTGACAAATCAGTGATGCTGGCTGAAGTATCATTCTAAAGTAAAATATCATTCTAGAAGTATCCATCATTTCAACTGACTGAAAGTATCACTCTAAAAGTAATAATAATCTCAAGCTTCTGAAAACTCTAATCTGCTGAAAATATTTCAAATACCAGTGATTTAAGCTTTTGTTTATTTTTTAATTTTTAATTTTTTAATT
This sequence comes from Cephalopachus bancanus, assembly GCA_027257055.1. Taxonomy (NCBI): domain Eukaryota; kingdom Metazoa; phylum Chordata; class Mammalia; order Primates; family Tarsiidae; genus Cephalopachus; species Cephalopachus bancanus. The sequence continues at coordinate 4,010,546 of JAPVLO010000076.1, forward strand.
TTTAATTTTAAAGATGTAGGCTACAATTCAGCATTAGGTATACAAATGTTCATTGTGCAGGTACCCTTGTTGATGCGGTATCTCTCCCTCCCCTGACAGTTCAATCCCTTTCTTGTTGTATTATGATAATTGTTCAAAGTCTGCTTGTGAGTGAGAACATGTGGTACTCAGTTCTTTGTTTCTGTGACAGATCACTCAGTATTACAGACTCTAAGTCCATCTAAGTTGCTGCGAAGTTCATAAATTTGTCCTTTATGGCTGTGTAATGTTTCATAGTGTAGATATACCATATTTTTTTATCTAGTCCTTTTGTGATGGGCAGCACAGTTGATTTCATGTCTTTGCTATTGTGAATAATGCTGCAATAAACATGCATGTGCAGGTGTATTTTTCACAGAGTGATTTGAGTTCCTCTGGGCATATTCCCAGTTGGGGGATTATGGGATCGTATGGAAGGTCGATTTTTAGATCTTTTAGTAATTGCCATATTGTTTTCCACAGAGATTGTACTAGTTTACACTCCCACCAACTGTGTAGAAGTATTTCCTTTTTGCCGCATTCTCTCCAGCATCTGTTGTTTTTTGCGCTATTGATGATGGCCATCCTTTCTGGAGTTAGGTGGTTTCTCAGTGTGGTTTTAATTTGCATTTCTTTGATGACTAGAGAAGGTGAGCATGTATCTGTCACCTGCTCTTATATCTTCTTTTGAGAAGTGTCTATTCATATCTTTTGCACACTTTGTAATGGAGCTGTTTTTTTTTTTTTTTATTTTCAGCATATTTGAGTTCCTTGTAGATCCTAGATGTTAGGCCTTTGTCAGATATACAGTTGGCAAATATTTGTTCCCAGTCTGTGGGCTGTCTCCCCACTCTCTCGATGATTTCCCTGGCTTTTCAGAAGCTTGTCAGTTTGATGAGGTCCCAATTGTCTATCTTATCTCTTATGGCATGGGCACTTAGGGTTTTGACCAGAAATTGGTTGCCAGTTCCAATTTCCATAAGTGTGTCTCCTGTGTTTCCTGAGGTTCTTACAGTTTGAGGTTTTACATTTAGGTCTTTGATCCATTTAGAGTTGATTTTTGTGTATAGTGATAGGCAGGGGTCTTGTTTTAATCTTTGCATATGTTCAGCCAGGTTTTCCAGCACCGTTGATTGAATAGGTTCTCTTCTCCCCAGTGGTTGATGGTGGAGTCTTTGTCGAAGATGAATTGGTTGAGAAATTAAGGTTTTGCTTCTGGGATCTCTATCCTGTTCCATTTGTCTATATGCCAGTTCTTGTACCAATACCAGGCTGTTTTGATTATTATTGCTTTAAAGTTTTCTTATTGTTGTTTAAAGTATGAGAGTGTGATACCTCCCACTTTGTTGTTGTTTTGCTGAGGATTATATTGTTAGATGTGGAAAAAGCTTTCAATAAAATCCAGCACCCCTTCTTGATGAAAACCCTTGAACATCTAGGTATAGATGGAATATACCTCAAAATAATAAGAGCCATCTACGAGAAACCCACAGCCAACATACTGCTAAACAGACAGAAATTGGAAATATTTCCCCAGAAAACTGGAGCAAAACAAGGCTGCCCACTCTCACCCGTCCTGTTCAACATAGTATTGGAAGTTCTGTCTAGAGCAATCAGAGAAGAGAAGGAAATCAGGGATATCCATATAGGAAAAGAGGAAGTAAAGTTATCCCTTTTTGCAAAGAACATGATTCTATACTTGAAATCCCAAGAGAATCTGTCAAAAGCTTCCTTGCACTGATAAAGGACTTTGGCAAAGTATCAGGATATAAAATAAATGTGTAAAAGACAGTCACATTCCTATACACCAACAATAAACAAACAGAAACCCAAATGAAGTGCATTTAAAAGAAAATGATCTTATGCTGTTTCTAGAAATAGGTGCCTAAATTATTTGGGTATGAATTATTCATCAGTTTAAGTACTGAGGCAATGACATTCAGTCAGCAATTGCTCTCTTTTATCTAAAAAGCATGTCAAGGGTTACATCATGCTCTCTCAAGAGAAATATACCTTCCATATGGTATATCTTGTAACCTGACCAGTGTATACTTCTTACCTTGAACAAAAATAATAGGAGTTACAAGTCATCAGCCTTATTTTCCCCTCCTGGGTAGTCTTTTGTCTGAAGACACCAAAAAATTCTATGTATCTTTGGACTGGTGAAGTAGATGAGATGCCTCCTCTGTTACACAGAGGACAGACAGATACTGTGCAGCGTGGAGCAGTTTCTAATATAATCCTGTGCAGCAACATTAGGACAATAACTTAGAGTGGAACCTCAGAAAGCAGAGTGGCAGTAGCAACTGGGCCTTTTTGTTAGGCATGGGTATCTCTATAAGGGAAATAATGCTACAGAAAGGGAATACTAGTGCTCAGGAAGTGTTCAAAACTCCCAACTGAGTGAGCTCTTGGATCTGGCACTGTTTCTTTATAGGTTTTGTCCTTTTGTGTTTATGTGTGAGAACAAAAGGGAAAGAAGTTTGAACATTCTGTCTTACTGACATGGGATTTCTTTTCTGCTGTCAAAAATGTATTAAATCCTACTTTAGATTTTTAGATATGATTCACAGGGAAGGTATCACACAGCACATTTCTTTGTAGTAGTCTAGTTATGTCAGATCAGTTTGAATTGCAGTTGAGCAACAAAAGTTCAAAGCACATTCGGTCAGGTCATGATATTCCAGTAAGAGAGTATCATGTAAAAGTCAGAAACCTTCTAGGTATTAGTCAAGGCAACACATAGAAATGCCTTGTTTTTTACAAAATGACAAAGTAAATCAGATGTAGACATAGGGATTATTTATTTCTCACTTTGACCAAATGTCATCCAAAGTATAATGTAGACATTATTTTAAAAGGTATGCTGTTAAATATCATGCATCTTCTGATTTTTAGAGTGCCGTGGCTAAAGATGTGGACTCCATACACATTTGCATGCATAGATCTACTGAAGCATTGTTCTCTGTGAGTGCTGGAAATATTCCAAACTTTAATATACTTACTGCAATAATTCTTTAATTTTAGTATGCCTACCAAGTATTTGGGAAACTTGATTAAAATGCATATACTTAAGTTATTCTCCCAGAAATGCTAATTATTCTTGCAAGTTGCTCAGGAATCTTATTAACAAGCATAGCCCAAATGCTGTTAATGTAGGTGGCCCCTGAACCACAGTTTGGAAAACACTGACTCAGCATTATAAAAAATAGTTGATCATTGGATATACAAAATATTCTTTGTTATGATATAGATCAAGGACAGATATTATGCATTTTTTAAATTAAACAATAAACAATAGGGGATTTAAATATATCTGGAACAGGCAAATTCAAACACTGGCTCTGTCACTAACTGTGTTTCTTTGGTTAATTCATATAATCCTTACAACTCAGTTCATCTCTAGAAATGGCTGCTTGGGAGAAAAAATCTGTAGTCTTTTTTGAAGATATGGATATTAATTGAGTGCTGAAAGCACAGCCTGCATTTTATAGAGCAACTGACTGCTCACATTTTTAGATAATTGAATTTATAATTAAATTAATTACTCATTTATTTTTAAAATGATGTAATGCATGCAGAGGAAATTAAAAATAGTGAAACTCCATTTGCAATATTTATAGCACATATTTTTTTGCAGGATAATTTAAGCTCATGGTGTCACACAGGACTATAACTGATACAGTCATGCTTACTCACTGGAATTTCAAGAAACTATCATTTTTAGGTGCTACAATAAATAGAAAGGCCTACATAGATTTTTTGTCCTACATTTTAGGAGTATGTGAATGTGTGGTTATGTACCTCATAGAAAATGAGAAAATGCAGAAAGGACTTGCCAATCTCAAACTATCTCCATCATGGAACTGATATGGTGTAAACTGTAAACCATACAATTATTTTACTTGGAATTGGAAAATTTGAAATGCTGGTGAAAATGGAAATACTAATAACTAGCAAAGCAAGCGATAAAATTTCTTGATTTTCAGCAATTCCAAGAATTACTGATTTAATCAATGAACAAAGTGTTGTTTTATCAAGTAAGATTTAAAATTCACATATTTATTTATGGAATTCCTCTTTCCCATCAGTATATTAACAAAAATTGGTTTATTTCCTCAAGGGCAAAACCATATTTTATTCTACTCTGAATTACCAGACTCTAACCATAGGTTTGGCAAATTATTGCTACTCAAAATATCAGATGAATATTAAAGGAAAGATAAAACATGGTAGGTAAGTTTTAGTAGAAGCTGGGGAAGAATAATGGAGGGTGATTGTTAGTGATTTCCATGAAGGTGCAGAATAGATGGGACTGAATGGGCCAGGTGATGAGTGGAGTGCTGAAGGTTCCAACGTAACCTCAGACACCTAAAGACAACAGAAGCAAGTAACATGTGTATGTGTGTAAAATTTTACAGATTATTAACATGTGCATTATATTATCTGACCCTGACCAAATTTCTCAGATTTCTAGAGATGAGCTGGGTTATAGGGATCATGTGGCTTGCCCCTAGCTGGTAACAGAGCCAGAGATTGAATCCTTCTGTTCCAGATAGATTTAAATTCCCTATTTTTCATTATTTAGTTTTAAAAAGATTCTTAACATCTGTCCTTGCTCTAGATCAAAAGAAAAAATATTTGTGTATTCAATAGTTAACATATTTTTCATAATGCTAAGTCAGTGTTTTCCAAACTGTGATCCAGGGGCCACCTACAGTAACAGCATTTGGGGTATACGTGTAAGTAAGACAACTTGCAAGAATAAAGTTTATGGGGGAATAGCCCACGTATCTGCAATGTAATCAAACTTCTAGTATAATTTTTAGGCATACTAAAATTCAAGAAATATAGTAAAAGCATGTTAAATGAAGGTTGGAACATTTTAAACTCTGAGGATGGCATATTTATTGAGATGTTTTGGAGTTATTAGTATCTCCATCAGTTTACATGTACTTCATACATTCGGGGTTAAGACTACTACCATCTGAGATCCTTGCAGCTCTACATGCTGGTTGAAAAACTTATGATTCTATTCTGGCAAAGGAAGGATTCTGTTTATAATCATTTCAGAAAATGAGGTACTTTTCCTTGTTATGTACCATATTCCTTGGCTCAGAACACTATGTTCTCCAGAAATTTTTATGAAATATATTTGACCATAGCATTAAGCTGTTCAAACATTGTTAATGACTTTGCAGAAAAAGGTTAAGCTGAAATAGGCACAATTTGTTGATGGAGTTTAAAGAAATCTGAAACAGGAGAAGATCATCTAAGGCACAATGTTATTCAGCTGGAGGAAGTTACATCATCTATGTTTAAATTATATTTAATAATCCAAAAATTAATGAAAGAGGTATAATGTTTGCAAGAAAGTGTTTAATGGACCTAGCATTTGAAGTATAGAATCCCCTTTTTAAAATTCAAAGCTAATTTTATTTCAGAAAAATGTCTTTTATTCATTTCACCCATTCTGCTTTTATGTATATGTGGCATAAAGCTTTTACATGTATAAACCACATATCCATACAGATACATTATATAGTCTTCACGGTAGGAACTTAAATCTCCATTTTATAGACTAGGCAACTGGCATCCCAGAGGATTAAGGGACTTTGGCAATAGAGGCAGAATTTCAGATTAAGACTGAGAGTAAAATGTTCCCCAGTTTTGAATTATAAGGTGGGAGTTATTTGCATCTTTTCACCTAGAATACTCTGTGCTTAACTCATAAGTTTCCTCTAATCATTTCCTAGAAATAGAATTTTCTAGCAACTGTTTGTCAGAACCAAAGTAGAGTGATGAGAATGAGGAACACAGGCTAAAGTTTAGGTTAAATTCTCTTTTTAAGATGAGCTGTGTAGAGGATGGAAGTACGTGATTTTTTTGTGCCAAAAAAATCTATTTTTTAAAAATAGAAACGTAACTACTTGTTAACATATATGACGACTACCTCAATATTTCTGAGCTCTTGTTCTCTATGAATGTAAATGATTGTCTAACCATCAGCACAGTGAAAAAATAGTTTCATTGATCTTGATGGGATACCCTTTCATTCTATAGCAGTACTAAATACTTTGCAAATAATTGCTAGTGGCTAAGTGCTTGCCAATGTATTATTGAAACCTTTTTGAATAATGTCTTTGGGCTATCTTGCACCAAAACAATACAGAACAAGAACTAGATGGGGGCTGTCCTGGAGGAAAATACATATCTAGGTATGGGTCAGGCTTCTCAGAAGAAAACCGTAGTGTTGTCCAAAGGAAAAAGGGAAGAGGAGATCCTGACAGTAATGGGAAGAGAGAAGAAAGAATTGAAGAGAATGTGCCATACTGCATTGTCTTACTATATTGTGAAGTGTTGTTTTAATATATGTATAAGAGATGTAGTAAATGATGCTGGAGAAAAGTTGAATTCTTTTAGAAACTAATGTGGTGCTAATCCATGTCAGGGATCAAGCCATCACTAGAGATTCATGGAGTTGTGAGAGGTTGTGAGATGTAGCATCAACTGTGATACCTGATTTATGGCCCGGTCTGAGAGCATGAGAAGCCATGCTCACAGGGCTCTGGGGGCTGGCGACTTTGGCGAGCTGACCAGCACAGCATGACTTCAGGCACAGGAATCATCTTCAGTTCCTGCTTCTGGTTCTTCTGTTATTTCAGTTGTTGAGAAGAAACAAGTCTGCTCCTGTGACTGGCACATATTTGTCAGAGTTGTTTGTTTTCTTCCTCTTCATTTCACTTGCTGCCACATTTTCAGGCCCACAGACGAGGTCAGGGAACTAGCTGTGAATGACTGAGTGATATGTCCTCAAAGGAGAAATAAGAGCAGTTTCTTCTGCATTAGCCATAGTGGGCCAGTTTGCTGCCTTTTCTTCTGTGCTACAGAGGGAGCACAAATGATGGGCTAACTGGTAACACAATAGAACAAATCACCAGTGGAAAACAAATGTATGAACAAGATGTGAAAGATGCTTTTATACCCAAACAACAAGAAACCCATGAAACAAAATAAATTACATGCTGCCAGGGTGATGACTCACTGTCTTTCTGAAAGTGGCAGCATTTTGAAGTGAGGGAAAAGATAGCGTGGTGTAACACAGAGAGGCTCAAAATAATGAAAAACCTTTTCATTCTGATTAGTGTGGGCATATTCAAAGCAGAAAACACAGACTTCCAGAAACACCCAATAAACTGCATATTTTTAAGTGCTTTAAAATATTTATACTTAGGACATCCTCTTCTAGAGTATATTTTTAAACCCTAATGAAGATCAAAGCTCCAGTAAGAGACATGTTTTACTACCTATTGTCAGCATCCTATTCTTATTTTGGGAAACTAAAATTCAGTTTGTTTATGGCAAGTGCTTTGGAATACGGTTATGGACATGGTGCTTTCATTCCTTCATTTATTCAGTAAATGTATATCAAATGACTTCTATCTGTCAGGTATTAGAGTCAAAACAATGAACAAGAATTGTGTTCTCTGCCCTTGTAGGCTTAAGACCTAGTAAAATAATAAATTTATATTTACTGAATGCTTCCAGTAAACATATCACAGGCACAATCTTATGCAGCCCTTACAAGAGTCCTGTGAAATACACATTCTTCCCATATGAGGAAAATTAGAGTCAGAGATTGAGGCAGAATTCAGACCAGATCTGACTTACCCTCTAATTTTTTACTAGGCATTGACACGTGTTCCCATTTACTGTGGTCATTATTGAGAAGGAAATATTAAATTGCACTCTAAACCTAGACAATTCTTCTATAGGATATTTTCAGTTGAAATCATTTGCTGCATCACAATGAATCTTCCATTAGACCTGCCCTGCTTCTTTTTCAAATGACCTATAAAGTTTTTGGATAAATAGACCAAAATATCACCAACATATTCCATCAAAATGAGAAGTCTGAAGCAAACTTCCACAGAAGTTGTTGTAATTCTTCACCTCTGTTTCATTTTCTCTGTGACGGAGTGCTGTCTTCTTTTCACTCAATACCACAACCGCAACAGCAGTTACTTTTAAATTTGAATATCTGTGGGAAGCATATGACATTCTCAAATTCTACATTTATTATTTTAAAAAATTAGAATGCCCTAAAGCCCAATAGTTTCTGCCACTAAACTGCATATGCTTTATATCCTGCTGTGTTGACACATGTATTATCCAAATAATCCTTACAAAAGAAATTGTTTGAAACAACAGTTTTGGCACAGTTTGCCTGTTTGCTTTTTCTAATTTTGTCTTCATTAAAGAAACTCATCCTAATTCATCCTAATTTGTGTACATAAACCAATGAGAATAATTAGAAGCTAATAAGGCCAAGAAAATTTTTAGATGTACTTTTTTGTGTGTGACAAGCTTTAGAAAGCCATAATCAATGTGTACATGTTTCCATAATTTTTATTTCACTCTATACTTTACTTAGATACAAATGATATGATGCACAATCAAAATAAAAAGGTAAAAATCTTTCCATGGATCATTTAATTGATTTCCCTGCCACCTAAAAGAAGTGTTCTTCATTTCTCACCTCCATTAAACTCTTCATTCCTCTGCTCAGTCCAACTTAGGAAAATAAATAAGATAAAATAAAAATTAACGGACTGGGCGAGGTGGTTCATGCCTCTAATCCCAGCACTTTGGGAGGCCAATGCTAGAGGAGTGCCTGAGCCCAGGGGTTCAAGATCATCCTAGGCAACTTGGCCATGAGATCTTGTACCTGTGACAAAACAAAATTATCCGGGTGTGGTGGTGCATACCTGTAGTTCCAGCTGCTAGGAAGGCTGAGGAGCCCAGTAAGTCGAGACTGAGGTGACCGTGAGCATGCCACTGCACTCCAATCTGAGTGACAGAGTGAGATCCCAAATAAACAAACAAACAAACATTCCAGACTTAATACAGTCTATAGTTCTCACTTTCTCACGTGTCTCCAAGAGAAAGAAACCAGTCATAAGTTAATTCTGGCATTTACAAACTGTCTGTTGGATTTTTGTTCCAGGGACATTCTAAATACTTCTTGATGAAATTTTGTCCCATTCCCATTATGTTTTTTCTAATCAATGCAAGTGTTCCAAAAATAAATGAAAACTAATTTGTTTATTGAGCATATGTATAGGAAAGGAAACATATGTTTACCTTGGCCCACATATTACCATGGACCAGGTAAAATTTTGTCCAAACTTTGCAAAGTACTAGGATTCCTGCAAATAAGTGTGGTACATGTGTTTTTAAAATCCATCACAATGAATAGAGTAAACACAGTCTCATATTTTTCTTTAACATATCAGTACAACACAAGCCATCAGTAGAACTTTGTTTTTGCTGTTGGAAGTAATGTTTGCATATATTTATATGTTGAGCACTACAGCATTAGGTGTTTTCCTTTCAACATTGCTTTCATGCTCTATCTTAATCTATGTTTTCACTTAACTCTGTGTTATGAGATCTTTAAAATGTGTTTTAAAGATGATTTAATATCTTATCCAGATAAGACTTCTATTGTGTCCCCAGGGACGAGAGCTCTTTCTAATTTCCTGGGGCATGTTGTTCTTGTGTTCCAATAAGAAGTAGTTGAGTCAGTCAGGAAGTCACCAAATAAATTAAATCTAAGAGTGAAGCAACCCCACTGTAATGACTTGCCTACCTCAAGCAGTCTCATTCCCACCATACTATATTGACAATGGTTTCAATTAAAATGATAACATTGTTTCATGGTTAATAGTATATTGATCCAAACAACTATCTCATTGCCCCAACTTGTGCACATATCTGTGTTCTGAGCAAGCAAACTGTGTCTTTTATTTTTGATTCCTCTTATCTACATGCTTAGTCACAGTGATGGATATACCACAAAAATCTTTATCTTATAGTATTACAATAATTGTTCAAGGTCCACTAATGACTGAACATGTGATACTCAGTTCTTTGTTTCTGTGAGAGATCACTCTACGATAGACTCTAAGTCCATCCAAGTTGCTATGAAGTTCATAATTTTGTCCTTATTTATGGCTGTGTAATATTCCATCATGTATATGCACTACATTTTTTTAAATCCAGTTCTCTTTTGATGGACAGCACGGTTGGTAACATGTTTTTGCTATTGTGAACAATGCGTCTATAAACATGTGTGTGCAGGTAAATTTTTCACAGAGTGATTTGAGTTCCTCTGGGTATTTTCCCAGTAAGGGGGTCATGTGGTCATAAGGAAGGTGGATTTTTAGACCTTTTAGGAATTACCAAACTGTTTTCCACAGAGGCTGTACTAGTTCACACTCCCACCAACAGTGTAGAAGTGCTCCCTTTTTGCCACATCTTCTCCAGCATCTGTTGTTTTTTAAGTTATTGATGATGGTCATCCTGATTGGAGTTAAGGTGGTATCTCAGTGTGGTTTTAATTTGCCTTCTTTTTTTTCTCCTCTTGATGCAGGTGTGTAATATTATTCAACTGCCAAAAAGCTAAAGCTTCTTACATTTTTTCTTTGGAAAATTGAACTTGACTTCTACTGAACACAAGATGAAAATGTGGTTACTGATCAGTCATCTTGCAATATCTTTGTCCACCTGTCTAGCAGGTAAGAAATATCCTTCACATATTCTCCATACATTATGTCAGCATAATCAATATGTGTGTTTGTTTCACTAAATCTTTTATATGAAGCTAGAATTAATATTTTCTTTTGACATCTGAGTCAGACAAATAAACAAATATATATTCAGGTTGACCCTATTTTTATTTTTACTTTCAATTAAGATTTTTAAAAATGTAGTCAATTTTGTATAGTAGTGTGCTGGTATTCATTTAAATTCTGGATCTCTGGGGGAAAATTTTTTTTGGTGAGTAGCAATTGTTTATTACTGGAGAATAAATACTCCCACTATGACCAATTTTAACTTGACATTATTTAATGTGAAATTGAAAAAGGTGTGCAACAGCTCACCATTATATATTTTCACCATTCAAATGCAAGAGAAACCCCAAAGGCATAGAAAATAGTAACATATAGTATAAAAAACAGACAAACAAACAAACAACAACAATAAAAAACTAGAAAGTAATGGGTTTAAGCATCTGTTCCCTTTATTCTTAATATAATGTATTTATTTGTAAGCTAATAAAATGTTTAATACTGGCTGTGTTTGACAACTGATTCACAGCATATCTGCGCATATATGAAGACAGTTTAACCTTAGTGGCAAAGTGCCACTACTCTCATTTCATTGGCTGGCATCTGCGTTATTTTAGTAATGTTTGAAATCACAGTTCAAAGAATCGTTTTGGGATCAAAATTGCTTTTTCTTTTTTTTTAGAGTTTACATGGCACAGAAGATATGGGCATGGAGGTAAGTTGAGAAAAGGATAAACCTTTTAAATAGTTTTTCGTAACTGAGTCTTATTTTATTTGTGCTTTAAACTCTTAGCTCTCTAAACCTTAAAGCAAATGGCTAATGTTAGATCACTTGGAAATTTTGTAAAATGTTTTTCCTGGGATCACAGGCTACTTGCTAGATGCTGAAATGAATAAATGTATACATCACAAACAAATATCCTATTAGAGGATTGTAGCATGTGGAAAATATTCAATGTGGCTTATAATTTTTCCCCTGCATGCTTTTCAACAATGCTATGCTACTAAAATTTGAAGCAATATTTTAAATGTTGTAAGTATCTAACTTATTTTTGAAAGCCTTTTGCTTTGCTGCAAAAGAGATAACTAAATTAGCAATCTTGGAATCTTAAGATATAGCTCAATTTGAACTCCACAGATTTTGACTCTAGTAAACACAATTTATTGTTTAAGATGAATTGGATAAAATGAGCAATCCTGCCAGTTTAGATTCTACTTTGGCCACTGACAGCTCTTGCAAAATGGGGGCTGCCTGATATACTGAAATAATGCAGTCTAGAGTGAGACCAGCCTGGATTTGCACCTTCAACCTGGCATGCACCAGTTTATATTGTGTAAATCACAAAATTTCTATGAACTGTGGCTTTGCAATATGTAAAAATACAGATTTTTAATATATTACTATATTATATTAATTATAAGTATAATTTGTGTATTAGTTTCCTAGGACTGCCACAAACTGAGTGGTTGAGAATAACATGCATCTATTGTTGTGAGGACTACAAAGGAAATGCAATAAAAACTTCAGTCATAGTGACTGATAAAGTAATTCCTCAGTGAACATAGCAATACTATTAACATATAAAAGCCACCACTGAGTAATGGTAGGAGAACAAAAAATAAGAAAGAATTGCCGAACAGCCAGTGCTACAATTTGCACACCAAATCAAGGATATCCATGCCAGCCGGGTGAGAAGAACTTCCACTTGTAAGATTGAAGGGAAGGAATTTCTTAGTCTGAATTCTACCTCAGCCATTTCTGTATCCACCTTGTGGTTGGGACTTACTGTATGTAAGCTGTATAAAGAGCTGTTAAGGTATGTCCCTTGACTTTGAGAGCTGTATCATGTAGTAGGGAATAAGAAAAGTGAGTAGATTACAACTTTATAAGAAAATTTATGATGGGTGATTTTAAACAAATTATTTAAGGAACTGTGACTTATTTAATGATAGAGGTAGTAGGTAAGGGAAATGAAGTATTTTAAATGTTAAAAGTAGAAATAATTCTAAATAGAGGAAGTGACACAAAAGTATAGAGGTTGAGAATTATGGACTGGTGTTTGATCTATGTTTTCCCAAGAATTAAAAAAGAAATGGTCTTCAGGATGCTAGTTGGAATTACATTAAAAAGGACTTCATTGTCAAATAAATATGAGGAAAAAACTGGTACATTAAAGTTTAATCTTTTATATCAACTTTAAGTAATACGTATTTATAGTACTTATATAGTAAGTATAATATATGTGTTAGTTTCCTAGGACGGCCATAATAAAGTACCACAAGCCAAAGTCAAAATTGTCAGTAGAACCCTGCTCACTCTGAAACCTGGAGAGGAAGGCTTCTTCCTTGCTTCTTTCAGCTTATTGGTGGCCCCATATGTTCCTTGGCTTGTAGCAGCATAATTTCAAGTTCACGTGGCATTCATCCTGTGTCCCGTCACATAACCTTCCTTCTGTGTATGTCTGTCTCTGTGTCCAAATTTCCCCTTTTCATAAGGATACTAGTCATATCGAATTAGGACCTTTCTAATGACCTCATTTTAATTTTAATACCTTGTTAAAGACTCTATTTCCAAATGAAGTCACATTCTAATGGACTGGGAATTAGGACTTCAACATGTCTTTTCTTAGGGGGTGGGAGGACAAAATTCCACCTACAGCATTACCCTAAATAAAAAGTATTATGACTCTCTGAGGAGAGAAGAGCCATAAAATATCTACATGTGTCCAAGCTTATTTGACCATCCTACTGATAGTCACTAAGGAAAACACACACACACACACACACACACACATGCACACACACACACACACGCACACACACACACACACACCCCAAAATAAACAAAAACATTTATGTTAAATTATATTCATGACTACTAACTTCAAGTGGACAGCCAGGACGGCCCAGCAATCACACTCCACTTCTCCAGTGCTTTCATTTTCTCTCATGTCAAAGTGGCTCTTCTATCCTCAAACCTTCAACAACTTCTTGCCCATATTTACATTCTTTTTTTTTATTTTTGAAAAATTATTTATTTTAAATATGTGAAGTACAATTTAGGGATAGGTATACAAATGTTCATTATGGAGGTACCCTTGGTGATGAGGTGCGTCCCCCTCTCCTGCCGGCCTGGCAATTTCCCACTACTGCCAATCCCTTTCTTACAGTATTATGATAGTTGTTCACAGTCTACTTATGAGTGAGAACATGTGATATTTGGTTCTTTGTTTTTGTGATAGATCACTCAGGATTATAGCCTCTAAGTCCATCTAAGTTACTGCGAAGCCCATACTTACTTTCAAAATAACTTTGCTTCTTATTGCTCAGAGAATTAGGAAACAACCAAAAGATAACCCCACAAGCTCACTTTACCCCCTCTGCTCACCTCCTATGTCTATGCACATTTACTCTACCCTCCTGCCTTAGATGATCTCACCATACCAAGTTCCACCCAGGTACACCAGGTTCTATCTTGTCTGGCCTTTTAAAATTAATTGCTACAGCAGTTGTCTCCTCTCTGTCCTCATGATCAGTTTCTCCCTTTCTGGATTATTGCCATCAACATGCAAAAATTCTGTAATGTTTGTCACTAAAAACATAATCCAGGCTGGGTGTGTGGCTCATGCCTACAATCCCAGCACTTTGGGAGGCCAAGGTGAGATTGCCTGAGCCCACAGGTTTGAGACCAGCCAGGGCAACTTGGTGAGAACTCATCTCTACAATAAGTCAATAAAAATGAGCCAGATATGATGGTGCATGCCTGTAGTTCCAGTTACTTGAAAGGCTAAGGCAGAAGGATAACCTGAGCCCAGCAGGTCAAGGCTGCAGTGGTCGTGTGCATGCCACTGCACTCCAGCCTGGGCAACAGTCTCCAACTCAAAATAATAATAATAACAATAATAATCCTTCTGAAGTCCTTACACTCTATACAATCTATGACTAATATCCTATTTGTTTCTTCTTTATAGCAAAATTACTTTTAAAAATAGCCTCTCTTTGTTCTTCTCACTTCCTCAACCTATATTCTCCTCTGAATCTCCTGCAAGTGGGTTTTCCTATCAACTCTCAACCAAAACTGCCTTGTCCATGCTACCAATGACTTACCATTAATCCAATGGCAACACTCAGAGATCCTATTTGGCAGGCTGAGAGCAGTGCTGCAGTTCCAAGTATCATGCATAGACATAGCATCTTATAGGTGAAAAGCCTATTTCTTTTGTCTTGTATCTATCACCCTTTAAAAACAAGGAGATTTTTGGAAGAAACATCCCACTAGATGAAAACCTAAAATGTAATTTAGTGAGAAAAAATATGCAGGGAAGAAATAACATAGCAGTATAATATTTATTTTATAAGTATTAGAATATAAAATGATCTATAAATTATACTTTGCACATTTAGAGTTGACTCTATAATATCCAAGGTAATACTGAAAAAACTGTCTTCATTGCTTGGCTGTAGGGCAGATAAATTTCACATATCATTCTAGTACTTGCACCAATGTTTCCTGAATACTTAAGAAACTATACTCACATCTGTTACCAAGTATTGTTCTCAGTACTTTTTAAAACCTGTAAATATGATTGATATTTTATAGCATTCAGTGATGTTTTCCTATTTTGCGATATGGTCACTCATAGCCCGATCAAAATAGGCTAGAGATGGCCTGAGACAGGTTGGGTCTCAGATTAGGCTCACCAGTCAGATTATGCTATTTACCAAGGGAGCCAAAAAATGTATACACATTCTAAGAGATGTTATCTATGTATTACTTTTTGAAGTTGAATTGAATTACAGTAGCAATGTGAAATTACAGATGTCAAATGTGACTTATATGCATCTTTTGTTATCAGTATATATTGAGTATTATAATTTTAATGCAGTTTTTTTCCTTTCATAAAATGTGTATACTTTTTTTTTTGGCACCCTCTGAATTAGGAAATGGTGAGACATGAGGTAGATGTGAGAAGATGCCCAGTCAGTTACATAAAACAGTGTCTAGATGATTTGGAGGTGGAATACTGGTCAAAGAAGTAACTGCTGTCAAGAGAGGTGCTAGGCTTTCCTTCAGAAGATAAAGCCAAGCAATGGAAAGTTTCGTTCATTTAACCTCTCTGCTAACTTGGTCCTACTCTTCCTTCTAATAACTGCACGTTTTTGAGAGCAACTCATTGCTTTGTATTTTTAGTGATGGTAAATTACTGCAGTGTTACCTATTACCCATGACTGTAGAAGATTGGGGTATCAGAAGATTAAAAGCAAGCATTGTTTTACTCTTGTCAGTGGGGAGTGGTTAGCAGTAAATATAGAAAACTGTACTGTCTGGAAGAAGCATACTTAAAGACAAGTTAAATATCGCTTAATTTAAAGATATTGTTGTATTTCCAGAGAACTTACACCATTCCCACCCCATAATCATTGTAATATTGTAAACATTTCAATATTAGACTCTTCAAATTTTGTTGCCATCACTTTTTTCTAATAGATTTTTATTGAGCTCTTCTTATAACATACTTATCTGCAAATGTGTTTAATAACTAATAGACTGAGATGACATATTGCAGATGAAAAATGGAATATTTCTCAGAATGAATATAAAATGAACAAAAATAACTTTGAAGCACAAATCATAATTTTACTTTCAATTTTCAGAAATGAATAGTAAGATTACAGTGGACCATCTCCAGATAGTGAGGGTTGACATAATCCCATTTTAGATCATACAACTGACTGACATTAATGGTGAAACTTAAAATGGTACTGAAAGAAAAAGCAGTACTTTTGCCTGTCATTCACATATATAAATATGACAGCAAATATTCATACATTATTTCTATTTTGATCAAATTTAAGAACTGTAGTTACTTCTGTAATAGATTTATGATAGTAACATTATATGGTAGAAAATAAATGAGTTTGCATTAAGAATAGATCGAAAGAGTGATATGAAATGTTAAATCTTCAATATCATGAGATGTCATCTATAACTTTGTGCTTTTTAAAAGAAAAATCTATCTAGCAAGAAAAGAAAATGGATTTAAAAATCAATCTTAGTTTTTTAAAAGCATAATCCATATCTGATTCTTGTTTCCTGTGTTTTTACCACCATAACACTTTCAAAGCATCAAACGTTGTTATCTAAGTGTTTCCATGGCTCTAGGAAAGACCAACAGATGATGGTATTTTCTGCAGACTGAGAATATAATATTGCTTATATTGATGGATACTTTACTGATCCTTGTATTATATTATCCTTCAATATTCTTTTCCCTGTATTTGAGCACTCTAGTTGAACTATAGGATAATGAGCTCAGGTACTCTCTTTGGGGAGGGGGGTTATGAGGTTCATATTCAGAGTTTCATGCTGAACATGGGAGTGTAATATAAATGTTTGTTTTGAGTAATTTTACTTTCAAGGGCCCAAATATGTTCCTAAGACAAAATTTATGCAGTAATTTCTAAACCACCAAATGGAATGTATTACTTGGTTCAGGCTTGGAAATTTTAGAAAAATAATTTACACATAGTTAGAAAACAATACTTAACAGAAACACTAATGTGGTGTGAAATATGACCTATTCTAATTTTTGTTCCAGGAGATAGGCAAAGGGACATACTATATCTTAAGTGCAATGTGAAAAATAACTTTAATATTTTATTGGAGATTAGCTTCTATTTTTCATCCTCTAAAGGTTTCATTGTCTATTCCTATAAAGGTCAGATGTAACTGAAGTATTGGAAAATATATACCTATAACTTGTGAAAACTTACTGTCATTGAGAAGAAAAATAACATTAGATACTAATATCCAGTTTGGCCTATAAAAATTCACTCCCAAATTGCTTATTCCTCAAATATATTGACTCAGTATATCCCAATAAGTAGAGCCTCAACATTAGTATGTGACATTCCATTATTTTCAATGGAAATTTCCATTGCTGGTAACTTTTCTAGGAAAAACTCTGCTTATTTTAAAAATACATATATTATCAAGATGAAGAAACTACTTAAAAACATAGTCTCAGTTTTCTAAAAGTTGACCAACTTTTATCTCAAAAGTATATACCTTAAAGTCAAAAGATATCAAAAGAAATATTTAAGAATATTTAATTAAAGAATGAAAATCGAATGAATCTCTACCTAGTGTATGTTTATGTGAACCTGTCTTTATTGTTGTGAAGTACCATGCAATAGTTTAAATAAAGCAATGCTGAATGAATATAACTCACCTTACTTCAAAGATATAAGAGTAGTTCTTTCAAGGAAGCCAATAAAATTATAAATTAAATTGAAAATTTTAAATTATGACTCTTCTTATAATGGCACTAACAGAAGCCACTGCAGAAGCAGACACAGGCCAGAACTGTTTATTTCTACACTGCAAATACAATCATGTACTAGGTTTTTACTAATGCAACACTGTATTTCTTGAGATGAGTTCAATTTAAGTCATATGCAATCACTACTAGACTCCCCATTATTAAATGAGATAGATATTTAGTTAGTTAAAATCTTTCCAAAGTGCTGCTGTGAAGTTGGGAGGATCCAAAGGAAAATTCCTAACACTGAAGACCTGAGATTCTCCTAACAGTGCCTTTCACAGAGCAGAAGTTTTTGATTTTAATAAAATCCAGCCGGGCTTGGTGGCTCAGCCTGTAATCCTGTGCCTTTGGGAGGCTGAGGTGAGTGGATTGCCTGAGCCCGCAGGTTCGAGACCCGCCTGGGCAGCGAGACCTCATCTCTACAATAAATCAAAAAATCAGCCGGCCATGGTGGTGCATGCCTGTAATTCCAGCTGCTCGGAAGGCTGAGGCGGAAGGATCGCCAGAGCCCAGCAGGTGGAGGCTGCGGTGGCCGGGAGCGGCCGCTGCACTCCAGTCTGGGCAACAGAGTGAGACTCCAACTCAAAAAAAAAAAAAAAAATTCAATATACCTTGTTTTTTCCTTCATGGATCATGCTTTTGGCATTGTATCTAAAAACTCATTAACAAGGTTAGCATCAAAGTTAGTAAACAAGGTTAGCATCAAGTCATTGACTGAACTAAGGACAACTAACACCTACAGTGCATCAAACTGTAGCCCCCATGGGGACCACGCTAGCACTGTTATAGGAAGTAGAAACTCAAAATTCTATCTAGTGCAGATCTGTGGTCTTCTGTTTAAAGTATGTGCATAATTGCACATGTTCCTGTCTCCTTAATTCTTAATTCTTATGATCTTATCCATTGGTAATAATATTAATGTCATCATCAGGTTTGTCATATAAATGCAATGTACTTAGTAGGCATTTACAAGCTTTAAACTTCTCTATGCAATATTTATTTTTAGTTTTAAAAATATTTATGTATTTAGATTTTTAAAAATTAGTTGAAGTAATTCATGCTAAATTCATTTATCAAGAAGTGAATTCGGAATAAAAGTCATCTTGCCTTTAAGAAGAAAATGTAAATATATTGATAAAAGTTCACTTCTCTGCTTATCTGTTTAAGCATTTCTATGTGAACTGGGAAGAAACAACAGGATCTTCAAGTTGACAGATATGACTAAATTGCTCTAGTCAGAAAAGTGCTATTGGGAGAGACTCAAAGAAGAGCTTATGAATTTGTCCAAGTGAGAAGAAAAATATCATATGATTTTTATCATATATAAACACAAGGTCATTTCTTTCAGAGATCAGAAAATCCAGACCCTATATACAAAATGAGTCTCTAGTCATCAGGGATTTGTGATTCTTTTCTCATTTTTCCTTGGTGTGCTCTTATTTCCTTGGTGTGCTGAAAAGCCCCCAAATATCAGGCATCATCAGTAAAATTATTATTAGTGAAGAAGAAAGCATTATTTGCATTTTTGGTTTTCATAACCTGAAAAAGGATATGGAACTAGAGACAGCCCAGAGCAAGACTTTCAAGCCATTGGCAAGAGCTTCCAAGAACATTTCATATATGCGATGTTACTTATAGGTGTGATAGGCACATATGGTCCTATTCCTTTCTTTTCTAAATGTACAAGCCATGTTGACCAAATATGGCTCGCATAAAATGACAGCTAGAAAAGTACAATGGTGGAGATTACTCTCTGTTCTTCTGATTCTTATCCAGCAATGTCTGCTATCTGAAATGGGATGGTGATTGTGGAATGTGACTTAGGTCTATAAATTCTTGAATGTCAGTTTCAGCCAAATGTCAACATGAATGAGGCAGCTCCTTTTGAAATATTTTGGGTTAGTTTAGAGAAATTAATGTCTCATGCTAGGGGAAACAACTTAAAGATTTTATTAATCATCTATGTGTATCACAAAAAACATATTGAATGCCCAAAACAACACAACACTAATAGCACAAGAGCTACAAGAGTGAATAAAACTTGGCTTTTGGCTTTAAGAAGCTTCATAATTAGTCTAAGAGTTGATATCTATAACACATATAAATTAAATTTTAAGAGGATTGGCAAATTCATGAGAATATTTACAAAATCACCACTTATTGAGTACTGATTAAAAAGTCAATTGCACTGAGTCATTAATGCATTGTGTCAAAATAATTCTGACAATAATCTTACGAGTTAGGTTTTATTATTAATCCCATTTTTAAAAGGATGGCATTGAGGCTTGGTGAGATTACATAATTTGACCAAAAGCGCACTGATAAATGGTACTGAGGCAATATTTAAATGGCATAATGCAACGGATCAAAATGAAGCTAGAACAGAGCTCTCATCTTCGAGTTTGATGTTAGAGAAGACAAAATGTCGGCTATTGTTTTGCTAAACTCTGTGCCATGTGGTTCTTTGAGCTATATCTACCATATTTCCTAGCTTTGGTCCCCTCCCTTACCTTGAGGAGGTGAATCTCCTCTCTCTCTCTCTCTCTCATTTTCTCTCTAAATATTTTCCAATCTAAAAAAATAAAAGAGAGAGGGAAGACAAAATGTGTGCCATTTGCCTAAACCTCTCTCTTCAAAAATAAACTAGAGTCGTAATTTAAGGCTTTGATTGGTCAGAGACAGTCCAGTGACCTCGTGTAAGAATATTCCTCCTTCCTGGCCACATAGATCATTATTAATTTATTTTGGGCATATGGCTCTTGGCTGTGATCTGTAAGTGACATATGAGTGATGCTTTTTTCCTAATCCTGCTGTGAGGTGTCACTCTTCTTTCCCAGAGAGAATAGACTGTCAGAACAATTGCTTCCAACAAAGCTATGTTGTGATATATTTTAAACCAGTTGCTCAGATCCCATATCCATGTAATGCATTTATTGATTGTTCTAGATATTGTTGAGTATCAGTGCTATATACTTATGCTTAGAAAAAATAAAACCAGCCCAGGACAGAGACTCATTGCTTCAGACCATCTAGAAACTCATCTATTAATTCATTCTCATGTTCAAAAATTAAGTTCCTATTGTCTTCCAGACAACTAGACAGCAAGTTAGGATAATTGTGTAAAGAGATGAAAACATAGCTGCTTGTTCTCAAGCGTTTGTAATCTAGCGGAACAGAAGGTGCGTCAAGAATCGTACCAGGTGTGTTAAGTACCATAACCTATACGGGGAGCTATGGAACACGAAAGAGAAACAATGGAAGCCAGGAGGTTACAGGTTTTGTTTTCCTATTGGGAGTAACTTTATTGCTACATCATAAAGGACCATGCACATTTTTTTAGGAGGAGAAAAGAAGGATGGTGGGTCTGAAAACAAGAAAAGAATATGCAAAGACTCAGGCATGAAAGCACAGTTGTCTGAGGGGCTGTATGTAGTTAAACTTGGCAACACAGGGTACATTTGGAGAAATGTTGGGAGATGGATAAAAATGGAAGGAAAAAACCTGACAAATTTTGAATGAAATTCATGAAGTAGGATTGTGGAAGCAAATATCTTTGTTTTGAATTAAAATATAGATTGTTTCCTGATTTTTTCCCACTGTTTTCAAATTTTCTTTGACTTGTAAAATAACACATTTTAAATTAATTTTATTTTTCTTGTAGTTTCTGAAGAAGACAAAGGATTTGGACCAATTTTCGAAGAGCAGCCAATCAATACCATTTATCCAGAGGAATCACTAGAAGGAAAAGTTTCACTAAACTGTAGGGCAAGAGCCAGCCCTTTTCCAGTTTACAAGTAATGTACCTTCCTGCTATTTTCAGTGTCAGACTAATGATCACAGATCAGCATCTGTGACCCTACAGTGGTAAAACTATAATATAAAGCTTTCTACAAATTCCATGAACATTAACAAAAATATTGCCTTAAAAAAGTTATCTGATACCCAAGTAGATAGCAGGTTTTCTTAAATATACAAATAATTTACTTACTATTTGTTGCACAGATAATACTAGTGGTATTTGATATTATCCATTTACTAATTGTCTAATGGGGAATCATGCTTTTAAGCATGCATATGGTTATATGAAATCATGCATAATTTAAATATGCAGATTTGAGGAAAAAATGATTTTGTATTCATGGGCCTGAATAACTTACTTACAAATATGAATCAATTTCTATATTAATTACACATAATGTTCTTACATAGATAATTCTAGAAAGCACTATCTTTTCCGATAGTCTCAAATCTATATTCCAGACAACACAGCAAATTTCTTAAGTATATCTATCTATTGGACAATCTATATAGACATATCTCTTTCTGTTTTTCTCAGCTACATCATTTGTTTTTTGTTTGTTTGTTGTTTGTTTTAGTAGGGTCTCACTTTGTTGCTCAGACTGGAGTTCAGTGGCTTGATCATGACTCATCACAGCCTTGAACTCCTGTACTCAAGCAGTCCCCCTTCCACAGCTTCCCAAGTAGCTAGGGTTACATGCACATACCACCATGCCTGGCCAATTTTTACTTTTAAACTTTTTATAAAGAGAAGGTCTTGCTATGTTGCCCAGGCTGGTCTTGAACTCCGGCCTCAAGTGATCCTCCCAAAGTGCTGAGATTTCAGACCTGAGCCACTGTCCAGGCCTGGGTTATATATTTATGCTGTCAAAAACAACTATATAAAAAGCAACGATGAGTTTTCTGCTTTATATGATTCAGAAAAGTATACGAACAGTTTCTAGTCTGATGAAAAAACCAAGATTCAAAAATTAACAAAATGCCAATGGGTTTTAATTTTACCTGTGAAATGGTTCCATGAAGACAAAGCAAGTGTTTGATGAGACAATGGAGGACTCTAATGTGTTAATGTCACTTGACTTAATTGAAGGCTGTCACTCAACAAAGTTAATTTTAATAGTAGATTTTTTTTCTTGGATAGAAAAATAGCTTTTTATTGTTATAGCAAGTTGACATCAAAAGAATATCCCCCTCTCCCCATTTAATTCTAATTGTACTTTTTTTCTCTTGCCTCTGGCTATAATTACAAAATTATTCTGAAAATAAAATGTAAATTTAGGTACAAAATCACTGCCCTTTGAAATTATTTTTATTATTTCAATTTCATGCATGGCAGTACATTGTAAGTAGGTACTTTATAACTTATAAATAACATTTGTTCTGAAAATATTTGGTGAGCTAGACTTATTTCCACCCTTAAGTCATATATAATGACAGCCCATTCCTCATGGACATGGAATACTTTAATAATACGGATTGTAGAGGAGATCTAATTCAAGACAATTTTATAAGAGATGGTGCTGAGTCCTAAGTAATCAGCTTGCTCAAGAGCTAGTAAATAACAGATGCAGGACTGAAATACAAGTCTTTTGACATCCAAAGCAGAATGTAATATTTTTAGTATTTATCTACCTAGATAGAATCTCAAAAGTTATTTCAGTGATGCTTATTCTGTGACACTCTGTTTTTGCCAGTTGTAAATGGGACCTTAGCAAGTCAGCCTCCAAGCTGGAATGGAGGCAACAAAGAGAAGGAGTTGCTCTCAGATAATGTTCTAGAAACATGGAAAAGGCTATGTCTCTCCTTGCTGTCCCTACTCCCTGACCCGACAGAGACAGTAAAAAGCAAAGTTTTGTTTGGCGAATACATCATCAACTCCCTCTCACAGGTTGTACCAGCACTGAAGTTTCCAGTTTTAGTTTGGCTTGACTATCCATACGTTAATATAGAAAGTTGGACAAGACAGGTGGATGTTTAATCCTGTTATGAAGTCAGCCTGCATTTGACAGCAAAAAAATAAAAATAAAAATAAAAAATAAGAAAGATAGAAAATCAGCTTATGATGTAGCTGGTTTGATAAAAAGGACACTTAAAGTCTTAAAACATTGTTTAATATTCAGAGCAAACCATGCTAACCTTGGTAACCATGCAATTTGTCATTCACACAGTAGTTTTATATGTACAGCATGTCCTGTGATAATGTGTTATACATGGCAACATCCTGAGAGGTACCACAGGGAACTTTACCTCCCACTTCTCAGTCTTGAGGCTTTCATGACCTTACCCCACCTTCAAAGAAACAAGCACTACAATAAATACTGTATTTAATGCAGTATAAAAGGAATTGCAACAATATAGTATGTAGTGTATGTATCTGAAAATAGGCCAATGACCTTACCCAAATACACAAAACTTAACCCTTAAGTGCTAACACAGGCAGACTTAGATCCATGGAGAGGAAGTTAAGGCAATGAACATAGTAGGTGGGAGATCCCAACAATTGGAGCTTTCCCAAGGAGGAAACTCACTGCCTCAACAAGCTCTAAGCAACTTGACATCGGATGTCCAGGAAGGGACAATATGATATCAGCTGGGGGAGGGGAGCATTTATTCACTGAGTTGAAAACGAGTAGGTTTTTGAAATGCAAAAGCACAGTTTTCTATGTTTGCTTTTGAAATTACCTGCTATACTGTAAAAAACTATAACTAAAAATGTTCCAGTGACTTTAATTTAATACAAGATATTCTAAGATCGTTAGGTTTTCTCAGTACGATTCTTACTCGAAACAGAATATGCAGGGAATGAGTGATGTAGCCACACACCACTACTGGACCTACTTAATCACATCTCTTGTCTTATGACTTTTGATGGACATGGAACTTTAAAGGCTAAACCCTAGCAGAGAAGGATTATACAATTATGCAGGTGATCATCTTAGCTGAGAACTGTTTCCCACATGCATTTGTTTAATCATTCCATCACAAAAGGTAGATCCCTGTTTCTAAACAAATTATTTATGACACAATCCCCTTGATTAATGGTCTAATTGTCTGTAGCATGTCTCACCTACATTGTTATAAGATTATGTGGTAGGGAAAAAAAATCACTTTACAAAAAATAATCCTCGAATGATGAGAAAAGACACAAATGACCACTAACTCTAGGCTGAGGAAAGTCTGGGTTTACTCGCTTATTTGTGGTTTGGAATAAAAAAACCCAACTGAATTTGATCATTTTCAAATTGTGTGATCGACCTCTAGTGGTCAGAATATGCAATTTACTGAGCAGAATTCTGATTTCTATTAGGTTTTATTGAAATATTACTTTGATATATAGAATCAGATCTTGATATTTTATATTTTATTTTTAGTAGAACAAAGTTTTTAATATTTTATACAACATATATCTACATGCATGAATCTAGTAGATTCTATCTAGTAGATTCATGCATGTATGAATTGATAGAAGGTTATCAATTACAAGCCATGTGTATCTGCTAAAAAATCAATTTATGGAGCAAAACTCAACAAAATATATGTCTCTTGAAATGTCTCAGAACAAAGAATAGATATGTGATGCACTTAGACATTTCCCCGTCTCTACCTGAGCTAAGTTATAAATCATGGTTCCAGAAACTAAGAATTATAGTGTATGAAGAAATACCACCCTGAATCATATTCTTGATCATCTGACTTCACATAGCGCTATAACCAAATCCAAGTACAGTTTCCAGGCCTCATGATCTTTGATAGAACGTTTATATCTTTTCCACATAGATGGAGAATGAATAATGGGGATGTTGATCTGACAAGTGATCGATATAGTATGGTAGGAGGCAACCTTGTTATCAACAACCCTGACAAACAGAAGGATGCTGGAATATACTACTGTTTAGCATCAAATAACTATGGCATGGTCAGAAGCACTGAAGCAACCCTGAGCTTTGGATGTAAGTAACTATAACTTTGAAAAAAGGGCAAGTCTATTTAGGTGAAGTAAAAATTAGATGTGTTTTAATTATTGATTAACATCTCATAAACCAGAAATATAATTCTATGAGGTCAACTCTTGACTTTTTCCTTCTATTAAAATTTTGCTGCTTACTTCTCCCAATGAAAATGGAGAGTCTTGCCTCACCGTTCCAACAAAAGTGCTGAATAATTAAAGTGTGAGATGTCAAAGAAGACACAGTTACTCCCCACACACAGGTTACAGATCATTGTCAATGAGCCAAGTCATACCTGTGTGAAAGTTTTACATTAAATTATAAGAATTCTGCTGTGATCTTTAATATAGATATTAATAAATGCTACGTAAGAGTTCATCAAAAAGAGACATCAAGAAGAGAGGATAGTGAGAGGAAGGCATCATAGATGAGGTGGGTCTTGCATGACAAGTGGAACTTAATTGTGTGGTGAGGAGAGCAAAATGTCATGAAGGATATTATGAATGCACTTCCAAAAGTGAAAGATAATGTAAAATATTCAAAGACTATGGTGTGAGGACCATGAATGACTCTTTAAAATCTAGCACCAATGGTAGTTGCTAAGCCATGCATTCTCAGCAGGAGTAATATCACCTCAAAGGGGGTAAAAAAACTACTTTGGAGAAGAAAGCTTCTTAGATATTACAACATAATGGCTTTTGGCTCTTCAAAGCCCAACCCTACCTGACAATATCTTATTCCTTAATATTTAATCTCTCATGGTAGGAACAAATTAAATTATATTTAAACTGAATTGTTTATTTTATATTTAAATTAAGTGATAATTTCATTTTTATCAGAGCCAATAATGAAAAACATGTTGAGGAACACTGTGTTAAACTAAAAATTAAACTAAAAGAAATTGAACATTGGAAGATGATTTGGACCAGGTAATCTTCAGTATGTGGTTTTATAGGTCAGCATTTAAATCTTTTGTAAAATGGAGTATAGGATGAAAATGATGTTTTAAGAAGTCTACATATAGTGATTGCCAGGAAGAAATGAGAAAGGGTCAGGAAGAGCGGGAAGATTAAACTTGTGTGATGAAAATAGATATGTAAATAACATACACTAACCATGAGGAAAGAACTAACAGGTCATATTGCACTGAAGAAAAGAAGAGCCTAAATATTTTTTTTTCAAGGTAAGACAGTCAAAGTTCAAAAACATTTTCCTCTCATTAAAAATGGAATGGGAGCAAGAAAAACCAATTTCAAGGATGGAAGGAAACATTGAAATGGTTGTTTCACATGCAGAGACTATGGCAACATTAAATTATCCAAGTTGAAATGTCAAGTTAGCGATTGAGGATAGCGATGGCATTTCAGTGAAATACCAGGACTAGAGATGTAGGTTTGAAGGGTCCTCTGCAAAAAAGGTAATAATTAGAATGGTTGTCTTTTTTCCAGACATACACAATAGTATATTGAGATAAGTAAAAATTGGATTTATAATTTGGGTACTAGTCACAGATAAGGAACAGGAGGAGAGGCAGGACTGAAGGAGAATAAATATCAGTAAAACAAAATAATCAAAAAGTATCAAGGAATCAAGCAAAATGTGTGCATTCCGAATACATAGGAAGGAGTAAAAGAAATTAGAATGGCGGCAAGCCCAGAATTTGAAAAGGAATGAAAGATTGGTCACTTTCATATTCCCCACATAGGGTCCTACCTTTTCCTTCAAATGAATCTGTTCCTCTAAGTCTCTCCACCTAAATTTCTTTGATAGATCTTGACCTCATTATATTTCCAGGAACCCTTACTGAGATTCTGCCTAAGCGTGAAACAAAATTCGTTAGATATTTGTAATTTTCAGAATTGTCAGAATTCTTATGCAGGCTGCTACTGATATCTGTATATGTGAAGGCTTTGAGCTCTTCACAGAATTTGTCGATAATATGTACAAATTCTAGCACTTAAAAACGAGCTGACTTTCATAGGCTTCACCAAACCAACTCTCTGAAAAGCGAGTTAGTTGTTGAAAGGTAAAATTTAATGTGTGTCTCTCTTCTGGTTGCCCAGAGAGTGAATGTTTCCCTATTTTTCTTTTGTAATTAGATCTCGATCCTTTTCCACCTGAGGAACGTCCTGAGGTCAGAGTGAAAGAAGGGAAAGGAATGGTACTTCTCTGTGACCCTCCATATCATTTTCCAGGTACACTTAGTTCCTCTGTGTCTATAAGTACTTATGAAATAAAATTGGCAAGTTTCCATTTTCTAGTAATAGTGGTCATTATTAATTACTGTATTAACTTAATAATTATGATTTCATTAATTAAATGAGACTTAACATTTGCATAACCTTGTAATGCATCACTTACTAGTGGATATAAATACTTCATTTCTGGCTCATTAGTCACTTGGCCATAATTCCAAGCAACTCTGATCATTTCAGTTTATAAACATGTGTATGTTTGATTATGTCATCATTAAAGGTCTTAGTACTAGATTTTCTAGACATTATTCCTGAAATAAAAACAGTATCAAGGAATGCTATATAATCAATCATTTTCTTAACAATTTAACAACTACAAAACACTATGAACTGTAATTAAAAACAAGAAATGGATAAAGGCACACTAAATTATTGATCTCTGTAAGTGCACCGATCTACAAGAATAATCATCCACTTCAAAAGAAGGGCTAAATTTAGTGTCATCTGTCATAAGATTCAATTTGAAGATATGTTTTCTGAATTGAGAAGGCAAAGATGAAAGCCACCAAAGTGCCGATTAAAAGATAAATACTTCATATATTTCCTTCAATTTTCACTTGCTTTATTGACCAAGTATCTCTTTGAAATAATATATGATAATATTTTTCACAATAAAAATGATGTTTTGTATTATTATAGTTCTAATATTATATCATAAATTTGATTTTAAACATCCCTATATAGAATGAAACATAACAGGCTTTTATAAATGATTTTGTGTGGAATACTTCAATCTGATGTGTGTGAATATATACACACACGTATTTCACACAAAATTATATATACATATATATCACATTAAAAAGTATATTATATATTTTTTCTAGTTGTTTATATATAAAATATTGGTAATTTTCTCCATAATAGAAGAAAGGGGATTACTTGATAAATAGAGGAGGAACATATGAAATTCAAAAGCTGTAACAAATGCTGAGAGAAGTCTTTTTCTTGAGAAACTGTTCAAACTATAGGGAAGAAAACTTCTCATTTTCATAATGTTTCCTAGATACAAAGTAATGACCTTAAATAGCCAATGACTACATTTGACCATATTTGGTACTGGATGGGCTTCATGATTCATCGACTCAGCAAATCTCTTGTGAGCACTTTTGTGCACCAGGCACTATTTATGCCATAGAAATAGCCCAGTGGAGCAGGAAAAGTTACCAGCCCTCAGAGACCTTCTAATGGGAGAAACACAAGAAGTAAGCTAAGTAGTTAAGATATGGCATGTTAGATATTGACAGATAAGTGCTAGAGAGAAAAAATAATGCATGGATCGGAGGAGAGTAAATATTAAGCAGATGACTGAACTTTTAGAAAGGCATCACTTGAGCAGGAGTGTTGAATAAAGACCTGAGGAAAATGAAGGACCTAACAATATGAGTATCTGAGAAAAGGTCATTCCAGGCTGAGGAGGCAGCCAGAGCAAAGGCTGATGTGGGACTATGGAAGACCAAAGATGCCAGGGAGGTTGCCATAGAGTGAATAATAGAGGGCAGTAAGAAGTGAAACAAGAAAACTACAAGTGCTGTGTTCTGGAGGACTTTATAATTTATAGCAATTACTTTGGCTTTTACTTTGAGTGAGATTTACGCTGGAGGGCTTTGAGCCATGGGGCCACATGACATGACTTAAGTTATGAAAAGAGAATTCTGGCTCCTGTTTAAGAAAGGACCTAGGGAGAACTAAGGTAGAAACAGGAGGTCAGTTAGGAGAATAGCAAGATTCTAGGTAGTGTGTGACGAACAAAGTGGTGGCAGTGTAGGTGGGAAGATAAACTCAGATAGAGGCTAGGTAAATAAAATATGTTAAATTCTATATATCTCTAGATACATTTTTGTTAAATTCTAAATATATTTTGAAGGACAGACCAAAAAGACTTGCTGGTTGGCTTTATAAGAGAAATAGAAAATCAAGGTGGCATCAAAGTTTTTGACATGAACTCCTGGAGTGAAGTTGGCAATACTTTAGCTGAAGGAAGAGGTGTAGATATGTTAAATGTGAACTATCTGTTAAACTTCCAAAGAGAAGTCAAGTTGGCAGCTCTATATGTATATGAAGCTTATGGGTGACATCTTACCTAGGGATATCCATTTGTGATGTAGTTACCTGGGAAATTAGAATAGATAGAAAGGGGAAAGAAAGGATACAAAGAACAGGCTCTGAGATTTATCTAACATGAGTCTTGCTTTCATCTCTGCAACATCTTAGCATGGTGCTGTGTAAAGAATCTCACGGGCCAGAAAAAAAGGTTAGTAAAAACTTAAAACCATTAAGCCAAAGAGTTAACTACTTCTTCATCTCAACAAAGATACTTATGTTTACATGGAAAACACAAAACTAAAACCAAGTTAGTTTTCAGTAAGTCCAAGAAACATCATTAATCATGGAATATAATTGGAATAGCTCTTCATCTCCTCTGTCAGTTTATGTCATCATAGTTTATGATACCTTTGAATATTAGAAATGCCACCTTCAACCAATATAAGAACAGGCATTAGCTTCAAAACCATAATGGTGGCATGTGTATGTGTGTGTGTGTGTGTGTGTGTGTGTGTGTGTGTGTGTGTCTGTGTGTGTGTTTGTGTACTGTTTTACTACCTTTCTGCCATAAATCCTCCTCCCTCCTTAATGAAGTTAATTTAAGGTTTTATGATTTATGACTTAGAACTTCATTGGATTAAAGATGCAAAGGAATCTGTCTTGGAGTTCTGAATGTCTAAGAATGCACAGTTATTTGTCATCATCAAGTCCTATTGCTATAATTGGTGATCTGGGATTCAGTCCTTATTATGTTGAGTAAACTTAGGCATATCTACATTTGGATTTCCTCGTTTAAAGTGTGGGGATGAGCCAGGCTCGGTGATTCAGCCTGTAATCCCACGCTTTGGGATGCTGAGGGTGAGTGGATTGCCTGAGCCCACGGGTTCGAGACCCGCCCGGGCAACTTGGTGAGACCTCATCTCTACACTAAATCAAAAAATTAGTCAGGCGTGGTAGCGCGCACCTGTAATTCCAGCTACTTGGAAGGCTGAGGCAGAAGGATCGCCGGAGCCCAGCAGGTCGAGGCTGCGGTGGCCGGGAGCGGCCACTACACTCCAGTCTTGGCGACAGAGTGAGACTCCAACTCAAAAAAAAAGTGTAGGAATGATAATTCCTGTGCCATCTATTTCACAGAACTTGTTATGAACTTTAAATTTAGTAATGTACTTGAAAATGGTAAAATGGATACATAATTTCAATAATTATTAAAATAAATAAAATATACCTAGTGTCAACTGTTATCTTGTATACATTATTATTATTTATTACATCTCACTACACCAAAGATTTTTGACTCAGGATTACTAGAGATATCGCCCTCATTTATGCATACAAAAAAGATCCAGAAGCAAGAATCATCTTTCACAATCTAATATATTTTTCTCTGGATTTTGATGTTCTACAATTCCTTGCAAAAAGGAATTGCACTACTGTCTGATTTTAACTACTTTATATATTTATCAAGAGCAATAGCACATGTGCATTTTACTACAAATGTTTACTCAATTTACAACATTTGATATACAATTAATTGCCTCATATATAACACTGAGTAAATGCTCAAGATATATCTGGGAATGAAAAAATAGAGAATGCAAGAGTAAACAAGTTTTTTTGTTAAATTGAGTGTAGGGGTTAAGTTTCATGCAATGGTAAACTTACATGCTTAGATTTTATGATATTGCAGTAAATAGTTCATAAATGCATTAGACTTTAAAAGTCATAGACTCTCAAAAATAAAAACATAAAGCTTTTTCCAGTTAATTTTCTTTCAATGTAACCATCAAATATCGACTTACCGTATCTCACACAATATAAATAAGTCTTTGTATATTGCAAGAGAGAGAATGGAGAAAAAAAAAGTCAACCATTTGAAATGTGGACACTATTGACAAAATACAAAATGCCTGGTGTAATTCAGACACATAAAAATGGCTAAGCAAATAGGCGTATGCTTAAGAAAAATAACTTCTGGGATATTGAAGATGATCCTGAATGAATCTCAACAGACTAAAAAAGGTCAGCACAAAAATAGACAAAAAGCACAGTAGGGAACGCATTAGCTCACAATAAGATTTGGTATGCATTGCTTTTGAAACATATTTAATTTATAGCATACTGTGTGAAAGCACTCATCAGAAGTTATAGTGATTTCATTGGTATAGGTACATTCTGTTTTGTTGAAAAAGGCATGAAAACCACCTAAGACATTTGCAAGGTATTCCTCCAGGGCACTCTTAAGTACTTCAAATGTATTTCAAGGAGAAAGATACATTATTTAGCAAGGTTAGATAAGTGATGTAATTCAAAGCAACACAATCATATCAGCCAAATGCACTGTAGTTGGCCAAAAAAATTTCTCCTGTAATATGCGTGGTCCAGACTCTCTTGGGGTAAAAGGGAAGTCTCATATATCTGTTAGGAAAAACAGCACTTCTTTTTAATTTTAATTAATTAATTAATATTTTAGATTAGAAAATATAGTTTATTTAGAAAGCAAATCAGAGAGACAGAAAGAAAGAGGAGACTCACCTCCCCAAGGTAGGCGAGGGGGACAAAGCTAGGAAGCATGAGGAAAGCCATAGCTCAAAGAGCACATGGACACACCTGAGTTTAGGAAGGCAATGGCAACGATGGTAGGGCAATGGAAAAAGCAGCACTTCTTAAACATGTGCTGGCAGTTACTTTTTATGAAGAATTAATTTTATAGTAATTCATTATTTCATCCTGTCTACAGTGCTAGTTAGAAAACAGATGATGACCTTTTCAAAGATGGTTGATTTTCTTATCTGCTTGGGGCTAGGAAAATCACTAAGATAATCATTTGAGTCACTGAGAGAACTGGACCAGGGCTTAGTTCTTGATTGATAAAATTAATTCTCATCCTTAAGTCTGAGTGGCGCAGTAGTTATCACTCCAGTCCAGTTTCAGCTTAATTTGGTGGCGGGCAATGAAGAAGGTAGTTGGAACATGAGTTCTGCCTCTTCCTATTGCTGTATGACCTTAGGCAAGTCACTTTATGTAACTAGGCGTTGGATCCTCTACTTAAAAATGGCAATTACTACCTTTGTTGTAGTGAAAATCCATTGCTTCTAACATACTGCAATTATTATTGTTTCGTCCAAGTGAATGACCTTATCAGTAGGCTAAAATTTGTTAGATAGATTAAGATTAATTATGTTACAAGTCAAATTAAGGCATGATCTATTTTGCAGCACATAGAAGATACTCAGTTTTTGTAAAGAAAATCAATTAGAGAATTTTCACGGGGCACTAAAGCAGTCAGACCATTTGCTCTATAGTCCAAGACTTATGTTCATGCAACATCACTGCAATACCTTCTTTGACTTACTTTTATCCTTTACAAGATTCAGTATCACACTTATTTTGTTCCTCTTTGCTTGTCTCTTATAAATGGAGCACAGAAAAATGTGTTACATTTTAGAGAAATTGAGTAACTGAGTGACTAATTTGCTTGATAAAAGTCATACAGAATTAAAATCTATTCTTTATATTTACACAGTCGCTGAGGATTCAGACTATTCTGAATGCACTTTGTGTGTGGTGTCATTAAAACATTGTATGGGCTACAAAATTCCCTTTATTGTAGGGAAATGTACACATTTTTCTGACTTTTCGGGGGGTTTTTTTGGAGGGCGGGTATTTGTTACCAGAAATAACTGCAAAATATTGATTTTCATTTAAACTAAGAGTAGAAAAAATTATTTCAGAATCAAAAGAGTTCAATTAGGTTGGTTGGAAGACTACATGACACTTCTTTCTATATATGATATTTCCTTCCTGGTCTCAGGAAGCCTTCACTTCAGAAATTTAAGCAGCCCCCTAAATTCCTTTCTATCCTAATTCTTCTATGACCCTAAATCAGCGTAAATATTACAAATGAAAATAATCATTTACAGATATAAACGTCTACAAAGAGAAATGTTAATAACTCTGAGTGCGAGGCTGAATATGATTGTTTAATTTTTTTCTTCATTTTATCAATATTTGCATTTTTATTTTTTAACAATGAACATATACTGTTATAAAACATCAAAATTGAAAATCAAAATAATATAAGCATCTTTACTATCTTTCTTCATGCTGTATATTGCTGGAGAAAATCATGTAGTTAAACAAAATATCATGCCTAGATTATGATCCCCTATCACACAGAGATTATATAATGTGCATTTCTTTTAGTTGTCCATAGTTGTTGCTCCTTCACACTTTCTTTGGCAGTTTTACTAGCCACATTGAGTTCCTTAAAGAAAAATTTTCATGATTATTTCATCCTTAAAAGAAGTCTGGTTGCTGCGAGAACTTGGCTTTCCACCATTGTACGTCTAAAATCCCATGTAAGCTGACCTAGAGAGATTCCCACTTATATGCTTCCTAGTAGCAGCTATCTTCATGTGGTTAAGAAGTTTTAAAATAATATAATTTTATGACCTAGATGGATGCTTTGTCCAGTTTCAGCTTGTGTATTTGTTGAGTGACTACTGGGAGT
Source organism: Cephalopachus bancanus (assembly GCA_027257055.1). Classification (NCBI taxonomy): domain Eukaryota; kingdom Metazoa; phylum Chordata; class Mammalia; order Primates; family Tarsiidae; genus Cephalopachus; species Cephalopachus bancanus. Next base: position 4,045,079 of record JAPVLO010000076.1, read on the forward strand.
CATTCATCAAAGCAGGGGGGAGAGATAGGAATAGAAAACTATAGGAAAAGCAGCAAATTAAGGAGGAAATTCAATTTTTGTTTAACTATCTAGTGTGTTTAGCCAAAGGAATTTACTGTGGCTAAGAGTTACCATATGAGACATTTTCTAATAGAAGAATCAGTGACATGCTTCTTATTGTTTCTGTTTTACTTTTTACTGTTTCTGTTACTGTTTTACTTTTTAATGTGACCACAACAGGTTATATAAGCTCATTTCCAAATATGTAACTTAAAATAGGTATACACAAAAGAAAAAGAGAAAAAGTTACATTATGGTAAGTCATCTTGATTTTATTTTAAAAATGCAGTAGGTAAGATCAATCACGGGCTTTGGAGTTATCAGACCTGGATTCATGCTCTCAATTCTTCTTACTAGTTGTGAAATTCTAAGCAAGTTATATAACCTCTTTGAGTTTCACTTAGCCCATAAATGAAATGGAAGTAAAAATATTAATAGTTGATAAACATATATAATTTGTTTAGCACCATGCTTATATTCATGCAAAATATGGTAGCTATTTGAACATCTGTACTATTTGTTTTGACTTTCTTCCAATGTTTAATCTACAGTAGTCTCTTTAGATGATGTGATAGCTTGTTATTAGCCTCTATTAGATTATGTGATAGCTTTTGGAGAAGATCTTAATATTAAGTAGATAATATTTTTTCCTAGATGATCTTAGCTACCGCTGGCTTCTAAATGAATTTCCTGTATTTATCACAATGGATAAACGAAGATTTGTGTCTCAGACAAATGGTAATCTCTACATTGCAAATGTTGAGTCTTCCGACAAAGGCAATTACTCCTGCTTTGTATCCAGTCCTTCTATTACAAAGAGTGTATTCAGCAAATTTATCCCACTCATTCCAATACCTGAACGTAAGTATTTTATGTTACACTCTGTTTTCTATATATAAAAATAAAATGAAAAGTATTTTATTTGTTACACTCTACTCATGGTCTACTTATAATAAGAAGAAACATCCAGTGGGAAAACTCACTGACTTCTCAGGAAGGAAAATATAGAAGATATGAATTTTGAAGGGGGAACAAAAGACTTTGTCCTTAGCTTTTTGGGTTGGGGCGATTCATCTAATAAAATCATCCAAAGTAGCTTGAGTTCAGGTTAGTTGCCTCTAGTTCAGGAAATACACAGGATACTGAGTCATTAGTCAAGTTCTAGCATATTGGTTACAATGGGAATCACTGGAATCTGCTCTTTGATTTATGGCCACTTCTACTTCTTGGTAAATTCATGAAGAAACCAAATAATTATTAGATCGAAACAAATCATAGGGATTACAGAATTAGTAAAATGTCAGTTTGATTATTTTGACATTTTAAAGGAATGATTTACATGAGACAAATAAGTCAGTACATTGTCTGTTTTACTCTACATGATTAGCATAGGGCGCTACTACTATTGTGGTGCCATGTTGGATGACCACTGACATACTGATTGGCCTTTCCCCAGGGTCTGATTGAACTCCCTCCCTTTTAAAAATGCACTGCTCATAAATGTAAAACAATGATACCCTTCTCACTAACTTATTTTTGTTTTGGAAAATAAAGATATTTATGTAACCAAAAATACATAAATGAATAAATAGATAGATGATAGATACACAGATAGATAGATAAAATGCACTGCTGCCTAAGAGATCAGATTACCATATAGTTGCTCGCTTTACATTACCTCTCAGTCCTTCTGCCACCTTAATGTAAGTGAGTTCAAGCTTTCAAGAAACTATCAGCTTCAGATTTATGTTTGGTTCCTGGGGAAAATGCCATAGTACACTGATATTTTATTTTTACTTCTCTCTGCAAGGCAACACTCACATAATTGGTATTCAGTAAGGGTTGTTGACTTTCTCACTCATTTTTATCTCCTTAGTCTTAGAAAATACTGTCACTTCCACAGAGTGAAAAGAAGCCACCATGAAAAATTTCCTTGATTTTGCTTTCCTTCTATCTCCCAGAAATACACTTGCATTTTAGCACTTCTATTTATTTTCTTACTTTCTGTCACAGTGGAAGAAATATTTCTCCCCCTGCTCCAGCTAATTTCTTTAGTTGCTCTAGTCTCATTTGATTCAATTAGACACTTTACTACATCACTTATTTATTTTCTTTTCTGAATCTTCAAACTTTACTTCACCTCATTCTCTCTGAATATTCCTTTGTATTCAATGCAAACAATCTTGAAAAATCATGACTTCCTGTTTGCTAAATCCAAAGGACATTTTTCATTCCTTATTGTTTGAACTTTGATGTGGCTCTTGTGCCTTTTATTAACTTTCCCTTGTTTACTTATTTTCCTGATTCCTCATCTGCTGTCTGTCCCTCTGACAAATTCTAGTATTCTTTACCAGATATTCATTATTCTTATACTTTGCTTTAATCTTTTCCTAGATATTGTCATCCACTTATGCATTTTCAACATTAGCCCTATGCAGGTGATTTCAAATTTGCATTTCCAAAACTTTTATTTTAGATCTTAATTCTACCTATATTCCTACCAGACTCTCAAGGATGTTAACCTCAAAGTGTTCTGAATACACCTGTTATCTCTCCACAAAACCTCCTCCTTTTCTGGTGTTCTTCAACTCATTTATATTATTTGATTTCTACTAACTCAAGGTAGTATTTTTTTATCATCAACTCCTCCCTTCTCCTCATCTTCAGGAAGACTATCACAGTGGTTCTTAATCGGTAAATTCCTGAGAAGCATTGGGGAAAATTTGGGACTTAAAGATACTGATTTAGGAGGCCTACGATGTTACCCAGGAATTTGCAAGTTTAACAAGCTTCCCAGGTACCTCTGAGGAGTTGAGCCTTAGATCTAAATCTTGAGAAGAAATGATTCAAGGAACAATCCTGGTGATTCTGCCTCCCAAACACAATTTGTATCTGTTGTTTCCTTTCTGTTTTCACTGTGACTGAACCCTAGTGCTAATGCTCTGTTTTGTCTAAATTAATAATAGCATCCTATAGTTCTCTGAATGTCTTCCATATTTCTCCTCTCCGTGCTCTATTCTTTAAAACTGACAACAAAGTCTTCGCCCAAACCAAAGGTAAGACCCATATAACTTCTCTTACCAAGTACCACTGGTAGTTGTTCATTGAGGACATTATTCTCAAAATTTTTATTAATAATGTCATATTTTCAGTCCTTATCGATTGTGGGGTCAAGCTCATCTTCAACTACATATACTTCAACATTTGAGTTCCTAGACCTTTTTTAATTCCTTGCACATTCCTGAAGTTTTGTTCACAATGTGCTATTTCCTCGACCCAAACTGGTCCAATCTTTGCCTGAGATTCCTATAGCCTTTATACGCTTTTAACTTTCCTCCTCAGAAGTCACTCTTTCAGATGACTTATTTTGTTTTGGCTTATTTTTCAGGTAACTGACGTGAGTTTATTTATTCCCTTTAGCATTATACAGTGTTAGGTAAACACTCTTGTTGTGATCCTAAACAATATTTTTCATCTTTCTGAGCCTCTTTTTTTTCTATAAGATTGAGGAACTAATACATCTTTCAGGAATGATATGATAAATGAATGAAATACAGTGTCTATTATGATAAGTGCAGTGTTGTCTGAATAAATGTTTTCCTTCTTTTCCTCTCATACTCCCTCTTTCACTGTGTCTCCTTTGCCTTCATCTCTGTGGACACTTCTTTCTTCTTTTCTCCTTCTTTTCTTGCTCTGCCTCTTTCTTTTTCACTCTCTTCTCCTCTTCCTCGTTTTCCTTCTTCTGTCTACCTCCCTGAGTCCCACACAGCACTGATTACAATGTTTTACGCATATTTGATGATATTTAAAGACTTAAATTTTTTAAGAGAATTGAGTCAGATGGTTTATGCAGCTGTCAGAATGAGCCCATATTATTGAAATTCTTGATGAAGTTATACTATACTGTGTATAAACAAATCTATCCATTGTGACATGACCAGTACCCATGCAGAGAAAAGTCCTCCATATTAAAGTGGTTCTAATCCAATAGAAATTGCAATGTTAAAAAAAATCAAGAACCCACTATTGTGCTTAATAATTAGTGGATGTTTGTGTTTCTCTTAATATTAGGAACAACAAAACCGTATCCTGCTGATATCATAGTTCAGTTCAAGGACATATATGCATTGATGGGCCAAAATGTGACTTTAGAGTGTTTTGCGCTTGGAAAGTAAGTATAGTTACACTTTTCATATTCATTTTTGTACAATTTCAGGCAATAAGTGATGTAACTGTTTGTCTATAAGGTACTTGTCTTTTAAGTGTTGTGGACTTACCGGTTGTTCCTTCTATTTAAAGTCCTGTTCCTGATATCCGATGGCGGAAGGTCCTAGAACCAATGCCAAGCACTGCTGAGATCAGCACCTCTGGGGCTGTCCTCAAGATATTCAATATTCAGCTAGAAGATGAAGGCATATATGAATGTGAGGCTGAGAATATTAGAGGAAAGGATAAACATCAGGCGAGAATTTATGTTCAAGGTAGATATATTATTTTAATTTTGTATAAATTTCATAAATATCTTATTTATAATCATTTACATACTTGAAAACTACTATATAATGGTTAATAGTTTTTTTAAAAGTGGTATATATTACATCATGTAGAACGATAAGATATTTATGTTATGTCTAATTAAGTCACAGCTACGAGTTGTAGAAATTAAAAACTTATTCCAAAGCCGGGCTCGGTGGCTCAGCCTGTAATCCCGCGCCTTTGGGAGGCTGAGGTGAGTGGATTGCCTGAGCCCGCGGGTCGAGGCTGCGGTGGCCGGGAGTGGCCACTGCACTCCAGTCTGGGAGACAGAGTGAGACTCCAACTCAAAAAAAAAAAAAAATCTTATTCCATTGGTGTCATTTAATAGGGGCTCATGAATTTGTATTTCTAACAAATTCCCAAGAGATGCCAATATTATTAATCCTGGAACCACTCTTTTAGAACCACTGGTTTAAGAAATCATTTTTCTGCCGGGCTCGGTGGCTCAGCCTGTAATCCCACGCTTTGGGAGGCTGAGGTGAGTGGATTGCCTGAGCCCGCGGGTTCGAGACCCACCTGGGCAACTTGGCGAGACTTCATCTCTACAATAAATCAAAAAAATTAGCCAGGTGTGGTAGCGCGTGCCTGTAGTTCCGGCTACTTGGAAGGCTGAGGCGGAAGGATCGCCGGAGCCCAGCAAGTTGAGGCTGCGGTGGCCAGGAGCGGCCACTGCCCTCCAGTCTGGGTGACAGAGTGAGACTCCAACTCAAAAAAAAAAAAAAAGAAATCATTTTTCTTTGACAAAATTCTCTTGACCCAATCCTTTGAATTTTACACATGACAATAAACTTCTATCTGGGAAGATAAAATTTAATTTTCAGGTTACATTGGATATTTTTCAGGCTGAAATAATCTCTGGAATATTCCACAGAGTGAACCCTGCAGGTCACAACTGAATAAATATAGAACTTCAACAAGATCATTCATTTTTAATTCTGGCTACTGTACCATGTCTCTTCTTCCTGTCTCTCTCAGAAAGAAAGAAAAATCTGAACAGATTCATCCATACTCTCTAAAAGTGTTGTCTCCATCTCCGATTTTTCTTCACTCTTAAGGGCATTCAGCTTGTGTTTCATCTCCATCTCTCCACTGAAATATTTCTTTTTTTTTTATCACCAACAACTTCCATGTTGATAAAGTCAATGATAAATTTTCAGCTGTATTTTGTCTGATCTAAAAGCAGTAATGACCACAGTTGGTCCTTTTCTTCTCGATGATTCACTTTCCATAGTTGGCATCTAGAATTCACACTGTATTAATTTCCTTGTACATTGTCTCATTCTCATTAGCTGTTTCCTCCTATCTTCATGCCTTTCTAACATTGGAGTGATCAGGGTTCAATCTTTGAAACTTATTTCTATTTCAGTCACCTTCTTTATGATCTCATCCATGATCATGGCTTTTGACATGCTCTATACTCCGAAACCTCTCACTCAGGCATTTGTCCTGAACTTCAGACTTGTATATCCAATGCCCCAGCAATATTAATTTACACATATCAAGTTTATAAGGAGTGGCCTCCTGAAAGGAGGAGACTCCTGATTAAGATCCCTTAAACTTTTGAAATAAAGCTACCACTTTCTACCAGGTTTCTAAAACTGGTAAATCTGTTTTTATTCAACATTTTAAGAAAACTACACTCCAGGTTATCAGCAGAGTAGAGTTTTAAATTGTCTAAATCAAAAACTTTAGAAGAACCTAGGTGATTGAGTAGGTATTTATAGGAGGTAATTTAAAGGGACTGTTATTTCTCCTTTACTAGTGAAGCCTACTAAGTTTTAGCTTTAGGTCTCATCAAATCACTACAGGGTTACATAATTAAACCATATATAAAATGTATCAAGTTGATTCAATTATTTATTCTCATTGTATAACGTAATGTCACATGTCAGTATTACCCAAGTGAGACCATAATAGGAAAGGTGCTGATATCTTTTATTGCTAAGGTTATATATAAAATAAAACTTCTATCAGTTAACTTTAACATATCCACCAATATGCAATTTTTTAAAGTCTCCATATTTTACAAATATAACAAGTGAAAAAGTTACTAAATTATAGATACTATAAAACAATATGTAGATGTATAAATGTGTATATATGTAATGTATACATTATAGTGTATAATGTTTATGGGTTGGGTGAGATCATAAAATTGTTTTCTGGTTTTTAAATTGATATATATGTTAAATATTTTATACAAGATGTATATATTAATTTTATCATAAATGAATACAAGTACTTATTTTCAAAAAATTTAAATAAAATGCTACTTCCCACACAGGAATCTCTCTTCTTAACTCCTTTTGTTTGTTTTTTTTTTGAGTTGGAGTCACTCTGTCGCCCAGACTGGAATGCAGTGGCCGCTCCCGGCCACCGCAGCTTCGACCTGCTGGGCTCCGGCGATCCTTCCGCCTCAGCCTTCCGAGTAACCGGAATTGCAGGCACGCGCTACCATGCCTGGCTGATTTTTGATTTATTGTAGAGATGAGGTCTCGCTGTCCAGGAGGGTCTCGAACCCGTGGGCTCAGGCAATCCACTCACCTCAGCCTCCCAAAGGCGCGGGATTACAGGCTGAGCCACCGAGCCTGGTTTCTTTTTAACTTCTTATTTTATATTAATTTATTTACCTACATCTGTTTGGACTCCTTAGATTGCTAAAATACTCACAAGACTTTCAGATTGTTCGTTTGCTTATTCTCTAGAAATTTTATCTGGGAAAATGTTTAACATTTTTCATTTTTCTAGATTTGATAAGTGGGTCTTATCAAATAACAAAACAAGTCAATTTCACTCACACATAAATTTCATCAGCCATATCTACTGTATGTGGTTTCTAATGTGGAAAGAGTATTTAAGTGTCCAAGTCAGTTTTTTAGTCCTACAGTAGGATGCTACCATAGCCACTAGCTGAAAGTTCCATGAAGGTAATAAATGCCTGAAGGAGTGGAGAAAATCCAAAGTTTTATTTGAAAGCTTAAGAGATGGGTGTTATAATCAATTGAAACATAATTTTTTATCACCTTAATTGTCATTTTGACACATGCAAAAGGTTTGTTATGAGTGAAAAAATAAATTATTTTAGTGCTAATCATGAATTCACTTTTCAAAAAAAACATAGTTTATAAATAAAAAAAATTACTAATTGAGTTTAGTTCCTCATGTTTTAACAATGTTGGATTTGCATAGGATACAGACCTTTACAAATACAATTTTAATAACTTTAGCAGTGATTTCAGGACACATAAAATTTGATGTATTCTTCAGAATAAGTTTAATTAAACATAATATTTAGATTATTGAGATTAGGTTGGAAGTTGAGACTTACATTTAACATTTATAATATGTCTTACTTTTTAGCATTTCCCGAGTGGGTAGAACATATCAATGACACAGAGGTGGACATAGGCAGTGATCTTTACTGGCCTTGTGTGGCCACAGGGAAGCCCATTCCTACAATCCGATGGCTGAAAAATGGATATGCGGTATGTAATGTTCAAATGCTTTGCTGTTCCTGAGTCCATGTTCAAGCCACATTTCAGGGTGGTCTTTGGGAAGAATGTAGCCAGAGAATCAACAGAGTTAGGGAACTTGGGCCCAGAAATATAAAAACTCTGAAAGAGGCAGACAAGAAACTGAACATAAATATCTTCTTTCAGTTAAAACAACTTTCTGTATTCTTACTCTACCTTCTCTCTCTCTCTCTCTCTCCTTATTTGTTCCTTTATTCTACTTGTCCACCCTCTTCCTACTCATCCATCTCCACTACCTGGTATTGTCCTCTTTTTCTTACCACTATTTTCCTGAACCCCACAGAGACAGAGGTAAGAGTGAAGTTCTAAGTCCTACCTTTAGGCTTGGGGACATGTAGCAGCAGTAGGATCCTTCTCTACTTTCCCACTGTAATCTCCCAGCTGGTCCAAGAGGGGAAAAGGTGAACTCTCAGCTCTTAGGATGAATAAAACAAGAGCCTTTGGGCATGGTAAGTGGGCTTTACTTTCCCATGCCATGAATATCCCAATCGACTCATTTTAGGTAACAGTTGGGGCAGATGGACATAATGTACGTAAATTGAGAGATTACCAAGCCCAAACCTAAGTGAAAACATTTCTGCTAATGTTTATTGAGAATATGTGTTGTTTTACTTTTATTCTTTTCAGTATCATAAAGGAGAATTAAGACTGTATGACGTGACTTTTGAAAACGCTGGAATGTATCAGTGCATCGCTGAAAACACACATGGAGCCATTTATGCAAATGCTGAGCTGAAGATCTTGGGTCAGTATCACTTCTAACTTCTGTGAAGCATTCATCAAGAAAACAACATATAAAAGTGATAGAATTCTCAAGCCTGTAATCCCAGTACTTTTGGAAGCCGAGGTGAGGGGATTGCCTAAGCCCACGGTTCAAGAACAGCCTGGGCAACTTGGTGAGACCTCATCTCTGCAATAAATCAAAAAATTAGCCAGGCACGGTAACTCGCGCCTGTAGTTTCAGCTACCTGGAAGGCTGAGATGGAAGGATCGCCTGAGCCTAGCAGGGTAACACTGGGGCGACTGTGAGTATGCCACTGCACTCCAGCCTGGGCAACGGAGTGACTTCAACTCAAAAAAAAAAAAAAAAAGATAGAAAAGTCATAGATTACATTTGGTTTGGCATTACTTTGATTTGATTTCACTTTATTTTCTTTAATTTCCAAAGTTACAAACTTTAAAAATTGTTTAGAATGAAGTAGTATTTTTTTCCTTTCTTTGAAGAACATTTAGGTTGAAAAAAAGTAAATTTTTAACTGTCAGTTGAAAATTTCAACTGCATAAATTTCTTACTTCATAAAATTGCATCATTTTTTAACCAAGAAGATGAAGTATATAATAAATCTGAGACAATGTAGAGTGTAATAGTTTTTCACGTTTTAAAAAATAATTAGGCAAAATTTATACATGGCGGTTTTGACAAGCCTTATCCTCCCAGACGCCCAGGCAGCTGAGCACTGCCTGCCGGAGCACATCACAATGAAGGCTGAGGCTAAACCACCACACGTGACTCAGCTCAGATAAGTCTTCGGCACTTTTGGGGCTTGCTTCATCACCAGTTGCTATTCAAAACCTTAAGGACATTCGGCAAGTCCTTTACCATACTCTGACTCTTGCTTTCCACTCCTGCTTTCATATTGTCTTCTTACTCATTATGAAATTGAAACCTTTTGTTATAAAGTATTTCAACTTCCCATCCCTTACTCAAAGTTATCTCTTCAGTACATTTGTCTTTTCAGTACTCTTTAGGCAGAGGAGAAAGTGTCATTCCTCCTATCCAAAAGTGAAACAATCTCATTACCTCTCTGCCTTATATTTATTCTTTTTCACCTTCCCTGATACTTGTTAACAATAGCTATTCCTCTGTGTGTGTGTGTGTGTGTGTGTGTGTGTGTGTGTGTGTGTGTGTTTGGTAAGTGTACATAATCCTTCCGGCTGCCTCTCCTAGTCCTGTTTTATTCTTGAACTGTTATCTGTCTTGTCTTCAGTGGCTCCAAGCTCTTAGATCTTCCAACCATTTTGTCTCTATCTCCTTTATTGTCCTTTTTCCCCCTCACTCGCTCCTCAGCCTGGCTAGAAATCTTGCTCTCTCTGAGTCCATTCTTTTGGTTCAATTCCATTTTCTCCCCTATTTCCCTTTACATATTCTATTCCTGGATTTTTATTTCTTTATGTTCAAATTCCTAATTAATTTGTTCTCCTTTTAACTATCAGTGACCCCATAATTTACATCTCTGGCCCAGATCTTTATCCTCAGTTTCAGGCTTAATATACTTTCTTTTTAAAAAATTTTTAATTTTGAAGATGTGGGGTAAAATTCAGGGTTAGGTATACAAATGTTCATTATGTAGGTACCCTTGTAGATGAGGAGTTCTCCCCCCATCCTCTGGCATTTTCCCACTACTGCCAATCCCTTTCTTATAGTATTACGATAGTTGTTCAAGGTCCGCTTATGTGTGAAAACATGTGGTACTCAGTTCTTTGTTTCTGTGATAGATACAAAATTATGAACTTCGTAACAACCTGAATGGACTTAGATGCTAATATACTTTCTAGTAGAAATATTTGTTTGGATAACCCTGCAGATTACCCAAACTTTTAGCATGTCTGAAACTGAATTCGTTATCTCTTTTTCTCTCTCTCTCTCTCTCTCACACATACACACACCACACACACACACACACACACACACACACACACACACACACACACACACACATCTTCTCCTTCTCAAAGATTCTCTGAGAGTCCACCACATCCCTTCTTCCTCCAGTACAACCACTAATCTTCTTTAGTTTACACCAGAAGTGTTTCTCAGTTCTTTTATATTCTCCTTATTTTAATCACAACTACTTTACTGAAGTCTTACTATATCATGTCTTTTTATGTTATTTGAAGGAGTCGTCACCAGGTTTATTTAAACTGCAAGCAATGAATCCACAGTCAGGCTCTCTCTTGTAGAACTGGTTACTGAAAAAATAAAGCAGTGACTTTCTGTGGGCAATTTTATTCTTGTTGCATTAAATGAAACTCTTCAAAACGTTGGTATCACTACAAATTGAATGACACTAAAACAAAATGATAGGAAATGAGAGAATTGTAAGACAGCATGAAAGAAAATTGTCCTCAAAAAGTTAAAGGCATCTTACTTTTAACATTCCCTGCCACTTACTGCAATGTTGAGGATCAAACTCTATTTCTTTCTCCCTAAAGTCTTAAGTTTTTGATGATATACTTATCCTGGTTTCTTTGGCTATCAAGCAAGCATTGTAGGCTCAGATATCTTTGGTACAACGGAATGTAAAATCATTTTGACCCTGAGTGAAGAAAGGTGAGTTTGAATTTTTTTCAAAATATAAACTTTATGTTTTCTGTTAAAAGTTCCTATTTATATTTATTCACTACAAAAGAAAAGAATAAAAACTCATCAGCTAATAGTGAAAGATCTTTATATATTGAAACCTAAAATCTTCAAATCATTTAATGATGTAATTAAACAAACTGAGAAATTTGATTCTCCTCAGATCAGTAGTTCCTGGCATCTTCATATTTGACTCAATCTATTCATGTTTAGTATATCTTTAGTAACCATGCCCCCACTTTCTTTCTAGCTTATTCAGTTTTCTCATTTGTTCATTCAACAAACACTTATTGAGCACTTATTTATCATGCCTTCTTCTTCTTAACTGGGTCATAGTTGATTAAATTTACTGAGCTTAACTCTTTCTATTTAACTATTAAACTAAAGGGAATAAAAGATGTCATAATATAGATGGAATGTTTAGGCTTTATTATTAAAAGAGAAAAATAATAATTTGTTTTCCTTTTAGCTCTGGCTCCAACTTTTGAAATGAATCCTATGAAGAAAAAGATCTTGGCTGCCAAAGGAGGAAGGGTGATCATTGAATGCAAACCTAAAGCTGCACCAAAACCAAAATTTTCATGGAGTAAAGGGACAGAGTGGCTTGTCAATAGTAGCAGGTCAGTTTAGATACTAGAAATGCAATGAACTACTTGGGAAAGTTTATTTTATTGAAGATTTGTTTTCATATTCATAATGCTTGTTTCAACATTTTCCCACAGAAGTTACCATAGTTCTAAGATGAACAGAAATATTTACTCATCCTTGTCTGTATCTATAATCAGGGTTCTTTATTTTTTAAGATTAAAAAAAATAAATTGCTAAGCCAATGGACCATGGGAAATGAAATAGGATTTCTAATTTATTTTCATCTAGCATGGGCATCTAGATCTATTTATATTTTATTTAGTTTTATGCAATTAGCCTGTTATATATTTTGGTAGGAAAGTAAAAGGTGATTTCAAATTATAGGTCATCTCTTCCCATTATCAAATGAAAAGATGCTCTCATCATCTTCCTAACAAATTGATTGTCTGATAATGTTTTTTGGTGCCTTTGGGACAAAACACAATAGAAATATATGACTTACAAAGTTTATTTCTATAAAAGTAATACTGAATAGTTTCCATAACTATCCCAGATAAAGGTATATTGAGAACCAACATATGAAGAGGAGAAAGCCAAGATAAGGAATAGGAGAAAAAAGATGTGGAGATTGTAGTGAGATTGTAGTGAGATTGTGTTGCAGGAAGTGAGGGCAGGCAAGGTGTATAGAATGTGAAAGAAATTGCAAAATTGGTATGAGTTGTCTTTAGAGAAAAATGAAGAGACTTGTAAGAGATGAGGCTAAGTAAATCAGATCATAAGGGACAAAGTTTTCTATAGTAAGAAACTTGGGCCTCATCTAAGAATTATGGAAGTACATTTAAAGTCCTAAACAAAGGAGGAATAAGATAATGTTTGCTTTTTAAAAGGATATTCTGGAAAAAGTGTAGAAAGTGGATCTTTTAATACAATAATCCAATAAAGTAAATCATGTGGATATTATCCCAATTTTGATGTGTCTAAACCTGGTAAAGTTAAAGTGACCTTCTGAAAAAATTACATTGTTGATATCCAAACTAGAACTTGATCTTGTGTCATGTTGACATGAAATGAGAATATGTCAACATAGTTCTCTTAGTAGGATGAGCACAAGTATGGCTATACATGGGGGGTGGGAGGGTGGTAAGGGGCAGAGAGAGCAGAGGCTCCCCTCAACACGTGAACTTTTACAGTTAATATGTTGACCTAACAGCTGTTAAAACTTTACAAAGTGATACTAAAATAATAAGTGTTAACGGAAGATTTAATTTGTTTAATTTGCTGCTGAAACATTAATGGTCAAACAATGAGCAACGCAGAGACCATGATCAAAGGGCACCCTCATTGACTGGAGCTCACTTCTTCCACAATCCAGATCAGAGCATTCCCCACTGGCCCCACCATTAGCTTTTCCTCTCTTATGACAGAATCTTACTCTGACTCTGAGGAAGACCAATGCCATGGGCCTATCCAACCTAGAATTGCTAGAACCATGTTTCATTTACTCATTTTTCCTAAATATCAGTATATGTTCAAAAACCAGAAAAAGATCCAGCTCCTAAAATTTTACAGTGGTGATTTTATTTTAATATTTTTAAAGAATTTAAAACCAAATCACATTAATTCCTTGATGAGAGTATACAAATCCAATTTTTGCTCACAACCTTAATCAATTAATATCTCAGTTTAAATACTGATTATATACAGTATTTACAGTATATACAGTATTTGTGCAGAAATAAGTTTGAATGTTGTGAAATAGTATATATACAAAGTTAGACAAATATATTTTGATATTTATTTTTGAAAAGAATACCCACGGGGTAATTAAGTAATGGTCTGTAAGCATAAATATAATCTCATTCTAATGACTATAATTACAAAAAATAGTTCCACATAACAAAAATGTCTGTGTCTGGTTAGTGGTCTAGCAAATGGTTTATGCAGTATTTCTCTCAGTAGGGAGGAGCCCTGTGTCTTGATAAATTGTAATTAAGTTCTCAATTTTATGATTTTATTTTGGGCTCAAATAAGACAAATTCTCCAATAGAATTTTTTTGAAATTCGCAGAATTAATTTAGTTGTTAATTTATATTCAATGGACTGCTATTACCTCTAAAGTGAACTTTATCTGAGCCACTTATAGGAGGGGATATCCATGATTCTTTTCTACTCCAGAGATGATGTGTTTAGCAATTAACAAATAATGTAGAGCTTATCATGGAATAATTTTAGCAACAATAAGTGACAAATTGGTTAAAGACCAAATCGTCCCTAGTTTGACTGCTGATCCATATCATATTATCTGGAAACAAGCATAAGATCCTGAGATTTTCATTTACATTGATTTAAGAATAAGGAGCATTATTGCCAAAAAAAGATCAAGTTCCCTAAATATGCTTACTAAAAAGTAATTTTAGTGTCAAAGGAGAGGCCCCTGAAAATATAAATGAGACATTTATATGTAAACGCTTTAAAGATGATAAAGATCAATTGGGAGTGAACGTAAGTAAGCTAAAAATATTAATGTGGAACCTAGAAGGGATTTCTGTTTTTTCCACTGCCACTTGCTATAAGTTTTGTTGTTTTATTTGCGAAATAATTAAATGGGAGGGGGATGGAAATTTGGCAAAGGACTTATCCTGGGGCTTAGTGGGGAAAAGTGTGGCATATTAATACTGGCACTGTTTTCATTTGTGTCTGCCAAAAAGCAGACGCCAGGACAGAATTAGCCATGTATGAAAAATTATTAATGACAATGCATGGGTGGAGGCTGAAAGAGCTATTTGACTGAGATGCAGGTCTGAGCCCAGATGAAGGAGAGAGAGAAGGAAGGGGAAAATGGTTGAGTTGAAATGACTTGAACTGAACTGCAGTTCTAAGAGTATGGGGAGGCCTCCAGGGAGTCTTCTGGTCAAAGACACTCAGAAGAAGAGTTTACTGTCTTCCAGGAGCAACCCTGCTTTAAAATTCCTCCCATGCTCAGTCATTGGCTGTGAATAGCCTGGGGAAAGTGTGGCTTTGGCTAAGCAAAGTGATGGATTACTGAGTGAGGTGTCTGGGCAGTCAGTCAATTATACTACTCACAGTTGAAGAAAGAGGCGTATTCTCAAAGTTTCCATGATGCCAAATAATTATTTGTATTGTTATATTATTTTGATACTGCATTTCTTCTTCAAGAACAACAATTATTTTGAAAATAACATTAAGTTGGGACAGGATCATTCAAGAAGGAAAGGTACATCCTGAAATATATTATTAGTGGAACTTTTGGTATTTTCTTAGATTGAGATTTTTACTAGTAATTTTTTCTTTTATCCGACTCTGCCCTTAAAATGGAATACATGTTTGCATTTTTTGTTTTTGTTTTTGTTTTGTTTTGTTTTGTTTTTTGGCAAACTTTGAAAGATAAAGTCTTGAAAATGGTCCATTTCAAGAAAGTTAAAAAATCCAATGACAGGCAATCCAATATTGAATATAAGTGTGAGTTGCTATGTAATAAAACTTAGTGAGTTTTTGGTCTCCAACTCATAGATAAGAGACAGACAGGCAGTGAAATATGTGAGTATGACAGATTTAGTCTATGTTTAAAAAAGATTTCCTAAATATTAATTTGTTTCAGAATTTGTTACTAAAGGAGGTTTTAACATAGTGTTTTTTCAAGTTTCTAAAATAAAATATTTTCATATTTTTCTGAAGTTGTGGAAATGAGTCTGTCCTAGCTTCTAAATCTGAACTGAACTCCTGAGGCTGCGTTTCTGGAGGAACTGGGCTCATTTCTTTCAGGTCTGTGACTGGTTTGAGCCGGTCCCACAGTGAGAAATCAGTTAGAAGACTGCTACAAGTTCAAGAAAAAGATGAAGGTGGCTTTTCTCAAATTGTCAACGCTGAGGAAGAATATTAAAACCAAAGACTGGAATGTTTCAACTTATAAAAAGTCTATGGCCACGTGATTTGTATAAAATGTAATAATTGAAAATACTAGTGTTTGTTATCTAAGATGTAATAGCAACAGATTTTACTAAATTAATTTTGTGAGTTATGTATTTTTTATTTCAATAGAATACTTATTTGGGAAGATGGTAGCTTGGAAATCAATAACATTACAAGAAATGATGGTGGTATCTATACATGCTTTGCAGAAAACAATAGGGGAAAAGCTAACAGCACTGGAACTCTTGTTATCACAGGTAGGTTTGATGGTGTTTGATTTCTGATGTATTAAAAAATATGAGTCAGTGCTAAGCTTATAAAACAGTCTATGTATTATAAGTTTCTATTTCAAAAGCATTCTGGATAATTATCTTGCTTGATGAAATTGTTCTTGGAATTTGGATGTGAAAACATTGTACTCCTTTGTACGGAGAAATGAAAATATATTGTTTTTTATTCTTCAGGTAATGCAGTATCTTATATTTTCTTGAATTGTGCTTTACTCTTTTATTTTAACATATATAGATCCCACACGAATTATATTGGCCCCAATTAATGCCGATATCACGGTTGGAGAAAATGCCACCATGCAGTGTGCTGCATCCTTTGATCCCGCCTTGGATCTCACGTTTGTTTGGTCCTTCAATGGCTATGTGATCGATTTTAACAGAGAGAATATTCATTACCAGAGGAATTTTATGGTATGTGTCTTAAACTTCATTTTATGGGCACCCCAACAATTCCCTTCATTTTATGCGCACCCAATGATTCTGCATTAAAACTTCTATTAATATGATCATATTTTATATGATTTTATTTTTTCATTGGACTGAAAAGCAGGTTTAAAAAGAGCTTTTCATGATTCTCTTTACATTAACTTAACTGTAGTACTCCTTTCTAAAATGACCATCCCTAAGAATTTTGGTAGAGACGCTATTTTTATTTTATTTTGTTGCGTTGGAGTCTCACTCTGACACCCAGGTTGGAGTGCAGTGGCACACTCACAGCCACTGCAGCCTCGATCTGCTGGGCTCGGGCAATCCTTCTGCTTCAGCCTTCCTAGTAGCTGGACCCACAGGCATGAACCACCATGCCAGGCTAATTTTCAGATTTATTGTAGAGATGTCTTGTCAAATGACCTGGGCTGGTCTCAACCTCCCTGGACTAAGGCAGTCCTCTCACCTCTACCTCCTAAAATGCCCCAAGTCTGGCTGATTTTGGTAGAGACATTAATCAGTAAATATTCATTGGGCTTTAGGTATACTTCCCTCTTAATTATAAAACAATACTTATATTGATGTGTGTTATGCTTCAGAATATGTGAGCTCTAGGTTCTAATGCTTTTACTTCTACTTTAAATGAAGTGCGAAGTAAGAGTATAGAACTTATACTTTGCTATAATTATTAATTTAAGGCATTTATTTTATGCTTTGAAGGTAAGGAATAGACAAAATACATATGTTGAAGGATTTGGAGAGGTAGTTCATGTGATTTGAAGAGAATCAAAGGGCAGTATTTCACTAACTGAAAAGCATACATATTACAAGTCCTATAATTAAGCATGGTGATATGGAGAGTCAAGGTAGAGAAGTAAATACAATAAGGGAAAAGGATTGGGAAGCAATGCAGGAAGAACAACCTGTGTAGGAACATCATTGGTGTCTTAGTAGGTTGTCTAGGTCCAATGTATTCATGTATTTATTTATTTTTATTTTTAATTTTTTATTAAGTTGGAGTCGCAGTTCACTGCCTGGGCTGGCATGCAGTGGCACACTAACGGCCACCACAGCATCGACCTGCTGGGCTCTGGCAATCCTTCTGCTTCAGCCTTCCAAGTAGCTGGAACTACAGGCACGTGCTGCCATGCCCGGCTGATTTTTTATTTTTATTTTACTGTAGAGACAAGGTCTCGTCAAGCCGGTCTCGAACAAGCAGGCAAAGGCAATTCACTTGTCTCAGCCTCCCAAAGTGTTAGGGTTACAGGCAGAGCCACCGAACCCGACCCACAGTGTATTTAAAAAGCAAATTGATCACTGACCCCTACATGCCTCTTCTCTAGAAAGACAAAACATTTAGAAGCCTAAAGACCTACTTAGAAATCTTTAATTTTAGATGTCAACTACTAATATAGAAACAGAAGCTTGAATGAACTCTGGGGCACATTTAAGATTGTTTGACAGTCATATAAAATCTGAAGATGGATGCATATACATTATAAAAATATTATGCTTTCAAGTTGCCCAGCTCTTTTTTTTCTATAAATTCTTATAAAACTTTCCCCATTAAAAAAAAACAAAGTGAACTTTCAGTCAAGAAAGACTAGTTTTAGCTAGATAGGATTTTTAAAAAATATTTTTATTAGAAAGATACACATGCAACAATTGATGCAGTATTGATGTTTATGCCTTCTGTATATTAACTATAATTCTAGTTCTTTTAACTTAACTAATTCTAACTATAAGTTTACAGTAAACCTACCAATCCTCTTTCAGTTTCTGAACCAAAATTTTACTTTAAAAAATAACAACTGGATATTTGCAGAGAGCTATAAATTTTGTATTTTGAAATTATGTATTGTGATACTTTTTCCCTATATGTCTGAAAGTGTTTTGAACATGCTCTAGGTCAGTAAAATTGGCACTCAATCCTTTAATACTTTCTTCAAATTGTGTTTTGGTTTGCAAGAAAAGTAAGTATCACTCAGATTTTACTCATTTCAAGGGGAAACAAAGTGAGCAAAACTGAGATCTTACTTTAAAAAAAATAGGCTTTTGAATTTGAAAAAGCTATCTTTGATGTAATGTATTGAATAATCTCAAAAATACAGTTTGGAAATCTGATAACCATACTTTATAAGCTAGTTACTTAACAGCTGCAGTGAAGTCTGTATAAGTAAATTGGGGGACATAAATTATCCTAATTTAGCTGAAACTTCATATTTGCAGCCTATTTATGTTCTTTAAAATAATAGTTACAGTGTGCTGGCTCCTGTAAATAACCTTTGCAAAAATTAAAAAAAGAAAAATTTTAAAAGGAAAGAAAAAGAACTCAGTGCCTTAAAAAGAGAGAAAAATAAATAAGTGGAATCCTAAATAAGAAATAACTAATAAATTCGACCATAAAAATGTAAAGTACTTTGTGGTCACTTAATGCACTCTCTCCCTTCACAGAGGATGCCACAGAGATTTGCATAGCTGCCCTTCAGCCAATCCAGAACAGAGTCCAGACTGCAGGCTCAGTCTCGGGACTTGCTAACTCAGGTTTCGGCTCATTCCATCAACTAATGACCTCCCTGTGGTAGAAATCTAGTCATCTGGATAAATATGCAACTTAGTTGAATAAAAATATCAAAGGGACATTTTTAGCTCTTTGTAGATGGACAGATGAAATAAATTCTCTAAATTTTAAAAAAAGGTGAGGCTATTTAATTTTAAATAAATTATCAAACTTAATTCTGTCTTTTTAACCTACAAAAGACCAAGGAAGCTTGCCCAGTCACCTTCCCTCTCTTGTAAGACAAACTTCAAAGTTAGACTTCACTGCTAAATATACCATGCAAAATTTAAGTAAAAATACCATAAATGTTTGATCCACCTTCTGGAAGATCGTTCCAATGCTAGCAATTGCTTTTGGACTCATTTATACATCATTCTCAGGAGTATCTCTTCCTACTTAAAGCTTAATGAGAGAAAACATAATGGGCTTAGCAGGTTTTTAGAACAGCAAATGTAAAGGAAGAAACATCACTGACTACAATTGTCTATTTTTCAAAATCATCAGGCAAAAATTTCAATATGTGTGTTTCTTAAATACTGTTTTAGTATTTTGTTTAATTTTGGCAACAATTTAACGATTGCTAGCATTTGTTCATTTAAAAATATGTAGTAAGCATACAGCACAAGAAGACACAGTGATAAGCATCGGGACAAATGAAATACTAAATAAGACAAACATAAAAACAAATCCAAAATGAATCAGTGATACCTCATGAGTTTAAGGTTCAGATATAAATATGTTGATAACCATTATAGTTAACACTGACGTTATTGTCATGTTTTAATAATTTCCATTGTCATAACTTAATATACAAAATTTTAACTAGTGAAAAAAGAATATAGAAATAAAGTTTTAAAATTCTTATTTGAAAAATTTGTTTTTATTTTCCAATTAAGTTTCAATGATACTCTGTATTCAATTAAGAATGCTCGGGATTTTAGCTTGCTATTATTGATTTTTACCACCAAGTGGCACCCTTGGATAAGGTTTCAAGTTTCACATCCTGGAATAATTTGGGATTTGATATAATTTCCAAAATAAATAAATACATGTTCTCATACTTATGAATACATTGTGAAATTATGGATAATTTTAAAATATTTTCTTTATGTGTTTTCCAAATGGAGTCATGTAATTATCAGGAATAGTAAATACACATTTTTAAAGATGTGTATTTAAGAATTCATGATGAGCACCAGAGAAATAAAAATAACACCACCGCAATTACATTTAATGATCCCACTTTATGTAAAACTATTTTGAATCAATTTGGTTTTTAAAAAATGTAACTTTTGATTTTAAGGCTATAATTAAATACTTGATAGCCATTATAGAAAAACAAAAAGTTAAATATCTAAAGTTTACCAGCCTTGCTATTTACCTTTTCATTTATTCAATAAATATTCACTATTATATGTTTTATGGCCAGTCAATGTTTCATTTGAACTTGAACTTACTTATACATAGGGGGCTATTAAGAGTATATGCATGAATTAGAAATGAATAAATCTGAAGCTTTGATACAATAGGTTAAGAAAGAAGTTTATCTGTCACACTTTTATTCTGCTGTGGCAATTAATCATAAACTTTTCAAGTTCAAATATAAAATGACTTCTCCTTTGGCTTTCTAATTCAATAGCTACTCGCTCCCTTAGAGTGAGCACAAAAGGCAGAGTAATATTACTGATTAATTTAATTTATAACTTCTCTTGTAGCAGAAAGAACTGGAGATTATCTATCAAAAATATGTAATTGCGATGGAAATCATATTATTCCTTTTTTTCGAGATGGCACCTGACCTATAGGAATTATTTTTTCAATAGCCCTTAATTTTTGACATCTACTTTAAATCATTTTCTCTCAATTGTTTGACAACATTCTCCTTGTCAGAGCTATTATCTTAGTTTACCACATGAGTTCCTTAAAATGTCCAGTTTTGGTGATTGCCAATATAATATACATTTTTCTGATTCTCTGATTACAAATAAATGTTAAAATTATAATTCTGCTTGAAGAATTATATTGCATGTCTGTTATAAATTTGTAAATATTGTATGACTTAGCCGGGCTCAGTGGCTTAGCCTGTAATCCCACGCCTTGGGAGGTTGAGGTGAGTGGATTGCCTGAGTCCGCGGGTTCGAGACCCACCTGGGCAACTTGGCAAGACCTGTCTCTACAATAAATCAAAAATTAGCCGGGCGTGGTAGTGCGTGCCTGTAGTTCCAGCTACTTGGAAGGCTGAGGCGGAAGGATCGCCGGAGCCCAGCAGGTCGAGGCTGCGGTGGCCGGGAGTGGCCACTGCACTCCAATCTGGGTGACAGAGTGAGACACCAATTCAAAAAAAAAAAAAAATCGTATGACTTGTTCAGAGGTCCTGCCACAACCAGACCTGGATTCTAGGCTCCATATTTTTCACATCGTATTCAGTGACCCTGATACAGGGATTAAAACTGTCTAAGCCTCAGAGTTGCCTTCTGCAAAATGTATTAATCATTCACTTACTTCATCAGTTTTGCAAAACTGGTTACTCTGTAGTATTTTTATGAGAATTAAATGGGAGAATGCCTATAAAGTGCTTGGCACAGGATATGGTATATAAGTGGTTATTATTTTTTTATAATAAAGCAATCATTCCCCATTCAAGTTTCAGAAGCTTTTGCCAGATAGGCTTTTTTCTTTTTCTTTTCTTTATTCACTCTTTTCTTTCTTTTTTCCTTGTTTTTAGAGGGAATGTTAACAGATCTCAGTTTTTACAATTTAGTTCTTGCATTGCTTCCTGTACTGTAACCTAACATACCTCCCCCCCAAAAAATTCTAGGTATTTCATTGCTGAGTACCACAGAGAGGTTATAATATCCAACATTTATTGCGTGCTTACTCTCAAGCTAACATTGAATTAAATGTTTTTCCCAGGTATCCTCCTCAGGTCCCCTCCTACTGTGGGAGCTTTTCTGTCTTCTTTATAAATCCTGCTTTCTCAAAAAAAAAAAAAATTTATATATATATATATATATAAAATAAATGTTTTTCCATATGTTTGTCAGTTGATCTTGGCAACAGTTCTCTATGGAGTGCATAGTATTGTACTGTTTTTCAGTTCCTGAGATGAAGAAACTTGAGTATTAGAAAAGGTAAGTAACTAGTCTCAAGTACTCATACAACTGAGTAGTGGTTGAGGGAGGCTTTGAAGTCAGGTAGTCTGACTGCCAACCCTGTGATCTTCACCATTTTGGTTTTTCATTTTTCAGTTAATGTTCATGTCTATGTCTATTTAAATAATTATCCTCAGCCGGGCTCGGTGGCTCAGCCTGTAATCCCGCGCCTTTGGGAGGCTGAGGTGAGTGAATTGCCTGAACCCGCGGGTTCGAGACCCGCCTGGGCAGCGAGACCTCATCTCTACAATAAATAAAAAAATCAGCCGGGCGTGGTGGCACATGCCTGTAATTCCGGCTACTGGGAAGGCTGAGGTGGAAGGATCGCCGGAGCCCAGCAGGTCGAGGCTGCGGTGGCCGGGAGCGGCCACTGCACTCCAGTCTGGGCGACAGAGTGAGACTCCAACTCAAAATAAATAAATAAATAAATAAATAAATAAAATAATTATCCTCCACATGTTTGAAACTCTACAAGACAGTACTGTTCAACTTGCATTTTATTACCTAATCTTGTTTAATGAATCTTGTATGCTCACTCAGATTATCCAAATTACTTCATTCTCCCCATATTGTTAGCAACCTTTGCACTGCACTGTAAATCAAATCTATACAGTTTCAAGTGTTCTAATCATAAATTCAAGGTCATTCTTAATGATCTCCTGTAGGTATGGAGGTTATGTGTGTTATATGAGTGTGCATTTGTTCTGACTGCAGAGACACCACCATTCAAGAGAAAAGAAGGCAGATTTCTTATCCTAAGCCTATTTTTCTTTGTAAAGAACATATCAATAATCCTGAACATGTCATAAAAGGTTCTTTATATTTGAGAAATTGATATTTCATACTATGACATGTTGTGATCTTGAACAGAAATTTTGCTACTGCATGCCAAGGAAAAAAAGAGAAAGAAATAAATCGTAATAAAACAGAAACCAGTTTTTAAAAAACTCGCTGTTTATTGCTAAACAACAAGGTGAAGATTGTCCAGAGTTATGGGTTAGCAGGTTGGAGGACACAAGAAGTTTGGGCAGTCATCATTGGCAAGAATCAAATTAGAGCTGAAGGAATTAGAGCAGGAGATCAGGCAGGCAAGTGAGATGATGTGAGCTCTGAAGGACTGAGACGTTTATCATGTGAGGAGACATTTTTGATTGTCACAGCTGCAGGGGTGCTGGGGGGCTGTGTGCTACGAGCACCTTTTCAGCTGTTAACGTACAGGATAGACCCTTACAACAGAGTATTATTTGGTCCATATTACCAACAGTACCAAGATGAGAAATGTTCTCAAAGATTTTTAAAGTTACGTTATTTTGAGCAGATAAAAGTGTTGGGGACATGAATTATAAGAAACTATATATTTTTAAAAAGCATATCCAAAATAGGATGTGTAATAGAAGATACATTGCATATGCTTCATGAACCTAAGACTCTTAAATTTTGATGAACAGTGGTAAAGAGGGAGAATTACATAAAAAATATACAGGCCCTTGGCATAGTTCTGTGACCCACACAAAACTCACAAATGCCATGGCCAAATCCTCTCTCTGTTTTTCTCATTGATAATTAGTTGCAAAAGAGTTAGGTAATTAGAGACTCTGTCAGTCCTTGTTCTATATGAATATATAACTTTTCTGACTTCCTTTCCACTACCCTAATAAACCTTTAAATACACCTAACTGCTGTATTTTATTGACTGTTTTCCAGCAGTAGACAGAGGAAGATGTCTGTGCTTACTAAGGCATGTCTATAGTTGGGCTAGCCTCCTTTGAGATCATCACACAGGGTAGAGACCACATCAGCCGATGTCACTCTCTAGCCGCGCGTCTCATAGTTGAGTCTTTAATAAGCATTTGCTGATGACAATGCTAAGTAAATGGAATTAAGCAAGTCTTTGCTCTTCAGATAATTTATTTTTTATTTTTTTGGTCTCCTGCTATGTTGTCCCAGAAGGGCTTGAACTCTTGGGCTCAAGCAATTTTTTCTCCTCAGTCTCCTGAGTTGCTAGAATTATGTAGATGTTTATTATTAGCTTTAAGTGCTCTCCCAAAATTAGACCAAAGTTAAGAACGTACTTTTTACATAGAACTCCTCACATGCTTAAGCATCTCTATAGTAATTATTCTGACTTTTTATGCTGCAAAAGGCAACCAATAAAAAGAGGTGGGAATAAACATGTAAACTTTTTGTATTTTAAGGATTTTATAATTTTACATTGTGGACTTTGGTGTTTTATTTCTATCACACTAGGAATATACTATTTTGTTATTAGTTGGCACGTTTCTAAAGTATCATCTAATTTTTCCAGTTTCTTTTTAAGAACAAAACATTATTCAAAAAATCTGGACTTTGGTCTGGTTTTGCCTCTGCCAAGTCATATGACCTTGGGCAAAGCAGTCACTTTGGGCCTTAGGCTTCTCCTCTGTCATATGAAGAGGTTGGGCCACACCAAAAGTTTTGAAAACCTACGACACTAAAGTTTTTAGCGGCAGAATTCTTTCTGCAAAGAAAATTTAAACTAGAACTCCAATATCTCATTTTTACAAAGATGAAGGTGATATTGCTCTGACCGAAGATAAAATTGTGTGTGTGTGTGTGTGTGTGTGTGTGTGTGTGTGTGTGTGTGTGTGTGTGTATGCATGCACAAGTGTTTGTGTATATGTGTGTCTGTGTGGGGCACTACAATACCACGAACCTTACCCACAAGGCCTTTTACTTTTCCCTATCCCCAGAACTCCCATTCTGATCCCTTCCTTCTACAAAGTGGTCCATGAAGATTTTTAGAATTCTAAGGTTCGTTGGAAGCAATTTGAAAATTATATGAATTAAACGGTATCCAACTTTTCTTTCAACTCTAAAACATAGGTTCTAAATCCAAGGTCTTGACGTATTTGTTCCCCATTCAAAAATGCCTAGCAGAAACCTCAAAGGAAATTTCCTTCTTTTGAGTTTTCATTTCAAATAAGCCAATTGATCAGAATTGGACTTTTCAACCGTTGCTCTCATTGTTTATTTTGTATCAAAATAACGATGTTCAACATTTGTATTGTGAATGTGCAAACTCACTCACTTACTCTTAGTAATCATCTTAATAATTTTAGTAATTATCCAGGACAACTTCTAATTTATTTTTTTGTAAGTCCAATGACATCACTTCATTTTCATAATTTTTGTCATATCTTTTTTATTTTTAGAGTTAGTTAATCTTATTGATGCTTTACTTAAAATAACACTAATTTGAATGTTATATATCATTAGGGAATTATGCTGTATGTGAAAATTGTTTTGTGACTGTATAAGAAAATGGCCTTATTTTTGGAGATCCAGGCTAATGTCTTGAAAAGTTGCTCATGAGTTTGTTATGCTGAGAGAAGGAAAGATGAAGCTAGTTAGCTAGACAATTGAATAAAAGTAAACATAATAAAATTTTTACAATTGTTTAACCCAGTTGGTTAATATATAGGTGATGACTGTACTATTCTTTCAACTTTCTTGAAAGTTGAAATTTTAAGTAGAAAAAAACTTAACAAATAAAATCATAGCATATCATATATTAGGAAGTACCACTTCTGCTTATCAGATGGTGAACATAAGTCCAGTTGTATAATCTATAGAATACCACCTAGGAAACAGTTTGACCTGGTAAAATCAGGGGTACATATTACCTATTGAACCTTCCACAAGTAGCTTAATATAAAAATCTCAAATTTCTTCTTCTTCTTATTTTTTTTGAGTTGGAGTCTCATTCTGTTGCCCAGACTGGAGTGCAGTGGCCGCTCCCGGCCACCATAGCCTCGATCTGCTGGGCTCCAGCGATTCTTCCGCCTCAGCCTTCTAAGTAGCCGAAATTACAGGCATGCGCTACCACGCCCGACTGATTTTTAAAAATTTATTGTAGAGATGAGGTCTTGCTGCCCAGGCGGGTCTCGAATCCGCGGACTCAGGTAATCCACTCACCTCAGCCTTCCAAAGGTGCGGGATTACAGGCTGAGCCACCGAGCCCGGCTTCATATTTCTAAGATAGGAATATTAATAGCAAATCCCTGGGTATTATAAAAATTGATGAGAAAATGTTTGTGAAATACATATATTTTCAGACATTTGAAAGGCTTACATGAATTAGATCAGGTAATTGAAGTTCAGCAGTATTACATTGCCATGAGTGTTACTCACAGGGTCTTTCACTTCTTCCTATCCCCAAAGCTCCCATTCTGATTCCTTCCCTCTACAAAGTGGTCCATGAAGATTTTTTAAAAAATTTTATTATTTAAAAATTTTTTTATTTTTAAAAATTTTTATTTTAAAGATGTAGGGTAGGCAGCATGGTTGGTTCCATGTTTTTGCTATTGTGAACAATGCTGCAATAAATATGCCTGTGCAGGTATCTTTTTAATAGAGTGATTTGATTTCCTCCAGGTATTTTCCCAGTAGGGGGATTGCGGGGTTGTATGGAAGGTCAATTTTTAGACCTCTTAGGAACTGCCACACTGTTTTCCACAGAGGCTGTACTAGTTCACACTTCCACCAACAGTGTAGAAATGTTCCCTTTTTCCTGCATCCTCTCCAGCATCTGTTGCTTTTTGAGTTATTGATGATGACCATTCTGATTGTAGTTAGGTGATATCTCAGTGTGGTTTTGATGTGCATTTCTTGGATGACTAGTGAGGCTCAGCATTTTTTCATGTATCTGGTGGCTGCTCATATGTCTTCTTTTAAAGAGTGCCTATTCATATCTTTTGCCCACTTTGTAATGGGGCTGTTTGTTTCTTTCTTTTTGGCATATCTGAGTTCCTTATAGATCCTATGGCTATTGGGAACCAATGTAGTGGCTGCAGTGGTGCTAGTGATAGTAAAAGCAATAACAGCCATTGTAATACTAGTATTCAGCGAAGCGTTGGTAGTATCTTATTAACAGCAGTAAGTAGTAGTAGAAGCAGCTGTAAAGTAGTATTGTGTCTTCTGTAAAATACAGTTTAAAACAGAACCTATCTCATAGGGTTGTTATTAAGAGTAAGTTTTCACTTATGCTTATAAAAGCCTCTGACACCTAGGGAACCCTGACTCAATATTTGCTATTGGTAGAGCCTGTGGTGATGGTAATGTTTGCAGTTACATACGATATATTTGCCATAGGTAGTGGTAGTTATGCTTACTCTACTCTAGCAAGCCAGAAGCACAAAAGAAGAGAAACCTATTTCATGGATGTAGCATATATCAGACATATTTAATAATTTTTGCTTATGTTTATAAATTATACTCTTAAAAAAGATATTTTTCTCCAAACTTTATATCTGTCCCTTCACTCTGAACTTCAATAGAAAAGTTTTTTTTAAATAGCCATTATGAGCGTTATGTCTAGACCTTTTATGTACCATATCGCATATTTCTTTGTTCATTATGATTCATTTAATTTGTCAATACAGTTTAATAATTCAGATTCATTTATACTGCAGACATGATTTTGCACTTAGTTTATGGGAAAGGGAGAAGGAAGGGATGGGCATTTGTATGTTGGTAGTCTTTTGATTTAAACTTGGGAAACTTCTAAGTGGTCAACCACATATACCCTTTGGAACATCCCTGAGCTTTGCTATCACAATTTCCAGTATGTGATTCAACTCTTCTCATAGGAAGGGAAGAATTCTGTAATTCAGCCAAGCTGTGGCTTTTAGTAAAAATATAGAGAGCATTCGTATCTAATTTGTGGCTAGAATGTGCTGAAGCCCATGATCTTTACTTGCTTTGTAAGCGTTCTGTCAGCCACTGAGAACCTCAGCTTCTCTTGAGGTATGGAAAGTGCTAGTAGTATTTATTAAAAAAAAACTTTCAGAAAGCATTTATACATACACAACGATATTGGGACGATATAGTGTATTTTTCCTTTGCTTTCCTTCTGGTAAGTTTCATTGCCATAACTTCACCAAGTATAGAGCAAATGAGAATATGCATTAAAGTGACTTATTGATGCTTCACACAAGTGGACCTAGCATCACTCACCTAAGGCCTAATGTCTAAAACAGAGTTGATTTTAAAATGAGGTTAGCATTAAAAGGTTATATTGGTTTAATTAAAAGTTACAAAAGAGTTAATTTTGAAATATCAATAAATGTAAATTTAATGTATTATTTTAGAACATAAAATAAATCATGCTTTTTATTACACGTGACAGTATGAAAATAATATACACATTATTCTTATCAGAATAAAATAATCAAATATGTAAATAACATTATGGTATAAACTAAGAGGTTATGGGAAAAAAGAGCTATTTCATTAAGAAAAAATAATATTGGATATATAACATACACACATTTAAAATGACAATTATAGTGACACAACTTGTTTATCTTTATATTATTCTTCTGCTCTCATTTTCAATTATAAAATTGAATGAGAAAGCATTTTAAATTGCTGAAGTTATTTTTAAAAATTCATATCAAATTGCATGACTCATTGAAATGGTGGAAGTTTAGCAACTGGATTATATTTCATTAGACCTGAAGCAACCAAAGCACTAAGTTCACTTAATGAAAGAATAAAATATTAGCTGGGTGTGGTAGTGTGCTTCTGTAGCTCCTGCTTCTTGGATGGTTGAGGAGTAAGGATCACCTGAGCCCAGCAGGTCGAGGCTGCAGTGGCCATGAGCGTGCCACTGCACTCTAGCCTGGGTGACAGAGTGGGACTTCGACTCAAAAAAAAAAAGAATAAAATAGAACCAAGCATTTTTTTTTATCAGTATGTAACCATTATTCTTTCTCAAATAATACTATTATCTTGTATTATAATAGTTTGAAATACTTTGTTTAATACATTTTTATTAGCAACTATCTGATATCAAGTACATTTCTATTAAGGAAGCCAAAATACATTAAAAAGTATATATTTTACAAATATATAATGTTTACATTATTTCATTTTACTATAATTATTTTATATTATTTTATTGTGTTAGAAAAATTACTTAATCATGTGTGCCAATTAGCTTTTATGATAGTTCAAGAAAACTCTTATAATTACCTTTCCTACATACAGAATCTTACTCTCTGCATACCCCCAAATTAAAAAAAATATATAATTAGAAATAATAAAATATCTTTTTACCTCCTTTCTTAGATGAGTTTTATTTAGTATGATATGAGGAGTAAACTAATTACAAAGTTGAGTAAAATCCCTAGGGATTTGCCAAAACCACCCTCATTTTCCATACTTCATTAAAAGGGACTCATAGAACTCACTGAAAGCTACTATAATCATGGTTACAGTTTCTTACAGGAAAGGGATACAGATTAAAGTCAGCCAAAGGAACGATATAGGACACAGTCCAGAAGTATCAAATACAGAGCTTCCATTGTCTTTTCCCCATGGACTCAAAATGCATTACTCTAACTCTTTTGGTGTATGGCAGTATACCTGGAGTAATGCCAGTTTGGGAAACTTACCTGGATCATGACGTCAACAATTTTTATTGGGCTTCATCATGTAGCATGATTGATTGATTGCTCACATGGTTAATCTCAGTCATCGTGTTGAATGATACTCTCTAAATCACAGTGTTCATCTTTGTGGCATGACCAGCTCCTAATCTAAGACTCTACAGATGTGGTTAACTCCTAGCTAAATCACATTGTTAAAGTATCCAGTATGACCCAACCACTACTCTATGATCAGCCTCAACTGTAAGAATATACAGGTGTGATCAACCCCCAACCTCAATCACACTACTAGATTATCCAGTATGGTCCAAAACAGCTAGGCAAAGAAAACATTCGAGATTAGCTTCCAGAAACCGAGGGCAAAGATCAGACCTCCTTCTGGGCAAGGCAAAATTCTTCATAACACACATGGGGCCAGGCTCGGTGGCTTAGTCTGTAATCCCGTGCTTTGGGAGGCCAAGGTGAGTGAATTGTCTGAGCCTACAGGTTCAAGACCTGCCTGGGCAACCTGGTGAGACCTCATCTCTACAATAAATCAAAACTTAGCCGGGTGTGGTAGCGCGCGCCTGTAGTTCCAGCTGCTTGGAAGACGAGACAGAAGCATCGCCTGAGCCTAGGAGGTAGAGGCTGTGGTGGCCGTGAGTTGCCACTGCACTCCAGTCTGGGCGAGAGAGTGAGACTCCAACTCAAAACAACAACAACAACAACAACAACAACAACAACAACAACAACAAAACACGTGGGTGAAAAAAGTTAAAAGTGTCCTTTTTTAATATGTTAACCACATTATTTTCTCTATGAATTTGTACATTTTTCTTAAAACTTTTCTATTTTCTCATGAAATTAGTGCATACATATTTGAAATATACCATTCATGGTAGCTGATCTCAAGGATGTGGATAACAACAGTTGTTACCAATTCAGCTATTTTATTTTATGACATTATTATTGCCTTACCTGAACAAAATGTGAAATTACTAAAACAGTGACTGTTTATTTATTATTTTAATGTATTTATTCAACATTTATGTGTTGAATTTCTCTTGTATGGCAGATATTACATTACTTTGTATGTGATAATAAGAAATACCTGGTTCTTCCCTCAAGTAATTACAGTCTAGTGGAAGAAATGAAAGGCTACAAAATTATAGTAGAAAGGGATAGTTACAATGAAATGTTTAAATGATAATATCTAGCTCAGCCTTTGGATTACAGAGAAAAAAAGGGGCACCTAAAACGTGAATTGATGTAAGCCGAACTGTGGAAGTAGGAGGCAATGCCAGTGATGTGTACAACCGTTTGCCAGTGAGAGAATATGGCAAAGCGTAAGCTGTTCACAGTGGCTGGAGCATAGGAGATGGTGCAGGGCTAATCTGGGGAGATAGCAAGAGTGTGCACTTCACCCTGACATCAACAGAAACCTCATGATGTGCTTAGGAAATGCTGTCACTGTCATGAACTGTATATACATGCAGACCTAATTCTGACTGTAGCTGAAAAGTAGTGAGCATATTTTATCTTGGAATTCTTGATAAATGATCTGACTAGTTCTTTCAAACAATATATATTCCAAGTAAAAATGCAGTTAACAGGACTTTTAACAACAGAAATATGCAGTGAATGATATTTTTAAAGGATGATTTGCCTAACTTTTGGGGGTGCAATCAGTTACAGTACCTTCAAGTCTTCAGTAAACTCACTTTACTAGGTGATACTTCATGTTATTTGGTTTGTGACAAAATAGAACAGTAGAGAAAGGGCTGAATTTCTCATCTGCAGCTCCTTGGTATGACAACAAAACAAAAACACCCAACTAAACAAACAAAACAGACCAAGTGGAGAGAAGGAAAAATACTCTCCTTCCCCATGATTTTGCAGAAATCGGGGGACAACTTTGACTTTTTAGTCAATCTAGATCTCAAGGGATGGGAAGACCTCAGCTGACATTACATTGTGTAAACTCTAGCTAGGTTTACTAAGCTAGAGGCGTTTACTAAGACCAGCTAATATCAAGAAATAAGGTGTGTGGCTACTGACCAGCTCTTTAGTATTCTGTTTCAATCGGCTACGCCAATCTGCTCAGCTATTACTTATTTTTTGAAACGGGATCTTACTTTGTTACCCAGATTAGAGTACAGTGGTACAATCCTGGCTCACTGTAACCTTGACCTCTTGGACTCAAGCGATCCTCCTACTTCAGCATCCCAGGTAGCTGGGACTACAGATGTGCGCCACCATGCCCAGTTAATTTTTAAAATTTTTCGTAGAGACAGGGTCTCACAGTGTTGCCCATGCTGGTCCAGCTCCTGGTCTCCCAACCTTGGCCTCCCAAAACTCTGGAATTAAAGGTGTTAGCCAGTGTGCCCAGCCCCAAATGCTTTCTGAGACCAGCAGGAAAGATAATATATGAAGAGGCTACTGGTAGAAACTATGGTGAAATAAAACATTAACTTTACATAAAGTCATTAAGAATTCAAATTTTTCAATCTATAGGCCTAACGTGCTACATAAGTCATACTGTTGTATGTGATATAAAATATTAACCTAGCTCATTAATCATCCTTTGATATATCTAGATACCTGTGGTTGAAATCATTATCAATATTTTTGGTTCATAGGGAGAAAATGTCCATTTAAAAATTGAGTTATTCAAATTTGACTTCTAAGAAAATGTCTTGGAGATAATGAGCATGAACTTTGATATGCTCCCATTACCATGCAAGCTGAGTGACATTACTTAAGTTAGTCGGTTATACTAAGTCTCCTTTTTATCAATAATAAAATGAACTTATATGTTATGTACATAATATATTATTTGTATATCTATAGATAGAGATCTCATGTATATATACTTTCACAGCTCAGGACCTGATGTGGAGTAGGCACTCAATAAACATCAACTCTTTTTGGAAATGACATTGAGATGATACCTTACCTCACAAACATTTTCTGGAAACCTCCTTCAAAAAAATATGTATTGAATACTCTTTAAAGCACTGGGGATAGAGGAGTGAATAAAATAAAAATCCTTCTCATGGAGCCTATATTTTGGTGACAAAATACACGCCAATATTAGTAGAATTGTACATTTTGACAGTTTCGGCAAACTTCTGGTATCTTTGTAAAATGAACTATGGCACATATTGAAATTAGTCAATTAAGTTGGCTGTGTGAAAACAATATTTCTTCCCAGTCATATAGCATTTATTTATACACACTGACATTCAGTATTAAGATTACTAGACCTTAACATTTCTCTTTAAATTATATCAAGGAAGGTGGGCTTGGTAGCATTTTGGGAGGCTGAGGTAGGAAGATTGCTTGAGCCAAGGAGTTTGAGATCAGCCTAGGCAACATAGTGAGATTCCATCTCTACAAAAAATAAAAAAAATTAGCTGGACATGGTGGCTCATGCCTACTCAGCTACTCAGGAAGCTGAGGTGGGAGGATTGCCTGAGCCCAGGATGTTGAGGCTGTCGTGAACTGTGATTGTCACTCCAACTTGAGTGACAGAATGAGACCCCAACTGTAAATAAATAAACACAATCAATGAAATAGTTTCATCCCTTGGTTTTCTGTCAGTGTAACCTATAGGATAGTCCTCTGATAATGGAAATTATGAAATGTCAAAGATATTACAGTTAAAAGAGACCTTATCAATTCATTCAGTCACTGTTTTTCAGTTGAGAAACTGAAGCCCAGAGTATAAATAACGTGAGCAAGGACATATCTAAAACAGATTCCTTTAAATGATGTTCATTTTGTTGGGAGAAAAAAAACAACGTAATGCACCTCTTATATCTTGAATGCCATATTATTGATGAAAACTGTACTGATCTGAATGATTGCTGTTTTCGCAAACAGCTGGATTCCAATGGGGAACTGCTCATCCGAAATGCCCAGTTGAAACATGCTGGAAGATACACGTGCACTGCTCAGACAATTGTGGACAATTCTTCAGCCTCAGCTGACCTTGTTGTGAGAGGTAGGAGTTTCAACATTTTAAGACGATGAAACTAAAGACATCTGACTTCCATAAATATGTATAATCTTCTGGTAACTGTTGCTCGAGTTCTTATATATTAGTCTGAATCCCATGCCTAAGAATGGACTTTAAACTTCTTACTCATGCCTAAGAATGTTTTATGCAGGACAAGTAGTAGACAACACTGATTTTATTTGTTTAATTAACTACATATCTTCTAGAAAGTTTTTACTGCATACCTCCTACTAAATGTTTGTGCTTTTAGTACTTACCAAAAGTTCTCATTCCCTGCTAATGCTTGTTTAGTGTGTTGAGTAGAATGCTGTCTCTTTTTAATTTTTTTAATGGAAAAAGTGTACTGATGGTGTTTACTATAACTTCAAGTGTTACATATTTGTCCTTTTCATCTTAGAATCAAATATTAATTTATACGTGTATTATGTTTTTATTTGTTGCTGGTTTTCAAATTTGTGCTTTTGTTCTTATAAATAATATAAAGGAGAATGCAATAGGATACACATTTATAGATAATGCAACCCCTTTGGCTACTGACCTCTGCTGTAGCCATGAAGCCGGCTTGGTACATGTCACACCTTGCAATTGGCTCTTCACTCACTGCCTAGAGACCCAGTGCCTTTAGCTTAGCCCCAAGAAGCTTCATGTGTTGACCTTTCATGTCTCACCACTACTTGTCACCAACTCCAACTGTCACAATGATCCATTCGAATACTCCAGTACTATGCCACTTTTTTTTATTCACATAATTCCTTCTGTGTCCTTTTTTCATCGTTTGTTGGCCAAATCTTTTCCAAGGCTTGGTCTTAGGTACTCTAAATTCATGAATCCTTCTTTGATGTCCCAAATATGAACTCCTCTCTTCTGATTTTTTTCATATCATGTATTGCTTTCTCTAACGTATTTTAGAGCAAACTGTGCATGAGTTATCTCCTCTACCAAGCTCACATTCCATGTCTTCTTAATCTTTAGTGAATTGCAGAGTTCCTTTGCATACTTTCATAACTTTCTTTTTTCCCCTCTCAGTGTCATGTTAAAATCTCCAATTTTTTTGCCTGGCTCGGTGGGTGGCTCAGCCTGTAATCCCACGCTTTGGGAGGCTGAGGTGAGTGGATTGCCTGAGTCTGCAGGTTCGAGACCCACCTGGGCAACTTGGCGAGACCTCATCTCTACAATAAAATAAAAAAATAAAATAAAATACAGTAAAATAAAAAAATCATGCGCTACCATGCCTGTAATTCCGGCTACTCGGAAGGCTGAGGCGAAAGTATTGCCGGAGCCCAGCAGGTCAAGGCTACAGTGGCCGGGAACGGCCACTGCACTCCAGTCTGGGCGACAGAGTGAGACTCCAACTCAAAAAAAAAAAAAAAAAATTTAATTTTTCATATTTCACCTATTGAAAATATTTACTGAACATTATTTAATTTCACATTTTGCCATCAATTTTTGTGCTATCAGACAAAACAATTAGCTAATGAATTGATATCTGCTGTTTGCTTTATTGCCCCTTTCAGATCTGGGGGAACATAATTTCACTCAGCCTCATACGCCTCCTACACTTCCTCTAAAGCAATGTTAATATGTAACCCCTGGGCAACACTGGAAACATACTGAAAAGCTTTATATTCCATGAAATATGTTCTCCAATAGAGTAATGAGTCTAGCTGAAGTTATTTTTATCCAAATAAATTAGAAATGTATTCCACAGGCTGCTTATTGAAAATTAAGAAATAAAATCTTGAGACTAAAAAATCCTAAGTCAAAGAGACTTCATTTAGGTTCAGTGTTTCTGTTTAGAGTATTTTGTCTGGGATAAATAGAGTAGTCAGGGAGACAGACTAGTTCACTATTTTTTTTTTTTTTTTTTAGTTAGATCACTAGCTTTAAGACATTTTCAGCAATACCCTGAGTATATATTTAGTTGATATTGTGTATTAAAAAAATAAGCATTCATATTACAATAAGAA
Source organism: Cephalopachus bancanus (assembly GCA_027257055.1). Lineage (NCBI taxonomy): Eukaryota > Metazoa > Chordata > Mammalia > Primates > Tarsiidae > Cephalopachus > Cephalopachus bancanus. Next base: position 4,080,912 of record JAPVLO010000076.1, read on the forward strand.
TTATGTTACAATGCCTGGGCATCAGTGTCTCCATATGATTACAATGTAGTCAATTCGTTATAGTGGTACTATAGAATACTTTGTAATATTCGGAAGAAAGGGAATATTTTGCAGATATAATGCAAAAGTAGTGATGATATTATCCACACATTCTTAGGTAATTAGTAATCTCCAACATGTGTACTTTTTATAGAGGCAAAACCAATAAAAAAGAAGGTATAGTGGTATTATGTGGAAATAAAAGGGATTTTCTTATTTTAGTCCTAGAAAAAATGCCTTAAAGCAATGGAACCTGGTAAGTGCATTCAGTAAAAATATTATACAGTATTTTAAGTCCATGCACTATAGCAGGATGCTAATAAAATCGTATATTCAGGTAAATAAAAAGTATTACTTACCTCTATTAAAGTCAGCAGAGCCACAACAATTCTCCAAACTTTATTTCTAATAATGGAAAAGATTCATTTTATATCAAAAGAAATTTGCAATTAAAACAGTAAAATAGATTTATACTGAACTTGCATCAAAAGCTATATAAAGTAGATCTAATATACTTTATATATTTAAATCAGAATATGTAAAATTAAAGTTTTCTTTATTTCTTACAACAATATTTAAGCCATACCCTGCCTTAAGTAATATTATTAGATTATTCATTCATGTAATTATGTTTTGTGTCTAGTTCAGGAAATCATAACCTGGAGTGTATGGACAGGCTACAAGTGACCCATGGACCTTCAGAAATTATATGAAAATTCCAAATGTATGTCTATTTTCCTGGGGAGAAGATTTGTGATTTTCATAAGATTTGCTCAGCCAACAATGGCCCAAAAGGCATTAAAAAGCTTACTCTGTTCTCTCTTTTTTCCCCCATTTAGCTCAAGACTCTAAAAAGCGAAATGAAGGGATGATTATTCACTTCATCCAAAGTATAAAAGCCTAATCTATTTTGTGTAGTGAGATCTAACAGCACATTTAGATTGTAAATTGCTTTTGAATGATTCCCTTTGAACTTAACCCTTCAAAATTATATGTTTATCCAAACAAATTAGATATGTTACGTAGGAGACAGTAGACATATGTAAGAACTTGCCAGATTTGAAATGGACTAATTCTAATTTGTATTTAGATATTGGTGATCTGAATGACAGATGCTGAAATTAGTGCTGTGAGAGGGATAGTACAAAGAGCAGAGGGGAAAGCAATTTCCTCTGAGAATTACTAAGACTTTTTTTAAAATAACAAAACCAGTTGAATGCATAAACTATTATATGCCTTATCAGAAGATAAGGAAACAAAAGTATAAATATTCAGACATAGTTCAGACTGTGGATTTCTTTCAACTTATGTTACTTTGAAGAAAATTAATAGATAAAAGATGTTTCTACCTCCTCATCTTGTGCGTGTGTGTGTGCGCGCGTGCGCACACATTTGTAATTGCAAATCAGGAAGTGTATGTACATCAAGCTTGATGAAAGTGATTTGTATGAGAGGAAGAAAATGTGTTTTAGGCTTATGCCTCTCATTATTATTTTAAACCAAGCTTAGCATGGAGGTTTTTAAATCTAGTGCCTCTCTATATAAAACTAAATTAAATATAGGAAAAACAGTCAAAGGAAAATGTACCCTTGGATCTAATTTGATGCAGCTTTTTACCCGGGAAAACTCATTCTGCCTTTTATCTGTGTCATGTGTGGTAGGATTGAGAAATCGGGTAAGCAATAGCAATTGTTGTCAACAGAAAACAATCTATGGAAAATGGTCCCAATGATCAGATATGAATCATTGTCTTTTTCGTCAAAACCATAAATGTTTACTTGTAGAAAGGTATGGTACTTGAATTTACTTACCCAATAATTGAAACCAGAGATGCTCAAGAAAGGAGACCAGAAAAGTGGCGTGCATTATCTGATCCTCCAACTTTGCAAACAACTTCAAATCATGAGATCATATTGACTGTACCATTTTCACTTTTTTTTCCCAAAGCTGCCTTTATATCATTCTGTCTGCTCATTTTGGAAATATTTCTACTAGTCTGACTACAGTATAGAGATTATTTTTGCAAAAGTAACCTTTCTTCAAACAATATTGTCCCGGAAGTTCAACATATAAAATTGAAGATGAAGATAAATAAATAAACATTCTTTCCCACAGCATTGGCAAAAGCAAAAGTTTACCCTCTCTGACATAGGTTATCTTCCATTCAGCCTCCTCAGGATTCCAACATGTTCAGATAAATGAAATATTTTATGCAAAAATGATGATTCATATAAACAAGTCATACTAAGAGATTATCAAGAGGAGAAAAGACACAATATTACTAAAGTTCCGAATATTTCAAAGAATGGAATCATTGGAATAAGAATAAAAGTAGCCAGTCGGGCACAGTGGCTCATACCTGTAATCCCAGCACTTTGGAAGGCCAAGATGAGAGGAATGCTTGAGCCCAGAGTTTGAAATCAGCCAAGGCAGCATAGTGAGCCCTCATCTTTATGAAAAATCAAAAAATTAGCCGAGTGTAATGTCACATTCCTGTAGTCCCGGCCGCTTAAGAGGCTGAAGAAGAAGGCTCTCCTGAGCCCAGGATGTTGATGCTGTGGTGATCTAAGATATGCCTCTGTACTACGGGCTGGGTGCCAGAGTGAGACCCCACTTAAAAATAATAATCATAATAACCATGCCCAAATTATTAAAGAAATGAGACAAAATTATAAAACTAAATTGCAAACAATACTATAAAAATGAAGCAATTTTTTAAAAAAGAGACTATATGTAAATGAAAACATGATCTCTGAAAAAATTAACTCAATAAAAGGGTTAAACAATACATTAGATATAGATTAGGAAATAATTGGGGAACTGAAAAATAGATATGAGAAAATCAATATATTTCACCATGTGGAATCAAGGACAAATTGTGAAAAATAGATTAAGATATTGAGGATAATGGGAAATTAATATTTGTCAGATTAGATATCCAGAAAAAACATTAGAGAAAGTCAGACAGAAATAATTTTCAAAAGGTAATGACTACAAATTGTAGAGAATTAGTGGCAAACATGATTTTTCACATCAACAATCACACACACACACACACAACAGGAAAATAAGTAGATATAAATAAATAAAACTACAGAACATTGGAGACAAGTAGAAGATAAGAGCAACAAGAGTGAAAAAATATCTTTAAAAAAAAATTTTTCTATACATTGACAGCAGACAACTCAGCAACAATAGAAGTTGGACGATAACTAGGGGAGCCAGCCTCCAAGATGGTGCCCAAAGATCCTGACTTCCTGAAATACCATCCTTTGTACAATCTCTCTTACATTTAGAGTTAGTCTCTGTCCAGGCAGAAGTGACTACACATGATTTCGCAGGCTAAGTCATTAAACACATTGCTGTTTCTGCCTTGGTTTTGAATCATTCAGTGTAGAGGAAGACAGCAGCCAAGTCATGAAAACATTCCAGCAGTCTTCTGCAAAAGCCTACAAGAGGAGGAAATGAGGTCTTCAACCAACAATACTTTCCTGGTCTTTTGAGTGAGCCATCATGATCCTTCAGCCCCAGTCAAGCCTGTAGCCCTGGATGAAATCTTGATGACATCTTTCAGGAGATCAAGAACCATTTAACAAGGCCACTCAAGGATTTTTAGTCTACAGAAACTGTGAAAGAAAATAATGTTTATTGTTTTTTAAGTGACTGCATTTGGGGATAATTTGTTATGGAGCAATAGATAACTAATACAACCATGAAATAATATCTTCAATGTGCTGAAAGAAAAGTCACTGTCAACCAAGAAGTATATATCTACACAAATTAGTATTTCATAATGAGAGAAAAAAATGTTATGTTAGGAAAAATAGAAACAGAATTTATCCCTTAAGAGAGTCTTACTTCCTTGGGAATGTCTAATAGACAATTTTAAAAGGAAAATAACTCCGGCAGAAAGTTCTGAGATGTCAAAGTGCATGGTAAATAAGGAAACCAGTAAATATGTGGGTAAATCTAAGCTACAATAACAAATTTCTATTCAAGATATTACAACAAAATACTGTGCATTGAGTAACTTATGGACAAGAGAAATTTGTTTCTCACAGTTATGGAGGCTGGGAAGCCCAAGATGAAGGAGCTCGTAGATTCAGTGTCTACTGAGGGCCTGCTTTCTAGCTTATAGGCAGCACCTTCTCACTGTGTCCTCACATGGTGGAAAAACCTATGTCGACAGCAGTTGGGGTATCTTTTGTAATGAAGACTCTTCCCTCATGACCTAATCGTCTCTCAAAGCCTTCATGTCTTAGTAGCTGATTAGATTTCAACATAAAAATTTTGGGAGGAGACATATTCAGACCATAGCACAAGCAAACTAAGTCATGCCAGACTACAGATGTTGTGGTCAGGATTAAAGTCTGGTGATAATGAGGAGTTGCCCTCTGATCAAATTGCTAGTTGGTTTTACTTCAGGTTTCTATTACAATAGCAAATCAAACATTCACATACATGTATATGCATGTGTGTGTGCATGTGCATGCAAAGTGCATCTGTTATAAGGTCAAATATAGAGTATACATGGGACTAGCAATCATGAAACACAGGAAAGTGATTACCTCTAGAGCTGAAAAAAGGGCAGGAGGAAAATATGATTAAGCAAGAAAGGGGTTCTTGAGAGGTTGCATCTATATAAGTGATATTTTTTCTTAAGGTGAGTGGTGGGTATATAAGTTGTCCTTTCTTAACTATTCCTAAACACTGCATATTTCTTAATACATTTAATATTATAAAAAAGACTCACAGAGTCATTCACCACTTTCTCATCACCATTTTCTCAGCAAGGTTTATGTAAAGTCTTTGTGTCACCTCTGGGCAGAATTCCCAATCTTGGCTGTACATCAGACATAAAGGCCAGGAGTGGATTGAGAATGGAGGAAGAGAAAGACAGCTAGGTGAAGAGTATAGTTGAAGTTAACACTAAGTCACATTAAGTAAGACAAAGTTCGCTTTAAAATCTCATAGTTAATCATAGAAACATGCAACCTAAACATGTATCAGTGGTAAGGAACAAAAACAAAAAGTAAATGACTCAACTAAAGCACTAATATAAAAATTATGTTAACTTTACATTACATTGTAATGGTGATCTTGGTATTATGGCATTTAAATTGTTTATAGAAGATTTTAGTGAATTTTTTTTCCTATGAAGAACATATATTGACAGCAATTGGGAGTAATATTGTGTCAATGGAAGGAGAAATTTCAGAATCAATCTTTTAAAACAGAGTTTGTAGAATATAGCCAAAGGGATTTAGAACTCAAGCCACTATAAATTGCTAAATTTTTAAAATACCTATATAGTTTAAAACTATATGCCTTACTCCTTAAAAAAGAACCAGCTATTATACTTCAGGTGTTTTTAGGTTTCTAATGTAAAAATCCACATTAAGAGTATTAATACAAATTTCCTTTTGTGTTATTGTAATAAAACTTTTACTTCTTAGGTCCCATGAAAGTGTATTTCAGGTTGCTTCATCAAGTAAATGATGCTTATAAACAGCCAAAGATGTTTCTGGAGGGCTTAAAGCTCTTCAACTACAAGTGTCATTTAAAGGCCACAGTTTTGAAGGATTTATTCAGAGCACTTGTGGAAACATATATGCATGCAGCTTGCCAAATCTAAATTCTCATTCATGAGTGTATTTTTGGAGAATATTTTTAAATGGGCCATAAAATTAGACCACAAAAGAAAAAAACCAAAAAACTAGACTCTAACTTGTATGTGTCTAACCACATTCCCTGATATTTCTGCAGTATTATGAATTATTCTTGGTGATGCTACACTTTCCTAACACCTGCATGAGCAAAACATATTTGTTGCTAAAATTGCCAAAATAGAAAATGCAATCCGGATTGTATTTTATATGCTGTATCTTCTTTACATCTCATATTCAATATGAAGCAACGTTTCTTATGTCTGAGATTTCAAAAACAAACAAATGGGGGGAAAAAGTCTTGGCTATCTAAATCAGGGGTCCCAATTTCTAGGGCTGTGGACCAGTACTAGACTGTGGCCTGTTAGGAACTGGACCACACAGCAGGAGGTGAATGGCGGGCAAAGGGAACTCTGTTTTCTGTCATATCTGTGTCAGCATTAGATTATCATAGGAACATAAACCCAATAGATGCAAGGGATCTAGGTTGTGTGCTCCTTGTGAGAATCTATTGCCTGATGGATGTTCCCTTACCCTCATTCGCGGAAAAATTGTCTTCCACGAAACCAATCCCTGTGGCCAAAGAGATTGGGGATCACTGATCTAAACCTCTTCTTTTAGTCTGGTTCTCAATCCTAACATATGCTACATGGAATTTTAGATGTTTTGGCAAAAGAGTAGCCGAAACTAAAGCAAATGATATGAAAACTCTGTAAATCATTTTCTCCCCCAAATAAGTGTGTATTGTTTATATTAGAAGCTTATTTTCATTGTAACTTATTATTTAGATAGGAACACCATGTGAGTGTGTTTACGTGTGTGTGTGTGTGTGAAAGAGAGAGAGAGAGAGAGAGAATGAGTGTGTGTGTGTGTGTGTGTGTGTGTGTGTGTGTGTGTGTGTGTGTGTCTACAGCATCCCACTTTGTTTCTAAGGTCAAAATACAATTGCAGAAAGGAAAGAGGGGCAACCCTCTCAAGTCCCCTCCTCCTCTGGGTGCTTTTTCATCCTCTCAATAAATCCTGCTTTCTACAACAAAAGAGAGAGAGAGAGAGAGAGAGAGAGAGAGAGAGAGAGAGAGAGAGAGAGAGAGAGAGAGAGAGATGTAAGTCAGATGTCATCTTTATCTGATGTAATTCACTACAGTTTTTCTTGCTTGTCCTAATGACATGGTTACCAAATTCTTTCTTAAGGCGGCCATTTGGTTGATGACTAAACCACTTTTAAACTCTTTGTTGGGTAAGGTAAGATAAAAAGCCAAATAAAAAGCTGATGGAAGCTGCCAGTATACTTTTTAGTCTGAAGGGTATTGCTATATTGCAAATTATTATCATGTTTGACTAAAAGTCTTTTTTATGGAAAGTGCTCTTGAGTATTTATTGCTTCCAGCTGTTTTACATTAGCAGAGTTCCTATACAGAGCATGCCCCTCTTCACTGTCCAGACAAAATGATTTCTTTCTTTTTTTTTTGAGTTGGAGTCTCACTCTGTCACCCAGGCTGGAGTGCAGTGGCATGCTCACAGCCACCCCAGCGTGGACCTGCTGGGTTCCAGCAACCCTCCTACCTCAGCCTTCCAAGTAGCTGGAACTATAGGCATGTACTACAACACCCAGCTATTTTTTTTGATATTTTATTGTAGAGATGAGGTCTCATCAAGTTGCCTGGGCTGATCTCGAACCCGTGGGCTCAGGCATTCCACTCGCCACAGCCTCCCAAAATGCTGGGATTGCAGCCTGAGCCACCAAGCCCGGCCGACAAAATGATTTCTGAAGAATTTACTTAGATATGTTGGTCCAGACAAATTAGTCCACTTTCTTTAAGAAATATAGAACTGATAAATATTTTATTTGTCTAAGATAGAGGTGTTGATACTATTATTGGCAAATGATGTATTAGTTGCATATTTTTCCTTCCCATTTATTCACAGTAACTATATGAAATCTCTGCATTTATGTTCAAATTTTAAAATATAATTTTCAATCTAGAATTAATCCTAGAGGTTATCGAGACAAATCCTATACCCTCATTTTACTTACTTGGATTGTGAGTAAAAGAGCCTTCCCCTATATTACCCATCTACTTAGTGGCAAACAGTCTTGGGATTCCAGCCTTTTCTTGGTAATAGGCTTTTTCCAGAAAGTTTGAATAAATGCAATCTATAGTTAATTTCTAAAATGCACTATATCGGAAAGATTACCAAGTCTATTCTAGAACTGGTAGAACAAATTCTGCTTTTACGAGTTAGTAAAATTACTGATTTCTGTTTTTGCTCTTTTCCTTCCCACTATCTGGACTATGCTAATAAAAAGTAATTTAATTTAAAAAACACTGTGAGAAGATATAAAGTCAAAGATCTTTTCATTCGAAAAAGGTTAAATCACTAATTCTTGGGTTATTTAGAGTTCTTTTTGCGTGGTTAACTCAAGGACCTTGGATATTAGTGAAAGCAGCAGAACAGGAAGTCTGTTGTCATGTTGAAAGATTGTGAAACTCTTGGTGATAACTCAGAATTTAGATTTCCGTGGTATCTGACATAAATGTTCATATTATGTCTATAAATTACTATATTTAAAGTGTTATTTAAATACACAAATATGTGTATTCATATTAAAAATTGTTATTAAGGTATGCCAAGCCCCAATTAACTCAAACGGGCTGTTCAATTAATTAATTTAATCACCATAAAATTCGGAATAACAAACATAAAGATTTCATGTAAATATACACACCAAGTTAGAGGGGCATGTAAGTATATACACAATTCACTGCATACATACCCACATCCACACACACAAGCATGGGAGGAAATCCAGAAAAGAGATAAACTTATATAGGCAGAAACATCTGTGTCCAAATCATCATAGTTAAATTAAAGAGAATATTTGAGGTAGTTTTTCAAGTATCTGGGGCAGAAAAACACACATTTACCTCAGATACTTGGATAATTGTCTCTGCTTTCCGTTGCTTTGGCTAAAGAAGTCTTGCCACAGAGACAGACTAAAGATTCCATCTCATCAGCCTGGCAGGACCTAGACAGGAAAATGGTCCTTGCTGCCCACACTGGCTGGAACAATGACGATGGGGTGCCATTCTGAGGCATCCTGACCCCACTCTGCACTAAACCACAGCGATACATCCACTAATAGCAAAGCCTGCCCAGAAATTAAGCCTTCTCCTTCCTACTGAGAATCAACAAATTCAGGTCAAAGAAAAGCAGTTAGGGGCCAGTTATTCATAATTGTTATACACTGAAGCTGAGCTATTGAGTTAAATGTATATTTGGTTATAATACATACAAAATTTAGAAAATGGCTGATTGTTTTACAGTTTAGTAGTTTTATTTAAAGAAAAACTCTAGTAAAGATAAAAACTTTACCAATTACTACTGAAGTTTCAAGTATATCAATGGTTTGAAATTTATCAATGTAAGTTCAATGTAAATTAATTTAAATGTGAGGAAATGTTCAAATATATCCAAAAAGTTTGCAATTCATTCAGAATAAGTCACAAGATTTTAAGCTTTAAGATGGGCCTTAACAGGCAAAGTGGGGACAAGGAAAGTCCAAACTTTACCTGTACAGTGCCCACTTGTAACCTCCTCCTGAATTGTACTCTACACCTTTAAAATAAAAAAAAAAGATGGTCCTTAAAAATTATCTAGATTAATGTTTCATTTTACAAATTCAAGAATTAAAATTTTAACAAATGATATGAGGGTTAGAAACTGGTAGAAGATACTTTGTCATATGCTAATGTAAATATAGATTTCTTTTTCCTCTCCTTACTGTACTGCAGTGAGAAAGGTTTCCTTGGAAAATTTCTTCTTTTCTTAAGTTTATTACTCCTGGCTCTCTCTGTCTTGTAATCAAACTGGTCAGCTGTTGGCAAACCGAAATTTCTTTTTTGCTACACATCTGGTCTGTATCCATGGCTCCCTTAAAAAATAATCAACAACTTTGCTACTCCTCAGTTTGATTGCAGGAAGAAAGCAGGAAAGCTTTGCAGAACTTAACAGGCATTGTGAGCTTTGAAATGCTCCACTTCAGTGTTCCAGATAGGTTCATACAGCAGTGTGTATTTACCAGGCAATTATGTCAGATTAAGCTACAATTATGCCAATTATGCCAAAGTTTGAGAGCAATACAGATAATCAGTCTCTATCATATGAATAAAAAGTCTCTATCATATGAAGAAATGACAGTTCATGTTTTGGAAATTATTTTGATTTATGTTGGCAAGATATTAAATTTTCCCAACTCAAATCTTTTGGCTGTGAAAAATATATATAATAAATATAAAATAAAAAATCAAGATATATAAGGTTATAATTTAACATATGACATAAAATGTTATAACTATGCAGTACATTAAAATAAAATACATTACATATCATATATCATGTATTTATAATATCATGAAATAATTTATTTATAAATTTATAATATAATAATGTAAATGTAGAATTTGCATTTATCAGTGACATTATGTACCAAACATAATTTTAAGAGACCGGTACTATTACTATATTATTATTTTGTATCATCCTTATTTTACACATGAGGAAATTGAATCCAGTGAGACTAGGTTATTAGCCAAAGGTTATATGGGTCCTATGTAGAAGAGAAAGGTTTGAATCCAAGCAATCTGATTTCAGATATAACACCCAGCTCATTGCTGTAGCACAATATAACTAAACACTAATTCAGATATATTCAATGAGATAAAATAATCAATGTGGAAAAATTTAAATGCAGGTCGTTTTTGTTTGGCAAGCAATGCCTATTCCATAGAAAGCCACTGAAAACAGAATCTGCAATTTTATTTTTGCCTATGATATATTTATGGCTGGACTAAGACTAAAGAAAACCTATTATCATTTAAAATATATTTTTTCAACTAGTTAACTTTATACAGTTATAATTACAATAGTAACAACAGTAAATAAATTATAATGAATGACATTAAAGTTTGATTTTATAATGTGTTCTTTGGCCTAAAAATAGTGTGATGAAATTTTTGTGTGTTTTCCTGCTTTTTTTAAAAAAAGCATATAATTCATACAAAGTAATTTACTCAAAATGCTTAAATGTCTTAGATTATAATGTATTTATCTATAAGACTTTCATATATATTTCATCATGTCATTCTATAAAATTGTTGTCAGGTGGTAGTATAGGCAGCTATTACCATTTCACAGGCAAAGGAAATTAAAATATATATGCATATATTTTTTCAACTATCAATTATACAGCCAGAATGTGGCCAGGTATTAGTGTTCCACATTGAACAACATGAACTTGATTTTTCCCAACTTAATGTCTAATTTCCCAAAATACAGAAATCAGACCATATATTTTTTTGTTGTGCATCTCTATCACTGCTAGTACAAGGTTTACCTTATCAAATTAATTAAATTGTCCCCCCAAACACTCTGAGTTGTTGATAATTTCAAGTTAAGTTAGAGAATAAAATTTTAAGTTGCTTAAAATTACAGTTTCATCAACATATTATCTTTTCAGTTCACTACTCCTCAGTTTGATTGCAGGAAGAAAGCAGGAAAGCTTTGCAGAATGAAAGAAGACTATAACATTTTAACTTTATTACTGAAAAAATAACCAAGAAAAGAATTCATGATGTAAAATCCCTTTCAAGCAAGGCTTTATCACCTATGATTTTGTGAAGTCTGCCATGTCAAGTCTCAGGATTGTGCAATGCTTTCCTGACAGAGCTTTTGACAGCTTGCTTCCTGATCCAAGCCCCAGGACCCTCCTCCTGGTCCAACCTCCATATTCCACTTCCCCCCTCCCCAGGCCTCCTCCTATAGCCTCCATCACCAGTACAACCCCCGGGTATCTGATTTGGTCACAATATTTTTTTGCACTTAAGTAAATGAGAATGAAGGAAGCTCAGAAAATCTTTCACTCTTTAAACTGGTGATCAGGTTAGGAAGCTAACAGGAGAAGATTTTAGCACTTTTGGATTTCTGTTCCATAGCTCCACTAACTCCAATCATCACTGCTGACATTCAATGAAACATACTGAAAGAGAAAGAAAAAAATGCTTAAGTGTTTTACCACAGATACTGAGTTAGGACAACTCATTAAAGGAAAACAGCAGGGAGTAGTTCTCGGTCTTTTCTTAGCCACAGTGCTTTTCCATTATCATGTTTAACTCCATAGTATACTCTAATTAATCGCATATTCTGGCATATGTCCAGTCCCTCTCTTCCCTTTTTTTTTCCCCTGAAAAGTACAACACTATTTTGATTTGTATTTGCTCAATGCTAGTCATTAGTAATGGTCATTCCATAGACAAGGGAAGACATGAGGAAGTGGCTGAGGTTCATGGACATTTCCCAGGGCCCTCCTGGAAAGCCAACACCTTCATTTGAAAGTACATCAGGATGCAAGTGAGTGAAAGTTAGAATATTGCAAAGTTAACTTTGAATCCATGTTGTCTTCAGAAAAAATATACACAAACTTCTGAGTTCTCAATTTTATTGGTAGCAAATTACTTGTGACACACCAAAGTGTAGAGATAATCTTGTGTAACACTGAATAGTCCAGGATCTGAGCCTCTGCTCCTACAGTCTTAGTGGTTCTCAACAAGAACATAGCAGCCCCCCCACACATACACTTCACACATTGCTGAGAATTCCTCCAGAAGCAAGGTCCTATTACTGATAGGAATATGTCAGATTCCTCTTATGTGTAGGGTTCAAACAACCTGGAGGATCACCATTTGGTATCTTCCTGCATAGGCTGGTAGATGCTGTAACTAATTCAGGGAAATGGCACCCCACTCTAGAGGAGCTTATGGAGACTCCCGATGTAACTGTTCACAGCCACTTCTTTTCAGATTTAAAAGCTCAAATCGCAAGTAAGCAAACTCTGGTAATATAATAAAAACTCACCAAAACTTCACTTAAAAGCAAAACAAAATAAATATTTCTAAAATTGATCAATTCAGCTCTCATGGAAAGGACTTAAAATTTAATATGCTTAAAATGTCAAATGAATTTGTGAACTTTTGTAGTATTTACCATATGGACTGAATTGCAATGAGCAGTTAGCAGAGTCAAGTTTTCCTAGATACTATTTATACTCTTTAAATAACTATCACCAGGGGACAAGTACTGGCTATAAAATGGCCTAATTCTAATAATCAAACTCTCCTTGGTTAAGGGTAGTGGAAAGAGGTGGATGATCATCCTATTAATTACATGATTATCTATAATAGCATAGCTATATCAATATATGCCTGTGGTTGTTAAAAGTGTTGAATGATGTGATGCAAAAGCTATGACCTTTGGGACTAGGTAAACAAATTAGGAATCCACTTTACCTACTTAATAGCCTGTGGTCTTAGGCTAGTCAGTTAATCACTGTTAGCCTCAAAGTCCATATTTATGAAAGATAATATGAATAGTTACAGTTCATACATTGCTGATGGCAACTTTTTATAGTTTTCTTTATTTCCTTCTCTTTTGCTATAAATCTACATATAAACATAAGAAATAAAATATAACTCCAGACACAGTTCCAATGAAATCCAGCTCCAACTACTGATTAACTTTTTTGAATCAATTCATTAATCTATTCTCAGTATTTTTTTTTCCTTAAGACTCTTCAAGGTATAAACATGTTTTATTAGGTAGAATTAGACTATGTGGAATGAAATTTACAAAGGGTTCATAAGTTTTGTTTTTGTTTGTTTGTTTGTTTGTTTGTTTGTTTGAGGAGGGACTCCAGTTACAACTCTTGTTGTTTAGAAAGCCAATTACTATATACATAGGGAAGGTTTGATTGGGCTTGAGTGTGTTGCTTCAGCTTTCTGTCTTTGAACCCCTATCCTCAGTGTTTAGAAGATATCTTTATTTGTTCATTGTTTCAACTTACCCATCCAGGAAACGTGACAAATCCCCTAAGTACATGGCTTCCTGTCCCCAGGTGGGCATCCACACTCTCCCTTCAGCCTTGATCTTTCCTCTTGCAGGTAAAAACAGAAAAGATGGAGAGAAAAACATGGTGGATTCCTTTCTCCCAGTCTGTGCAAGCCTGCCTCCAACCTGGTGATCGTTGACACTCACCATTTGTGTGAAACACTTTTTTTTTTTAACATTTTATACTAGATTTGACTAATTAACTCAATCTTGTAGCTGCTGCAGTTTTTTTCCCCTACCTAGTTCTTAGAGGATATTTCCCTTTCTGAAACATCCAAACATACTTTGAGCAGAACGATACTTAAAAATATAACTATACTGCTTCACTAATTCCTTAAAACATCTTAGTAAACTAACCCAGTACTTTATGTAATGACCAAGTGAAAGTTTTGTGTTTTTATGTCTTGTTTTTCTTTGAAATTCTATATCTCAGATATTAGCTTATTATCTGAAAATTATATAAAGAGCTGGTGAATTACAGTATAGGAGTATTGTCATTGAATGTTCTGTTTGATTTATTCAAGCAGGTAATGAGCAATGTTATCAAATTCTCTAATGAGTCATCTTAATTAGGACGAGCTAAAAGGGGCGTTACTCCAGCAATTTTTTTTTTTTAATCTTAGTGCCAAACATGTTCTTTGGCAGGAAGGGATGAAAAGCAGCAGTAAACAACTGAAAACTGACTATGGCTCTGTAGGGTTTTTGGAAGAATTCCTGGGATCTAAAATTGAAAATAGATAGCCTGTAGAGGAAGATGTCATCTCAGTGGCAAGATTTAAGTAAAGAAAACTAAGCCATTAACAGCATGCATTCATATTTAATTTTATTAACTCTGCCATCAACCTTTTTGCATCTTTTCTTTTGGAAGGAAGGTTGAGATTTTTATTGGAAGGGCTCCGGTAGAAGTGGGTGATTAAAATTGAAGTGTATATAAGTCTTTCTAGAGACTGCTTAAATTTTATTGTTTGAACATGCTTTCACTTTCCCCCTTTGGTCAAAGAGACATGCTTAAAATTCTTGTTTTTTCACAAGAAATAATTTTGTCCTTCTTAGACAGGTTTCTATTGAGGTATGAGATATTAAATGGGCTTCTCGTTTAGTTTATCTAGCAATCCTATCTGTGGTTGGAAGAAATCTTAAAACTTTGAGGGATATGGACATAATTCTTAAATCATTATACATATACCTATATATAGTTTTAGTTATAAAATAATTTATTAGTCATCTTAAAGGAAGAAATATCTCCAGCTAAAGATGTTACTTATTTACATCTTTTATACTTTCTAGTCTCAATTACTGTCCCAAAATGAATTACCTTAGAATTTAGACTAGAAAGCTAGATTTATTGCCCCTATTAAAGGTATTCAAAGTTGATTTGAAGATTTTCATGTGTCTGTAAATATCACCACAGAGACATGTATGAATCACCATTAGAGCCATATTTTAACATAGTCCACACTGAAATTATGCCATTACGATCAAAAAAGGAATATAGTTTTGAAAATAAAGAATAAAAATTAGAAAGGAAACCCTATGACAAGTGTGACTGTTACCAGGAATGGAAGAACATTCTTGCTTCAACTGCATCAATATCAAGTAGAGATACAGATTCATTTACCTCTCTTTAACCTCATTCTTACTTCTAATTGGGATCTAAGTTCACTTTTTATCAAAGCCAGAGGTTAAGGAAATTACCAGACTCCTTGTAAATGGTAGAGATACTTAATATTCAGCTTCATCTTAGTATAACTTCAAACATCAGCACAATCACATAATATTGATTTGCATTTCCTGACATTATAATATAACTCTGTCTTAACTAATAAAAGTAATAAAAATAATTAAAATATTTTGGTATAAGAGGCTACCTGCCCTAATATAACTAATATTCTTTTTCTCTTAGCGGTTTTAATTTTGTGATTATTTTATTTTATTAAAAGGAAGGATAATTTGCTCTGGAAAGTTTGTTGTTGTTGTTTCCTTAAAATTTCATGAAAATTTTCTATTTTGATAAAAATAGTGAACCACAGGATATTTATATGTGGTGCTTTGCTTCTAATTATGTTCTGGGCAATTACTAGTGGAAAAAAAGAATAACACCAGTGCTTTCCTGCTTATGCCAGTTCCAGAGCAGCAAGGCTTATATTAAATCTGTGTCGTCTATGGAGTGGAGTTCTAAATGGATCAGTAGGTTTTTGGGGTCTATTTCCAACTGTAATTGTGGAGAAAGCTAGTTAGTATTTAAGAAGGAGAGAACAGGTTAGGGCTACTGCCTAAGTAAAGATGGGAACTCAACGAATGGATGGGGCATAGCCACAGCTTCTCTACATCCTGCTTAATCCTCGAGGGTCTGAATTCCACATCTTGCATCCAATTTGATTTATCAAAAAATGAATTCTTGATTTGATTGAAAAATATGGCAATTTATAACGTCTGAATGATCTTTTTGAAAGTCTACCTTTTTTTCTGCTGCCTTCCCTAAATACCTAAATTCTTCTTCACTGAATGTAACTACATTTCTAGAGAAGAAATGACAGAACTAATTAACAATAGTATTTCTGCTCATTTTTCGTTCTAATTACTTTACATATGAATGAGAACTGAGAGAAAATCAAATTTGTAGTTCATTCATACACTGGTATGTTTTTCATAAGTAAACCCAGGAAAGATTACCAAGTATCTTTATGGTGATCGAGAAAAACCGGGAATGTATTGAGGATGAATATATAAATGGGTGTTGTGCTTATCTTCACTTATCTGAGTTAACAGAGAAGTAAAGATTTTTAAAACTATGATCACTGCATTGCAGTTGTTGGCATTTTTTCCCCAAAATATGCACTTGTGCCCAAGTAATTCATATTCTCTCCTACAAAAAAAAATATAAACATTGGAAAGTTGTCACTGCCATTTTTGAATGTGATACTGATAATGCTCTTTTTAAATCATTTTTAGTAGTGTTGTTGAAAAGTTGAGCTGGCAAAATGACTGGTTCAGACCCTAACTTTGCCATTTACTAGTTGGATTAAGAAAATAGTCCTATAATTATTTTTATTAATAATTATTAATTAGTTTTATTTAATCTACTCCTGTCTGTGTTTCCTCATCTGTTAAGTTAGAAAAAGAACAATAGTACCCACATCACAAGGTTATTGGTAAGAATTATAAAATTTTGTCAGTACTTGGACATAATAAGTACATAATAAGTAAAAAGTATAATTTTTATTAAAATATACAATACACATTTCCTCTTTTTGATTCACTAATCATTTTATATCAAGTACATTTTATGTTATTCTGGATTCATAGCTTGTTTAAATAATACAGACAAATCCAAGAGAACAATAGTGTAAACTTGTCAGCTTTAGCTAGTTCTTTGGAGATCTTTGTAGATAGGCATATTTGAACTGCATGATCTCAATTTGCAAATGGACGTTAGCTCATCTGGAGCATGTTATGCCAGGAAATCCTCTTTCTTTTCCTGACTTTACACTCTATCACCTTTTAGCTGTGTGATTCTGGCAAGAATCCTTCCAAATTTCAGCATGCTTTTGTAAGACAGATATAAATACAGCTATTGGCTTTAAAAGGGCTTTTGTTTGTGGAACTGTCTTAAATATCGAAATATCACCAATACTTGTCTATGGCCCATGATTCGATAGTAAAAATGTTGAGAATGTAAAGAAATTTAAAGAAAGAGAGTAGGGATGTGGCAAGTGAGACTGCATTGAACCACGGATGCTAAGAGATCATTCTGACCATTTCCATAGTCCCTCACTGTGGACAAAGTGACACAAACAAGCCTCAGGAGTTATTTGTGGAATTCTTTGAGCTAACTCTGAAGAACCCTCAATGTACAAACCTGGCAGTAACAAGGACTTTGATAGATTATTTTTTATCCCTCCTACAGACAAGATTGCATAGATCATTCTCAATCAGTGAGAGAGAAAGAATATAATGGTTGAAAAACTGTAAGATAGGAAAATTCAAATAGAAAAAGAAGAATAGTTCATAGCAGCAGGTTTCACCTAATGTACAGAAAGCTAGCCCAAAGAAAGGTAGCGATGGAGCATTATGCTTTTGAATGGGAGAAGTTGAAAAAAAATCAACATTGAAGCTTGTACTGCTAATTTTAAAAAAGGGCAATTCAGTTGGCTACATAGGCCTGACACCATTAGTGTTGTCCACTCTTGATAACATCCTGTCAGCATTTGGAAAAGCCAGGAAGCAATAATAGTTGCACTATAGCAGGAATATGATATATGAGCTTAATATAATGCATTTCAGAAACTCAAGAGCATGGGGTTGGGGGAGGTGGTGACAAGAGAGGGGTAGTATAAAACCATAAAAGCATATCATAGGAAGCATGCTTTAAGTAACTTTTTATTTCTTCCTCAATATCTCTTCCCTCCCCCCCATTTTAATGGTGGTGAGAATAATTGATAAAGAAGACTTTGGTAGGTCTAGCCAGAAATGCATTCCAGTTCCCTTTCCCTCTACCTCAGATCTTTAATAATTACAAAAAAGACTAAAATAATTTATCATCTAATACATCAAGGCATTTAAGATGCAGATCCAATTACAAAGTTTCCTTCCATCTGACCAATTTCTCTCTCTCTTGATAATTTAACTTTGGGATAAATAGTGTCTTAAGAATCTTTAACTCTCTGGCAACCTGAGAAACTGGAAAGAGATACTAATACAAATAAAATGAGCTACATTTAACAGTCCATTTGCTTGTGTTTTCCCTGGCTTCAATTCTTTCCTTTAGGATTTGTTGAGAGTACACAATGATGAGAGTTTCAAAGAAAAACAAACTCTTTGAGTCAGAATTATGTATGACTTTTTTTAAAAAAATAAACAAAACAAAAAACGAAGCAAACAATGTCAGCCTATACTGCTTGCAAACTTTCCTTCTGGGAGACACTGCAGGGTTGATACTGGGTGGAACTCAGACTCTCCAAGTTTGTCTTTATGGTACACACTTGAATATGTTTATATTCCCAATTTTTCCTCACCTCCACTGAATTTACTAGAAAACATGTAAATTTCTGAGGTCCCTACTGTCTTTTAAGTGACAAATGGTAAATGGGCAGTCTGTTAAAACAAATCCCTGACAATGATTAACAAACACTGATAATAACTGCTTTCAGGTAGCTAAAATACCTAAAAAGCTCTTGTGGGAATAAGGATGATAATAATATTGTTAACAGCTAAAGGTTACTGAGGGCTTTCTATGAACCAGGCCAAGCAAAACATTTTTAAAGTCCTTATTTCAATTCTAACAATAATTTTATCATGTTGTTTTTTATTGTTCTTGTTTTACAAATGAGAAAACTAGAGCTTAGTCGATTTAAGACATTTCCCCAGTGCACAGAATTTAAAGCCAAACCTGCTTTAACTCCAAAATCCCTGCTTTTTTATATAATTACTTTTAATAATATGATTTTTCTCAGCTTTTTTTCTGAGAGATATTTGTAGGCAATTGCTAGATGGAAAAATCTACTTCATCTCAATTGACTCATTACCAAGTCATATTCTCACACCAGAGTTATGAGAAACCCACCCCTGTCCATTGCTCCTCTCAGTTTCACCTCCTTATATGGTCTTTCAACGCAAGGAGAAGAATGGAGATTGTATTGTGGATGATTACCATATTTACAGATCTCTCTGAAGATCAACTGTGATAAATTCATTTATGTACTTACCAAATATTTATGAAGATCCTATTATACAACAGACATATATCAGAGAAAGCAATGGACAAATATAATTAGAGTGTTTTGTTCAATAATATGACTCTTTAATGAATGGATGAGTGAATAAAATAAAATTATTATGCATATAGTGTCTCAGCAAATACACTAATAATATGCAGCTTTAATCTGACCTTTGTGAATTATTATTCACTTGACAGTTTAAGAACTTCTGAGAATAACAGCAGGGAAATGATTTACACTTTAGTGGTTAAAGACTAACCTGTGGTAATTTTGTCTTAAATTCCCTTTAACATTTTCTGAATGCCATAGCCTTATGATCATAAAAGTGTCTAAATGCATGCATTGTAGTACTTTTTCTTCCTTTGAAAATTTGAAAAATGCGTATATTTTTATCTCTACTTTTTAATTTTAATGCTCTGAAATATCGCACTCAATAATTGACTTAAGATGATGCATTATATGAAGTAATAAACTTGGTTCTGATCAAGAATGTGTACTGTATTTTGATATGTTTTGCACACAAAAAATGCAATATGTTCTCTCTGAATATCAACTGTGTTCTATGACATGTGTCTGTTTTTAATTATTTAACATTAAGATGTGTAAGTATACTATTATAGATGCTACATTCATAAAACCTTATTTGCCTTTCTTATATTTAAATGTGGTATATTTCTAAATAATAAAAGTTACTATAATTGATAGGGTGTGTCTTGTGTTATTTTAATATTCGTGGTGATGTGTTTGTGTTGATCTAAATACACTTTTTCTTTCTTGGGACCAACCATAAGGAAAGTGATGAAGGTTTGGGGTGTTGCACATACCTTTGCAAAGATCAAAGCCCACATGGAGAAACAAACTATCTGAGCTAAGCAATTCAACTGATTCCATTCATATGTAGGATTTTGGGAGAACTGGGTGACGGCTATCCTGTACCTCTTTTTCTTTTAATCTTTACCACCCATCATGGTGCTCTCAGTTAGAGAATAAAAGGATAGTATTGGTATAAAGAGTTATAAAGAACCTATGAAAATCTATTTTTTACATTGTTTTATGTTCTCCAAGAACAATTCTTCTTGTACAGAGACTCTTCAATATCATTTGATGTTTTCAGAGCATTCCTGACATATCCCTGAGTTGATTAATGCTTTCTATATTTCATATAAATAGTAACATTTTAAAATATTGCTTATTCTTATTACTATAATTAATCAGGATGTATTATCCAAAAAGATACATAAAATGATTCCCAGAAATTTCCACTTCAAGTAAAATAGATTACCTGTAACATAGAGTTATTAAAAAAAAAATGTTAGGTTTGGGGGAAGCAGAATGACATTTGACCAACTATTCTAATATCCAGCTGTGTCTGATTCATTCTTCCAGCAAGATTTCATTAAATCTGACTTGTCTGTAATCTGTTTTAGGTCCTGTTGAGACCAATTGCATATACTAAGTCAGAGATTATCATATATATCCCAAATAACAATGCCATTTTAAAATCACAGCATTGATCTCCTTTCTTAAAAAAGACACACATGAAATCATTCAGTGAAAACCACAAATGATATCACTTCTTATAGTCTATCTTTAAAATAAATGTAGCAACATCAACTATATTGAACAAATGTTCTTTCATTGCAAAGCGGACATTTTATATTCTACAGTGTATTTAATTCACTAGTTGGGATTCATTGATTTATTACCAAATTTTCTTTTCAGGCCCTCCAGGCCCTCCAGGTGGTTTGAGAATAGAAGACATTAGAGCCACTTCTGTGGCACTTACTTGGAGCCGTGGTTCAGACAATCACAGCCCTATCTCTAAATACACTATCCAGACCAAGAATATTCTTTCAGATGACTGGAAAGATGCAAAGACAGGTGAGTTTTATTAGTCTGATGAATCTATATATGTTTTCAAAATGCATTCTTTTATCAAAAGCTAAAACAAAAATCTGGAGGTTTTAAGAATGTTATTCACCTTAAAACTTTTTTTCTTAGTATTCTAGCCTCTTGATAGTGAAGAAAACTACATGGAATTTGCACTTTTAAACATTTTAAAGCTATAAGGGATGAGGCACAATGTTCAAATCAATCTATAATGCAAAGCAAACAGAGACTTCCTGGGTTTCTTATTTGAACTGCATATAAAATTTAATGGCAAAAAGAATCATTGAGAGGTCTATTTTTGGGTAAATAACTTTGAAATCTATTATTTGTGATTCATTTAATCCATTTATATAAATACTATAGTTCTGCACTTTTAAAAAGTCACATTGATTATGAATCTTAAAGTAAGCATCCAAATCTTACGAGAATCATCTTACCTGGTATGAATTTCCTCAACATAGATTTTTAAATAAATTTTGAATATTTTAACCTTTTTTTTAGGATTTTCTAAAAGTTTACTAGGAAAAATAATTAACAGTAAGTGGGTACTTTTCTTTGTCTATCACTGTTTCTATTACCCTTTCTCATGAATTGCCTACAGTATCACACATCAGTGTATTTTCTTCTATGACATCAAAGGAGATTAAAGATCCTTTTGATAAAATAATATGTTTATGTTTCTCATTTTTGACAGTATTTTTTAACAAACTTTTGGTTGCCAGAATTTATTTAAGATACTTAAGAAGAAACAGAAATATCTGCTCAGTTGTTACTAAAAGGGAAAAAAGACATGAGTGATTAATAAAATGTTTCTCCTTTTTAAAAACCAAAAAAAAGTACTTTCATGTTTCCAACCTGCTCTCATTCAGCTTTATTTTAACATAATATAATTTATCTGTATAGCTCACTAAGATGCTTTAAGTTTTATTTTATTAGATTGTTCTTTCCGTCAAAGGAAATGAGTCAAATGTAAACACAGTCTGTTGCAAGGAGATTTGGAACATATTTTTAATATCAAGTGATTCTCTACACAAGTAAGTAAAGTTCTAATGAACTAGAAACAAATGAAACATTTCCAGCATATTATGCTTATGGCTTTAAAAATATTCTGTAAGTGTTTTTTGGCAAAATCAGACCATCTGAAAGATAATTCTAAGAACTTTTCAGATGTTTGACACACCTACAATATGACAGTTTATACTTTCCTGAAGAGAACGGAAAGCCATGATAATAAGACTATAAATAATCTTAGAAATCTAGCCACATTGAAAACAATTAACAAATGGTTAAAATTTGTTTGGGCTCTGAAAAAGGGATCCTAGCCGGGCTCGGTGGCTCAGCCTGTAATCCCACGCCTTTGGGAGGCTGAGGTGAGTGGATTGCCTGAGCCCGAGGGTTCGAGACCCACCTGGGCAGCGAGACCTCATCTCTACAATAAATCAAAAAAAAAAAAAAAAAAAATCAGCCGGGCGTGGTAGCGCACGCCTGTAATTACAGCTACTCGGAAGGCTGAGGCGGAAGGATCGCGGGAGCCCAGCAGGTCGAGGCTGCGGTGGCCGGGAGCGGCCACTGCACTCCAGTCTGGGCGACAGAGTGAGACTCCAATTCAAAAAAAAAAAAAAAGAAGAGGAAGAAAAAGGGATCCTAATTGCAGTCATTTTCATTAATTACTTATATATGCATATTATGTAGTTCAATTAAAATATGCTTCTCAAAAAAAAGATATCCATTAGGAAGTAAGTTCTATGAAATGGAAACTTTATTTTATTCACTGCTCTGTCTCTAGTACCTACAGTGAATAGAGTGCTCATTCGTTAATAAACATATATTTATTGAGCTCCTACTGTGTGCCAGAACCTGTTCTAGATGCTGGATATACAACTGAACAGCAGTGGACAAACTAGAGCAAAACAGCAAAAACAAAGCATATCTTCAGGGAGTTTATATTCCAGTAGGAGAGATGCTAATAAGTAATTAAAATATGGAGTAAGTCCTGTGGGGATGAGTGTTAAAGAGAAACGAGCAGAAAAGAGGATCAGGAGGTGGGAGTTGTTTTTCAAATAAGATGCTTCTGATGTTAGTATAGCCACTCCTGTTTTGTTTGTTTGTTTGTTTTTTACAGTTTTTGTTTGTATGATGTATCTTTTCTAATTCTTTTACTTTCAACCTATTTGTATCTTTGAATATAAAGTAGGTCATCTGTTGACAGTATACAGTTGTATCTTATTTTTATCTGATCTGATAATCTCTACCTTCTGATTGAATCCATTAACACTTTACATTATTATTGAGATAGTTAATTTTATAGCTGCCATTTTATCGTTGCTTTCTAAATATTTAAATTTTTGTTCTATGATTCCTTCCTTACTGCTTTCTTTTGGTGTAAGTGAGCATTTTCTAGTGTAGCATTTTAATTTTTTAATGACATTTATTGCATATATGTGTATATACACATGCATGCTTAATGATTACTCTAGGGCTTACCAAATACATCTGAACTTATCAGAATAGACATCATAATTTTACTAGCTTAATTTCAGTGAGATATAAAATGCTTCTCCTAGATAGCACTATTTCATCTTCCTTACTTTTTTCTGCCATTAGGTAATATATATACACTCTGTATGTATATTATAAACCCAATAACCTTCTGTTAAAATTCTTGCTTATAATTTTATGTCTCTTAAAGAAGCTAAGAGGAAAAAAAAGCAAATAATTATATACTTATTGAGTTTATTATATTAATCTTTGTATTTACCTTTTCTGGTCCTTATTTGTTTATGTGAATTTAAGTTACTATCTAATGTCATTTTCTTATAGCTTTGCTTTTGCCTGGCCTCTTTGGGAAGTTTTTGTATGTTATAGATACAGTAACAGTTATACAGAGAAATCCACACATAACATATACAAGGGGGACCAAAAACCTCAGGATTTACTTATAAAAATTGTGTATTTATTCTTACATGTTTAAACTTCAGTCACCTTCAAAGTACTCTCTGTTTGATACAATATACCTTTCTAGCTGCTTTTTCCACTGCTGAAAACAGTTTCGGGACTTATCGATTTTGATGTATTGTATTGCTTCTGTCATTTGCGTTTCACCTCTTCCACATGGGCAAAACGTTTCCCATTAAGGACATTTTCATCTGGGAAACAAAAAAACTCACTTTGGTGAGATAGAGTGGATACAGAGGGTGGGGCATGAGGGTGATTCCACTTTTGGTCAAAACTGCTAAACACTCAGTGCAGTGTGGGCAGGTGCATTCGTAAATCACCCATCATGAAATGTGCAAATGCAATGAAAGACTCTCCCCTCTAAAAATTATTTGAAGCCAAATGTAGGCTCTCACAACAACACTAGTGGGTACACTGATGCTGATGGTTTCCTAGAACACTCACCTAATGAGGGAAGCTTGTACTACAAGGGCCCATACTCCAAAAGATAATTCCATTTTTTGAGGGGTTCCCCACTCATATGAACATATATGTACATATGCTTTTAAATACTTAAAGAGAAAAAGTATTTATTTTCACTGACTTTTACAATTACATAATTAGCTTTACTAGTGTTCATTATTTTTTGGATTTTTTTTCATGTTGCTGTCTAGGATCAACTGCTTTCAGCCTAAAGAACTTCCGATACTATTTCTTGTAAGACAAGACTGCTAGTAAAAAAAAGTCTTTATTTTGTCTTCAGTTTTAGCATAAGTTTTATGAATGTAATATTCTTGATTGAAAATTTTTTGTTTTTGTTTTTTTCAGTGTGTTAAATATGTCATTTATTAATATGCCTTTATTAAAATGAGAAAGTTATTTTCTATTACCAGATTGCTGAAAGGTTTTTTTGAAGTCCTTTCATATTTACCAGTATACTATTCCCAATGTACTATTTCTGGTTTTACCAGTGTAGTATTTCTGGGTTCTCCATTCCTTTCTGTAAAACTGGATTTCTATTTGGTATAATTTTCATTAGTAAAGAACATATAACATTTTTAACTACTCAGGTTATTGGAGTCAAAGACCTTTAACTTTTGTCCATCAGAAAATGTCTTTCATGGTCATCTAAAGTTATACTGTAATCAGATAGAAATCCCAACTTGGTCCCCCTCACCCCTTTGGGCACTTTAAAATATTGGCCATTGTTTCTAATGAGAAGTCAGCTATTATTTTTATCTATTTTCCTGTATTTAATGTTTTCATTTTATCTGACTGCTTTCAAGATTTCTCTTCATACCTAATTTCCAACTTCATTAGAATGTATTTATCCTGATAAGAATTTGCTGGATTCTTGTATTTTTAAGTTGATATTTCCTTCAACTTTGGAAAATTTTTCATCATTATCACTGCAAATATTTCCTCTGCTCCATTCTCTCTTCTTCTTGGTCTCTGACATGTATGTTGGATTATTTGTTGTTGTTCCACAGATCATGAACAGTGTGTGTGTGTGTGTGTGTGTGTGTGTGTGTGTGTGTTTCTATTTGAATAATGTCAAATTAATTCTGTTCATTTTTATAGATACTTTTCTCTGCTGAATTCAATCTGCTAATTATCCCATTAATTTTTTTAAAATTTTTAGTATCGCTTTTTGGTATTCAGGATTTTTTATTTTTTGCATTTGGCTGCTTTTAATATTGCTCACATAGTATTCCATGGAAGTTTCCTATTTGTTTATACAAGTTGCACACCTTTTCCACTTAATACTGTTACAAACTTATCACAGTTATTCTAAGGTTCCAGACAGATGATTTAAAATCTGTACTATCTTTAAGTCTCACTTTATTTATTTATTTATTTTTCTTTTCACGACAATGGATTGTATTTCTTTGTTTTCTCAAGTGTCTGATAATTTTTTATTAAATTCCAAGCATCTGTATAAAAAAAAACAACAGAAGATGAAGTAATATTATTGATGCCTGGGAAAGTGTATGTCATTATTTTAGGGGTTAAGTCAAACTAATTTATAATTGAGATGATCTGAGCTTTAGATTCTGTTCAATACAGGTTTCAAGTGATTTGAGTGTAAGATCAGACCTTCTTCCCTATCTGAGTGTCTGGAGACTTTCCTGCTTTTTCCATCAGACTTGAGCAGGAGCATCTAGCTTGAACTTCAGGAATGGCTGTTTCAGCTCTCATGTTTCTGCTCAAGATTGCTGCTGTCCGATAATCACTCTAAAGCCCAGAGTGCATGAGTTTTTGACTCCGTCTCCCTCTTTTTCCTTAGATTTCAACATGCAGAAATACCGGTGCCTCCACAGGGGAGGTAGCTCTTTCTTAGCGTTCCCATCATCCTCCCATCGTGTCTGTGCTCTCTCTCACGTTTCCTACTCTTCCTTTAGAGTTGAGGTGATTTGAGGTATCTATGCCTCAAAAGGAAGTCTTTCTTGGCTCTGTTGTTCTGCCCCCAAACTTTCTTGAGTATGCGCATTAAAACCTATGTAAAAGAATTGGCAGTTGGGTTTAGATTTTGAGGAGTTTGAGATCAACCTGGGTACTGCAATGAGACCTCATCTCCATTTTTAAAGAAAATAGCCAGACAAGGTGTGCACACCTGCAGTCTCAGCTGCTTGGGAGGCTAGAGTGAAAGGATTGCCTGAACCCAGGAGATTGAGGCTGCGGTGTGCCATGATCATACCACTGCACTTTAGCTTGCCGACACAGTGAGATCCCAACTCAAAAAAAGAAGTTAAACTATTTTCTTCTTATGAACATCTATGACTACATCTTCCTTTCCTCACTGTTCTATAAACGATGAATTTTAGATTATATTTCTTCACAAATTCAGCTCTCTAGTGGACTTTGAAAAACAATTGCACTGTAGATCATCTCTGTGTTCTTTTTCTTAATGTATAAGTGAAGTTCCTTGTGACTGGAGTCATAAGTGGGAGTAAAAAATACTTGTTATAACAAATGCAGAAATAAAAATCCTATTATTTTTATACATGGTGATAAACCCCCT
Organism: Cephalopachus bancanus; assembly: GCA_027257055.1. NCBI lineage: Eukaryota > Metazoa > Chordata > Mammalia > Primates > Tarsiidae > Cephalopachus > Cephalopachus bancanus. Next base: position 4,108,121 of record JAPVLO010000076.1, read on the forward strand.
AAATGAAGGTACATTGGTAAACTCAGTTTAATGAAGCTAATTATTTAATGTATTAAACAAATGTTTTAAATATATAAATTTTAAGCAATCCAAATAACAAATTTAAAATAATGAAATGAAGAACTAGACTATATGTTTTAAAAATAATTTACTGTAAATATTACTTCTCTTGTACTTTTTTTTATGTGGGTGAACAGCAGACAGTTTGCTGCCATTCCCAGAGGTCTACAAGAGGCTCAGGTTGTATTTAGACTGTAACATTTGGTTATATTCTGCTCCTTTCAGAGGGTGAGTTAGGGAATATTGTTAGTGATGGATTGTGTGGGTATGTTTGAAAAAGGATATTGGGCAAAACATAAAGAGGCCCAGAAGCCATGCTATGACAAGCAGTTAAAAGAAGAGAAAGAGAAAGAGAGAGAGAGAGAGTGAGAGAGAGAGAAAGAGAGAGAATGAACTAACCTGGGATAAGTTCTCTAAAATAGAGAAGAAAATATAAGTATGTTTAAAATTCTATCATGTGTAAAACTGAATTGATTGTTAAAAATCTGCAACTGACATCTTAGCACATAAATATTTCTCTAGATTTAGGATTATTTTCCTAAAACAGACATTTGTATATTAAACTATTGAGTGTCAATAGTTTCAGCCCAGGCGCTATACTACCCAATTGCTCTATAGGAAGGTAGAAACTGGTTTTTATTCCCATCAACATAAAAGTATCTCTCTAATGGCCATATTTTTATCTAGTATTTAGTATTAACTTTTTAAATTTTTGCCAGATGGATAGGCTACAAATATAACAAAAATTCTAAGTTTAGTATAGAATATTATTCTCTCTTTCTGTTTTTTTTTGTTTTTCCTTCTTTCTATGACTTCACTTTTTGTATTTCTCATTTCATACATGAGTTTCTGGATTTTTTATGAGGCAAATTCATATTTCCATTCGAGTTGAATCAATGAATCACACCTTCTGGGATCACAGCTTTCTTTTCCTTTGCTGCAAGAAACTTAGCCACACCTATGGTTTCTTCCTTTGTCCTGCCAGGTGATGCATGGGTTGGGTCTAGGGCCAGTAATAAAGGTAGGTGAGTAGGTGTGTGAGAGCCACGGAGAAGCCTTTAAAAGTTTATTTCCAGTTTCAAATATAGACATGCTTTTTAATTAGATAAAACGAATCTGAGAGAGAAGTTCTTTCTGGATAGTTTCAAATATTTGGATTTTAGATTGAAATGGAAGATACTAAAGTTTCTGATTGTATTAAATTTTAAGGAAATACCAGAGCTCACCAAGGCAACTTCCAAAAATCTGGAACCTTGACTGGAGGTATTCCTGAAACGATCTGTTTTTTCATTCCTGAAGTCATTCTGGCTGTTGCTGAAGCTGCTCAAACAACTAGCCCATGTGATCTGAAGGAGGAGCACCGGAGCATAAGTTCCAGGCAACCAACACGTCATAAATTTTTAGCCTTGGGATTCATGAGGCTTGCTTCTCTTTTCTCAAATAGTAATCAGAACTGAGCCTTAGGGCTTCAAGGTATTTGTAAACAGATTTATGGAAGACTGCTCATAGCTGGCTGCTAAACTAAGATTCTCAAGAGGGTCTTTGGCCTGAGTACTCAAGTAAGGAGTACTCAAGTAAGGAGTATAGTTTCCTGCTTTCTATCTTTTTGCTTGAATTTTCTGTTCAAAAGTAAAACCAAGATTTAAATAAGTGCTCAGCTAATATACAACATTTGAGTTTTTTATAGGGAGATGCCTCTGACAGGCATTATACAGTTATGATCTGTTTCTCAATGCTGAGATGATCTATTTAAAGTGTCCTGATTCAGAACTGACCCAGTTAAAAATCAGGTTTAGAACAAGGCCTGGTCCTGATCCCCTGTATCAAAGTACTTTTATGCAAAGCACTTAACTCTCTGATTCCAGGAATAGCAAACAGGTTGCAAGGAACTTGGCTGAAGAATGAGGACACAAAGTCCCTCTGCTCCTGACTGTTTCTCTTCTCCATTTGGCTTGGGGCAGTAAATCTGCTTCCAAACCAAAGCTGACTTCTGCTGGGAGCAAGTCTCTGCTCCCAAGCTGTTTGTGTGGGTGGTTTTGGAAAAGGAAGAAAAAGGAGTAGGAGGAGGGGGAGGAAAAGGAGGAGGAGGAGGAGGAGGAGGAGGAGGAGGAGGAGAATCCAATAGTTAAGGGTTGAAAGGATAGGAGAAGATTGCATGAGGTACAAGTCTATTAAGGGAGACATTTAGGGCTCAGAATAAAACAGATATAAATATATGTTAGAGGCAAAACCATTGTACTAAAACAAGCATACACAGTAGCAATGGAGGAGAGACACCAGAAAAAAAATCAACTCACAACAGAAGAGAATGGAAGAGACCATAAGCAGGCAGGATAATTTAGAACTGACTATAGACATAAGAGTCATAAAATGCCAGATATTTTGTGTTAAAGCAGTGCCTCCCCTTCCCAATAGCCACCTAATTCAAGGCTGAAGGAGACACTAAACTGATCCTTATATACAAGACTGTGCTTCTTACACTGAGATGCCGTCTAGTCTAAATAAACACAAATTTTTTAATTTGTTTTTTTTTGTATATATTTATTTTTACAAATATTTATTAAATACTCCTATTTGTAGAACAAGGTGCTAGGTATACCAGACCCTGAGGGGTTTCTAAACAGGAATAAGAAGTTGAAGAACTATGTATATGTACACAGATGATAGCTAGGAACAAATGAGGGACACAGAAGAAATGTTTGAGTGTTGGCCTGGTGTGGACATAGTCAGTCTTGGAATTTCAGTTGTAGTGAAGATCAGGGTGGAAAAAACAATCAGTGAAAATATGCTTTTAAATCCTGTTCTTGTAATGTGGTACGGGTCAAAAGATCTGAAGTACTGAAATTAGTTCAGATAAAGGAGTCACTTTCAATTCTCAGTACCTTTTTTTTTAAAGAAAGGATAGATGTTAGCCATTGTTGGCTAAGTTATTTCTACTACTTACATAGATGGTTTTACTAAGGACATTTTATAACTATCTACTAACACATATTATTTGCTTTAGATATTTATATTCTCATTAGTACTGATGTAAATATAAATTATCAAGAATGGTTATCATTAGTTTTGTTGCAAATAAGAGCAGTTGTCAAAATATTAGCAATCCTGGTGAGAATATTCTTAATCTATTTATATGAATCTTAATCATTCAGAAGATTCATTCTGGAGATCTATCTCCTTGACATCCACTTCTTATTCCCCCTTTGAGAGAATTATTTGCATCTCAGGGCCAAGGGCTTCTTGAGGTAGTGACTCCAATGTGTATTCTTCCTTTCTTCATCTCAGTCATTAAAATCAAACGCCTAGCTCCTCAGCTGGAATTAAATCTTCCCACAGTGATTTCTGTTTGCTTTTTCTGTCTGTCTTATCTCCCACCATTCATTCAAATATTTCCTGTGGTCAAGTGTGATCTTCTGCTCTTTGAAAATATCCCTGTTTCCATTTGTTTGGGGGTATTTTCATATTGGATCTTCCTATGTGCTCAAAATCAGTCTGTCAGCTGTAGTCACCACCATACATCTAGCTGGTTCTTCTTGTTTTGAGCCAGCATGTACTTATACCTGTTGACAACCCAACCACTTGGAAAAGCCCCAATGTACCATTGACCATCATGAGAACACCATATCCTTGCCAAGACAGGCCCTTTGGAATGCTTAAAGCATTTTCATTTTCCAGGTCCTTAAATGGTACTGGAGTTTTGCAGTCTAGGAAGCAAGGAAGAGAGTCAAACTGCCTCCTTGAGCCTCCTAGCACACTTATTTACTTGGGTCCCTCCAAACTCACACATCACAAACTCCTGAATAGTTCCATCAGCTTCTGCCTTTAAAACTCTGTATTAGTTTCCTAAGGTCGCCATAATAAATAACCAAAAACTTGGTAATTTACAACAGAAATTATTCATAGATCTGGAGCCAGAAGACCAAAATCAAGGTGGCACCAAGGTTGCACCCTCTCCAAAAGCTTCTTTCCTTGCATCTTCCAGCCTCTGGTGACTCCAGATGTTCATTGACTTTTGGTTGCATTACTTCATAGTCTCACTGTCTTCATCTCACCTCTGTCTCTTTTAAGGACACTTGTCATTGTATTTAGAGCCCACCTAAATAATCCAGGATGATCTTATCCCAAGCTTTTTAATTTAATTACAACCTTAAACTTAACTTAAAAGGGTCCGCCAAGACTTTTTCTTCTGTTTTCCATATAAGGAGACATTTATAGGTTATTTTTTGGACAAGGCCATATTTTTGAGGGGGTGGGAGGTGGGGGACACCATTTAACCCACTATGGCCTCTTTTTGGAGGGGCCTCAAAATCATTGAAAAGTGTCCAGTAGGAAGGATAGGCCACCCTAATCAATGCTATAACAAACAGCTATAGCTTCCATTTATTCCATGAAAAGCCTTCCACAAAGCAAAACTTCATAACATCTTTTCATTACCTTAAAAAATCTCCCATGTAAGTGAATTAAGACAAGCAGATTTTGATTTAGAATAAGGGAGAAGTGAAAGAGATATAAGACAGAAAGGCAGAATCAATCCAGAGAGGAAGGTGAAGCCAAACTTTGAATCAAAAAGTAAAAAATATATGTTAGATCTGTAGAACAAATCTATAACAAAGTAAGAGAGTAGATGACAAAACAAGTGTTCAGCCATTAAGATCATGACAGGATGAGACATGGGACAGTTTAAGCCAAACAGGAATTTGTCCAAAAGTAAAAACTGAGCACTGGGATTTTTAGCATTTATTGTGGTGATGAATACAACATCTTTAAAAATTATATATGCATGGTCTTCCTTGCCAGGTAAAAGTTCCCTCAATAAGATAATGAGTCAGGGAGAAGCCTGAAGGTACAGGTATTTGCATGCATATGTATGCGTAGGTTAATTACTAAAAACACATGTGGAAACATTCTAAAAGAGCTTTAAAAAATGTACTGGCCTGCCTTGGTTATATGTTTTATTATATCTCAATTAAATAAAAGGATCTAAGATCACATTCTAACCATAATTTTTAATCTTTCATCAGTATCTAGTAGCATACATTCTGAGAAATACTTAATAAATCTTTATAAATGATTTGAGTATAAATCTACAAAACCAAATAAAAAAGGATACACACATTATCCTTTTTTACCCTAGTAATAAATCATTTGCTACCCATAGACTATGCCAGTAGCAATTCATAAAATGTCACTACCCCAGCTGTCACTGTGCTTCAGAAAATGTTTCTAGATTCCACTTCCAGCTCCTTCTTGTTCAAGATGTAGTCCATAGTCTAGCAGATAAAGCATGACCGGGGAGCTTGCTAGAAGTGCAGAATTTCTGTTCCCCTCAACTCAAACTTACTAAATAGGTGATTCATATGTGTATCACTCTTTCTAGAAGTTATTGTTTATTAATGATCTCTCTTACTCCCTTGAACTTAATGTTCTGTCATTCCCAGTTGTTCTTTCTACTTCAGCTTAATGTGATATGTGCCATTCTCTCCAATATAGTAAAATAAAAGTGATGTTAGTCAACGAATCAATGTTTATTTTATTCACATTTATCCTATTAACGTTTATCTTATTTAGATCCCCCAATTATTGAAGGAAACATGGAGTCGGCAAAAGCAGTGGATTTAATCCCATGGATGGAGTATGAATTTCGCGTGGTAGCAACCAACACATTGGGTATAGGAGAGCCTAGTATACCGTCAAACAAGATTAAAACAGATGGTGCTGGTATGTAGAAGAACCTTTGTAAATTTTAAAAGGGTTTGCAAATACAGTACCACTTTAATACGTAGTTGAATGTTTTCAGAAATAATTCTCAGAGGTAAGTGATTCATCTAAAAACTATATATGTGTATTTCATATATGTAAGGCAGGCAAAAATCAAAAGAGAAAATATGAAGTTTAAGAATATTTTTACATAAGTAGTATAGAGGAAGACATAAATAGAAACCACTGCATATTCCTCTGACACTATTTAAATGAAATTGGTGTTTAGAATATAAGCTTGAATGTAAATTCTGAATCTTAACCAGACATACTCTCGATTAAACAGGTTCTATGATCAAAAAGGTTCATAACTGTGCGTGTCTCTCAAAAACATGTATAACTGAATGCTCGAGTGGATAGATATTTTATGCTAAATACCAACTCCATTTAAATAGCCTTTAGTGCAAGAAATATGCCACTTCTTTTTCTTTTCCTCTGTATTACTAAGGCAGAATGTTGTTTTGATTCTAATGATAGCTCTTCTCTTTTTATTCCCTATGAAAAAGAAAATGTTTTTGTAGGCTCTCTGAGTTCATTTACTTTCACTATGCCTTGCCAGACTTCATTTTTTTTTAGGGGGGCAAGGGGAGATTTTAAAGGAAGAAACAGATTTCCATTAAAACTCTGCTGTGATCTCTTAATATCATTTCTCTACATTCTAGCTACTTCAATTCCTTGGCTTACCTTTGAAACAGAATTATGAGTTCTAGTGTCTTTAGTTTGTAGTCTCTTAAAGTTTCATTAAATTACATGTAGTTTCGTGTAGTTTATCAGATAAAAATGAGGATTCTGAAATAAATGAAGAAAATAAGCACTGAAATACCTAGTTTGTGCTAAGTTTTTCTATGCATTTGTTTTAATCCTCATAATAATATTTTGATGTTGGTATACTATGCCCATATTTATTAATGGACTATAGATTCACAGGCACTAAGTAGTTTACCTAAGTTAATATGACTACTTGCAAAATTCAGAATTCAAATACAGATCTGACACCTCTTCTCGTACACTGAGCTTTCTCTCTTTCAGGCGACTTTTCAAGCAGGACTCTAAAAACATATCTATTTAGAGAACACTTGAAGATTTCTAATAGAAACCTAGATTTATTCCTTAACTGTGAAACTAGTTATGACCTGGACCTTATTTTTTTGTTTGTTTTAGTACATGTCCCTGCAAAATGAACACAAGTTTTCCATTTTTCCTACCTCACAGAAATCTCATTAAGATATGTAGATAATCTAAGTTGAACACAGATATCACATAGTCAGGATCCTTGTGTTTGGTTTTTACTATTATTCCCTAGAACTATCTGTATTTATAATAGGGGTTTCTGTATAATAGACAGAGCACTGTTGCCCTTTCTTAAAAATAAAAAGAAACTGGGCCATGATCCTACTGGCGATTTTAATCACATAATTTCACACTGAGAGATCAAGAACTTGATTTAATTTACCAAACATTCATTTTCCAAATAAAACCTCAGAAAAATACAAAGTGATTAAGTTGGTCTAAGTCAACTTCTTTTAGCTAAAACATTTTTTACATACCTATCAAATATAGACCTTTTTAAAAATATACATTGAGTTTAATTTTCTGTAATCTCTTGACTGATACAATATTAACTAAGTCTTATCTGAACACCATTTTTTGAAGAAGTGATTGCTCATGGGAAGGGAGAATATTTTCTTTGGCATTGGTGATTGATGTCAACCCTCTTCCATCTTTAGAATTCTATTACAAATACTATCTTTATTATTCATCTCAGAAAGTGGTTGATTTATGTTACGTAGGCTCATCATCTAGGCATAATTACCATAAGCTCTGTCCTAGTTTTTTTTTTTTTAATTTCAAGGTAAAGATAATAAAATTAAACATGTTTTTAAGAATAACAATAAGCCAGGCTCGGTGGCTCAGCCTGTAATCCCGCGCCTTTGGGAGGTTGAGGTAAGTGGATTGCCTGAGCCTGCGGGTTCGAGACCTCCCTGGGCAGCGAGACCTCATCTCTACAATAAATCAAAAAATTGGTTGGGCGTGGTAGCGCATGCCTGTAATTCTGGCTACTTGGAAGGCTGAGGCGGAAGGATCGCCGGAGCCCAGCAGGTTGAGGCTGCGGTGGCTGGGAGTGGCCACTGCACTCCAGTCTGGGCTACAGAGTGAGACTACAACTCAAAAAAAAAAAAAAAGAATAACAATAAAAAAACCCCAGTGTCTCTGAGAGATTCAATCTAATCCTTTCATATCTGAATCTCTGAATATAATTTTTATGCATCTAGAAGTGGTGTGCTCACTACCAGTAGTTTGTATGCAACTCTGAAGAATTTTCAACCTCAGTGTCTTCTTATTCTTAAATGCTGGGGGGGGGATGGTTTCAAAATGATAACAAACCTAAAATTTTGACAAAGTTGTTTGTTCAACCAACTTAATTTTTGGCATCACCTTTAGGCATCACCTCTTATGCTATATTTGCTCAAGTGGCATTTTGATAAGGAATTAATTCCCTGCCTGATGTGCTTACAAAATTGCTTTCTCAAAAAGCCACTGGAATCAAAACAAACCAAACAAAAACACACCTATGAAATGATAACTGTCTTATTCACGGTGTAAGATACAACCTTGTATTGAAGTAATGAAATATTTTTACAATCTCTTCAATTGTAAAAATATAAATCCTATAACCTCTAACACATGGGTTAATATATGTCAGAAAATATTTTAGGATATTTTATTAATCAACCTTTATGACTACCATAGCTTACACACTTACTATCTGTTGTGAGACATAGAGCTTAACTCTTAATTTGTATTGCTTCTGTAAATTCCCACAGTAACTTTATGAAGCAGAGGAGAAAGTTAAGATTACACCAGTTAATGTGAGACAGAGTTGGGATTCAGATCCAGGTCTTTCTAAGTTAAATGCTTTGCTCTTTCACCACTTTCTGAAGACAGTGCACAGTATTGCAGCTCTTCTGCACTGATCCTTAGATGGAATGCTGGCATTAACACTTAAAATCCCTGTGTTTTGGGGCACATTACTCAGCCTCACTTTTCTCATCTCTAAGCAGGAATTATTTATCTTAAAAGGTTATTTTTGTGATTAAAAACATATAAAGAAAGCAGTTAGCACTGTGATGCATGTTTGCTCTATAAAATTTATTATACTATATTGATTCTTTTCAATTTAATATGCTTGTAAAAATATGATCTCCTGTCTACTTTGTAATGATCACCTCATTTGGCAATATTTTTCCACTTTTTTAAGCATAGGAGAGCAATGATCATATAATTTCATGTTATTTTTAATCATCTTAAACAATCATTTTATATAATTAACATAAAATTTCGCTTTGTTGATTTTTCTTTCATTGTCTTTATTTAAAAAATTGAATATGCATAAGATTGGAGATATATATTTTTCATTCTTACAAGAAAGTAAAATTCTTTCTAAATGGGGAACATTTGTCTTGTCATGTACCATAATAACAACTCTTTAAGAGATGCCAGCATATGTTATATGGGATAAAGGCTGGTTCCCATTTGATGGAAGGTTTGGTCCTGTGCCTCATTATGCTGATTGAAAGACTTGACATTATCCAATGCCACACATGCCCTTATCTTACAAATTACTTAATGTTAGGATCTCAGCACACAGTTGCACACATTCTTTTGATTCAGACAAGTGCATTTTGAAAACGAATGCTCCCAGATGAAGAATTAGAAGATGTGTTTATAATTCATTTAACCCATTTAATTTTGACTGTGAAAAAGAGATAACAGAAACATCCTTTGAAATAATGTGTGATTGTAGGACATACCCCCTTTGCTAATAGCTCTGTAGGTACAGTTGGTGAGTTGATATCTTATAATGGTGCATTCAGATTTGTTTTAACAGCTGTGGTGTTTATTTGCCAGATTAAGCCAGTTTAAGGGGGAAAAATAACAAAACTAGGGACAACACTTTCATATTATATATAAAGCCTTAATTTCGTGTCTAATGAAGCTGTTCTCTTTCATTTATTTATCTTTTTTTTCTTGCTTTTTAAAAAATCTACTTTCTTTTTTAAAAACTTGTTTGATAAAGGAGAAGAATGGTACTAAGTCATATTTTGTAGCTGGTAAGGTACTATGTTAAAGTTAGTTGCTGTCACTAATAACTAAATAGATAATTCTTTTTTTAAAGAAGCAGCAAAGAGTATAGATTTTTAAACCATCAAGAAATCTGAATTAAAGTTGGCAACTTCTCTACATGTGAGAGGTGTAAATTGTGCAAGTTAATGAACTTCTTTGGGACTTATTTATCTTCCATTAAGTGGGGATAATGCTACTTCTCCCTTTACCTACTTCAAAGTGTTCATCTGAGTATCCAATTAGATGAGTTATATAAACATAATTTCCAAGTTCTAAATGCATTTGTGATCAAGCTGAGACCATTCACTCATTTAGCAAACTTCTATGAGTTAGGGATGTTTAACACATTAAATTAAAACTAGTTGTACATATTAAACTGTTATCATTTTTAAAAGATCATTTTCAGGACTGGAATCAGATTTTATTCCTTTTGTTGTTTTTATTGCTTAGCACATCACAATGTTCATAGTTGATGCTCAAAATTATATGTAGAAGAAAAAGGGAGAAACAATGAGGATAAGATGATAGTTCTGGCAATTGGAAGTTAGTAGAAGATAATGAAAAGAGAAGGAGTGATCAAAGCAACAGTGAGATTCACATATTATAATTTAGAAGAATTGCTACATACATTTTGCTTTGTTTGAAAACAAGGCTAACATATGCATTCAATGCTTTTCTACTAAGAAGACTAGAAAGTGTTAAATATTGTACTTAATTTAAATACATAATCCATAATTGGCATGGATTCCTCATAAGAATTATACTATGCATTATGGTTATTTCTGTTTACAGCATCCTTTTCTGCCCATTCAAACATTTTCTCCAGCTGTCTTATTCTTAGATTATCATTCCATTTAAAACTTCACTCTGCTTTGCCCATTTAAATTTCCTCTGTGAAGTAAAGGCTAGAATGATAAACGGCGCTACAATTGCTGCCTGATAAGACACTAAGATGCTAATATTGTTGTGAACTATCTTAGAACCTCTGTCTTTTATACCTACAGTAGGAAGAACATCAGTTTAACTTGGTATATTGCAGTAGGAATTTTAGCATCATCTCCACCATCAGAGCAGGAACTCATAAGAATTATAAAGAGCTACTCTCATTTGAATATATAAGCATGATATACTTCATTTGATTTTATTAGCAACACTTTAGAAATATATTTAAGTGCTTAAAATATGTGTAAATATAGAATTAAAGCAGTATTAAACTTCAATCCTTTTATTTTCTAGACTAGAGTATTGTGCAATCATGCTGAATCTGTTACTAAAAAATTTGTATTAAATCACAATGAAATTTTGATGCAAAGTAAAGTGAAAAATTGCATTCACAGTTAAATTTTTGTCTGTAAAAATGGCTATATATAAGTCAAAGCAATAGTTAAGAAAAGTGGTAACATATTTTGAATTAAGGATCTATCTTCATATATTCCATGGTTTTCATAATTTAGGATTTGGCACAAGTCATCTTGTACGTTGTTCAATACAACATGGAAGCCCAAAGTGGTACTCATATGCAAATCATTTAAGCACTCAAATCTAAAAGGAAAATTGGCAGCATTAGTTTCTTTTCATAGGAAGGAATGATCATGGCATTGGCTTGATTTTCCTTTTAAATTTCCTTTTAAATTTTTTTTAGATCTATGACTAAAATACAGAAACTCTCTTATAGACGTTATAAGAGAATCACTATTAGACCGTAAAAATGTAAAAGAACAAGTTAAAACACTTTACTGTTTTCAACTATTCATAGTAAAGTTATAAATATTGTTTATCCATGATTAATAATTCAGTTTTTTCCTATATATTATTTTTAAGATTTTTAAATGATTTATCATTTAAAGAGCGCCTATTTTGTCCTCTGTCAAATGCACTGGGGCCTAAAGTTCAACAAACTTCCTTGTGCTTAGGTGATTTACTTACCTAAAACAAATCACTCTTTGACTAAGTTCTCCTGTTTCAGCAGGGTTGAATGCAAATAGAGTACCTAACTGCTCTATTCCCAGATTCATGTTAGATATATAAGTTATGTGTCAATTCCACCTGGGAAAAACTTTTCCTAATCTGCTAAGGCTACAATTGCACATGCAGAGAAATTAAGTCCTATAATCAATCCATGTAAGATAACAACACTTTATTAAGAGACTGTTACCTTTATTCTGTGCTTTGGTTTATGTCTTGTTTTCAGCATACTGAGCTCAAAGGAGGGATCGTTGAAGAGCGAATTAATCTTGAATTACTTATTTGAAACATGCTAAAAAGTGCTTAAAATAAACATAATAAAATGAAAAAAATCCAATCCAATATAAACATACTCCATTTTTAGCTCTGTTGTACATAAAAAGATTAATGTGGATTATAATGAAAAACATTATGTGAAGTGATTTGACAAATAATACTTGTCCTACAGAAGGCAATATTTGATTCAATAAATCGCAATGCAATCAATTATTTTAAAATTATTTTCCTGTGGCTACTATGCTTGTACTTAGAGTTAGACACACAAAATTTAATTTATTCTTTTAATATAGGACAACATGCTTTTTGTTTTTCTATGACATATAGAGTTTTAGCCTCAGAATGTGAGTTATAGTGTTAAAAGAGTTTCCAGGCGTTATTTTACTATTCTATCCTTTGATATGTATTCTATATAAAGTGCTACAAATAACTTATTTTTTAACCCTTGTGTGCTCAATTTCATTTTCTTACATTCACATGGTGACAGTTAAATAATAAAATAAAATCTTTCAAACTTGGTATTAATTTCCTCAAGTGAAAGGTAAATCATTATATAAGGAAAAACATACAGTTTTGTTTGTTTCTGTGCAATTAATGTATAGTTCACCAAAGAATTTACATGGCTAACATTAGGAGTATGTCTCTTTGAATCACAACTGTTTGTTGGGATCTGTAACTCAGTAAATGGACACTTGGTTTTGAATACTCTGTGGAAGGTGTGGCTGTTCCCTATTGGGAATAGATTCAGGGACTAAAGGAAGAACTGACATTTAATCTTTTTGAAATACTGTGTTAATAGATTTGAGAATGATCTCTCAGACTGAGCCAAAGCATTTTCATGGGAAGATGTATGTTCTCTGTAGAAACATGGACTTCATCCACATGACTTGAGAGCTGGGCAGTGCCTAGAATACAAGAACAAGCAGTGCTTTGTTTATCTGTACAAGGCCAGTTAGGTCCTAAGTATACAAATCCAATGGGATACGGTGTCTACGCTGTAGGAGTTTCAAGGAGAGAGAATAACTTGGAGAGGAACAAAGAAGAGGCCACTGAACTTGACAGTTAAAAGCAGTTCTGTGATCTTTGAAAGAGTGAGTTTAGTAATATAAAGAAGTGAAAACAGATGGTGTGTTGTTAAAAATTATGGAGTGAAGTACAAAAAAAATCATATATCAGTTCTTCCATGCAGTTCAGTGGCAGGAAAAGGTGTGACAGGTTGGGGATTAAGAAGCAGGCAGTATGACAGGAAGGTTTTTACGAACAGAGAGACTGCAGAGAGTAGTGTCTCTCCAGGAGAGAGACTGAGATTGAAGGATAATGTAAGAGGCTGGGGAGGGGAAGCGTTAGAGTCACTGACGGGGCAAAGTTCCAGGAGAGATTGAAGAACTGGAAGTGGGAACACAAGAGACACTATTAGATTTCTAATATTTCCAGATATTTGAGGAAACTTTATCCAGTGTTAATGCAAATACAGTTTATTATTTATTTGTAGAATGAAGCACACAACGCGCACAACAGTGAGTTGTTAAAAATTCATTGTGCACAAAAGTAAGAGTGGTTAAATATTTTCCCAACAGACTCTACCTAATTTATCAAAATCATATTAAACAAAGGACATATAAAGAATTTTTTAAAAAGAGGAGGCAAGTTTGCTTCACTATCCTTTGCTGAGGGAAATGGGCACATTTCCTATGACAACAAATGAATTTTTATCTTGGCAGTAAAGCAAATTATTATAGCTGCTGTGAGTTGTTGTAGTTGAAAGAGTCATGCGTGCACTGGATTTTTTCTAGTAACGACAAAAAAAAATTTTGGTTTCTGTAGCGAAAAGGAGCTTGAACATCAGGAAAAAATATATATAGCCCCTATTTTTGTTGTTGTTTTGTATATTTGTTTTGTTTTTCTATTTCAGCACCAAATGTGGCCCCTTCAGATGTAGGAGGTGGGGGTGGAAGCAACAGAGAGCTCACCATAACATGGGCGGTAAGTGTTGATAAATTGCATCTATTTTAGAGTGTTTTATCTATACCTAATATCAAACCCACTTTGTTTCCTGAAAGAAATTGAGATAAAAGAGAATACGCAATGCATTAACAAGAATGGGTTTTTTTGGTTTTTTTTCTTAAATACCCGTCAGATGTTTTTCTGGCTTACCATGGTTTAGTGTGTAGTTCCTGTGCAAAAATGAATCCTGGGTGCTACAGGATCTGTTAGCTTAGATGATCAGGCATTCAACTGTCTGATTTTAGAGTTATTTTGAAACTATTGTAGTCTTGTATTCCAATTGTATTTATAACATTTTCTCTGGACATTGTAAACTACAAAGATTGAATTTACAAACTTTGTATAAAAACTCACTTTTAAGTTAGAGGCTGCTTATTCATTTGAAGCTAACTCTTACCACTAGTATAATCTATCATGATAGGTCAGTCTTAGCAGTCACCCAGAGGACTTGTTACTGAGGTATCCAAAGCATTTTATTACATTTTTGTTAACCAGATGAAAGTTATATATCAGAGACCACAATCTCTGAAAAACAATACTTCTTTGCTACATTTTTGAAATAGTAAAGATATTGGGAAAGGGTGGGAAAGGTTGTGATAAGGACAAACGTGTCTGAATGAGATATCTGGCATTTATCCAGGTACCATGCTTTATATGGATTCATTTGTTTATTAAATATTCTCAGTGTTGAAGCACTGCAGACAGTCAAAGAACATAATTTAGGATTTTGAAGACTGAAGAAAAAAAGTGACACAGTTTATTCTTTGCATGAATCAAATTGATTTATTTAATAAGTGAAAATTTAACAATCCACTTGACTTCACTCTTTGCTTTGTAGTCATATTTTATGCTTGGTCTTTAAATCACATTTTAAAGCAAGATTTAAAATAATCTTTTGCTAACCTGAATCTCAAATTATTTATTTCAAATTTTTGCTGTCAATGAAATGTCCAAAAATGTGAATATTACAAAAATTAGAATATCTCACTCTTTCTTATATGGCTTGACTTTTGTAAATTCTGTGGGTATGTGCTTCAGAATAAGGGCCTTATCAAAAAATTCAGAATGGAAATACTCATTGTAAAATTCAAAATAAAGTTTCTGAGGATAGAGCCAGATAATTATTATTTTTGAAGGCTCCATAGCTGATTCCATTACACTCTAAGTTCCAAAACTAAATAGATAAGTATTAGTAAGTAAAATGTTTAAACTATTTTAGAAATCTCAGGCTAAGTATACTTTACTAAGATCTAATAATCTAAAATGACATACCTATATTGTATAACAACATGCAGTTACTACCATTTCACCTTTATACATTTCTATATCTTCCTCTTTAAAATTAGTATTTCCAAGCAATGATGCTATATTTTGTTCATGGCTTAGGCTTTTGCCTTAACTTTGATTATCTGGTTAAGAAAAAAAAGAAAAAAACCCCACTAAATATATAATTTGTACATTTACCTTAAGGGCTACAAAAGACTAAATGATGAGTACTCACTAGAACTAGCTTTAAGTCAGTATTTATAAACAATAGGTGGTTTGAGCTGGCTCAACCTTCTTTATTGGGCAAGTATCATGTGTAGTAGTGAGAGACCCTGAGAAAATGATGCCAAACCAAGCACTTGCTTCCGTATTAGAGTCAGTTAGGGACCAAAGGCAAACTCCTACAAATGAGTACAATGTTGCCCCTTCCTCATCACCTTCTCTCTTTCATCCATCTGACCAGTTTCTTTTTTGATTGCAATACAGATATTCTAGAACCTTACATAGCTTTCTTACCACTGCCTTTCAATTCTAAAGAAATTCATTTACTCATTCATGAAATACACATTACTTGGGGTCCTTTCTAGGTGCTAGGGGATAAAGAGGAAAACAAAACTGACACAACTCTGCCTTCATAAAACTTATATTCTAGTAGTTGAGAAAGACAATACAGTAGATAAGTAATTTTACAATCTATAGTGTTAGATCGAGATAGTGTTAAAGAGAAAAAAAAAATGAGGCAGGGAGGTGGAATATGGAGTACTACAGAAGGAATCTAGAAATAGCAGAATCTGTGGCCAGAGAAAACATCAAGTAGGTGATTTTTACCTCAAGAAAGTGAAGGAGGATGTCTATAACATCTAGCAGAACATTCTAGGCAGAAGGAACTGAAAGTAAAAAGGCCCTGATTGGTAGCCCTCCTGAGGAGTTCAAGACATAGCAAGGACAACCCTTGGTAGGTCATCACATGTCTGAGCATGTTTTTGTTCTGATATTTGCAAACACTAATTTATGAACTAAGTATGTTTTTACAAAGAGCAGCTTTCCATGCATATCATTATACCCATAGGATTCCCCCCTGTTAAATGTATCATGAAAATCTATTTCACATTTTAATTTCTATTTAGCCTTTGTCAAGAGAATACCACTATGGCAACAATTTTGGTTACATAGTGGCATTTAAGCCATTTGATGGTGAAGAATGGAAAAAAGTTACCGTTACCAATCCAGACACTGGAAGATATGTACATAAAGATGAAACTATGAGCCCTTCCACTGCATTTCAAGTAAAAGTTAAGGCCTTCAACAACAAAGGAGATGGACCATACAGTCTCATAGCAGTCATTAATTCAGCACAAGACGGTAGGTAAAAGAAAGACCTTACTAACATGATGACAGAGAAAAGCCTAATTCTCTAGTTGGCATTTAGTTCTTTCAGGCCTTGTTTATTAAGCCCATTTTATAATATTATGCATTTAGTAAATAAGTATTATTCTGAGTCAAATTAAAATGTCAGTCTTTCCAGCAAATGATAAGAATGTTGCTAAAATCGTTTTCATCCTTTAGGTCAGACAAGTCCAACCCGCAGCCCATAGACTGCATGTGACCCAGGACAGCTAGTAATGAGACCCCCAAAATCTTTTAACATTACATGCTTTTTAGTGTTTATTTCTTTGAGACCCCATGCATAGTTCCATTCTTGAAGTTCATCAAGTAAGTGATTTGACATTGCCTTATTCGTGACATTGCCCTTTGGCAGCACATATGAGCAGCTGTTTTCAATTATGAAGCACATGAAGAACAAACATTTCTGATGAGCACCTTGAGAACTCACTAAGAATTGTGACCACTTTTACTGAATCAGACTGACAGATTAATTTTACAAAAAACGAGATCAAATTTCCCACTAGTTTTGTATTATTCTCATTTTTCTAAACTTCATAATAAAAATATAAAACATAAAAGAAGTCTTACTATGTATATACACTAACAATATTATATAATTAATGTGCGATCCAATACAATTCCTCTTTACTCAGTGTGGCCCAGGGAAGCCAAAACATTGGACAACCCAACTTTAGATCATGCTTGTGGTGTTTAGGAAATCTCTAAAAGAATTGACTTACACTCCTATCCCTGGGTTCTTGAATATAATTTTGTAACCAGAAATTCTAAATACTTGATTGGAACTATAGTATGTCTTTATATTCATAAAGTTGGTACAATTTAAAGATTCTATAACTATACATAATTTGTAAAATGTCCCCAAATTCCTTTTTTAAATTTTATTTTAAAGATATGAAGTACAATTCAGGATTAGGTATACAGTGGTCATCATACAGGTAAAGTTTGGGCCTCCTGTTGGTCCCCACTTCACCTAGTTTGAGATCAGATACCCTTATTGATGTTGTATCCTTCCCCTTTCTGCTGGCAGTATCCCACTACTGTCAATTCCTCTCTTATAATATTATGGTAAATGTTCAGGGTCTGCTTATGAGTGAGAACATGTGATACTCAGTTCTTTGTTTCTGGGACAGATCAGCGTATCCATCCAAGTTGCTGTGAAATCCATATGTTTGCCCTTCTTTAGGCTGCATAATATTTCATCGTGCATATATACCACATTGTTTTTATCCAGTCTAGTTTTGATGGTCAACATGGTTGGTTCCATGTTTTTGCTATTGTGAATAGTGCTGCAATATGCATGCACATGCAAGGTATTTTTTTTGTGTGTGTGTAGAATGACTTGAGTTTCTCCAGGTATATTCCTAGTAGGGGGATTGCTGTGTCATATGGAAGGTCAATTTCTAGTTCTTTTAGAAATCGTCACACTATTTTTCATACAGGTTTGCATTCCCACTAGCACTATAGAAGCGTTCCCTTTTCTCTGCATCCTTGCAAGCATCTGTTGTTGTTTGATTAGTGATGGTCATTCTTACTGGGGTTAGGTGGTATCTCAATGTGGTTGTGATTTGCATTTCTCTGATGATTAGTGAGGTTGAGCACTTTTTCCTGTGTCTGTTGGCTGCTCATATATCTTATTTTGAGAAGTGTCTATTCATGTGTATTGTCCACTTTTAATGGGGCTGTTTGTTTTTGTGTTTTCAGCATATTTGAGTTCCTTATAGATCCTGGATGTTAGGCCTTTGCCAGATATATAGTTGGCAAATTATTTTCCCATTCTGCGGGCTGTCTCCCCACCCTCGATGATTTCTTTTGTTTTGCAGAAGCTTTTCAGTTTAATGACATCCTACTTGTCTATCATATCTCTTATGGCATAGACATCTGGGGTTTTAATCAGGGATTGTTGCCTACTCTGATTTCCGTAAGGGTGTCTCCTGCTTTTCTATGGTTCTTATACTGTGAGGTTTTACATTTAAATATTTGATTCATTTGGAGTTGATATTTGTATATGGTGATAGGTAGGGATCTTGTTTTCATCTTCTGCATGTGGTCATTCAGTTTTCCCAGCACTATTTACTGAATAGGTTCTCGTCTCCCCAGTGGTTGCTGGTGGAGCCTTTGTCGAAGATGAGTTGGCTGAGAAATTGAGGTTTTGCTCCCAGAATCTCTATTCTGTTCCATTGGTCTGTATGCCTGTTCTTTTACCAATACCAGGCTATTTTAATTATTGTAGACTTATAGTAATGCTTAAAGTCTGGAAGTATCCCCCTTTGTTTTTTTGTTGAAGATTGTTTTGGCTATTCATGGTCATTTATATTTTCATATGAATTTCTGTATTGTCATTTCCAGGTCTGAGAAGAATGATGTTGATAATCTAATGGGTATTGCATTGAATCTGTAGATTGCCTTCATTGTAAAGTTCTTTCACTTCTCTGGTTAGAAAGATGCCAAGGTATTCCATTTTTTTTGATGACTATTGTGAATGGGATTGTGCTTTTTATTGTGTTTTTTTTTGCCATTTGTTGTTGGTATAAGAATGCAACTATCTTTTGTACATTTATTTTGTACCCTGAGACTTTGCCAAAGTTCCTTATCAATCAGGGAGGTTTTGACAGGTTCTCTTGGATTTTTGAGGTATAGGATCATATCATCAGCAAAGAGGGATAACTGAACTTCCTCTTTTCCTATTTAGATACCCCTAATTGCCTTCTCTTGTCTAATTGCTCTACCTAGGACTTCCAACACAATGCTGAACAGGACATGTGAGAGTGGGCAGTCTTTTCTTGTTCCAGATTTCAGGGGAAATACTTCTAGCTTCTGTCCATTTAGCAATATGCTGGCTGTGGGTTTATCATCAGGGATATTGACCCATAATTCTCTTTTTTTTGTTGGATCTTTACCAGGTTTGGGTATCAGTATGCTAGCTTCATAAAATGACTTTGGGGAGAATTCTGTCTTTCCCAATTGCCTGGAATACTTTCAATAGGATTGGAATAAGCTCCTCCTGTATGTTTTGCAGAATTCCACTGGAAAGCTGTCTGGTCCTGGGCTTTTTTTCTTTTTTGTAGGTATTTTTCTTATGATAAGAGTTAATTTCCTGGGTTATTATTGGTCTGTTTGGTGTCTCGATGTTGTCTTTCAACCTTGGGTGGTTGTGTGATGTCAGAAAGTCCTCCATTGCATTTGGATTATCAAGTTTGTTTCCATATAGATGTGCATAGTAATCTCTGATAAAAATCTTCTGTATTTCTTTGGGGTCAGTTGTGATTTGACCTTTTGCATTTCTGATTATGTTTATTTGGGCTTTCTTTCTCTTTTTCTAAGTCATTCTGGCCAGGAGTTCATCAATCTTGTTTATCCTTTCAAAGAACCAGCTTTTTGTTTTGTTGGTTTTTTTCTATGATATTTTTGCCTTCTATCCTGCATTTGCGACTTTTACTAGGTGATCTGGATTCTTTTGCTAAAGTTAGGGTTTTGGTGGTCTTGTCTTTCCAGCTCCCTTAGGTGATTTGTTAGGCTGTTAACTCGTGATGTTTCCATTTTCTTGATGTGTGCTCATAGATATATAAATTCCCCTCTTAGAACTGTTTTCAAGGCATCCCAGAGATTTTGGTAAGATGTTCTTCATTTTCATTTGTTTCCAGGAATCTTTTAATTTCTCTTTTGATTTCTGTGTTGACACAGTAATTGCTCAGCACCATGCTGTTTAGTGTCCATGTCTTTGTGGGTTTTGAGGAAATTTTGTTATTGTTGATATTTATTTTTATTTCACTGTGGTCTGAGAAGATGCATGGCAGTATTTCAATCTTTTGAAATTTGTTTATGTTTTATGGATGAGGTTGTGATTGATCTTGGAGTACATTCCAAGTGGTGATGAGTAGAATGTATATTCTGTGGTTGTTTGGTGGAGTGTTCTGTAGGTATCTAACAAGTCCATTTGGTTGTGTCAAGTTAAGTTTCCAAATATCTGTTGATTTTTTGCCTCAGTGATCTATCTAGGGATGTTGGTAGGGTATTTAAGTCCCCAACTATAATAGTGTTAGAGTAAATATCTTTTTTTGTTTTACTTAGTAGTTGTTTTATAAATGCTGGTTGTTCGGGTGTTGGGTACATGTATGTTTAGGATGGATATTTCTTGTTGATGGATTGAAACTTTTATTATTATGTATTGTTTTACCTGTGTTCTTCCAATGACTTTTCCTCATTTGTGACAGATCTCTTTCTTTTCTCTAGTTCCATTATTCATAGCCGTGGGAGCGGCTTTCACTTCTGGTGTTAGTTCAGCCCTCTCTTTTTCCCTGATCAGGGCTCGGAATTTGTTTGTTTGAAACAGGCCTGAGAGTGGGAAGTTTTGCTATCTCCTGTAGTTTTGAGAATTGAATAATTGAATTGAATTGAGGAGCTAGGATTCAGAAACGACTTGCAAATCACAGTGTTCACTGACTAGTACATGGGTTCCCTGAGATCCACTCCCCACCATCATATATATATATATGATGATTCAAAGGGTACATGTGTGTACCCCATGAGTCCAAGATACAGTAACAGCAATGAGGAGAACAAATAAAAATTTCATTCCTGTAGAATGAAATAGGATGAACAAAAATAAAAATAAAAAACAGAAAAACAAAAGCAGAAACCAAAGCAAAAAGCAATTAAATGCACAAACACGCCGCCCAAATCAAACTGGAAAAAATACAAAGCAAAATAACAACAACATCAAAAGCCAGGAAAACTGAACATACATCATCCCCAACACAAAGCAAAAGGCAAAGAAAAAAAGAAAAGATTTTTCTTTTAAAAAAAGGAATTCAAATTGAACCTTCACAATGCGTTTACACACACATTAAGGTACAAAAAGAGAAGAACAAAAAACCAACAAAAAACTGTAAGATGAGCACTCATGTACAAACATAAACTGAAGACAAATGAAAGAAGAAATAAAGAAGAGAAAAAGAAAAAAATGGTGGGGGGGATGCAGATCAAATCCTCACATACACATTCACACACAAAGAATAAAGAAAAAAATTAAAAACAACAAAAACAATCCTGCCCTCCTATGGCAGATTATTGTTCCTCTCAGCTGCTCACAAGTAAGCCCCTCTGCTGTTTCCTTTGGAGCTTCATTCACATTCAAAATCTCCCTAGCACTGAGCCCAGGGAAGGAGGGGGGGGGGGGGGGGGGGGGGGTGGGGCCTCAGTCCTCCCCTCCCACTACTGCATGGTCAGGAGGATCCCCTCTGGAGGGGAGGTGTGGGATTGTCTCTTCTCCAGGTACTGGTGGGAGAGTGCCCCAGTCAGGCTTATCCTGGAGTAGAGTCCTCCTATCATGGCTGGTATCCAGACTCCACCTGGATTCATTCCTCTCATTTGTGCCCCAACCATGTGGTCTGACATTCAGAGAATTGCTGAGGAGGAGGGAGTTGGGTAAGTCCCAGACTCACCGCTAATCTCTTCAGAGGTCTTCATTATCCTTTTATGGTCACACCCTTTGTCTCATAGCTGAATCAGGGTAGTGAGTGGGGCACCTGAGACCCAGCACTTGTCCTGTCCCTCTGGAGTTTGTCTTTCAGGATATTCCCTTTGGGTCATGATCTATCCCTGAGTGGTTAACCCATTGGTTACAGAAATCATGTCTGTCACCCTGTTTGAGCAAGCCAGAGCACTTCCCTGCCCAGTTTCAAGATGGTGACAGTATCTTCTCCAGTTGGACTCTGCCTCTGGTTCCCTCACTGCATTCCCTCCACAGCCCTTGCTGCCAGTGTCCAGCCAGGCACTGTGGTGGTGAGGCTGAGGCTAGAGCTGGCAGTCACTCTTGACAGCTTCTTCCTGCGAAGGTCTTTGCTGATTTTTAAAAAATGGTGCTTGCTTTCTGTGCTCCAGGAAACACTAGGGTCCAAGCAGAGCAGCTGTGGCATCAGCCGCTTTACCAGGAGATGAAGCCACTTCACTCACATGCCCACTTACTCACAGGCACATTAACAAAATTGTTCATACAATTGGGACTTGCACAGTCTGATGGGCTCTGCCACCATCTTCCTCCAGGAATCCTAATGGCCATGTCCCAAAATTCTAACCCCAAATTTGTGTAATTGTTGCATTCATGTAACTTTTTTGTTATTAGAGTAGTGTACTAAAATCTTATTAAAGCCAATCTAGACATAATTATATGAAAAAAAGTCAGAAAGTAATTGAAATTTTTTTCTTGAAAAGAGAAAAATTTGTCCTGTAGGTCATTTAGGGAAAAAACAATACTTATACTGGTTCTTTTTGTTTTTCTGGAAACTTGAACTGACCTGAACATGCTCATAGAGGAATTTGTATAACTATGCTAAATGACATACAGTTTTAGATTAAACATAATTACATTGTTTTCTATAATGTTTTTGATGAAGGTGCTGTTTTTTGTGATTTATATTCTAGTTTTTTTTTTTTTTGTAAAGACCTCAAGGCCTGGTGCAGTAGCTCACTCCTATAATCCCAGAACTTTGGGAGATGGAGACAGGAGAATTGCTTGAGCCCAGGAGTTCAAGACCAGCCTGAGCAACATAATGGGACCCTGTCTCTACAAAAATTAAAACAAAAAACTAGGTGAACATGGTGGTGTATGCCTGTAGTCCCAGCTACTTGGGAGGTTGAGGCTGGAGGATTCCTTGAGCCCAGGAATTTGAGACTGCAGTAAACTATGATCTTGCCACTGCAATCCACCCTGAGTGACAGAGTGAGACCTTGTATCTAAAAAAATTAAAATTAAAATTAATTTAAAAAATGTTAAAATTAGATCCTCTTATTATGCCTATCTATTCATGTGTAATATGTCAATAATTAATGGTTAGCAAGGCAAACAGAGATTTCATTGCTTTCTAATCTAACATATTTACCTTGGCCAAGTTTCTCTTTGCACATGTACGAGAAGCACAAATGGAAGAGTTAGAAAACTAAAACTGTGTGAGGTACTCTTCTATCTTCTTGGAGGAAAAAAGACTGTATTGGTTTACTTAAATTGCATTATTCTTACTCCAAATAAACATTTAGTCATCTCACAGAACTCAACAGAAATTCTTATAATGCTTTTCAGTTATGGCATGACCTTTATTTTCAATAAATCTTATTTTACTATGTGTTTATATGTAGTAATACCATGTTGTATACATTAAATAAACATAATAAAACTTGTTTTAAAAATGCAAACATAAAAGATATATATAGTATATATAATTTTGAAAGTTAGTTAGCCCAACCAAATACATTGAAATAATAAAAAGTAGAAATAATTTAAGTTTGTGACCAAACAATGGAAAAGTCCTGATGAAAAATCTTACCTTCTCTATGCTTCTGCTCATTCTGCTGACTTAGGATAACTTGACTCAACTTTAATACTTTGAACAATATCAGTACATCTTACCAAGAAAGTGAAAGTTAAAAACATTTTACAAGTAATCTTCTCACCCAATGTCATTTTTTTTAACTGCTTTATTGGATGCTAAAGTAAGCTTTCAGGCAAATAGCTTGACATCTATATAGTCATGGCCATTTGTATGTAATTATATTTCTTTCTAAATATTTCATTAGTCTCATAAAACTTGCATGTGCTGAAACTTGTATGAGTGTTAATCTTTTCTTCTACTGCTGAGAAATCAATCATAGTTCTACATGTTTACCATGATTTGAAAAGGCAACAGTGCTCATGTGTGGAACATTTTTTGACATTAAATAGGATTATGGCTATTTAATGAAAGACAATAAGAATTGATCACCCCAGCTTAAAGCCTTCCTTGGTTTCTTTGTGTAAATTTCATAAGACATGTAAATTACTTTTTTTTCCCTGAACAGAGAACTTTTTGATACATATTTGACTTGATGCCCAGTTGGAAGATTAGACATATAAAAGCTTTTCTGAACCCAGGAAACAGTGAATGTCACAACTTGTTTCAAAGGATCTGCATTTTTAAAAAATGTGCTAGCTTGAACGTAACAGAGGGAAGTTTTATTAATGATATTGCTGTTTATCATTAGTTCATATAAATGGCAAATAAGAGAATGTTAATTTTAATGAACAATTTTTATCATAAACACCAAGTTTTTTATTTTCTATAATGTGGAATTGATAATCTAAGCATCATGAATTTTGACTGGCATCAACAGGCTTTCTTAAGCATATGAATTGGGAGAAATAAAAAAAATTAGTATGGTTCTTTGCTCACAGATATAATAGAAATTTATGAAGTTTTCCATATTTTATAAAAGTGTGTGTGGTTGTGGGTATATCTGTGTATGTCTGCTTTAATATTCATGTATATAAATATGTTTGTATATATATTATCAGTGACATATATATAAAATAACAGTAGAAATATAGGAAGAAATAAATGATTGAACTTATTTTATATTGGAAACATTAGAGCTATTTTGGAAATACTAAAGTATAGTTCTGCATCATTCATATAGCAATATTATTCAAATTTCTTTATGTAAACTTACTGAGAATGTAATGTTCTCATGAAATTTCAGCTCCCAGTGAAGCCCCAACACAAGTAGGTATAAGAGTCTTATCGTCTTCTGAGATATCTGTTCATTGGGAACATGTTCTAGAAAAGATAGTGGAAAGCTATCAGGTGAGTTCAATTTGTATTAAACTAAGTACATTTATTGACCAATATATGAATATACGTTTTCAAATTTGTTGTATCTTTCAGTGTTTTCTGTCCCATTAATTGATGTGGCAACTTACACTTTATTTTCTGTGTTTAGTATTTTGGTCATTTATAAGCTAGTTGTTAAGAGTATAACAGAGATTCCTAATTGGCTTATCTAGGAGAGATGTAAAGAAGACTACATAGTGATGAACAATTGACCAAAATAAAAGCTATGGTAATAGCACTCAAGTTTAGCCAAGATCATTTTAGACAAACTGTCATAAGAAGCTGATGAATTTCAAGGTTTTATTTATTTATTTAAACATTTGGTAATTTACAATAGCATCCTTAAAATGGTCATTCTGTTTAACTCAGTAGTTCCATTTCCAAAAGAAACAATTACAAATATACCACATATATGTCTTATAATATTATCTCTTAAGGCAGAAATTTGGCAACAATCAAAATGTTCCAAAATTCCCCTTGAGCTGAATCTTAAAGGACCAGTAAGAACTAGCCAGATACAAAGGGAAGGTCTTGTCTTGGTCAAAGAAAGTAAGAACTGAAAAACTGAAACTAGAGAGATAGTTGGAATCTTTAATACAATGCTAAAACCAATATCGATTAGATTATTTAGGAAACATGAAGCCATCACATATTTGAAGGAGTGAAATTCAAAGGAATTGACATTATTTTACCTTTAAAGATGAACAAATGGATTTTGTCTGTTTTGTTCTCAGTGCCAAAATTAGTGCTGGGCACATGGTAGGCGCTAAAGAGATAGTGAGTACTGACAGGAATAATGATGTATGAAGTATGAGCAAATAAACTCCTCTTTCAAAGGGAAGCTTTTTTTGTCATCTTAGGTTATAATTTGGGTAGATATCAAATAGTCTTCATATCATCTTTGCAAGGGTTCAGCTGAATTTATTATAGAACATATAAGAGTAGACTAGAAATAAAAGAAGTAGCCTGGAAATATCCAATATTCATAACTTACTAACCTAACAATTACATTTACAACTAGTAGACAAGATGTAAGAAGGAAGAAGTTCATTAGAACTGATTAGATGTTACAAACCCTTGAAATAAATGATGTTGAGATATCTTTGGGAGATGACGTTCATGTTTAGAGCTTGGTAAATCAAATTGACCAGAGGATTTTTTTTCTTCTTTTGTATTAGTCACTTCCAACTAATAAAACATTGAAAAAAAGAAAATTTAATATATAACTCATTACACTGAGTCAGAGTGTTAAATATATGCAGTGTTCTATTTTATTAAACACTTACTAGAGAATTGTATATTATATTTGCCTATGCCAGGAATCACATATTGACTGTTTTATGACTTTCAACATGCAAAGAACAAAGGAAATATGAGGTAGGAAGCAATGCAGTGGTACCAATGATTCAGATGATAATCAGAATATAAGCTTTTTGATTGGGAAGTAAACCTTGATTAAGTATTTTCAAATAGTCAGTGAAAAGTAATCTTTACCAAATAAGATTATCACAAATGATAATTTCAAAGAAAAGGTATGTGCCATAAAGGAGTTGGTTTTACAGATTTCTGACTTGTTTGCAACTCCATATGAAGTAAAAAAGTTATGAGCTTTGTTGCTGAGCAGACATGGGTTTAAATTTCAGCTCTGTCACTTAGGAATTTTGTGGAGAAGTTACTTGAACTTTCTCAATTTTCTCACTTATAAAATGCTGAGAGAGTAATCACTGCCTCATAAAACTGTTACATGAAAGAAATTAAATGGCCAGCATTTCATGCTTTCCCTGTATATGTCATTGGGCATTTGAAGATGACAATGATGACAATGACAAAGATGATTATTAAGATATTCATGATGAAAATAATGATAACATTTGTTAAGTTCTTACTAGGCTAAACACTTAATTAAGCTCATTGTATTAAATTCACACAACCCTAACGGACAGACTCTATCGTTATCCCCATTTTAAAGGTGAAGGACTTGAGACTTAGAAACATTTGTCTGAGTAATAATTGTCATAAACAGATTTCAGTTTAGGTCTTGCCTTTCCAGAGAATGATTGATTAAAATTGCTGGAAGTAAATTATCAAATTATTCTTTCCATTCATTCTTTCTTAAAATTCTTTTAAGTCTTTCACACAGGGTCTTTACTATCAAAGAGAGAAGCATGAAAACTTAAAAGAGAAAATCCATATCGTTTATTCTTTTGCAAGAAAATACTCCAGTGGGTTGTGGGGAGAGATCTTGACTGACTATAATGTGATCATTGTTCTTTTTAAAAAATATGATGGGAGAAATCATGGTTTAACAAGATATATGATCGTGAAAACTAATACCTCGCTGTACTTCCCATGAAAATGCATGATGGATATATGTTATAAAAATATACAGAGAAAAAGTAGTTCATAACAAATATAAAGTAAAATAAAAAGCTGGGTAGCCCTGAGTCCTGTATGTTTCATACCATTTCAGGGCAATTTCCTGGCATTTCAAATGATAATTGCAAGCAATTGAGTCTAAAAATATTCTCTTCCCTGTGGTTTTAAAGTGTGTCTCAGTAGGATGTTTGTGTCACTTTTAATATTTATTTTGTTGGGTTTTTTTTTACCTTTTGCTTAAAGAGTTCCCCACTTCTGATCTTAAGATTTTCTATAGTGTAGGCTTTTCTGCAGCATAGGTAAGCTAGAAGAATGTCAAAGTTCTTCTTTTCAAGGCATTTTGGAACTTTGGGCTCCTGCCCAGGAATCCACAAATGACTTAACTTGCTCACACAGCAGGTATAATAGTCACTTAATTAATTTCCCGAAAATAAGCAAAATAGGATATCAGGAATAATGAATGCAAAAATTCTTAGCAGCTGAATTGGAGATTAATGCACATGACTGATTTCACAATCACCGTAAAAGATTAACAATCCTGAATAGTCTACTCAAATGTTTTTAAAAGGTTAAATTATTATGACGAGTAAAAAATGATATTTAGGAAGTGCTTCATTTTCTTATTTTGAAGAAGGCATCTTAGTCTGGGTCTCCCCAAAGCAGAGCCTCATACAGAGGTGTGGGGAAAGGTAGTATTTTATTGTTGTTTATTTCTTTGTTTAAAAAATGGTTTTAGGGAGCATGTATGAGGAAAAGGCTAAGTGAACAGGAAAGTGGAGCGCTCAGAGGCAAAGTTGCTTTATTTTTTTGGCAGCACTGCAGGCAACTAGTACTCCATTGCTTGGACCTTTAAGGACCTTTAAGAACCTTTATAAATGTGGCTCAGAACTTCCCTGCCTGGGATGAAAGGGGAATCATTCATCCACTCCCGAATTATCAGAAATATGCTCTTTTGCCAAGTGGATTTAGCCATCCAATTCTATTTTTAAATGGCTTCATATGTGTTTTTGTAAATTAAAAGTTCACAATAATATTATTATGAAATTTAAATCCCATTACTTTATAGACAAAGTATCCAAAATGTGTAAAATACCAATATCTTACAAACAATTCTTTCCTTTTTATTCATACCTTAGATATAATTATAGATTTTTATTCATATTTTAGATATAATTATAAATTTCTGACCCCAGAACAGCCTTTATTTGAAAATGAAAATTGTAATCCATAGCTTTTCTTAAACATTAAGAGACAAGGAATACCATAATCACATGACAAATGTAATCATTTATAATTATAACATGAATAAATTTTTTAAAATTATTTTACAGATAAGCAATTTCTACAAATTACCCAGTTATTAGGTGTATTTCTTTGATATCCAGATTCTATGTGGACTCAAAGGAAATAATTTTCCACATATAATTCTGAAGGGAGCCAGAAGAAAGTATTGCTTTGGCATGTTCAAAGCCACATAATGACTATTTTTGACAAGCAAGGTTGTAGTCTTGTCAAACTCTTTTATCAGTGGCTCAGAATAAGTTTGAAAATATGTAAAAGAAACAAAACAGGAAGTAAGTGATACAAATTATTGTGTCCAATATTTCCCAATAGAGATCACTTTTATATTTTGATGGTATATCTTCTATAGTGTTTTTGGAGTTTTCCTCCTTTTTTTGGTCAATGTAAAACTATTTCCGGCAGAGGTGAGACTGATTTACTTTTGGCATCTGTAATCAGATCTGCACAGTGGCCTGTGCTGTATTCTAAGGCTGATACAAGAGTAAACACCATGAAGTAACATTTGAGAATATAATGATTAGCCACTACCAATGGTGACAGAACCAGTTGAAGAGAACTTTTCATAGCTGAAGGCTCCGAATTATAGGAAAATATTACTCATCTTGAATGTTTGCAGATTCGGTACTGGGCTGCCCATGACAAAGAGGAAGCTGCACACAGAGTTCAAGTTAGTAGCCAAGAGTACTCGGCCAGGCTGGAGAACCTTCTGCCCGACACCCAATACTTTGTAGAAGTCGGTGCCTGTAATAGTGCAGGATGTGGACCTTCAAGTGATGTGATTGAGACCTTCACCAAGAAAGCACGTGAGTCTCACATCTTGATTTTAGACTTGACAAAAACTACCACTTGATTCAATCATTATGCAGGTACATTTGAGAGTAATTTCTTACCTAGCTATCTGAGCACATTTGGTTTTTGATGATGTCCTTTACAGACCCACAAAATTTCTCTTAACCATTTATCTTTTTTATTGTGGTAGTAAAAACTGTGAAGAGAATCTTCATACATTTTCTCTTCCACTACAGAGATAAAATTAGAGAACTTCTCCCCAAATTTTGTGCCACTAACTTGTCTTCATTCTGTATTTATTAATTTAATCATTGTTTTCATAGGAATGCATCCACAGTATAAGAAAATTAAAATTCTGTTCATGTTTGTATACTTTGATTTATAAACCATCATGCACAATGCATATGCGAGTTTATATATGTAGCATTATGTTTATTCTCTTATTTATGTAAATAGTCATTGTTCATATAACAAGACCACCTATCTCTGCTCAGACTTTCCAGTCATTCTAATCTCTCTGGCAACTTAGCTTTAATATCTCTGTTTGTGAATCCAAGTTTATATTTAAAAAGGGAATTTGTATGCAGGACTCTAGGGAATGTCCCAAGAATCTGAAAATGTGATTGCCATTAAGGTTTGCAAATTTTTGAAATTCACTTGAAGACAGAGAATCTCCTAATGAGGAGGCAGACAGAGTAGCAAGAGCCAGACTTTGGTGTCAGACTGGGTTTGAGATCTGTCTGTGTCACTTACTAAATGTATGTCAGTAGACAACTTACCTTACCTGTTTAAAACAGTTTTCTAATTTGTAAAGGGAACATTCATTTGTTTCTTTATTTTTTCCCATTTATTAGTGTATTTAATCATTCATCAAAAATATGCTGTGTGCCCAGCATTGTTCTAGGTAGTGACCAAACCAGACCCAGATCCTCTTCTCATAGAATTTACAACCTCACAGAAAGAGACAGAAACTTAAAGCAAGCAAACAAAAACTCTGACAAATAATTATTCATATATGGGCATATCAGATGACAGAGCAATACAATGAATAAACAAACAAATTTTGAAAGTGACTTGTGTGGGAGCAGAATTCTGATTGGGTGATCAGGAAAGACCTCTTTGATAAGATGCAGTTATACTAGGATTTGAATGATGAGTGATAAAAGCAATCCACTCTTTGATGAGCTGACAGGAAATTTGGGCAGAGCAAATGACTAGTGCAAAGCTTTAAGGTGGGAAGAGTTTGGAATGTTTTAGGGGTAGAAAGGCCAGTGGAACCATGGGATAGGTTCTAAGGAACTGTGCTGCGGCCAACGCATGGAAGACCTTGTAAGTTTGGGTTCTTTCTAAATGTAATAAGAATCCATTGGAAGATATTAAGACAGCAAGTGATAGCTAATTTTTTGGAAAATTTTTCTGACTCCAAGGTAGAAAATGGACAATGGTGTGTTAAGAGTGGAAACAGAAAAGTAATGAGAAAGCTATTTTCATAGTCAAGAAGAAAATCGATAGTTTCTAGCACTAAATGGTGATAATGCAGACAGAGATAAGTGGAATTTTTTTCTGCAGGCCAAACTGACAACTTGATACTGACTTGGATGTTGGCAATGAGATGAATGGAAGACTGAATACTGGATTTTGCTTGAGAAACTAGGAGTGTGGTTGTGCCATTTGCTAAAGATGGAAAAAAATCACAAGAGGCAGATTTGGGGTACATGGCAAAGTATCCATCTTAAGTATATTACATTTGAAAAATCTTTAAGATATTCAAATAGAGATAAGGGAATCATGCACATACATCCAGAGGTGAAGAGAGAGATTAGGGCTAGAGGTAGAACTGAGCATTGGAAGCTGTTGGCCAAGATTTTAAGTACTTAGGGAAGGTTCCCACACAGAGGAAAGAAGGGTGTGTAGTTTCAAGTCCTAAGTGATCCAGCAGTTAGAAGTTGAACAGAGTGCATGGAGCCAGCTAAGGATGATTAAAGAAAAGGAGCAGCCTGTGAGGTAAAAGGAAAACTAAACTGTTAAGATATGAGACTAAGAAAAAAATGAGAGATTCAAGAAGAAAGAAGGTTAACTCTGTGTAATGCTCCAAAAATGTTAAATTTGAGAAGAATAAAAAAATAGCATCAGAGTTGACCAAGGAGAGGTGATCGGTGACCTTGGAAACCACAGTTTCAAAATACTGATGGAGAAAGAAACTCAGGGGGAGCATGATGAAAAGAGAATAAAAGATAGTGATATTAGCTACTTCACAGGGTCACAGGGTACAATAAATAGAACTCATGAATATAAAGTGATTAACATAGTGCCTGGCATATAGTCAACAGTCATTAAAATTAGGTGTTGTTTTTGTTGTCAGCATCATTATCTTCAGCATTATAATTCCTGATGCAAAAAAGTTTGCAGAACTGAAATTGGATATTGATAGCTTATTACTATTTTCCACAGCTCCTAGCCAGCCTCCAAGGATCATCAGTTCAATAAGGTCTGGTTCACGCTACATAATCACCTGGGATCATGTCATTGCACTGTCAAATGAATCTACAGTGACAGGATATAAGGTATATGAAAGATTATGAGATGATTCTCCTCACAAGTTCATTCTTACAAAGAATGATTAATGTTTGCAATTTTTGCGGTTTCAATGAAACCCATTCAGCTTTCTTATTATAGTTGTATAGCAGCATCAGATGATATGGTGTAATGATAAATTTTGAAGTGAAAAAAATCTTCACTAAATTTTAGGAAAATGTTATGTCAAGTGAGTAAGATTAATAGAGTAACTGCTTTAATGAGTGGAATTGTTAGAATAATTAGTGCTTAAAGAGAAGAGACAACCTATTTTTGTTTGCCAATGACTAATAGTGTTGCCCAGACCCAGCAAACTTTTTGATACATTGAGTTACTGTCTGTAAGTGAACAAAAAGAACAGCTTATTTTTATTAATCTATTTATCACACACTGTCAGATTTTTCATTGGATACCAAATTTTGTGGAAAATGAATAAAAAATTAAAATTGAAAAGCAATTTTTATACCACTTCAATGAATCAAAAAGCCCTCATTTTATACTATTCTTTAAAAGACACATTCTTTCCATTTCTCTGTTTTGAGTCATCTCAAAAAATAAAATTCAGATGCTTAAGTCATATTGTTAAAAAAGCTTTCAATATGCTTGTCATATCATTAAAAAAATTTCAGAAATTAATTCTTATGAATTACAGACTAGTTTTAAAGGCATTAATTTTTGTTAATAAAAATGGAAGCATTTTTATTCTGGTCTTAGTGTTAGGGCATTGGCTCACTATTATGACTTTTTAATTTTTCATATTTTTGACTTTTTAAGGTACTCTATAGACCTGATGGTCAGCATGATGGCAAGCTGTATTCAACCCATAAGCACTCCATAGAAGTCCCGATCCCTAGGGACGGAGAGTATGTGGTAGAAGTTCGCGCACACAGTGATGGAGGAGATGGAGTAGTGTCTCAAGTCAAAATTTCAGGTAAGCCAGTCATTTGAGATACATTTCAATTAAGCATTTGTACATTTCTATACCACGTGGATTTCCAAGTGTAAAGATAGGACTGTTATTCACATGAATATCAATATTAATTTGAAATCTCAAGGATGCCCTAAAACTTAGTATTTCTTTTCTGAGTCCCCAAAATAAATTTGCGACATACCACATAGTTGTTGATATTATCTGGATGTCAAAGCACGGTTTAAAACTTTCAGTCATAACATGAACAAGTTCTGGGTCTTGTTCAGCATGGGGTGTGTTAGTTAAGAGAATTGTGGCAATTATTATGCAATGTATACATATATCAAATCATCATGTTGTACGTCTTACATATATTCATTCTTTGTCAATTAAATATTTTAAAATAAAAAACACAATTAAAATTCCATAATTCATCAAATGACACATAATACTCGACTAGTATTTAATAATACCCAGACCTCTCTTATATAAAAAGCAAATTCCCTGAACTATTTTTAATGTTCTTCTAACCATCTTTTACTTGCCATACACATATTAATCTAGTAATATGGTAATAAGATAGAAAAACTGTAGATTATGGCTCCCTATCTTTTCTCTCTCTCTCTCACTCTCTGTCTTAGCCTATCCCTTTTCTGCAAAATATTTTCTTCATGGCATTGGCTAATTGGAGATACATATTTGAGGCAGTGATTTCTTCTCCTTTTTTGATTTGCGGAACTATTAACATGGTGCCAGAGTATTTAACAGCTTGAGTGGTAGCTTTACTAATTTTTGTGAAATATACCACAACACATATACACATCTCTTTCCAAAAGAATAAAAATTTTGATTGGTACTTTAAACATTATTGTGTTTTTTTTTTTTTAGGAAATCTTGAAATTACAGATATGTGAAAATAAAATAAAATAATTGGTCATATTTCAAAACCCTCTTATAAGTTAATGTTATAATGTTAACTGTTAATGTTCAGTTGAGTTGAGATTACTTCCAGTCACTTATATACATATATAATTTTATATGTTTTAGCATCTGTTGATTTTATAAATTTTATTTAAAATTATACATAATATTCTTTCAAACATGTAAAAACTCATTACAAATTTTTCTGTCATAAATAATACTTTTGGAGTACATTTTCATAAATTAATCTTTCTGTGGATTACATTCAAATAATGGGACAAAGTATTTTGCTTTTAGGTTGCCACATTTCTTTAAAAATATTTATCAACTTATGTTCTTAGTATCACTGTGTGTGTTTTTTTTTCAGTGTACAAATCCAACATTATTGTCTTTCATTTTAGTCATTGCTAACTTAATGGGAGAAAATGGAGTACTTTTATTTTTGAAACACTCCTAAATACTGAACCCTGTTAATTCACACCTTCAATGGTTTACACTTATTAGGGCTATTTCACAAAAAGAAATCAGAGGGAAATGGGTCCATTATTTCAAAGGTGATGAAGTACAAAACAATGAAGTATACCATACTTGAGCCCTGACCTTCCCTGTCTAGAAGTCAGTCATAGTAGACATTTGCTCTCTTCATTTCCTGACCTTTCACTTGTTATTCCTCCAGTGAAATAGCACCTAGTTTTTCTGGACTTTAGACTAGAGGTTTGTTGGTAGAGATGCAGAAAGAGTGACAAACATCAGCATATTATAACTAATGGTATGTTGGTAAATGTTAAACAGCTGACTCTTCAGGAATGGGGAAAACCTTAGTTCATAACTTATGCCAATTTCTGTGGTGTAAGTGTTCTTACCATGTCAAGCTTTCCACATGATGTCACCATACGTGAGCTGGAAAGAGTTGCTCAGTAGCACACCACAATATGGTATTGCCATCACATAGATACAGTAAGCATAACCTCAAAAACATTGATAATAAGAAAATGTAGTAAAATAATTAGAAAATTATGATTTTTGAGGATTTACTACCTTTGTTTTAAGCTTTTTGACTTAACTAATAAGTTTACCTAATTTCAATTTTAATAATGGTGTTTTTAACAAATTAATCATAATTTTTCTGAAAAATTTAACAATTGATATAGGGAGGTAAAATGGACCAATTTCAGAAAATCATGGTAATAATTTGACATTCCAGTGAAAATAACTCATGTATAGAAGACAGAGTTTGCTTTTTAAAAATCCCAAACATATTCAGAATATTTTTCAAATTTTTCTCTTTTTTGACATGTAGTGGACATTTTTATTAAGTTCAGAATTTCTTTTATCTCTTAGTCTGACTATACTGTACAAAGAAACTGTAGAACTAATATGAGATGTCAGATGCTTGGTGAATAGTACTATTCTAGAAGTTTAAGTTTGGATTTATTTGAAAAATGTTTAAATTATTTTAATGAGGACATTAGATTCTTAAAGAAATTCATTTTAGATATAGTCTAGATATTTTATTAGACTTGGTAATCTCTAATTCCACTTCTCTGTGACAAAAGCTAACTTGACTCATTACATATTTGCTATAAATTTTAGAATATTGGTTAACAAGGATTCTTGATTATAAATAAATATCCACAGAGAGGCATATATTTCTTTATGATGACTATGCATATTTCAAGCCTCTATTTTTTTCTTTCTAGTTTTAAATAGATTGCAGATATCTTAGCTGAATCAAAGGAGACTTTTAAAAACATTCTAGAAACTGAACTTCTTCCTAAGAGAAACAAGTAATCAAGTGAAACCTTTGAGGTGGGAGAAACATGATCAGATTTTTCTCACTTGGAAAATCATATTAGTGATTGTAGAAAATATATATATATTAGGGGAGGAACATGTAAAGAGATGAATTACAAGGTTATTGGCATAGAATGATTAAAAGATGATGATGTCCTGGGTTGGAAAGAAGACTGTGGTGGATACCCAGGGTAGATTCTAAAAGAACAAGGAATCTTTTCTGTTTGATTTAAAGTTACTATATAGTAATTTTGTTGACTTTATGTCTTCTAATAAATCTGTAATTTATCCTGATGTTACCACAGATGATGTAATCTAAATATTTAATCTACTATTTTTGTTACTCCAAGCTATTAAGTTAAACTATATAACCAAAGCCACTGACTTAAACACTGTGATGGAAAACACATTTTGTTTTTTCACTTTGTCCTCTCCTGCTACTGAGAAGAAGAAGGACTAGAAAATCATTTTATAGATCGAACTTTTAGATGTTTAACTCCATTATCTCTATGCTCCTTTCTCCAGTGCCTAAGCAGTGCAGTGTAAGAGAGACAAAATGATAATATGATGTCTAGATTTAATTCATACATAAAGATTGTATTTGTGACTGAGACACAATCAGATATTATCATTTGGGAAATGCTCTCTCTCTTCAACCATTTTGAAATAATTAATATTTTGTTTTCTTTTACTCTATTTTTTGTGGGATCAATCTGAGCATTCAAGTGTATTTCTAGGCTGACAAATAGCTTACATTTAAATTACTTCTAAAATATGTGTTCCCTTTATTATCATTGAATTATGACTATCCACTCAAAGCCTGACCCAACTGTACAGATATACTTAGCATTCCTAGCTTTGTAACACACATAAAGATGGAAGATAAACTATTAGTACAAAGTAATATTTTGTGAGTCTCTAAATTCAATTTTGACAGGCATCTCCTAACCTCGTAATTATTAACAAAACTCCTTAAGTGGCCAGATTTGCTCCTGCACTTGCTAGATAACTCTCAGCTCAGGAAGTTTTCAGTGTTACTTGTCCTTCAGAAGTTTTGAGCAATAGTTCTAGAAGCACATTTTACCACCTTGGCAAGCCATAGATAGAACCTATCTGTGTCTAACTAACCTGGGTTGTTTTATCAAAAATCTTCCCTAAGATTTCTTTTACCTGCTAGCAAGTTCACACAGCAGTCCCAACATTGTATTTTACTCATTTACTTAGACTTGGAAATTATTTGGTTGAAAAATTCCTCAATGGGACACGCAGTAAGAATAAAAGAGAAAATTTAATATAATCTTTCATAATTTACTTACTGACAAATTAATTTTGGTTTATGAAATACAGTCTTTGTCTCTGGAGCTATACTTTGGAATTATGTGCAATTTTTTTCTTTGATAAAATAGTACCCTTAAAACATTACACATTTTCATAACCCTTTTAGTTCTCTAGTAAATTGATTCATTCAATACAGATTTACACAACACCTACCATATGTCAGGCTTTCTGCTAGACTGTAGGTTACAATAATTGGCATGCTCTCCTAAAGCTTCCATTCTAATGGGTATCAGAAAGATAAAGAATTAATAAGCAAATAAGAAATAATTAGAATACAAGGAAGTGACTAATGTAAAAAATAAAATAGGTAGGGCAGATATGGGCAGAATGATCAGGTCAAGCCTCTCTAAGAAGGTGATAATTGCATTGAAATCTAAAGGACAGGAACTAGCCATATGGCAAAAGTAGGGATAAGCATTACAAGAAGAAGGAATGACAGGAAAGAGCTTGTCACGTTTACGAAGCTGAAAGGAGGCCAGTGTGACTAGTGTGTAATGAGGATGCAGAGTCGTGTGGGATGAGGTTGGAGAGACAAGAGGCACAAAGTAATGAACAGCCTCGCCTTGATGACATCCCCATACCATTCTCCTCTCATTCTAACTCTCTCCCTCACCCTATTCTAGAAAGCAATAGTCAGAAGGTTGTGATTTCTTCCAAGTTCAACAGGAACACTTTGATGTGCTTTCAGGAGATTCATGATGAGATCAGAATTAAGATCATTTCTGCTGTTTTGCATAAAATAGATAAGAGTGGAACAAAAGGGGAGTAGGTGGGGCTGGTGAGAAGAGTGCAAGGGTGAGATGCAGTCAGGGCAAGGGATTCTGTTTCAGAAAAAAATTCATTCATAGGATAGTATAAGTTTTTATTGCTTAAGAAGCAAAGCAAATGATAACATGACCTCTCCCCAAATAAATGATTAGAGACTGTATATGAAGACATTATTCAATTCAAAGGTAAGAAATATACATTTCAGAATACTTCTTATAAAAATGATCAGACATAAAGCATATGAGAGTGATATAAAGATGGGAAAAATTAAGATTTATAAACTTTTGAGAAGAAAAATGTTTAGATTATTCTTTGACTCCTTCCTAAGGATTGGAGTTCCCTGTAAGACATTTTTGGCCTATGTTTTCTCAGCTTCAGTTTAAACACTGCCTTGATTACACTGGGGAGGGAATTCACTTTTTTTTTTTAGTTGGAGTCTCACTCTGTCGCCCAGACTGGGCTCCAGCAATTCTTCTGCCTCAGCCTTCCAAGTAGCTGGAACTACAGGCATGTGCTACCACACCTGGCTAATTTTTTGTTTTATTGTAGAGATGAGGTCTCACCAAGTTGCCCAGGTGGGTCTCAAACCCACGGGCTCAGGCAATCCACCCACCTCAGCCTCCCAAGGTGCGAGATTACAGGCTGAGCCACTGAGCCCAGCAGAATTTGCTTATTTTATGAGCAGTATTTAGATTTATCAATACCTTACTTATAGATTGCAGATATCTGGCAAGTCTATAATGCATGATTGGGTTCAGAGTATAAAGCCTAAACTTGCTGTAAGATTCTTCCTTTTATCTCCTCTATCAGTGAGGTTTCTATAAGGAAAGATGAAACATCTCTGTTGAATTAGAGTCTTAACAAAAGAAAACAAAACCTTTCACAAGGGTTGTTAGACTGAATGTCTGTTGCTTTTAGAAAGGTGGAAATTGTAGTTGAAGGAAACCTGCCCTGGTGGTCTTTCTGCCTGCAGCACCAAGTGGGATGTTCACAGGACAACTCCCAGTGCACTACCTTACCTCTGGCCCCCTGAGACCCTTAGGCCTGCCCACCACTGCCAGAACAGTACTGGCTTATGCTTTTATAGGACCTTTCAATTCTCCCCCATTGCCTCTCAGTGACAAGAGAGTCTAGGGAATGTAGTGTCCACTTTTTATGAGAGAGAGAGAAGAGGAGAGGAGAGGAGAGGAACATTGAGAGTAAGAAGAATGGTGCTGAGATTCCAAGAGAAAATGCAGCATACCTTCTCCAGAAATAAGTAGGTTTACATGACAACCATCAAAACGAACTCGGAGAACCTAGCCAAATATGGACTTTTAGGAAATATTAAATGAAGTGAAGGAAAGAATATAAATTGGTCCTAAACTTCTAAACTGATTTCATGGCATAGAAATTAATACCCGTGTCATCAAAATTATAGGATGGCCGGGCTCGGTGGCTCAGCCTGTAATCCCGCGCCTTTGGGAGGCTGAGGTGAGTGGATTGCCTGAGCCCGCGGGTTCGAGACCCACCTGGGCAGCAAGACCTCATCTCCACAATAAAATCAAAAAATCAGCTGGGCATGGTAGCGCGTGCCTGTAATTCTGGCTACTTCACCGGAGGCCAGCAGGTCGAGGCTGCGGTGGCCGGGAGCGGCCACTGCACTCCAGTCTGGGCGACAGAGTGAGACTCCAACTCAAAAAAAAAAAAAAAAAAAAATTATAGGACGAAAATCTGCAGATATTGAACTGATTATGATGAAATATCTAAAAGGAAGGCTTACCCAAGATAAATAAAATAATGATTAATATTATTTGATCGTTAATACTCACAGATAATAGTGTAGCCACTATATTTAGTTACTCCCCATATTTTCTTTTTAAGTATTCTGATAATATCATAATCGATACCTTTGCATTTAGACCTTTTTTCTGAATTCCCAATTATTTTCTTAGAATAGATTTCTGGAAGTAAAATTTCTAGATTAAGTGGCATGACCCTTGAAAGGCTTGTTCGGCCGGACTCGATGGCTCAGCCTGTAATTCAGCACTTTGGAAGGCCGAGGCGAGAGGATTGCCTGAACCTCCAGGTTCGAGATCCACCAGGGCAACTTGGCGAGACCTCGTCTCTACAATAAATCAAAAATTAGCTGGACGTGGTAGCACACACCTGTAGTTCCAGCTACTTGGAAGGTTGAGGCCCAAGGCTCCCCAGAGCCCAGCAGGGCGAGGCTGCGGTGGTCGGGAGTGTGCCGCTGCACTCCAGTCTGGGTGACAGAGTGAGACTCTAACTCAAAAAAAAAAAAAAAGGCCTTGTCATATACTTGGCAATTGTCAAACTATGTAAAACTTCTTCTGAATTAGAATGAGTAATGCAAAATTCAGTATATTGTTGCCTCAGCTGGGGAAGGTTGGAAGGTTATCAGAAAAAGGATTCTGGAGTGATGTCAATGTTCTTCTATTACTTTGCCTGACTGGTGTGTTCACAGGCATTAATGCTGTTGTTTTAAAATTATGTTTTCAAAAAGACTAATTTACATAGTTTATTTCATAGTTGTTAAAAGAAAAAGAGGGTTTAAGAGGTTGAGCAAAGAAGAATTATTGAATTTGGCATTTTAGAGGCCTGTATTAGTTTGCTAGGACTGCCAATAACAGTACCACAGACTGGGTAGCTCAAACAACAGAAATTTACTTATTTATTTTCTCACAATTTGGGAGGCTAGAAGCCTGGGATCAAGGTATGGGAGGATTGATTTCTTGTGAAATCTCTCCCTTTAGCTTGTAGATAGTGATCTTTGTCCTGTGTTTTCACGTAGTCTTCCCTTGGCTTTCCGCTGTGTCTGTCTGTGTTCTAATTTCTTCTTCTCCTCCTCCTCCTCCTCCTCCTCCTCCTCCTCCTTCTTCTTATTTATTGTAGAGATGAGATCTCGCCAAGTTGCCCAGCCTGGTTTCAAACCCACGGACTTAGGCAATCCACTCACCTCTGCCTCCCAAGCTGCTGGGATTACAGGCTGAGCCACTAAACCCAGCCAGAATTTCTTCTTCTAATAAGGACAACATTTGCATTAAATTAGGATCCACTCTAATGAATTTAGTTTAACTTCATTAGAAGTTTTTTTTTTTACATATTAAAGACCCTTTCCCAAATGCAGTTGCGTTTTGAGATACTGGGAGTTAAGACAGCTACATATTAATTTTAGGGTTATAAACTTCTGCCCAAAAGAAGATCATGGTAATTTTAAGAGAGCAACTTTTATAAAATAGGGTGGATGAAAGTCTTATTTCTGCAAGCAAACCTTATAAAATTAAATAAATAAATTTTAGAGTTCAGACAGGAGACAAAATATAAAGAGTGGAATGGGGTGAGATAATAGACCATGCCATTACCTGGAGGGAAGGAAAATATTACTACTAGAACAATAAAAAAGCTTTGAATTGGGAGTATGTTTGGAAGTTCAAGGAGCAGCAAGGAGACCAATTGACTGGGGTACAGTAAGCCATGGAAGTAGTAAACAAATGAAGCTGGAGAGAGAGATGGGACCTGAACCATAGAGAGGTTTACAGGTCCTGGTTAAAGACTTTAGATCTTATCCTAAGTGTGATGAGAAACCATTGAGTCATTTTAAATTGGGAAGTGACTTGATCAGATTTATATTTTATTATAGAACATTTCATCTACTCTTTGAGACAGAAGTAGAAATCTCATGAATGGTGGTGGGAATCTCTGATTATCTGGAAGCATGGAGAGTAGTTAGGAGCCAAATGGTGATAGTCCAAACAAGAGACGAAGTCAGCTTTGACTAGTGTGGTAACAGGATAAGTGAGAGACAGTTATATTCAGGATTTATTTGGAAGAAGACCCATCAGTACTTTCTGATGATTTGATGAGGTGTCAGTGTGAAAGGGGATTGGGCAGAACTCTAATACAAATTTAGATTTACCAGCACAAACATCTACTGAAACAATCAATAGAATCGTGTACTAAAACAGAATCATCTATGAAAATAGATGATTGAAGAAAATAAGGAGTAGTTCAAATTTTGACCTGCTGAGTTCAAAACGTTTATTAGAATTCCAGATGGAGATAGATGAAAAAAGGATAGCTAGATGAAAAAAGCTGAGAAACCAGCTGAGGTCAGATGATATAAATTTGTTAAGTGTACCAACTGGCATAATTTTATATCTTTATTTACAATGCACACCAGCCTGGACACAAAAATTGAGATAGCAGATGTTTGTTGGTGTTGCCCACCGTTGGTAAATTGCATGGTTAATATCATAGGAGATCAGGGAAATCAAGGATTTATTAATTCTAGTTAAGGAATAATTTAGACAGCTGACCAGAAAGTCTATATCCATTAGAAGCTAGTTAGCCATCAGTAACAAACTTTCAACTCAGAAGTGCTTAAGAAAGGCCTGGTGGAATCATTGTCTCAGGTATATAACCAAGGAACAAATTTTTGTTTGTTTTCCCCTCTCTCTGCTTGAGAGGGCTCTGTATTCAGCTTCATTTTTAATTTTATCTCTCTGCGGTTGCAGGAGTCCACAGTAGTGCTAGCAATTACCACACAAGACCCTGTAATGTCCAAGAAAGAAGGGGGCCTGTCTCTTTTGAAGGTGCATCTTGAAATGAAGTGCCTTTTCAGACGTCCCTTGGAAAACCTTTCTTGTAAGGTTAAGAACTGTGTCACAAGTCCACCCTAAAACTAGTACAATGACATTCTGATAATTGCTTAGTGATCAAGATTTACCACTGAGTTGAGGTTGAGAAACCTCACTTGATGAGTGAATATCTGAATAAAATATGAAGTGTATATTAGCAAAGAAGCAGAGAGAAGATTTATGCATAATATTCAAAGTTATATAATATAGTAGATAAACATAAATATAGTATATGTGCTTAGAGAAAAGGGAAAGGAGGAAATTAGACCAAAGAGCAGTTTCATAAAAATGCAGAGAAAAAAGGAACAGAAAGGTTTGGAAGGACTAGAAAGTTGCTTCAAAAGGCAATATTTTTTTTAATTCAAGCAATAAAGAATTGTCAATCAATATGGATTCTGAGATTAAAACAAAGATTTATGATGTTGAGTGAGTTACTGTGAAATTATATTAATATACTGAGTCATGAGACTTGTGATTTGGTCAGCAAACACAGGTTTATCCTTTAAAATATATAAATTTGGCCCTGTCGTTGTTAAAAAATATTCAAGCAGGCAAATAGAAATATTTAAGGAATGGTTTAAGTCATTACTGCCACAGACGAATTGTAAAAGTTTTGCTTTATTTTCTATTTTAGGTTAGGTATTCCACAATACTGAAATCTATGAAGCAAGCCCTTCCCTTCACCAGTGGCATTTGGTGGTGTAGTCTAAATTTAGAATCTTATACTAGGAAGGGTTCAAACAGGAAAGAATATTACTGAAGGAACTAAAATTGGAACCTAACATGAGAAGGGACTCCCATATATAGTCAGGATTTTGGAAAAGAAGATTGGGAATGAAAGGAATTGATCATTTTTGGAGAATGTAATTATGTTGAAGAAGTTTAAGAAAATTAACCAATAGTTCTTAGGCTGATACTTTGGTCCAAAGATGGTTTTCTTTTTTAAAATATTGGGTATTGGCAAAATTCCAGTTTTACTAAATACTAATCTGTTTCTCCCACCTTGTTTATGTAATACCAATATATGAGAAATTTAGTTGTAAAGTTTCAACAAATCTTATGATGAGTTGTAATATTTTAATCAATAAATTGGTCATGAGAAGATGAATAATCCTTCACACTGATATATCTTATATGTATAATTATAATTATTAGGAGGATAAACTTTATATTTTTTCTGTGAATGTTCATGTATTAATGTCATAAAAATTAAATTAAAATACCTCTCCTGTACACTCAAATGATTGAAAACATCCTATGTTCATAAGAATGACACATTAAGATAGATATACCACATCTCAAATGATAGGATATTACTTTATAGTCTCTCCTGAAATAAAAGCAATAAATAAGTGAATTAAAACAATCAGATTATCTTTAATAGTTATATGCATCAACCATCAAAATATCAGTTTAAAATTAATTTTCCAGCCGGGCTCGGTGGCTCAGCCTGTAATCCCGCACCATGGGAGGCTGAGGTGAGTGAATTACCTGAGCCCGCGGGTTTGAGACTTGCTTGGGCAACTTGGCAAGACCTCATCTCTACAACAAATCAAAAATTAGCCGGGCATGGTAACACGCACCTGTAGTTCCAGTCACTTGGAAGGCTGAGGTGGAAGGTATCACCAGAGCCCAGCAGGTCGAGGCTGCGATGGCCAGGATCAGCCACTGCACTCCAGTGGGCGACAGAGTGAGACTCCAGCTCAAAACAAGCAAACAAACAAACAAAAAAATTAAT
The DNA here is from genome assembly GCA_027257055.1 of Cephalopachus bancanus. NCBI lineage: Eukaryota > Metazoa > Chordata > Mammalia > Primates > Tarsiidae > Cephalopachus > Cephalopachus bancanus. The sequence continues at coordinate 4,152,770 of JAPVLO010000076.1, forward strand.
TTTCCTTTGAAACATTATAGGTTATGTTGAAATGTGTAACTTCTTCAGGAAAATATAAGGGCAATTGTGCTGAGAAAAGGGAGCTGGGTTTTTAATTTTTTCTCCTGAGGTTTGACACTTATTCCCTATTACATAAATTTGACAACTTTCATTTTTGTAAAGAAAGTGCGTTTGTCATTATTAAAAATAAAACCCTTGAAATTTCTCACAAGCGCAACTGGAAACCTTTAATGCCATAATAAGAGGGAATATAAAACATTTAAACTGGAAAGTGATATGTCAACATATTAAAATGCTCCATTTGATACCACATTAGAGACCAGCTTTAGTGATTTATGAAAGAACATTTAGGTCTCAAAGTACTTCTCATGGTTGGGGAAAGCTGGAAGCCAGACCTCTTGGTAGATTATTCACAGCAGGAAAGCAGGGCAGTGAAGCCAATGGCATTCCAGAGGCAGTTTTTATAGACACCTTCTGCAAAATGAGCCAGACCGAAAGAAAATAAATAATTTAGAACAATTTTGAGAGTATGAATTTCTCTAGCCAATAGTCTTTCTTCTATAACCTTCCATATCAGGCCCTGCATACTTGACTTTCATCTATTTGTCTTAAAAATGGGTTCAAAAGCAAATTTCCAGTCTTGGTCACATGGTCAGGATAATTAGGAAGAGTCAAGTGTGTTGTAGGTTGTAGAGAACTGACTCTACAAGACCCTTAGCTCAAAAGAGATGCCTTATAATCCAGATGTGCCTGGAAGTTGAGAATTTTTAGGATATCAACTTCTGTGTAGATGGGTCTTCCAATGCCCCAACCTCTTAATTTGTGTAATTCCTTGCTTCCGATTATCTTTTCCTGGGCTCTGCTTCAGCCACCCACATATGGTCACAATCTAGACAGGGATTCACAGACTTCAATGTGAATTATAATTTGAGGGGATGCTGAAAATTGGATGGGAAAAAAATTACATAGTAATTTTCACTAATTTCTAATTGAAATGTAGCACTCCTTTAAATATGAGTTTAGGTAACAAATAACTGTCACCAATATCAAGGGTATTCTTATACATTTCAGCTGTTGAAGTATCACTTCTTTAAAAATATGGAATTTACTAAATCTACTCTTAGATTTATTCTTTAACAGGTTAATAAGCATATTGTTTTAATGTGTTACTAACCATATATTTGGTTTCTTGATATTTTTATAAAAGTATTTTAATATAATTGGTTTCCTTTTTATTCTATGTTTTGTATTTTATGCATGTGAAAAATCGTTATTGTCAGAGATCCACAGACTACTAAAGGTGTCCATGACACAAAAAGATTAAGAATTCCTGTAAATTTTGATATTATGAATAACTGCAAACATTTTTAATTTTTTAAAATTTGAAGTGCTCTGTTCTCTGAACACTAACTCTTCTCTTTCCAGTTTATTCCCTCAAATCACCTCTCAACTCCAACAGTTCTTTCACCCTTCCCAACTCAGAACTATCACTGATCCTGTCATTTGTTTTTCTGTCCCTCATCCCTCCTTATGTCCTTAGCTCCTTTCTTAAATGTTAGCTCAGTTTCCACAGTCCATCATTAAAATCACCACTATACCTATACCTTGTTCCATTTTCCCTTTATGCTCCACACATGGCTAAACCCAAACTCACAACCTTCCACATATTTTGTACCCACATACAAACAGAATGCTCAGGTATAATCTGCTCATCTCTTTAAGTCTTGCTTATGAGAATCACCCAAAGAAACTTAGGACCCTCAACTCCAGGGCCCATGTTCTGACTCCCTCTCTATTTACACTTACCGCTTAAAAATCTTCTCACTCTGGTCTCTAGAGCTCACTGTCAGTCAACAATGAAGTCTTTAACTTCCACCTTTTTCCTGAATGTTTCCTTCACCTTTTTACTTTATCTGAAATCTTGCTCTCCCCAGTGACTTGCTTTCTGCAGTCTGTTCAAAAGTACTGATTCTCTCTCTCTCATATCCCCTGAATGCTGGGCCTGGTGGAGGGGGACACGTCCTTTCTTCTTGTCACTTACATAGTAGTCTTCTCTCTTGCCCAAAAAGCTCTGCTTGGAATCTCATACCATCACCCCCTCCCACCCATTTGCCCTTCTTGTTGAAGTTTTCTACTGATCTCCTGGGTCATTCCTATTCATTCCTTGAAGACTTTAGTTTCAGATTACTGTCACTCTCTCCAAATGAATTATTTCATACTTTGCAGTGATTTCAATATGCATGTAGATTATCCTTAGATTACTCTGTCTTCTCAGTTCTTTAGAACACTTCCCCTTTTTGTGTGTTTTTCTTCCCATGGTTTCATCCTAACCCTTGACATCACCACTTTCATAATCTCAAACATCCTAGTCTCTGATGACATCTTATCTTTCCTCTCACTTCTAGTACTCAGACTCCTGACATTTTTTGACCCACTGGGAAGCACAGCCATTGATCTTACCACCCTGTCTGTGTCCTTACCCACTTCGTAGACAGAGGAATTCACTCACCTTATAGCTCCACTCTCCCCATATCTAGCTAAAACTCCATTATGACAGCTTATAATTACTCCCTTGCATAGACCACTCTCACCTCCAGTGGTCCCTTTTCTCCTCTCACTTCTACATACTCAGTTGACTACACCCTTGATTAAATCTGACTCACTACTCTATACTGACATTCTCACAACTAAAAGTGAACGGAGAAGAATTCCAGCTTGGACACTGATTTCACTTGGAATTCATGACCACTAACCTCAAGGGGTCCATAGTACTGCTGGATCACTCCACTAGGTTTTCCTAGCTCATCCACTCTCCCCCTCTCCTAGACAACTATTTCATACCTTCTTGTCTTTTCTTAAATTTCTAATCCATCTTTCCAATCTTCCTTTTCAAATAAATGACCTTGCTTCCTGTTTTCTGAGAAAATAGAAGCAATCTGAAGCACCCAACATCTACATATTTGTTCATGTGACCTTTTTTCCTAGTACTCTGGCTGAACACTTTATGTTCCTAGCTAACGGCAACACTTCTCCAAGTAGGCAGATTATAACACCTCTTGTTAATTCAAGAATATTACTTCAGCCATCTTTCCTTCCTTTTCTGCATTATAATTTTTCTATTTAATTTTTCTAATCATCATACAAGTATTATGCAATATTTCTCATCTTTAAGGGGGAAAAACAAATATGACAAAACAAAACAACAATAACAATTAAAAAAAAAGAAAATCTCTCCCTGTAGCTAATGCATGGTTCAATACCCTTCTCCATAGTAATACACAACAAATAATTTGCCCATCTTCACCACCTCTAATTTCTCTTCTCAAATTCTGTCTTGAATTTGCTCCAACCAGGTTTTCACCCCAATGACCTATCAAAATAGGCCTTGTTAAAGTCATCATGGCCTCCATGCTTACAGTTCAAGAGTTGTGTCTTCTCTTACTCAACCTCTTAGCAATATTAATGTACATAACCACTTCCTCCTTCTTGACTTTCTGGACACCAGTTTTTCTCTATTTCTCCTTCTCTGTCACAAGCCACAAGCTGCTATTTTCAGTTTCTTTTGCTGCTTTCTGATCATCTTTTCAATCTTTGAATTTTTAAATCTCCCACAACTACTTAGTACTTTGATAACTCATTTTCTTTTATTTTTTTAAGTCTTTAAGTAATTCATAAGTCTCAAGGCTTCAAGTGCATGGCATGTAAATGTTAAAAACAATCAAATGTTAGTCTTGCCTGATTTATCCAGCAGCCTGATTGTTATCTCCATTTAGATATCTAAGTTGAACCCCACCTATTTATCTGCTATTAAAACATAAGATTAAGTATCTCCAATCTTTCTTCAAGTTATCTTTGACTTTTTTTTTAATCTTTACACATCATAGTCATTTTATCAAGAAATTCTATCGATTTTACCACTGAAACATATCTAGAAACAACCACCTCTTTTGCTTCCATCATGGTCCAGCCACAATGCTTTGTCTTCAGATTGTTACACTAGCCATTGAATTGTTCTCTGCTTTGTGCTTGGCACCCTACAGTTTATTCTCGACAAAATGAACACAGTTATCATTTTACTATATGTCAGTTTATCACTTTTCTGCACAGAAGTTTTTAATGGCTTTCCATCTTACTCAGAATGAGACTAAATTATATTCATATTTGTGTTTTGCCTGATCTCTGTCAACCTTGGTCACTACTATTAAACCCAGCTCATGAGATATAAGCCTGTTTCTGGAGATTTTTATTTGATTTACAATATCCTGAAAAATATGACTTCCCTAATCAAGATACCTATACTATTCTTATAAAGTTCTATACATTTTTATTTTTATATGCCTTGATTGTTTACCATAGCTATGTATGTAAAAGGAATAATAGTGTCTCTGTTTTTATGTATCATAAATCTTTGACACACAATTCCAACCAGAAACATGATTGGGAGAGATAACATTCTATATTAGTGATTTTCAAAGTTTCTTCATTATTGCTTACTGACAAGTCTTGTTATATACACACACACATATATATATTCATTTTCCTAGCAGCTATTACCATCTATGAAATTTTAATACTGTAAGTAGACTGTATATCTATTTATTGGGCCCTCTGGAGACCCAACAGTATTGTAGGTACCTCAAATTTTGTCACCCAGAAAAACCTAACTTTAAAATATTTGGAGACCATGTTTTGAGAATGCATATATTCTATGGAGATGTCTCACTCCACCCATTCTCCAGAGATGCAGTCAATTCCATGAATCAATCAATCAAAATCTCCAGTGAGCTGTGTTGTTAGAACATATTGTTTTGTGCCCTCATATAATTAATTATGTATTGAATTGTATTTTGGTATCATGCTACTAGCTTTGATTGAGGACATTAAAAAAGTACACAAACAAAGCAAAAAAAAATTACACAAAATCTGCTACTATGTTACTCTACAAATGTTGAAGATATATTTTACTGCACCACACAAAAAATGTCATCCTTTTAAGAAACTGTGAATGAAGCCGGGCTCGGTGGCTCAGCCTGTAATCCCGTGCCTTTGGGAGGCCGAGGTGAGTGGATTGCCTGAACCCGCGGGTTCGAGACCCGCCTGGGCAGGCGAGACCTCAACTCTACAATAAATCAAAAAATCAGCCGGGCGTGGTAGCTTGCACCTGTAGTTCCGGCTACTTGGAAGGCTGAGGCAGAAGGATCGCGGAGCCCAGTAGGTGGAGGCTGCGGTGACCGGGAGCGGCCACTGCTCTCCAGTCTGGGCAACAGTGAGACTCCAACTCAAAAAAAAAAAAAAAAAAAAGAAGAAACTGTGAATGAAAATTCTCGCAGGTAGGACTGAACCTGGCAAAGTGAGCACCTTGGCCCAGGCAAATAAATAAATATTTAATATTTAAATAAAACAATATAATATTTAACATTAAATGGGGGGGTCTTGAAGTTCTTGTACACTATTTATTCAATGGAAAGGATGGGCTCTTATTAGAGGAAGGAGATGAAGACACTTCTGAACAATTCATCTCCTCAACATCCACCCCATACACACTCACACCAAACAGAGCAAAATTTACAGTTAAATAATCTGTTCTCTGCAAGCAGTTGAGATATTACTTTTTGGAGTGGATTTAATAAAACTCTCATTATCCATACATACACTCTAAATAGATTATCAACATCTTCCTTCAATCTAGGACTTTAAAATAATTTTGGGGAGAAAAACTGTGGTAAATGTAATTTTCTAGTTTGTTGCATTTCTAGCACTATGATAGCATCCTGGATTACCTGCACAACAAGCTTGTTCCATAAACTGTGCTTCTGGACAAGAAGTAGACAAGCTTTTCCTGAGGCATTACTTGCTTTTATCTTTTGGATAATAAGCTTAATGACTGATCTGTTTCTCTTGCATTGCATGACCAAATCTCAGAACCAAATTTGTGACATATCTCTAGCAAAATATATAGAGCATTGTATATTTTACTTTAAATATGTGTGACTATATGTCCAGTGCTTTTAAAAAGTGCCTGGAACACCATAGACACTTAATCAATATTAGAATATTTGTACTAGCATTAGTTGTTTTTGTTGCTATTTTCATATTATCTCTTGTCTTGTATTATCTTTTTTCTGACTTTATCTTCCTTCTCAAATTTATTATTTTCTTCTCTATCATGCTTTATCTTTGTAAACTCTTTCAAAGCTTTTTTAGGATGAGGTTGTATATAACTCATAGGTAAATATTTATATTGCATTTCCCAAAAATCTTGGCAAAACATTTTGACTCAATATTTATTTTTCTAATTAAACTACCCAAAAAAGCTGTCTAGATAAATACTATTATATTACAATGTCTGAGAGACTTAGATCGTAAAGGTCTTAAGAACATTTATTTATCCTCAAGAGCCATAAGACGTACGAATCAGATTTCCAGTATATGTTTTAGGAGTAAATGTAAGCTCAAAGAAATTCTTAAAATATTATTTAAATACATAAAAATGTATTAAATATGTGAGAACCAATATAAACTAAAGAGAAAATTTATAAAATAAAATGAACACAAAAAGAAAAATGAATGCAATTTAAAAATGCTTATATATTTAGTATAATAATTTTCATAGCAAATTGAGAACCAGCATATGTGATTCTAAGATTACAAAGAGATTGTAATCCAAGGAGAAATCTAAAATATAGAGCAAACCAATTTAATAGAGAAAGATTTGAAGCAGATAAAAATAATAATGCCACACATTTGAAAAATATAGCTATGTTTTTTTAACAGCTTTGCATATGTAGCACTATAAAATATTTTCATACACAATCTTTCTACTGATTTTCACAAACATCCTGTCAAGTACTCTGAGCAGTTCTGCTTCTAGGGAAGCTAAGGCTTAACGAATTAAGTGACTTGTCCACCATCTCACAACAAATACATTTTAGAGCTAAGAGTAGAGCCTGATTTTCAGACTTCAGATCACAGGGGCTATCCTTTAATTTTAGAACACCTGGAATGTCCAGAGCTGGCTATTTAAAACTTGTTTTGGGATAGAGTCCCAAGTAATCAAAGTTGGTGAAATTCAGTACTGTCCAAGGATAAAAATCTAAAATGACTGTATGTTAATAAAATCACATCCATCTCAAGAAATATAGCTATCTTAATTCTCATATTCTTCAAAGTATCTCAAGCGCTTCAGTGGTATTTTATATTCTGAGTTGTTGTTGTTTTTTTAGCAAACTTTGGTTTTTATAAATAAAAGGACATTCTTTTTATGCAGTCACTACAAACAGCTGACTAAACCACCAAACATATAAATATACTGTCATGGGTACCTGATACCCAAAATAAGATTGATGTAAAGAAAAAACTACTTCAAAGATAAAATTTATTTAACTTTTGTCTCCTGTATGTTTTCACTGAGTATATGTTCTGTCAACAACACAGAGTCAAACCGGTAGAAGGCAACTCAATCTGGAACCTGGTTATTTTGTGATTTTTGTTAATTTTCTTGCCCTTTGTACTGGTGATTTTGATGTTTGACCATATCTTTTTGTGGCTCCTTGAAACCACACTCTTTTTCCTAGGATTGAAAATTATCTTTATCTTAACCTCTTAACTAATCTTTAATAGATTTAAAATGACTAAGTTATATTTAAGTACTATTACCAAAAAAAGAAAATGCTATCTCATATTCATTCAGTAATTACATTTTGGGAAAACTTTGGCCTCAGTTAAAGAAATGGTGAATCATTTAGCTTAGAATTTTCTTATTCTGAGTTTTTATCCTTTTTCACCCATTTTTCGAGTGAATATAATTTATTATTAAGGCAGGATCCCCAGTAATTGTATTATCTTCTTATTCTCTCATTCTATAATGAATATATTTTATATCAGCTATAAATTATATTCAGAGGACTTTTAAAGCAATAATAAATATCTTGTAAGACAGATAAAGGACCTATAAAAGGAAAAATATTTTATATCTAAATTATATGTAATCCCCTTTCCTTAAATGGTAGAAAAGTTACATTATTCTCAAATGAAAATTAGTGTGCCCTTTTATTATTATGAGATTATTTGGAACTATATAGTGTTTTAAAGTGTCTGGACTATCCTTCCTGGTATTAGATTTATTTTACTAAAATTTGAGATTAATAAAATGAGTAACAAATTTTGCTAGGAGTTAATAATGGGAAAAATATGAGAATAAAAAAATAAATTTTGCTAGGAGTTTAATAATGGGAAAAATATGAGGCAAATGCATTACAGGCAATAGTGAATTCAGTATTATGTGTTACTTAGAACATATTTTGTTGTAAGCATTTCTCCACAATTTAAGTAGAAATTGCTGTCAATATCTAGCCGGGCTCGGTAGCTCAGCCTGTAATCCCGCACCTTTGGGAGGCTGAGGTGAGTGGATTGCCTGAGCCCGCGGGTTCGAGACCCGCCTGGGCAGCGAAACCTCATCTCTACAATAAATCAAAAAATCAGCCGGGTGTGATAGCGCATGCCTGTAATTCCGGCTACTTGGAAGGCTGAGGCGGAAGGATCGCCGGAGCCCAGTAGGTTGAGGCTGTGGTGGCCGGGAGCAGCCACTGCACTCCAGTCTGGGCGACAGAGTGAGACTCCAACTCAAAAAAAAAAAAAAGAAATTGTTGTCAATATCTAATATCTTAGGCTATATATTTTTCCTAGAATACAGAGGGTATGAAGCAAGGTTAATTACACAAAAGATTAAAAAATCACAGTGAGAATGTGATCAGAGAAAGTCTCTGTGTTCACAGAGAAAGAAATGATTATTCTCTCCTTATTTTTAACCTTGAACAAATTTCCTATTTATAATAAATGTACTAATAAGCCAAAGCACTCAGTTATTTTACTTATCTTCAGCAGTTACTAATAAATGCTATAAGCTAACACATGAATGAGGTACTTTCCTTGGAATGATGACTTCATATTACATTACCAATAACCATGTCATTTAAATAACTTATTCTGTAGTTATTACACATACTTATACATACTTACATGACTTAGAGACTGTCAAGCCATGAAACATAATCTTGTAAATTTGATAAATTCCTATATGTATTAATTTTAAAGCACTGTATCATTTAATTTGTTTTCTGCTGTAAACAACATGTCCTTTTTGGCTTATCCTCAGCCATTTTTAATTAGACAAAATACAATGTTGCAAGTTTTAAAACTAAAGGTTAGGCATCAGTCCAAGTAGCAAACATTACAGTTGTGGCTATTTTCCCAGATTAATAACTTCTCTGGCATTTGAACAACTGTGTTTGAAATATAGTATAACAGAATATGTATTTGCCTTCTATAAAAGTATTTAAGAGGTTGATGATAAAACATCTCCTTAAGTTTCAAGGGATTTATATGTTTTTATTTTTTAGAATGCCCTATAAATTAATGAAATGGAAATTAATATATCTTAGAGGATAAACTGTAACTTTATATTAAATGAGATTTTTATAAAGCAATGACTTAGAATAAAAGGTTTTTTTAAACTATCAAAGATTACTTTTCATTAACTTCTTTCTTTGTAATAACGTGTTTCTCAGTAAATATTTTGTTCTCCTCACAATAGAAGGGCATTTGTAAAACACATACACATATTTGATATTTGTCTCATCTCTTCTTTCTCCATACACGTTCCTCCTCTTCCAGGAAACTCCTTTTCTGCCTTCACCTGCAGGTGCCCTCCTCTTTGTTTCCATGGTGTCTTAGCATCCTAAGAGCTATAGTACTCACCACATGGTACTACAGTGGTAATTGTCACTCAGCTGTGGTCTTTGGGAAGAAAGGTCATTTTTGCACCCAGTACTGAACACAGTAGTGGTAGTTTCTAATTAAATAAAATTTGTGAATGAATGTGTGGCAGTTTCTTCCTCTTCTAGTAAAGTTTGGAGAAGCAACGCTATAAAAAGGGAAAATAGTATTGCACAGAATCACAAATTTTAATCACATTCAAGTATTTACTACTTATTTAGCTAAAATACTGAGCATTGTTATTTACAAATTGGATCATGTCAATGAACTTTTTTCAAAAAGCAGTGACTTCCTCTCTCCTCCCTCAACTTCCCACATACATTATAGTCTAGAATCTGTTCTTTCTTTAAAAAAAAAATAGGCCTCTCCTCAGTACCTAGGCCTCCTTTCAAGTTTGCATAACCTTGGAGATACAGAGTAGTTAAGTTGTAGCCAGAATAGCCCTGATTCCTCCTGGCTTGGCTTTAAATGGTGTCCTAAATCCCATTTGTCACTTATAATACTCTTTAGTTTGGGCCTAGCTAGATATCTTTTCCTTCCTGAGTCCATTAACTGGAAACCTTTAGAATGTGGCCTGCAGAGACCGCAGCTGAATGAAACTCATTTTTCAACAAATGGAGCAGGCCAGGAAAGAATTTCTGAGTTATAATAATAGAAAGACCTACCAACTATGAAATATTTATTTATAATAGCAATGTACTCTGTGTTTTTAATGGTTCTAGTAACTCATCAGGTATATGTTATTATCACCATTTTACTGGTAGAGTAACTAAAATTCAGAGAGTTTATGCAACTTGCTTAAAGTCTTACAGTTGGTAACGCGAGGAGCCAGGAGTCAAATGATTTAATTCTAGCACTAAAGCATGTGCCCTTAATCTCTATACTATGTCAGGATATGATTAATTACATATGGCATTTTTTTAGCAAGAACCTGATACAGGAACATGACATGGCACAAGAGAAGAGAAACAAAAAGCCACCCAGAAATACTCAGGTCATTCCATAAGTAACTGCCCTAATGCAGAATAAGTAAATGCTTCTTATTCACAGGCTGAAGTGAGATTTCTAGTACCCCAACTTCAAACCAAATTTTGTTAACTATTTTGAAGAGGACTTGTTGTAGCCATTACCATTATCTAAAAAAGCAAGATTCACATGATAAAAATTAAAGGATAAAAAAATTAAATAAACTCAGATTACTTTCTTTTAACTCTCTAGACTCCATCTGTTCAAGTGGAAAAATTCATCTGATTCAGTTAAAGCAAAAATATTTAAAACACCAATTATATAGTTAAAGTGTTATTTAAATATTTTTCTCTAAAGGAATAGTCTTGTATTTCTGGTTCATGATTATATTCTAAACACACTTTCAACTTAAAATAGGCCATAATCACTACAGAAAGCAAGATCGGTGCTAAATAACAAAATATCGCAAGTGTGTTACCAAAAACTTCACAGGAGAAAAAAAATTGTCAAAGTTTAATATGTGACTAATTTCTCTGGGTGCATTCTATTTTCTTTTTTATCTATATTATAAAACCAGCTTATGGATAGCTAACAAAGTCATTCTTAGAATATGACATATTAATGAAAGACCTTGTCCATATGTTTACATTGAGTACTTCAGTAAATGTTGGTTAGATGAACTGATTGCTTGATTTTGAATCTACAAACAAGTGGGGATGTTATAGGGAAACTAATTCCATACAGCACTTTTTCTTAAAGATGGTTCTTCTGAGACATGTACAAGGAAAGAGAGATTATAATAGAGCTATAGCAGAGCAGAATCCAAAGCAGGACTAGAAATTTGATGGAACCATTAATTCAAATCATTCAACAAAAATGAACTGAGCACTGAACATGTATTAGGTAGAGCTTGATACCTGAATATTAGAAGATGAATAAGAACATAGTCTCTGTTTTCAAGTACCCTAAGCTCACAGGAGCATAAGACAGGGGGAAATAATTGCAGTACAATGTATTAAATGTTGTAAGAAACAAGCACTGAGGAGAAAATAATTAAATCTATGCATACTTGTTTCAGGGAATGACACTTAATGAATCTTGAAGGATCAGTAAAATTTTGCAGGGGTAAGGGAGGTACAAGAACATTCCAGTCTGAGGAAACAAAGGTTGGCTCTGAGAATACATGAAAGTGTCATCTCATTCAGTGAATCTAGAATGCTGAATTCAAAATGAAGATAGGGTAGATATGATTGTAGTACAGGCTGTATTCATACTGTGGAAAGTGGCAGATGTAAATTTGTGACTTTTGCTTATTGGGTTTGGTTTTTGTTTTGTTTATGTTTTTGTTTTCTTTTTCTTTTTTGTATTTAACCATGAGTTGATGAGAGTCTAAATTCCTAAGGCAGAGGCAACAGAGATAGAGTGGAGTAGAAAAATTCTAGAGCTATTGGAGATAAATCAGGTGGATCTGGTGACTAAGTTGATATAAGGGGGTGCCCAAAGCAATGTGTATACATTTGAAGTGATGTTATCTATGTTTTAATTTTTGCAGTTGAATCAAATTATGGTAACGATGTGTAGTATGACATTCGCTCAACCGTGCTTCTGCCATTTTCTTTGACTATCCTGCCTGTTGCATGGTGACACTAGCATTCATTTGATTAGCACTATCTTTTAGCGAATGTCATACTGAAACTGTGTATACACTTTTTTGGCACCCTCTGTATTTTAGGTAAGGGAGAAAAAGGTTTTGAAAATGACTCTACATTTTCTATTAGAAATAATTAAGTGCATGTTGGCATCATGATCTGGACTAAGTAATGCAGGAGGATAGGCACGTTTTACATGAATAATGGCAGGAATGAGGAGTGGTGAGAGAGAAAGAAGTGGTCCTGGGATAAACCCTGAAGAACCCAACCTGGGAAAACCAGGTAAGGTAAACAAGAGGTAGAACAGTCCAGATAAGACATACTGTGTCAAAAGGAGTCATTGTTCTCAAACTTCTTAGGTTTTATAAAATTTCTCTCAATACTTAGAAAATTTATTATGAATTACTTCAAGTATATTATATATTATCATTGATCAACATCTTAAAGTCCCTTTGTATAAAATATACTATTGAGAGACATAAAGAAACCAAGACACAAGTTTTGAGGAGTAAAAAGGCAATAATGACTCTAAAAATTTTATAATGGAATGACTGTAAGAAAGATTGACACTTCTGGTAGAGACACTGGTGTTAAAAGAAAATTTTCAATTCCTGTTCACTGTGTGGGAATTTGACTTGTTCAATATAAACAAAATGGTTTCATAAAGAATTTCCCAGAATTCTGGTGGTTAGGAAGGAGTAACTACTCTTGATTTTATAAATAAACTTTTCACAGAAGTGATGAAAGCTATTTTTTTCATCTTTTTGAACTTAAAAAGAATTTGAAAATAACTTAAAATTTCAGGGTTTAGCACCATGAAATTGTGACTAAGAATGAACCTTTTGAAAAAAGTAAAAATTTTGAGAATATATAAATAAGAACCAAGGAAAAATACAATCCAAAGTGATTAGAATTATATTTTATCTTCTGAATGAGAAGCTGGACAAGCACAATCTCTTAAAAACATGTTAGACCAGTCAGTATTCAGCTTTAGCTAGTAACTTACCTTACAGATTACAGACTATTGCTAAAACAGGTTAAAAAACTGTTTCTCTTGTGTAAGTACCAAGAGAAGATTCAGTTGGTCATGAGCCTCTTAATATTATAGTTACAGGATTCAATGAATTCATAAAGGTTCTTATAAAAATTTCATGTGCTTGTAAGAAATTAGAGAGGTACCAATTAATCCTTTTTGATAGATGGATGACCCAGAATCCTGCATTAAGGTCTCGAGGTCTCACAAATGAGTTCAGGATCATATTAGGAAGGAAAATCTAAAATACAAAATACTACCTCAAATGGGTGAATCACTCATTTGTCATAGCCCCAGAACTGAAGGTGACTCAAGAAAGATTTAATAGGGCTTTTGCCCCAGTTTACCCCACAAAAGTTTCTAAGGTAGTTGTATCTCCGAATCAACACTTGAAACCAGTGGGGAAATAGGATTCTTGACTGATGTGACTGTCAAGGCTTTTAGGTACCTGTAACAATTTCTAACTCTCAACTCATTACATTAAGGACAGTGGGATCACTGCATTCTCGAGCAATATTAAAAGATGTTCATGAAGTAGCCATGGGTTGGAAGAAATAGCACTGAGCTTAGATTCAGGCTAATGTTTAATGCCCAAGTTTGCCGTCTTTTATGTGGACAAATGTAGCTCTAGGTCCTTCATCTATACATAAAGGTAATGATACATACTTCAACTATATAAGAATTAAGTAAATAATATGTTGCGAAATGCTCTGAACAGAATAGGAACATACTAGGTGATTAAAAAATAAAAACAATCCAGAGCAGGGCTCAGTGGCTCAGCCTGTAATCCCATGCTTTGGGAAGCTGAGGTGAGTGGATTGCCTGAGCCCGCGGGTTTGAGACCCGCCTGGGCAACTTGATGAAACCTCATCTCTACAATAAATTTAAAAATTAGCTGGGTGTGGTAGTGTGCACCTGTCGTTCCAGCTACTTGGAAGGCTGAGGCAGAAGGACTGCCGGAGCCCAGCAGGTCGAGGCTGCGGTGGCCGGGAGTGTGCCACTGCACTCCAGTCTGGGCGACAGAGTAAGTTTCCAACTCACAATAATAATAATAATACTAATAAAATAAAATAAAAACAATCTAATTAACAGATATTTATTATGGCATGTTATGGGTCAGAATGTCCAGAAAACTTATGACTAAATGAGGTAATTTTAAAGAAATCTTTTCAATATTCTTCTTTCATCACTCCCTATATATTTAAATTTTGGAATTTTTCTCGTTAGATGAAAATTTTATTTTACAAAGAAAAGCAGAGGTTTAAATGTACATTTAGATTTAATCTGCATCTACACTTTGATAAAATCAGACATGTGAAATAGGAATCACTCCCAAGTAGGCTGGCACTTGAATGGCTGTGCTAGTTAGGATCCCACAAAGAAGCCACATGAAACTAGATACAGCTTCTACTTTGGTACTCACAGCATCAATTTCTGTGCCATCCCCATAGCCCTCATCTTTATGAAGGGTTTCCTGTTCTAAGAAAACTTGGTAGGCAACATATACCTGTTCTTTCCCACCACTGGGGAATGACTTATTAAACAAATATTGGAACTATTGCTAGGTATGAAAATGTGTGTCTCCTACACATATTTAATTTCCCTTTTCATTTTAGGGATGCCCATACAAAACAGACCCTCTGTGAAAGAATAGTCAATAACATCCAGCCGTATGGTAGGGTAGGCTTCTGAGGTTCCATTGTCTCACCTAGAAGCAAATATTGTGCCCCCCCATGACCTTGAACATGAGTGTGTTTATTGTTATTGTTGTTGTTGAACATGAATGTTAAAACCAGCAAAAGATCATCTGCTCAAATTCGTGTCAAAGAAGAACTCAGTAGACTTTGTGGGATGATGTATCTACTTCCCTTACTTTGGATTTCTTTTGTTTAAATACACTTATATTAAGTTTAAGGAAAATCGACCCTCACAACCATTAGTTTTACTACTCTTTATTGTCAGTGCCCCCAAATATCAATCAGTCTTCTCCCAAAATAGAAGCAAAGCAAATTGATGGGGTGTAGAGACCGATAGCAGGAGATAGTCATATGTAGATGAATCTATCTATAACAGCTCCTGAAAATGTTTGGGAAGTCCTAGTCACAGATATGCTCAACTGGTCCCTCAAGTCTAGCACTAAAATGGAACTATTAATTCTGGCACAATGGATTACATTAATTATTGAAGTTTCTCTCTGGTTCCACTTTTTCTCTCTTTGCTTTAAAAACTAATTGAGAGAAGGCAAGGTAGAGACAGTGGAAGGAGCAATTCAATAGTGGTTTTATGAGTATGGCAGAAAAGAATGGACATTTGAATTCCCCAGTCTCTCTAACTGTAATTGAGGTTGAGAAAACTAATCCTGGTGTTAGCTCAATGCATTCCACAAAATCAGGGATTTTAACATAAGAATGTTCTTTCAAATAGTTATTTCCAAAGCTAAATGCAAAGATCATCTGATAAACTGCTCTGGTTATTAGCTAATTAATCACAAATTAAAGCTTGGATGTTATTTGTTAGAGATTGTGTGTAAGTTGGGAGTAAAACGAATCCATGGAATCCATTTTATATATGTTATGTGTTCTGCAGAAGAGGAACCAGTTACCGAGATCTGGGTCTCTTTTGTCTGTCTCATCCCAGATTCGGTGTAGTATTCTCACAAAACAGTAATTTTTTTAAAAATGAGCAAACTAAATTTCATATTTCAAATTCACAATTAATAAGTGGTTTTTAACTATGCATTTTTAACATGTGTTTTTTATTTAATTCACACAATTATCTTATGTATGTAAATATTACACTCTCTTTTTACGGATAAGGAAATGGAGTTCAGAGGGGTAAGTACCTTGAGAGAGGCCACACAGACAAGTGAGTGACAAAAGTATTCATATGGAATTGTCCTACCACAAATCTCATGCTCTTGTGAAAATATCACCTTGCGTTTCTTAAGTAGGAAAGCCAATATAAAATGTCTTCATAATTGTAGTTTTGCCTTGCCCCAAATAATATCAAAATTATTATTTTCTGAGCATGTGTTTGTTGACCAGGAGGCAGTTAGAAATTACTTTTATAGTCCAGCAAATCATTTGATCATCCTTCTATTAGAAACGCTCACTGCTTTC
This sequence comes from Cephalopachus bancanus, assembly GCA_027257055.1. NCBI lineage: Eukaryota > Metazoa > Chordata > Mammalia > Primates > Tarsiidae > Cephalopachus > Cephalopachus bancanus. Next base: position 4,169,311 of record JAPVLO010000076.1, read on the forward strand.
TCAAACAGGAAGTACCTCCTGGCAATCTGGCATTCTCTGTCAGGAAAAGGGCCAGAGTCAATAGTTAGGAGCAAACATAGCCACCAGGATAAGCTGCCAGCAAACTATGCACCTCTGCCAAACTAAAACAAAAAATCTGTTTTGCTTGGCACATGGTTTCATAATTGCCAAACAAGTAGGAACTGCAAGATTAGTGGGCTTCACTGAACTGAAAAAAACCCACCAATGCCACTAGAACTTACATGATCAAGCTCTTGATGTGTTTATAAACTAATATCAACTTTGATTATCATAAATAAGAGGAAATATAACAAGTATGTTTGCAAATTTCATGGCTCAAGATTTGATATTCTTAAATATATTATGGTTTGCTTAGAATCATAGGCTCATGGCTGTAGTAGGAACCTTAGGACTTATAACACTGAACCCTATCATTTTACAGAAGGAAAATCCACATCCTTGAGAAGTAAAGCAGCCAAAGATCACAGCAGCATCAGAACCATATCTTGAGCCCAAATATTCTTTTTTGCCCAAAGTTATATAACTAGCTACTGAAAGAATTTGGAAGCAGACCTTAAACTATATTTTTTCTTCTCTACTTAGCTTGGTGTTTTGTTATCTCAGATAGGCATAGGGAGATAAAATAATCAAAAGAAAAATAAACAAGCTTATACACAGACAATATAATAAAATAAGTATCCTAAAAAAAAAAAAATCATCAAACGTAGCAAAATTCTGCTGTACCGCAAAAATCAAATTGAACTTATTTTCTTTTCTGTTTTCTTTTCTAGAAACTCTTAAAACCAATTTGGGTAATATCTGTTACTTCGTTTTGTCAAACTGAAATTAATGTTTATGATAATTGGCTTGAAATTGAAAACCGTCTTAGCATTTTCCCAAAGAGACCTGTGTGAAGTCAACCCAACTAGCTTTCTAAAAAGACATCTACTTTCATTCTTAATAAGAATTAGGCCATTTATAAAAATAGCAATTTTGGTATATGGCCTTAAGAGAAATTTTAACATTAACCTAATTGCATTACAAAAGTCTTACTGTCAATTCTATGTCAATTTCCAGGCAAGTAAAATTTTCTACTTTACAAGTTTGTAAGTTTTACAGCTCAACTCTATTCTACATTTTCCCTGTTGATAAAATTTAGACCAAATGAAGAATGGGGTCAAACCTAGGAAGAAAACTTCATGCAAGAGAAAAATGTCTCAGGAGAAAGAGACAACGATGAGACAAATTCCAAAAATGAATTAGCCAATGATAATCCTAAAATTATTTTTTCAGATGTTTCATAAAATCTCAGTGATGAAGACAGATTTAAAAATATTTCGTTTTACCTCAATAGCTTCGTATTGAGCAAGTGTAAAATTCTGTAAGAAAATTGGAGTGCATGAATGTTGTTAAATTATCTTTGTGAGAAAATTGATCCATATTTTAAGTTAGATTTCAGCGTCTCAAAGTGAGTTATATTTCTGCCTCCTTTAATATTTGTTGTCACTAATTTCTGTCATAAAATTTAAGAAAATATATAACTAATGAATGTTCTCATCCACAGCAAGCCAATGGAGAAACAGACACAGTGAAGTAATTTACTGAAGGGTACAAAGCCAATAAAAAAAGACCCAGCATTCCCCACACATTAGGCTAACTCCAAAACAAAGCTCTTACCTAATAATTTGTCATTTTTTTCATACTAAATTCTTATGAGTGATTGAATTTGCAAAATGACAAACTTCTACTAGACTTACTCTACGAATAAATAAGAAATGCTGACATATTCTAATGCTGCACTATCCTGAGTGAGTCTCAGTGATCCTCATAAAAATAGCTTCAGTACTCTGAAAAGTTTGCTGAAATATTTAAGTCTTCAGTAGCTGAACAGATTACTTGCCTTTCTTATCTTTATTATTTATTTATCTATTATTTTAGAATGGGGGGGTACAAGTGCATGCTTCTTACGTGGACATATTGTGTTGGGGGTTGGGTCTCAGGTGGCCCATTCCCCAAATAGTGAACATTGTAGGCAATAGGTAATTTTTGAACCCTAATGCCCCCTCCTGGCCTCTTCCCTTTTTGGTATCCCCGGTGTCCATTATTTCCATTTTTATGGTCATTTATCTCCCCCATATAAGTGATAACATGCGGTGTTTGGCTTGCCATTTTTGAATTAGTTCACTTAGGATGATTTTCTCCAGTTTTTCTTATTTTAATTAGTCTCAAGCAATTGGGAAAATAGGTAAAAGCTGAGAAAGATAAGTTAGAGAGGTTGTGAATGATATAAGTGAGCAATTATCTGAAACTCACTTTTTCAGCTACCACAAAACATATTTTTCCAAAGTTATAGACAGAACATTATTCATGTGGCACAGTTCTTGACAAAATGATTACCATGATCAACAAGTTTGAGAAATACTGATTATCCTCTGTCGCTTTTGATGATTCTCAATGCGTACTTGCACTTTTTAGGTGAAGAGCACTCTCTTTTTGCTCCAGAACCCCCTTTTGCTTTGGAATTCACACAGCCTTTTCCTTGGGGAAAGTACATTTCCTCCTGAGATGAGGATGAATGCTGCCATCTTCTGCAGTGACCCTGTCTCCTTGGCCAATTGATTGGTTGAGGGATGGGAAGCATTTTCAAGCTAGTTCAATTCTAGGAAACCACTAACTCAGCCACAGTCGTAGGTCTGGAAGTGAGCTTGTGACTCAAAATTGACAAAACAGACTCTTTTCTTGAACGTTTTCTCATTGGAAATGGAGTAAAAAGATAGCCCAATCTATTTGTTTAAGAATACATGAGTGAGAACAAATGAACTCTGTTCTTTGTTTCTGTGATAAATCACTGAGTATGATCAATTCCAAATCCATTCAAGTTGTTGCAAAGTCCATATATTTGTCCTTCTTTAGGGCTGTATAATATTCCTTCATATATATTTACCACTTTTTTTATCCAGTCCAGCTTCGATGGGCAACACGGTTGGTTTCATGTTTTTGCTATAGTGAATAGAGCTGCAACAAACATACATGTGCAGGTATCTTTTTGGTAGAATGCTTTGAGTTCCTCTGGGTATATTCCCAATAGGGAAATTGCTGGGTCATATGGAAGGTCCCCACATCTTTATAATAAAAATTAAAATTAAAAAAGAAAATAATAATAAAAAAGAATACATGATTGTGAACTAGGATCTCATGTCTCCCTTGAGGGAAGTAATTTTGAGAATGCGAGGCAATATGCAAAAGAAGAAGAGATGAAAGCCAGAGGCATGGAAGATACAGAATTCCTTCTCTGGCTCTAGTCATCTTAAGGCCAGTACAACATCAGCGCTTTCTTCAGTTGAGGTTGTTACTCCAAGTCAATATTCCCTGACTCATATACCTCAAAGGAAGTCACACTGATGCTAGACTATCACAGCAAAATTCAATGTGCCCAGTTTATGCTATTGTTTTGTTTTTTGTCTACCTACTCTTAAAAAAATACAGTGCCAGTCTGGAACAATAAATACATATTATCAAATGTAGTATGAATGGCTACCAGATACTAAGAGTTTTCTCCTAGCCATGCATTTTCTGAATTGCTTTACATACATCAGTGGTGTTCAAACTGTGATAAGCAGAGTCCCATATGTTCCATGAGGTGATAAGGTGGGGGAAGCACAGGTGCCAGAAAGAACAAAGACAAAAATCTGGTGGTCTCCTGACCCCAGGCCCATTTTTGAATAAAGCATCCTTCCACCCTGTTCAGTAGTGGTCTTTTGCATATGATTAATTCTGAAGAACGGTTATGCTCCTGAGATATGTCTGTGGACCACTGATAGACATTATCTCAATTCTCACAATAAAATCATAGAAAACATATTACTATCCCCATTTTATAGTTGAAGGAGCTAAGGTTAAAAAAAGTTAAAGAACATCCTCAAGATGACCCAGCCAGTAAAAGACAGAGACAGGATTTGAAGTTCACTTTGCGTTGCTCCAGAGCCCTTACAAGAGTAAGCTGCCCCATCATACTGTGGACTTCTATTTAGATAGGGACACCCATTGCCTACTTATTGATACTCACATTAGCCAGTTTGTTCTGTTAAAACTTAAACAAAGACCAAGCACAAACCTGTAGTCTGGCAAAATCAGATCTGACTGGATGTAGCAAGGAAGCACACATACCCCAGAGCAAATTGTGGATTATTATTCAGGTGGGAGGGAGAAGTGTCTTCTGTAGGGATTGAGTTCCTAATGAAGAATCCTGAGAATTGTAAGTAGCAGGCAAGGCACAGTGGCTCACACCTATAATCCTAGCACTTTGGGAGACTGAGATAGGAGGATCACTTGAGGCCAGGAGTTTGAGACCAGCCTAGGAAACATGGCAAGACCCTATCTTTAAAAAAAATAAAAAATAAAAATTAACTGGGCATGGTGGTGCATGTCTATAGTCCTGGCTACTCAGGAGTCTGAGACTGGAGGATTGCTTGAGCCCAGGAATTGGACAGTGAGCTATGATCGCAACACTGTACCCCAGTCTGGATGACAGAGCAAGACCCCGATTCTAACAAAAAGCAAACAGTTTTGAAAGAAAAAAAAGAAAGAAAGGTAGCAATCAGTTCTGAAGGAGTAGCTGTTTCTGAGGTGGGGATAGGAGAAGAAACAGGGCTGGAGGCTGTCGTTGGGGGGTCATCCCACTAGTAGATGGGATGGAAGAGTAAAGCAGGTCTGGGGCATCATTGGAAACAAAGCATCATTCACTCAAAGAGGAGGTCATTACGGCATTTTACAGCTGCAGCATGATCTGTGCTTTTGGCATAAACTGTGTCGTACTAATCTGAATAAAGATAAGCGGTATTTTTTTTTTCACATCTGAGCAAATTTTCACTCTTTCAGTCGCAGTGGTGTTTTTGCTTTTTCACTCCTCTCAACTTGCTGCTGTCCCAGCAGGAGTTTTATTGAACTCAGCAACTTTCAACAGCAAACATCCACTCATGAGTACCAAATACACTTGATACATATTAAGCACACCTCTAGGCAGCAAGGAATCAACCATTTTATGACACTTTCTTCCCTAAGCCCAGAGCCATTATAAGACCTTCAAAAAGAATCAAAAGTAACATCTGACCAAGACAAGTTGGAGGACCCTTGGACTTGGGAAAATAAATGCCTTCTGATGTTGTAGATTTTTAATATTCATCTCTCTGACAGAAAAATAAAAAGCTTCTGGAGGCAAAGTATTCATGGAAAGGATAATCTTCCCCTCAACTCCTTCTTATACCAGGTTTCTAGAAGTTAGAAAGATTATGCAATAGAAAGAGAATAAAATTGAAAGAAATATCAAGGGTTCCACTGCAGGTCACAATGGATTCTTTAACCATCTTATTCCTTAAACACCCTAGTTCCACTCATTTGCTATCTTTCCCACCTTATGCTTTGTAATCAGTAATACAGGGCTTACAACTGGAAGAATTTTTCAATTATTTAACATTATGGGTTGAGTACATTTTATAAACTGAGCTTAGTATTAGTTAACACAGCTGAAAATATGATTTGGATGTCATCCCTGTCCTGAAGTTGTTTACAATCTAGAGATATTAACATTTGTAAACCCAAAAAATGACACCACGAAGAGAAAATTCTAAGTCTTATGGTATCATCAGCAGTGACTAGGAAGTAGCAGTATGGACCAGATCATGGTATCCAGATTAAAGCAGGAGAGAGGAAGTTTGGGCCAACCATGGTGCTTTATGCCTGTAATCCCAGTGTTCTGGGAGGAAAAGGTGGTAGGAACACTTGGGGCCAGGAGACAACATAGCAAGACCCTGTCTCTGCAAAAAAACTTAGTTAGACATAGGTGATATGTACCTGTAGTCCTTGCTGCTTGTGAGGCTAGGCGGTAGGGTCACTTGAACCCAGGATTTCAAGGCGGCAATAAGCTATGATCACGCCACTGTACTCTAGCCTGGGAGATGGAGTAATATCCTGTTCCTATAAAAATAAAATTTAAAAAAATGAGATTTATTTTACAAAAATGAGTAGGGCAGTTCTCTACTTATCAAAAGGATGCAGTGTTGCTCAACTCTTAATTGAAATTTCTGTTTTCAGTATGTATCTCCTTGTAGTGTAGCATAAATTCTTCTGAAGAAAATACTAAATCTAGCAGTTTAAGTAAAAAAAACAAGCAAATCCAGTAGAAAGATAATAGTCCTCTAAAATTGATTTTACATTTAGTTTAAGAGGGAAAAATGTTTCACAAGATCAGTGATTTATTTGTGCTTAACATTCATCAGATATGTGCAAAGCAAAATATATGTTTACTATATACCATGTATTAGAATTATGCTTGATGGCTGTATTAAAATATATACTGTATGTTGTTAGATATGAAACCAGTATATGTTGAAAAAACCTTCAAGAATATATGGATCCCACATGGAAAATGACTTTAAATAGTACTGCAGTTAGATCTCTAATTTCTGCTTGGAATGTGAAAGAGAATTGAAGATGAAGACCACAATTACATAAGCTTAAGCCATTAGTGAAATTAAATATAACACACGTAAACATGAAGAGTTTATTTTAAATAAATCAAATATCCTGATGTCAAAGCCACAAATTATGAAATTGTATTTGGTTTTCATACTAACACCAAAACTTCAAAATGGCATCCACAATTGACTAAACTTCTTTCTGCGGCCACAGTTTGTACCGTGCCAACCCACATATTCAGGCAAGTACATAAATGTGGACCCATCACTGATGTAATTTGTGGTCAGAGCATTGTAGAGACCATGCAGTCATCCTCAGTCAAAGGTTTTCAGCACAGATCATTTTAATTAGGTCAAACACTGAAAATTGAATGTTCTACTGTGTGAGTGAAGTTTGTTATTGGTCATCTTATTGGAATAAAATAGTGTGTGGGCTGTGGCATATTTTTAAAAATGTGTAAAAAAGTAGAGGTAAAAAAAAAAAAACTACAAGAAAACAAAAACCTCTTTGAGACAGCTTAGGTGGTAGCAGTGTTTTCCCATATGGCATTTATTTTCTTTCTGTGCCCTTGCCTTGACACTTTAAGTGCAGGGTACACTGTCTACATGCATTTCTAAAATTGGTCCCTTTCCAAAGTTATCTGCAGGATCATGGGAGAGAGGTCAAAAGAGCATGGCCTTTGCAGTTGGACCTGTCTGAGTTCTAATCCTGTCTCTGGCCCCTACTGACTGTTGGCCTTAAGCAAGTCATTTTACCTTACTCTGAGTTACAAAATCTGTAAGATTGAGATAATTAGACCTACCATTGTAGGTCATTGCATCAAGTCATTATATATATAAGGAGTCAACACAGAATCTGCCTTGTAGCTGTAGAACCGTAAATGGCAGCTATCATAGTCGTGATTAGTGCTATCAAATATGTTATTGATAGTGCTATTATGAAACAACTGCATTAATGTGGCTTTAGCAGCTACTTGAATGCTATTTACATTTCCCTTGCTATCTACACTCACTTTTTGACCTTTACTGTCCTGTTCATTTCCAAGAACCACTTCTCTGTATCTGATAATTTTCCTCTTATATTTCCACATAGCATGAAACGCAGCTACCAGGGCGATAGTGGAAGACAGGCATGCGGATAGACATGATTATCTTCCACCTTATAGGGAACATGAATGTGCTCTTAATGACCCTAGAGTCAGGAGAAATGCCCTAAATATCCCTGAGTATGAAAGTTCTATTCCAAGAAATGGGCTGGTTTAGGCCACTTTGAATATGGTAGATAATAATAACCTAAAATTACAAATTTAGAAAATCAATTTCCAAAAATATATTGTAGTTGGAAGCCATTTACTACATCTGTTTAGCCCTTTTAGCCCACATTATACTTTTTTGAGAATTCTGGTATGGACCTATAAACTTACTTGACTACAGGAATAGCCCTTCTGGGTGGCACCCGAGATGTAATGTAAGGCCATAGCATATTTGCATAATTTTCACTTTTCATTCATAGTATAATATCTCTCCCAGGCACCATGGCTCATATCTATAATCCCAGCACTTTGGGAGGCAGAGGCAAGAGGGTTGCCTGAGCCCAGGTTTTCGAGATCAGCCTGAGCAACATGGTGAGACCTCGTCTCTACAATAAATCAAAAAATCAGCCGGGCATGGTGGCACATGCCTGTGGTTCCAGCTACATGGAAGGCTGAGGTGGAAGGATCACCTGAGTTCAGCAGATCAAGGCTGTGGTGGTTGTGAGCCTGCCACTGCACTCCAGCCTGGGTGATAGAGTGAGACTCCAATTCAAAACAAAAAACCAAAAAAAACCACAGTATAATATCTCAAGGCATTGTTCTTTCTTTAGATAAAAATTGAAGATTATTTGATGTTATCAGAAATACAACCCTTAAATTATTGTTTGTACATGATTAAATATCTTTAAACCATTAAGATATAAAATTTTGCAAGATATATTCAGTACACCTATAATGTCATTATCGCAGGAAATAGTGTTAGTATTTTTACTACATCTCTTCATCTGATTTTTTAAAAGCTCACAATTTTTATTTTTAATTATTCATATCATTTTCTTGACCTTTTGCCTTCTGGTAGGAATTTGAGACTACTGGATCATAGGAACAACATAAAATTTTGTGATTGTATTGTTTTATTTTTAGATTTGAAAAAGTAGTTTATTTAGAAAGTAAATTAGAGAGAGCAAGAGAGAGAAAGAAAGAGGAGATTCACCTCCCCAAGGCAGGGGAGGGGATGGTATTATTTAAAATGATTAATTTAAACATGTGTAAACAGCTCATATGGTCTCACACACAAAATTCTTGATCAAAAACTTTTGTTTTTCTTACATCATTTAAGAACAAGAGAATCCGTTTTGTAAAAGGAAGCATTTGGTTTTTTCAGGGCTACACAATTGTGCCTTCTGCAATGCAGACTAAATGAGCAATAATGACTCTTATCAACGAAATAATATACATGCTTTTGGTTTATTTTGTAGGTGCATCCACCCCATCTCCAAGTCTTCTCGGCTTACTGCTGCCTGCCCTTGGCATCCTTGTCTACTTGGAATTCTGAATGTGATGTGACAGCTGCTGTTCCTATCTCAGCTCAAAGACCACCCCTCATCCCTGGGATGACTACAACTCCTTCCAATTTCTGCGGCTCGATCCTAAGCAAAACAAATTATTCTTTAACAAACTATCCAACTGATTTAGACCACACATTATGACTGAGGCATTCGGGAACCCCTTCGTCCAAAAGAATAAACTTTTAAATGGATATAAATGATTTTTAACTCGTTCCAATATGCCTTATAAACCACTTAACCTGATTCTGTGACAGTTGCATGATTTAAACCAATGGAACAAGTTACAGTGTTCAATTCCATACTATAGGCTGTAGAGTGAAAGTCAAATCACCATACACAGGTGCTTTAAATTTAATAAGTTGTGAAATATAATAGAGGTTGAAATGTTGGTTGTATGTGGTAAATGTAAGAGTAATACAGTCTCTTGTACTATTCTCGCTGTTTTGGGTCCTGCATATTTTAGAATGGCCCCTATCATTCATGACATTTTGAGTTTGAAAAGAAAAAAAGTATAATTGAAACCTTTTGACATAAATTCCAATCATTTTCCTGAATGAGTTGAAATATTTTGAATACTTAAAACCAAATTCCAGAACTTATTATCTGTATTCTTATTTTCAAAGTAATTTTCTAAGTATTTGATTTTTAGAATCAGTAATACTTTTCAGTTAGTTTTTTTAATAGTAAAGTTAACCTACCACATGAAGTTTTTTTTTACTTTTCTAGTCTACTCTGAAGTTTATGTTTTTCTGATCATCAATTTCAAACCTCAAATATCACAGCTCTTATCTAGAATATCATGATATTGCTATATTTGTTCATATGTGGGATGATGAATTTTGAAAAGTAGAGTGCTTCTTTTTATTGAGATGTGACAGTCTTTACACAGTTAGGAATAAATGACAGTTAGGTGAATATCAGAATTACCTAATAATATTCCAGTGTCTTTGTTTTTGTGTTTCATTCCTAAGTATAACCTTTCTGTATTGAAAGTATGGGATCAAGAAATCACCCATAGGTTGGAAAAGCTACATCATTTTTCTTTTTCTTTTTTAATTTAGTTTTAAGATCATTTCCCACTTCAATGCAATACTGAAAACTGGCTAAAAATACCAAATCAATATGTTTGAAGAGTATGCAAAACTGGAAGGCAAGGAGGAGGCAAATAATGTGTCTTTCCAATGGTGTCTCCCAAGTGTCGGTGCTTTGGGTTTTTATAAGTCGTGAAAAGGAAGATGCACATTTCTTCATTCTCCATGGTGTGCATGGAAATGTGATTGAGTGTGGATGCAAAAGAAATCAAGTAATAAAGAATTAGCTGGCTTGTGAAATAGTGCAATGTTGGATGCTTCAAGAGGTATAATCCTATTTTATTAGCACAACCTTGCTAGCTAATTAGAGATAGAGTTTATCTTTTTAGAAAGGATACCTTATAGGTCCATAAAAAAATATTTACAGGAAGCAAAATAGATCTATTACTACTTTATCCCCCTTTCTTTAATTTGTATAATTTTTGTACTATATGTGTGTAAATGTTTAGAGCCTTCATTATGAAAATATCAATAAATATGTCATTAGTTTACATTTAACTCTTTGTTATAAATGAAACTTTTTAAAATAAGTGAAATGGATGATTTCCCAGTGGAAGTATGTCAACAATCTTAAGATCATTGCCAGATTTCATAAAATATTTAATTATTTGAAAAAGAAACAAAATGTCTTCATACTTTAGGGAAACAAATACTCTGTGAGTCTTCTGTACAAATGTTTGTGTTTTCATTGTCATACTTTGGGGTTTTCCTTTTGCAATGTGACCCATGTTGGGAATTTTTATATAATCAACAACAACTACATCTTTTGCCAAATGCATGCTTGCCTTTTATTTTCTAATATATGGTAATAACAAGCAAAACAGGTTAGATTTTGCATGAAATGGTTCTGAAAGGAAAGAAGAAAACAGACTCTGGAAGTTGTTTAGTTTTACATTTCTAACAGAAAGAAAGTAGATTAAAATTTTCTCATATACTAATAACTCAAGCTTTTCATTTTCTCATACAGTTGTACAAATTTAACTGGGACCATCAGTTTTAAACTGTTGTCGAACTAACTAATGTATCAACTGCTTAAGACACAAGGTTCTTAATTAAACTTTATATAGCTATAGATACATCTGTTGTTTCTTTGTATTTCAGGAAAGGTGATAGTAGTTTTATTTGATACTGATAAATATTGAATTGATTTTTTAGTTATTTTTTATCAGTTTTTCAATGGAGTAGTATAGGACTGTGCTTTGTCCTTTTTATGAATGAAAACAAATTATAAAGAAATAAATGTCTTACTGTTACCCAAGAAAGAATAACTGTCCTTTCAATTTACCTAAAGTTTCAGTTAATTTTTGGAAGGTTTTCATTATAAGTTCAATAGCAGAGAATAATATTACTGGTTAAGCAACAATTTAATGTTTGAAGGGTATTACAAAATGTACATATGTAGGCCAGGTACAGTGACTCACACCTGTAACCTCAGCATTTTGGGAGATTGAGGTGGGAGGATTGCTTGAGACCAGGAGTTTAATACTAGCCTAGACGAAATAGGGAGACCTTGTTTCTACAAAAATTTTTCAGAATTAGCTGGGCATGGCACCATGCGCTTGTAGTCCCAGCTACTTGGTAGGCTGAGGTGGGAGAATCGCCTGGGCCAGGAGGTAGAGGCTGCAGTGAGCCATGATGGGGCCATTGTTGCATTCTGGGCAGAGTGCAACCCTAACAAAAAAAGAAGAAGAAAAGAAAAAAGTGCACACATAAAAACATACACACACAGAGGCATTATTACGTTGAAATGAGATCACCTGGTAGATAAATTTAACTTATGAAGATACTGGTGACCATCACTCAGACTAAAGCTAGACACTTAAGGCAAAAGCTGCTAGGTGGTGAGAAAATGACTGTTTAACGGTGAATGAACTGAGACTCTAATAGAAAAATTTGCATAAAAGTTTGAATCTGCAGGCAGGAGTCTGCTACAAGTAAAGCCTTTTAGTCCTGAGACAAACTGGGCACAGAAATCTAAATCCCAGGGCTTCTGGTGATCTGCCTTCCCATTTTCTCCTGCGTTCTGATTGATTTAGTGTTGCCATTCTGACCTACCTTCCTGTTTCATAGGCCTGTTTCACCCTGGGTCCTGGTTGTCCTTTTTGGGCCATGCCTCTGTTTCTGACCCTAAGTATTAGATGACTTCCATTCCAATATTGTGCATTTGGTATTTGACCTTCAACTGACTACAGCTCAGATTCTCCAGGCTTTGGGAGATCAAAGCTGCTTTCTGTGAGCTTCATGTTAGTGGTTCTCAAACCTGTTTGCCAGTTGGTATCACCTGGAGAATTTGAAAAACTAAATGAATTCCCTAGAACCAGTCCAGATTTATCAGATCAGAATCTGAGGGGTGAGCTATATTTTGGGGGTGCTGTTCAGAAGTATCTAATAGAAAGTCAGGCTTGAGAATCAGATTTTCATGATTACTACAAGCTAGATTTACTGACAGTTTTAACTGAATCAACAATATATTTCAACAACAGGTAAACATAATTTAGATATCTCCTAAGAAAAAAAATCAATTTTCTTGGCTTACCTAAAATGCTGATTTGCTTAGACAGTTCTTATCATTTGTCCTGCATTTCAGCATCAAAATACTACACACTTTTTACTGACAAAAATATTCCCTAATTTGTTTGTATCTGAAATTCAAATAGCAGGCTAAAATTCACCTCAGAAGACTTCTTCTCTAAAGTAATGTGGACTTTTCTTATTTGTTCTTTTTATTTTTTATTCCTGATACTTGGAAAGTCAATTAAATATTATTACTTAATTCCCTGAGTCTATAATCTTCTAGAAGTTGCTAATTTAAAAGACAGATGAAAGGTTTCTCCTTCTAAACTTCTATATGTGTTTTGTCAGAATAGAAACATGGTGGTTTTGAATGAATTAACATAAAATTAGTTTATGGGGGTTAACACTAGGTTTCAGTGTTGTTCATAATATTTCAAAAACAAGTTTCACTTTTCAGTTACTCAAAGTAAATTTGACATTTGGGGTAATACATATTTGTACCTACAATTTCATTGCTAATTTGACTCTAGAATTCAGTCAGGCTCATCAGAAAGCAAAATTGGGAAGTGAAAAAACTTAGTCCTCATCTTTCTATCTCCTCATGCAGGCTCATTTGCTTTGATGGATGCAGCTTTGAAAGTAAAGCCAAATACCTTTGTATTTTCTTATAATCATTTCCTAGAGCTGCAGTAAAAATGACCTCAAACTCTAAGAGGCTTACAACAACAGAGGCGTATTTTCTCGTAGTTCTGGAAGCCTGAAGTCTGGAATCAAGATGTCAGCCTGCCTTCTGAGGAGACTCAGAATCTGTCCATGCCTTGCTCTCCTGGCTTCTCCTGGTTGCAGGCAGTGCTTGGTGTACTTTGCTTGCTGCTTGCTCCAATCCCTGCCTCCTGTCGTAAGGCATTTTTCCCTGTGTCTTTGTGTCCAAATTTCTGTTTTTTAATAAGGACACCAAACACTGGATTAGGTGTCACTCTCAACCAGTGGAATCTCAACTTAATTTGATTATATCTACAAAGACTTTTTTCCAGGATAAGGACACATTCACGGGGTCTGGGTAGACAGATATTTTGATTCAATTCAGTATAGTTTTCATTTCTTCTTTAAAACTGGAATATGCGCTAATGCAGACATGATTGAAATGCTGCTTTAAGCATCTCTTTAGAAAGCATTTATGGTGATAATGTGCAATATGGATGAATTTCAAATGCATTATGCTAAGTGAAAAGGAGCCAGATGCTAAGTGAAAAGAAGCCAGGGTTCATTTATATGACATTCTGGAAAAGGCAGAACACTAAGGACAGAAAATAGGTCATTGGTTGAGAGGGGAGGTGAAGAGTCTCACTTCACAGGTGAAGTATGAGGGAGCTCTTGAGGTGATGGAACTGGGCGTGGTGACTCAACTCTATGCATTTTTCAAAACTCACAGAAGTGTGCACCAAAAGGGTGTTTTACTGAGCATCAAAAAAATAAAACAAAATAAAATGCAGTTTTAAAAAAAAATCATCAGCTTTGGACAGACCTGTGGTAATATTTTAATGCTCCCTGCTATTACCTGTGAAATCTTGGAAAAGAAACGTAACATTCTGAGACTGTTTTTTCTTCTGTGAAACAGGGATAACACTCCTCATTCATTCAGAATTATTTCAGTTGCAAGTGACAGACACTCGACTTGAATAAACATAAGGGGAACAAAAGATTTTATTGACTCCAGTAATGGAATGTGTAAGATGGGATAGATGTAACAGCTTCAGTGATCCTCTCCGGGGATGATCTCCCCATCCTCCATCCACAGCTTCTGTGTCTCTGGCAGTCTTTCTCTGTGTGGCAGGAATCAGGGGTGTTGACAGTTCCAGGCCTACATCCTCCTGATTAGTGGTCCCAAAGAAATAGAACCTCTCTCATTCTGACTGAGCTCATATAGCAGATCTCAGAAGACTCAGATTATCCCCAAGAGTTTGGTGTATTTTACTTACCCATCCTCGGTAAATATTTACCCACCCTTCTGGGTAGTTGGAAAGAGGCAAAAACAGTGTAATAGCAATTCCTACCAGGACCACATGGAGTGGAGAAGGGATGGTTTCCCCCAAAAGAGATATCAGGTGCCTGCTGACACTGAGACCCTCCTTTTATTTATTTATTTTATTTTTTTATTTTTTTGAGTTGGAGTCTCACTCTGTCGCCCAGTCTGGAGTGCAGTGGCCGCTCTCGGCCACCGCAGCCTCGATCTGCTGGCCTCTGGCCATCCTTCCGCCTCAGCCTTCCAAGTAGTAGTAGCTGGAACTACAGGCGCACGCTACCACGCCCAGCTAATTTTTTGGTTTATTGTAGAAATGAGGTCTCGCTGCCCAGGCGGGTCTCAAACCCACGGGCTCAGGCAATCCACTCACCTCAGCCTCCCAAAGGCGCGGGATTACAGGCTGAGCCACCGAGCCTGGCTGAGACCCTCCTTTTAAATGTGCGCTATCTCCATTGAAGAGGGGAAACCATTGTCAATCAGATTCAATAAGCCTGTTTTCATTATTTCTAAGAAAGCACAGCATGAATATTTCGCTATAATGCATGTTTCCAAGGGACTTTGAAACTTCATTAGACAAGCTTATCTACATACACAACCATTCTAATTAATTACAGGGGTGATATGTGTCATATCACAGTGTTGAAAAGACACACAGCATAGTAAGTGAACTATGTTAGTTGTTTATTGCCAAATCACAACCATAAAACCTCAGTGGTATATCACAACTAACAATTGCTCACACATCTGGGCAGCAGTGAGACAGATATGTGACTCTGTTCATCTGAGCTGGGCCCCATCACGTGTTTGGGAGGTGGTTGTCTGTCAGCTGTTCTAGGCTACCTTTAGATGGAGCCTTTAGGGTAACTTGGCTCTGTTACACTTTTCTCCCACCCTCCAGCAGGCTAGACCTGGCATGCTCTCATAGCAATGGCAGAGGTGCAAGAAAGCAAGTGGAAACATGTGATGACGCTCTCAAGCCTTTGCTTGTCTCATGCTTGCTGATATCCTAGTGACCAAATGAAGTCATATTATATACCCAGAGCCAAGGGGCAGGGCAGGTCAACAACATGTGTGAGTGGGCACTTTAAAGTTATAGCAAAGGGTGTGGCTATAGGGAGTGTTGAAGATTTGGAGCTAAATGATCCAATCTACCACAGAGACGTAGCAAATCCCATTGGATCTAAGAGACCATCAATTTAATCACATAGGAAAAAATACTCCTAAACCTACAGCGCAATGTTTGCTTATCATATAGAATTTTTGTTTTATTCCTAATGAAACATCTTTCTCTTTGGACATAGGTTTTTATGATTTGTTGTCTTTATGCATAGAAAAAAATCAACTATGAGAAAAGTAAATTGTATAAGGTAGACCTAAAATTTTCCACATTCAGAATATCACTCTTCTAAATCATTTTTAAACTCTGAGTAGTTGATGTTTGTATTTTGCTATGAAATGTTATCGTTTGACAGTGTATATAGCATTTCTTAAAAGGATGCTCCAATTTTCTTTCAAGCTACCAATGCCCATTCTGCCAGTATTTTCTCAATCTTAACACATCAACAGAAAGTTTTTGTGGCCATTCAAAAAGACTATGTCCACAAATTTCAAGAGATAGAACCTAATTTGCATTCCTTTGAGGGTGTGCTGACTTTCATGACTCACTTCTAGAGGATGGAATAAAGTAAAAGTGACAGTAGAGGACTTTAGCAATTAGGTGTTATCCCCATCTTTGTCATTTTCTCTCTCTTGGATCAATGGTTCTGGGAGAAGACAGTTGCCATGTTCTGAGGGTGTTCAGTCAACCCTATAGAGATGCCACAGGGTGAGGAACTGAGGCCTCTTGACAATGCCCCATGAGTGAGCCATCTTTCAAGCATATCGCCCATTCTCAGTCAAACCTTCAGACGACCACAACCACAGCTAAAAGCCTAACTGAATTTTAATGAAAGACTCTATGAGACAGAAACACCCAACCAATTAGCTCCCAGATTCATGACCCTTAGAAACCAAGTGAGATAGATAATAAATATTTGTTGTTTTAAGTCATTACATTTTGAAGTAATTTGTTATATAGTAATAGATTAACTATACAATGAGTGTACAATGAAGATTCTTAAGGGACTTCATGACAAAAATTTTAAGCAAATTAAGTTGTCTGATCTGGCCAAAAGAAATAGCAAATATATCTCTATATGTCCAGCTATTCTATTGTCATGAATTTCTGTATACTGTGATGTTTTGATTTCAATAATGAATTAGAAGACATTGTAAAAGCAATCAAACTCAACATATATTATCCCCAAAATACTTCCAAATCAACTGAAGTAATGCTAATACAAACAACTATGACTAAGGTCATTTATGTGCAGGCAAGGACAATTATTTCATAGTTATCTCCTGGCTAAGAGCAATTGAAGGCTATCATTGATTGTAAGATGCATCCTATTTTAAGAGACGTTAACATATTAAAATTTGTGTACTAGAAATATGGTATTTAACAACTTTTATAGACACTTGCAGCTTCTATGACTAAATTTAGGATAAAGAAAATAAAAGTTATACTTAAGTTAGTTTGTTGAATGATATTTGTTTGGTTCACTGGGCATGAAAGACCACAGCTTGGCTGCCTGAGATCCCAGAAATGAGCTAAGATGAGCATGGTTGTCCAGGAAAATGGTTTCCACCTTTACATCTACCACAAAGGCAATAGCTCAGAGTTCTATCTGACTCAGCTGTGTTACCGTTTCTTTTCATCTTTACTGAGTACCTCAAGGCCTTGCATGTAAGGGTCTCAATACATATACAGTGAATGGATTGTTGAATAAAAAATCAAGTTTTCAGATAATCAGCACTTCAGCATATTTTCCTAGAAATATTTCTCTATTACTTGACTGATAATGTGCTTACTTCACATATTCTAATATTACGCGGGCTCTTTAATAAAAGAAAACAATCAGCTTTTGATGATGCTGTATTTACAGGTCTGAGTTTGTAAAAACTTGTGGGTGAAGAATAGGTTCAGTGAAGGGTCATCACTAAAGAGGAAGAGATTTATCTACACTTTTACCCTCAGGGCCTAGTCAGTAACTCATTCTCTGAGTATTGTTTCTGTAACATTTTATTTCTAAATATTTGTACCCAGAGAACACAGAATCAGACTGACACTATCACTAATACTCTGCAATTTGTGGCACACACACATGCACTATGCACATCTCATATTTATCTATGTATTTATTCATATATTTTATTATATGTGTCTTTACTTAACTCCAATTCCATATCCCACCATGCCTACACTGGCATGTATTAGGTGTTTTCCCTTCAATTCATCTTTTTCATTTTATGTATATGCTATTATGTGAATAATAAATAGAATATTTATATTTGGCTTTATTTGCATAAATTTAATTTTCCCGCATATTTTATTGTTTTCTACTTCTTTCAATTAACATTTTTTGTGATTTATGTATGTTGTTCTATGGAAGTAAGTTTATTTCTCTGGCTAACTTTATTGCATTTCATGTCTTCATTCCCATTCTGTTTTGAAAGCTCCCCACTAGAGGCAGCAAACGTTTTACAGCAAATGTTTCTTTGCATACTTCTTTGTATACTTCTGTGGAAATTTTTCTGGGATATATATTCTGTAATAGAGTTACTAGATTATGATACCTGTGTATATCATACTATTTTATCATGCATATTCATTCATTCAACAAGGTACTTCTCCTAGTGTTGAATATATACAAATGAGCCAAATAAAGTCACATCAATTTGAAAAAGATGACTTCACTTTTTACTTCTTCCAACACTTGAGGATTTCTACTTCTTCATGTGAAGGTGATATTATATATAGATAAAGTTTTAGCCAATATGACTGTGTATAGTGTATTTTGATTTACATTTCTCTGATTACTAAGTATGCTAAGCAATTCATCATATGATTATTATGCTTGTATTTTTTCTTCTGTGAATTGCCTGTTCATATCAAAACATTCTAATGTTCCATAGAAACCTTAATGATGTACTACCATGTAAGCATGCAATTTAACTTAAGGATATATATGATGAAAAAAATGTGTGCAACATGTACTAAAGTGTTCATGCTAGCATTGTTCATAATAGCTCAATTTTAAAATCCACTTGAATGCCCATCAATAACAGCTTAGATGAATTCACTATCATATAGTGCTGGTCAGTGTTCTCCAGACAAACAGAACCAGTAAGATAGATGACAGATCAATAGATGATAGATAGATAGATAGATAGATAGATAGATAGATAGATAGATAGATAGATGCATAATGTATTGTGAGAGATTGACTGTGAAGTCCCACTACCTGCTATCTGCAAGCTGGAAACATAGGAAAGCCAGTGGTATAATTCCAGCTCTAGTGCAAAAGTTGTAGAGCCAGGAGTGCCGATGTCAGTGGCGGAAAGAAATAGATGTCCCAGCTCAATAGAGAGAGTAAATTCACCCTTTCTCCATCTTTTTTATTCTATTCAAGCCTTTGATAGATTGAATGATGTCTATCCAGGTTGGTGAAGGTGGATCTTCTTTACTTAGTCTACTGACTTAAATGCTCATCTAAAACACCCCCACAGTCACACCCAGAAAGAATGTTTTACCAACTACCTGGGCATCTTTTAGCCCAGTCAAACTGACACCATAAAATTAACCATGATAGGTATTTTTAGATAATGAAATATTATATAGTAATTAATATAAATGTTATTGCTACATTTGACAAGAATGAATCTCACATGCATAGATTAAATGAAGAAGCCAAGACAAAAGACTACATGCTATAAAATCATCTTTTAAAAAGTTCAAGCACAGCAATTGTCCTGGTTTTATCATTATGCATTGTATTCATGTATCAAAATATCATGTGTACTCCCAAAATATGTACAGTTATTAGGTATCAAAAGAAGTTCAAGATAGAAAAAAACTGATTGATTTTATTGGAAGTCAGGACATAGGTTATTTTGGGGAAGATGGGTGAGGGTAGTGACTGTTGGGGAGTCTAATGAGACTTCTGGGAGATGATTTTTCCTGACCTTGCTGGTAATTGCACTGTGTGAAAACCTATTAAGCTGTACACTTATGAATGGGCACTTTTAAATATCCATATATGCTTCAGTAAAAAATTAAAGTCTGGGTGCAATGACTCACATCTGTAATCCTAATGCTTTGGGGGGCCAAAGTGAGAGAATTGCTTGAAGTCAGGAGTTTGAGATCAGCCTGGGCTACATAGTGAGACTCTGCCTCTAAAAAAACTTTAAAAAATTAGCTGGGCATGGTGGTGCACACCTGTAGTCCTAGCCACTCTGGAGGCTGAGGTGGGAGGATTGTTTGAGCCCAATAGTTCAAGACAGCACTGAGCTATAATCATGCTACTGTACTCCACTCCAGCCTGGGGAACAGAAGGAGACCCTGTAATTAAAAAAAGAAAGAAATTAAAAATCCAATAAACTTATTTCTGCATAACTTTACATTTCTAATTATATTCCAAAATGCAATTGTTAGGATAGGGAGTGTGATTATTTATTACACATATCTCCCATAAAAACTTATAATATTTATTATTCTTGATCAACAAGAAATACAGATGACTAAAGAACAAATTATAAGTAAATATAATAGGTCCTACCGTAGGGAAAATTTAAGATGCTATAATCACAGAGTGGGCTTGGCAGTAGCAGTCTAGGAGTCAAGAGAAATTTCTCAGAGGGAAAAATGGTTACTTGACTACCTGGAAAGAAAGCAAGACTGCGTATAACACAAGGAACAATGAGAAGAATGTACTCAGTAAAAAGAAAGGCACTGTGAATGGATCAAATAGAGATGACTACTGGGTTTAGAAGTTGAAAAAAGGACAATATGGCTAGAGTATGAGAATTGAGGCTAGAGTGGTAAAAAGAGTTGTACTGTGAAGACCCTGTAAGTCCCACTAAGGAAACTGTGCTTTATCAAACGTGAAACAGGCAACACTGTAGGGTAAACAAACTGTGGAATGATAAGGTTTGCCTATTAGGCCTAATTCAGACTAAAATGTAAAGAGTGGCTTGAAAATGAGCACTGTTGAAGTCAGGGAAGCAAATCTAGAAACAAATGGTCTCAGTAATCCAGGTGAGAAAGGGTGGTGGGCTGAAATCCTCTTATGGTGAAGGAAAATTTATTTTTATTCTAAAGAAATAGGGTACAACTCAGGGTTAGGTACATAAGTTGTCATTGTACAGGTGAAGTTTGAGTGAAGGAAAATTTTAAAAATGGATAGTCATTAGAGATATTTAATAGTCACATAAAAGAGTTCATGAATAGATGGGATATGGTGAGTAGAAGACACGAATAAAAGCTGAGTATAATCATTGGTTTCAGATTTGAATTTTTTTTTAAAGTAACCAATACTCTAAACTGACTTTAGGAATGATTTTGAGTGGCTTTAAACATTTGCACTGAATTTTCATAAGTATGACATATAAATTGTGCCTATACTGTTAACAGCCATGACTAGAAAAAAATAGACTATCTAAAAGACAGCTTAATGTGTGTTAGTCTGCTAAAGTAAAAATCTGAAATATTTTATTGTAGTTAAAAGGATTTCCTTAGGTAAGCAGAAATATATCAGATTGCTCAAAAATTTCTGCCTGTAAGTTTCCATGATTTATAAATGATGAGATGCCATTTTCCTTTTGAGAACATGGTCATATAGATATATCAAAAAGGGATAAATTAACATTTCCCTCCTCATTTACTGCTGTTCTCAGAAACATTGACTGACTGGTGACATAGTTCCCATTTCCAAAGCCAATTATTGGGGAGAAAACTGCTGGTATTGAGTGCTTTGCAAATTGCCAAACAGACCATCTGTCTGATGAATTTTAGATTTCTATATAATTATCTTTTTTAACTTCACAAAATGCCCTTTAAACCTGAGGAATGCTTAACTGAAACCAAACAAATAAACCAAACATTGACAAGCTATCCATGTTGACTTAAATTGTTATTATTAAAATGTTATTTAAACATATACAACATGAAATCAGTTATAAAATTATTGTTCCTGTAACTCATACCAAAGCAAATAAAGAAAAATAAAACAAAGTTACAAGGCTGTGACATTCAAATTAATAATTGATGTTGTTTTGCTCAAATTTATTTGCTGTCCACAGTCCCATACTAGATAATTTCTCCCACTCTATTTTTCTGTCCTAAATTTTGTCAGGCTGTGTTGACATTTGGGCATCATTTAGTGCAAAACCATCATTTACCATTAAATTCCCATCTGTTTCTTTCTTGTTATCCAGAGACAATAAAACAGTACTACTTGGCACCAATGAAACTATAAACACAAACTTTAGGAAATACAGGAAATATTTAATTACCCCATGGTAATCCTGAAGATTCAGAAAATGCCTATATTATTTTTTAAGATACCATCCAAAAATAATCATCAAATAATCAAAAATGTTAAATTTTCCTTGAGAACTTTCAGAATTGTAGGAAGAACTTTCTTAAACCAGAACCAACTTGAGGAACACTGGATTAAGTTCTCAATTGGCAAGAATCAAGATGCAAATATTATTTCTAAAGAATAACACAGGTAATTTTTTCATGCCTTAGCTTGAAATCATTTGAGAAGGACAGGGCCTTGAAGAAAAGGAGACAGCACTCTGGCATAAGTTCCAGGGTTAGGAAATGGTCAGTACTTAAAGCATTTGTATTGATGGTATGAAGCTTTCAGAAGGTACTAGAAAACACTAGGTGTCAGAGTCCAAAGTGGTGGTCATCCAGAGTAATGACTGGAATTTTAAAAGTCTATGGAAGAATGTAAAGCATAATGTGAATTTTTTTTAAAGTTCATGACATTAGTATACGTTATAGATGCAGTTACACTATTCAATTCCATTTATGCTTTTGTAGAATTGAAGTACTCAGCAAAGTAAACAGGCAGACTTTGAAAATGACAACATTAGTCCCCAAGGGATTGTTTACCCTGCTAAGGCACACAAGCTATCAGAAGAGATTTACTGATTGGCATTTTTGGCATATGAGACGCTATTGATTCTGTATGATCATAGCTTCCTCCCTTTTGAACAGAAATATTTGTCTTTTGCAAAAGTGATCCTATTATTGATTGACAGGAATGACAATTTCAGAAATGGAATCATCTAAGCAATCCAGTTTTGTGCGGACTTTACCACTTGAAAGTCTTGTGAAACACAGCAGTTCTTTGAAAAAGTAATTTACTGGAAGTCAAACAACAGAGCTGAATCCCAGATCTAGACATATTGAGCTAGCTATGCGATCCTTGGGGATGTCAGTTTTGTTCACAACAATAGGAGGGAGTTTGCATAAATAATCACTGGCTCAACCTCTGTACCATTAAATCAGCAGAAAGAGAAATTTTCTCCAATTTCGCACCAAAAAGTTCTATAATATTAACAATATGAAACAAAAAGAGAAATAAATTACATCTTCCATCAATTATTCACTTAGATCTCACACCTATCATATAAAAAAGTATTTCCATCTCACCCCACATAGGTGCTTGGTCCTAAGGGCCTTTGAGTTAAGTCCTGACAGACAGGTGGTCTACTTCTGTGCTTTCCTTGCAGGAAGGAAGAAAAACACCATATTTTTCATAATACTGCTTTCATTATCTCAATCTCTGAGAAAAAGAAAAATCATTCTTTTTTTCTTACTACCATGCCCAGGAAAAGAACCTACTCCTAGAACCTTACAGTGAATTTGTTTTACTACTTATTTAGCACAATCAAGCCCTCTTTAGCCAGAGAAATGGTGCCTCTAGGTCACCCCAGAACTATACAAAATCATGATTCATTCATGATAAAATAAATAATGTTACCTAGTCAAGATCTGGAAATGTTTTCTTACTGAGAATCCATTTTTTTGTTCTTGTTTCACTTTTTTTCCTTTCTTGTCCTACTCCTTTTGTTGTTATTGTTGTTTGACTTCTGATGAACATAACCATGTTTTTCCTAGTGATGAATCTTCAAGGCAAGCACTCTGTTCTCTGGCACTCAGGAAAGCTCTGTCTGGGTGGCCCCTTCTATAAGGCATAAAATGCCATGTGGGTGGGCAACCCAGAATCAAAGAGCTGCCTCAGACATCTGTCCCCATTATAACCACAGGAAGCCTTTTGATGTCCAGCTTGTCCCATCTTCTTCACCTTCTGTGACAGACTCCTCCTTCCTGTTGGGTTCCTGAGTAGCTGCCCTTTTTCTGCTTACTCTCTAGAATCTGCTAAGAAAAAAATGTCATCTAATCAATCATTCCTTAAATGACCTCCTTCACCTACCTAAGTCTTCTGATAACCCTTCTCAATAATGTAGGGTTCCAGAAAGTTTCTTGAAATTCTAAAATTTCAAATATGTTATTTAAATATGAAGCCTTTAGAAAAACCACACCACAGAAAATCTGGCAATTGCTATTTAGGAAAGAGAATTTAAAAGATGAGCATTTGGACTGTTCTGCCTTTGAAGAAATAGACCCATAAAATGAGGAAAGGGTGGGAGGTGAGTAATGGGAAGCATCTGCTTCTCATGAGCAGAAGGGCACCTGGTAACACACTTGAATGTTACAATGCAGACGTTTTAAGGCCATTAAAATATAGTTCTGCATTAATTACTTAGAGGGTCTATCAGAGTTGGTTTGGTTTGGGTTTTTAGTTATTATCTCTGGGAAGATGATTCAAAATGTTTCTAACAGATGTGAGGATAAATATAGGCTTATTTGAACTTTAATGCTAAATTTCTTTTCATCTTCTACCATAACCATTGGCATCCAAGAATTAAACAATTGTAGAGTACATATAATCAAACAGTTTATTAAATATTACCAATTTATAATAATGTAGATAGCAAAATTGACAATTGCTTTAACTAATAATATCATTCCCTTTCATAGCTATATTTGTTTTCTTTTTTTTTTTTTCCTTTTTTCTTTTTTTTTTTTTTTTTTTTTGAGTTGGAGTCTCACTCTGTCACCCAGACTGGAGTGCAGTGGCCGCTTCCGGCCACCGCAGCCTCGACCTGCTGGGCTCCGGAGATCCTTCTGCCTCAGCCTTCCAAGTAGCCAGAATTACAGACATGCGCTACCTCGCCCGGCTAATTTTTTGATTTATTGTAGAGATGAGGTCTTGCTGCCCAGGCGGGTCTCGAACCCACGGGTTCAGGCAATCCACTCACCTCAGCCTCCCAAAGGCGCGGGATTACAGGCTGAGCCACCGAGCCCAGCTCCTTTTTTTCTTTGAGACAAAGTCTTGCTCTGTTACCCTGAATGAAGAGGAGTGTCATAATCACAACCCACTGCGGTGTTAAACTACTGGGCTCAGGTGATCCTCCTGCCTTAGCCCCCTGAGTAGCTGGGACTACAGGCATGCACCACCATACCTGACTAATTTTTAAAAATTTTTTGTAGAGACAGGGTTTTGCTATGTTGTCCAGGCTGGTCTTGAGCTCCTTGCCTCAAGTAATCCTCTCACCTCAGCCTCACAAAATGCTGGGATTACAGGTGTTGACTGTATTTGCTTCTTATGGCTGCTGTAACAAATTACCAAACTTGGTGGTTTAAAATTAAAAATATATAATTATCTCAGAGTTCTGGAGGCCAGAAGTCTCAAATCAGTACCTCAAAATCAAGGTATTATCAGAGTCATATTCCCTTTAAAGACTCTAGGGAAGAATCCATTCCTTGCCTCTTCTAGTTTTTGGTGGCTGCTGGTATTCTTGGCTTGTGACCACATCATTGCAATCTCTCAGTTGATAGAGTGCCTTTTTCTCTTCTATATGTAGTCAAATCTTCTTTTATCTCCTGCTTATAAGGGTGCATGTGACTGCATTTAGGGATAACCCTGACCAATCAGGCTAATAGCCCCATCTCAAGTTCCTTCATCAAACATGCAAAGTCTTTGCCACTTAAATTAATATTTACAAGCTCCAGAGACTGGGACCTGATATCTTTGGGGATCATTATCGAACTACTATAAAAACCATCTGCTTTTCCAACTTATGCTTCTTTTCTTGCAGTGATAGTCTCAATAAATAAATGTCCATAAGAAATCTGATTCTTTCACAAAGAGTAAGTTGATGTTAACATTCTGAAAAACAAAATATTTAGAGCATCACACTATAATTTACCAGATAAACATTTTAAATGTTTTGAAACAATGTTTCCTAGAGGTGTAGTTTTACAAAATGGTTTTAATTAATATAACTTATTTCACACCTGAGTC
Organism: Cephalopachus bancanus; assembly: GCA_027257055.1. Taxonomy (NCBI): domain Eukaryota; kingdom Metazoa; phylum Chordata; class Mammalia; order Primates; family Tarsiidae; genus Cephalopachus; species Cephalopachus bancanus. The sequence continues at coordinate 4,195,278 of JAPVLO010000076.1, forward strand.
AGTATATTTGCCACATAAATTACCCCACATAATCAGCATAAAGGAAGAAAAAGTGATAAATTTATCAACGCTTCCATTCTCATTTTCTTTCCTAGTTCTCTTGAATGCAAGTAAAATAAGTACAAACTTTGCCCTTTTTAAATCTCTGTAACTAATTATATTTATCATATAAATCAAACATTAAGTATGTGGATTCTAAATATGAGAACTTCCTAGATACTGTCAATCTGAAAATCAATTTGTATCATCTGCACCACTGATAGTTTATCTTTTTCCACTGGCATGAAAGATTTTGGGGGAGCTTGCTACTTTGGGGGAGCTTCAATTATTCCTGAAAGATACTGCTACATGAGCTGATTTTAAACTCCTCTTAGTCTCATATTAGAAATGTCTTCATTGAGATGAGTAACTTACATGTTTTCTAGGAATGAAACTCACAAGTGTACAGTCTGAAGCAGTCATAAACACTTTCTCAAATTTCCTCCAACGGAGCTTTTCCTCCATCATCAAACTACTGGGACTATTGCTTCTTCAATTCCTGCATCCTTCCTCTAAGTCTCCCTAACATATTCACCACAGGGAAACACTTCATACAAACTCTTAAAAAATTCCCAAGAGAAAAGCAAAATTTCTTGACTGTAAGTCTTCATTTGTGTCTATTCCTCTTCAATCACTTTCCATGCAACCTGTACCACTCACTCTCTAATGTATTTACTTGACCATTTTCTTTTTCAATCTCTTTGAACAGTTTTCCCCTCTAAAACCATTTACAGACTCCATCTCTAAAGCACATGTTTAGTCAGCTGTTATTTACTGTCCAGAATCCTTTCCCCCATTTTCCAAGGCATAACACCTTAACTTTCCTCCTCTAAGCCACCTGAGTTAGGTCAATCAAACCCCCTCCTCATTAATAAGAGTTGGTCCTGACTGACTTAAACCAGTTCTGACTTGCTGGCTGTAGAGATTGGTGCAGGTATGGCATATGAGTTAAGATGTATTTGACTGCATGCAACGTAAAATTAATCCAATAGGACATTTGCTGTTATCTCATCAAAAAATTACAAAGACAAGAGAATTAATGTCAGGTTTCTAATAAATATTATGCAAAGTACAGTAACAGTAGAGCTGCATTTCAAGAAATGTAAGGAAATAAAATGAAAATCACAGATCTGTTCTTCAAACATCACAACTGGAGAAATATTTTGAACATGTGAGAACTCAGGGGATGCTCCACACATGTTCTCTTTGTGAGGATCTGCTACAGGGTGAGCTATATCTAATCTAAAGCAGACTGGAGAATTCCAGCAAAGAAATTGATGGTGAATATTGCACATACTCAATTCAAAAGCTAAAACTTAAGCTATAGTGGGGTTATAGAATATGATTTCTAAACATATGTTCTGACAAAGTGGGAAGAATGCAACTTTGCAAAGCTGAATTACCAGGGAGAATGGGAAAAGGAGAATATATTATCAACTTTTGTAAAGATAATAGAAGGGAATAAAAAGATATCATTTAAAACTGATATGGCAGAAAATAAAAAAGGTTAAATACAGAAAAGTTATATTAAGGACATTATACAAAGTTAACCACAAGAATAAAATACCAAAATAAAGATTTTAAAAGGAAAAAGGACAGAGGAGGAGAAAAAGAAATATATCTATATTGCATAATATACAGATATACAATATAAGATGCTAAGCAGAATAGTCAAAAAATAAATAAGGACATAAAAGATCTAAACAATGTAATAAGTCCTTTTTAAGATATATATCAATCCTAAACACAAATAAAAAATAACTTGGCTTTGTCTCTAGTACACATGGAAGAGTCACAAAAATTGATTGCATAATAGGGCACACATACAAAATAGTAAGTTCCACGCAGTAGACATATTTTATAAACATGCTGTGATCTCAATGCAATCCAACTAGAAACTAAAAATAAATACGAAAACACCCTGCCTGGAAGGGACATATATATATAGAATGGGGCAAGGAAGGAAGAGCCCTATGGGAATGGACTAGAATTGGAGATAATGGGAATCCATGGTTACCACAATATGAGTATGATATATATATGCATGAGCATGTATACTTATATACAAATTTATGTATATGTCAACATATAAGTGTGTCTGGGTATGTACCTGCATGTGCATATGCTTGTCTATGTGAATGTGTATATGATGTATGTGGGTACATATGTATGCAAGTATGTTTGAGAGTATGTATGTATAGTTTCTAGTTCTGTCCACTAAAAGGGCAAAAGTAACCAAAGAGCAATGATTGCAATGAGCAACTCTAGCTACCAGATCTTAGTATCTAATTCTATTCAACCTTAAAAGGTACCAGGACTCTTCCAAGTAATGACTAATCCCAGGGTTAGAGCAGACTAGGTACAAAATGAGCCTGAAACATTTGTTATGCCAGAAAGTAAGAATGTATCCAAGACATGAGACATAATATTTCACAAGGAAATAGGGATGTCTCTAGTCAAATCTGGAACAATTTGAACAACAAGAAAATTAAAGATAATAAAGAATTACAAATCATTGAAAAAATAATGATTTATGAGACCATAAAGATGAGAGAAAAAAAATGGGAAAAGAAATGAGGGCTCTTGCTCACAATAAAACTCCAGGCACATATTTTGCTTATTTATTTGTTTAATATGGTGAACTACATTAACTGATTTTCAAATGTCAAAACAATCTTGTATTTCTGGGATAATTCATTTGAATATATTACTTATTTGATTGGCTGTTATTTTGTTGGGGATTTTTGGGCCAATGATGTATGTCCAAGATAGACATTTATCTGTAGTTGTGTCTTCTTTTGATATCTTTGGTTTTAGTGTCATTGTAATACTTGCCTCATAAAATGATTTGGAAAATGTTCCTTCTTATTCTAATTTTCAAAATAATTTGAATAGGGTTATATAATTTTTCCTTTGTTTACTAGAATCATAGCATTGAACAAAATCATTTTTTGAAAAAACGGAAAAATGTTTGCAGTTGATTTGAGACTTTTTTTCTTTTCCTTGTAAGAATTTAAAATGATAAATTTCTCTCTAACCAATGTTCTCATTGTATCACACTATGTTCTGTATTCACTATTGCTTAGGTGATATATTTCAAATTGTCTTGTGACTTCTTTTGTTCGGCTGTGTTATTTAGATGCATATTGCTTAATTCTCAAACATTTTAAGAAAGAATGCATAACAAGGCACACACAAATATGTATTTTAATTGATTTTAATTTAATTGTAATATCTTATGATTTCAATTTTCTTAAATTTATTGAGACTTATTTGATGGTCTAGTGTATAGTTTACCATGGTGATTGCTCCATGTGTTCTTTTTTTTTTTTCCTGAGTTGGAGTCTCACTCTGTTGCCCAGACTAGAGTGCAGTGGCATGCTCCTGGCCACTGAGCCTCGCCCTACTGGGCTCCAGCGATCCTTCTGCCTCAGCCTTCCAAGTAGCCGGAACTACAGGCACATGCTACCACACCCAGCTAATTTTTGATTTATTGTAGAGATGAGATCTCGCCAAGTTGCCCAGGCGGGTCTCAAACCCGCGGACTCAGGCAATCCACTCACCTCAACCTCCCAAAGTGCTCAGATTACAGGCTGAGCCATCAAGCCTGGTCTCCATGTGTTCTTGAAAAATATGTGCATTCTGCTGTTTTGGTGTAGAGTGTGCTATAAACATCATAGGTCAAGGTGGTTGATAGTATTGTTCTGGTCTTCACACCCTTATTAATTTTTTTTTCCTCTTCTGTAATTGACTAGAAAGGAGAGCTAAAGTACCCAATTATAACTGTGAATTTGCCTATTTCTCCTTTCAATGGTTTTTGAGTTTTGTTTTGTGTATTTTGAAGCTCTGTTATAGGGTACACACATCACTATTTTCTTTTTTTCTTCACATCACTATTTTCATCTCCATGCTTTTGCTTACTGAAGCCTTCACATGTGTCAAAGAATTAAAGAATGTTCTTGCAATTCACAAACATGAGTACAAGATGATAAGATCGTCAGCTCTTTTGACTTGCTGGCCACCAACAGAAAGGACTCTAATATTAGGAAGGACATTTGTTCTTTCCTTTTTGTTTTCAGGTGTAACTACTTAGAATAAAGTTTGTCTCTTTCTTGCACATATTTCTAAAAAAATCTAAGAGGTGACCAACACTTTTCATTCTGATATTTTCTGACTTGGTAACTCAAATCTTAGCAAGCGCATTTTATAAGACACATGGTATTATAGGAAGCAGTCTAATGAGCTGTTTTGCTAAGGCCTAGCAAGTTCCTCAGTTTTCTAATTTAGATTTTCCATTTTAGTTTCCCAAATGAGATTAGTTTCAGCCAAAGATAATATTGATTTAAACAAAATAAAAATGTATTATTTTTTCTGTAAAAGTCTGAAGCTAAAAATACAAAAAAAATGAGGACTAATTTGGTAGTTTTTGTTCCACAAAGTCTTCGAAAACTCAGGTTCCTTCCTGGTAACAAGGGCAATGGCTGTCTAGTTATCATGTACTTCCTAACTAGAGAAAGTCACTATAGAAAGTTCTTGAGTTACTGTAAGCAACTTTAATACTGAAGCCTGTTATAATTTAGTTTAACATGCCATAAATTGTTTAATCTCCCTTTTACTGGAATATATTTAGATTGCTTCCAATTTTTATTAGATATAATCTTGTATATACTTTTATATATTATACATCATATATATAGTGGAAGCAGTTGTCCCTCTGTATTTTTGGATTTCATATTTGTGAATTCAATCAACAGCAGATTAAAAACCTATAAAACAAGACAATAAAAATAACAATACAACAACAAAAAGTACAAATTATAAATATAGTATGACAACTCTTTACATATGGCCCTTGTCTTTAAGGTCTAAGAGAATTCCAGATAGTGAAACTGAGAAAGGGGCAAAGAAAAACGAAGCAAAGAGCATGTTCTAGTTGTTTTTAATGAAGCTTCCTGAGTTCTATCAGATGATGAAATTTCATCTACCTCCTAAGGAAGTTGGTAAATACAGTCTTTTCCTTGGAGAGCCATGTACCCTAAAAATGAAGGCCGAGGCAAGAGAGACCTCTAACTCTAATCTCTAACCTCTAACTTACCCAAACCTAAAGTTGGCTTGCATAAATGCTTTGTTTAGCAGGCACCATTTAACTTTTTAGCTACTTGTCAATTAATTTCATGTAAAATACTGGATTTCTGTCTTTTCTTGAAAAAACTGACAGCGCTAGCCAATGTAGCATGTGTCTACCAGGAAACAGTGAGCTGGAATTGAGCACAGCCTCCCTCTCTAAAGGAGACTTCCACTTGACAGATAGCAGAAGTTGCTAACACTCCCTAGTCTTACCTTACTTTCTGGCTTCACAACCCACCAGAGACTTTTGTTGATATTACTGCTATTTTACATACTTCTTCCAGGACAATGACTGTCTAGTTATCTTGTACTTCCTAACTAGGGAAAGTCACTATAGAAAGTTCTTGAGTAAGCAACTTTAACACTGAAGCCTGTTATAATTTAGTTTAACATTACATGAATTGTTTAATCGCCCTTTTACTGAAATATATTTAGACTGCTTCCAATGTTTATTAGATACAATCTTGTATATACTTTTATATATTATATATTATATACACAATGTAGGCAGTTGTCCCTCTGTATTTTGGGATTCCATATTTGTGAATTCAATCAACAGCAGATTAAAAATTTATAAAACAAGACAATAAAAATAACAATACAATAAAAAATACGAATTACAAATATAGTATGACAACTCTTTACATAGCATTTACATTGTATTAGGATTCTAAGTAATCAAGAGATGATTTAAAATACATGAGAGGATGTGTGTGGGTTATATACAAATTTTACTATGCCATTTCATATAAGAAACTTGAGCATCAACAAATTTTGAAACTCAGAGGTGGTTCTGAAACCAATACCCCCTCATGCCAAGGGACAACTGTACTTGTACTTTTGCACACATACACAAATACACACACACACACACACACACACACACACACACACACACACACACACACGCATACACTGTATATGCCTTGTATGGTATATCATGAAATCCAATTAACTAATCCATGTAAAGCACTTAGGAGAGTGTCTAAAATATATAATATGTGCTACACTAAGAAAAATCTAAGAGATCAGGTCTCCGAGATTATAGAAATGATGACATCAGTAAATATGGATAAATATCAATAAATAGATATCATATTTACTCAATTCCAAGCTGTACATTTTTTTTCACATTTTGGCATTGATAAATTTGAGGTATATTTTGCAGTTGATGATAGCTCACAATTACAGTTGGAAAGATGGCATTTTTAAGTAGATGAACATGTTTGAGAGCTTGAAAATTTGGTCATGATGTTAATGTTCTGACTACAATTAAGTAATGAGCATGTACAATACACACATTGGCATTTACACTCAAAACATCTTGATTATGTTATTAATGAGAGTTATTGGAAAAATTATCGTTTGTGCAAAAAGACATAAAAGTGGCAGCGGTGCACACAGTTTATATAGTGAAGTCAATATTCATTGCTGAAGAAATGACTGCAAGCACCAAAATTTTCTCCCAGTGGCTTGGAATAAAATACATGAGATTAAAAAGTGCCCCATCATCTACCTCGTTATGGCTTAGAGAATTGGGAACACTGACAACTCTGAGTCAAAAAGTGATTTATAAAATAACTTGGAGTCAAAAGTTATTGAGAAAATGAAGAGGATTTCAACGTACCTTCGCCAATTTATTTTACATATATTTTTCTTATTGTGTAAAAATGTAATTGATAACAAAAAATAAAATTTTAAGTACATCTTGGTTTAAAAAAATGTATATTTAAAGAAAATTTTTTGTATGAGGGAGTGAATTGGTTTAAAAAAATGTATATTGTAAAAAAATTTGTTGTATGAGGGAGTGAATTGGTTTTAAAAAAATGTATATTTAAAAAAAATTGCCGGGCTCAGTGGCTCAGCCTATAATCCTGCACCTTTGGGAGGCTGAGGTGAGTGGATTGCCTGAGCTCGCGGGTTCGAGACCTGCCTGGGCAGCGAGACCTCATCTCTACAATAAATCAAACAATCAGCCGGGCATGGTAGCGCATGCCTGTAATTCTGGCTACTCGGAAGGCTGAGGCGGAAGGATCGCCAGAGCCCAGCAGGCGAGGCTGCTGTGGCCGGGAGCGGCCACTGCACTCCAGTCTGGGTGACAGAGTGAGACTCCAACTCAAAAAAAAAAAAAAAAGGAAAAAAAATTTGTTGTATGAGGGAGTGAATTGGTTTTAAAAAATGCATATTTTAAAAAAGATATTTTGCTAAATAAGATAATTTCTTTCTTTCTTTTTTTGAAAAAGCAGGGTTTATTGAGAGGACAGAAAAACTCCCACAGTGGGAGGGGTCCCAGAGGGGTTGCCCAGATAATTTCTAAGTGGTTAAAAAAAAGCTATTAGTGTAATTCGTACCTTTTTCTAAGTGATATGAATAGTAGTGGTATACCTTACATCTTAGACCGATGAAATCTAGAAATAAACACTTTATCACTCCAATGTTTTTAGATCCTGATGTAATTCTGGTGGAGATTTAAAGTCCAAAGAGAGGGGCAGGAATAGCCTTCTTTATATCACATTCCAATCCCTTGTTCTTGAGGAGGATGGGATATCTTGGTTGGCACTTAGAATATGATTGAATCCAATGAAGATAAGATCGACTCCCAAAGAAATATCAGAATCTTATTATAAAAAAGAAAGAGGCATGGATATGGAGCAAGCAATACAATTGGATATAAAAGGAGCATTATTAATTTTAATAAAATGCTGCCAATATGCATTATAAAAAAATGGAAGCAATTTCAATAAACAAACATCTATAAGAATATTAATTTCCAATAATCTTTCACAACACAATAAAATACTGATCATTAGTTTTCTATTTTGTTGTTACATATATTTTTTCAGTTCATTATTTTACTCTTAACTTTGTTTATGTGGTACTTTTTTATATAGATTATTGTTATTTTGATATTGTCAAGCTTATAGATCGTCCAATCCTTGAAGGAAGGGCAGTTAACCTCAGTAGAATACATTCTCTTGAAAGCAGTCAGTATACTTGGGTTCAGTGCAGCTAGAGAATGGAGACAGATCCTTCAATATGTGAAGAGATAATCAACTGGACTATCCAAAACTCAGAGTTGTCAGTGTTCCCAATTTTCTAAGCCATAAAGAGGGTAGTTGATGGGGCACTTTCTAATCTCATGTATTTACTTCCAAGCCACTGGGAGAAAATTTTGGTGCTTGCAATCATTTATTCAGCAGTGAAACTGGCTTCAGTAATATAAACTCTGTGCACTGCTGCCACCCTAGTTGTCAACAGAGTGGTAGGTCTTTCCTAGGTCACTGGTTCTTCATCTTCTTTTTTCTTTTATGCTCTAAGTAACAATGCATGGAACACAGTCTCCACAGGGTCACTCTTGACCCTTAGTGATTTCAAAATTTCAGGACAGTGTGGAATTCTCTCAAGTCCATGTTACCCTAAACATCCTGTCTAACACTTATACTTTATTCCATTATTTTTATATATTTGAAAAGCAGGGATCACAAGCATGTGGAATTTTAGCCTTTAAGGCATCTATATTTTTCTGCCTGGGTTAAACTTCTATTGCAGCTATAAAGTGATAATTATGTAAAAGTAGCATTTATCCCAAGTACTTTTTATTAAATATTCAAAAATACTAGCCGAGATGGAAAATGTGTATATATAACTTTGCAATTTGGAATATAAGACTAATTTTATTCAGCTAGATATTTTGACTCGATGATTATTTTTTATACAACCTGATCTTGGTTTTTGTACTTTTTGATTGGTTTGCTTAAGTCTATAAACAAACATTAAGACAGTTAATTCTTAACCCCAAAAATATAACTTGGAAGGTCATATTTTAATTCATACAATGTTAAATCATGTTTTTATGTTTTACCCTTCATCCTTCATGATAGGGATGTGTTTGAAACTACATATTAAAAAATGTGTAAAATGTCATGAAACCAAATACCTGAATCATTCTAAACCAAAATGTGTAAAGCATAGTTGCTTGCAACATCACTCTCACCACAAATTTACAGAACGTTCACAGAAGGCAATTCTAAGTTCACACAATAATCCACTTTAAATACTGGTGATTATGATTTTTGTGTGGTACTGGAAAGCACAAATATCATTGTTTTTGAAAAGCAATTAATATAAATCAGTGGTATTAAATGGGTATCAACCGAGCTACTCATTAATACAAATGCTTTTCCCCAGTTATAGGGAGAGATGTTGATTATTCGTGGGCAGAGGAAATTAAATTAAATTAACTATAATATCTAGGGTCTTGCCATTTTGCTTAGTAAGCAAGAGATATTTTAAATGAATCCTTGAGGATGATTGGCTGATTGCTATTATTAGCTCAGATCCCAGGCTCCTGATGGGAAAAATTACTCCTAAGAAAAAGTCGTCTTTCATGGTTCTTTAAATGCAGGTACCATTTAAATTTCCAGAAACAGAAAAATTAAGCCAGTCATTTGAGAATGAATTGTCAATATGTCCAATACATATTTTTAGAGCTTTGTAAAATTTATAAAAAAACATAAAATAATAAAAAAGATTTTACATTTAATCTGAACTATAAGTTATATGATTTTTTGTTGTTAGCCTATAAATAAACCTACAAACAAACTCTGTGGCCAAAGCTTGTTGATTCAAAGCCTAGTGAAGACTGTTTAAGATTGTTGTTAGCCCTGAGTTTGTTTTTGAGATTGTTGTGAGCCCAGAGGAAAAGTTATAAAAGGAAATTGTCATTTGAAATCAACTTTTATTCTTATTCACAAGTTACTTTTTAATATTCTATCCCAAATTCTTAAACTAGTTAAGTTATAGGATAATATACAGTATATCTTGCTTTTTTTTAGAAATGGTGATTTTCAAAAAGTGACCTAGAGAAATAAAAGAGAGGCAACACATTTTAGAGGTAAATATTTTAAAAACCTTATTCATGGAACAAATTAGTTTTAGACCAACACTGTCCTCTAGAACATTTAGAGATGATGAAACTATTCTATATCAGCACTGCCCAACATGGCAGCCACTAGCCAGTGAAGAAATGTACCAGTGTGGAGATAAACTGAATTTTAAGTTAATTTAATTCTAATTAATTTAAAATTAAGTAGTCTCATGTGACTAGGGGATATTATGTTGGGCATCAAAGATCTAGACTGTAGATTAGGCTCCAAATAGCCAAAGGGCCACTGATCATCTGGTAATCATAAAAGAGAGCAATAGTGATGCTAACTAAAGCAATTTCACTCTTCTGTGTCTCAGTGGATGAGGACACTGGGTTACATCAATCCCAAATAGTGCCAAGAATTCTTTCTAATGAATAATATAATCTCATTGATTAATGTGATAAACTACAGCTTGCAAAAGGTATTATATCCACTTCTCACTTTCTCACAAAGAATCATTTGTTAATCACTTCAGACAGACGTGTTTATTTATAAGATTACCACCATTGAGAGGGAAACTATAGACATGTTTACTCATGAGTCTGGCTTGGAGATGGGTTTCCCAGAGATAGTCTCTGACATTTAACTACTATTTTGTAAGTTTGGTTAATATAAAAGAAATAGAAAACACTGTTATTATCTGTACTTAATTACCCTTAAATATAGTAAATCGTGTATATTTATTTGATTATAAAAATTTGCATGTTTAAAAAATCCAAGCCATTTAATATAAAAACAAAGTTTAGAAAAAAGCTAACTATGCTATCACTTAGAAATAATCATTGCTAAATTTGTTACCTTAATTCTGACATATACCTTAACCCGGGTGACAATGAAATTTTTCACAACCATTTAGAATTTGGTTTGGATGGATATTTCAGGTTATGGCAACTTTTTTGATGAAGAAACAATTATACGAAATTCAATGATTCATTTAGTTTTGAATGCATCATTGTTGAGTCTTTAATTTTATATTAAAATAAAATGTTATATTTTGAAAATGAAAGCAGTACTGTTCCATTTTAATAGTATTATTTTGATCTCTTAATATAGTTATCTATCCCTCTATGTTTATTAATTGAGATGTCTAGGCCAGGCTCGGTGGCTCAGTCTGTAATCCCAGCGCTTTGGGAGGCCGAGGTGAGTGGATTGCTTGAGCCCTAGGGTTCGAGACCCACCTGGGCAACTTGGCAAGACCTCATCTCTACAACAAATCAAAAATTAGCTGGGCGTGGTAGCGCATGCCTGTAGTTCCAGCTACTTGGAAGGCTGAGGCAGAAGGATCGCCGGAGCCCAGCGGGTCGAGGCTACAGTGGCCAGGAGCGGCCGCTGCACTCCAGTCTGGGTGACAGAGTGAGACTCCAACTCAAAAAAAAAAAAAAAAAATTTCATTGTCATATTTTCTTTTAAGTAAATATCTCAGTTGCCAGCAGTAATTGCATATGCAGACGAGAAAATGAATGTTCAAACACTTCTTCCTATCATCCACCTCCTTCTTTCACAGAATCTAAAATTTGTTATACTGATTTTGTTTTTTGCTTGTTCATCTGATATTTTGCTTATTTCATTGCATTATGAAGGTTTATATCATTTGTACTCTATTCTGTGACTGTTTGGATTCCTAATAAGCATCTCAAACACAATATGCCCAACATCCAGCTCTCTGATGGATTAAAACTTGCTCTTCCTGACGTCTTGTCCATCTTGGTCATCAGCAACTGCAGTCTTTCAATTGCTCAGTCCATAAAACGCGAAGCTATTAATGAGCCTTCTCTTTCTTCCCTACTCCACGTCCAGGCCTTAAACAAACCCTGCTAGTTTTACCTTCTAAAACATCTCCAGAATCTACCCATCTTCCCATTACCTTCACTGCCACCACGTGGTCAGTCCAGGTTACCATCACTCTCCCCAGGATCCCTGCACAGACTCCCAGCTGATCCCCCTGCTCTGCTTGGACCTGTCCCCCTAAGCTCTCCACCCCCCTCCCACCCTAGTTACATCTCACAAAGCAGGATCCTCTCACAAAAGCAATATTGTGATTTCAACCCTTTGAGCAAAACACTTTGGAGTCCTAACAATGGCCTACAAGGTCCTGTGCAATCTTGCCCTACCACTCATTTCTCCTTATCTGCTTACTACTTCTCTTTAGCCACACTGGTCTCAAATATGCCAGGTGTGCTTGTGCCTCGCAGTTTTTACACGGGATGTCTGCTCTGCCTAGAACTGTTTTGCTTCAAGTTTTGTCATCATGCAAGATTTACTCAGATGTGACCATCTCGGGATGGCTTTTCTGACCACTTTATTTATTTACTTATTGTTCTCATTAGTACAAATACTTGTACACATTTATAGAGTATATGTGATATTTTGTCTCATGCATAGACTGTGTAATAATTAAGTCAGGATACTTGGATTACTATAATGGGCTCCAGTTCCATCCATACAGCAAATGACAGAATTTCATTATTTTTAAGGCCGAATAGTATTTCACTTTACATATATATCATGCTTGCTTTATCCATTTGCTCATTGATGGACACCAGGTTGATTTGGTGTTTTGCTATTGTGAATAGTGCTCAATGAACATGGGGGACTGCATATCCCTTAAGATATACTGATTTCTTTTTTTTTCGGATAAATATTCAGCAGTGGGATTGCTGGATCCTATGGTAATTCTATTTGTAGTTTTTGAGAAACCTCCATACTGTTCTGACCACTCAACTACATCTGTCCCTCCAAACTTTCCGTCTACTTTCTCTAGCTTGTTTTTCTTCAAAGCACTTATTACCATCTAACATATTACGTATTTTACTTATTATTTAGTTTATTGTCTACCTTCCCCCCCATTAGAATGTTTCCACAAGGGCAGGAAAATTTCCTTGTTTTTTTTCATTGTTCTTTGTTTACGGCCTAGAACGATAGCCGTCACATAGGAACTCCATATTTGGTTAAAGGAAAACAATGAACAAATAATTGCTGTATCTTTTTGTTCTTTATTATTCATATCAAGATGTCAGTCAGGTTTATGTCTCCTCTGAAGGCTCTGGGGAGAAATCTACTTCCAAGCAATTCTAGTTGCTGGCACAATCTTCTTTTTTTCTCCTTCTCCTCTTAAATCAAAGAAAAAATTTTCTATTTATCTTCAAATACATTTTATTTTAGGAATTTCTACTTCAAAAACATCAATTATTTTTCAAAGGCATGTTTATCTTCTTTTTTTTTTTAAAAGGAATTTCAATCTCTTCCTTAGGTCATTAATTGGATTTTTTCTTCTTTCTGAATTCTTGTTCTTCCTGCAAATTCAGAATGGAGTCCTAGAGAATAGTGAAGCCTGGTAATATTTTTCTGCCTAGCTAGGATATAGCAATGGTAGGAACAGACTCTGCTCTTGGCTTTCACAGCTTTTCTTTAAGCTACCACTTTTTTCTTAATCCACTTCTCGTTAAGTTTAGAGCGTAAGTAAAGATCTTCTGACTTTTTTTGAGCTTTCTAATATCACATTTGGGAGCTAACAGAGTGATTGGGTTTAGGAACTGTACTAAGACATGGAAGAACTTTTTATTTATCTTTTTTTCTATTACATTTTGACACATGATACTAAACTATACCTTTTGATTGTTTCTACTGGTGACATTATTTTTCTAATTTTGAATTTTTAAAATTTGTTTACTTATTTGCATTTTTGTTTTTATTATGCTTTTACCTTTGCTATTATGATGTATAAGGCAAACAAAATCATCAATAAAATAGAATTATACAACTCAATAAATTATCACGGTGTGAATAAGTTTTTTCCAAGCCATGGGTGATTTTCAGTAATCAGAAATTCTCCTCCTCCTCATTTTGATCTCTTCCCCTCAAAGGAAGCCAGTATTATGACTCTTAACACAAGTTCATTCTTGTCTGCTTTTAAATATTATATGTGTGAGATGATAAGGTATATATATTTATCTGGTTTCTTTCAGACTACATTACATTTTTGAAATTGGTCTTTGTTGCTGCATATAGGTGTAGCTTTTTTTTATTTATTGTGTGGTGTTCTATAATTTGAGTATATTACAAATTAGTCATGCTGCTACTTATGGAAAAATGTATTATTTCCAGTTTCCACCTACCACAGATAATGCAGCTGTGGACAATATTGTACATGGCCTTTGATACATATTTCACACATTTTTGTTAGATATATTCTTAGGAGTAGAATGAGTCATATGATACACACACACACACACACACACACACACACACACACACACAGACAAACACACACATTACCTTAATAGACAATGCCTTACCAAGTACCTGTGATCTCAACACTTTGGGAGGCCGAGACTGAGAGGATTGCTTGACCCTAGGGGTCTGAGACCAGCCTGTGCAACATAATGAGACCTCATCACTACAAAAAAAAAAAAAAAAATTAGCCAGTCATGGTGGCACGTGCCTATAATCCCAGCTACTTAAGAGGCTGAGATGGGAGGATCACCTGAGCCCAGGAGGTTAAAGCTGTCATGAACTGTGATCCTGTCACTGCATTTCAACCTGGGCAACAGACTGAGAACCTGACTCAAAAAAAAAAAAAAAAAAGTGCAAATTGTTTTCCAATGTGGTTTCATCAATTTACATTTCTATCCACAAGTTATGAGAATTTCTACTGCTCCAAGTACTTGTTAATACTTAGTATTGCCAATCAATTTTATTTTTAGTTGACTGATGGGTTTGTAGTGAGCCTGTGTGCAGGTTTGTTTCCTGTTTTCCTGATTATGCTTGAAGTTGGACACTGTTTCAAATGATCTTGGTCAACTTGGCATCACTACCAAAATATTTTCTGCATCACAGAGTTTGAGAAATCAGAGATTACATTCCCAAGAATCTCCTGTTTGTTTGATTCCAGACTGAAGTCTGATATTTAGAGGTAATTCCTAGAAGGGAAGAGAAAGTCACATTCTTCAGAAGAGGTTGTGGCAAGATTCACAGACAAACATGAGATTCTTAGGAGCCTGCCGGATGGGCTCTTGAGAACCATTTGCTTTACTGATGCAGACAGAGATGGTGGGAGCTTCTCTGAGCTCTACATCCCTAGCTCTTAAATGTTTGTGTAAGTACCTCATTCCCTCTAATAAAGCCTTTCATATTCGCAATACATAGAGTGACTTTTGTTTTTCTTTGCTGATCCTTGATGTTATACTCTTCCTCATATCAATTGGCCCCTGAGATTTGATTTATAAAGTGCTTGTTCAAGTCTCTTGCCTTTTTCTCCTTGCTAGGTTGTCTTTTTCTTATTGGTAAATGTCTTAGTTTGCTTGGCCTGCCATAACTAAATATCACATAGTGGGTAGCTTAAATAGCAGAAATTCATTTTCTCACAGTTCTGGAATCTAGAAATTCAAGATCAAAAACCATCAGTGTTGGTTTTTAGTGAAGCATCTCTTCCCTTCCAGGCTGGCCACCTTCTTGCTTTGTCCTCACATGACCTTTTCTCTGTGTGAGAGTGGAAAGACAGAAAACTCTGGTGTTCCTTCCTCTTCTTAGAAGACTATCAGTTTTTTTGGATTAAGGCCCCACTCTTATGATCTTAAAGCCTCTCTCTCCAAATACAATCACACTGGGGGCTAGGGCTTTAACATAAGAATTTTTGGATAACAGTATTCAGTTCACAATAATAGAGGCCCTTTATATTATTCATGAGTTCAGTTACAGATGATGAAAGTAGTTGTCTCATTTCCCAGACTGTTTTTCACACTCTCAAATGGTATATTTTGATTTAAAAAAGCACTCAATTTTGAAGTAATCAGTTTAACAAATTTATGATCAATACTTTTAATGCTTTATTTTAAAAATTATTTCCTTCCAATCTGGATGTTATCTTTATTCAGATGCCTTTTTAAATTTTCCTTTCATATTTGTGTCTAAAATCCACTTAGAGATAATTTTTTGTTAAGATTTTTTCCGCATAGCTATCCAAACAACTCAACATTCTCTATTGACTAGATCATTCTTTGTCCTATTTCTTTGAAGTGCTAACTTTTTACATAAATCATATATCCATGTGTGTGGGAGTCTTTTTCTAAGCTATTTTATTACATTGATTTATTTGTCTGTGCTTGAAGCCACCCACACTCTTGTTTTCCTTTATAAGTCTCGATATCCATTAAAACAAGTTCTATACATTCTTTGAGATTGTCGTAGCCAATTTTGATCTTTTGCATTTCTATATAAAGTTCAGAGTAAAAGTTTCAACTTATGTTTTGAAATACTGCTAATCTAATTCTGTTTGTTCTATTTTGTTCTGTTCTGGTACAGTTTCATTTAAAACTAAATCAGGGAGAGGAATTTAAATCTATACTCTCTGTTGCCAGAGCTGTCTGTCTAATGCATAAATATAATCTCATCCTTCCAATTTCATCTTCAAGATAAAATCAAAAACACTTAAACTGCTGTATAAGACCTTACATTGGCTTGTTCTTGCCTTCATTTCCTACCACAACATTGGCTATGCCTCGTCCTTCATCTGATATTTTTGAATACTTATATGCCAAGAATAGAGCTACAAGTTGAACTTATTTCTTCCCTTAAATATCAGCCTGGTGGTCATGTTTTTACAGAAGGCTTTTCTGAATCCCTTCAGAATGACTAAGGACTCTTCTTTGAGCCATACCTCTATATTAGCCTTAGCATTAAAATTATCTAGGAATTATTGTCATCTCCCTAACAAGAGAACAGAGATACAATTCAGTCATCTTGAATAACAAACTCTTAGGGTAAATGCCTCTAGGTTCAGGGAGAGAGAGAGAGAGAGAGAGAGAGAGAGAGACAGAAGAGGGAAGGAGGGAGGGAGAGAGAGAGAGTGCGCACACACTGGTACTTTGTTCTAGTATCAGAAAAATTTGCGTTATTTTTTCCCTAAGTCATTTCTATGGACTACTTTGATTATTGTATTGATTATTGAGGTATTGAAAATAGATTGAGAGTTCTGTAGGGAAATGGCTCTGCCATAGTGCCCTGTCAATCTTGCACATCTCACATAGTGTGAAGCTTGACCCTAGTCCGGCCCATGTCTTGGGAGAGTCCTGTGATTTTTTTTAGTGTAAGGGGAGGTGAACCTCTCAAGGAGTGGCTGCAATTCAGTTTCTCATTCCTTTCTTGTGGAAGCCTGCCACAATGACGACTCTCGTCTGTCTTTCTAGTTTTGGTTGAGTACAGGACTTTCTACCTCATCCTTTGGAGTTCAGTTGCAGGCTTCTGTGTAAGTGTATAAAACTGCTTGGCTGTGGTTTAGAGGCTGCTCCTCAATAACAGAGAGACCCTTCACCTGTGTTGTCCATCATAGGAGTCTTCAGGTTTAGTGTCATAATGTGGGAGCAGGAATGTGGGAAGCTGACATCATCATGCTGATCTTGCTTTGCTTTTGCGTAAGTAGTAAATTGCCTGAGTCTGTTTGAGGTTGTTGACTCCTTATTGGCCAAATCTGTGGAAGGGTGGCAAGCCAACATAACAACCATAATAGTCATACTTGTGGTTTTTATAGCCACTGTGGTTCTGCTTTGGAAATGCTTGACCATTTGCTAGAATCTTCTTAAAATATCAGCCGATTAGCAAATCTTGCTTGAAATTCTGCCAGTTGCCAAAAAAATGCCTATAAATGTCCTTTTTAAGATTTAAAACTTATGATGACACTAAAAAGAAGAACCTATGATTTACCTATTGAAATAGAACAAGCAACATAAAACAACCATAAGAAGACCTGTAGTCCATGTGTATTCAGTTCACTTGTAGAAAAAATTGTGCTTTCTTTTTCCTTCACTAAAGGGCTTCTGTTTCAGAGACGTGAGGTGTGTGCCTGGTTCTTTCCTCCTCCGGGCATTTAGCAGGCTGCGTTCCTCTGCCTGCTCACCACCCTGCTTTCATCTGACAACCACATACACATTTATCACATCTTTAACCCCTTCCTATTCTCTAGTCCGCAGCTCAAATGTCATTTACTCAGAGAAATTTTTTCAGTTCTCTAATAATTTCTTGTTCTCTCTACATAACCTTTGTCATATTTCCCAGATTTTTAATTAAAATGAGAGAGAGAGAGAGAGAGAGAATGATTATTCACGTTTATCCCTTCAACTAAAATGTGAGTCTTATGAACACACAGATAATAGTTTTTGTTTGTTTGTTATTATCACAGTATTTTTGTTACATAGCTCAGTTCTAGCCTAAAGTGGAGCTTAATAAATCCTTGTTGAGCAAAGAAATAAATGATGGAGTTGAAAACCAGAAAAATGGACTATTCACCTTATATTTCTTTTTCCTTTTTTTTTTTTTTTTTTGAGTTGGAGTCTCACTCTATCACCCAGACTGGAGTGCAGTGGTTGCTCCTGGCCACCGCAGCCTCAGCCTGCTGGGCTCCGGCGATCCTTCTGCCTCAGCCTTCCAAGTAGCCGGAATCACAGGCATGCGCTACCACACCCAGCTGATTTTTTGATTTATTGTAGAAATGAGGTCTCGCTGCCCAGGCGGATCTTGAACCCGCGGGCTCAGGCAATCCACTCACCTCAGCCTCCCAAAGGTGCGGGATTACAGGCTGAGCCTCCGAGCCCGGCGCACCTTATATTTCTTGGGTACTAATTCATGAGAACTGTATTTCCCCTACTACCTAAAATTTTTATTTTCTGTTATATTTACACAGGGACTTAAAATTCCTGAAGTATTTGACAAAAAAACATATGATCGAGTGGAGCGGAGGTGTTGAGCTGGATGTTTGATAAAGGAAAGTACTATTATTGAGGGAGAAAGGTAGGAGGAAAAGATATTGGTAATGTCATATTATAAACTGAGAGGGAGAATCCTCACAACAAAATTATACAGATGGAACAGACACCAGAAAAATGTGAAAATATTTTAAATATTTTAAATTTGTCATTGTTTGTTTTTTAAGCCTTCAGTTTCATGTCAAAATAACTGTCCCAGGAATTACAAAATGTCTATCCCTCAGATCTGAATTAGACAAACGCCTGTTAGACATTGGTTTGGGGGTTTGAAACTGTAGGCCTCAAGAAGAAATATATCTGAGTAGTCATGACAATCACCCAGGTGGTAAAAGAGTCCACATAAACCAGTGAACAGAGCAAATCACCAACTTGAGCTGCTTAACAATATTATATTCTATAATGGTATCTATGAAAACAAGAATGAGTTAAAACACACACATACACACACACTCAAATGATGCATGCAAAATTTTTGCTGGACAAATAAAAAGAATCAGTATCCTAACGATTTAGATGAGTATCAACATTTCAAAGGAATACCAATATTTCAGAGGAATACCAAGCAAGCCAGATGAAAATTTTAGCAAATGGACCTAATTCAAGAAAGAAAAATCCCAGCCCAAGAGTAGAAACCATTATAAAAGCAGGTGTAAACCATTATAAAAGTAGATGCAAAGGTGGTAGATAAGAGAATGTCAGTGTGACAGATATAATCAGACGTGGAGGAAAATTGAAAAAAAATTAAACAAACTAAAATACTATGTAATATTGAAAATCAGTGGTTGAAAAACTTGAGAGGCTCCCCAAACAGTAGAAGAAACAAAAACAGATGAAAATAGTAAAGTATAAAGGAGGGCTAATGGTGAGTGAAGTTGAATACTCCAACTAGTCCTCAGAAAGTCATTAGGGTGGTTAGAGAATAATCTAAAATCTATCCCGCAAAAATTTTAATAGCAATCTTCATTCAGCAGAGGTGATATAATTTGTTCAAATGGAAATAGACTTGAGATGCACAATTGGAAGGGAAGCAATATGTGGCAATAAACTTTGCCACAAAAAAATGACAACCCATATTATGCAGCCATAAAGAAGAACAAAATCATGGACTTTGCAGCAAATTGGATGGAGTCTCCGACCATCATATTAAGTGAACAGAAACAAGGAACTGAATACCTCATATTCTCACTCATAAGTGGACCCTGAACACTGGCCACACTAGCACAAGGCAGTCGCTGGGCACTGCTGGACACTGCTAGGCAGTTAGGGAAGGGAGAAAGAGAGAAGGATAGGCACATGGCAACACAAAGGATACCTGGTCTACTGCCAGGGGAAGTGAGAGTCAGTTAGAAACCCAAATTTCACAGGCATGCAGCTTTGATATGTAGTTAGTCCTCATTTTTACCCCACATATCTACAATAAAATTTAATTTAATTTTTAAAAGTATTAAAATGCAGAAAAAAGACTCATACAGCAGATACTAGAATTCCACAGGGGGAAAAAATAAAAGACCATGAAGCTTACTAACCTCAGATCAGAGGATCCCAAATCAGGGGAAAAATACTAATATGTGTATCAAACATGTCTGCCTTGTTATCTACTCTGCTTTGATCTTCAACCTATAAAATATATGTGGACATTCTCCCTCATTAACTGTATCAAAGCTATCTTGTGGCAAGTTAGAAAAAAATATTGTTTGAAATGCCCCCAAAATAGTTTGACAGAATGAGGAAAATGGAACCATACCAGGATTAAAAACAAAATTAAAAATAGAATACAGAAAATCATTTTATAAAATGTTGCAAAAATATTGTGGAATGTTATTGTATATCTTTAAAGAAACATAAGTTTAAACTGTACCCTGTCCACTACCAGATGTGATTGGCTAGGAATTAATTTGATAAACTTTGGAATTCAAGAAATTAACTACTGGCGGTTTGTCTATGAGTTTAAAGACAGTTGTTCTTCAACTATCATAAAGCCAACCATTGCAGAATAATATGACATATTTTAACTTGAAACCATAGGATTACAGTAGTATGTCCCTTTTAAACCATTTTAATAATATAGGTTCACTTTATCATTTTTTAAAGGTAAGCTATGTGGGTTCATAGACCATAATTCTTTAGCAATTTTTCTTGGACAAAAACTTGGAAATTGTAGGAGAATGACATAACTTTACCACCCAACAGACCAGCTACAATCATTTAGCTATAATCCCATCCAATACTTTTCATACATTACTTTATTTCACTTATTTGTAATTACTGCACACATGTAATTTTACATCCTAGCTTTTTATATGTAACAATACATAGTGCATATTTATACATGTTGCAACATGGTATTCATAATTATTTTCATCAGTACAAATTCCATTAAGTAGATGTTTTGCATGTTTTTTTAACCTAGTTTTCTTCATTTCAATATTTAAGTAGTGCTATGGACTGAATGTTTCTGACCCCCAAAATTGAAATATTGATATTGATTCCCCAATGTGATAGGGTTTGGAGCTGGGACCTTTGAGAAGTGATTAGTTCATGAGGGGCGGAACCCTCAGAATGAGATTAGTGCCCTTATAAAAGGTCCATAAGAACCTCCTGCTAAGTGAGTCTGCAGCCAAAAGACAGCCATCTATGAGCCCGGAAGTAGACCTTTATCAGACACTGAATCTGCCACTACCTTGATCTGGAACTTCCCAGCTTTCAGAAATGTGAGAGACAAATTTATCTTGTTTATAAGCTACTCAGTCTATGATGTAGCCTAAAATGACTGAGAATTTAGAGACTTGAAATCTTTTTGGGTGATAAAGTCAATAATTTTATCCCTCAATTGAAGTTTGTAGGCACTGGTTCACCACCCTACAAACTTTGTGAGATTACTGACAAAGGCAAGATTAAGAGGGTCACCTGACTATTCCCAACTATTATTTCACAGTTAGTGGAGAATGAGAGACAGAATGGAGGCCGGAAGCTAAAAACTATGTTCTATCCTAAATTTTTTTTAAAGAAATTGACAGTGGTCATTCCTACGTGGAGCGGACAAGAATAAATTCAAAATTCTTCCAAATAACATACAGTACCTGCGCATACCCTTGTCTTCCTTATCAGTGCCATACTTCACTGTTATCTCTCCATTCTCCACTACTATAGACATACAGGAACCCTATTTCCCTGTGGCTCTCTCTTTAATGAAAGTTCACTGATTTGTAGAGATAGTTCACTGTGATTGTCACTCTCTCGCTTTGCCCTCATTAAAATTCTATTCATCTTGGTATCCATAGTAGTATCTTTCATGGTTCCATAAACAACAGAGAAATAAAAGCTTTATAAAATTTATGTAAATCACCAGCTAAATATGCCTTCTGCTGGTGATTTGTAATGGTAGGGGAGGCGACTTAGTGTCAGTGAGACTGTTTCGTGATATTTATCCAATTTTCAGTCTCTCTCTCTCTCTCTCTCTTGCTCTCTCTCTCTCTCTCTCACACACACACACACACACACACACACACTTTATACACATTTTCACATGAAGCATGTTAGCTGGATGTAAACCACATAACTTAATCCCTACTACTCAAAATATTCAAAATCTACTTGAATTTAAACCTGGTAAATAACTGCCATAATGTTTTACTTTCCCATAGACCCATTTTCTTCTTTTTCTCTCATTTTTGCTATAATATGAACATCAGAAAGGCTCCTTACCTTAGGGCAGTCCCACAACATGCAGAGAATGTCCTGATAAGTAAATAAATGGGACAACACAAAAGACTCAGAATTACAAATTGTATCCCATTCCAGATACAGATCTATTCTCTGTCTTAGAGTGGCATTTTCCCTTTTAAAGAATAGAAAGCCACAAAACAGCCAGTTGAAGAGCATGTGGAATGCTGAAAAAATAATAAACCAAAGATGTAAATGAAACTAGGTGCTCTGCCTGGAAAACAGAATCTGTGTACACACAGCACAAATTTAAGCCAAAAGTGAGACCCCTTGAGAGACTGTTCAAATCTATGTCTCTCTAAACACAGGGCCAAAATGAAACAGGTGCATTTTCCACCATCACAGAGTGGGAAGGTTGTAAGGAATAATGATAATAAATCTATTACTCTAGGAAAGACTGAGAAAAGAGATAAAGATTAAACCAAGTTTCAGCTCTAATCTGACAGGTTTGATGTATCAAGGAATCACGGCATAGTTGAGTTTCATATTTTAATATTTTATTATTTTCTTTTGATCCAACAAAGGTTTTTTTAAAAAATAGAAGTATTAGAGACCTCAAAGGCTAGAATTAGTATCAAGCAACATGTATCTTAATTCTAGATTACATAATTGGGCAAATAACTTTTTTCTGGTCTCACCTGTGAAACAAAGTTTCATGTTTCACAAAGTCTTAAGTGTAAAGCATTCTGTAATACTCCAATACTATTATTGTTACAGCTAGCAAGGAGGAGGAAATGCATTGCAAACAAAATAATGCTGCACTTTAAAGTGTGGAAGTGGGAAGCAGCCAGGCACAGCTGTGGAACAGGCGGTACACCTGTCTGGCTGTCATTATTGGTTCAGAGTATCTATCTTTTCCTTTGATTTTGATGACTTTCTCTATTTATTTTTCCACAGGCATATACTTCTTTGGTATAATTATTAACTAGAAATAAGGAAGAGCAATCCTAGTCATAAAATTTTGAGATCTCATGACCTCAGATTCTTTCCATTTCAATTCATCATGTCAAGATTTCTCACATCCAGTTTTCACATACATGCTAAAAATTGTACAAAAGTTCACTATAAGAGTCTACTATTTTAGATCCATTCACTACTACCAGGATTTCAAAGTCCCCATCATTTTCCCTTACCCGAACAATTTAAAATTATTTTTATTAAACTCTAATTAGAGCAATCCTTTCAACTTCTGGAGAACATTGTCACCCAGGTCCACATCTCCTCCTAGGTTCACTCTCTTTCTACTCCTGAAATGTATGTCTTCCCTTCCTGCCTCTTTATTTTTTGCCTGTCCATCAAAAGCAGGTGATCTTGAAGTCTTCATAGCTTACTACTGTTTATTCCTGCCAATTTACTCCTGTGATTTCATTTAGTCCTTCCTACTTTATCACATCTTTTAACATTGGATTATATTTTATATTTCAAGATGACCCAGTTTGATTGTAATTGGGCACAGGCAATTTTGCAACCTGATGAGTGTATTAACTGATTGGGAGAGAATCTAAAAAGGATTTCAGAAATTTCAAAATACAAGGCCACTTCTACTTAACATTCAAGTTCACAGACTTGCCTTCTATCTCCTTTGCCAAAAGCCTATTGGACTTAGGACTTTCTCTCAAAAATTACAATGACTATCAATGGAGGTAAAGAAACCTTTTTAGAATCAAATTTGTAGTCTTATGCCATCACTGTAGAGGGAAGAACACTTGTCTAGAATAATAAATTGTGTCTTTTGATGTCCCATAGGATGTACAATAAGATTTTTCTAAGGATTGAGATATAGCTTCTGTGAATAAGTGATCCTTAGGAGCAGCTATAAGATTAGAAATGTGGCATTCCAAAATTGAAAGTATCCATCTGTTTCAGTGTGAACTCTGTGGTATGTGCATTGTAAGCATTATTTATATTTAGTATTTAGATTTTATAAAAAATGAGAAAAAGTCATACCACACCTAGAAAGGGTGTGAACGTAGAATGCAGCACTCTTGGAAAGGTCTGTGTCTTGACAATATTTTTGATCAAAAGTTGTTTCCATAGTTACAGTGCTATTATCCTTATCTTCGTGATGTGATAAGTCCCTATATTTTTTTATGTTACTTGGTTACTAAAATATGAAATTCCTGTAAAGCCAAATAATGATTTAAAATTTATATTGAATATATATTTAAAATTAAACCAGCACAACTACGTTTTTTTCTATCATTGAAAAAAAATTCAAGTTTTGTGCAAGTTGGTCTTTTGGAAACAGATATATGACTGGATTTATTCTCAGATAAATTACCCTTTCTAAAGATCTTGATTTGCGATCTATATTTATTGCTAATATTTGATTTTACAGTTAACTTATTGAGCAAAATCATACTATTATTTAAAAATAAATTAATTCTCTGACTGAAGAATACTATTTGTGTATATAGTAATTACCACCTCTTTAAAACAACTTTAAGCCTGCAATATATGAGGAAATTTAGGGAGGAGATGAAAAATAGAAGCTTCGGCCCCTAAAAGGAGAGTCACACTGTTCCTTCTGAGAGATTTCAGTTTTACAACTCTCATTTGAACTATTTTGAAAGACCATGGCAGGAAGTCAGACTAAAAAGATTTATTAGGTGACTGAAATATGGCATGCCCAACACCTTTACACTTGGAGAATTCCTTTCTTAGATAAGAGAATCTGAGTAGCAATTGAGAGGAGTGCAACTGCTTGGGTTAGAGCACATGCTAGGTGAAAGTTGGGAAAGTTGGGAAAAGCTTGAAAAAGGCTGACAGTGTTGGGTGAAGGAAAGGACAAGGTGGAAGAGTACAGGGAGGAGGTGCTCAGAGGGTGCGATCTCCCTGCACCCCATTCCCTGGCAATGACCTCACTGGGGAAACCAGAAATTTAATCAAGTCATGGAATAGATGGAATAATGAGCAGTCTATTAGATTAGTGTTTCTCCAATTATTTCTTTCTACAAAAAACATTTGTTACCATCAGAGAAACAAAAGCACATTTGTTTCCCTAGTCTCAATTACTCAGTGACCCTGCATTATATCTATGAGCTAAATATTTAAAACAAATCAAATATGATAAGTGTGAATATCTGTAAGTGGCTACCAAGTTTATATAACAGTGTAGTGTAACATAAGGTAACACTAACCTGGTCTGATCCACCTGTCCATGCCAAGAAGGCCAAAGTAATTACTATTTTACAATCCCTGCACCTGGATTCTGTATTAAATTTCAGGTGAACTTTATATAAATTTCTTTCTAATACTGAAACCATGAAATAAAGTCACCCTAAAGGTAAGTTGTATGCTTTGATGTGATATTTATAGTCATATATTATAAAAAGAATATTATAGCTATTGCAGCCTAATGTTTTTCTTTAGTTAGTCATATAAAATTTTAATGTCCACATAATTTTCCCAAAAGAAGCTTCAATTTCTCTGTACAACATTTTGATAGTCGTGGTGCCACTTAAACATAATGTACCTGTGATTTACGGATTTGGATGAACCATATGATATATGGTATTAATTGTGCTGGTTGAAATCCAGAAGCAGTCAAATGCTCATCTTCCCATCTCTGTATGAAAGCTCAGAATTCTAACCTGCCAGGAACATTATTTATTAATGCATTAGATACTTCATGCCCAGAAATGCTCAAAGGTCTGTCAGCACTTTATGTTTAAAGCTTTGAATGTCTCTATCAACTTTTCCCATTTTCACACACACACACACACACACACACACACACACACACACACACACACACGGACAGATACATACATATAACTTAAAATTCTTATCTCAGTTTGCAGTGCATTTGCTTTTAAATTTTAGAAGCTTGCATGTATTAGTGTTTTCCTAAGAAACAGAACCAATAGATTGATTGGGAGATTGGACTGTGAGGTAAGGTATTGACTTATATGACTGTGGAGACTGAGAAGTCTCACAATTTGCCATATGCAAGCTGGAGACCCAGGAAAGCCAGTGGTGTAGTTTGAAGGCATGAGAGTTGAGGTCCAATGTTGAAGATTCCAATCCATCTCTGAAGGCCTGAGAACTGGAAGTGCCAACAGCAAGACAAAATTCATGTCTCAGCTCAACTGTCTGGCAGAGAGTGAATCCAACTTTCTTCTGCATTTTTGTCCTAGTCTGGCCATCAGCTGATTGGATTATGCCACCCACACTGGGGAGGTCCACCTGCTTTACTCAGTCCCCTAATTCAAATGCTAATCTCTTCCAGAAACACCCTCACAGTTACACCCAGAAATAACATTTAACCAGATATTTGGACATCCCGTGGCCCTGTCAAATTGACACATAAAATTTACCAGGGTATTTCAGATGTGTCTTAAATCACAATTAGTTTTCCTTTTGTTCTGCTTTCTTGCTCTAAGGTTGATTTATTACTGCCATTTGTCCTTTTAAGAAACAGTGATTTCTAACATATTTCAATTATTAAAGCCTTATCTCAAAACTCATCTCTGTCATCTGACTTACTTTTAAAATGTAACTGGAAAAATAGCTGATATGGTAATTTGTGTTGATTTTCCCTCTATGTTCATCTTTTTCTCTCCACCCCACCCAGCTTCTCTCTGCCCCATTCTAGTCTGAAGCATAAGCCAATAGCCAGGCTGTGCAAAAACTGTTAAATATGGCCTAGCTGACAGCAGTTACAGCCTAAAGGTGAGTATTATTCTGGTCTGAGGGTACTGAGAAAAAGGTCTTATGGTGAAGTGAGGTCCAGGATCCGAGGTCCAGGATCCAGGATCCAGGATCCAGACCCTACTTTGACCTTAGGAAAGTTGAACCAAGTGCTAAAGCTTTCAGCCTAGGCCAGTCAGTCAGTACCCATTACTGGACATTGAATGACAGAGTCATTATGGGTCAGAGACTGCCTGCCTGCTTGGAAAAGGAGAATGAATATACTCAACATTGGAGTTTAGGATCCTTTCTCTGATGGGAGAGCATGTAAATGTAGATGCTGCCTCTAATCATGACTAAAAATCCATCTTCACAGGTTCAATAGGATGGGAATTTACTTAAAGCAGGTAAAGAAAATGATTTTTTTTTTTGGCACACTGTATTTGTGGTCCAAAATGTATCTTCTGCTGCAAATAATTTAGAAGTATTTATTTATTTATTTATTTATTTTTAATTTATTTAAAATTATGGGGTACAATTCAGGGCTAAGTATACAAATATTCACCGTGCAGGTACGCTTATCGATGAGGTGTGCCCCCGCTTCCCCAGGCACATATCGACTACTGTTTATCCCATCTTCCCATCCCTCCTCCCTGCAGTTTCCCACCACTTTCAATCCTTTTCTTATAGTAATACGGTAGTTGTTCAAGATCCACTTATGAGTGAGAACATGTGATACTCAGTTCTTTGTTTCTGTGAGAAATCACTGAGTATTATAAACTCTAATTCCATCCAGGTTGCTGTGAAGTTCATGATTTTGTTTTCCTTTGTGGCTGCATAGTATTCCATTGTATATATGTACCACTTTTTTTTTTTATCCAGTCCTCTTTTTATGGGCAGCACGGTTGGTTCCATGTTCTTGCTATTGTGAAAAAATGCTGCGATAAACATACGTGTGCAAGTATCTTTTTCATAGAGTGATCTGAGTTCTTCCGGGTATATTCCCAGTAGGGGGATTGCAGGGTCATATGGAAGGTCGAGTTTTAGAACTTTTAGAAGTATTTATTTTAATTGAGGTATATTTTTCTAATAACCTTTTTTCCTTTTGTTTTTTGTATTTTTATAGAGACAACATTTCACTGTGTTTCCCAGGCAGGTCTTGAACTCCTGGACTCTAGCAATCCTCCCACCTTGGCCTTACAAAGTGCAGGGATTACAAGTGTGAGCCACCATGCCCGGCTTTGTTAACCTTTAAATGTTCATCATTATTGTGTGTGTGTGTGTGTGTGTGTGTGTGTGTGTGTTTTTCCCAAGGTGGAATATTAACTTTATCTGTTTGACTAATTAAAAGTATTTCCAAGTTGAGCAGATAATTGTCAAAAATTGATATTGAGAACATGGTGATAAGATTGACTATCTCTAACTGCAGGTTATATATATATATATGTGAATATTATTTCTTAATTAAGTTCAATTTCCTACCTAAAATGTGGCTTATAGTAATAATTTTCTAGCAAATACTTTTTAGAGTAAACTGTTAAAAGTGTATTAAACACCAATCCTGCTAAAATTATATTATAAATGATTACACGTTGTATTGAAGTTGTATTATATTTACAAAGGCATTGATAGCAATGATTTTAATTTCATAAAATAAAGATGACAGATGACACACAATAAGGTGTCTGCATATCCTTTCAGAAGTGTTTAATTGTCTGAGAGTATCTGATGCTGTCATAAAGGACACAATTCTCTACATAGTCCAGAGATAGGGGTTTCATAACTGATATTTGTTGAAGAGGGGTTAGATGATGATTGATGACGAGAAGAATTAAGCTTAATAATATTCTGAATGCTTTAAATTACAAAAGATTATACTAACTGTGATCACTAGTTTTGTGGGAATTTAGACCTGCAAAGTATGTTAGGTGACCAATAGTCACACTGAAATCTTAGAAAGATAACCCATTGATTTTGATTAGAGCTCGTTAATGGCATTTTTTCTTTCCTTCTTTCTTTTCTTTTCTTTTTTTTTTTTTTACAAAATCATCCCCATTTGCTGCTTGGCTTCACCTCAGGTCTGCCTGATGTCACCCCATCCATCATAAAGGCAGATTGTCAACTGGGAGAGCAGTTACCCAAAGAATTATAATATGACACAGTGTGAAATTTCTTTATGTCCTTGAGAAATGTCTTTGACTCATTCCTCTTGTCTGGAGTTGCTATATACCAACTTCATCTTAGCTATTCCCTCAGTAAGATGTAGTAATATTTTAATTAAAATAGTGCTCAACATATGTTTAACACACTTAGCATACCAGACACTATGTTGGTATTGTGAGAGACAATGTAAGTTTTCCATGCTTAGTATTAGCTAATGTGTGTCAAAAGTGGGATTCAGATATAAATCTGATTCTAAAATCTGTTTTTTGTTTATTTGTTTGTTTTTACCTCTTAACAATATGTTGCCTCTGTATATCCAGCCTGCATTGCTGTGTTGGTTCATTCATTTACTGATTTGTTTAACAAACATGTATTAAGTACTGAGGGCAAGGTGTTGGAATACAAAGACACATAGAACATAGTGCCTGGCATCCTTGGGCCTTGCCACAAGCTGAAAGAGAGAAAACTTAAAAATCAATATTAAAAGAATAATAATTATTGTTAAGAGAACAGGAAGGAGAACACGATTCAAATCTTCTTGTGAAACCCAAGGACAAGCTTCACAAATGATGATATTGGAAGTGATTCTTAATCTTAGACATCTAACCTCTAGAACTGTGAGAAAATGAATTTCTGTTACTTAAGCCACACAGATTGTGACATTTTTTATGTCATCCCATGCTGATTAACACTCTGTATTTCAAAATCATGATGTGTCATGAGAGTTAGGACTTGTTAATTAAGATTTGTAAAGTGATGAGCAGTTTATTGGAAAAGCAATGTATCTGAGCAAAAATAAAAATAATACAATTTATGTATCAAAGGAAAAATAAAATTTAGTTAAAATTTTCCATCTTATATTGAATAAATGACATTCTTAATACATGGGAAAATGAAGTTTTGCTTATTCCAAGCAAACTAATCAAGCGAGATGAGTTCCTTAGATGGCTGCAGGCCTCATTTGAAGGTTATTCCAGTGAACAGCCAAGCTTGAGAAACAGCGGACTAAAGGATCTTTTCACTCCATCAAGACACACATTTCTGCCACTGATGGTTACTGAAAAAAATGTGATTTTAAGAACCCATTAAAAGCATGATCTTCAGACTTACATGTGCACATAAATCATCTGGCAATCATCTTATCAAAAAGTAGATTCTGATGCAGTAGTTTTGGAGTAAGTCCAGAAATTCCGTTTTCTATCAGGCTCTCTAGTGATACTTTTAATTGTCCTTTAACAGTCTTCAAACTTTTAGGAATATTAGCGTTGTTAACACAGTTGGTGAGATATTGAACTCCATACGGCCAAGTTTGCAAATACTAAGCACTTCACCCCTACTCTGCCGTTGACAGCAGAGATTTCTACAGCTCATCCCTTCTTAAAACCTGCTCTGCTATAAGGGTATTTTGCAAGTAGTCTCAACTCTACAAGAACAATAACACTGATATTTAACTTATTCTACAGGCACATTTGAAATAAGGAATCTCAGCTGGGTGCAGTGGCTCACGCCTATATCCCAACATTCTGGGAGGCCAAGGTGGGAGGATTGCTTGAGCCCAGGAGTTCAAGATCAGCCTAAGCAACATAATGAGACTTCATCCACTAGAATAGAATAGAATAGAATAGAATAGAATAGAATAGAATAGAATAGAATAGAATAATATAGAATATAGAATAAAATAGGTTGGGCATGGTGGTATTGTCTGTAATCCCAGCTACTCTGGAAGCTGAGGCGAAGGATCACCTGAGCCCAGGAGGTCAAGGCTGTAGTAGGCTGTGATTGTACCACAGCACTCCAGCCTGGACAGTGGAATGAGACCTTGATTCAAAAAAAAAAAAAGGAAAGTAAAGCAAGAAATCATAAAATAAGTTTGTCTTTAATATGTTATACGTCAGATCCTTATTTCCTAACATATGTTCTTTCACTGCCAACCAAAAGCAAGAAATATCTAGGTATTAAAAAGAATAACAGATTACTGTGCTTGGGTAGTTAAGCAAATTGACTAGCAACTTTTGCAACTTATCTGATGATCTTATTTCTAGACCATTCCTTTTTATAATTTTTTAGCAATTAATATAAGTGAGATTTTTTTAAAGTGTAAGGATATTGAATTTGTCTTTAAAGTAAATTTAATGCATAAAGAAATTAGCATAACTATTACATGAGGACTTGGAGCTGTTTCTAAGGAATTAGGTTTGTTTATGGCATAGAATTTTAGAAGAAAAACATAATAAAAAGGAATCACCTTGTAGAATCCAGGCTCAGTGGGGTCAGTAACTATTAAACTTTAGTGTTCCCCATAACCCTTGTGGAGCTTTAAAATAGAGATTTCAGGGTGCCATTTTCTCTCTTAAAGCTGAGTGGGTCCCTGGACTCTTAATAAGCACTTCCCTCTCCTACCACTTTGCAAACTCTCCAGTGCTTGTCCTAGGCTCTAAATATTAAATCTCCATTATTCTGTAATAATTCTATATTATCATTGTATAGGATTAGTTTTGTGAAATTATGC
The DNA here is from genome assembly GCA_027257055.1 of Cephalopachus bancanus. Classification (NCBI taxonomy): domain Eukaryota; kingdom Metazoa; phylum Chordata; class Mammalia; order Primates; family Tarsiidae; genus Cephalopachus; species Cephalopachus bancanus. Next base: position 4,227,155 of record JAPVLO010000076.1, read on the forward strand.
TCAGTTGTGCCTTTAAAAAGCACAAAAGAATGAGTTTTTCAGCAAATGGTACCCTAATTCCAGTTTGAGTGAAAAACAGTGACTAGAAGCGGGAAGAAGATTGTCAGTCAATATGGCTGTGAGTTCTTTGGCAGAGTAAGTCTGGCAGCAAGAAAGGATGTCTTGAGCTCACTACCAACTGCCATCAGTACCTACTGAGACCAACTGAGAACTTTTATATCTTCTGAACTTACTTGAGTTGACTAGATGGGAGATGTCAAGCTAACAACTAATGACTATCATTTTTAACTGAGAATATGTCCAGTTTGAGCAGAAAATAAGGAAAGAAAGGAAAAAATATCTTTTCTTTGCACTACTATAGGCATTGACTTTGTATCAGTAGAGATAGAATAGCAGGGTCAAAAATTATATTTCTTAAGAAGCTTCTAAGCCGGGCTCGGTGGCTCAGCCTGTAATCCCACGCCTTTGGGAGGCTGAGGTGAGTGGATTGCCTGAGCCTGCGAGTTTGAGACCCGCCTGGGCAGCGAGACCTCATCTCTACAATAAGTCAAAAAATCAGCCGGGCGTGGTAGCGCATGCCTATAATTCTGGCTACTTGGAAGGCTGAGGCGGAAGGATCGCCAGAGCCCAGCAGGTCGAGGCTGCGGTGGCTGGAAGCGGCCACTGCACTCCAGTCTGGGCGACAGAGTGAGACTCCAACTCAAAAAAAACACAACAAAACAAAACAAGAAGCTTCTAGGCATTTATATACTGTAGTATTTCAGAGGACTAAGCCTCAAAGTGTTTAACCAAAAGGAGACTCTTTTTCTACTACCTTTCTGGGTCTGCTTGTCATATTAATCAATAACTATTTAATATGCCAATACATACATATTTTATCTATGTAAAAATAGTAAATGACACTTTATCTTGAATTTCTTCCATTATTATGACTTTTGTTTCTTTTGGTCTCCTTTATTTTCCATGATGCGTTGGGAATACATTCTGTGTCATGTAGAAATTTAATAATATCAGTCACTAGTCTGGAATGAAAAAACAAAACAAAAAAGAAAGCCAGGCATTTATTCTAGTTCTCTGAGAAAGCTATGGAAAGAAAAGCAAAGACTTTGCAAACAGTATTTTCTAAAGATATTAGAAGAAAATTCAACTTAAATCTACTTTTTCAAAAGACTAAACACAATGTAAAATTAACTTTTCTGCATATAATTATATGATTTTAAAAGTAGCAAGTGCATAAATTATCCTCAAACTCTCTCTAGTGATGACAGTATTGTTTTGTAAGGACTTCAGGTTGAAGAGTAGCTGCCATGTAAGAAAAATAAAGAGTAACTCATGATTATGTCATTTGGTTGCTATATTCCAGAAAAATTGTTGATGTAAAAATCTATCTATCTGTCTATCGTCTATAAGGGGAGACACCAAATATCTGGAATTATCTTCTTCTTTTTTTGTTTTTTTTGTTTGTTTGTTTATTTGTTTTGAGGGCAGGCCCTCTGTAGTACAATTCGAATTTGTTCCTCTGAATCAAATGGTCAACCAAAGTTTTTATCTGGAAGTTTTGAGAAGGTTACATCAGGATTCACGGAAGAAACATCCTGAGTTGTGGCAAACAGGTGACTGGTTCTTCTACCATAGCAGTGCACCTGTCTACACCACACTGAGAGTTCAGCAGTTTTTGACCAAAAAGGGCATGATCCTCGTGCCCTACCCTTCCTTTTTACCAATTTCACCTTTAGTGACTTTTTTTTGTTTTGTTTCCATAGATGAAGAAAGTCCTCAAAGGGAAATATTTTGCCAGTGTGGAAGAGATGAAACAAAAAACAGCAGAAGGACTAAACATTATCAAAATCGACATTTCAAAAACAGTTTTGAGCCGTGGAGAAAGCATCTTGATAGGTGAATTTCATCAAAGGAGAGCACTTTGAAAGTGACTGAAGTTTAAACATGTAAGAATATGCAACTTGTTATGATATTCCAGATTTTTTGGGGTCCCTCCCTTGAGTGTGTGTGTGTGTGTGTGTGTGTGTGTGTGTGTGTGTGTACTCAAAAAGGCCTGTGATATATATATCAAGCCACATATTCAAAAATGCATTTTACACATGCTCTATAGAAAATAGAAATGTTTATATTTTCCCTGTGTACCATATGTGTTACATGTAATTTAAGATGTTTAATATGATGTTTCCCATAATGGACATTCCCCATTGCTATAATGAAATATCACAAAATGCTTACTCTGTGAGGATACCTCCCCAAGCCAGCATCAATACATACTTTTTCTCCTCAATCAAGAAATGATTTTTTTTATTAAAAAAGGAAACTTTCAATCTGCAGATCTAATTTAGATCTATTTGTCCTTAGAAGAATGAGCAGATGAGCAAACATCAGAAGTAATAAACTTGTCATAATTCTCTTAGTGCAGAGTCAGTGACAAACATCTCTCCTCTCTCAGGAAATTAACTAAGAAGAGAGACACATAATACACAGGTCATTATGATATGTACTATTTGCCCTAAAGTTGGAATAAGTTTAAGGTTCTACAGAACACAGAACAGAGGAATCCAGTTCAGTTTGGGGGTAACAGGCAATGCTTCTACCTGGGTATGGGGGGGGAGGTTGATTCCTTCAAACCTCTCCGTAGGTTGATTTGTTTGTTTATTTGAGACAAGGTCTTGCTCTGTACTCAAACTGGAGTACAGTGGCATAGTCATGGCTCACTGTAACCTCGAACTCCTGGGCTATTTTTTTTAAAATTTCTTTTAATTTTTTATTTTTTGTAAAGTTAGTTCTTGCTATGCTACCCAGGCAGGTCTTGAGTTCCTCGCTTCAAGTGGTCCTCCTGCATTGGAGGAGGAGGCCTTCTCTCAACTGTTGATGTTACGGGCATGAGCCACCATTCCTGGCCTCAGCGTGAGTCATTAGAGTGATCTGGGACAGGCTATTTGCTTGTTCTGTAGGAGAGAACTAGGGAGAGAAGAGGAGCCCCCTTCTAAATAAAGCGTGGCATCTTCAAGAAAATGCCATTTCTTCATCGTCAGAGTACTTCTTCATAAAGATTAGAGTGACAGGAGATATTCAAGTTTTCAAAAGAGGAGTAAAGTGGAAATGAGAAGGGAAAAAATAAAGGCAAGAAAAAAATCAAACAACGGGGGAAATAGAAAGAAATATACATGGCAAGAATAACACAGCAATATGTCTGTCCTCCACCGCCATCCACCCAGCAACTCCATACCAGAAACCTGAATGTGATGTGCTATGCATCTAACATACATTGTATCATTTAATCCTTAAACCATCTATAAGATAGGTTTTCCCTACTTTCATATAAGGAAAAGAAGACACAAAGAGGTCAAAGAGGTTCAAGATGGCTATTAGAAAGCAGACCGTGGACTTAAGCTCAGGATTTTCTGATGCTCTGATACCTTGTAGTCTATCTGCCATTTCTTGAACCAGGCTGTTATAAATTATCTCTTAGAAAACAGCAACAGCTTCCTAACTACTCTTACAGTCATTCACCAAAGGTAAGACCAAACCCACAGCCTCTCCCATGCTGTTCTATGTGCTATCAAGTTCCATTTCTACTTGAATCTGTATTTGGCAATATGGCTGATACAAACTATAGCATACCAAACCTGACAAATGTTTGACCACATTAAAATATAATATTTGCAAAGACATGGTTGCCAGAAAGACAACAAAATTTGTACTTGGAAATGGAGATTTTACGAAACTTCAAGATGTTCTTTTCCATTTGAAATGACATCTTCCCCCTCTAATTTCTAGCACTAATGATTCTCTTTAGTTTCAGACATTGAATGACCTCTGAAGAAAATGCAACTTTAACACAGCTAGTGTGGTGGCCTCCAGTTTCCTCAAACAAGTCTATTCTGCACACAGCTTTTGGGGTGATTTTTCTGAAAGACTGATTTGATCCATATAGTCCTATTAATGGTTTATCATAACCTTCACAATAAAGTTCAAACTTCTTACTTAGCTTAGTGTATAAGACTTAGCAGTCTTGTCTCTTCCTTCCCCAGAAGTTTATCTTCCATTATTCCCTCATACAGAACCAAATTTTCCAATCTATTATTTTTTTACCAACCTACTTGTAGTTCCTTCAAAATAATTACATTTTTTTTCCCCACATGTTAGTCCCTGGAATACTCAAGTCACTCAAGTCCAATACTTATCATCCTTTAAATCCTAGCTCAAATATTTGTTCCTTTGGGGCCCTTCTCTTCATCTCCCTGTTTGATTGAGTTGACTGTCTACTGTGCTTCCATTAAAGTATCCCTCTGTCAAAGACTGATCATGCTTTGCTGTAAACCAGAATTCTTTTACTCTTATCTATGACTAAAGTGTCAACTCACTAAAGACTCTGTATCTCAGCATTCAGCAAACTTTTTGATTCACTAAATGGGATATAAGAAAGAGATGTAAGGAATTCACGTAAAGTAATGAAAGAAATTAAGGGAAAAGTCCATGAAAGCAAATAAAGTAACAGGGAGTCTCAGTTGAGAACACCTTGTTTATAAAGAAGGTTCAATATGTGTGGACTTAAAGGAATGGATGAAGATTTGACAGGCAACTGGAGGAATGGTAAGAAAATGAGCAGTAGAGTGTACAGAAAGTTAGAAAATACTGTAGAGAAATTTAAGTGTGAATGGGTGCAGCAATAATGATAAATTTTTGCCAATACTCCACATGATGAATTTCCAAATAATGACTCTAAATGATGAATTTCTTAAAAGTCATAAGATCAGGCCGGGTTTGGAGGCTCAGCCTGTAATCCCAGCACTTTGGGAGGCCAAAGAGAGTGAATTGCCTGAGCACTTGGGTTCGAGACCAGCCCGGACAACTTGGCAAGACCTCGTCTCTACAATAGATAAAAGATTAGCCAGCCGAGGTGGCATGAGTCTGTAGTTCCGGCTACTTGGAAGGCTGAGGTGGAAGGATCACCAGAGCCCAGCAGGTCAATGCTGGGGCAGCCATGAGTGTACCACTGCACTCCAGTCTGGGCAATGGAGTGAGACTCCAACTCTAAAATAATAATAATGAACACATTAATTAATTAATTAACTTTTTAAAAGTCACAAGAACAGTATCCAACTCCTCTGAATAATTACCTGTTTTATTCCTCTTTTATAATAAAATTAACTTACATTTGAACGGGTAATTTTGTAGTAGGCTTTCATATTTATAATCTCATTTAGCTGTATGATAATTGTGTGAGGCACTCAAGGAAGATATTGCTCCCATTTTACAAGTGAGGAAGCAGAGCGGATTAAAAGGCCTGACTGTAATTTCCAGTCTATGTTGGAGCCAGAGTAGATCTTTGGATCGTGGCAGTCAGCCACTCATTTTATAGATAAAGACCAATCCTAGGTATATGCCTGGGCTAGCTCAAAGTTAAAGAAATGGTAGTCAGCTCTACTCATTTCGAATCTTCCAGTCAGGTGCATTTCTAATTAATTCATATTGTTTCTTTATCATTGTTTATATCATGTGTTTTAAAAATATCAAAATGAAATTTTTAATTTATTATTGTACTACATTTTCAGATTGATAGCATCACTGTATTAAAATGTTGCACCTCATAATCTTGTCTCTGGGAACTATTATGTGCAAAAATCATTACTGATAAGGTTTGTGAGGATTGCCTAAGAAAGTGAGGTGATCCTGTTCTTTCTTGATTCCTTAGCTGAACCAGGACAATGGGGAAAAATTTGCAAATAAAAATAAAGTATCTAATATGTCACTTTCTACTGGCCTAGCCTCAGTATTGAGGCGCTTCCCTGTGACTGCCAGTACCTGTCTTATTGAGGAGAAAGTACAGGAGAAGAAATCAAAATGCTTGTCTTGTTCTACACAAACATATCTGTATTTCTCCAACCCCAATCCCATCCAATCACAATCCCTTCTAATCACATACACCTGAGGGGGACAAAAAAAATCTAAAAATTATTTATTTAAAAAAATGTGTATTCTTAAATGTTTAAACTTCAGTCACCTTCAGAGTACTCTCTGTTTGATGCAATATATCTATTGAGACACTTTTCCCACTGCTCAAAACTGTTTTTGAATGCATATTTTTATATTTTTTAGTGCTTCTGCCATTTTGTTTGTTTGTTTGTTTCACCTCTTCCATATAGGTAGAATGTTTCCCTCTGAGAATTTTTCTCATCCTGGGAAAAAAAAATAAGTTGCTCAGGGCGAGATTCTGTAAATAAGGAAGGTGGGACACAGGGGTCATGCCATTTTTGGTCAAAAACGACTGAACACTCAGTGCAGCGTGGGCAGGTTGTTCATGTAAATTGCCCATCATGAGATGGGCAAATGCATTGAATCTCCAAAAAGAATTCACTGAAGCCAAATGCAGTCTCTCACAACAATGCTAGCTTGTACACTAATATCAATGGATTACTAGAACACTCACATTGCAGGGAAAGCCTGTATTACAAAGGATCTCCCCTCCAAAAAGTAATTCCCCCCTTGTACATCTAAGAACAGAATTCCTTCTGCTCATTAGCTGCCACCATTATCTCTAAATAACCGAAGCTACTACTTGTTGATTATTCAAAATACCCAGAAGAACATACCTACTTCTAACAGAGGAGATAACTCCACATCTAACACATTATTTTATTAAATGTCTTGTTTTAGGGGTATTACATTCAGAAAATACCTACAAATAATGGAAATAATACATTTCAAGTTTTGGAAAAGCATAGGGCTCACTGAAGATGGAAAAAGCAGAAAAATTAGGAGACAAAAATCTACGTCAAAGAGTTGTTCTGAAGACTTGTTAAGAATTTATTTTGAGAAGTACATTGCAAACAAAAAGTTTTAATAATATTATCACATAGTTCTGTATTACAACAATACAAAATTACAGGTTTATGTGTGTATAAAGAAAGTCTTACTGCTTAGTTTGAAAAGTTCTCAAGTCACTATTCCAGCAGTGAAGGTCAACATTCAAGGTCCTTAGCTCAATTCAGATAACATTTTGTTAAACTAGTAATAAAGAGAGTAAAAGTCTCTGCCTCCAAACTGTTTAATTTTCATTCTCAGGGCCCAAAAAAATCTTTAAATATTTTAAAGGAAACAAGTTCATTGAATGCAGCATTAAAGCAAGAATATTTGACAATAACACATGATTCCTATGAAAAGGAATTATATTTATTAGACTAGACTCACTCGGTTTCTGCAACTCAATTTCTATACAGACGATAATGCACGACAGAAATGGATCAGAACATCTAGTTTCACAATTAGAATCGCCTTGACATTTCAGTCAATATTTCACTTATACAAGTTTTGCCACAGAGGGAAGCAGAGTTAAAATGATAGTTCTAAGTAAGATGCAGAGTTTGACTCAAATAATCCAAGAGAAAATTTTGGACAGTAGAGAGAAAAAAGAGAGGAAAGAAGGGAGAGGGTAAGAAAGAATAGAGTGACATTTCTACCTGCTTGATATACATCTTCCTTTACAAACCCCTTTTCTCATAGGTGTGACTATAAAGTGGTAGAAATTATACTTTTGTTCCTTACTTCAGGAAAGCATCTTTTCAGTCTCTACGTGTTCCTGGTAGGACTGTCAATTATGATGCCCTACCTATTCCCAGAGATGTGTATAAGAGTATCCTTAACAGACAGTCATATATTTCTCAGATACAGTGGCTGGTAATAGGAGCAGATATGTGACCTAGACTGAATCAATCTTTCCAAAAATAGGAGAGAGGATTTTAATTTTGGATTATGAAATATAATAATACAGGTTGGAAGTTGCCAGTTTCCCCCTTTCTGTCCATATAGAAGGAGGTTGCCTGAGAATTGAACCCCCAGAAGAACCTAGGTGATACTGTTTGAGTCCCTGGGTTCAATCTGCTTAGAATTTCCAGTTACATGAGTCAATATATTTTGTTTTCTTTTCTTTTTTTTTTTTGAGTTGGAGTCTCACCCTATCGCCCAGACTGGAGTGCAGTGGCAGCTCCTGGCCACCGCAGCCTCGACCTGCTGGGCTCCGGCGATCCTTCCGCCTCAGCCTTCCAAGTAGCCGGAATTACAGGCATGCGCTGCCACGCCCGGCTGATTTTTTTATTTATTGTAGAGATGAGGTCTCGCTGCCCAGGCGGGTCTCAAACCCACGGGCTCAGGCAAACCACTCACCCCAGCCTCCCAAAGGTGCGGGATTACAGGCTGAGCCACCAAGCCCGGCCTGTTTTCTTTTTTAATTAAGCTAGTTTGTGTTGAGTTTCTTGCAACTCAAAAGATGTGACATTTGAGAGGTACATTGCAAACAAAAAAGTTTTAATAATATTATCACATAGTTCTGTGTTACAACAATATAGAATTTTTTTTCAAGTAATCCTCTTTAAAAAAAAAGAAAACCTAGTATCACAGATGAGAAGCTTAGAGAGGTTAAGTAAATTATCCAAGTTCGCATCTAAGAAGTGTCATTGCTAGATTCAAATCCAGATAATCTCACGAGGGTCTCCTTGAACAAAATGCCAGTGCCATTAAAAGAGTGGACCATGTGGGCTAGGCATTCTTGAGGGTTTCATTCTTTGTTCTTTGATTTTTATCTGCCATTCATTCTTTTATTTATTTTAATTAACATGTCTCTATTTATTTTTGTTTTAGTGTATTTTTTTTCTCAAAAAGTTCTGATAGTTGAGTTTGTCAACTAGAAAAAACTAGGAAAAACTCAATTTCAACAAATATGTTGCATGCTTACTATGGTATAACTTGACATAGAATAATTTGCACTGATAAACAGTAAATAAAACAATGGCTCATGAGTCTCAATTTATATTACTAGTTTCATGCACTATTTATACTTTTATCACATTTCTGATACTTTTATCCTAAGATGTTTTCAGGAGATGTTGAAAGAGAATCACTATGCAGCAAAAATTTTCCATCCTTTCAATATGTCCCCTCCTTCTGTTACTAAATTCAGTCTATGCTTTTTTTTCACTCTACCCATAAAGTGTCTGCTCCAATGCCATGATTCCCAGATCTGGTCATACATAAATTTAAAACTTCCTTTTTTAGATCTGTCTTATTTCTCCTCCTTGGCCACACTGTTACATTCACTGCTACCAAACTTATATCAAATGTAATTTTAAGCCTACCTCCTTGCTCTGTCACATGTTCCAGTGTGCCCAACCATGGATATGCAAAAACTATGACACGATTCACAGTCTTAAAAAACAATATGTTTAGTTGGAGAGACAGGCATGTTAACAAAATTTTATAGCAAAGCCATTAGTCTTATAATAAGGGTATATACAACTCACCAAGGGAGACCAGATATAGGAGAAACTAACACAAATAAGAAATGATGAGAATTTTAGATCTCAGATGTGTACTGTAGGGACATAGTTTGAGAGGGAGTAGAGGTGTCAAACAGAGGCATGCCAGACAGAAGACGCAACAGGTACAAAAACATGAGGCATAAGGGAAGCTAGCTTGGGTCACAAACACATTCTGGAATGTCTACCATGTTTAATAATGAGCACTTTACCAGCAGCATCCTCTCCACCACTTCCCATTCATAATAGTTGGTCTTCCAGCGGCCCTGTTTGCACTGGATGTCCATAACAACACACTCCTGGTTATAGTTCATTAGACTGGAATGCTTAACTGATCCAAGATAAATGAATAAGCATTTTTTTCCCAATAGAATTGAGAATTTGGCTTCCAAGAGAAAGAGAGAAAGATATCTCAAGCTGTTGTAAGTTTCTCTAGTGTTCCTGCTATGTGGAAAGACAAGCGAGAAAAACCATAAAGCCATGAAAAGAATAATGAATTCAGTGAAACAGAGATCTGAAATATTTATTCATGCTTCAAAACATATTATGAAATTATGGTAGGGCAGGCATTGTGAGAAGATCAGAAAATAAAAATATAGGCCCTCTTGTCATAAAACCTACAGTCTCATGGAAAAAATATACAATAATCAAACAGACAAAACAATGTCAAAGAGTGAGTCGGATGATAATGTAATAAGTCAAGGGGATGTGATAAAGAGAATCTTGGGGACTAATTTGAATTGGTGGTTCAGAGAAGGCCTCTGTGAGAAAGTTGCATCTAAGCTAAGATCTTAGTGACAAGAAAAACTAATGATGATTCAGAGGAACTTTCTAAGCTGAGGGTAAAGGAAGGAGCAAATATAGCATGTTAAAGGCACACAGAGAAGGTCAGAGTAATTGGAACTTAGTGAAGACAAGGATAGTTAGAGGCGAGATGTAGAGAAGGAGAAGTCAATGTGATAAGATATTTATGCCAGATTAAGGATTTGGTATTTTATTTTACATTTGATCATAAACCATTAAAGGAGATTAAGTAGGTGAATGATATGTTCAGATATAAGTGCTGAAAAATAACTTCAGTTTTCAAGAAGGGAGGGAAATCAGGTCACAGCTAACCTAAAATAGCTCAGGTTAGAGAAAATAACAACCAGACTGGTATTACGGTAGAGGTAAAGAATGGGACACATGGAGATAGAGAAAAACCTCGCTAAGAGATGAAAACAAAAGAGAAAGCAAAAAGGCTTCCTAGGTTTTTGGATCAGACAGTTTAAAAAATGAAGGTGCAGTTTTCTGAGATCAGTATGACTACAAGAAAAGCAAGTTTGGGTTGAGTGGGGTGAGTTGAGTTCTGTTTTCACTATTTTAAGCTTGTGATGTTTATTGGACATCCAGGTAGCTATGTCAGGTGGAAAGACATATGAGTCTGCAGTCCAGGAGAGGAGTCTGGGCTAAAATTATAGACTTGATATTAATCAGTATGTAGATAGTAAGATATAAAGCACTGAGCTGAAGGATATTACCTAAACAAAAAGCACCAATAGAAAAAAAAGCTTTGGTTGTTTGAAGAGTAAGGCAAGGAGAAAAAGTCAGCAAAGGAAACCAAAAAGGATACCAGTATGAAAGACATCAAATATGAGATGTGATATTTCAGAAGCCAAGAGAAGAAGGGGTTTCAAGGATTAGAGTATCTAGCTATGTTGAATAGATTGGGAAGTTGAGTAAGATAAAAGCACACATATAACTTCTGGGTTTGAAAATGTGGAATACTTTGATACCTTAACTGTTTAAGATACTGATAGAGATAGAAATTCTACTGGAAAAGAGTTGAAAAATGAATGTGAAATAATTTAGTAGAGGAATTGAACTGGAACAACTTTCGAAATTCTGTTGTTAAGGGTGCCCAAAATATGCTGCGGGAGCTGGAGGAGCAAAGTCCTACAATATGTCTGTGGGGATAAGAATGAACCAGAAGAACAGTAAAGATGATGTCACTGGTGATGCAAGAGGGAGAGGGGATGTAGGAGGGAGTCTCTTGAGCGGGTATGAAGGGATGGGACCAGGGAAGGAGTGAGGAAGTAACCCTTGATGTAGGTGGGAGCATGTATAAAAGAACAGGCACAGAATGCAGGTACAGATGCCAGAAGAGTGGTAGGCTTGGGGATATGCAAGTATCCTGCCTGACTGTCCCTGTTTTCTCCTTGAAGGCATTAGCTAAGAGTAAAGGAGGTAGGTGGAGGGTTGGAGTTTGAGGAAAGCAAAGTGATTTGAAATAAATATTTTAGATAATAGAAGAAAAATATACTAGCATGATAGAGTAGAATCCTGACCAAAGTTGAGTCCTCCCTTGAGATTTGTAGTCATGAATATAAAATGAGACTACTTGGTACAGTTGTGTCTTTTTTTCAACATCTTTTGTGTGCCCATGTATCAAAGAGAGGAATGACTGGGATTTCCCAAAGTTGGAAATTTCACAAGCAGGTATTGAAAGAAGGAGAGAGAGATGAATGAAAGTTATGGTTTTTTTAAGAAAGTAGTTTTAATCATTAGTCATTAACTATAAGCTGTATAATCATAACAATGAGAATTATAAGGATATAGTTGATATAGAACAAAGTGGGGATAAAGAAGTAAAAGTCTCAACAAGGGTTTAGAATGACTAGAATAGAAGAACTAGACTAAGTTAAGTGTAGGAGGTGGCAGTAAAAGTCTAAAGATTGAAATAAAAATTCTGGTGGTTCAAGTTTTTCACATTCGTAATGTGGTAAGAACACAATTTTAGTAAGTGAGATGGGATATATTGGTAAATGAGATGGAATGAAAAGGAAAAAATAAGTGAGTGAGGCCAAATAATTAAGAAGCCAAGGTATTAGCTAGATCATCTAAGCAGATATTGAGTCAACAAGAACTGTCCCAGAGTAAGTGTAGTGGTGGTGGGGGGAAGAGAAACAACTACTAAATTCACTGTGAATGAAAGGGGAGTGACCTGGAGGTTGGTGGGTGGAGCTCAGAAGGAGGGTGGCAATTGACAAAGCTTACTGGCACAAACTTCAAAGAACCTGGTGTATTGGAATGAGAAGAACAGAGAATGGAAGCAGAAGTGGGAAGTAAGGAAGACACACCTTCGCCTGCTCTGAGCCCTGAGGTAGGTGTAGGGAAAACAAAAACAAATCAAGAAAACCTCCACTCCAGAGCCTTGACAGGAGTGCAGTGTCAGCAGGAAGTAATAGTACTGTTTCCGTTTAGAAATGAAAAGGAATGTTTGGAGAAGATGTTGCTGAAAGCAGGGAATTGGGAACTGACTTTTTCTTCCAAGGAGCACAGTGGAAGAGATCTGGAGGGCAAGGATTGGTGGCAGGTCAGATTAGAGTCTGTGGCATTAGATTATAACCTGCTTAAGTAACAGACCTCTTATTGAAGACCCAGACCAGATTCAAAGCATGTCCATAGGAACCGAAAGCGGAGTTTCCCATAACACTTTCTCACTTTCTATGTGTGAAACATTCCAACCACTTGTGTTCTATTTATGTGACAAGAAAACACTAACCAGTGTTTCCTTCTAAGAGCCATTTCCTGATCATTTTCTAAATTGGCCTACCCAGTTATTTTCTATCTTCTTTCCATGTTTATTAGCTTTGGGATGCTTATAATCAATAGTCATCTTGCTTATTCTTCTAGTTATTATTTTCTACCTCCTTTCCAACATGTGAATTTTATGGGGTAGGACTTAAGTCTCTTTTCACCACCAGCACAGTGCCTGGCACATACCACACTCTATACAAATAGTGAATTGAATAAATTATTGGGAGTACCAATTTTAGGTATTCTAGACTAGAAAATATCCAAGTTGTCCCTAGAACTCTTTATCCCTCTACTGTGCTTACTAAATAAATATCCTTTAGAAGGTGTTGAAGTTTTCCTTTATCCTTTATCTTAGAAAATGTCAAACAATAAAATGAAAAAGAAAAGTTGGCTAGACATGCACTATCCGTCCCTCAAGATTCACCTCCTTCCCCTTTTCACTCTATTCTGTGACCCTTTGTTGATTGCATTCTCCTCTGGCTTCCAGCTTGGTTTGGTCAAGGAGATCCAGAAGCAGGAGGAGCTGGAGATCAGGTATTTATTTGTCTGTTTATTTTAATTTTTTTCTTTAGTTGGAGTCTCACTCTGTCTCCAGTCTGGAGTACAGTGGCACACTCTGGCCACCACAGCCCTGACTTGCTGGGCTCAGGCGATCCTTCCACCTCAGCCTTCCGAGTAGCTGGAACCACAGGTGCATGCCATCATGCTTGGCTGATGATTTGATTTACTGTAGATTCAAGGTCTCACCATGTTGGTCAGGCTGGTCTCAAACCCCTGAACTCAGGTAATCCTCTCGCCTCGGCCTCCCAAAGTGCTGGGATTATAGGCATGAGCCACCGCACCCAACAGCAGGTATTTATTCACTAGATTCTCACTTGTAGACTTGTGGACATGGATGTGGCTTGCAATGACTGTGTTCCTTCGTGGAAAACTCTCTTAGGTTTTTGTAACTGTCTTCTTCTTCTTATGCTTTGAGGCCTAGAGGTGGTAACAGTTGTTCCTCAACTCCTAGTTACAATTTCTTGTTGCAATCCCTGTACTTAGCCTGCTCCTTTTTAAATAGTTCTGTCCACTCACTTCATTTGTTTGCTGCCTGGGCCCTAATTGAAACAGAAATATGTTTAATTAAAATAATACAGTAGCCGGGCTCAGTGGCTCAGCCTGTAATCTCGCGCTTTGGGAGGCTGAGGTGAGTGGATTGCCTGAGCCCGTGGGTTCAAGACCCACCTGGGCAACTTGGCGAGCCCTCATCTCTACAATAAATCAAAAATTAGCTGGGCATGGTAGCACGCGCCTGTAGTTCCAGCTATTTGGAAGGCTGAGGCGGAAGGATCGTCGGAGCCCAGCAGGTCAAGGCTGCAGTGGCCGGGAGCGGCCACTGCATTCCAGTCTGGGTGACAGAGTGAGACACCAACTCAAAAAAATAAATAAATAAATAATTAAAAAATATAAAAAATAAATAAAATAATACAGTACAGTACCATCCTTAGGTGCCTCTGGGTTTAAAAGTCATGCCAAGGGCATTTCGGAACAAGTACATAATTCCTAAGAAGATACACTCTCCACTCCCCACTTCTAAACTCAGAATTAAGAGGGTGTTTCGTAGCTACAGGCAAACATTCCATTATCACCATGCCAGTGTTATTCCTTCAGTCAAAAACATCCATCAACCACCTACTATGCGCCAACTCATGCTAGGCACTAAAGACACAAGTAGTCAAAAAGAATCCAGTGTCTGTTGTCAAGGAATTTAAAACGTTTTTGTCTTAAGAACCTATGCTTGGTATTCAAAGAAAGATTAGTCTGAGGGCAGCCTAATCCTATTTTTGTATTTGAAATACAAAAATATGCGATTTGAAAGCTCTGGAAAGAGCAACCAAATGTATCAACATTTTAAAGTCTCAATTTGATAATTAGAAAATATTTAGTATTTTGACAGATATGTTATAAAAATATTTTTTAAGCATACATATAGCTATTGTTTGGTATGGAATTCAAAAAAATAATCAGAAAGAATGCGTGAACATACATATTATTTTCCTTTGAGGAACTAAAAAATAAAACACAGATAGCAGAAAGCAGATACTTAGATTTATTTTCTAGAATTAGGTTAGGCACTGACTCCAGTGTAATATTCAAATATGCAGTTCTTGCACACCTAATTTAAGATTTATTGCACAGAGCAATTTGCTTTAGGGCCCATTAAGTTTATTTGTGGTGTGCATATTATTTTGACCTAAACTGCTTAGCTGTAGTAAACTTTTTTATCCTTCTAGCCTCAAGGGAATACTGGGGGTGACTCATGAGATGGAGTTTGAGATATCAAGGTATTATTGAAGGCTTCCAAAGTAAACCTCAGTTTAAATTCAAGCTTTAGCCACCAGCTTAAATTGTATCATGAGGACTTGATGCAATGGCTCAAGTCTGTAACCCCGGCACTTTGGGAGGCCGAGGCGAGAGTATTGCCCGAGTCCAGGGGTTCAAGACCAGCCTGGGCAACTTGGCGAGACTTCATCTCTACAATATAAATAAACAAAAAATTAGCTGGGCATGGTGGCATGTGCCTGTAGGTCCAGCTACTTGGAAGGCTAAGGCAGAAGGATTGCCTGAGCCCAGCAGATCGAGGCTGTGGTGGTCATGAGCATGACATTGTGCTCCAGTCTGGGTGACAGAGTGAGATTCCAACTCAAAAAAAAAAAAAAAAGATTTTTCTGCATTCCCTTTCCATAAAATGAGAAGAAACCACTATTGATCCTTTGGTAATTGTTTATAAGCTGTTAAATTTGCATTGAAAAATACAAAAGTAGCCTTATTATGAAAATGTTTTTTTAAATTCAATATCGTTTTAAAAAGAAAAATCAATGTAAAAGTAACCTATGTATTAGAGTTATATTGGATTTATTAAATTTCTGTGAAGTCTTCACTAAACCTTTCATTTTTTCCCTGGCAAATAGAAAAATGTGTCAATTAAAATACAATAAAAGCCGGCTCGGTGGCTCAGCCTGTAATCCCACGCTTTTGGGAGGCTGAGGTGAGTGGATTGCCTGAGCCCACGGGTTCGAGACCCGCCTGGGCAGGCGAGACCTCATCTCTACAGTAAAATCAAAAAATTAGCCAGGCGTGGTAGCGCACACCTGTAATTCCGGCTACTCGGAAGGCTGAGGCGGAAGGATCGCCGGAGCCCAGCAGGTCGAGGCTGCGGTGGCCGGGAGCGGCCACTGCACTACAGTCTGGGCGACAGAGTGAGACTCCAACTCAAAAAAAACCCAAAAAACAAAAAACAAAAACATAAAATACAATAAAGCTTGAAGTTGAGTGTGTCTCAGGATAGCTAAGATACTTGTTTTGTGTTGTGGGGTTGAATAGTGTTACCCCAAAGATATGTACCTGTCAGTGTACCCTTATTTGGAAATATAGGGTCTTTACAGAGGAATCAAGTTAAGAGGAGATCATACTGAGTTAGGCTGAGTCCTAAATCCAATGACTGATGTCTTTATAAAAAAAAGAAAATTTGGAGATAGACATACATGCAGGGAAAATGGTCTTGTGATGACGATGGATGTAGAGGACGGAGTGACAATCCCTCTGAACACTATATTCCACATGGTCACAAATTAAGTTTAAAGCTACTATCCAAGGAACACCAAGGACTGCTGTGCCCACTGACACTGGAAGAAGAAAGAAAGAATTCTTCCCTAGACCCTTCAGAGGATGACCTTGATGGCAACTCGGACTTCTTGCCTACAAAACTGTGAGGGCATCAATTTCTGTTGTTTTAAGTCACCCAGTTTGTGGTACTTTGTTAGAGCAGCCCTAGGAAACTAATACAGTATGTAAGGTTTTTACAGTTAACCATATCTTTCTCATTCATGGGTATAGAAGGCGAATTATATGTATTCAGTTAAAATAAGCAAGCAAAATATATATAATTACAATCAAAGCATAAATGAAGCTATCCACAGAAGCATGCCAGAGTTCTGGACGTTTCAGGACAAAACATTTATTGTATATTCGGGTGTGATTTAAGACTTGCTCTGGAATCTTAAGGAACATTAAGTTCTTTTAAAAATGTATTAATTTTAAAAATGTTAAAAAAGAGAGGAACTAAATTATCGAGTGTCTATTATATGTCATGCCTAGTGAAAGACATTTTACTTTTAGTGTGTAATCTAATCTGTACAATAACTCTTCTATTGAAGTGATAGAATGTTCATTCTCCAAATAAGGACATTATAAAGAAGTTACCTAAATTATAAAGTAAGTTCCCTAAGATCCACAGTAGTAAGTAGTAGAGCAAAAATTTGAACCTAAGTCTAAAGCAGATCTAGTTTTCCAGAGCCTAAGTTCATATGACATGTAGAGCAGGGCATGATAACAGGATAACAGGATTAAGAATACAAAATACTTTGCCTTGGGCAAGCAAGAGCTATCAAGCTTAAGCTTCATCTGGTTATCTCCTGTCTGGGTGTCTCCAACTTCCAGGTATTTTCTTCCAGGCATTAAGCCAGTAATACAAGTTAGTTATAGGAAAAAAATGAAATGCAATAATTCTTTTTAAAATCACTAGAAATGTTACCACCAAAGTTAATTGCTGTTAGCTACAAATTTTTATATCCTTTCAGAGGTTTTTCTATACATAGGATTTATAATCTACTTTCTTTCCACTTAATATATTATTGATATTTAAAATATAAACCAGATCACAACACTCTCTGTATATAACCACCTAGTGATTTCTGTAATCATTTGTATCACTTTTGTTTGTATCAAAATGATATACATTATTAATTTTTAAAAATATTGCTTTAAAATTTATAACTAATAGCAGGAACCCCTGCCATAACATCATCCAATCCCACATCCTACATGCAACTCTCTTTTCAACTTGTTAGTTATTTCTTCTTGCATTTCCTTTAAAGTTTAAATATTTATTTAATGTTCATTAAGGCATCAGCTACTGATGATCTAATATAAAATATATGATTTTAGTATTTTTTACATTTCCCTTCCCCAATTTTTTGTCCTTTCATTTTTATAAACTTTGTGGTTATCTTAATATTCAATAATTACTTTATTGTCATTATGTTAATGTTATTAATTGAACAATTGGAATATACTTATCTTATTTCTTGCACAACAGCTTTTCTTCTAGAATTAATAATGGTCCTTATTTGTTTGTTATTTATTATTCCCTTATTACCAATTCTTCTGAATTCTCAAACAGAATTGTAAATCCCTCCGAACACTATATTCCACATACTCACACTTTAAATACTCTTTCAATTCTAGTTTGTTGTTGCTGTCATTGTTTCAATAAAAGTATTTCTGTTGGAGTTCCAAATATACTGCTGTCCTCTAGGCCTGCAACACAGCTGCTGTGCTGAGCTCTAGGCCTGGACTCTTCTCATTTGCTGATTCCAGTTTCCTTTACCCTGACACCTAACATCCCAGTTTTGTTTATTATTCATTATTCCCTTATTACCAACTTTTCTGAATTCTCAAACAGAATTCTAAATCCCTCTGACCACTATATTCCACATGGTCACACTTTAAGTTTTTTCTTGCATTTCCTTTAAAGTTTCATTGCTTACTCCCTTATTTTGAGGGACACATTCCCACAGTAGTTTCCAAAGAGTGTGTATATGAAAGACAAATTATTTGAGAAACTTGCATGCCAGAAGTGTCTTTATTCTACCCTCATATATGCTTAATAATGTCTGACTTAGATTTCTCGCTGATAAATAATTTTCCAACAATTTTGAAAGCTCTATTCCATGGCCTTCAAGCTTCTAGTATTGACAAGAAGTCCAATGTCATGCCAATTCTCAGTGCTATCTAGGTAACCAGATTTTATTCCCCTTCTGGAAGATTTTAGGGTGCTTGTTTTCCCCCTAGTTTCTGAAAATCCTGATGATATGCCTAGTGTCATTTTTCATTCATAGCATGAAAATAAAATGATTTCTTTTAGTTTAGAGACTCATACTTGTTCATTCTAAGAATTTTTCTTGTACTATTTTTTAGATAAGTCTATCTTCTTCATTTTTTCTTCCTAAATTTCTGTTATATTAAAGTATGCCACATTTAAATAAAATACCAATACTAATATCTACTCATTACTTTATTTTTTCTTTATTTTTATTCCTTTATTATTAAATACCTTGACTCCAATTTTGATATGTTTTAAATTATTCCATGATTTCATATACTTTACTGAAATTAAGGCTTAGTTTTTCTTTAAATACCATCTTTTTTGCTACTTCTTTTCTAACTTTCCAAGTTAACATTTTTTAGTTAGTGTTGAATACCAAAGAGCAAGTTGAACACAGGTTAGTATAAAGAATGAGTAATGTTTGGCTACTTATATAAATATTACAGCAAAACAAACCTATGCTGCCCTAAGCTTTTTTGACATTGGTGAGCGGCTGTTTGCTGACACATTGAATTAGTCATGTACATGATACATCATGGTATGAAAGAATCTCATCAAAATGTTCATTATTAGTCTAGGTAATGCCAAATAGCCAGTGTACTGTGTTCACGTTTAGCAATCAGATTTGCTTTCTAACAGGAGAAAAACGATTATTATTTCTGGAGCTATTTTTCTTTATTATGATATATCAAATAATGTATTTATTATTGCTAAATGCTTTCAGAATGTTGTAGATAACATACAAACTCTCTCTTTTTTTTTTGCTTGAATTTTCAACTTTTCCAAAGATTTCTGCTGGCTTTTATTCAACAGATCCACTTATGCTGGTCTTTGTTCCCATTTCTCAAATGGTACCAACAACTTCATTCTTACCTATCAATATTACTTCCTATCTCACTCAAGCTGCCTTGATACTATTAGTTATTCATTAGCTACTCAGTGAATAAATGAATAATTTTTCTGTATCACTCATTACTCTGTGTTGGGTTGCCTACTTCTAACCCTAAATTTAGTTGCTCAAGTTTGGGCATTTTCATAATTTAAATTGCAATTTGAATGTTAATGACTACAAAAGTCAAAATGACCTTTATCATTTTTTATTGGACCAAACTTTTGTGTCCTAAACAACTAGTAGAGTATACAGTTGCCTGTTTACATGTCAGTTCAACTAAGTGTATATGAAAACTGACTTGTAGGGACAAAAGAGACCACTGAAATGCTTTCCATTACATATCCTCTTTAACTTGACCTTTTATGAAATATTACTTTCTAAACATGACAATTCATATAGTTCTCTTTATCTTCAGATCTCCTATAGTATTTCATTTTTAGTTATTGAGTTTTGATTTTTCTTTTAAATATTCTCATTTTCTTTACCCAATCATATTATAAATTCCTAAGAAGTAGAGGTTATGTACTGTACCATTATATCCCTAGACTGTCCTTCCCTGGGCAAGAGTAGGCACTCATTAAATACTCATTGAAAGATTTTTAATCAAATTGGTGGGATTTTCCCCATACTTTGGATTCTACTCAAACATCATTTAATACATGCCCTTTTTGAGTCTAAAAAAAAAAAATACAAACTAAGACTTTTTAATCTGGTTACTAGCCTTTAATTATGTTAACTGCCACTATTAAGTTGCATTACTGATCCAAAGAAAATACTGACTGTTGGTTATTTTCTGGCTTGTGATTGATGAAATGTTATTGAGTAACATTAGGTCATATTCTTTGTCAGAATGTGACTTGGAATTTGGCAGCTACACCATCAATTAGCAATATTGCTGATAACCTGTATTTTATATAGCAGGCAATTTGTTTTTCCATGAGAGCTGGGAGAAGGAGAGAAGAAAATAATAGTTACTCATTGCCACTAGTCATCTATAGTAAAAATAATACACTTAAAATATTATTTGATGCTTAAAAAAATCTCTTTATGTGGTTACGTGTATGTGCACAAACACATGACTATCTTGGTAGTATTTCTGATCCAGCATTAAGTATTAATTTATTTTATTGCTCACTTTTAATCTAGCTATTTGATGATTCATTCCTTACCTAAATTTTTGGACCAGAGTCAAATATCTATGTCTTCATACTAAGGTTCCAGGAGCATTTATATTGCTGAACCGAAGAGTTGCCAATGTAGCTTTCTTTTTTTTCTTTTCTGAAAATGAGTTCTATTGAAGAAAACTCAGCCTTCAATGCTTTTATTTCACATTTTAAAGAAGGTTAAAAAGTACTTGTTTAATATCTACTATGTACCAAGCAATGTGACAGTCACTTCTCATGAATTTATAGATGAGAAAAAAATAGGGCCAAAGTAACTTCGACCAAAATAATGCATAGCTTATTAGGTGCAAATCTGATTTTATTTTAAATCTTCCCAAGTCCAGTTTCCAATTGTTGATTCCCTACTATTACAGACATTATAATCTTTTCACTATATAGTTCTAGAATTATGATTGATATTAACATTCTTAGACACACATTAAATAATAACTTTTGTGACTGTGGACTAGTGGAAAGCCATTCTCTGTAATGTTGATTGAGTAGTATTGCATTGAAATAGAGTGACCAAAAACTCTGAGAGGGAAAATTTATTTTTCAGTGCTCTAGGTAACTTATAACTAACAGTAATTAATAAGAAGAGTTGTATAGATCATCAAAATTATCCACATTCAAAGCATAAACTCAGTTACTCTTTTCCATTAAAAATAGAAATTTTACAGCCTGTAATTCCAGCACTTTGGGAGGCTGAGGTGAGTGGATTGCCTGACCCTGTGGGTTCAAGACCAGCCCGGGCACCTTGGCAAAACTTTCTCTCTGCAATAAATCAAAAAATTAGCCGAGTGTGATAGTGCGGCCTGTAGTTCCTGTTACTTGGAAGGCTGAGATGGAAGTATTGCCGGAGCCCAGCAGGTCAATGCAGGGGTGGCCGTGAGCATGTCACCACACTTTAGCCTGGGCGACACAGTGAGATTCCAACTCAAAAAAAAAAAAAAGAAAGAAAAAGAAAAGAAATTTTAGAGATTTTTGTTTATTCTACTCAATTTTATTTGCACTAAGATTATCAGTGGATGTTGTAAAGGGAAGAAAGATCACATCCCAGGAAGAGGGGCAAGCTTTTTTGATAGAAACTAAAGTACCTTGGGTAAGTAGCAAACTTTAACAGTTCTTAGTTAAGGAGTCACTATTTTTAAAATCTCTTGCTTTAAAAATTATGACTCGCCGGGCTCGGTGGCTCAGCCTGTAATCCCGCGCCTTTGGGAGGCTGAGGTGAGTGGATTGCCTGAGCCCGCGGGTTCGAGACCCGCCTGGGCAATTTGGCAAGCCCTCATCTCTACAATAAATCAAAAAATCGGCCGTGCGTGGTATCGCATGTCAGTAATTCTGGCTACTTGGAAGGCTGAGGCGGAAGGATCACTGGAGCCCAGCAGGCGAGGCTGTGGTGGCCGGGAGCGGCCACTGCACTCCAGTCTGGGCGACAGAGTGAGACTCCAACTCAAAAAAAAAAAAAAAATTATGACTCAATGGATAAAGAAATAGAGGATTAATTTCTTAAAGTCAGATTTACAAAACCTAAGGTGCTGCTATAATTGACTTAAAACTTTCCATGTGTGAATTAATACATTTTATAGATAAAATGAGGCACTATTAATTCCCATAAACTTTTACTTCTTAGGGCACAATAGCCAATTAATAACTATTAACCAACTTTCTGAGACCTGCCCTATTATGCGTAAAGCTCCCTCTTGCCATGCCTATACGCTTATGCGTATTTTATTGATAATTCAGACATATATTCAATGCATGGTGAGTAATATTCAGACATACATGGATTTATAGAATGTTTTAGTGCAGTCTATTAAGGGTAATGAGTAAAAATTGCAATAGAAAATAAGATATTATGCAATTTGAAAAAAGTACATTTAAAACCCCCAGCAGGTCGAGGCTGCGGTGGCCGGGAGTGGCCACTGCACTCCAGTCTGGGCGACAGAGTGAGACTTCAACTCAAAAATAAAAATAAAAATAAAAAAAAAATTATATCGGTGTTCAAATTCCAAATCAAAGTTGTGCTAAAGGCCAGGTGCAGTGGCTCACTGCCTATAACCTCAACACTCTATTAGGAGGCCAAGGTGGGAGTAGTTCTTGAGTGCCAAAGCTCCAGACCAGCCTGGGCAACATAGAAAGACACCGTTTCTATAAAAATATTTTTTAAAAAATTAGATGAGTGGGCTGGCGCATGCCTATACCTGTAGGTCCAGATTCTCAGGAGGGTGAGGCCAGAGGAACTCTTGAACCCAGGAGGTCAAGGTTACAGTGAACTATGATCATGCCTCTGCAAACCAGCTGGGGTAAGAAAGACCAGAGACTGTCTCTAAAAAACAGAGACCCTGCCTCTAAAAAATTAAATTAATTAATTAATACAGTTGTGCTAAGCAGTTGAGAATGACCTTACCAAACACACCAAGCTGTAATATTCATGAATAATGTGGGCACATTTTCTGCACTTCTTTCCAAATGAATCTTTTAGACAAGTATACCTATCTCTTGCTTAATAATATTAATTTGCTTGTGAAAACTCTTCTGCTAAGCGAAAATTTCTTTTTCTTTTTTTCTTTTTTTTCCCCCCAGTTATTTTCCTGGCTCCTGGCTCTTGCAGTGGTGGAAATTTTTTAATTCAAAGAATATTTCTGTTTGTCCTAATGGGAAAAATTTTTATATATCCCATCTTACCCAAGACACCCAGTTTTTGTTGACAGAAAAATGTTTCAGTTGAATGAGGACAAGATTATATAAGTACTTGAAAATAAATAAATACATTTTGTACACAAAAAGTAAGATATTAAAGGTTTATTGTTCACCAAAGAAAAGAATATTTGACAGTTGGTTAAGGTTGGTAGAATGAGTGAGGAAGGGGACAAAATAATCATTCTTTGGAAGATGGTAGAGACTCAAGGAATAAGAATTGGTCATTGGATTTACCAAGATGGATGATGGTCTTGAAAAGAAGAATTCCTATGGAGATTAATAAAGTCTTACTACCCTATATTTTTAATATTATATTGATGGTAGTTTTTAATTGTTGTTCTGGAGTATAATGAGTTACCTGATTATTTAAAATAGAATAAGGCAGGCTCAGTGGCTCAGCCTGTAATCCCGCGCCTTTGGGAGGCTGAGGTGAGTGGATTGCCTGAGCCCGTGGGTTCGAGAACCGCCTGTGAAACTTGGCGAGACCTCATCTCTACAATAAATCAAAAAAATTAGCTGGGCGTGGTAGCACATGCCTGTAGTTCCAGCTACTTGGAAGGCTGAGGCGGAAGGATCGCCGGGAGCGGCCACTACACTCCAGTCTGGGCGACAGAGTGAGACTCCAACTCAAAAATAAAAAAGAATAAATAAAATCTTAATTTAAACAATGAGATGCTCTTTTTTGGGGGGTGGGGAGTTAAGCACCAACATTTAAATAAAAATCCTTTCCTTCTTTCAACTAATTATTGCACATCTCCTGTGCACAATGTTAAGTCTTTAAAATACAAAGGTAAATAAAGGACATCAAGTCTTATGCTTTTAAAGCTTTATAACAGAAGGAGGTATTTTATAGTAAAGAGGCAGTAAAGAGTCAGACAAGGTTTAGTTAAAATCCCAGCCTCAACCCTTTCAAAAGTCCATGTTTTATTGCCAATATATGAATGCAAAATAATATTAAGTAGTGTGATCTGATGGTACATTTTCTTATCTGAAGTGAAAAAGAAAATCTTAATGCATTTAGCATACAAAAGCATCTAATAAATGATACCATAATGCCCCTAAACCCTCAAGTCACTAGTGTTATTTCATATCATTTTATTCATACATATATTTATAAATAATAAAAATCCACTAAAAGTCTAATCAGATTTTTCAAAAATTCATGTAACCAAAGTTAAATAATTAATTCACTAAAATATTTTACCTAGTTATTTGTGAGAAATAAGCTTACCTGTCCAAGATCAAATGATGAACATGGAGATGTGGAATACAATAGATGTGAGACTTTAATGATGGTCTTGCAAGATCAGGTGTCAGGTGGGCAGACACACCCAAGATGATTACAATAAGCCTTTTTATCTCCTAGTGCATGAACTCCTCCCCTGGTTCCTCATTGGCTGAGTACTACAGAGGTTACAATCTCTCCCAATTGCCTAAGCATTTTTCTTCCAAACATGGCAAGGAACAGTCCTTGTAGGTATTTGTCAATATCTGATTGGAGGATATAAGCTTCTCTTTCCTCAACCCCCGATGTGATGTGATGTGGTGACTGCCCTCCCTCCCCTTTTCTCTTCTTTATTTTCTGGCACATGCCCAGGATAAAGCCCACGAAAATAAGACCACCAAGTGTTCTCAAAGGGAAGGAAGAAATAGCAAGTGAGGAGAACAAAGGGCTGGTAACCAGCCGCCATCTTAAGAAGTCAGAACATTCTAGGTAGCATCACATTTACAAACCAGTTAAATAACCTCTGTCCAGCAATCCTGAAAATGAATCATTTCTTCATTCCTCTCATTATTTATCATGATTTGTACTTTACAAATTTAAAGTGATTTGTATTTAATTTTACTCCATAACAATTTAAAAATTATTTAGTAAAGAAATAAAAGCTTCTCTCTATAAAGTTAACTTTCTCATTCTATAATTTCTTCAATTAGACTCTATCACAAATGTATCCTCAATTTTCTTTCTTCTACCATTCCACATCAAGTAGACATGTGAAACCCCACTTTCTGTTATATCATGCTGTATCATGGATATTGTATTGATTGTCTTTGTTTTTTAAGACACACGGTTACCTCCTTCTTTAAAACATTTTTACAATTTTTTAATATGCACTGTTAATTTTTAAAAGTTGTGTGGTTGACAAAAAAGCACAATCAAATTAATTTGTAATGTATCAGTGAGTAATAGAAGGATTTGAACATACAAATTGTCTTCTGGTAGGGTTGATGAGGTATGTGGTTGCCCCCATGGTACACATACAATACTCTGGAGTAATTTCTGTAAAGGGTCTATAGATTGTAAATATTTCAGACCTTTGGTCCAGACTGTGTCTATTGTCATTTTAGTGTGAAATAAGCTAAAGATAATCGAAAAACAAATGGATGCAACTTTGTTTCAATAAAACTTTATTTACAAATAGGTGGCAGATCAGATTTGGCCCTTACGCCATACTTTGCCAACCCTTCCCTAAAGAACCAAACATTCATTTATGTTATGACTTTCATAGTAGACTGAACTGTTGTAATGATATATGCTTTTTTAACATCAATGAGTTTAGAACTGGAAGATGAACACATGATTTCATTCAACCCTGTGCTCAGGTACATGCTGTGGGTTATCTCAAGAGTGTAAATCTATCTTATTAAAAGTTATTTGGGATTCTTATGAAACTGAACTAATTTAAATGTAATTCAAGAGAAATGTGCCTATAAAGAATTCTGCAGGAAGCAGTTTTAAACCTTCACTTCATTATGAACCAGATAAGTTTAAGATTATATCCCTATATACTAATATCTTTTCTTTCAAATATTAACAGGAAATACCTATAATTTATTTATTTCAAGGCGTATGTAGGAAAGGAAAAGTGACATGCAGAATTTCAAAATTGCTGAGATATGATTTATTTAGGAATGTTTGTGAGGCTGATTAAAACCATAATTTTAAAATGGAATTTTACAATTGGAGAAAATAAATGCCTATCTGTCAAAAAATAAATTATTCTACTAAATGTAAGAAGTTATGACTCTGTGTTTCAAAAGTAGAGAGCATAAGTGTTGTCAGATATAGCATGTGAAAACAGATACAAAACCCACAGGTTATGGTAAGAGAAAAAGTTTATGCAGGAGTTAGCAAGAAAGGCAAATAAATGTATTTGCATTGAGATAAAAGGCTATAATAATTTGATTTTATTATAATCAATTATAGAAATTTAGGTGTTATTTAATGACAACACAGAAAGAGTGTGCCATGGATCAGTGCATACAACAGAATAATCTTCTACTTGAGAAAAAGAGGGTAGTAAGATCTCACTTCAAAAGCTTTTCTGTTATAAATCTATTTCAGCCATGGCTATTAGATTAGGCTCCAAACTCAAGCTGTATACTGACAAGTGTAATATATAGAAAACAATTAAATTTGAGAGGTTTTATGAGACACTGTACAAAAAGACTACACTATAAAAACTATTCTAATGGACTATTTTTCTGAATGTTAAATAATTTAATATTTAATCCAAAACATGAAAATTCATATTTTAATGTGAATATTTAACCAATTTTTCTTTTTGATAAATTTCTACAATACACTTAGACATTATAAAAGCTAAAGAAACATTAATTTTGGAAAGTACATGTCTCCTAGAACAAGACCTATAAAGACTTAAATGCCAAATTCGACTTAAGGCCAAATCTTAGATGCTCAGAGTACAGCCATTAGCATACAAATGAGAACAGAATTTTTAGAGAAACAAGAGCTAACTTTCCTCTAACAATTTTCTGGATGATTAAATAAAGCAAAATTACTAATAGCTATCAAGGAGTGCTGAATTTAAGTTTAGCTATGTGTATTTTGTTGTGATTGGTGATATTTTATTGCATGTTATTTTTATTTTCAAATTGTATATAATAATTTAACATTTAGAAAATTTCTTTGTGATTTTGGAAAGCCTTCTACTAACTTTAGCAGTTGTTCTAGAGATATATGCCTGTCAGGGTTCCAACATATCATAGGAGAAAATGCGGTCAGTGTGTAGTCAGCAAGATGTCATTGATAGTGTTTATCATATGAATGGAGGGCAGTTGAAATCAGAGGTTGGAAAAGACATACATGAAAGTTAAATGAGAAATGAAAGACTATGAAAAGGATGAGATTCCATGCTTCTTCCCTTGCTCCAGCCCAGACAGTTTCACTGTCTTAAACCTCTGTTCCCATTTGTCTACATTCCTGCATATGCAGGCAACAGAAATTATGCCCAAGTGGAGACACAAGAACTAGAAGAGAAATCAATTTTAGAAACTACACTGATGACCCAAATCTTCCCCACACATTCATTCCTAGTTTTTGAAAGAAGATGCAAAACCAGGCTGGGTGTGGTGGCTCATGCTTGTAATCCTAGCACTTTAGGAAGCCAAGGTGGGAGGATTGCTTGAGGCCAGGAATTCGAGACCAGCCTGGGCAACATAGCAAGACCCTATCTCTACAAAAAAAATAAAAATAAAATAAAGAGCCAGGCATGATGGCACAAGCCTGTACTCGTAGTTACTTGGGAAGCTGAGGCAGGAGAATCGCTTGAGCCCAGGACTTCAAGGCTCCAGTAAACTATGACTATGCCAATGCACTCTAGACTGGGCCAGATAGCAAGACTCAGTTAAGAAAACAAAACAAAACAGAAAAAGTAAAGAAAAAAAGAAAGATAGAAAACCAAATTATTTTCTACCAAGTCTTTGTTATAAATTTACTTCATTCAACAAACATTTGTAGAGCATGTACCATATGCCCGATATCGCTAAGAGGATCATAGGAACAACAGACAACAAAATCAGACAAAAATCTCTACCCTAAAACAGACCCTTAGAGAATAGGTTGAATTAGAAAAGAGCATATTTTTTAATATTTCTTTTTTTCTTTTTTCTTTTTTTTTTTGGAGTTGGAGTCTCACTCAGTCGCCCAGACTGGAGTGCAGTGGCCGCTCCCGGCCACCGCAGCCTCGACCTGCTGGGCTCTGGCAATCCTTCCACCTCAGCCTTCCAAGTAGCCGGAATTACAGGCATGCGCTACCACGCCCGGCTGATTTTTTGATTTATTGTAGAGATGAGGTCTCGCTGCCCAGGTGGGTCTCGAGCCCGCGGGCTCAGGCAATCCACTCATCTCAGCCTCCCAAAGGCGCGGGATTACAGGCTGAGCCACCAAGTCCGGCTTGGAGAGCATATTTTATAAAACAATATATATATATATTTTTTAAGGATCAAGATTCACGTAGGCCAGAATGAAGATATTTTATGAAACAGAAAACTATGCCCTGATTTACTTCCTGGTTTGAGTTGAATCTCCATTGAAGAATTGCAAGTGACTTGTGTCTGAATTAGCCCAATGATCCTGTTTACTTTTCTCACAGAAACTTTCTGTCCTATTGAGTTGATTTAGTTTTTCTACACAGCATTGATATTAGGAAGAGACCTAGATATTTCTGATTACACAAACCTGAGGAAGAGTTTGTTTTTGGTTTTTGGTTTTTTTTTAACGTTATGCTGGAGCTACGGAGGGAGAGTCTAACTGTCCAGTTGCCATTTATATAAAATAGGCTTTAAGGAAGAATAAGGATTCTGGGCGTCATTAAGTGTAATTGAATATAAAACTATTTTGTGTATAATCTAAACTTTGATAAGATGTAAAGAAGCCAAAAAGCAATAGTTCTTGATGCCAACCTTTTAAAAAACTAATAGTGAATAAAGCTAAGTAGTTTAAATGTGGAAAAGAGTATTAATCCTAAGATTAGTAGACTAATGTTCAAATTCTAGCTTTGGACAATTCACTTAAAGTTCTGAGACTCAATCTCTTCATCTGTACAACAGTGATAATAATACCTGCCCTTCCTAGAGGAGTTGATACAAGGGAAGATCAAAGACATAATGCATGTGAATGTGCTTTGTAAACACTCAAGTCCTGTAGAAATGTAAAGAATCATGTTCTTAATCTATACTATATTATTTAGAATAATGTAATGAGGGCATTTTCAACTTATTTATTTCGAGTCATATGACTAATGTATTTTTTCCTTAAGCTTTTTTCATTTGCTCATTTCTTATTTTTAATGTGACTCCTACATGACAGAAAAAAAATGGGACCATATTAATGCTTGACTCACAGGCATATTTATTAATTTGTAACTCCTTTTTCTATTTTGCTTTTAGGGTTACATCCAGAATAAATTTTCCTGACTTTTGGAAAGGTTTCTCCTACCTATACCAAACAGTAACATTTAATATTCTTTTCACAGATTATTTGGTATGCTTGGCTTAGCTGAGGAGTGAGCAAATTGCATTCTAATAGAATGATATTTAAACTTCATTTCAAAATCCTAATTCCAAGAATTAAAGTAAACATTCTGAAAATTCTCCATGCACTTTCCTCTTTTTTTCTCTCTCATTTTTTTCTTTGTGTTTCTTGCTAGCTCCCTCTTTACACTTCACATTTTATTCACTTTTTCCTCATTTTAATGATGGTGGGTAAATACTAAGGGACTTGCTTTTATTTTATAAATATAATTTTTCAAAACTAATGAAATTAAGCAGGTTGCCTTATAATATGAGAATCGATCATTTACCACAGAAAGTAACTAAGCAAAAATTCTAGTGCAGCTGAAAAGTTTCTGTAAACACTTGAAGAATCTCTGACAATCCACAACTTAGCAAATTGTCCATTCTTCTAAAATTTTGCTTTAATGAAATTTACTTTGGTGGTTCATAATAATGGTGGTTTTAATATTAACTTGTTCAAAACTTTGTTTTTGCTACCAATTTAATAATAGCATGTAAAAAGTGTTAGATGAATAAGTTAACTGAGAAAAATCTTTAAGATTTTAATTTGTTGTCTGTTTTCTGTACTTTTTAAAATTATGGGCCTTTATTTTTCTTGTATGTGTAGTTAACTCAACAGACTGTGAGACAGATAGAGTTAGTCTTCAGTGAAGTCCTAACTCTCCTGGTGAACCTCAGCTCCTCCTTGTGGTGTCTGCTTCATTTTGTTCAGAGAATCAAACTCCTTAGTTCAACTTTCTGAGTTTGAATCCTGGCTCTATGCCAACTGACTGAGTAATCTTATCCATATGTAAGAGGGATAATAATGATACCTACCTCTTACAGTTGCTATACAGTTTAAATGATTGAATAAGTGTAAAGTACTTAGGAAAAGCCCAACACAGGGTATGAATCATTATCCTAGCGTTAGGGCCTTCAAGCCCAGGCAACCAGAATTTACTCATCATGTCTTTTCTTCTGAGTCTGTTCTCCCGAGAAGCACCCATTCTCTATTCTCCTGCCTGTCCTCAGTTTTATTCTTCCAGAGTTTTGACAGACAATGGCTAACATGATATACTGATTGGCCTGGAACGATAATGACAGGTGAAAGTCAACTTGGAAAGAATGAGGGCTAAGAAGCCAGAGATATCCGAATTCAAATCCAATTGCCACTTCCAAGTTGTATGATTTGGAGTCAAATACTTAAATTCTTTCAACTATGGCAACTTCATCTGAAATATTAAGGTAACAATAGAGTTGTTCTCATCTGTTTGGAATCCTACGGATTCCATCACAGAAGCCGAACCACTCTAAGGGATGTGACACGTTGATTATAGGGATTAGACCTCGTGTAGTTGTGGTAACTGGTCAAGCATCTAAGTGTATCACTCCTGTACCTGAAGCTGTGCCTGAAGTAAAGAAGGGGAAATAGGCATGAAGTGGAGGGAAGGAGGACAAACTGGAGACCTTGCAGATATGCTGGAGCCCATGAGGGCACACCAGAGGCTGTTTCTGTCTCTCTTTGGCACATGCATCTGTGTCTCACTGACACTAAGTCTCTAACTTTGAAGAAGTCGGTGACATGTGGAAGAACTGACACTATCATGGAGCTGTATTGGAAACTGCCCCAGATCTGGAGGAACTGAAAGAGGATCTAGGGGGATCTACAGGAGCTGATGGTTTATGCCAACAAGGTGAGCCAGCAGATCCAGGACACAACATAGGAACCATGCAGCATCTGACCCTGCACCAAACTTCCCAGCATAAATATGGCTGCTGATCACTCCTGCCTTCCATATTTTGTCAAAATTATGCTGTTGGTCAATTGTAATACAAAACCATGCAGGGAAGAGAATTCTCAAAATGTCAGTACAGCTTAGCTATATTGACACACTGCAAAGTCTATCACCACACAGATGTACAGATGTCAACAACTTACTTCATCTTAGGTGTGCAAAAATTATAGCTCATTGATGTCCTATAACTGACTTCTTCCTGCTCCTGAGCCCCATTCTCAAAGTGCTAAAAAGAGGAAGGATAAACATTTATTAATGAAACAAACTTCCTTTGATTTGGGGTAAAAATCTCCTTTGAGCAAACACTTAGTGTTTAAGTGTGTCATCACCAATCCATCCAAACACAAGACTTGCTCCCTTCACCTTTTTTTGTTCTAAGATGGCATCTGGATATGGCATCAAGTTTATAAGAGCAGATGAAGATAGAGCATATTGGAGGCCTCAGAACCATAAGTACCTACTGGGTATCCTGCTGGTATCAGCCACTGAAATCTGAGTTTGTGGAAACTATGACCCCATTTTAGCATAGTGAAGTCCTGGCAGAAGGACAGCTCATCCTGGAGGATCTTTTGGGATAAAAAATTCTCCTGCAGATTTCCTAGCTTTAAAACTGAAAGTCTGGCCCATCTTGGTCACTCAGCCTGTAATCCCAGCACTTTGGGAGGACGAGGCAAGTGAATTGCTGAGCCTACAGTTTCGAGACCAGTCCGGGGAACTTGGTGAGACCTCGTCTCTACAATAAATCAAAAATTAGCTGGACTTGGTAGTGCACACCTGAAGTTGCGGCTACTTGGAAGGCTGAGGCAGAAGGATTGCTGGAGCCCAGCAGGTCGAAGCTGAGGTAGCAGTGAGCATGCCACTGCACTCCAACCTAGGCGACAGAGTGAGACTACAACTCCAAAAAAAAAAGTAAAACTGAAAGTCTTAGGCCCCAGTAATAACCTCAGTCCCAAACAAACCTGACCAAGTGACCACCCTAGCACATGATGTTTCTCTCTCTTCTGACTTTGTCCTAGCTCAGATCTGCTAGTGCTACAGATATTCCAAATCTTTCTCTCTTGGTCCTTCTAACCCTAAGTTT
Organism: Cephalopachus bancanus; assembly: GCA_027257055.1. Taxonomy (NCBI): domain Eukaryota; kingdom Metazoa; phylum Chordata; class Mammalia; order Primates; family Tarsiidae; genus Cephalopachus; species Cephalopachus bancanus. The sequence goes on from JAPVLO010000076.1 coordinate 4,259,912, forward strand.
GGGCTGTGTGCTCCAAGCCTCAGGGTCACCTATCCTTCCTCCATGGCAACCTTATTATCTCTCTACTCATCTAATTTTCTAAAGCCTTCTACTTGGAATATTCAACAACTTCTAAATCCATTCTACACTACACAGAAGCACAGGAAATACAGGGTGATGCGGTTGATAGTACAAGCCCTGAGCATTTCCAAAGAAGTTTGAAAATGTTCCCACTTTGTAAGGATGAGGGTGAAGAATACACTTTTCTAATGAAGTTCACATTGGGTTTAACCCCAGAAGGACTGTAGGAAGAAAAGGGGGAAAATGTCCTTGTGTTTGACCATTTCACCTTCTTTTCTTTTTTTGAAAATATCAAGTGAACATTGTGCTTAGTTCTTATCCTGAGTTGCTCCCATCTGTGGTTTGTGGTAAGACTTCAGAATTGCTCCTGATATGTAACTTGTGAGATTTTAAAGATGAATTCCTCTTTCCATAAACTTTGGCTTTCAAGAATATTTCCTTTTTATAAATGCAGAAAGGTCAGCTTTAAATCTGCTCTAGGTAGAAACTGCTTAGAACAGATTTATATCTGCTAGAATAGCTCAGATAGAAACAGATCTGCCTCTCTCTTTTCCTTGATGATAAAGTACATGGTATACCTTAAATGGTGAAAGTCAGATTTAGATTGGGATAAAAAATTATTTAATGTTTGCAGATATTTTGCCCATTTACAAATGTACCTTTCTGATCCTTTTTGCTTCTCCTTGGGATGCTTATAGGAGTGTCCTGTTGTTAGTGCTCTGATTTAAAAAAAATAATCATAATTTTTGAATTACCTGTCTGGTAGGGAGCACATTTTGAGAAGGGAGGCTCTTATAATAATGCTTTTCAAAACATGGAAACAATATACACATTATAAATATATGACAATATCTCCTTAAGAATGTTTTGCTGTGTCAAATTCAAAATCTTGGCATCATCAGAGATAATATAAGAGGTCAAGGTAAGCCATTGAAAAGAGAAGGAACGTGTATTTTGACAATGTCATACCTTTCTATGTCATTTTTCCAGTTCTAAATAGTGTTCACATTTCTTGTCATAATTTGCTAATAACCAAAACTAGTAAAAGAACAATTAGTCAGGTCTTTTATAACTGAAAAATTGATTTATCTAATATCCTTCCCCAAACCCTGTATGCAACAATTGAACAAAGACACAGAGAAGTGAATTGACTTGCTCAAGGACACACAGTTAGGAGATGGCAGAACCATGATTTCAACATGTTGATATAGCAAGTTGAATGGTGACTTGCAAAATTATGTCCACATCCTAGCACCTGGAATTCAGGAATATGACCTTGCTTGGAAAAAGGACTTTCAGAGATAATTAAATCAAGAATCTTGAGATGAGATAATCTGGATTATCCCAGTGAGTTATAATTCCAATGACAAGTGTTTTTACAAGATACAAATGAGAGGAGAGTAAGAGGCAATGTGTCCATGGGGGCAGTGGAGTGGTGTAGTCCAAGCCTAAGAATGCCTGAAGTTACCAGAAGTAAGAAGAGGCAAGGAAAATCTCAAACGTGGCAAAAGGACAAAAACAAACAACCCCATTAAAAAGTGGGAATAGACATGAATAAACACTTCTCAAAAGAAGATATATGGGCAGCCAACGGACACATGAAAAGTGCTCAGTCTCACTGATCATCAGAAAAATGCAAACCAAAACCACGTTGAGATGCCACCTAATCCCAGTAAGAATGGACATCATTAATGAAACAAACAACAACAGATGTTGGCAAGGATGCAGAGAAAAGGGAATGCTTCTACATTGGTGGGGGGAATGCAAACTAGTTTAACCTCTATGGAAAACAGTGTGGCGATTTCTAAAAGAACTAGAAATGACATTCTGTATTACCCAGCAGTCCCCCTACTAGAATATACCTGGAGGAACTCAAATCATTCTACAAAAAAGATACCAATACCTGCACACATATGTCTGTTGCAGCACTAGTCACACTAGCAAAAACATGGAACCAATCGTGCTGTTCATCGAAACTGGACCAGATAAAAAAATGTGGTATACATACAAGATGGAATATTACACAGTCATAAAGAAGGGCAAACATATGGACTTCACAGCAACTTGGATGGATTTAGAGTCCACAATACTCAGTGATCTATCACAGAAAAAAGAACTGAGTATCACATGTTCTCACTCATAAGCGAACCCTGAACATTTACCATAATACTATAAGAAAGGAATTGACAATAGTGGGATACTGCAGGGGTGGGGGGTGGGAAACATAAAATCAATAAGGGTACCTGATCTCAGACCAGGCAAAATGGGGACCAAAGGGAGGCCCAAATTTTGCCTACATGATGTCCACTTGTATACCTAATCCTGAATTGTACCCCACATGTTTAAAAGAAAAAAGATTTTTAAAAAAGAAAGAATTGATTCATTAGGTTAGCCAACACTCAGGGAAAGGGATGTATACACAAGGACTATGGATCTCTGGGGACCATCTTAGAGTCCACCTGCCACACTTCTCCAAAACCATCTTTCCTCTAGATAGTCACATTTTCCATCTCTAAGGGAACACACTCATCAATATACAAATACGGCTTAGATTATTTCATTTTGAAAGAAACTTGTGACTCTACACACCCTTCTAGCTACATCCAATTTATTACTTTTTAATTTTATAGTTAGCCCTTTATGCATCTTGTTTAAGAAATTTTACCCTGTTCCAATATAATGAAGATGTTCTTCTATGCTTTTATTTCTAAGAGTTTGTTGTTTTGTCTTTTATATGTAGATACACATACCTTTCATATTTAAATAGCTTTCACACTTAAAATATTGTGAATGGTATAAAATATGGATCATGAAATTTTTTCATTTTGTTAGCAAATTTACTCAGAATGATCTAATTTTTAAAAACACCATTTTACATTGAACTGTAGATTATAATCTTTGTCATAAATCTTATGATCATGTGTAGGTTGATTATATTTCTTTTTATATGTAGTCTAATTATTATATTGCTTTGTATTGTAGTCTAAATAAAACTTTGATTAACAGTTAAACTTATTAAATGATTGTTGTATCTTCAAGGAAGGTTGTATTGCCCAACAGCAGGAAACAGGAAATTTAGTAAGTCTCACAAATGAACACACAAACACATGATAAACAGATAGACCTCCCTACATATATAAACACACATAGGTATCTGAACATCTGTACTCTTAATCACTAATTAACCTTTGTTAATTCTTTAGACAAATAGTATTCCCTTGTTGCCTCTTTATTTAGCATATCTTTGATTTAGTGAAGTTAACTTTGTGTTTATATTTTAGTTATTTGTATTTCTTTTCTGTAAATGCTCCTTGCTAGATTTTCTGTTGGTATTTTGATGTTTTTCTTAGATATTTATAACTTGCATATTTATTACTCACTTTTACTCTTAGTTTATTATTAATGTGCAAAAATTTTAAACGTAATGCAGTCAAATCTACTGATATTTTCCTCTGTCTTCTTCAGGATTAATTTCAGAATTTTTTAAATATTTAAATATTTAATACATGTGGAACTTACCTGGGCAAATAAGCATTGGCCAAAATTAAAATGAATTTTGTTCCAAATATGTAGGTGATTTTCCTATCACTATTTACCAAGTAATCTGCTTCTTTTCCAATTTTTGTACTGGACACTAGGATTAGATAATTTAAGAAGCTTGTGTCAGGGTTAACTTGTGTGGTGTTTGTGTGGAAGCCACTTCTTTTCTCTGCCAATTTGCCCCTCACTCCCTCTCACCCTCTCTACTCAAAATCTTCCAGGATATGCCCTGCATCTTGGAAGCTTAGGGTATCTCCACTGACCGAGGGGCTGCTCTGAGTGCCTGTGTTCTGTCTTTCCATCTCAGCCTCTCTTAATGTTTGATGTATGCCTCTAATTTAGCTAAACAATCTCATAGTAGACAAATTGAACAATAAAAATATAGTTTGTATCATCTTTGTGCATCAATATGAGTAAGCACACACAACCATATTGTACCCTTTTACAATGAAAAATAGGATTGATACATGGCTCTGGAAACTATTCTATTTCAGCAAGTATTCAGCTTATTTAGTAAAGGACCAAATCAGGTAGAGAGGCAATTTGCTTTTCCAGCTTTTACTTTAAATATGTGTTAAATCAATCAACTTACTATCTAAGTATCTCTGTAATCATTAAATGGACATTATAAATAGGTTTAATTTATACAGTCATCTTCAGAAAATATGCTTTGGTGATACCCAGGTATGCAAATTTAATTGGAATTACTATGTTGAGATTAAAAGAGAAGCCACTAAATGGATATGCATGAAGCAGGACCTACCTGTCATTTTCTCTTTCCTTTTTTTCCCCCTTTTATTTTCTCTCTTTCTCTCTCTGTTTTTCTTTTCTTTTCTCTTTGTTTTTTGTTTTTACTTGGCCTTAGATACAGAGAATTGAGTTAATTGTAATCCTTAACTCATAAAAGTTTGCATAGACCATCATTAGTTTATACAAGTCACTGTATTGCTTTTTTAAAATTTATTTTGCTTTTATTCCCACTGTCGACTATCATTCTCCTCCTTCCATTGTCACCTACTCTAATGAATTTACTATGTATCATTGTATATGCATGTATCCTTTAAAAATATGCATTGTTGTTTTGTGAATGTATCTGTTTTAAATTTATTAAAAATGATGTTATGCTGCAGATATGCTTACTTTTTTTTTTAGATTCGGGAATATAGTTTAGAAAGTAAATTAGAGAGAGAGAAAGAGAGAGAGAGAGAGAGAGAGAGAAGAAGTGATTCGCTTCCCCAAGGGGAGGGGGAACCAAAGCTTAAGAAAACATGACCTGGTCATAACTCAAAAAGCACATGACCACACCACAGCTTAGCCAGGCAATGGTCTTATTGTTATTTTTAACACACATTGTGGCTTTAGACTTAGCTGTGTACATACTGTGTGTCTATGTAAATCATTGGTTTTGATACCATAGGCTATTTCCACCACATTTTAAAAAAAAATCTCTTTTTCTGGAGATGTACAACTAGGCTTCCCATAAATCCCTGGTCCTCAAACAAAGCTGCAAAGAGCTTCCAGGATTAACCTGTGGAAGAGGCTCCCAGGAGACAGATGCAGGATGACAGAGGTGCACATTCTTGACGTCACTAAATGCTGCCAGATTGTTCTGTAGATGTGTTGGCTTATGTTTCTAAAGTATTTTGGCAAGATTCACATGAAGTTGAATATTTGATTTTGTGCCAACACTCAGGGACAGGTTGGAGCAATTTTATAACTGTGTGAAAAGTTAAAAAAGAAATCTAATGTTTAAGGTACTTTTGCATACAACTTTCTTTTAGATTACGTAACTGGAAAATAGCATTTTTGAGACATGACGCATACAGTATATAGTTTTATTCATATCTATTGATGTGGTCAGATTTGGGGGAAATATTTTAAATAAAATTCTATTCTAAATCCTTTATAATACAATATATAAAGGACTTACATATTGTATACTATGATTAATAGAACAACCGTATATTTTATCATTGTTATGTACATTTTACATGTAAAAATGACTTAACACGAATTAGATTTTTCTCCAGAGGAAATAACAAGAGTTGCCATTTATTAAATACCTTCAATGTATTAGGGAAATAAGCACAGTTTTATTATTATTTATATAATATATGTATACTAGTCATCTTTTGCTCATTTTGCAGCTAAATAAATTAATACTCACAGAGGTTAAGTCATTTCTCACAAGATTGTATAGCCAACATATAAAGGAGCTGGAACCAGGCGTCAATTCAAGGTCTACATTAACTACAAAACCTGGGGCTTTCACCATGGACTTCAAAACAAGATGGTGTTTGGATATCAGGAAGACAGAATACCTTAGTGGTTAAGAGCAAAGTCTTATAAGCCAGATGTCTAAGTGTGAATCTAGTTCTGCCACTAAGAACTCTGAAAGCTTAGGAAGTCACTCAAACTCTCTATGCCTCAGCTTTCTCATCTATAAAACAAGATGATAATAATTACTTCCTAGGATTGTTTGACTCATAAATGACTAAAATACATTTAAAACTTAGGATAATATTTTGGGGATGTTTGCAGTCAGTTAATTATTACCTACTCTTTTCCCAAAGGGAATTGTGCTTTTGTTCAGATATTCACTTTTCTCTCTCAAAGTCCATTTCACCCCAAGGGAAGTGGAACTCTTCCCCAGTTCCAGGTGTTGTCTTGGTCAGTCTGAGTCAATCAGCATAATTCTATGCTGGTGATTGGTTCCAAAATGGCTCTAATATGTCATCATGGCCAGTGAGGCTCAAGGAAATTTTCTCTGGGGGCTTCTGAAGAAGTTCTTTGTTTGTTTTTCTGGACAGAACTAGCTAGCTGGCTGTTCAACATATATGAGGAGGCACAGAATCCTGAAGAGGACCGGCACCCATCCACCAGCTATGAGGAAAACCAGCCTTTAGGAGCCAACCAGGGCCATAGAGGTAAAGAACCTTAGTCATTAAAGGCCTCTTTGAACCACTGTGTGAACCAAATGCAAAACCTGCTTTGCCTAATCTATTGTTTAGGCCAATGGGCATTGAATTTTTGATGCAGTGGGCTGCTGAGTGGAACCTGTCTTACTATAAATAGACCATGAATAAATGCTGTCCCTTTTCCTAGCTCTAAGATTTTAGTGATTGGGAGAAAGAATTACTTCAGCTTGAGAGGGAATTTTGGGTACCAGAAGAAGGCTTGCTTACTGTTGTTTTGTTAGAAACTAAGAGTGTTTTCCTATGAAAGTTTGAGTGTATGAGAAACATTCTTGGAAACAGAAGAGGGGTTATAGAAAAGGGCATTGTAAAAGGAGCAGAAAATAGGGTTAAAAAGATAAACAAGTATGTCAAAATATTGTTTAAAGGGAAAGAAAGAAAGATTAGATGGGAAAGAAATCTAATCCATAGTGCTTAAAATGTGGATGGTGATTATGGAGCTGATGGAAGTAATGAGCATGGAGCTGTGGGTTAGGCAAGGAGTATGTGGATGAAATTGATCAGCTTCTCCATCCCAGTCAGAACTTTGGTGTGCAATTGTTGGATGACTCTGCAAATGAATATATTAATCACAACCTTAACCCGAACCAAAATTGCATGCAATTTTACCATATTTGTTTAACATTAGACAAACATTTACTAACAATTACATAGTACATACAAACATGTATAAAAACTTATTCTCCATAAAAATATACAATTTTAGCACAGCAAATATAAAAAAAGATAAGTGATATCACAAAACTGGTAAACAAGATTTGCAACATATATGAAAGATTGTTTTGAGGGCTTCAGTAATCCAGATGGAAGAATTTAGAAAGAAGAAAGTGGTTTTCCTAGCTCATGTTCAAAGTTCCATTAGGCGACATACTCTTCTTTCTAGACTTGTAACAAGAAAGACATTTGTGTTTAATGGATGTATTAGGACACAAACAAAACAAAGCCTCATATATAATCTTCTCAAAATAAGACAGTGATGGTTGATATTCTAAGTAAGATCCCTTTACAAAGAACAACACGTGCTCTTCATACTTCAACATTCAAAGATAGTTGATCATAAACAGAATGTATTAATGTTATATAAGTTCATAAAGATTAGTAGTAGTCTTCACATATATAGATATAAGATTAATGTATTAATTACAAAAAGGCAAATTTTATAATAGAAAAATAAGTAAAGGATGTGAAGAATAAATTCCATGAAGAAAAACCTATGATCAATAAACATAAAAATATTCCACTGCACTGATAACCAAAGAAGTAGAAGGAAGGTAAAATAAAAATGCTTTTAGGGGGCAGACAAAGGGCACTCAATGATATGAGATGTATAGCTATACACTGCTATGTGTAGTTTGATAAAGTATTTCTGGAGTGTAATAATGAAGGCAAATACTTATAGAATACTGAATTTCAAGGTCCTTTGTTACATTTATTAACCCATGCAATCTCACAAGAACCCAGTGAAGTAGGCATAGTTATTATTCTCATTTAATAGATAACAAGAAATTAAGTCAGGAATTAAAATTGTCCAAGACTAGATAACTAGATAACCTGAAAGCTGAGAGTTAAACCCAAGCAACCTGGCTTCAGAGTTTACACTGAATCTCATTCTAGTGATAAGCATCAAAATTATTTTTAAAGGGTAATAGGAATACCATTAATCTAAGTAGCATTTATCGTAATTTATTCCAACTCTACATCTGATATATGAGCAAAAATATAAAATAATGCAAATTATAATATTGTTTATAATTTGTAAAAACTAAACATAAACTAAATTCATTAAAATGAGTTCAGTTTTATAGAGATGACGCGTACATCCAATAAACTACGAGGAAAGAATTTAAATATATGCTATTTTTGGTGTTAGCTTTTGGCTGTTGTTTCTGTTCATTATAATAAGTTAGTAAGAAATTTTTTTTAAATGACAACAAAATAATTTTTTGCCTATCAATAAGCAACAAGTTGGTTTAATAAACTTATTGCATGTCAAAATTTTGTTAAAGTTTCTGAAATTTTACAAAAACATCTGCAATATCAAAATATTGTTACAGAAACTTTATTGGAGAGCTAAGCACAAAGTAAGAATTCAAGCAAAGTATATAGTGATTGATTTATTAAGATAGGATTTGACGAACTGGCACACTTGGCTTATAACATAGAAACTCTCAGCTATTTGAGACCAGTTGTGTGGTACAAAAATATATAAATATTGCATTGAACAATTAATAAGGTCAACATTCTTATTGCATAAATTACTGAAAGACTTCTGATGACTATGACCTTTCTCATGAGATAAGAGAAAGCAAAGAGATAGCTTTGAAACAATGGAGTTCAAATGAAATCAACTACAGCTTACATTCATACATCACATTTAATAGAGTGTTTTGTTCTAAAATAAATCCATGGCAAATGTGAGAAAATAAACCATTTCAAAGTTGTATTTAAGACTGAAAGTTATTTAGTGAGGTCAACCTTGGTCTTAGCTCAGGTTCTGCCGCTTTCTAGTTGTTTATACTTGGTCAAGTTGTAGGAACAATAATTGTATCTACCCAGAATGATCATTGGGATATTTAAATGAGACTGTGTATGGGAATAATGCAGTGCTGTGACCTTTACACAGTGAGTTATTACATATTAGCTCTTGTGTTTGTTTTTGAGACCTTCCCTCTTTGTTTGTGACTGCGACCCACAATATACAACACAAAATCAAGGTTAACTAAATGCAGGATTTAATTCATTTTTCTCTATAAGTCATCTCTCACAATAGCCTCCTCTTAAATAGAGTAATAATATTAGCCTAAATAATGTCTTAGTGACTTTAGAAAACTCAGTCTATAATATAATTGAAAGTTGCCACAATTTTTAATGTAATACTTCACTTTAATTTGATTTTTTTCGAATTTTTCATTCTGCTGTGTCTGATAATTCATTCCTGCAGAGACTGAACAATTACTGTAAATCATTTACTCTATTTTGGTGCACATAATAGTTTTATTCATATTTCTTTATTTCTCTTAAAAATGGCATTCTGTACTGTCATGATACCCTTTAAACTCTTCATTTGGCAAAGATAGCAGAAAAGCAAGATAGTAGTAAATAATTCCTAATAGATTACATGTCAACAGACAGGAATTACAAGAATTGAACTGCTCTATGCTCGCTGGGTCTGATTCTGTACTATTCTAAGAGTAAAACATATATCCAAAATGTATCACTTCTCTAGCATAATATATTATCAGTCTAATCTTGTAAAAAATAACCACTTCATTTTTAATGAGATTTCAACTAACTCCACTTCAAAGTATCTTTGAGTGTTCTTATCAAGTTAGGCTATTTTCAATAGTGTCAATGTCACTTTGTTATTATTTCATTCTTTATGCTACTAGGGTGCAATTCTGATCCTAGATTATGCTGCAAAAATTATCAAGATACAAACAAGTATGAACATTAACTTTAATAATAATGATAAACATATTTCATAGGCACTTTTTGACCTAAAGTAGCTGAGTACTTTTGCCTCAGCTACTAGAATAATTTTGCATAGTTATAGTTTGTATTTAGGAAACTTGAGGATAATTACAGAAGTTGATCTGATACATCATAAATGACCAGAGAATCAGAGAAAAGAAAATATAGATGATTAAATTTTCACTGTGAGAAAGTTCTCAGAATGAGGATTTAAAAATTACAGTTATGTTAAAAGTACTAACTTGTGTTCCATGACATATATAAAATAAATGATTTATTTACTTAAAGTATTCTTTAAAAAATTTCCCCAAGCTTACTGACTTTATGACTCTTAATCAAATGCATGAGACAACATGAAAAAAAATCACAGATGAGTGGTTTTAACAAAGCATCATCTATGCACGAGGTGGAAAAATTCTGTCTCCGATTTCACTTCTCCATTCATCCTTTTCAAGTCTTAAAATATAGCATTCCAATTTTAAGTCTTTTAGCATTTGACTCAACAACCCATAACTCCCAGATTCCCTATTTATCCTTGGAAGTAGAGATGACTCAGAACTAGGTTGGAATCTGACCTCTTCTCACTGGAAACACCCATGGGCACATCCCAGTTTCATGACTGCTCTAGGAATTGGCCAAAATAATATAGCAAGTTGATTTTTTACCTCTTTTCATGAATATATGACCCCTGACTGAAGCAAAAACAAGTTACTAAGCTGAAAAGATCTCACCAAATACTGATTACTTAAAGATATTTTGAATCTGCCCATGGCTCTCAGCTTGAAGATGAACTAAGTGAATTTGTAGTCTTTCCTGTGTCTCTCAGTTAGCAAAGTACATTCTTAGGCCCAGGTTGAATAAAAGCTTATGGGAACAGTGACAGGCTTGGTTTTGGCCATAAGGAGCAACAGAGCTAAAAGCTGGCCTTGCCCAACAGGATGATGGAAGTTTCCCTTTCAGCCCTTCCCCCAGTGCTAGTATTCAGCCCGTAATTCTCACTATCCAGGGATTTTTAAAAAGATAGAAAATTATGATCAGTAAAAACATAGATGTATGCCCAAGCTAATGATGCAATGTGTTAGTTTGTCTCATTTGCCAGAAGACATTTAAATGTTACTGGGTCTGTTTTGCTGAAATATTTGTGCATGTTGTAAACTCATTTCAAGTGTTTTCTTTGCCTTCCTAAGTGAATTACTTTCATTTAATTAGGTTCCATGTCCCTAGCTCATCCAAGCTTTTCAGTGATATTACAATTTTTCTAGTATACAGAAAAAATATTTTATAGTCTGGGAAGTGAAATGAGACTAACTCAACTGATGCCACAGACTCATTGCTCCACTGTAGTTTCAGATGGGAGAAGTCCATGAGATTCACTTAGGTGTGTCCATTCCCTTCAACTTCAACTCTTGTAATGTTTTTCTTCTTATACGTAATTCTTTTGGAAGTACTCAAGTTTCCTTTTTTTATGTAAAAGATTTTCCCATGTTTCCTTTTGGCCTACTCCACTACTTGGCTTCTCTTCACATGTTTTTGTTTTTTAATTTTTGAACTTGTTATTCTCTGTGAACACTTTTTTGACATCTGTTTGTCTTTAGTAATCAAGATATTATAAATACTGGAATTACTCATACTATAATCTGCTTATATTCTTTACTTTTGCTATAGAAATTGCATGTGGACAAGGGATATCATAGAGCCATTGTTTTGTTTGTTTTTGTTTTTTCTTTTCAAGCAACTGGAAGTCTCATTTTTCTAACACCTCAATAGACTATCTTTAGATTCCATCTCTTCTTTCTCTCTCTTTTTTTATTAAATGTCCTCAGTGTCATTGTGCTTATTATGAAACAAATAAATGTCAAGTCATAGTTATATAGTCATAGCTGTTAAGTCATGGTTTTTACTATAGTTAAATATAGTAGATCTATATAGTAGATATATAGATCCCTCTGTGTCTATATAGTAGATATATAGATCCCTCCTGCCCAGAATTATTAGAGTAAATTATATAATAGTAAGTATTTTCAGTCTATCCAATTCACAGAAATATGTTCATGCTGTTATTGTTAAATGATTTATATTGATTCAGGAATATAGTATAGGCTTATTTATTTGTAGAAAGATAGGACAAAGGAGTAGGGGAAGTTTGGAATGTAACGGCAAGTGTTACTTTATTATATTTCTATATGTATTAAATAAGGAATATAGAATCTTATTGACAAAAAAGAGTTTAAGAACATATTAAATATCTGGCATACCACCCTAGGATCCTCACTGGCTATTGAACTCCTGTAACAAAGTCTCATCTTTCAGACAGAAAGAAGGTTCAGAAGGTTGTTATTAGCCTGTATTATTAGCCTTTGCTAATTCTTCAGTGAGCACCAAAGATTTATGAGTCTAGAGCCCTTTTCATCAGTTTCATTAGTTCCAACGCATGCCATTTGGTGTCATGCAGAAGTTCACAGCTTTCCAGGAAAGTGTTCAGTTGGCAGAGAGGAGCCATCAATGATTAATTTACAAAACCCATCCTAGGCATCTGGAATTAGCTTCAGAATAATGGCAGTCAGTGATGTGCAGTCAGGTGACAGGGTCCCTTTGCATTCCTAAGGTTCTGGAAATGGTGAAGGAAGCTGGGAAAGAGGGCTTGGAAGAAGGCCCTGCTGCATGTTTTCAGGAAGGCCTGGCATGCTACACGCTTTGAAGAGCCAAACTGGGAGGGGAGACAGTTTGGATCCAAATGGTACATTCAGGGTAAGTAGAGGCAAGCAGTCATTAAGATTTTATTTATCTATGTTATCTCGTTGCTTTCTTTCGCAATCCATTCCTTTAGTTTTCCCCTCCAGGTGCCCACATGATCACATTCCTATCCCCAGTAGTAAAATGTCTGTGGAAGTAGAAGATGGATGGCGTGAAGTCAGTCTGCACGATCACAGAATCCCAACTGCCTCCCGTGGTAGGAGACCTGGCGTGGCAGTTTCGACACCGATCATTTACCCTATCTTTGCTGTCAGGTCAAGGGTTCTGCCTCTCTAACTCACCTGATTTCTGGATCGTGGTTTGAGACGCCTGTCTCTGTGGATTTCCTAAGTGATATTTTCCTAATAGTGATTGCATAAGGTCGCAGCTCCCTAGCTGGTGATTTTGCAGTTGGCTGATTTGAAAGAACAAACGTGCTTCTATTTCAGACATACTGAAGATCAACTAGACGCCGGGCAACGAAGATTCAACGGGAAACCAGACGGACAAAGCTTACATTCTGTTGGATTTAAAAGTTGTTTCTCAACATCCGCGCTGTACCCATCGCCAGCCTTCCAGGGCGAGGAGCCCTGACGGCTTCAAGTTAATTGTTCCAGAAAAGGACACACCGTCCCTAAGGGCCATTCGAAGGTGGCCTCAGTTCTCCGCGGACAAAATGTGAAAGAACGTACATCGCAGAGCAGTAAGGGCGGCAGGGGTCGTTCGAGGTGGCTTCTATTAGCGTCAATACGGCGAAGTCCGGGGACTTAGCCGGAGTCGGCAAACTTGAAGCCAAACAAACTCTGAGCTCACACCTCCCATCCTTCTCCTCCTCCTCCTCCTCCTCCTCCTCCTCCTCCTCCTCCTCCTCCTCCGACTGGCCGCGGCTGCCGCCGCGACACCGCTGCCCCGGGGGTCGCCCGGGGAAGGCAGGGGGGTCTCGGAGCCAGCGGACCCGCGGTCGCTCCCCCACCCCTAGCATGGGGTTCGCCCTGGAGCGCTTCGCCGAAGCCGTGGACCCGGCTCTGGAGTGCAAGCTGTGCGGCCAGGTGCTGGACGAGCCCCTGTGCACGCCGTGCGGGCACGTCTTCTGCGCCCGCTGCCTGCTGCCCTGGGCGTCACGGCGGCGCCGGTGCCCGCTGCAGTGCCAGCCCCTGGCGCCCGGCGAGCTGTACCGGGTGCTGCCGCTGCGCAGCCTCATCCGGCAGCTGCGCGTCCGGTGCGACCACCGCGCCCGCGGCTGCGGCCGCTCGGTCCGGCTGCACGAGCTGGAGGCGCACGTCGAACGTTGTGACTTCGGCCCAGCTACCCGCCTCCGCAGCCCCTCGGGCTGCGCTTCGGGATCGGGCGGCAGGGACGTGTTCTCGCGGGGGGGCTGCGAGCCGGCGCCCGAACCCGGACCGAGCGGGGGCGCGCGCGGGGGCCCACCCGGCAGCCGCTGCGGCAGCGGGAGGGCGCCCGGGACGCGGGTCCTCGCCTGGAGGCGGCGTGAGAAGGCGCTGCTGGCGCAGCTCTGGGCGCTGCAGGGCGAGGCGCAGCGCACCGCCCGCAGGTACCGGGAGAAGTTCGCCCAGTACATGGCTCACGTTCGCAACTTCGTCGGGGACCTGGGCGGCGACCACGGCCAGGTAAGTGCACGGGGAGTGGGCGCCGCGGACGCGGTCAGTTGCGGTGGAAAGAGGACCGGATCAAACGATCCGTTCTGGTTTTTAAAGATTCCGTTGGAAGGGGTCATCCTTTCTCCCACGCAGTAGGACGCTTCCTTCTGCCCTCATCATACTCTCCTGTCATTCTCTTAGGAATGTTTTAATACTGCAATTGGCAAGCATGATCCCCTTTCCGGTTATATTACGATTGGAAAGAGGGAAACAGATCCAATTCTAACTTTTGTCCCGGGCGAAGTGGGAATTGGGGAAACTGGTTTCCGATCCAGATTCTTGCCACCCCATCTTTCACTCTCCTGCCCACCGTCTCTGCCTGTTTGTTGTGCCTGTGCTCTACGCCTGAAGCAAATCAGAGAAGGAAAGCCGGGCAGCAAGGACCCCTCCCGTCCTGTCTCTCCACTCCCGCAGCGCCAGCATCCCCGTACCCTGGCAGCCGCACATCTGAGAATGGCTTTAGCTCCGCATGACTTGCTCTGCCAAACTGCCCCTGTCAAGCACCCTTGATTCAGTTTGGGACTAGGAGGCGTGTGAGGGGTCTCAAGAGTTGAGAGACTGAAAGATGGGATTTCTTAGACATGCAGACTTCTTTTCCTCGCTTTGACTTTCCCTAAATAATCCTACCCTGCCTCGAATTTCGTTTAGTGGTGAGTGTGTGTGTGTGTGTGAGGGTGTGTGTGTGTGAGAGAGAGAGAGAGAGAGAGAGAGAGAGAGAGAGAGAGAGAGGACACTTGGAGAGTCCAATCCGAGGACAGCCACATCCATCTGCAGTCAGACTGGCCCTGCGAGCCCCGGGCAGCGGCTGTTTCCCTTCTTTGTCGAAGCTGCTGGCCCCGAACTGCGCTCCTGGACCGCCCGCTTTCAGAGCGAGTAAACAAGCCTCTTTGCAGCACCCCGTGCGAAGAGGCTTGTTTATAAAGCTGGTACTTCTCTTCTGGAGGACTTCTGCGCAGTGTTTGACATTGTTGGTCGCTGCCATGGTGAGCAGGGATTTAGCAGAATTTGCTCTCCATTCAAGGAGCTGTTTTCATTCTTCCTCACTCCCGGAAAGGAGCGACCCAGAACCATTCCCATTTGGGACTGGCTGCTTTGCCTTGCCTCCAGCTCAGGCACTGAGTTTACAGGCGCTAGCCCTTGAACCTGAAGTGAAGGGGACTCAAATCTTCCAACAAGGGAAGCACACTGTGTATTAATAGGCTGGTTGCAAGGATTCTTTCTCGTGTGTGTGTGTGTGTGTGTGTGTGTACGCATTTACAAAATAGGAGGACCCAGGGAGAAGCATAGATACAACTTTGCATTACCAGCCCAGGTTTCAAGGTGTTACCGAATCAGAGGTTGAAGGAAAGGAGCAACAGCTCCGAATTATATGTCGAAGAAGTCCATGCAACAAGTCAAGCTGTGTTTCTGAGAAATAAGCCAAAACCTTCTCTGTGCGCCTCAGAAATGTTTCTCCACCACCAGTAGGGGCCACTGTGGGCACTGCCTGGGGAAAGCTCCTGGGAAAAGGTGGTGATGATGCTCGTGGAATTTTATCCTTTGGAAGTAATTGCCAAATACTTAATTTCCTAACATAAGTTAATAATTACTGTAACCATGAATAAAACTCACTGAGTCCAGCTCTATTTCATCTTGTATTTAAATTAGTCTTTACTAATAAACAGGTTGTAAATACAGTTGTTTAACTATTATTTGGTCATCAAGAAAGAAATGAAATTATTTTTTCATCCTGCAAGAATTATGCAAAGCTAAGTTAAATATTATTTAAAATGAGGACTACTGTAACCTAACAGATGCTGCATTACGATTGCAATGTGAATACTGAAAGAAATGTATAAGCAGCTCAGTGTTCATTAAATCCTTTAAAACCATCCAGTGAAAATTTTACATAAAATTTGTTGACAAATTATTTTGCTTTTCTGTAACAGGGGGAAAAGAATGCCCCCAGGGTTAAATAAGAAATTTGTTTTAAATTATGGTGAAGTCAGAATTAGATGCTGCATTAAGATAAAAGATAGCTACTCAAGTAAAAGTGCAAAGTCATTTTTGACAATAGTTCTGTTTTTTCTCACTTGCACAATTGTTCTTTTCAAAGGCATACTTTCAAAGTAATTATAAGAGGAAGTTACCCTTTTGCCAAATTCAGCCATCCTTAATTTTAAGGTTTTCTCCTTTTCATATGCTAATTTATTTGGAGTACCAAATAAAAGAGCTTATCATAGAACTTATTTTTCTTTTATATTTTTTAACTTAGTAATTTTATCCCTTTTCTTCTAGGATGGAGAGCATAAGCTATTCACTATCATTTTACAAAGAGAAAACGACACCTTGGGATTCAATATTATAGGAGGTCGACCAAATCAGGTAACACACCTTGTAAATGCATTACTCACTCTTTGCTTATAAAATAATATAGAACTTAGCTTTCAGTTGTGGATTTTGAGTAAGAAAAACAAGTGGTTTAACCTTTAAAAGTATGCTTGTGATTAAATTATCAGGTGTCTTAGTGCAAATATTCTAGTACATGCTGAGATTTTCTTTTTGAGAAAAACAAACAAAAAACAGCAACCAACAAACTTGACTCTCTTTGCTACTTAAAAAAGAGTACATTTTATATTTTAGCTAAATTACGTAGTCTAATTGGCCAATTTCTTAAATGAATCTATTTTAAAATAATGTGTGATGGCAATTTCTATTTGATAATATTAGGCCACTGTATTGCATGCTGATATCTCCTGTTTATTAAGTCAACTTACTCAACTTTTAGATGCTAACATAGACTGGGAAGTTATTAATACATGTTGAATGAATGAATGAACAGTTGAAATATGTGGAAACAAGGCATAATTGGTTTTTTTTTTTTTTTTTTTGAGTTGGAGTCTCACTCTGTCACCCAGACTGGAGTGCAGTGACCGCTTCCGGCCACCGCAGCCTCGCCTGCTGGGCTCCGGCGATACTTCCGCCTCCGCCTTCCGAGTAGCCGAAATTACAGGCATGCGCTACCACGCCCGGCTGATTTTTTTTTTAATTTTATTGTAGAGATGAGGTCTCGCTGCCCAGGCGGGTCTCGAACCCGCGAGCTCAGGCAATCCACTCACCTCAGCCTCCCAAAGGCGCGGGATTACAGGCTGAGCCACCGAACCCGGCTGTTTTCAATAGGAAATAGTATGTTAAGGAAAGATAGTTGATTTGAAGTATTTTTGGCTCCCCAGTCAGGTTCTTTATTTAATTGAATGAATAAATAGCATTCTGTGCATTTATACCAATTGTTTTCAAAATACATGTTATAAATGTACACAATATGCTGTAGTTGCAAGTTTTTAAAATTATATCCTTCTACTCCTGTGTCAACTCAATTTTCACTGTAACTAAAAAATGGTAGTGACATTTATAAAATTATGTTCTTTAATTTTCCCAATAAACTGCCACAAAATGCTTGCATCCTGCATTGCAGATGTTGTCCAAGGAAACCGTCTTAGGGTTGTTGGCCATATGCTATGTTTAGGTCAAGATGGCAATGACATATTTCTTCCTTGTGTTTAGTATTTCAAACACCTAGCAACTAATGACTGCTGTGCTTCTCTTTCAAAAACAGTCCCCATTTATTATGAAAATATGTAAGTTTTTTTCATCATATCATGTTTGTTCTCTTTTCCCTAAATGATATTCTTTATAAATTCTGGTTAAGTATTTGACATTTAGATGACATTGGACTCTTTAAAGAGCCTCTTAAAATTCATGATAAGGAAAGCTAATTAAGGAGAAATAATTGTATTTAACCTGCCATGAAGTAAAATGATATTTAATCACATGGTGTATTATTATAGGGTGTTGAACTTTTTCCTTCAATAAGTTTTGTTTCTTGTGACCAGCTAAAATGTCCTATTTGTATCATATTGGCTCTATGTTTCAGACAACTATTATAAGACACATTGCACCTGGAAATGTATACAGATTAGGCTTGTATGGGTACTCTTGCAGTTAAGAATTGATCTTTTGGGATTTTTCACTTGAGTAAGCAACTAGTCTCCCTTGTGAAGAGACAAAGTCAGAGCTATGTTTCAAATCTGTCACATCGTGAAATTAAATTATATTTTTGAAACAATGACTACATATCAAACCAATTATACAGTTGGAACTAGATATACTTTTATTCTTTAACCTTTTCATTTTTACTTGTTACATCTCTTTAGAAGTGAAATGTTTTATAAATAATACTTAAGAGCCAGTTGATCTCACCTTGTACATGCCCTTTTCCCATAACTTATGTGTATTTAAAAATGCTAAGTAAATAGATAATGTTGTCAGAAACTCTGGGCTCATTCATTAAAACTGCCATCTTGATTAATGACTAGTTGGTGCTAAGTAAGTTTAAATTCTGTGCCAAATTCCCACCTAAGAGAGTTGGATGGTCAAGGAGGATTTACAGTGTTACATTTAGTAAATTATTCTTTATAAAATTTAAACTTTGTTTACATCTTTCTTTCTGCTAATGATTACTTTTTTTATAGAATAATCAGGAAGAAACATCAACTGAAGGAATTTATGTTTCAAAAATTTTGGAAAATGGACCTGCAGACAGAGCAGATAGCCTGGAGATTCATGACAAAATCATTGAGGTAAGACAATAATAAAACATGTATATGATGCATGGAAGAGATATTTGGATATTTTAAATTTCCAAACTTATGGCTTCGTCTTGGTATGGTACTTATTAGAATATATATTCTAAGTAGGAGTATGGTTATTATCTTTTTTTATTCCTTATATAAAAGATAAAACTGTGTGATGATTCTATATCAACTATTAGATATTGAGATAAAAGAATAAAACCTCCGAAGTCTCCAAACCTGTTGATGAATATCTCTGTTTTAGTAAATTATCTCTCCCCATGAACTGTGGTGATACTTGTGTGATTATTAAGGGATTAAATTCATAATACTTCAAGAAAGGATGATAAGTCGCTGCTGAAGAACATTTTTGATGAGGGAATATTACTATCCTTTTAACTTGTGTTTAGTATGGTATGTGTAGAGTTTGGAATTATTTATACATTGCCTTTAATATTTCTTAGTGTAATATGATTATCTCATTCATGTCTTTATTTTTTACATGAAATAAAAAGAGAAAACACCTTTTTTTCCTCTCCACTGGGAAAAGGTGGTGGGAAGTCTTCATTTGCTCTGGGATATTGTAGCTATATTGTTGTGTTAGAGAGTGACAAAGTAAAGAACTATATGTTAGTAAAGCTGTGTGATGACAATGAAATTTTGTATCACTGCCACCAGGCATTTCTATCCTTTTGACATTTTATTAACTGGTTAAGACAGTACTATTTGGTGTTACCAAAATGATTAAGTTCTTTTGTCACTGGGCTAATTTCCAATACATTATTAAAGATATAAATAGAAATTTAGAAGATTTTACTTGACTCTACTATGTTTTCTTTTAAAAATTCTGTTTATTTTGTATTATATAATTATTGGTGCTCTTTCCGAATGTCTGTGTACACTACTGGAATGAAGGTTATTTTTCTTTTTTAAACTTTGAATAGGATTTTAGACTTTTATTCATCTTTTGTACATTAAGCAAAGTTGAATTGTGAGTATATTGACTGAAAATAAGAGTAAAGAATATAGAAGAGCCAACTATATTCTGTTTTGGAGAAAAGAGAAAAAAACGCAATGAATTGAAATTAGCTGACTAGACACTTAAGGAAGAGAGAGGAGTTGCCTTTTGCTAAAAAACTGATTTTTGGCTAGAAGTCTCTTGTATCAAGATTTTCTACTTTCAATTGTGTAGCCAAGAAAGTACAGACCTACTTTCACTGTTGCTATCCAAATTGTCTTGACAATTTGCCTAGTGGAAACATTTACATGCTGTTTCTAAAGTTAGAATTGTTCTATTTCTACTCGTGTTTGTGCAGTATGATTTAAAGGGCAACGTAATTTAAACAAAAGACCTTACTACTGTCTGTCTTATCTCTAAAGCTAAATGGAAAATGGAAGACCTGTATTTGACACTATTAGAAGGGCTGATGGAACTGAATACATATATTCAGTTACACACACACACACACACACACACACACACACACACTCATGACAGAAACATGTACTGGTAATTTAAAAATAATTTATTCAAGCTAGGTAACAGTGTTGTGATATAACACTTTTGTTAAAAACTCATTTCTTTCGTTACTTAAAGAGATAATTTAATAAAATCTATGGTTGACAAATCAAGTGCATCTGGACATCTACCTAGAACCTATTACTAACATATGTCAGATTCATCTTATTTAAACACTATAAGATAAAAAGCAAAAAGATCAACCTTGGAAATTCAAATGAAATTTACAACTAGCTGCAATATTATTACTATCACCTTGATTTGCATATATTAGCAGATAATAAAAAGAGTCTGAAGTTGGTTTCAATGATATAAATGTTTCAATGCATCTTTTATACCAAGAATCACTGATTATATATACATATATGCATATTTATGTATATGTTAGAATTCTATAATGAATTATTGTGACCACATTTGCAGTTAAGAAATGAATTAGATATTGTATATATTTCTAGAATGTTGTCTGTTAAATAGCATGAAATATTTTAGAAGGAATATTATTAGAAATGAATCTCTCATATTTAGTTGCTTAGTGATGCCATCAGCTTTTTGAGTGAATACATATTTGTGTGACTTTAATTTTTAGGTAAGCAAATAACATGTTTGTTAATGTAAATATATATGTGCTGTTTAAGATCTCTATGTACTCATTACATTTAGAAGCATTATATGCTTGTCATTATTTCAGTTTATCTGCTATTATGGTATCAATCAAAGTTAAGCAGTTTATACCTAATGGGAAATTGATAAGAATTCTATTACTTAAGATTGATGTAAAAATGTACAGAGTCACATTTTTGAAACAGTTTTAAAAGAAAGAGAATAAATTTCTTTTCCATTTTGTGCTCAATTATTATCAATTGAACAAATTTAATAGATTGTTTCTTTCAGTTTTTGAACTTCCAGTGGCCATGCTGATTTAAACCCGGTGCAAAATATAAATGTGCTAGCAATGTAAAAAAGTACAAATAGTTTTTGTAGTATGGAACTACCCCATGACTTAACTACCACAATCTGACACTTTATTCATTGCTTTGAAATCAGTGATATGTAACTGAAATTAAAAATAAAAACTATAAGAGAGTTTATTGTTAATTATAGTCAGGATACGCTTTTAAAAAAAAAGCATTTTGCCTAGTTAATTGCTTGAAACATACATACAACAGGTTCATGAATTGTTCTGATAAAATAAAATTTTTCTCTGTCATTATTTGAATAAGATTGTAGATACGTTAAAAGTTTTTTATATTGATGGTTTAAAAGATTTTATAAATGCTAATACATACGTTAGTTATAACAGTTTTGCCACAGTATAACATAGCCCAGTAACTCTAAAAAGTATTATTTTTTGTAACATTCTGCATTCTACTAAAGCAGATCAAATTTAAGAATCGTAAAAGAATAAAAAAATCACAGTCACAAGGTAAATCCATGTCAGATTTTTCGCATAATAAAAGGCAGCTGATTTTTGGAATCAGTGTTCACAAGCAACCATGTTGAACAGTTTCTAGTTATTGTCATAGCCACATTTGTAAAAATATTTATATGTGTTAATTAAAAAAATCAGTTATGATATTCAAATTACATTAGGTGTCAAAATATCACTGGAGACTGAAAAGGCAAAGATAATGTTGAAGGCAATTTGAAACATCACAGAAATTCACATAGATGAGGAATTTACCAGAGTGTAGATCTGAATAAAAGCATGCTATTTTTCACCCTTTCAGCACTCAAAAGAACCACAGAAGATCTTGATCTTATCAGAGACTTGGACACAGTTTGGGAAGAGGGCAATACCATGACAGTGGTTTCACCATGCTAGGATGCCTGAGGGGTATGTGGGAGGGGGTTGAGAACCAACGTTCACTGCTGTTGTCTGCACTATTCCTTGGCTGCTATTTCTGTGATGCTAATAGTAGGCAATGCAACTTGAACCCCAGATTAGGACAGGCTGGATGATCATTTGTGACTCTTTGTTCACATTTTCTTCTCACACTCCCTGAGCTCCTAGCCAAAGCTGCGTGGCAGCAAAGTGCTGCAGGCACTGTAGTTACCCAACCTTCTCTCAACCCATTCTGGAGACCAGAGAGTGGGGCTGGAAGTTCACAGAGTCCATGAGATGAACTGTTCAAAACACAAAGCAGAGCTTTCTTTAGTGCATATAGAATCTCTTCTATTTAGCTTGAAATTCATAATGAAATGCAGTATAATAGGCATTTCTGTTGCTTTAGAAATAATTCCCACATTGAATAGTGTGTCAGAGTAGGACTTTTCATAAAGTGCTGAGTTTAGTACTGTAAGACAGAACTTTACAAATCAGAAACTTTTGAACTATTGCCAGACTGCTAGCTACCGTTTTTTGGTTCTGTAACGGTATACCTCTGCATTCTCTGCTGTCACTCTCCGTACTGCTACAGAAAAAAAAAAAAATTTTGGTAGTTGTGATGTTTATGAGGCTAAGGCTCTGCATAGTTAAATTATAACTGTTAAAGCAGGACAGTTAAATGCAGAGAAGCTAAACAGTTAGGAATGTTATTTAATCAGATCCACAAGGTGCTACCTCTGTATATACCTGATGGCACACTATATCTCATGAGGCAGCAGTGCTGATTTGTTGATGTATAAGAGGCATGTACAAGTTTATAGGTCACCTGACTGGAATTTCTGTCCTGCTTCTTAAAACTGGTGTGGCCTTGACTAAGCCAACTGTGCCTCAGTTTCTACACCATTCATAGTTTCTGTATACGCAAAGTATCAGGCATAGGGCAAAACCTGGGATCCCACTACTGTGAGCCTAATGTATCTCATTTAGTTTATGCTATATGTCTATAGTGCAGATGAAGGGAAAATATTTACTTCTATTTCTTTTTGAGAAAATCCAGGTAACTCATACCAACTTTCATTCATTTCTGTTTTTAGAAGCACCTGAGTTTGAATGAATAGATGTAGGTAGTTTTAACTTGCAGATGTTCACATATTCTTATGGACATTGAGAGACAAAAAAGTTGTGGGGGAAACTTTGTAACTGTGCACTTAGGATTTATCCAGCCATATGACAAATGTTTATTAATTGCTGTGTGTGTATCATCAGGCAGTGTACTCTGTGTTATGGAAATAAAGAACAGTAAGATCTGCTGTCTGTCCACCACAAGCTGAGCTCATGGTGTAGAGCTGTTTTCTGCCTACTTTATTTGAGGCAAAGCAAACCTATGTGTGAAGCTGTGCCTTCAATTACTAAGAATGTAAATGAACGTTACCATCTTGCCGTAGTGAAACGACACTGTGAGTTTATTCTAGTGCTCCTGTCCTCCTAGAAGTAGTGCAGTTCATACTGAGAAATCATGACAGGATTAGCAACATAGTAAAATCTGGATTTGAAGCAGCATTGTGGTTTCAGGAAAAGGTACAGGTTTTGAAGTTGAGTCTTGGCCTTGAATTTGTGTTGCATTATTACTTGAGGATTTTTAAATTTTTCTTACTCTTAGTTTCTTGCTTGCAAATATGAGGGTCACAATAGCTAGTCCCTCAGATTTTTTACCTAGATAGTCATATTGTTTTACCCCTCTACTGAGTTTCCATTGTTAATAAATACAGTTTTATTTTAGCTTATAAAAGAAGGCTGGGACATTATTTATACCATTGAGCTATAGTGTGTTAAGCACTGCTATATCCATTTTAAATTTATAAGACATAAACTTGGGTCTGACTTTTGAGACCTTTATGTGCTAAGTTTCTGAGAAAAGAAACAGAACCACCACATATGACTGCAGCGTGCACACTGCATAGCTGGATTTGGTGTCCCACTCAGAAGGTCTAACTGAGGTTCTCCTTCTCTTATTATATGCTAAAAAATCCTCATCAGAACACCTATAACATTATTTTGATGTATTTTAAATTGAGATCCAGGATCGACTTTAGATAAAACTTCAGTGGTCCATATCTTACTAGATTTTGCCCTCTTCTCTCTCTCTCTCTCTTAATCATCCTAGCCATCTGCTGTCTTCACTCTCTTTCTTATTCTTCAACATTTGTAGTCAGGAAAGAATGTCCTTAAATTCACTGATACCATTTGAATTATAAAAGTTTGCTCCGTCATGGTATCTAAACTTTAACTGGTGATAATGCCTTAATGATGCTGCAGCTTTTATCATTTTCACCTGGACCTGCACAGTGGCTTTTTGAGCAAATTGTTCCTTCATCCAGCTCTGCCATTTGTAATTCAACTTAGTTGCTACTCTCAGAGTTGCCTTTTTTTTTTTAAGTTTTGAAATCTCTAAAATGACAATGGATGAAAGCAATTGTACCTTTTGAGACTTTTTTTTTTTTTTTTTTGAGTTGGAATCTTATTCTGTTGCCGAGGCTGGATGCAGTGGCATGCTCATGGCCACTGCAGCCTTGACCTGCTGGGCTTCAGCGATCATTCTGCTTCAGCCTTCCAAGTTGCTGGAACTACAGGCACATGCTACCGTGCCTGGCTAATTTTTTAAAAAAATTTATTGTAGAGATAAGGTCTGACCAAATTGCCCAGGCTGGTCTCAAACTCGTCTCGGACACCCAAAGTGCTTGGATTACAGGTTGAGCCACTGAGCCTGGCCTAGATTGTTTCTTGTGATCTTTAAATCAAGGAAGAACCCAAGTCTACAAGGTAGTGTTTCAAATTCTGTTCTTGTAATGCTTGAATTGGATCTGAGGACATGTGTGTTCACTGTCACCCTCACACAGGATTTTAGATTTTGAAGTTGAATAACACTGGTAAAACTGACTGAATGTACATGCTTGCCTGCAAAGCAGATTTGCAGAAAATGGCACTGGGTCAAATATGAAATTGAACAAAAACATGATTAACCACAGAGAAACTGAAAAGATGAAAGATATTTTCAATGTTTCCAAGCCTTGTAAGTGATTTGGTGAAAAGACCACAAGAGCTGGAAGCTTCCTAGAGTACTGGGGACGGCCGGCCAGGGAAGCACTTTGAAGTTTTCATGAGGAGAGCTGCTTGGAATAATTACCAGTAGCCCCAGCTGTGAGGCCTTCTGAGGAAGCTTAAGGCACAACTTGTTGCTGGGAACTTTTTAAGGAAAGTTTAAGACGGTTGTTCTTTTGTAAACACATGCTGTTGTATTCCTAGTAGATTTTAGTGTTTCTACAAAGAGACAGGAAGAGAAAGTTTCTCATTCATTTCTGAAAATTATTGTTCCCAATGCCTTGAGAAAGTCTCACAAAGGAGAAAAAGGGCAGCTGACATGTGTTGGGTGGATTTGGTACCTGATCTTTTAACCCTATGAATTATTGTGGCCACATCACAGCCCCACAACTTTATGGCAATCCTTTTAAGAAGAAGCTTATCACTCTTTTCATAGTCAGCAACTCAGAGGTGATTCTCTGTTCTCTTCATACCAAAATTGTCCCAAAGAGTAGATTTTATTCAGTATGTGGTTTCAATATTTTAAACTATTTTGTATTGCTGTAAAAGATACAGGAATGTCTTCAACTCATCAGATTAGTTAAGCAATTGACTGTGTTGCATATATATAAATAAATATTTATTTTCAAAAATAATATAGATTAGGATGCGATTTAGCACAGAATATTTGGAAAATGTATAATATCAAATTAGAAATTTTAAGGTATTTTTCCATAAAATTAGGTGGTTTGAGGTTTTACTCACATAATCTATCACATTGAAGTTAGAGGAAACAATAAATTTACTTTATGAAATCATATTTCAGAAAAGAAACCATCAGCTAAAAATATATTATGTATAGAAAAGATAATCAGTTTTCACACTGAAATTTACTACAAATATGATGCAACAAATAGATAAACACACATTTGAATGACAATAGCCTTCTTTTGCTGAAGGTGAAAAAAAAAACCTGTTAGTATTGCATGTATCTCAGAGAACTTATAGTAAAGATGGAAAGATAGCTGTACATTAAACAAACAACAAAACAGAAAACAAAATGAACCCATGATAAATGACTGGCATAGAAGAGCTACCAGGAAGGTGGCCTGAAGCTTTAGGAATAAATGGTACAAAAGGGCCTTTACAAGAAAAATGAGAGATGGACGAGGAGGTAGGAGGGTGGAGAAAGAACTTTCCATATTTAGGAAGAATACCATGAGCTGAGTTACAAGGTAGGACTTGTATGTCTTGCTTGGCAGCCATTTTACTCATTAACATAATTTCAAGATTAAGAACTAATACTTATTGATTATTATATGTCAAACATTCTTTAGATTCTTGACCCAGTATTCATTCATTCATCCCAACAACAACAACAGCAACAGCAACTCTATGAGGTTTGTACTATAAGTACTGGTAATAACCCCATTTTACAGAGAGTTCAAGTAATTTGCCATGATCACAGAGTAAGAGTTCTTGGGTTTGTGCCCTTAGCCATCATTTAATACTACCTATTAATAAAAATTACATAGGTACTTCATGGTAGACAATTTATGAGAAGTCAGTTGAAACCAGGCCTTTAAGAAATTAGTGGATGGCCTTGCATTCTTGGCTAAGGAGTTTGGTTTTTACAGTGTAGGCAAGGAGGTGTCAGTGGTAAGTTTTGAGCAGGGAAATGACAAAAGTAAAGCAATGATTAAAAGATTAGCCTCCCCAAATAGATTTCACTGGGATATATAAATACTTTTTAAAATGAAGGCACTTGATATAGGAGCACTAGTGGGTGAGTATCACAGTTGTCCATATGTGGGTAATAAGGGCCTACACCAAAAACAATAAAAAAGTATCAGGAGGCAGTGACCTCCTAGGTATTATATTCACCATATGTATCTTGAATATGTCCCCTTGTTTTCTTTTTCCACAATATGACTATCTTACATTGAGAGTGTGTAGTCTGCTAGCACCAGATTATGCACCTTTTCTTTTACTCTCTTAATTGCAGACTATGTCATAGTGTTTAGTATAAATATGTGAAAATCTATCCCCTAAGTATCTTAGGAAATCATTTGATTGTATTGATCCAAAAAGTTCTCTAAAACATTGAGGGAGTGAGGGAAGGAGGGTGGGGGAGAGAGTGAGAGAGAGAGCGAGAGAATAAGAATGAGAATGAATATCCAATTTGATGGATTGTCCTTTGGACAAGAGAGTTCCTTAAGGAGAACTAAGGAGTCTAAACATTATTTCCTACTACTGGCTTTTAGAAAGGATCCTGTAGTAATATGGTAGGTGTTAGAAGTAATAGGACACTTTGGAGTCTGTTTTTTTCCTGTCAAACTTGATTTGATGTATTTAGAAGTAGTATTGATACTTGAGCTTTTTTTAAGACAAGATTTTCTCTTAAGCAAAGTCCTCATCTTTCCTCTCCTAGAATATTGCAGTGGTTTCTTGGCCACTAATCCTGTGTTATTCCTATGCCAGTGCTACTCAAACTATTTGAGGTCAAAGACATTTAATATTTTTATTTTAGTTTAATGAATCATGGAGTGAAAAGATAAATATATTACTAGAAGAAAATAAAATACGAGACAAAGTACTACCAACCTCAATTTTTAAATAATCTATTATTATCATATTCATTAGAACAATTAAAATTGTCCTATCGAATAACATGCATGGTTGTAAATGCTTACTCGTTGTGTATATCTTGTCACAGACTGGTAACCAACTGCTCATGAACTGGCCCATGTCTTTGGTCCTCAGACCACTCTGAGTAGCATTGCTCCTATAGATGTAAATTGCATCTCATGATCCCCCTGCCTATCATCCTTGAATAACAACTTCCCTGCACATGGAATAAAATGCAGAGTTCTCAGCCTGTTCCCTGAGGCCCTGCTTCCTCTGGCAGTCATCACAACTCCAGCTTTTTGTCCACCCTGCCCTGGCTCAGTTTTCTCAAGCAGCATTAGCCTTCTTTCAGTTTCAGAACACACCCAACTCTAACCTATCTCAAGCATTTTCCACCGGAAGTCTCTTTACCCTCCCTGAACCTCACTAACATCTGCTCATTCATCCGAGCTCAACTCAAACATCACCTTTGCAGACAGACCTTCTCTGATCACCCTATTTAAACTATGTCTCCACAATATGTCTTCACATATCTCCTAGCACAATTACAATTTGAAATTATGTTTATTTTTAAGTAATTTTTTATAGAAGAGCCAAAAATCATAAGTGTCTTAGTGCAATGAATGACCAGAAAGTTGTCATCCATGCAGCCAGTACCCAGATCAAGAAACAGCATAGCAGGCACCCCGATAGTCTCCCCTTTATCCCCTGCTCCTTCATTACTGTCCCTCAAAGTTTGTCTATTTTTGACTTTTGTATAAACAGATTCACACAATAGGTTTTCTTTAGAGTCCGACTTATTTTATTTGTCATAATGTTTTTGACAATCACTCACGTTGTTGCATGTCATGGTAGCTTGTTCGTTCTCTTAGCTGGGTAGCATTGTGGCATTTCACTGTATGACTATACCACTGTTTAGTATCAATTTTACAATGAGTGAAATTGTCTATTCTGGGGTGTTACAACATCAGTGCTCTGAACATTCTTGTGTACATCTTTTGGTGGGCACATACATATATTTCTGTTGCACATACACATACTACACACCCCTAGGAGTATGTTTGCAGGATCATAAGATATGTTCATGTTTAGCTTTGGTAATCAATGCCAAACAGATTTTTTTAAATTGTTGTAACAAATTGCATTCTAGCCTGCACTGTCTTAGAGTTTAAGTTATCCCACATACTTGCAAAGACTTGGTATTGTGGTTTTTTAAGTTTTTTGTTTAAATTTCAGCCATCTGGTGAAATGGTATATACAGATGGATCTGGCATTTCTTGATGTCCAGTGAACTTAAACAAGTCTTTATAGGGTTATTAGCCATTTCAGTATTCTCTTTTGTGAAGTACCTGTTCAACCCATGGTGAGCCCAGAAATCTTACCTTTTACTTCACCTTCAACACCCAGCACACTGCCTAGTACCCTGTAGGTACTGAACTGTTTGATGAATGAATTAGTACATACGGGCCAGTACTACTTTTAAAGCTCTATGCTTGACATATATGAAGTATGCAATAACGGTATACAAAATAGATGAGGAAAGCCTTCCTAAGTTTCTTTTAAATATGTCTCTATCTCAGAGTAATTAAAAACTTCCTATCTAACCTGGTTTTCTCTAGAAGAAGAAGCTGTTTCTTTTGACATTATCGTGCTTGATCATTCTGGCATGCTCAATATTTAATATTATTCTTTTTGTAGGTCTAGTCATACACTGTCTGTCTTCTTTCACAACTCTTTGTTATAGTGTCACAAAGATTAATATGACCCCTAATCAAATACTTTTGGCCTAGATACGCTGTTACAAATGCTTTCACTTTTGTGAGTGTGTGGGTGTTATTTTTTCAGAGGCATAATTCTTTCCAACAGATAAGAATGATCAAAGGAAAAAAAGTCTGTTTTTCTTCTTACTCAAGCTTTCACTTAAAGGAGACTTTTTTTTTTTTTTACATAGAGCTTTATAAAGCATACTTCCTTTTAGACAGATGTCATTTTTGGGGGATACAAATTAGAGCCCCAGTAATGTCAGATTCTACTGATTCTGAATTAAGTCATTGAGGCATACAATGACTTAATTAGCCTGAAGATGAAATTAGATTTCCAGGCATACAACTGGTGAGACAGAATCTTGAAACTGAAAGAATTGGTTAGCTCAAATTTTTTTTTTTTTTGAGAAAGCAGGATTTATTGAGAGGCCAGAAAAGCTCCCACAGTGGGAGGGGACCTGAGGGACTTGGCTCTGCTCAAAATTTTTATATAGTAAATGATTGCAAAATAATTTTCATATAACAGTAAAGGGAAATGTTATATTTTATGATATATTTCTAATATGTCTAGTCATATTTTACATAACTAAATGTAATGTGGGAATATGAGCTATCAAATAAATTGTTTAATTCATATGTGTATGTTGACTACAGAGAAAACTCATAAAATATGACTTAATGCATAAGTTTTGTACCAGATGGGTATTTATAGCCAATCATAATGATGAAGATGATGATGATCATAAAGGCTAATAATAGCTAACATTTTTGACTCATTATTGTGTGCCAAAAACTATGCTAAAAGCTGTATGTAGTAAATACATTGGTGTAATTAAAGAATTCCAGTGAATCATAACCACTTTAACTTTGATGTGGTTCATTGTTATCAAAATCAACTTTTTTATGTCTGAGGAAAAAATGTGGGTTGGTTAATGTGAAGGAATAGTAACCATGCAGTAACATGTAATACGAACATGTGGAGTTGATGGCTCCAACAACTCTAAGTCGGGAAGTAAAATCCAAGTGAATTATAGTATTAGCTAAGCTTACCGCTTAATGACAACAACAACAACAACAAAAATAAAGGAAATGCAGTGATCCTTGTGTCTTTTCTAGTAACATTTAGAGTTTGGGAGCTTTCATTATTAAAAGAGCCCAAAACACTTAGTAGAGCAGTTTATGGATAGCTCATCTGAATGTCGTCTTTTGTCTGTTTTAAACTTTATGCACATTAATCTAGGATTTGCTATTGCCTCTATTCCCAGGATTTAACTGTTAAATCCTAGGACTCATAATGTACTAAAAATGTCTAACCTCCTAAAATAGAAGTGAAGTCTTATCATGATTTTAAGTGAAATCATCATGATAAGACTTGACTGGTTCAAGGGACAATTTAAATCCAATTCCAAGAATAGCAATTTTCTGCTTTAAGAGTGATTGTCAAAGTTTAATACTTCAGATATTTTCCTATATGAAACCTTTTCATTAAAGAAATCTTAATGCCAATCTACATTGTCTCCATCTTTTTTTCTAAGAGATTTGTAAGTAATATTTGCATCATTTTAAGAATTTAGCTTGTAATCTTTGTTGATTATTTAACCAGTAGCAACTAAAGCAACTTGACCTTTTAGAATGAGCACAACCTAATGCGTTTGCTTAACATTTTTACCATATTCAGATGAGTTATTTACTTGAAAATGGCTTTGTAATATACAAATCAAGGAAGACTGTATGGAATATTTTGTTTAATAAAAGCTTGAACCTCTGATCTGTAGAAACATGCTGTCCTTTGTCCTCCTTAAAAGAATTATAGTAGGGGACCTATTGACTATTCTTTGGGCAAAGGTCGTATTAAGGAAAAAAAGTGAAGATTGTTAATTTTTATAAATATTTTTTCTTGCTTTTTTTGTTTTTTTCAAAAATATTGTTGGGGGAAAAAGAGATGGTTAAGGGAAAAAAGAGATTTTTCCAAAAGGTTTTCATGTACAAGATAATAAACGTTGACCTTTATGTGTTCGTGCTCTAGAAATTTGGGATTGTGTAAGTTAAGTTACATGAAGTTAAAAAGGTGCTTAAACATTGTGGATTTCTCTAAGTATGTGTATTTGTGCACATGGTATTTCTCTCTCTCTCTCTCTCTCTCTCTGTGTGTGTGTGTGTGTGTGTGTGTGTGTGTGTGTTTCCTCTTTCTTTGCCAGGTCTGAAGCAATGTGTCAACTTTGTCAGATAATTTTTTATCCTTATTTTGGAAAGATCTGGGATACTGCAGACATGCCTTAGTTAATGACTCATGAGAAGCAGTGGTTCATTCTGAATGGAGATGAGCTTTAAAAAAATTAAAAATTGCTTTGTTTAGCTCTTTAAAAGGCCATTTGGATACAGATGAGGACATATGAAAATCAGCCATTATTTTATTTATCAATAAGCATACTATTAATGACAAGTTTTCTATTAAAAGTGTTCAAGAAACAACATTAAGTGTGAATCATATTGCATTATCATTGATATCTTTTGGAAGGGAAGTGTTAAAATATACTTAAAATCTTACATTGCTAAAAATGCAAGAAAAGTATTATACTTTATAACTACTGCCCATATTCTGCAATTGATGGACATTTTAACATGTCAAAATATAAGAAATGTTTTAAATTATTTTGTGTAAAATCATAGTTTATCAATGTTATTAAAAATAGCTTTTTGGGGGGAGGGGAGGAAAATCCTACATACAATGTGAACATACCTAGTGCTCAAAATGTAAGCCCTTTGAGTAGTTCCTGGTATGGAATAGTGGATAAAGGTGTTACTAAAGGGTTAAAGTCCCAGAAATACTGAAAACTAGCTATGATTTTAAATTCTTTTAGAATTTTTTTTTAAAAATAAGCTAAGGTCCAAAAATAGTTGTCATTTTTATTCTAAAACATTGAGATCTATTTATGTTAATTATTT
Source organism: Cephalopachus bancanus (assembly GCA_027257055.1). Taxonomy (NCBI): domain Eukaryota; kingdom Metazoa; phylum Chordata; class Mammalia; order Primates; family Tarsiidae; genus Cephalopachus; species Cephalopachus bancanus. Next base: position 4,292,721 of record JAPVLO010000076.1, read on the forward strand.
ATAGCTCTTCTCTCTATGGCAAGCTGTTATTCAAATGTAATCGCTAAAACATTGTCAGTTTTATAGATAAATTATGTCTATTCAATGCCTGGGAATACAAATAAATCATAGACTTAAAAAACATAATCCAATAATTTATTCCCTTAGCAAATACATAAAGTTGGAGATAAGTTATGTCTATGTCAATAGTTCCAGCTGTCAGAGTTGTCACACCAGGGTATTTTACACTTAGTCACCTTATTGAAAGAGCTGTCAATATCCCTTTTGTCCTCGAGGGCAAAAAAAATCAGAGACTGTTGAAAGATTCTGGGATTCCAGATTGGTATTGTAGTTTTCAGAAGCCAACCTAGTCCTGGGATTGTCCTTAGAAGATAACTTCAAATTCTGTTTCCTTTTTTTTTTTTTTAAAGGAGAAATCTGTTTTTAGAAATAAGGACGGTTCTTGTCTCTTTTATATTTGAACTATTTTATTTCATTCTCCCTGTGGTACTTATAAAAAGCCTTTTGGATAGATCTGATTTTTTTCCTAGTCATTTCTACATTGTTGAAAAAGATTTTCTCTGAGGTGCTTATATATTACCCATGGGAAATGCTAATCGCTTAAACAGAGAGATAGGACTTAATCAGAAAACTAGTATCCTGAAATTGCAAGCTTAACAAAATACAAAGAAATACAGGAAGAAGAACACCTGTAGATACACTCCACTGATTTGATAATTGGACTGTTTAGGCCCAGGCACAGAAGCCTCTATGTGTGAAAATTCAATTTAATTTTATGAATAGTCTGAAGATCAGTTTAAGAAGAGTAAAAACCACTTATATCAGCCAAAATAGAAATGAAAACACAATTTCAGGTCTATAATTTTTAATGAGATCAGAAACCCATCACAATGCCACTAATTGTGCATTCACCTGTAGATATTTATCTGTCAGCACCTCTCTTTTTATTGGTCCTTTTAGATGATACCAGATTCGTTTGTATATAATTTCTAAAATAGGTATATATGCCTTAAGTAAGTCTAATCTTATAGAGAAACTCCATTTTCACTTTTTCTGTTTTCTTGCATGTCACTGTATTCTAGAACAGAATAAACCTTTATCTGAGCCCTGTGCCATTAGCTTAATGTTTAGAGAGCACAAATTCATGTTAACTCAATCTTGCCTTATACCAGTACATATTCCAAAATCTTTATGAGTCGTAATTAGGTTATGCAGTTATAATTCGAACATATACTCCCTTTTAGATATTTAAGTGGTTGTTTTGCCCAGACCAAAATATTGCTGTCATGTAGACATATTATAAAATCAGTGCAATGATAGTGTTCTCTCTCCTGCTTTTTAGTATTTTTGCTTGTTTTATTTTGTTTGTGAACTAGTAGTTATACAAGAAGTTTCCTGTTATGTGGTGAATTTTTGTTCCCACTACATTTGCTTATTTTATATCATTCCAAATAGAATCCCTATGCCCTTTAAATATGAAAAATATTGACAGCCCTATGTCATTTTTAAAATATGCTTTATATAAGAATAGTTGCCTGGAATTGCATTGATTATTTTTTTGACAGAGTACTTATTCTCTAATTCTCTTTTTTAAAATGTTTATTTTCTCATTTATTCAATAAATATTTGCCTAGCTTTTCTTATGAGCCAACCAGTGTGCTAAGTACTAGGTTCATTTTGCTTAAGGAACTGTAATTATGATAAAGTAATGGAGGTTAAGTTAATTATTAAATTACAACTTGTAATAAATGTATGAGGAAAAAGTTTTAGCTGTTGTTTGAGGAAATAATGGGAATGGGGTGAGGTGATTTTGATTTGGAAGATCTTGGAAGTCTTCTTTGAGGAGTGACATGTATAGCAAATCTTGAAACATGAATAGGTATTAGCTAGGCAAGGATCTGGGGACAGAGTTTTTTAAACAGACGGATGAGTATGTGTAATAGCTCTGAGGTGGGGAGAAGCTCAGTGTATTATATGAATTCAAAGAAAGCTGGGTAGAAAGGCTCTCAAAAAGGGTTGGAGAGTTTGGAAGGGGCTAATTCATATAGCATCTCACAAACAGGTTGGCCATATATCTGGGTTATTTCCCTGGTCAACCTTGTTGATCTGGCAAAATAATTAATAATGCCCCTACTGACTCTCAAATGTGTCCCAATTTGATGTTAAAGTACATAGTCCCCCTATTTATAAATCAGTTTTCTAACTCTTAAAAGGTCTAAAGGAGCCCATTAAAGTGTCTAAACAGGGAAGTGTCAAGATAAAATTATCATTTTTAGAAAATCATTCTGGCTGCAGCGTTGCAAGTAGAGTTGAGGATTCCAGATGGAGGTGGGAGGCCTTGTTAGTCATCCTGTACAGTAGTTTGGATGACAGATGATAGTGGTTTGGATTAGAGGTTTGGCAGTGGAGATAAAGAAAACCCACGGATTCAAAATGCATTTCAAGAGCAGATTCAGGAGGGCCGTAAACAATAGGCACCCTCCTGTTGGTCTTGCCATTATAACAGGACCCCTCTTCGTTTCAGTAAGCAATCATGAAGGTATGAAATGCCCACACTGACATGATATTTTAAGCAACTTCCTGAGGGCATATAAGGGGCTCTGTTTTCCAGCATCCTGTCTCCTGATTAGCTTTTGAAAAGCATCTTTACCAGTAGTTGGTCTAGGAAAATAGCATGAAGCATTGGTTTGGAGCCCAGTGGCCAGGGTTGGAATTTCATCTCTATGACCTGCTAGTATTAGTATGGGAGAGTCATTGACCCTCTCTGGTCCTCTATGTCCTAGTCTCTAAAATAAGGATAATAACAGTGCCCACCTCATAGAGTCATTATCAAGATTAAATGAGTTAATATTTCTTTAAAAGAAAAACTTAACAGTGCCTGCTACATAGCAATTTCTGTAAAACTTCTGTTAACATTATTAAATATGGGCTACTATATGGTTTGTAGTGCAGTTTAATCAGAGGCATTAATGGAGTAATTCTTGGGCTAAATATCTTATCTAACCTATTGATTACGTTATCTGTTTATAACTGATGAGAAATTCCTAAAACACAAATAGGAAATGGTCATCTAGATCTGAACTTGACTGGAATTCTGACAGTAATAAATGGGGAAAATATAAAATAAAGGATTACATTTTTCAAAGAAAAATGTTTGTAAGCTTTATATCTTGAGGCTATTTAGTACATGATCTGTCTCAACCTAAAACTAGAGATACATTTATGAAATTCTAGAGTTGAAAACCATTATATATGACTTTTTTTTCACATTCTGTTACCGTAGAGATGTAGGAATTAGGACTTAGAGAACTTCGGTGGCTTGCCTAACATCCTGTGTTGCAGATCTAAGGTTACTCAAAATAGTTATAACATAATAATAAAAGACTTGAGAAGTCAGTGGCTCATATTAAATAATCAAATTTGAATGTGTTTTGATGATGCTTTATAATATCTCCATTTGAGAAGGAGAATTTCTGAAAAGCTTTTAATGTTCAAGGAATGTTGTATAGCTAGTAAAGTCTATGATTCTCATTAACTATAAAAAGCTGTGAGCTCTGTTTGTGAAATTAAAAGAGACTCGTGGGAGATGTATACCTTTTTCTCCAATAGAAAATAGCCTTCAAATGCAGCTTCATTGTAGACATGGCCTGTGATATGGAGAATGCTGAACTTGTTTTCTGACCAAAATATTCCCCATTTCACCTTTAGGGATGAATTTCTTAAGGTCTTGAGGATTTCTTGGTGGCAAGGAATCAATTAGAAAAATGGAAATTGTTTGATGGGCTATCTTAATCTAAGACTGTATGAACTAAAGACATCTAGGAAAGAGTTTCTAAAATTGTACAATAGAAATCATATATGTCAGATTCTTGTTAAAAATGCATATTTAAGGCCAGGTACAGTGGCTCACACCTGTAATCTCAGCACTTTGGGAGGCTCAGGCAACAGAATCACTTAAGGCCGAGAGTTCAAGACTAGCCAAGGCAACATAGTAAGACCCCAATCTCTACAAAAAAAAAAAATAATAATAACCTGGCGTGGTGGTACGTGCCTCTAGTCCCAGCTACTAAGGAGGCTGAGGTAGGCGGATTACTTGAATCCAGACTGCAGTGTGCTATGGTCATACTACTGCACTGCAGCCTGGGTGACAAAGTAAGACCTTGCCACTAAAAGAAAAAAAAAATCCAGAGTTCAGACTTGGACCTGCTGAAATTATCTCTAAACTGTAGACTACTTATATTCTTTATTATTGTTTGTTTAACTGTTTTGAGAAGTCCTAGTTCTGTGTCAGAAGCTCCTCAAATTATGCTTCTCTACACTAAAATTTGAGAACCATGTGCCATCTTAATTCATGACAATTCGTGAAGGAGTACCTATGAGGATGCAAAGGATTAACATAGCCTGCTTGATGATGTTCTTGAATGTCCTTTGAATGTCACCTAAAAAATTATCACCAGTGGTGTGTAGAAAGTTGATAATAAACAAAAAGTATATAATTTGATTTCCAGTCTTAAAAGAATCAAGCAAGTCATTTCGGTTTTATTTGCATTCTGCCTGATAGTTCACTGACATTAGAGTCTCAACAGATTGTCTGCTATGATGCTAATACAGATATTTTAGGAATTTTTAAAAATAGGAACGCAATATATTCACTTGAAGTATAACTTTAAAATTTATACCATAGGCAAAGATTATTTGGGGTTATCATTCTGCGTCTCAGCCTAATGTTACTTTTTTTTCCCAACCCTTCTCCCATAGTGGTCCAATACAATGCTTTGGATCTACAACTTCAACTTGCTTTCTTTGAACAAGGCCCATAAACACTCTGTCTCCTTAGTTGGTTTCTTTTTGTTTTGTTTTTCCATCTATCACTGAATTTAACATCTCTGCTCTTCTAAATCTCAAGATATTATAAGGATTTAGTTAGATAATTTACTTGAAAGCCATTTGGAAATTAATTATAAAGTGTTCTACAAATGTAAATTACTATTACCAGTGAAGAACTTGAAAATTCCTATTTACCCCTTCTGGTTCTGTTGAACTCATTATTTCAATCTTTTTTCTGTCTCAAAAATGTGGTTTCAGTTGTACTAGTTAACAAGTTCAGTTATGTTAAAAGAAGTGTTAACTCTGGTATTGATTTGTAAGATCCATTTTCATGGGCCAAATATAGATTAATTGAATACAATCGTTACAAATTATCCATTACATGAATGTGTTGTTCTGGACATTATAGGAGAAATAATGAGTAATTATAATGTCCTTGACACTGTTATAGACATTTTTTAAAAGAGGCAATAAGAAATGCAAACAACCATAGTGCACATTATTGTATAATCAGTGCCATTAATAAGTTAGAAAGTTCTAAGGAAGAAGTAAAGATTCAGTTTTAGGGACTCACAACAATTCTATATAAACCTTGAAAGATGGGTAGGATTTTAAAAGATTAGTTATAAAGAGTTTAATTTGAATAGAAGTCAGAAATTATTTCTGAAATATAGCTGCAAGATTTTGAGATTTGAAACCAGAAAAGCTTTGAGTATATTTTCATTAATTATTTTTGTTTAAAAAATACATTTCCCCAGATCTGAAAGCCTATATATTCAAAACATTACACTTACGTTCTATCTTCCTTTGGATTTCTCAATAGTAAGGAATAATTGAGTAAATTATTCTTGGTTTGTTTATTTGATCTGTTCTATTTATAACTTACCTCAGAGCACATACCAGATATTTGCCATCTTTTCTTTTCTTTAGGAAATATGTATATCATCAAGCATTACGTTTTTTTTAAAAAAATCACTGAGGCAACCTAAGTTTAAATTTTGTATAAACTTTATTCTTAAAAGGGAGTCACCTGCCTTACTAATGTTCATAATAAGTGCCTTGTGTAGAAGAGCCCTCCTCATAGAAACTCATATTTATCTCATGTGGAAGTCAACTCCTCATTATCATATCCTTCACAAAACATATAGGCTGAGTTCAACTTCTCCCCTGTGTCATGAATGATTCTTTCATATTCCTTTCTCATTTTCCCAAACTAAACTTGTAGGTTTGAAGTGAGTTGAAGGAGCAGATGAGACAGTAGTAGTGCTTAATGCTGGGACTGTATCTGGACTTTCAGTCTTCAGAGTTAAGCAGCTCCTGAAGTAGAGGTAAATGTCCCAAATCAGAGCAGTTCTACGATTCATTTTGTCTTTGTTTGAAATCTCTAAGGCAAGGCTGGCTTCATGGGCAAGTAACTGAGCAGCCACCCAGAGCCACAGACTTTCAGGGGTCTGGCCCTTGTGTTAATGCTCCACTGCTACCATTTTGAAATTCCCAATCATTTTTTTTTTATAACAAGGAGCCCCTCATTTTATGTCACACTGAGCCCCATCAATTACATACTGGGTCCTGCTGCCAGCCTTTTTATCTTTTATGGTGGAGATATCCCAAAATAGGACAAAAGTACCAAAGAAGTGCTGTCATATTTATCACGAGGAAAAAATAGCAGAGATTTGGAAATCCGGTGAGATAGGAATGCCAAATTTTCCCCAGGACATTCCCATTAAAAGAAAAAAGTTTATCTTTGAAAGTCAAAAAAGACACAGGTAGGTCTGGTTTTTAAAAATCAGTTTGGCGAGTACTTCTGGCTGCCTGAAAGAAAACTATTCTCCGGCAAAACAGAAACTATATTCTCAACTCTACCCGAGCCTCCATTCTTCTGGTTTTTGTTTGTTTGTTTCCTTTTAATGAAATGTACGTCTGTACATCCTTGGCATGCTTAGCATGGGCTGCCACTAAGTTAGACAGGGCTGCATTTTGACCCCGCTTCCCAGTTTGCAGAGTTCTTCCCCGTGCCCCCAAGACCTTTCTAAATCCAACTTCAGTGAACAAATAATGAAAAGAGATACCACATTATTCCCATAAACTTCCCACTGAGCACTGCCTTCCCCACCCAGATGGAAAAGAACTTGGAATCTACAAATCAGATAGCAGAGGACTGAAACATTGTGGAAATGAATTCACTCCCCAAATGGAAACTCTTGAAGGAGGAAATTTTTTTTTAAACGACAATCTTTCTTTTGTCTGAATTGCAGCATAATTAAAATAAAAACCTTCTTTCCTTTCGTATGGTGTGTGAATCTGCACTCCTCTCCTGGCTCATTGCTTCATTCGACTTGCAGTTCAGCTGATTCCTTGTACATTACCCAGGGGAAGGCAGGGCAAAGAAGATAGGACACATAGGAGAGTTTCTAGCAGTATTTCACAAAGAAGCATGTCAAGGCCTGAAGAACAGGAACACTGTTTCAAAGCAGCAGAATGAACTTTTTCATCTTTGAAACTTTGAAGATGAAAAAGTTCATTCTGTATTATCAATCTGCTATAGTACTGCTCCCTTCTGATGTATATCTTACACTCAGGTGCTTTTGTTTCAACACATTTTTAAAGTGGTTGGAAAATTGCTTATTATATAAAAAACTTATTATATACTGACATACTCCCTGTGTAGAGTGCTCTTTCTAATAATGATTATTAAAAACAATAAGTGACTCCTCAAGGAAGGCCCTCAAATAAGTTAGTTGTATCTGCTTAAATAAAATAATATGAAACCATCTTCCTTTATTATCTTTGACTGCAGCTCACTTACAGCAAATATATATTACAAAGGTTGAAGTATGTTCAAATATTTTCTATCCTTTGTTCCTTGTGCATTTTTATTTAATTTCAACTCCTTTACGACAAGTTCAAATATTTGAACCTTAAATTAACTGGAGAAATATTTCTAAAATCTTAAGCAGGTGTCTGGGAATAATAACATACAAAGTTATAAGTGATAAATAAATGATGTTTTATTCAACATACATTTACAGAGGGTGCTTTGTATACAAAGATTGCCGAGGTCAAGACAATCAGAGAATTCCAGCATGCAGCCTGCATACTGTGATGAATGCTTAGCAATGATATGAGAGAGTAACCTACTTAGAAGCGTGGAGCGAAGCCAGAAAAGGAAGACCAGGAAAGTTCTTGGAGAATATGATCTCTGACCTGAATTTTGATGATTGAGTAGGAGTTCAGTAAAGATTAGAGTTGAGAATGGCAGGGAGAAGAAAACAAGATAGTCCCAAACCTCGGATGCTATTTACTCCAAGTATTATCTTTTTGTAAATAGTTTACTTTTAAAGTAGAGATCAAGGAGAAGAAATAGTCTAGCGATAATGCTCTAGAAGTTGAGTTGAAATGTGGCTCTCTTAGCAGTGAGAGTAAACCTAACTGCTTTGCTAATCAATTGTAGCCCTGCCAAAAATCCTTGATAATATGAATTTTAAATGGCACAAGTACTTAAAAGAAATTGGATTATATGTTAGGTGAGGTATTAAAGCTGCTACCTGACATACCTACCCTCACTTTGGAGAAAGACAAAGTTTGTTGCTGGTAGATAAGACATACAGTAATTCCTCATGAAGTGTATGATTCAAGAGGAAACCTTGATGTGATATCAAGTAATTAGCTGTAGGTATTCACTGCTTTCACAGAAATTGAATATTTTTCTTTAAGTGAATATTTCAAAGCTGTTCCAAAAATTTTATCAGGAATTCCATATATTTCAGCAACAGTTTTTAGCTACTGTAGTTCCTGCTACTAGTATATCCTACAACACTGACAGGAAAGCTTGGGAGGCTCCTCTGTCAGTTCCACGTAAAGATCTTTCTGACTCTGCCCTCACAGGCAGAGATAAACCTGTGTGGGTGCTATAAAGGTATCAAATATAAAGGCAGCCTGTAAAGGCAGCAAATGCAAAGTGGATTCCAGGGGACAGGACTAGTTGGGAGGAATGTGTTTCATGCAGGCATGGCAATAATGAAAGCCTGGAAGTCAAGCTCCAAGAGGGTATGAGAATTTTTATGTTTTAATGTTTCCTCTATGAAATGTGTATGAGTTTGCTAGGGCTGCCCTAACATAACACCATAGACTGGATGACAACAGAAATATATTTACTCCTGGTTTTGGATGCTGGAAATCCAAAATCAAGGTTTTGGCAGGGTTGATTTCTCACGCAACCTTTTTCTTTGGCATGTAGATGGCCACCTTCATTCTGTGTTTTCACCTGGCCTGTCCTCTACGTGGGTTTGTATCCCAGTCTCTTCTTAGAATGACACCAGTCATATTGAGTTAAGAAACACCCTGGTGACCTCATTTAATCTGAATTACCACTTTAGAGGTCCTATTTCCAAATGCAGTCACATTCTGAGGTGCTAAGGTTTAGGGATTCAACATATGAATTAGTGGGGGAGGAGCTGTAATTTAGCCTAGAAGAGAATCCTCAATACTTAGAGGAAGGACCTGATTTATACTAGCACTCAGTAAATATGTTTTTAAAATTAATGTTTGGAAAATAAAGAAATGACCCAGAGGGAAGCTGATATCAGATGGTGACTTGGATGGTGTATGCAACTAGACTACAGTCAGTTCTACAGTCCCGAAAAATTAAGTAAGTGGAATGAGGAAAAGGTTATGGAATAGACCAGGCAGTTTGGAAAAATGCTGGGCATAAGTCAAGAAGGTAGATCCATCATAATGACATCTTAATCTTGACACTAGTTACATTTGAATATTTTGGGCTAGCACAACAATAATTTGGAAGGAAAACAAAATACTATAGAGAAAAGCATCTGTTTTACCCCAAGTCTTTGTCTTTCTACATACTCTTACCTACAACCCAATTATGGGTTTCATTTTCCTTGTGGGCACAACAGACTCTATTTCCCAGCTTCCCTGGCATATAGGTGGGACCATATGACTGAGTTCCAAGGCAAGGAAATACAAAAAAATTAATGCTATTTCTAGGACTGGCCATAAAACATCCATGCAATTGCCTTTGTTTTCTCTCTATTTCTTTCTCTCTGTCTCTTATTCCTGCGTACATGCCTGGAAGCAAAGGATGACAAATTGGAGCGCCACATACTGGAAAGAGGCTGGATTCAGGGTCATGCTTGGAGAAGAGATATCCAGGAGATTTCTGGTACCGAGAATATCCACTTCAGATTTTTCATGATCAGGAAATAAACTCCTAGGCTTTGTTAAATGAATGTTAAGTCACTGAGATTTGAAGGTTGTTTGTTGAATCCTAATATAGAAATTGATACTTTGAAGTGGACATGCATTGGGACATAAATATATCCATCAACATATATGTTTCAGGAGACATAGTAAGGAAGTTGATAACCAAGGTTATCCATCATCCATATTATCGGATAACCCAATATTATTCCAGAAATAAGCCATATTATTCAGAGGCAATGCATTTGGTAAAGCATTCATTAGGAAGCAGATAATATGTCATCAGCTCTAAGAAAAAGGATTGAAAAGCAGAACTTCATTAGGTAGATTGGTTTTTATTAGCTTTATTTGGCCAAATATCACAAGAAAGACACGAACTCTGGAAAGAACTGACTGGTTTGTTAGCAGAACTGATAAAGAATAAAAACATGATGAAAATCTGGGCTTTGCAGTCTTGGAAAAGCCAGCTGCTTCTAGATTGCAAGCAGTTAGAAATCAGATTACTGTGGCTCAGAAGAAAACATCAGATGAAAGGTGTGCATGACCTTCGTTTTCAAGTCAATAGTTCACCTCAAACAAATTAAATGAAAAGAAAGAGGCATGGGACAAGAAAGGAGAGGAAACTGGGTCACCAACTTTCCTGGCATACCTACAGACTGTCACCAACTATCCAACAAGTATCTTTTCAACAAGTATATGTCTCAAAGACATACTTAGACTTTGGTGAAGGAAAATACTTGGCAAGGAGAGTGTCTCAGAGATTGGAAATGGGGCCATTGACAGCAAAATAGAGAATACCTTCTGGAGAGCAGAATCAGAATCCAAACTTAAACTGTTGAATTTATTGCATACAACTCAGAAAAAGACATTAAAATGTGTTTAACAAGGTTGACAATAGCATTTACATCACTGAAAGCTAGTAGTGATGATTGATGCTGATAATCTGACAGGAATGAGGGAGGGTTTCTAAGAGAAAGTGCAAGAAAAGGAAACAGCAGCAGCATTGGCTCACAAATTATTTCTTTTCATGGCGATGGTAGTAGCGGTGGGCTGGCATCTCTGTGTGTGACCAAAAGCCTTCTGTGCTGCCTTTTCCATATGGTGTACATGGTCTATCATGCAGTCTGTTATAAACTGTCTTTGCATCATAGGTCATAGGCCATATGTTATTTTTTGCTAGAGGTGGACATTGGGTCTGCAGTTCATTGCCTGCTAGTATAACTTATTTAACTTTTGTTGTCATTATGTTTGTGTACATGTTGGGGTATCCTTTAACATCTTTTCCTGTCTACTGTGTTTCCCTAGAGAGCTATCTGTCCTTAAGCAGTTATTACATGCAGTTTGAGAAGCAACAGGTTGCTGGTGTACTGTAGGTCACACAGAAATGAGTTTGTTTATTTGTTTAGGTAAAGTTTTATTGGGTTTCACTGGTGAAGTTTGTTCAAAATATAGTGAACTGTTTATAACTCATATAGAAATACAAAAAGCTAGATTTTTACAGTAAGCAACCTCTTAAATTGATTCTACTATACCTCTAATATATATCCTTAGGTGTCTTTTGTTGATTCTTAAGTTTGAATAGAAATACTCATTTCTCAGTACTCATTTTTGATAACCAGATTACAAATTTAAAGTTTCATTTTTACTTTATTATAACAAATGGATAAGGCTTGCACAACAGGTAAGTATTATAATATTTATTCGACTATTCTTAGACTCTGTACTAAGAACATGCATCTCCATGAAGGAACCCATAGTACAGACTTCATGGGTTCATTTGTATCCAGAGCAGTATCACCAATGTTTAAAATGTTATGACTCAATTGCTTTTATGGTGACTTGTGTAAGTGTATATGAAAGAAAAAATTAGTCCTGTCAGGTTATTTTTTACATTTTTTAAGTTCCTTTTTCTCCCTGTTTCTCTCTCTCTCTCTCTCTCTCTCTTGCTCTCACTCTTCTGCTCTCCATCTCTCTCTTTCTCTTTTCCACCCTCCTCTCCATTCATAGGTATTTAATTCAATCACACAGAGGAAACAAGGTTGAATAACATATACCTCTTGTTCTCAAATCCTTTAGTCATTTTCATCTAAAAAGTTTAATTCTTTTGCATTCCACATATCAGATTCCAAATCAGAGATGTTTTTGTTGTTAAAGTAAATGTTAAAAATAAAATAATAATATTGATGCTGGAAGTTGCTAAGTAATTAGGTCAAAGTGTCCATTTAAGACAGTGAACCAAAGTAGTACTCAAGCCTTTATTCATTTTCTGCAGCAGTATAAGCAAGAGGCAGAGGAGCTTTCCCATGGAATGGCATTTCCCCATGGAAGGCACTGGGCAAGGGACAGGTGGGGCAGCAGGGGGAGTTGTCTCTTGGCTGAGGAGTCCCAAATGAGGCTCTGGACTTTTCATGACCCTTGTTGGTCCAGGGCAGGGAGAGAGGAAAAGGAGTGGAAAGGTCCTGAGTCATGGTGAGAAAATGTCTCACCAAGGCCCTTTGCTAAGGAGAGACCTGGGGGTGGTAAGAGGGGACTAGGTCCTTGACTGCAACTCCCTGCAGAAAACTGCACAAGTCTGGTGTGGCCAGGAAAGATTCTCTCTGAGGCCTGCCAGTCAAAACTTTGCAATCGCCTATTGTTGGACCTGAAAGATCACACATAAAATTTTAGCCTGGAACTAGGCCCTTAGGGAACTAGTATTTATTGAAAGCTCACTATGTGTCAGTTTTTGTGGTATTCAGTTCTCATAAAAGCACAAGAGTCTGAGCTATGCCTTCTCCCTTTTGCACAGTATGAAAAAGTTGTGCTATTATTGTGAGGGAAAATTATATAGATTGCATGTATCATATTTTTTATCAAGAAATAGGTCATTATTAATTAATAGCTGTCATTCTGATGATATTGTACTACCAGAATTTGCAGAGGTATATACCACTTTAAGTTTCAAAGCTAAAAATAAAAATAGCTGTAATTTCAGTCTATAAACAGAAAGAATAACATCTTAATGCTTTAAGCTCTGAGTGGTTGCATCTAATATAAGAAATAGAAAGGAATAAAGCTAAAAACAAAGCCCTGAGTGAATGATGTAATGCATTTTAGCATTCAGATTACGAAGTATAATTCATTTTATATTACATTTTGGTTTGTTTTTCCTGACACTACATATATTACCTTTAAATTAAACATTTTTAATTGTGGAAATTTATCTTACAACATAGTGCTTTATATTCAAATGCTCTTGCAAAGCTTTGGCAATTTAGCTAAAATAAAAATATTTTCTGCAAATTTTTTAAAAATCACACATATTTTAATTTATGTCCCAGAATAGATGAGTCCATGCTTTAGGGTGTTAAGAAACAACTGAGTATGGGAGTGGAGAGGCAAAATAAATAGCTGTGTACACTATGCAGCATATCAGAAGATGCCAGTACTCCACCCTTCTCTCCATTCATAGGTATTTAATTCAACCACACAGGGGAAACAAGGATGAATAATATATACCTCTTGTTCTCAAATCCTCTAGTCATAGAGTATACTGATTGTGCATTTTCATTTAAAAAGTATAGTTCTTTTGCATTCCACATATCAGATTCCAAATCAGAGTATGTTTTTGTTGTTAAAGTAAATGTTAAAAATAAAATAATAATATTGATGCTGGAAGTTGCTAAGTAATTAGAAACTTTACCTCTTACCTCCAAGTTAGTTATCAGTTCAATTTCACCATATCTGGCTTGTTTTATGTGCTAATTATAACAGCTATTAAGGTGTTCTTGGAAATGGTATCTCAGAATTTCATTTTGTCATGACTTCTTCCTTTCTGGGCTACACCAGAGCCAAGCACACCTTGTCAGTAAGGTGTGACCCTTGTCAACAGCACACTCCTGCCTCCACTTGGCTTCTTCTTTTCCTGCTACTGCCTTAAAATGTGTGAACTGATGATTTGATGTTATGTTTTTGTTTTGTTTTTTTTTAATACAGAGTTCTTGAAATTACCTGATAAATGCAGTGTGGTATTTGTTGTTCTATACACATTAAAAAACAAAGCCCTTCCCTGGCCTGTTTACTTACCAGTGTCATGGTTTTTGCTCAGATATCAGCTCCTTGGTGACCAGTTGTCTGATCTCCCCATTTAATTGCATCTCTCCACCTCAGGCACTTCCTTCCACCCTTACCTAATCTGTGTCTCTTCATAGTACTGGCATCTTCTGATGTGCTGCATAGTGTACACAGCTATTTATTTTGCCTACCCATCACTGGATAAAAAGTTCCTTGACATGATGGGTTTTCTTTTTCTGCTATGAACTCCAGAGGTTGGTATCTAGAAGTTATTCAATAAATTAAATTCCAAAAGAGGCTATGACTTTAAACAAACAAACAAACAAAAACCCTGACTTGAAACATAGCCGTGATGTATAAAACAGTATGGGCCATAAAAAATAATATTGGCCATGAGATTCCAATCTGCAATCTATGGTTGAAGGCATTTCACCTACCAAGAATATTAGTATTTTAATAATATTGAGATTAGAAAGCTGTTAAGATTTAAAGCACCAAATTATTAATATTATGAACTGTGACCAAAGAGGAGAGGTCTCTGCCCTCCTTCACCCTGTTCCCCATTCCACACACACCCATATGGTGAAATCACCCACTGCCTTCCAAAGCACACTGTTTACTCTATAAAGGCCTATCTCTAGCATTCTTTTTCATTCTTCTTGTGTCAGTCAAACCAGCTTTCTCTTGATACTTTTATATTTGCTGTTTTTGCTGTTTTAAATACAAGTATCTTGCCTGTTTGTATTTTACAGTTGCAAAATATCTCCAGATGTAAATAGGCATATGCATCTTAAATATTGACAACCTTTCCACTTCCATATTTCTAGACTTATTCAAAACCTATAGACAAATCCACATATTTAGACTAATAGCTGTTAGTTATGCTAAAGTCAGTTTATCTTTCACAGATAGTAAGTATAATAAGCATAATAGTGGATTAAAAAAATCGCTGTGACATTTAGAGCATAAGAACTTTGTTCAGTCGAGTAGCAGAGTGGTGGTTAGAAGTAATTCTGATTTAGACTAAGGATTTTTTTCTGTTTATCTCAGATCAAGGAGCTAAGATGCCTAATGATTTTGAATAACATAATTGTTTCTCTATATTTTGTCAAGCCCAATATAAAATTTGCAAATAATCAGTCCAGCTGCAAACTGAGACATCAATGTTACCAGGATTTGTAGCATGACTATATGTATTATGAGATATATGCTGCTTGATGTTTAACTGCAGTTTAGCTTGATGTTTAAATGTGATAATGAAACAAAGTGGCCCCAAGTAGACACAAAAGGGGAAAGCAAAAATCATGCCTTAAACAAACAAGCAAAAATCTACACACACACACACACACACACACACACACACACGTTGATACTGTGTATTGTCATATACTCATACACCAAAAATATAATAGCTTTCAGGCATTTTTGCCAGTACTATTTAGTTAATTGATTAAACTATGAAAGAAAAAGCCTTTGACGCTATCCATGATAGAAAGAAAATGTTACAAGAAAAGACAAAATAGAATGGTAGAAGAAAAAAAGAAAATTGGACTAATATGGAGCCAAAAAAGCTGAATTCCATTTCTGCTTATTACAGGAAGTGCAAACAGCCCTCTTTAGAATCTGCCAGAACCCAATGAAGACGTTTTCAAGTGTTTCTCCAATCATTTTATCAGTGATAGCTGTTCACCAGTACATCACCATTTATGTCATCATAATTAGCTTAAAGCACAGAAGGGAAAGTCATGAGAGTTTCTTTAGGCTCAAGGTTAATTTTAATTAAGTATTGGGGCAGAAGTCAGACTTACTGACTACAGAATAATTTTTGTCTTGCTCTGAGAATTTGCGAGTGTTCAAGAGAGTTTACTGCAGCATTAGTATTATATGAATAGTCTGTTTAACTTGGCTATAATAGGTCAAAAAAAAAAACTTCTGAATCTAGTCTTAGATTTTCCTAGAAAAAGAAAATATGCAGCGGGTTAAAGTGTCAATTAGGGGGTAGGAGGGGCCTCAGGAGAATTTTATCATCTTCCTAAATTAAAAGGCTACCTTTGTTCAGGATATGTCATGCTCAGGTGGCTATGATGCTCTGAGTTTTGTGAATCAGACAATTGTAATGTCACTGGCAAGTAGAAGCACAAGTTTTCTTAGAGAGAAAACAAGTTCAGGTTGACAGCTTCCTTTGAGGACTTCAAGAAAACAATGTTCCTTGATACTTCATTGAGCTATTTCTATGAAAGCCAATATTGTATAAGATGAAATGAGCTTATTTCCTCAATCTCTTCATTTTTTATATAATATAAATGAATTCTTTTCATGGGAATAATCTCATAGAATTTAAAAATCAGATAGTAGGAGTATTATGCTGGAATATCAACCTGGATAGGATTTAGCACTCCGATTCTTAAAGAATTCAGAAGGTATGAAATCCTTCTCTATTATAATAATATAAAATTTCTCCCTGAACTGGAAGTAAACCTATTGCCTCTATCAGACTGTGCATGCTATACTGCTTTATAATTTCCCACATTGTTTCACTAATTCATCATCTAATGAAACATTATTTCAGCTAATGTTTACACTGATAATTGAGACAGATCATCTACATTTTGCCCATTTAACTCAAATAAACCATGCAAAACGTGAACCTAAAGATGATCACTTTGGCAGGCCCCAGATGTTGTCTGATGAAAGAATGAAAAATTTCCTATTCAAATGAAACATGGAGCGCCAGACAGGATTCTTCAAAGGTCTCATAACCACAAAGGGCAGGTTCAAGATCACAACTAAAGTTCCTGGTGTTTTGTTATTTCTGTCAAGTATGCTTTCTTATTTAACAGCAGATTCTCTGCATTTCACGTAAGTGTGAGTTGCCTGTTAAAGATTGAACACTAGGTTAATCAGTCTATAATCAGGCCCCACTCCCTCAGTCTGTGACCTTTTCCTTGTCTTATTCCCTATCAGCTATTTCAAAGCATAGGATAGATGCAATTCTAGTATCTGCTTTCATTGAGACTCACGTATTCTTTAAAATGACCCTATGACCGCTGGCACCATTGTTTGGGATTTTCCATTTGTAACCCTTCTTGTGCTGGGCTTCAGAAGCCTTGTGAAGGAACTCTTGGGGCTTGAAGCCCAAGAGACTTCCCATTTTATTAACAGCCTTTCTTTCTCTCCAGGGTCCTAACTGGTGAGGTCAACAACATTCTCTGCATATCCCACGAGGAGGAGAGCCTCTTTTGCCAGGCTGGAGGCTCCGGGATGATCCAGCTGTACACTTTTTATAATTTTTTGTTATGCATAAAATTGGTGGACTTGATGATTTTTTCCCCCAAGTTTCCACAAGTAACTCTTGACAGATGTGGTTTGTGACATTATTTCATTGCTATGTCAGGGATTCTCCTTATAACTCAGCAGTAATAGATTTTCAAAACCATCCCTGTCTCTCCTGGAGGCCAGAAGTCCAAAACCTGAGAGTATTTTTGAACATTGTGGACATTGCTGCTGGGGGGAGCACTGTGTCAGCACAGTTTAAAGTGAGAACTCCTCTGCTTTAAGTTGACTTGGTAACGTACATATCCTTTTTCAGTTCGGGGCAAGAGACAGTGGATGGCATGTACAAGCAGGTAGCTTTATAGCACTTTTAAAATTAGAGAACATTTACACATCTGTGATTGTCTCAATTGCAGATTTTTCATCCCAACTGCCTTCCCAAACCCTCTCCTTATCACCAAATTGTGTCCAGGCAGTAGAGCTATAATGAATATTAGCTATTCTGAAGAAAGAATAATTAGGGAGGTACATCTTCTGCTAAAATATAATATTAAAATGATACAGTACATACCAAAGGTCATATTTCTGAATTCTAGATCACTGTGTTACTGGATTATCTTTTGCTTCCCTCCATTGGCATGTAGCCCAATGCATTGATCATTCCTGCTAAGTTATACATGCAGGCTTATTATAAATAAGGATAGCATGCTGTAATAGTAGAGTGGAATAGATAGCATACTGTTCTTCCATCCTCAGATATGGTAGATTCCTAGCAAAGTGTATTTCATCTGTATCAGTGGACTTGACAATTCATCATCTTTTTTTGAAATCATTTGTTATTTGTAAGCAGTGCTTTGAATATTTTGGATAGTTTCAGGAAAGTAGCTTTTTGTCCTTATTTTCAACTCTTACACTTCCTTTTACTTGTAACAGTCACATGCCTGGTAGTTCTTTTATTTTAACACACAGCTAATCTTTTCTACCCAGGAAACAGGAAAGTCTATATTTTACTCACATTCAAAAATAACAAAGTTTTCTTTGTTTTGTCTCTGAGCTGTCTAATTCTTCCAGGATAGGATTAATTTAAAGTAATTCCTGTCACCTCCCCCGTGGTTTAATGGAGTGTGTAGGTGTGTATGCACATGTGCTTGTGTGCATGTGCGTGTGTGTTTGCAGAAAGATATATTGAAAGGATGTAGAACAGAAATTCATTCATGAGCTCACATTGCCTCCATTAGTAACACATTTGTATTAAATGAAAAACACTGATTAGGACTTAGCAGATAAAGAGAGTTAGGAGCTGATGTGGATCTGAGAAACCCTTGAGCAATAAGACTACTCTATTATCATTAATGGCTTTTGTAAATTTCTCAATTGCTTTATTCAGGATTTTTTTTTAGGGAAAAATATATGAACGTTGAAAATGCCTTTGTCTCATCAGCATTAAAAGCTCATTTGTTGGCATTTACATTGCCTAATTTCCCAGTGACACCATTCATTGCAGAAAGGATTGCACTCTCTCTGTTAATAGCAAAAAACCTGCAAGAAAAGATAGCTAACTGACAGATCTATCTAATTTGACTCCCCTGTTGTCAGAGTGATGGTTGCATGCAAATAGGTTTCCCTGGAGGCATGATTATTCCAGTATGATGGTTTGTCCTGATTATGTACTGAAAGGTATGGCATCTTTTCTTAGACTTTATAAGAATTTACTTAGTCACTTTTGCTGTTTCAAAATTGTATTAGTTTAATTTTATTTTTTACTCAATAGTGATGATGGGAAAGCCCGAAACTATTATTGTATAAACCCACCCTTAACTTTGCTCTGTGACTATGAATAATTCTCACACTTTCTGAGCTGTGATTTCCCTAATTGTCAATTATAGTTACTAGACTACATCTTGAATTACAGGTAGTTGTAGTACCAAGCATTTATGATTTTGTGAAAGTAAACTGAAAAGTCTTGGTGTTGAAGTTATTCTGAAAAAGACAGGATAATTGGACAAAAGTGTTTTCAAAATACTGCAGCAGTGCTTATAACTGAATTTAAAGTGTATTAAATTTCAAAATCAGTAAAATTATAATTGTCTTAATAAGTGAATTATTTGAAGATTTATTTTGGGGTTTTTTTTGTTTCCTAACATAGACATAAATATTTTGACTATCTCTGAAAGGCCATTTTTAGAAAGATACAAAGGTATGTTTTGAAATGCCATCTGTAGCAGCAGACTCACTGAGATTACAAATTATGAAAGTACATGATAACAAGAAGTGTTCAAATTGCAATTCCTAGGTTTTGATGAAGTGCTGTTTTCAGATACTGCTGCTGAATACTTATTTTCATAATGAAGCAGGTAGAGGTTGATGCCCATGCAGCGTCACCCACCTCCCAGCAGAGGATAATAAGGAGGGAGAGTAGACTATTGGGCTTTCCCTGACTCACTATGCCCTGGATATACAATATGAAAGGAAAACAAAAGGCTTTGCTCTTTCCAGTAGGCCATTTCTGGATATATAAGGGAGTGTTCATCAGGCGAATTTTCATGGCCTTGAATTTGGCAGCTCATTGTAAAATTTACATAGCTTCTAGATAAGGTACTCTTATCCTTATGTGTTTGGTACATGAGGAGATGGATAACAAAGAACTCTATTTCCAGATTTGACAGAGAATCACTTTGATTGGACTCCGTTAGGGACTAATGTGGGCCTGTTGAAGAATATCCATTTTAGTGAACTTATTGCTCCTCAATTAATAGACTCCTCAAAAAAGCCAAGGATGGAGCACCTTTAGATAATATGTCCTAGCTGGGCTTGGTGGCTCAGCCTGTAATCCCGCGCCTTTGGGAGGATGAGGTGAGTGGATTGTCTGAGCCTGTGGGTTCGAGACCCGCCTGGGCAGTGAGACCTCATCTCTACAATAAATCAAAAAATCAGCCGGGCGTGGTAGCGCATGCCTGTAATTCCGGCTACTTGGAAGGCTGAGGCGGAAGGATCGCCGGAGCCCAGCAGGTTGAGGCTGTGGTGGCCAGGAGCGGCCACTGTACTCCAGTCTGGGCGCCAGAGTGAGACTCCAACTCAAAAAAAATAAAAAATAAAAAAGGAGAGTAACTACTCTGAATTCATATAGTTGGAATTCTCATGTAAATTAGGATATGTGAACAGCCTGGATTAAGATAGAAACTCAACTGTTGGTCAGAAAAGCCATCTTAGAAAAATTCAAATCCACTTTTCAGAGCTCTAAAACAGAGAATTCCAGGTCCTAGGCATAGATTATGGGTACATTCCATTCATGAAAAGGGAATTTCATAATCACAATGTGGAAGAACTCTGTGAAAAATATTAGTTTTCCATTTTATCTAACAAATGCAAGTATTTTACTAGAAAGACAGCCTGCTTAATGGTGGTTTCTGGATTTCTGAGGTAAGAGATTATAGTCACATTTGAGCACATAGGAAACTTTTGAGGTTCATCTAATGTGCACATGTGTCTTATATGATATGGAATAATCACATGCACAAAAACTCTAAAGGATAACATTTTCTTTTCCAGGTTGCTCTTTAGTGTTTACATAAATGTGTCCTTTAAAAGTTGATTGGATCAGAGCTGTATTTTCTAGTTCATTGAATCTCCTGAAATTGGAGATGGTTATTTAACCCTATGACAGATGGAGACAGCCTGTCTCAGCCTTCAAAGATGCAATGTGAATGAGCACAAGTGAGTGAATATGAGACTAATTGAAGTGGACCGGCTGAGAGACTGAGAAAGGATGCATTCCTGGCACTCTTCATACCCCAGCTTTTGAAGCCAGTCACTAGTCTGTGTAAATGACCCCACTAACCTACAGCAGAAGGGGTTAGAAGGTTACCCAAACACACAGTCTTTTATAAACCTATTAGAAACACCTTTCAGAGCATTGGTATTCCTAAATATACCCGGTCTGTCTTATCAAGTAAGAACTAAAGAATACTAGTTTTAAGATGAGCATTATAATTTTTGTTATCCAGATATACACTTTTAGCATAGAAGAATCAAATATTAACTCTTCAACTTAGCAGTAATATCTCAAACCCTGCAACATTTTTACCCAATGTATTATTTTACCATTGTGTTTCTTTTGCAGAAATATACACATCCTGGGAAAAAAGAAAAAGGCTAAATAATGACACAAAATGCATAACAATGTGGGTTCAGAGTCTAGCTTTTTAAAATTATAACATTTCATAAGAATATTAAACTAATAAAGAAGAAAAGCAATTATGTTAAGTAGGACTTCACATTCAAAAAGCCTAGTAGGGCCAGGAAGAGATCAGTGAGTGAGTTCCTCTGCACATAATGTGCATAAGAATCTTCTGGAATCAGACGCATATGTTGCTTGACAAGCACGTAGATCCAGAAATGATAGACCTTATTGTTGTTTTGAGAAAGACAGAAATCTAAATTTGAGTGTAAAACATCTTAATTTTTACATGTTAGTGCAAGATTTGTAAAAATCCTCTAAGGACCAAATCACATACACATGTGGTCTCAGGGACCTTTTGGCATATAGACAACTGGTTTGCAACCTCTGATGAAATGCATAGATATGCAAAAATGTAAGCTTTGTGTATAATAGACACTCCAAAAATATGCATTCGACCAGGTTGAATATACTAGGCATTACACAATTTCATTTTCATTATTAGCATTACACAATTTCATTTTCAAATGTATAATACTCATTTATTTTCATTGTTGAACTTTCAAAAGTCAAGTTAAAGCTACAGAATTATATTCAGCCATATAAGTTAGTATTTAACCATTTCAGGAATCAAATTAACCCCAGAGAATATGAAAATTCAAAATATTTTATCATAATACAGCTAACCCACATTTACTGAGTTCCTAGATTAAAAGACATTGAAGAGATGATTGAATGCAGTTCCAAACCAAAGTAGTTTGCAGTCCAGTGGATGAGAAAAAGACTAGCTTTAATATAACACAGATAAAAGCAATTGTACAAATGTCACGAGAAAGAGAGAAGAGAATTATCTTCTTTGTGCCTTCATAGCACAAAGGCAGGAAAGATAGACTATTTGTAGGGCAGCAGAGGTCAAGGAAACCATCTTGAAGCAAGTGGCATTTCAGACGTGTATGAGAGAATAAGACATTGCAGAGCGGGAGGCAGGATGTATCCAAATGTTGGGCCTGAGCAATGGTAAATCCTTTGGCATGGCAGGAGCACAGAGGAATCAAAGAGACAGTGAGGCAGATTTACTTGGGGCAGGATGACAGAGAGCCTGGGTGTTATGTAGGTGTGTTTTGGGACTTTATTCTATATAAGAAGAAGAAGATAATTGTAAAGCACAGATTAGAGACGAAGGAAAAAGAGACTAAGAGCAGAAAGATCAGTTAGGAGGCTTATTTCAATAGTGCAGGCAACAGACAATGAGGACTTGAACTGGTGTGTGACAGTGGAACCTCAAGAGGTGAAGGATTTGGAGGTCAGATGCAAGGACAATTCAAGGGTATTTTTTCATTCTTATCAAAACTACAAGTGAAATACTATCACTTAGACTTAATTTTTCTTCCCACTTTATTACTCACCATTTTCTCTGTATTTCAGCATAACCCATAGAATAAGGAAGAAGTGTTAAGATAATGGATATTTGGATTTTCCTACATAGACAAAATTCTCATTTTAGTATTCTGTGTCTATTTTATTTTACAAATAAAATTTGTTGAGGAGAGGGATGGAAAAAATAGAAAATTTTTCAATTATTATACTCTAAAGATGGAGGACTGATAACATTTTAACATTTCAAATACATACCCAAGTAACATACACAAGTAACATTTAAAATAATGACAAAAACAAAGACAAGAAGAATTAGAATGCACAAAACTGACATGTATCATTTGAAAATGGAAATGTGAAAGTGAAAACATAATTAGGTGATATCAACTTCTAATCGTCATACCTTCTTGAAGATGATGTTCCCTTCTGTGCTTTTCTTGGGGAAAAAATGGAAATGTCGGTTTTTCAAAAGAACAAATGTATAATCCAGAGACAGTTGATGAAATAGAAGAAGTATTCATAATGCTAAAAATAAATCTATTCCCTATTTTTTCCTTATGAAATGGAAGTATAAACAGCTGGTAAATTTAAGATCACTGAATATAGATCTATTTAGAGCAAATATCTTTGTGGATCATGGCCTTGTTCAGCTATGTTTATTGCTATACATGTTCAAATAAATGTCTCAACTAAACATCTTCATAATTTTATTACTACTGTATTCTTAGAATGTGTTGCTTTGTAGCATGCAGTAAAATAACCTAATTTAATGCTTCAAGAGAAAAATCTGTTACCTGTTTTGTTTTTCCAATTTTAAAATAATGTAATGATATAGGGAAATTAGATGCTTTATCTACTGTGTTCAATTCAAGCACCAAAAATTAACAGAGCACCTGCTAGGTAAAAGGTGCCACATGCTATGTGTGTTACAAAGGTAACAAAAGAGACGTCAAGTCATTTTTCAATAATTTTGTTTTTTTGTTAATGAAGCTTTGGAAAATAAAATTAGCCTCTCTTGCAGCTTATATTTTCTGCTGATTCACTGGACAGCAGATGTGCTGGAGCTCCTATAGGAGTGAAAATAAGGTGTTATGTAATTTTGGATTTTGAAGAATATACAAACATATTTTAAAAGGCAAGTGTTAAAAGTGAAATCCTGAAATGGATTGGGCTTAAAAGTTTTCAGAGGAAAAGCTATTTGACAGTATTTTAAGCTCTGGTATGTCCACGAGAGAAATCTGTTTTCCCTTATGAAAGAATTCTAATGTGTGCCTTTAAAAAGAGGCACGTATTGACCACTTGGGCAACAAGGACTAAATCACTAAAGAAGGCAGTAATTTGTATTGCTGGAAATGTGGCAAACTGTGTTACGGATTTCACGTTCTTTCTTCTCCTTGCTCACTGTTTTGAAAATGTATCCTTGTAAATATTGCTATTAATTGAATCCAAATTAATTATAAACATTTGACAAATTTCTAGCTAATGTTTGCCAGGAGTATTTTTGTGGATGATCATTCCTCAATATTTGTTTTTTGTTATCTCCACCAACAACTTAATGGAGATTTGACTTTCATATGTGCATCCAGGAACCACACAAAGCCTTGTCTCCAGATGGAATGGATATAAAAACTGTAGTTTGTCAGCATCATACTAAAAAGTAAAAAGCTAAAATCTAATTTTGGAGGTGCATCTACTGGAAGCAGCTGGTAAGGCAAGGAATTTATACTTTGGTTTTATTTGCTTTAAAATGACAGGTGGATGTAGTTATAAGGAAGACAGCGAAAGCATCAACAAAATGACTCAAACTGGCCACCGTGTTGCCTTAGTCTATTCACGCTGCTATAGCAAAGTAACCTAAACTGGGTAGCTTGTAAACAACAGATAGGAAGAAAAGAAAGGAACAATGAAATGATTTGTATCCTATTTATTACTGTAATGAAACAGCAATTTTTTTTTTTTTTTTTTGAGTTGGAGTCTCACTCTTTCCCCCAGGCTGGAGTGCAGTGGCACAGTCACAGCCACCCCAGCATCCGCTGGGCTCCTGTGATCCTTCCGCCTCAGCCTTCCAAGTAGCTGGAACTACAGGCACGTGCTACCACACCCAGCAAAATTTTTTTTTGTTTATTGTAGAGACGAGGTCTTGCCAAGTTGCCTGGGCTAGTCTCGAACCCACGGGTTCAGGCCATCCACTTGCCTCAGCATCCCAAAGTGCGAGGATTACAGGCTGAGCCAGAGTCTGGCCAACAGTAAATTTTAACAGAGATTTCACACCTACAATTTAAATATAGGATTTAAACCACATTATGTTTCCCTCTCACTCTTGTGGGACAGTGTAAAAATCATACACATTTCATCAAGATAAGAAAATATTCTCCAACCTTATTTTGTCCCACTGTCCTGCTTGCTCACAACATTCCAACCCACTGGCTTCTCAATTCCTCAAATATGACGAGCTGGAGTCCATCTCAGTGCACTTGTTCTTCATAATGTTCCTTCTGCCAGCAAGATTGTTTCTATGGTAGGCAGAATTTTGGACCCCGTAATCTTTGCTTCCTGGAATCAAAACTGTTGCATGTTTCATAATTACATGGCAAAAGAGGTTAGTATAGATGTAATTAAGGGTACAAATAAACTGACTTTAAGAATGAAAGATTGTTTTATATTAGCTAGGTAGGCCCAATGTAACTACATGAGTCCTTAAAAGCAGAGGGATGGCTGGGCACAGTAGCTCACTCCTGTAATCCCAGTACTTTTGGAGGCTGAAGAGGGAGAATCACTTGAGGCCAGGAGTGCAAGACCAGCTTGGGCAACATAGGAAACTTGTCTCTCAAAAATTAATTAGGCATGGTGCCACACACCTGTAGTCCCAGCTACTTAGAAAGCAGAGGCAGAAGGACGGCTTGAGCCCAGGAGGTCGAGGCTATGGTGAGTCATGATCCTGCTACTGCATATGAACTTTCAGGACAGAGGGAAACCCCCAACTCAAAAAAAATAAAAAGCAGAAATCAGAGAAATGCAGCCAAAAGGAAGTCAGAGAAATGTGAAGCATGAAAAGATCTCTAGACACCCTTGCTGGCTTGAAGTTGGAAGGGGTATTGTGGAAAACACGAAAAGGAAATGAGCTTGGAAGTGGATTCTTCCCCAGAGACACAAGCCAGGAATGCAGCTGGCCTACACCTTGATATAGACATTGGAGACCCTTGGAGAACATACCCAACCATGCTGTGCCTGGACTACTGTCCCATGGAAACTGAGATGATAAATCAGCGGTGTTTTAATTAAAAAGAAAGAAAGAAAGAAGATAGAAACTTGTACTTGCTTTGTACAAATATTATTTATCATCTCCAACATTTTAGTCAGGCTACATAAAAATTATACATATATGCATATGCACATATAAATCTACATGTATATATAGTATGGTAAGATACATATGTATATATATATCTTTTTAGCCCACAACAATGGGATATGGAGAAAAATATGCAAATTTACACATACACACATGCACACTTAAAAAAGAGAGAGAACAGAGAAGTGAAGAAAAAATGCAGTGTTATTTTCCCCAAAAGACGTATATATGTTAGATGGCATCTTAAAATCAAGTAAATATTTATGAACGCACATGACTCCTCTGGTGGGTGAATCAGGTGAGTCTGATGCTCTGGGCTGGGAAACAGAGCTTCTGCAAACTAGAAAGTTTCTCCCAGCTGCAAGAGAAGAGAAGCTATTTGTTCTGCCAGCTTCTACTATAAACAGTCATGACGTGATATAGATAGTGAATGACTGCTTTGACAGAGTGCTTGATACGCTTATAATCTGAAGGCATTATCCAGTTTCTTAAAGCCGGTCTTGCTACTGATGCTCTATGATGGAATGCTGGTGTGAGAAGATCACTCTGTTTGTGAATGCTGGTCAATATTGTGATGGAGTCTAACAGGATGGACTTACCTGTCTATGTAAAACATGTCTGTGGAAATCCAAATAAACCTTGGTTGTGTGTTCTTAATAAATTTATGCTACATTTGGAATAATAAGAGTGCTTCGTGTTGATCCTGAATAGTTTTAGAGCTACTCTGTCAAATTCTTTCATCAGAGACTCTCAAAGATTATATGGATGGATAGTTATGTAACCAGAGATATTTTAGCATCAAATCTAATATTTAACATTTAAAGGTATACACGTTAGCCTAAGTCATTGCGATACATTTTGTAAATACATTTTGAGATACATTTTGCTCAGTCATCAGATGATCAATTGTATAACTTTGTCTTTGTTTTAGCTATCACCCTTGAAATTCTTTTTCCCTCCCTGAGAAGTTTTCTTTAGTTTGAGCTTATCAATCAACTGCTTTGAAAAACAAACTAGAAATTAGATATCTATGTGAAATCTTATTATTATTATTTTTTTTGAGTTGGAGTCTCACTCGGTCGCCCAGACTGGAGTGCAGTGGCCGCTCCCGGCCACCGCAACCTCGACCTGCTGGGCTCCAGCGATCCTTCCGCCTCAGTCTTCCGAGTAGCCGGAATTACAGGCATGCTACCACGCCCGGCTGATTTTTTGATTTATTGTAGAGATGAGGTCTTGCTGCCCAGGCGGGTCTCGAACCTGTGGGCTCAGGCAATCCACTCACCTCAGCCTCCCAAAGGCGCAGGATTACAGGCTGAGCCACCGAGCCCGACTGAAATCTTATTTTTAACAAGGTTCAAGAAATCCTAAAGATTTTTATTTTTTAATTTCTTTTCCATAGGATACTTTTAGTTGGGTTCCAGGAATTCTTAAAAATATTATATTTTTAAGTTAATCTATTGAATCTTTACCATGCTTTGTATTTTTTTTTAGTCTTTTTTTTTTTTTTAATTCCTTCCTCCCAAATGTCTATTAGATAAAACCTCTGCTGGGAAACACAGATTTCCTCAACATATGTTTGAGGGTAGAGAAAAGCCGTCACCTGTTCTGGGTCTCCTCTGCTATGGAGTAAATGCACTTGGCAAAGGATTGCAATGCCCGCCTGGGTACCGCATTCAGCGTTGCTGCTGTCCAGGAATAAATAGGATTGGCAGTAACATCTTTTTCTTAATAGACTTCTGGCTCCTCATTTTCACCTAATTGCAGTGCTTGTTGGTCCTAAATGCTTTTGTCATATCTGATTCTAGATAAGATTCCTTTCAGTGGTTTCCTTTGCTGTCCTTTCTATTACTTTACCTCTGCCTCATGCATTTCTAGATCAAAAGTTTTTTGAGTATAGAGGAAGAAGAAGTTTCTCCTGTGGGATGGAAGATTTACTTCCATCTCATTATCTTTCCCACAGAATGTCTTATTACCATCAGAAGATTGTACATGAGTGAAAAGCACAGCAAGATATACGGAGACATAGTCAAAGTCAGATATTCATGAGTAATATTTTCAACTTAACTATTTAAACAGATATTACTCCTTAGTTTTATTTTAAATAAATAAATACATTGCTAGTACCTGGGTCAGCTTGATTAATTGTTCTGATACTACAGTGAGTAATTACAATTATAAAAATTAGACCAGGCGCGGTGGCTCAAGCCTGTAATCCCAGCACGTTGGGAGGCTGAGACAAGAGGACTACCTGAGCTCATGGTTTCGAGATCAGCTTGTGCAACTTGGTAAGACCTCGTCTCCTCAATAAATCAGAAAATTATCCGGGGGTGTTAGCGCGCACCTGTAGTTCCAGCTACTTGAAAGGCTGAGGTGGAAGAATTGCCTGAGCACAGCAGGTCAAGGTTGCGGTGGCTGTGAGTGAGGCACTGTATTCTAGCCTAGACAACAGAGTGCAACTCCAACCAAAAAAAAAAAAAAAAAAAAATTAATAGTGCAGTATTCAGCTAAACAAGGAAAATATTAATCTTAAAACATTTTAAGTTTATGACCACATCATGAGTTGTGCCAAGATAACAACAAAACACCTAGTTGAAAAATAAAAGTTATCAATTAAACAAGTTATCTGACAGCATTTGAAGAAAGTAAAAATGTTTTGACTAGGTTCATATTTTAAAGCCAAATATATCTTTAGAATTATTTTGTATTTACAACTACAATCAAAGTAAAATTACCTTTCATACTTTAAATTGGAGGGGCAGATTTTTCTTAACATCTGTTATGAATTTAGGGTCATATGGAAGGTCAGTTTTTAGGAATCAGCACAGTCTTTGAGGAATCAGCACACTATTTTCCACAGAGAATGTACTAGTTTACACTCCCACCAACAGTGCAGAAGTGTTCCCTTTGTGCCACATCCTCTCCCGCCCTGTTGTTTTTTTGAGTTATTGATGATGGCCATCCTGACTGGAGTTAAGTGGTATCTCAGTGTAGTTTTAATTTGTATTTCTTTGATGATTAGTGAGGCTGAGCATTTTTTCATGTTTCTATTGTCTGCTCATATGTCTTCTTTGGAGAAGTATCTGTTCATATCTTTTGCCCACTTTGTAATGGGGTTGTTTTTTTTCTTTTCAGCATGTTTGAGCTCCTTGTAGATCCTAGATATTAGGCTTTTGTCAGATATACAGTTGGCAAATATTTTTTCCCCCAGTCTGTGGGCTGTCCCCATCCTCTCTAAATGACTTCTTTGGCTTTGCAGAGGCTTGTCTATTTGATGAGGTCCCACTTGTCTATCTTATCTCTTATGGCATGGGCACTTGGGGTTTGATCAGAAATTGGTTGCCAGTTCCAATTTCCATAGGGTGTGCCCTGCATTTTCTAAGGCTCTTATAGTTTGAGGTTTTACATTTAGGTGTTTGATGCATTTAGAGTTGATTTTTTTATATGGTAATAGGTAGGGATCTTATTTTAATCTTCTGCATGTGGCCAACCAGTTTTCCCAACACCATTTACTGAATAAGTCTCCTGGTCCCTGTGGTTGATGGTGGAAGCTTTGTTGAAGATGAGTTGGTTGAGAAATTGAGGTTTTGCTTCTGGAATGTCTATCCTGTTCCATTGGTCTGTATGCCTGTTCTTGTACCAATACCGGGCTGTTTTGTTTATTGTAGCTTTATAATAAAACTTAAAGTCTGGGAATGTGATGCTTCCCGCTTTGTTTTTTTTTCTTTTTTTGCTGAAAATTGTTTTAGCTATTCGTCATCATTTATGTTTCCATATGAATTCCTATATTGTTGTTTGCAGATCTGAGAATAATGATGCTGGTAATTTAATGGGTATTGTGTTAAATCTGTAGATTGCTTTGGGTAGGATGGATATCTTAACAATGTTGATTCTTCCAATCCATTTGTTTGTGTCATCTTTGAACATTTTGAGCTGTGTTTTGTAGTTTTCATTGTAAAGGTCTTTCACATCTCTGGTTAGGAAGATGCCAAGGTATTTCATTTTTTGTGTGTGGCTATTGTGAGTGAATTGTGCTTTTTATTTGGGTTTCTGTTTGTTTACTGTTGGTATATAGGAATATGACTGAGTTTTACACATTTATTTTATACCCTGAGACTTTGCCAACGCCCTTTATCACTGCAAGAATGTTTTTGACAGATTCTCTTGGGTTTTTGTGGTATAGAATCATGTCGTCTGCAAAGAGGGATAATTTAACTTCCTCTTTTCCTATTTGAATACCCCTGATTTCCTTCTCTTATCTGATTGCTCCAGCTAGGACCCCCAATACTATGTTGAACAGGAGGGGTGAGAGTGGGCATCCTTATCTTGTTCAGCTTTCAGGGGAAATGGTTCCAATATCTATCTGTTTAGCAGTATGCTGGCTGTGAGTTTCTCATAGATGGCTCTTACTATTTTGAGGTATGTTTCATCTATGCCTAGATGTTCAAGGGTTGTTATCAAGAAGGGTACTGGATTTTATCAAAAGCTTTTTCCTCGTCTAATGATATAATCATGTGGTTTTTGTCTTTACATCTGTTGATGTGTTTAATTACATTTATGGTCTTGCTGATATTGAACCAGCCCTGCATCCTGGGGATGAAGCCTGCTTGGTCATGGAGGATGATTTTTGAGATGTGTTGTTGCATCCTGTTTCCTAGAATCTTGTTGAGAATTTTAACATCTATGTTCATCAAGGATATTGTCCTGTAGTTCTCTTTCTTTGTTGGATCTTTACCCAGTTTGGGTATCAATGTTATATTAGCTTCATAAAATGATTTGGAGAGAGTTCCATCTTTCTCAGTTGCCTGAAATACTTTCAATAGGGTTTTATCAGATCCTCCTTGTATGTTTTGTAGACTTCTGTTGGAAAGCCATCGGGTCTAGGGTTTTTTGGGGGGTTTGGGGGATTTTTTTTTTAGGTAGTTTTCCTATGACATAGTCAATTTCCTTAGTTGTTACTGGTCTATTTAGGGTCTTGATTTCTTCTTGTTTCTTTTGGGGTAGGTTGTGTGATGTCAGAAAGTTCTCCATTTCTTTTAGGTTTTTGAGTTTGTTTCCATACAGGTATACACAGTAATCTCTGATAATCTTTTGTATTTCTTCAAGGTCAGTTATGACTTGATCTTTTGCATTTCTGATTGTGTTTATTTGGGCTTTTTCTTTCTTTTTATTGGTCATTCTGGGTAGGAGTCCATCAATCTTGTTTATCCTTCCAAATAACCAGCTTTTCATTTCATTGATTTTTTTTTTCTATGATATTTTTGTCTCCTATGTCCCAAATTTGGGCTTTTAGTATGGTGATCTGGATTCTTCTGCTGAAGTTGGGGTTTTGGTGGTCTTGCTTGTCCAACTTCCTTAGGTTATTTGTTAGACTGTTAACTCATGATCTTTCCATTTTCTTCATGTGTGTTCATAGAGATATGTGTTTCCCTCTTAGGACTGATTTCATTGCATCCCAGAGATTTGGGTAAGACATTTTTTCATTTTCATTTGTTTCCACGTATCTTTTAATCTCTGTTTTGATTTCCATGTTGACCCAGGAGTTGTTTAGCATCATGGTGCTTAGTGCTCACATCTTTGTGGGTTTGAGCGGAGCTTTGTTGATGTTGATATTAATTTTTATTCCACTGTTGTCTGAGAAGGTGCCTGGCAGAGTCTCAGTCTTAAGGAATTTTTTATGCTTGATTTATGGCTGAGGATGTGATCAACCTTAGAATAAGTTCCATGTGGTGATGAACAGAATGTATATTCCATGGTTGTTGGGGGAAATGTTCTGTAGGTATCAATTAAGTCCATTTGGTCAAGCATTGTGTTGAAATTCTGGATCTCCTTGTTGACTTTTTGTCTTGATGATCTGTTTAGGGTTGTGAGTGGGATGTTTAAGACCCCACCTATGATAGTGTTAGAGTCAGTATCTTTTTTTAGTTTACCTAGAAGCTACTTTATGAAAGTTGGTGCTCCTATGCTGTGTTCATATATATTTTATATTTCTTATTGATGAATTGAACCTTTTATCATTTTGTGGTGACCTTCCATTCTTTTTACATTTTTGATAGCTTAAAGGGTATTTTGTCTGATATTAAGATCATGACTCTTGCTTCCTTTTGTGTGCCGTTTCCCTAAAATTTTCTTTCCCATCCTCTTACTTTGAGTCTGTGAGTGTCCTTTCTGGTGAAATGAGTCTCTTGAAGACAGTATATTGTAGCCTCATGATATTTTATTCAATTTGCCATTCTGTGTCTTTTCAGTGGTACATTTAGTCCATTCACATTCAGGCTAATTATTGAGATGTGAGAGTTTATCCCTGTCATGAAGACCTTTTAGAGTTTGTTGTTGTTGCTGCTGTTTGTTTATTTGTTTGTGGTCTTTCTTTTGATTTTTGGGCTAATTCATGTGTGGTTTCAATCTTTTTCCTGCATTCTTGGGAAGGGCATTGTCATTCTTTTTTTCCCTTTCTTCTGTGTTTAGTACTTTTTAAAAGTGTTTCCTGTAGAGCTGATCTGGAGGCAGCATAAACTCTTAGTGACTGAATGTCTGAGAAAGATTTTAATTCTCCATCACCAATGAAACTTAGCTTAGCTGGGTAGGTAATTCTTGGTTGAAATTGTTTATCTTTGAGAACTTTTGACGATTGGGCTCCAAGCTCTCCTAACCTGAAGTGTTTCTGTAGATAAGTCTACTGCTATTCTCTTCTTACACAGTAGGTAGTCTGACCTTTCTCTCTTGCTGCCTTTAGGATTTTTTTCTTTTATACCTACTTTGTGTAGGCAAACTACCATGTGTCTAGGAGTTGGTCTTCTCATTTGTTGTCTTGCAGGGGTTTTCTGAATCTCATGTGTTTGAATGGTCATGTCACTGATGAGACGAGGGTGGTTTTCTTGAATAATTTAATGGAATGTTTGTTCCACGGTGGTCTCAGTCTCTCTATCTGCCTCAGGGATTCCAATTAATCTTAGGTTCAGTTTCTTGAAATAATTGGTCATCTCTTAGAGGTTTTGTTCTCTCTTTTTAAGCTTCTTTTCTATGTTTTTTTGTTTGTTTGTTTGTTTTTGAGTTGGAGTCTCACTCTGTCACCCAGACTGGAGTGCAGTGGCCGCTTCCGACCACCGCAGCCTCGACCTGCTGGGCTCCGGCGATCCTTCCGCCTCAGCCTTCCAAGTAGCCGGAATTACAGGCATGCGCTACCACGCCCGGCTGATTTTTTGATTTATTGTAGAGATGAGGTCTCGCTGCCCAGGCGGGTCTCGAACCCGCGGGCTCAGGCAATCCACTCACCTCAGCCTCCCAAAGGTGCGGGATTACAGGCTGAGCCACCGAGCCCGGCTCTTTTCTATGTTTTTAACAGTTTGAGTTAGTTCCATGTTTTGGTCCTTAAGCTCTGAGATTCTTCAGTTTGGTTAGTTCTGTTTTCCATGCTTATCAGTTTGTTATTTATTTAATTCACTGTATTCTTTATTGCTGTTATTTCATTTATCAATTCCTTCTTTCTTTGTCTTGTCCCTCCTCATTTCTCTTTATTCTTTCTATTAATATTTTGATATCTGGGTTTGTGATTTGAGACCAGTTATGAAGGGGGTTCTTTTAAATGTTTTGTGTAATAAGCAAATGTTCTTCCTATGTGGTAGCATTCACTGAGGACTGACCTTTTGCCTCACTATTGCTTGGGCTTGGCTTTGCTTGTGATTAACTTGGGAAATATATGAAAGCTCTAACATGCTGATTGTTACATGTTTCCTGGCATATTCAGCTTAGGTGGAGATAGAATGTAAATTGCCTTAACAAAATTTTTTTTAAAAGAATCCACTAATTCTCCATCCTCTTAAAAAAATCCAAATACTTCCAGAATTTTTATAAATATTTTTTAAACGAAAAAAGGCATTTGTGCTTGGGGTAGCCAATTTAGAACAGTGATATTTGAAAATTGATTTTAAAAGATGTAGACTCAAACTAAGATTTTTGGAAGATCCAGGTTTAAATTAATATGATTGGGACATGCACACAATTATCAGCTATTTAAACTACAGAAAACATCAGCTTTAATCCACTTGTGAGAGAGTTAACAGATGTAAAATTGATTGGACTGTTGTTTTAGGCAGTCATAGATGAGGCAGGAAATGGCCCGTGTGGAGCAGGCTGCAATGAATTGGCATGATGCAGGTGGTTTGAAGTTCACTTCAGTTTTTCATGATATTTAAAAATAATTTTGCCCAGAGGGTAAGTAATTGTATTTTAAATGATTATTTGTCTGTTTGTTTTGCTTCAGCCAATAATAGTTTATGAAAATTATGAGTATACTTCAGATGGCATTTGGTTAAGTACTTTTAGAATCAGACAGAACAAAACGCAAAGTACTGAATAAAATTTAGAAACCTAAATCTTTTGTGTTATCAAGGCTTTCTATAATGAAAGCAGAAATTTTTTGGCTAAGTTAGATTTCATCACCACACTCAGGTGCACCATAGATTTAATGAATTACATGTGCTGTGCTGAAAACAGGGACTTACTGCAAATGACAAGGAAAGTAACATTTAATTGCTTGAAAAGAAAAAGTTTACTTAGCATTCAGTGACTAAATCCAGTAAGTTAGTGTGTAACAGACAGTAATAGCCACGATTTTATCCTCCTGCTCAGGAAAGCCAGTGTGAAATAGTGAGTTTAAAATGGCAGTAATTAATCATCATGGTAGACTGTCAAAAAAAGAGCCCAGGTCATTTATGTTAATGATTGCAGTATGTAGTTTTTGACATTTACTGTGAGCTCTAGCATATTTAATATATAACAATTAACCAAAAATGCAAACATCTGGAAAGCAGTCCAGCAGCATTTTTAGAAGAAATAGAATAAATGAATATGTGTGTATATATAATTGAAACATATCTTATAGTAAATAATTGCATTATAAAATTGTATTTTAAAAATAAACTAAAACACAAGTAATTTACTTGGCATAAGGTAACTGACACCAGAGCAATTAATTTAATGCCATCAGTAACCACAACCTGATAACATAGCAATATTTGTTTGGTGATAACCAGAAAACTTTAGATGTCATGGGCATAATATGAACACATATGCATTGTACTTAGATTCAGTTGACATTTCTGATTTCCTAGTATTTGTTTTAAATTACTTTGAAGTAAAACTTCTTGGTCATTACAAAAAAAAAAAAAAAGACCACGTTATGCATGCATGTATATGTGCGTGTTTACACTCACAAACACAGAGACAGTTCCAAAAAGAGATAATTATGATGTAAAACATAATGTCTGAACATGCAGGTGTGTATGAAAATATGTGATATACCACAAAAAATACAATTACATCGTTAGAATGGTAAACATATTGCATGAAGTATTTTGTCACCAATTAGAAAAAATTCCTGTGTTGAGGCTGAACAGATTGTATATAACATACCAAAATAAGTTGTTTTGGAGACACTAAATTAATACAGATGAACTTTTACACCCTTTGTGTGCCCCCAGAAATGTGGCATATTGCTATAAAACCTGTGGTCTGGCTTTGTTACTGAATTGTGGGGATATAGATAAGAAGGGAGCTGAATAAACAAATAGCTTTGAGGCTGGTGAGAAGTCAGTATTAGAGTGGCAGGAATTTAATTGTGATGGCCTGGAGAAGCAGAGGTCATAGTGTTTGGATTTACCTTCATCTATAGTGAAGGTATGTATGTGCGTGTTTAAATCTTTCCATCAAATCAACCAAATTTACCCACAGTTTTCCCTAGCAAACATAGCTGTGAGAAATCTCAGTTAAGTAGACAATTTGATTTAGACTGATCCTTTATAAATTATTCTATATAGCATAGATAACTGCAGAAAGTGGATAAGATAACTTGTATAATTTACTTGTTTGCTCTTGACTTAGGTGTTCAGACATATTATTTTAAGTGGATTACAGAAAAGTCTTCTAGCCACCCCAAACCCACAAAGCATTTTTTGGGTAACTAGCCTCTACTTCTGGTCCATTCCATGGCTTAGCAAAAATGAACCGATTTTTCAATAAAATGGTTGTGTGGGATTAGAAAAGTAGTTGTTACTAGTATAGCCTTGGCCATTTGCTCCTCTATAAAAAACAATTTCAGGAAAAGTAAGAGTGTTTGAAATGCTATTCTTAAAATTCACTAACAAGAGATGCCTTGATTGTGCTAACACCATCTTGCTTTCTTTTCATAGAGGAGACTTCAAAAAGTTCATGAAAAAATGAAATTTCACAATAAAATTTAAAAATATATAATTTTTTTCTGAACATATACTCCGTCAAAGTCAAGATGATTTTGTAAGCAATGATACTAGTC
This sequence comes from Cephalopachus bancanus, assembly GCA_027257055.1. Lineage (NCBI taxonomy): Eukaryota > Metazoa > Chordata > Mammalia > Primates > Tarsiidae > Cephalopachus > Cephalopachus bancanus. The sequence continues at coordinate 4,329,306 of JAPVLO010000076.1, forward strand.
ATTTAGTTCATTCCCAAAGAACAGAGGGTCTTGAGAATTTAACCATGTCAATGCAATCATTTTTACATTATTAACTGAAAAAAAATGGGTGCCCTTTAAAGATTTTTTAAAATTAGGAAACAAAAAGAAGTCAAGTCTGTAGTTCCAGATACTGAGGAGGTTGAGGCAGGAGGATCACTTGAGTTCAGGAGTTCAAGACAAGCTTGGGCAACATAGTGAAGAAGTCAGAAGCAGCCAAATCAGGACTGAGAGTTAGTAATGATTTACCATTGAAACTCTGGGGAAATTGCTCTTATTTAATGAGAGGAATACGCAGAAACATTATTGCAGTGCAGAAGGTTTCTTTGGTGAAGCAAAGTCAGGAAGCAAAATGCCATTAGCATGGCAAAACATTGTTGCCATGACCTTTGCTCTTGACCTGTCTGCTTTTTCTTTAAGTGGACGACTTCCACCTCTTGGTAGTCTTTGCTTTGTTTGTGCTTTGTCTTCAGGCTTCTACTGGTAAAACCATGTTTCATCTCCTGTTACAATTCTTCGAAGAAGTGCTTCAAGATCTTGACCCCCCACTTATTTAAAATTGACATTGAATGTTCTGCTATTGTCTGCAGCTCATCTGGAAACAATAGTTTTGGAATACATCAAATGGAAAGTTTGCTTAATTTAATGTTTCAGTCAGAATTGTGTAAACTGAACAAGTTGAGACATCTATGGTGTTGGCTATTGTTCGTGGTGTTAATCGTTGATCCTCCTCAATTAGGACACAAACAAGATGAATTTTTTTCCTCACAAATTGATGTTGAGGGTCTGTGACTGCAGGCTTCATACTCAACATCATCTTATCCCTTCTTAAAATGAGTTATCTATTTGTAATCTGCTGATTCCTTGGGGGCATTATCTCCATAAGCTTTTCACAAAACATCAATGATTTCACCATTCTTCTACCCAAGCTTCACCATAAATTTGATGTTTGTTCTTGCTTCAATATTAGCAGAAGTAATGCTGCTCTGAAAAGGGTACTTTTTAAATTGGTGTGCTATCCTTCTTAGTACCTCAAACTAGGTCCTATTCTGAAATGTTATAACAAGTTAGTACACATATTTTGTTGCAATTTTTTTAATCCACTCACGGTTTTTTCATAATACGATTTTCCATGAATTTTGAAAACACTCTTTACATGCTCTGTGCTAAATCATTCAGAATCCCTTTCCTCCCTTACCTGAGTCCTTAATATCAATATCAATGTGTGTGTGGTCAAATCACAATGTAGATCAATAAATTTGCAAATAAAATTTTAAAATTTAGGAACTAAAATAAATTGTAAATATGTCATATTTAAAATAAGCATTGTAGTGTAAGTACTTTGAGAAATTTGGGCAAAGTTTTATAAAGTTAAACTTTACTGTGTCATAAGTAATTCCACTCCTAGATATTTACTAAAAATAAATGACAGCACAAATATAAGGGTTCTTTTCATGGTAGCAAAAATCTTGAAGTAAGCCAACTACCCACCAACAGGTAGATCTCCATACAATGAAATAGTACTCAACAATAAAAGGGAAGGAACCACTGATAGAGACTAATAATGTATACTGTCCTGAGTAAAAGGTAGACATGAAAGCTTAATTTATATGAAACACTTAAGTAGCCAAAAAACCTAGAATATCAGAAAGCAGATTAAAGATTGTCTGGACTGGGGGGTGGGTACTATGGAGGAACATTAGGGAACTTTCTGAGGTGCTGGAAAAAAGTTTCAAATTGTGGTGATGGTTCCCAGGATGTGTACATTTTTTTTTAAATAGACTCATCAGACTATATAAAGTGGGAATATATTACTGTATATAAATTATATCTCAATAAAGTTGGTTTTGTAATAAAAATATTGATTGTGTAAGTACAAATGAATATGTGGTCAATGAAAATGTAGTAAAGAGCAAGATTTGAAATTGTATTGAATAGAATTGGTAGAAAGTATTTTCTTCTACACTACCAGAAAGATCAGAAGCAGCAAAGATTTGTTATTTAGCACAGTGCATACATTATACAAAGTACTTTGTGTGCATAATATTATTTAGTCTTTTCCAAATCCATTTGGTTTTAAAAACCAAAGCTTAGGGAGACTAAATAAAGTATTCAAACTAATGAGTGGCAGGGTTGGGATTTGACTCAGACTGACTCAAAACTATAAATGCTTAACAGTTATACTCAACTAAACTTTTCTGAATAATAGTTTATTGTATCATTATGGAAATATTAGCATTTAGGTTAATTTAAACAAAATATATGCAAAAATCCTGTTGCAAACTAGAGAGTAGACTGCTGTACCTATGTTTATTTATTCAACAAATATTTGACTATCTACTATGTGCCAGAAGTTGTGCTAGATACTGGGAATATGACAGGTCCCCTGCCATCCTGAGTCTAAAATGCAGGCAAACAATGAAATTAAAATGCTGTGTAATGAGTTAATCACCCTGCTGTAAGACCACATTACATAAGCACCACCTCCTTGGAAGTGATAATATCTAAATAAGAACTGATGAATTGAATATCACATGTTCTCACTCATAAGTGAACTTTGAACATTTATCATAACGCCACAAGAAAGGGATTGGCAGTAGCAGGACACTGCTAGGGAAAGGAGGGTGGGGGCACATAATATGTCACCAAGGGTACCTGATCATAAACCAGGTGAAGTGAGGACCAATGGGAGGCCCAAACTTCACCTATATGCTGACCACTTATGTACTTAATCCTGACTTGTACCCCACATCTTTAAAATAAATTAAATTAAAAAGAAAGAATCACTGAAGGCTAAAAAAAAAAAAAAAAAAGAGTTTGCTCCTTGGTTGTGAGAGGGAAGTAATTGTCCCTGAAGTGAATTATGGGAAACTCTACAGGAGAGAGTTCAGTAAGACAGGCTTAGTGGGGTTGGAGTGTAGAGTGCAAGATGGGGAAGTAGTGAGGGAGAAGGCTTAAAGTAATAAACAAGGAAAGGACAGGAGGTGGGGTGCAAATCATTCAGGTCTTTCAGGTAGATCATCCAGAATATATAACTATTAATGTAACTATCAATAATTATGCCAGGTCAACAGATCTACATTGGGCTTGCAGATTACTCCATCAGCTTTGATAGGAACTTTGGGTTTTTTAAGGGTAGTATACATAATTGGAGAGTTTTAAGTAGGGAAGCAAAATGATTAGGTAAATTCTGCCTTTCATCATAACTATCAGTATGCTTTAGGGAGGAGGTTGAAGGAATTCCTTTAGTATATTTAACTACCTGAAGAGTACGTATCATGGCTTTTAAATATTCGCATTCTCTGTCAAATTTATAGTCATTCAAGAAATATTTTTTTAAAAAGTCAAATTTTAATGCATTGACCGCCAAAAATGCAAAGATAATTCTGAAAATAATTATCCATTTTCTTTTCCTAGTCATATAAGGTGATTTTAGGAAATATTCTACATAAAGTGCCTGAAAAATAAAATAGAAAAGAATTTTTCCAAGAAGACATTTTAAAATGGATAATATTTATTTCTTGAACACTTTTTCTAAAGTCCTGCTATTCTAGAGTCAAATTTCAATAATTTTATACAATATAAAGGAAAATATTTAAGATTGCTTCTTCCTTTAAAAAAATGTAAAAGGTATGGCAAAATGAGAATACTTGTTATACTCTGAGAGTATGTCTTTGTTTATTTGAATATTCAACAAGTAAGTATGGAATGACTAAAATCTGTTAAGGAATCTTGTAGTAACATATTGATCCCTCTATGTACAAGTGCATGTTTATATTCTCTTTTCTACCTCGTTCTTGAGGTAAGGCAGTAAAAGCTGAATTCCATAGGGCTTTATTGACCATGCTAAGTGGTTATGCTTATCCTAGGAGCAAAAAGAAGTCATTAAAGGGTTTGAAAGATCATATATAGATCTGCATTTGAAAAACATCAATTTGAGCTGCAATTTGGAGAATAGGTTGACTGGGGTACTGAGAGGAAGTGAGTATAAGCAGATCATTCAAGATACAGTTTGGTGAAGAATCATGGTAGCCTAGGCTGTGTTGAAAGGGTAGGGAGAAATGAGTAGATTCAAGAAATATTTAGAAGACAAGAGCAACAGAATATGGTGACACATATAACAAGAGAGAGGCTGGTGAAGAATTCAGTATGACTCAAAGGTTCATGGTTTATTCAACTGGATGCTTGCTCATACCTTTCCCTAAAATAAGTATATGACAGCTTTGGTAGAAAAATTCAGAAAATTGTCATGGACCTGTGGAGTCAGAAAGACCTTGAGAAACACAAAAAGATGGTCAAGTAGATACTTAAGTATGAAAACCTAGAGACAGTCATGGTCTAGCAATATGAATGTGTATCTTAGTCTGTTTGGGATGCTATAACAAAATACTATATAAACGGTAATTTATAAACAACAGAAATTTATTTCTCACAGTTCTGGAAGATGGGAAGTCTAAGAACAGAATACTAGCATGGTTGGAGTAGGGTGAAGGCACTCTTCCAGTTTGCGGATGGCTGATTTCTTGCTGTGTCCTCATGTGGTGGAAGACACAAGGCAGCTCAGGTGCCTCTTTTATAAGGACATGTATCCTGTCTGTAAGGGCATGACTTAATCGCCTCTCATAGGCCCCACCTTCCCATACCAAAACCTTAGTGATTAGGATACAACACATGAATTGGAGGAAACACAAGCATTTAGAGCATAGCAGTGTATGGGTCAGCTTCACAGGGGAGGTAACCAAAGTCCTGGGTGTGAATGAGATGCCTCTGGAGTAGATCCTAAAGGGGGAAGAAGAGAGTCTCCAGGAAATTCAGTATTTAACTACTAGGGGTGGGAGAGAATGTCTTTGGGGACAAAAAAGAAAGCTACAGAGGAAGGAGTTAAACAGGGAAGAATGGTAAGAGATTGGGTCTTCCAACTGCATCTTTTTTTTTAACTGATTGCTCCACTATTGTTCCAGTTGGAGGAAGTATTCTCAAATGGAAATCAAATGTGATGTATTTGTCTTTCATCTCTTCACTCATTTTATTTGCATCCTTCTGGGTAGGATCCACTCAGTAGAGAAACTGCAAGTATTTTGGAAATTGTCTAAAGTCATAGATTTAACAGTAATGTTAGAGCTAACATTTATTCAGCACTTATTGTGTGTGCCTGTGCTAATGCATTAGATATGTTATGTTACTTAATACACCCAGGATTGTTTGGAATAGGCAGCATTATTCTCCTTTTTATAAATAAAGAAGCAGTAACAGAATTTGAGTGGTTTGGGCATGGTCACATAGCAAGTGATAGGGCTTAGACTCCAATACAATGAGATATTTCCTGTGCAATAATTTCTAACTGAGTGTTATGCCATCATTATTTGTCTCATTAATGTGACGCTACCAGAGATTATACTGGACAGATGGTGTTTCTAAAACTCAAATTGCTTTGTATTGTGTTGTAAATCATATATGCAATCTTTGTATCTCTTCCAGTATCCAATGAGAAACAATTATATCCTCTAATTTTTAGATTTTCAACTAATGATATCTATAGCCTCAATGTTTTTATTCTGATAAATAGAGGGAAGGAGGAAAAGAGAGGCAGAAAGACAAATACTAGAAATGAAATGTCTTTTTAATATATAAATCAGAATGAGTCATTGTTTGTGTTCTAGAAATGCAAGTCATGTTTATGTTGATTAGCTATAAGGAATATCTTCTCTCCCCCTTTAAAATATCATAACCCAAGATGGAAAAAAGCAAGCATCCTATAGTAAATATCAGATAAAAATATAAAAACTGCTTTTACAATTAAATATCAAAAAGATGAAGCTACATACAATTCTTTTATGCTACAAATATTCACTGAGTGCAAACTATTTGCTCAGATACTCCTCTAGTGCTAGGAAATAGTGATGAGCAAACTAAATTCCCTGCTCTTTTGATGCTCGTATTCTGATGGGAGAGATAATCAATAAATTAATCAAGAGTTATATAATGTCAGGTGATAATGTATACCATGATGATAAAGTAAGATAAGGAGAAAAGGGAATGATGGAGTTACTGCCCAATTAATGTTGTCATTGGGGCTGATGATGATTGAGATGAAGAACACACACTTTGGTTTGTTTTATGGCTCTCATGTTGGTAATGACATCACTATGTGGTATATAGAGAGTCACTGGAATAAACACTAACTTTACTGCAGGTTAAAGCGTCAATTTTGAAAACAGTTGCATACATTTAAAAATTTAAAGAGACAGGAGGTAAATGTACCAAAATGATAATGCATAGTAATGCCTATCATTGGCTGATTTTTATTTTCATTTGTATATTATAAGCATTTAAAAAGAGCTCCACAATGCATAATTTTGTAAGAAAAACAACATTAAACATCTTTATATTAAGCTATTGAAGAGAAAAGACACAGTGGAAAGAGAAAGGGGAAAGTAAAGGAAGAGTCAGAGAGACATAGTCAAAATAAACATAAGTAGACATAAAAATATAAACACACAGAAAGAAACAGTATTCATATTAAGACAAAGATGCAGAGCAAGGGAAAGACATGCTTCTACACATGCTTCTACACAATATCTCTGTGGTTTAGCCTTTAAAAGACAGCCACTGAAGATTGCAATGTGGCATTTTCACAAGACAAGCATATTAAGAAATAATGGTACTTGGAAATTGTTACTTCTGTTGATGAAGTTAGGCTGCAGATTGGATCTGCTCTTGATGGTAGAATTGTAGCCAGACTCCTCTTTATGTTCTCAGATTATCTTTGTTGCAGACAAATATGTGGGCAATATATGTGGGGAAAGACTTCAAGACACCATAGAAACAAGTCTAGCAACTATGTTAAGCATTTAAAACAAAATTAAAACCTTGAAAAAATGAATACATTGACCAGACTGATTACTTTCTATCAGGTAATTATTTCACAAGTAAATTTAATCCAGAGGGCTACATTTTCAAGCTAATCAACTTAGTTTTAGCTCTCTTCTTTGATATCTTTATCAGTAACTATTTCTCTTAGTGGGATTATAAATTCTATTTATTTTGCAAGTAAATCTACAGAAATAGAAGCATCCATTATGTCTTTTTCATCTTTATTTCTGATAAGGTTCAGAGAAAACTGACCTTGAAGAAATCATATTAGGTCATATTTTACTGTATTTCGGAATACTCCTTATAAACTTACTTGTTTGGAATATAGGGGACTAATCTTTTTTATTGTTTCATATTTTTATATTGTTTTTATATTTGGTTAATGAAAAGAATCAAATGCAATTTCTACCAAAATACTGAAAGCAGTTAAATTCACATTTTTTAAAAAGTGAGATAGATCTTTCAGACAGTTTTTTCCTCCAATTTTTTGGATGATTTTTTAAAAGATTTGCTTTTCATATTTTGTTTTGACTTGTATGTTACAATAGGAACAATAGTATTTCATACATCCTATTTTCTAGCAGAATTTTGGTATAATTTCCAGTATGACAGCAGAGATGCAGGGAGTGGGGAGTGTCCATTAAACAAAGGATGTAAACAGTGCCATATTCTGGGTGGTCTCTGATTAAACAAGCTAGTGCTATTGAGTGGAATTGCATAGTTTATTTAATTTTGAGGATAAGATAAACTAAAAGCTTAAGCAAATTCAGAACGTAGCAAATCCAAGTTATGACTCCAGTGGTAAAATGGAGTTAGAGTTACTGCAAAATTATTTTTTTATATAATAACATTATGTAGTCAAGACTGTTTAATGAATTAGTAATAGAAAATTCCTTGATGTTAAAGATTATTATTACTACTTTTTCAGCAAATAAAAAGGAAAATTCAAGTATATTAGCGCCATCAAAATATTTAACTGAGCATCTGTTATGTCCACTATGAAGCAAGGCAAGATGATGCTAGTATATTTTTTAAAGTACAAGGAATCTTACGTGAACATGTGTACAACTGAAATCATAACTTGGATCTTCTATAGTCTGCATTTCCTTTTTTTCACCCACAAAGAAGCATTAGAACTTCTCATACTTTTCCCCCTTGAAACACCTCTGACAGAAAATAATGAGTTTCTAAGCCTCTGGTTCTGCTGGTTTTCTGCAACATAACATCCTGCAATCAAGATATTTTCTTGTGTGTTTTTTAATTAAACTCCATGATTTAATCTCTTCTTTTTAATTAGAAAAAAACATGTTTCTACTCATTGAGTAAAACTGATGATGCAGAAAGATGTACTATATTTATTTTGTTGCTCCATAAATTTCACCATGCATACTAGTTTTAAAAGATACAGAATTATCTTCCTCTGGGTTTATTAGGAGTGCACAAGTTCTCTAGGGGTTCTGAAACTCCGTAGAGTTTCTCATACTAACTTATATAGATTTTGATCGCAAACTTCTGTTGAATTTCGAAAAATGTGTTCAGTATACTTGTGAAAAATGTAAATGGCTGTACATAATGGGGGTTAGTTACAGGTTTCTTCTAAAAACACCTAAGGTACCCCAAAAAATTAGCTGGGCATTGTGACACATGCTTGTAGTCCCAACTACTTGAGAGGCTAAGGCGGGAGGTTTACTTGGGCCCAGGAGTTCAGCCCTGTGGTAAGCCATGATCATGCCCCTGTATTCCAGTTATGAGTTATGTTATGTCCACTCTGAGACTCTGACTCAAACAAACAAACAACAACAACAAACAAACAAAACCCTAAGGGCAAATAATCCATGTGGATTCGTTGTTAGACATCCAATAATTTGTGATAAATAAATTATGCTACATACGAAGTTACAGACTTAATCAAGATTTAGGGACTAAAGAATCAGATTAAAGAATCAGATCCTATTCCACAATAGCCAATTACTTCTATTTCCTTTTTTATAGTTTTGAAATATCTTCAGTTTGATCAAACCCAAAAATGTATAATGAAGTATAATGTGGGAAAGAGAGACACACTCATCGACTAGCAGACCCATGGGAAGGAGGAAGAATAGTACTTGTGGTGGCGAGCAAGAGTGATAGGGCAGTATGATAAGGGAGGGCCAGACTTCATGGCTGAAGATGGACCTACTGGCTCCCCAGGGATATCTGGACATCTGTCCTGTGATTGCAGTTTCTCCTCCTATCTTCATCCTTACATTGCCTCACACTATGATTCCATTCCATATGTTCTTCTTCAAGCCTCCCAGATGTTTGGTCCGGTTCCCTAAATTAGTGACTTCACCAACATCAGGACTTCTGAAACTCTCTTTCCGCTTTCCAGTGGCACTAATTGATGATACAGTGCTGTAATATTTTGTATAGCTCTGTCTGCCAAAGGGCTATTACCACACCCTCTCTATGGCCATGCCTTGAGGTGAGTAGTTACCTATATGAGCACAAAGACAACTTTCAGCCCCTTATCTGATATGTGAGTATGCATCTGGTTTCGTTTAAGAAGCTTCTGCTGAATGTCTTTATGAAATGGAATGCCCTTGACCTGAGTATACAAAAATGACTAAGTCAAGGTTTGTGATCTTTAGGAATTTTTAAGTTAGTGAAGAAGGTGGAAAAAAAAATCAATGTTGTAATGTTCAATTCTTATAAAAATTCTTTATATACCAACATTAATATGTTTTTAGAGGTGCAGTCTAGAAGATACTAAAGACATATCTTAGTGAAAGAGTAGAATTTGAGATGATTTTTGAAGGAAGATTAGATTTTGAAAGGGGTGGTTTGCTATTGGTTAATGATTACCATTAAGCAAAACAATAGAAGTGAGTGACAGAGAACATGAGGGGAAACTAGTTCATACACTGATGACATTTGTTTAGATAAGTTAGGTCATTTTAGTAGTTAAATGTCTTTTTAGATTGAATCTAAGTAAAACTAGTAGAAGGCAAATGTAGATCACCAGAGCAAGATAAGATGTCTGAGTTTTTAGAATTGAAGACAAATCATAAAAAGTGATAGAGCAGTAATTGAATTGCTATTTTTAGCCTGATTTTTGAAGCAGGGATAAAAAGCACTATATGTATATAAATATTCAAAGTCACATATTATATACTAATTAATAAAATATGCATACTATAAAAGATTACCTCATGCTACCAGTGATAAATAGAATAAATTGGGTTTGTATATTGGGTTAAAAAAATCATAAAAAAGGGCTAATTCATTAACTTGAATGATTTCTCAAAACTATTATTGATTTTTCTAGTGAGCTCTCAACACAAAAAAGAATGTGTGTGTGTATATATACACGTATGTCAATGAGATATATGGAATGAATTATTCAACCATACTGGTAACATTTTTTTGGTGGTGACATGAGAAATGTACTGATATATACTATCTTTTTAAAATCGTATCTTATATTCATTTAAAGAAAACTCAGTCTATCAACTGAGTAAAGGCAAAATTCTGGTAGGGAATAAGAATTACCAATCATTGATTTTTGTGCTTATATTAAATTTAAAAGTCAATTACTAATATAAATTAGGATATAAAAATATTTACGATATATAATGCTATATCTTAAAATACATGTAAAAGACTACTCCCTTTTCCCTGTAGTGGGACTAGTTCCATATTTATCCATCAACGTGCTTTTACATCTGTGATCAAGGACTACCCCTGACTATAAATCATGCTGTGTCCAAAAAAACTAAATGATCCTATAAAGTTCACATTTTACTTTGCAGCCCAATCCTTTGAATTCTCAGCACTATTTGAAAATATAAAAGTATGGGTAACAATATGTACACACTTATAAATATTCTGATTTAAGGAAAGAGAAAAAAATCTGTTCAAATTCTATCCATTTTGCTACCATAGAACTATATAAGCCTGTAGGTACAATAAATACAGTAAATGTTTATGTGATAATAAAATAATGAAAATATTTTATTGTCAGAGCTAATAATGTCTGATTGCAAAGATCAAGTGACTTTGCCCTTCTGAAAGTAAACTTCAACCTAAGTGTATAAAATTTATAAAATGACTACATTAACTGTTTTTAAAATCATTATGATAGAGTGTCATTCCAACAGTAATTAAGACCAATCTTATATTAGTTATAGCTTTTGGAAAATCGCTGTCACTATTGAAACTTTTTTTTTCTTATTATCTACATAGCGGTTTGTAGTGGTTCAAAAAATCCATTAGAGGGCAATATAATATTGCTCTGAAGCTGAGAAATACACTAGTGAAAAGACACAGAATTTCCCTGCCTTTTGTGTGAGAGTTTTGAAAATGAGCTTCTTAACGAAAGGAATTATTGAGTTATAAGCTTCCTTGATTAGTGTTTTATTTTTGTGAAACACAGACCCATAGCTGAATTTTCACCATTTTTAAAAATGCAGAGTTATAAATTATTCTGAACTTGAATTTCTATCTTGCAAGTGTATTTTTAATTTGGTAAATACTTGTATATAGTACAGTAAATGTCCTTAAATTTTATTTTCTTTTTCTCACACTACAATGTACATGTTTAAAAAATAAATAGCAAGCTTATTTGGAATTTTAAAATCTGGATATCTACCTATATATGAAGAAATTCTGGGCTTCTTTTTAAAGTTGATTGTCTTTATGAAAGGACATGTATTTTACATGTATGGTTTATAAATAAAGGCAAAACTCATACTCAGTCACTGACCCATGTTGTATTTTGTAAGTTTGAGAGTATATCTCAACTCATGTAGTTGGTTTATATAATTAATATATTTTCGAATATAATTAAGAATTTATAAGTCATGGATATGGCTTTACTTTAAGAAACTGTTCTGTGTGACACCAGGAAAGTGACAGGGACCTACTTCAAATCCTGTCTTAAATCTCATGGATTTAGTAAAAATAAATTGTACCTCCCCAAAAATGGAACATTTAAGGAAAACACTAGTTATTAGGAGTGTTGTTTTCTTCTAAAATGATAATAAGTCAGTTCTAGATGGTTCTTAGTATAGGGGCAGGTGCAGATGGGTTTAAGGATGTTCTTCAGATTGGCCGTAGGCAGCCTTCTCATACTAAGGACTGGAGAGGGTCTGGACTTGTGTGAAGAGGTGATGGTAATTAACCAAATCAGTTAGAGTTACTGTCTTTGGGACTTAGACTATACCAGTGTCCTCTAAACTTTTCTCTTTTCCATTTATATGTCTCACTTGTACTGTTGTTATTTATTGGATCACCTTTTTTAACTTGAACCAAGGTATTATAAAGGATACTATTACCAACTGAAAACCAGAATGTTGTGCCAAAAATATCAGGGGACATTGAAAATAATCACACAAAAAAATTTTAAATTGAAAAAAGTTAGACAATAAAAAAATTGTGATGACTCTAATATGTATACAAAAAAACCGTAGCTGAAAATACATTATTCCATACAAAGCATCTTTCTTATCTGTTCATAATAAAGCAGTTTGCTTTGGCCCAATGCTGCTTAGCTCATGATTTAAGAGATTTAAAAATCAATCAGATAATTCTTATTTTTCCCTCTTGGTGTTAGTACTGACTGGAACAGAGAATCCTATTTCACATGTGTACCTAGTTGGATGTTATGAGCCAGATTGCAATTTACATTTTTAATTATAGTCGTTAGTCCTCTGAGCAGCAGGAAGTATGAAGCAGGAAGCCGAATCTCAGGCTACTTTTTGATCAGGTCAGGTGCCTATCAGGAAAAAAAAAAACATTTAAGAAGTCTATGAAATTATACAGCTCCTCCTTAACTCTTCCCATGTTCTTGGACCCTTTTCCAATACTTGTTCTGTACCCAAAGTGGAAAAGCCCTAGATTGGAAGAGGACTGGTGGCTAATCTAGAACTCCTCTATCCCCGCATGCTCCAAGACCCAATAAATCATAAAATCTGCATGCCCCCATCTCCTTGCTGTGAGTGGATTCACCACAGTTAAGGCTACAAGCCTGAGATCGAAGGAGAGAGTAGTCTGCTCAGCATTCTCCACAAAAGGACAAATAAACATCCTTGTACTACCTACAGTTATTTTATCAGCATACACATTCCACATTTGGGAAACACTGAACCATAGACCATGGAGAATATTAGAAATTTATGAACCAGGGAGAATGGGACAAAGACCAATGCTGGCAACAATAGAAGTGGAGGCAGTAGCTGGTCGCTGCAGCATTTTAGCTTTCTAGGTCCAGTCCACTCGTAATCTTAGACTGATCTGGTCTTTTCATCAGTGACGGCTATGTAAATATCTGAATATGTGTTTATTTATTTACTTAAAAAGAAAAAAAAATTGTCCTAAAATAGTAAAATACTTTTTGGAAACATATCCAAATCTCATATCATTAATACATGATGCTATATTTTAATAATAATACATCAGTTTGTAGTTAAAGATGATTTTTAAGGTAATACCATAAACCAAATGCTGTCCAATTTTTTCACAAATTTTGTATTACATATTGCTAGAATTCTGTTAGTCTGTCCAACCACCTGTCCATCCATATACTTAGACAACCAGCATACCATCTCAGTGCATCAAAGTCCATTCTTTGCTCACGAGACTCTTCAGTCAGGTAGTTTAAAAGCTGCTAGTTAAAAATAATTCTAATACTGGTCTATGCAATCTCCAAAACAACCCTATCCACACTTTGGCTGTCATCTTACGTTGATAATGTGAAAATTGCTTATAACTTTCAGTATGTAATGAAATGGAAACACAGCTGTAGTAGAATTAGAAAAAGGCAATTTTATTTTCCCCTCCTGTGCCTATGGTAGATATTGCTAATTGATCATTCCTACTGAACTTGATCAGAAGCCATCTCCAGACTGCCATTACCAATCAAATGGAGCCAATGTGTTACTTGAAACCTCAATGCCATTTCTGTATTTGGTAGAAGGGGAGTAGGGAGAGGACAAAGGTAAGGATATAGAACAGAAAAGAAACCAGAGGGAGAACCATGGTTTCTCAGTGAATCAAAGGTTAGAAATGTTCTTTCTCTTTGCTGCTGATAAAAAAAGAGAGAAGAGATGAGTATGACAGTTGCTCTGTTAATCCCTTTTACCAAAGAAAAGAGTCCTACACACACACACACACACACACACACACACACACACACACACACACACACACACACACAGTTACCAAGGTTACTGATGCTATCACAGTAGCCCAGGGCAAAGCTAGAGACCTCTACTCTGACTTTATTCAATTCAACCAATATTTATTAAGCAACATTATGCATAGGTTCCTGCTATGCTAGGTTCTGAGGTAGACACAAAATAGAAATTTTTAAAAAATGTTTGCTTCTAAGATGTTCAAGAAGCCTTGCCAGGTCATTAACATATGTTATTTATTTAAATCCCCAAACACCCTTGGCTCCATTAGTGCTGTGCCAGCTTTAAAGATGAGGAGACTTAAGGAAAGTAAACCAATAGTCAAGCAGCTACCAGATAAGGTCATATCTCACAAAAAATTTACAGCCTTTCACTTTGAGTTACCTCATATGACCAATAACATATTTGCTCTTGAGTTTTTACATATCTCTGGATTTACTGGAAACAGCAAAGGAACAGAGATGACATAGTTCCGCCTTCTGTTCACACATATTTTATTGACCAAACCAGATAGGTTTCAAAGGATGAAGGTAAGAAAACACCAATTACCGAAGCTAGACTCCCTGTTCTGGTTTCATTACTTACTGTTTTCAATTATTTTCAGGTGTGAAAAATTTTGATTTTTTTTCCCTCAAAAATAGCTGTCTCTTAAACTTTATTGTAAGTATGATTTTAGAAATTTAAAGACATGCGCCTGTAGTTCCAGCTACTTGGAAGGCTGAGGCGGTAGGATCGCCGGCTCCCAGCAGGTCGAGGCTGTGGTGACCAGGAGCGTGCCACTGCACTCCAGTTTGGGCGACAGAGTGAGACTCCAACTCAAAAAAACAACAACAAAAAAGAAATTTAAAGAGAGCTCACAGATGAGGAAATCACATTGTACTTTCCACTTAAACACATCATTCTTTTCCAAAATAATACAGAGAATTTCGAAGTCAGACAAATGAAATCTCCATATTTTTAGCAATGTTAATGCTATTTTAATGGAGCACTTTTCATTGGAAGAAGTTGATATATTTTTAAAACTCCAAATTAAATTGAAGAAAAGACCATAAGAGGAATATGAAGAACAAATCATCGAAGGATAAAAACATAGAAAATTGCATGATCGAAACTAAGGCATTTCACTTTGCACCTTGCCTCATAAATTATCAACAGGGTAAAGATTCTGTATAGTAACCCTCAATCATTAATTTTTCCCTTGAAATGTATTGTCTGCTTCATCTAGCTGCTGCCTTGAGCTTGGAGAGCAAACAAGGATGTTTGGGTTTAACCTAGAGCAACACAGAAAGAAATGGAATAAAATCTCCAGATCTCTGTGTAGCTAGTGGCCTACAGCAAACAGAATTGAGGTTATAATGGTTCTGAAGCTAAGAACAGAATTGCTAGTGTCCATGAAAATGGAAAGCAACTATAAAAATGATTGACACATTCTATAAAGTAGACTTTCACTGTCAATCATCTAAATATGATTCATTAATCATACTATAAGCATTTGACAGCTGACTGACAGTAACAAATTTTCCCCAGGGAAAGCTATATAGAAACTTAAGAGCAGCTTATTAATGTTGATATTATTTAAGCCGGATGTTATGTATCATACAGGAAGCAGATAGCTTCTTGCAGCCCTACATAATTGATTCCAGCAGAACCTTGTTACCACAGTCTGCATTTCATGGCTTCTGATGCATTCCCCATTACAGGAGACTGATTGGCCTAATGAAAATCTTTTTTTTACAAGAGAAGAAAAAAAGAAGAGCGAAAACACCTTTGATCTAAACTAAACAAATTGTCAAAATAGACCTTGTTTGGCAAAAAATATATGTGTTTTCAATTTATTTCAAGTATTTGAGAACCTTAATATAACAGGACATGAAAACATTGTCAGGCCAATGTCAGTTCTTCAAAGTTGTAACACAGTGTTCCAGACTTCAAGGCTTAATAGGCTGTGTTTTGAAGTTTTCCACTAATCAGTGACTCCTTGCATCAGACTGTGTTGTTTCTTGAGGTATTCCAAAGAAAAATGAAAAGCCAAACTTTAAATTAAGCACAAGATGGGAAGATTAAGTATGTAACGATGAAGGCGTGTTATGCACAAACCTATGGGTTATCCTTGGGAAAGACGTCAACACTAGGTTTTGAACTATAATAAGCATTCTGATACACACACAAAATATTGTTTAAAAAATTTCTAAAAAGTCAATTAAATGTTGTATAATACGAAATGTCCCTCTGTCCTCCCACATCTCTCTTTCACTCTGTCTCTCTGTTGTTTTTGAATACAATAAATTCTAGTGGGTCATTGTTGTAGAATGGACTGTGTTAGGAGTCTTACACACCTGGATTTGAATTCAGTTTTAGGTTTGCGCTTTTAACAGCTATGGGTGAGTTAGTTATTTGTCTCTAAAGTAGCCATAACTTCCCTAGCCCCAAGATTGTTATAAATTAAATGAGCTCACAGATGTAACAAAAATTTTTGCTCAATTAACTTTGCTATTATCTAGGTTAATCTTTAGATTGTAACTTATTGTTTGGGTGCACGTGTGTTTAGAATTAGATTATCAATGGATGTAACCTGGTCATAATTAAAGGGATTTATAGAGATTTAGGCTAATAAATTTTGTAACTGGAAAAGATTGTTAGAGAAAAGCTAATTATCTCATTTAATAGTAAGGAGAACTAAGTCACAAAAACATGCAAGTGACTTGCCTAACAAAAGGTTTATTTCTTTAAAAGTTGTTGTATTTAAAGCTGTGGGCTTTCTCAAAATTGCTGCTTACTTTTAATGAAGATACAAAATTGGAATATTTTCTTTTTTTTATGAGTCAGAGTCTTACTGTCACCCAGGCTAGAGTGCAGTGGCATGTTCATGGCCACCAAAGTCTCAACCTGCTGGAATCAGGTGATCCTTTCACCTCAGCCTTCCAAGTAGCTAGAACTACAGGTGCTTGCTACCACACCCGGCTAATTTTTTGGTTTATTGTAGAGACAACGTCTCATCAAGTTGCTCAGGCTGGTCTTGAACCCCTGGGCTCAGGCAATCCTCTTGCCTCTGCCTCTCAAAGTGCTGGGATTACAGGTGTGAGCCACCACACCCAATTTGGAATGTTTTAATTGGCTTCCATCTTGTCTTCATTATAGTCTAAGAATCCACCATCTCAAACTGACTGCTCTTATAATAAATATATTCACTTTTATAGTAATTACTTCTTGATATTTCTATATCTTAATAAGATAGAATAAAGGTGCATCCAATTGGAAGAAATGATACAAATTCTGTGCAAAATTATTTTCATTCTTTTGTTAATTTTTCAGTGAGTTAGAAATCTCAAATTTTTTTTTGTATTTATACCATAATTGTAGCATAAAAACTCAGTGTATGCAATTGGGAGATAATATTTTGAGGGAAAAGAACTCTTTTCTAAAGTGATTTAGTGGCAACTTTGTTTTAAAAATAAGTCAGTATGATAAAATTGATTTTAAAAGGTCAAAATCTTCCTCATTATTACAGGTTAAAAATCTGAAATATAAAGTCTTTATAGAATCCCATGCAGGATTAAAATAATTCTATTTGATTTATGTAATTTGCCTTTATATCATTTTTCCTTTTATGTTTTATATTATCTATACCTCACATGTAAGATATATTCTCATCTCATCAGCTTAAAATAATGTAGCTATTCTTTTACTGAATGACTATATCCAGAGATTTTTTTAAAAAATGCTAATTCAATAAATTCATCCCTGAACAAAAAGCACAAAGTAGAGATAGGACACATTAAATATCCTTTAAGTTTATTGTTTTATGAATAGCTGATTCTTATTATGCTTAGTTACCTTCCCTTAGGTACAAAAAATATGGGTCAAGTCCTATTTTCATGGCCTTATTAATTCACAACTGCAGGTAGCATTTTTAAGTTGCTATGGCATTGTTTAAAAGATATTGTTCACATAAAGATATTTGAAAAAGCCACTCTACCTTGCTTTTTGCGTAATTGTTTTCTCTTCTTCTAAAACTCAAGTTTTTTTTAGTGTATTCTGCTTTAGACATTTTGAATCTTGCCAATTAAAATGCTAGCCTCTTGGCCCTAACTTCCTTTCCCTTGTTCCCAGCTAGCGTCTGTTTTTTCACATTCTTGTATAGTTTAACTCAAAATGCCAATCAGTGATGATTGATCACATTTTCAGACAACGGCGTGAACCCTGATTCTGCACTCCACATGCATTTGCCATTTTGATTAATGAACATAAATCAGGGGTGACAATTCACATTTGCAAGTGGATGGAAAGAATTATTAGAAATGCAGTGTGTTGGTAAGCGAAAGCTTCCCTCCATTGTATTACAATTGCATTGAAAACAAACACATGCCCCTCAGAGGACCCTGTGGTTATCATTAGGGAATATCTGAAATATGAAAATAAAACACATGCTGCCAGGCCTGTTTTCATTACTTTGATCTCATAAAAGATCCTTATATTTCAATACAGCACAAGCACCAAATGATTTAGAAACATCATTTCTATGTTTATATAAGCTTCTATTATATAGAACATCTCAAAAAGGCAACTTCTTTCTTTACCAAATAGATTTTATAATTATTTTCTTGGGTATGAAAGAAAGTGGTAAACAGACATTTAAACTTGTTTCCTTAATTCACATGAACAATAAAAATCAAGGACTTTTGCCTATGTCCACTCCACGAATTATTTGCTTCTTTCCCCTCTACCAGTATAAATTTTGGGAACCTGAAATGCATAAATAAATAACTTATTTGAGTTTTAAAGCTAAAGTATTAGTGATGTGTGGTGAATAAGCCTAAAGTCAACTGTTAAAAATATTTTGTTTTCTTTGACTATAAAACTTTCTGACCTAATTGAAGCACACAGATCAGGATCTTCAAATAAAATATTCCTAAATGGAATACAGATGAAATATAATTCACAGACCATATGTATTGATCCTACAGTGACCTGTTTGATATATTAATCTTAAAGCATCATTACTATAATGGCCCATTTTTTGTATTAAATGAGTATTAAATCTTTGCCACTATTTAAAACTGTTTTAAAGGGTCATGGATCTAATTGCCTCAACAAATATAAACCTACACCAGCAGTTATTTCCATCGTCATACAAGATGAAAGCATCAGTGTTCAGTCAGTATAACCCACTTTTCTGGTAAAAAATAGATATACTTTTTAAGCACATGTACCAAGACTACCAGAAAACATTTTAGAACTTGATCACCAGTTTGAAAGTTACAAAAATATTTGCCATGCTTGGCTTACAGTTCTGTCTTTATTTTTCATAGCATATCTAATTAGGAAGTGCTTTGTTTTCTTTCTCCTTTGTGGCAGTCAAATTGGCACTTAAAGGTATCTAGAGTGGCCGAGGGAAGTATTGCTTAAACTGATGTATATGTGGGAGATAGCAAAATAGATGCTGTTGGTCATCACTCTGAATTTCCAGAAGTCACATTCAAGAAGAATAAGACAATGTGTTAGATGCTATGGATAGAAATATCAGAGACTCGGGTTCTTTTTTTCAAAGTATTTCTAATCTAAAGAAGCAAATATTCATAGAAAGAAAATGAGTTATAAATCAGTTTGTGAGTACAGAAATGGAAATTTACATAAGACAGAGTGCTAACAAGGGCAAGAATGATCAAACCTGGAGGAGGGAAGTGTCATGAAAGACATTATAACTAAATCCTGAACATGCTGTTCCCTAGACACATAAAGAAGAAATGGGTATTCTGACAAGAAAGAAATTTTTGTGAATTCAGGACACAAAAGAATGAAATAGTATGGCATGATGGAAAACTACAATTAGCTTTAACTGCAACTTAAATTAAAGGCAGGCAGTAGAGATGGGGAGGTGATAAGAATAAAGCTAGTAAGAAACTTGTATGCTTGGAAGTTTAGACTATATAAGTGATGCAGAAACCAATACATGATACATCTCACTAAAGAAAAGACATGTTTAATCGAAGTTAGCAATTTTAGGAGTTTTTAGAACACATTGAAAACCCTGAATATAAAATCATATTTTAATAAAATATTTTTTCAGACCACCAGCAAAAAGTATGGTTAATTTAAATACATGTTTTATTATAGCAGAAAATCACCAAATGTATGTAATTTATCATTAAATTTACCTTCGCTGCAGCAGATGCCAAATAACTAGTTCAGCAATTATGCCTTAATGTCATCCCATTATCATTTATCATCTTTCTTAATGCATCAAGATCCAAAATCCATGAAAGCAGGCTTGGTCAGCAACCATAGAAATATGGGGTTCATTTTGTCTTGCTTTGTCATAAAAGGGGTCTTGCCTATACAAGGGACATGGCATTTAAGTTAAGTTCATATAACCTTTTAAGTAAGGAAATTTTTTTTCATTTTGTACTGGAATAACTACATCACCAGTAAGTGGTAGAATAAATTGTAGCCACATGTCAAAAAGTAGGTCATCCTAATAAGTGTCTGTAAAGATGGTATTTTCCCTTCAGAAATGTCAGGGTTTTTCTTTTTAATAGAACAGTAGTATATTTTATTAAAACTGCTCTGTGTATTGTGTGGCTAAAATGACTTTAAAACTTCTTTAAGGCCAAACATTATTTAAATAATCAATCCTTCAAAAACTAAACTGATATGGTATCAAGTTATAATTTGAATAAATGTATAGATTTGATTGAAGCGACTTTTAAAGACTGAGCTTGTTTCTCTGTTAAGTGAACTCTTTCTGTTTTAAATTACAAAGAAGAAAAGATTGTCGTGAGTTAGTGAAAGTTCTCCATTAGAGAATACTTTGGATGCAAATACAGCATCATGGACTCCCAGGGACATTTGAGGCATCCATCAACCAGCACCTAAAGTTTGTATGACATTAACATTATCTCTGCCTCTTAGCTTCCCAGAGTCCATTGAAATACCTGAATCACTGGTAGAGAGCAAATCTCTCTCTCTCTATTTTTTTTTTTTTTAAGTTGGGAGTCTCACTCTTGTCACTCAGGTTGGAGTGCAGCAGCACTCTCACAGCCACCCCAGTCTTGATAAGCTGGGCTTAGGCGATCGTTCTGCCTCAGCCTTCCAAGTAGCTGAATCTACAGATGCATGCCACCACATCCAGCTAGTTTTTGTGATTTTTTGGAGAGACGAGGTCTCACCAAGTTGCCAAGGCTGATCTCGAACCCAAGCTCAGGCAATCCTCTTACCTCAGCTTCCCAAAGTGCTGGGATTACAGGTTGAGCCACCGCACCTGACCGAGAGCAAATCTCTTAAGGTAGCCTCCTTCTTCTGATGACTCCATGAGAAAATATTATGTTATATATTATGCCAAATCTATCATAGTCAGTATTCCCTGGTCCCAGTTCTGCCTGCTGTGGCCACACAGTGCAAGCATCCGAATAGCTGAAGAGAGTTAAAGATCAGTTCCCTTCCCTGTTTACTAAATCACTGAACTGGCCATCAGGGAACTATGGTAGACAACAATACTCTGAATTCAGCCAAACATTTACAAAGTCTCTTATGGAATTATTATAGACAGAAAAATGTTTGTTTGTTTGTTTTGAGTTGGAGTCTCACTCTGTCGCCCAGACTGGAGTGCAGTGGCTGCTCCTGGCCACCGCAGCCTCAACCTGCTGGGCTCCGGCGATCCTCCCCCTCAGCCTTCCAAGTAGCCGGAATTACAGGCATGCGCTACCACACCCGGCTGATTTTTTGATTTATTGTAGAGATGAGGTCTCACTGCCCAGGCGGGTCTCGAACCCGCGGACTCAGGCAATCCACTCACCTCAGCCTCCCAAAGGCGCGGGATTACAGGCTGAGCCACCGAGCCTGGCTTCAGACAGAAAAATGTTAACTGACAGTATAATTAAGTAGATTCATGACCAGGAGCTCCTTTATGGGTCAATGTCAAACTGGATATTCCCATGTAATCTGGATGCTACATGGATCTGTGCTTTAGACTACGATGCTCAGCATTTTAATTCATAATTGAGAACCTTGACTGGCGAAAGATCAAATTGACTCCAGAAGCAACTACGGGATGGAGATTGGATATGCCTAATGAAAGTTACCCCGAGAACTGTATGACTCATTTCCTCATTTAATTCAAGTCTCTGATTAAAAGTCTATTTTCAGATAACCTGTGTCTGATCGCCTTATACAAATTAGCATTCTTCCCCATCATAACTCTCTACCTGGCTCATTTTTCTTCATAGTACTTATCCCCACTGTTGTATATTTCTTTATCAGTTTACTTGAAATATCCCACTGGAATGAAAGTCCCAACAATTTTTAGTTTTCATTGTCAAAAATTCAAATTTTCAGTTTTTTCCTATTATATAATCTAATGGCCAAGTTGTTGGTATGAGCTTTGCAGTGGATTGAATAATAAACTTAGAAGTGTGCTCCTTGGAGAGACATAAGAGGCAGGCAGGAAGTAGATCCTCTCTGATACACACCTTTACCCACAGCATGCTAAAGTTTGTGCTAGGTGGTTGGTGTAATTTTATTTATCTCCCCTAAAATTTTATGAGTGTTTTGTAGAGATTTCATAAAAACAGTTTCTGAGGGATTATTTTATTATGTATAAGGCTATAGATATAGAATAAGTGAAGGGGATAGGATTCAAACCAAAATAGGACTGACTGCAAGACTAGGACAGAGTTTTAATACCTGTCTGTAACGGTCTCCAAGTGTAAAGGGATTTTTTTGGAAAAAAAAAGGAGAATAATTGAGATCAAGGAAATACTTTAGAGAAAATATACAGGTTTGATGTGAAGAACGAAAGTGATTTCAGAGGGATGTGAGAACAGAGAAGACTGAGAGTACGTGTGAGTTTCAGAGTTGGGTGAACAGTTACAGGCCCGGGAAACTCTGGATTTATATATTTATATCTTGGTAGATGTGGTTGATGGGCAACAATTTTATAGATATTAAAGAGGAAAGGCGAATGGTATGGGATGCCCAGACCATTCTCAGCGGGGATGATATTAGCCCCAAAGGGCAGAAATTGGTTCTTGGAGGGCAGAAAAACTTACATATTATGATGGTTTGTGGCCCTCCAAAGAACCACAGTATATAAAAAGAAATACAGTATATCTATGGTGTCAAAATTTCATGGGGAAGAAGGTGCGATGATAATGGGAAAAAAGAGAGAGAGAGAGAGAGAGAGAGAGAGAAACATGAGCCTAAAGCAAGACAGCAGAAATCCCATAAGAGAAAATGATCTATACAAATAAGCTGCTCTCTGGTGTTTTCAAAACTCTTCTTAGTGTATTATCGTGGTTTAAAGAGTAGACTCTGGCCTCAGATAGACTCAGATAGACCCGAGGGTTATTTTATGCTTACTATGTGCCATAGACTGCTAAATGTTTCCTATGTATGTATTCATTGATTAAGCTCTTACATCAGATTTATGAAAAGTTCTATGACTAACACTTACCTGAGCTCACACAGCTTTTAATGTCAGGACCAACATCACCCTGGGCTTTACTTTCCTGAGAAGTGGGAATAACAAGATAGTCATACCCATTTTGTAGGTTGTTATGACAACCACACCAGCTAATATTTGGAAAGCAGTAACTATAGAGCCGGGCAGGAGTGTTAGATGCTCTTATCCATCTGTTTGATACCCCATGTTTATCTGGGTAAACCAGAGTCAGTTGTATTTGCTCTTCATAAAGATCCAGTTCTACTTTAATTAATAATAATGTTATCTATCATAGTTAGTTGATGTGACACATGTGCCACAGCAAGGTAAGATGTCAACAAGGAGGAAAATTGGGTATTTGGGAACTCTCTGTACCATATTTACAATTTTTTTCTAAATCTAAATCTATCCTAAGATAAAGTATTTATTTTTTTAAAACCCGATTTATTTCTAGCAATAAATTGAGTATGTTTTTCTTAAATTTCAATTTAAAAAAATTTAAAAAACAAATTTCATAAATTCAGCTGAATAATGAAAACCCCGGAAAAACCCAATAATGAGAGTGCACAGGAATTTCTAACATTCTATACATGAGCCAGCAGATGGCAGAGTACCCAAGCCTCTGAATTTGAGCCTAAAACCCTGCTTGCCTTCAAATGAAGCCTTTTCATTCTTCATGGAATTTTAGTTAACTTATAGTGCCAACAATATAAAATCCTGCTGCCTCTAAATACAGGGCTATTGCTGAAAATAAAATGGGCATGAGGACAGAGTGGATACGTTAGCTCATAAGCATCCCAGAGACAAATTTCCCTCTGAGGCCACTTTCATTCTAAAGGCTGAGAACTCAGTTTATGCACAGTCCAGGTATAGTGTCTACAAACAGATGGCCAGCCTCCTTATCCCAATCTCTTATTCACCTTAGGCTCACTGTGGTGATAGCTCACCTGTGGGTCCACGTGTGTGGATGATTGACTCTGTAGACCAGACTAACTGGACTAATCTTTGATCCCCAGCTGTGCCAATGCTAACCTGGAGTTACCGTTGAAACAAAAGCCTAACCTTCATCTGAAAGAAGGTTGGCGAATGGTTCTTGTTGCAATGACTGAGGAGAGTCTGCTGCTCTTCGGTGTGAAAGAAAGCAATGTTTGTTAGAGGAAATCAATTTTTCTTTGGTAGATTAGTGACCACGGACAGAATTTACATACAGAGGTTCTATATGGATAAAGATGATTTTTTTTCCCTGTGTTTAAGAGAGAGGAAGATAATTTATGTGAGCAAGTGAAAGGTAATGCAGAATAAAAGGGATATTAGTTAGACATTTTAGTCCTCAGCAAAGAATTTAAGGCTAATGGCCTCCATCTGATCCAAAAGCCAATTATGCTAATGGCTCTCTTAGAAGTAGAAACTGTAGTCATAAGTCAACACAGACCTTTGGCACTCTATATGTTTGCATGGACACTAAGGTGATTCTTTTCCTCCTGTTCCCTCGCTGTACTCAAAGTTAAAATCATTTTTACCCTCTGATGTATGTGTGACCCATAAGGTACTGGACTGAATGGGTGGAGGCTTTTTATAGTGTCATGATTGGATATGTTCTCCAAGCTGAGTCTTATGTTATATTCAAAAGTCACGTAAGAAAAAAATAGATGCAAGATGCCATGAAAAGTTGTCATCTCTGTATCCAGGATATTATTTTTCACCAAATGCAAGTAGACTTTTAAATTTCTTTTGTGCAGAAGGTTAATCATTGAGATGGGTTAATGTACAAGCATTAGTTAATCTTAGCAGTCTGGTAAATGAACAGGTTTATTGACTTTACAAAAGGTTACTTTGTGTAACGATTACATTGAAAAAGAAGAACTCAATAGGGTGCAATATAAAGTATTTATTTTTTCCTTCTGCTATCCCTAAAATGCTGCTAGACAGGCCAGCTATTTCTATGCTTCGGAAGAAATGTCACAGCAATCTCATAGCTGCAATAACTTTTCTTCCCAACCCCCCTTCAGTAACTTTTAATTGACAGTCTCTTAATAATCAAAATTCACCACTTCATTCAAAGTTAAACCCTCCTCAGTAGTTCCCTTGAAGTTCCTTTTCCTCAATCTAGAAGCCAGGAAACAGTAGAAAAGACTTCAGCACTACAACAACTCTCAGGAAATTCTAATTCAAAATTACTGGCAAGGTGGCTCACGCCTATAATCCCAGCACTTTGGGAGGTCGAGGTGAGAGGATTGCCTGAGTCCAGGGGTTTGAGACCAGCCTGGGCAACTCAGTGAGACCTCATCTATACAATAATAATAAAAAAAAAATTAGCCGGGCATGGTGGCGCTTGCCTGTAGTTCCAGTTATTTGGAAGGCTGAGGCAGAAGGATCATCTAAGCCCAGCAGGTCAAAGTTGTGGTGGCTGGGAGCGTGCCACTGCCCTCCAGCCTGGGTGACAAAGTGAGACTCCTACTCAAAAAAAAAAAAAAGTCCCATTCTTTGGCTTCTCTAATTTCTAAATATCTGCTAAGCATGAATTAAATTAAGGGGACACCATTTTAGCAAGTCCTGCATGGTGATCTAGCACTTACTTCAGGATGCAGTGATAATGGCCCCTATCTTAGCCTTTGGGCCTTCAGCCAAAACAGAGAAAAAAGGTCCCAGTTAAATTCCTGTCTCATTTGTAACTGTGGCAGCATTTCTGGGATGTTAAAAATGAAGCAGTGTGATTCGAAAATAGAAATGTGCTAGGATACTTGTTTATAGTGACTCTAGAAGGGCAGTGCGAAACCAGTTTCATGCAGGGTTTGGGTATGAACTGCTTTTCAAATGTTTGGATTGATGAAGTTTGAGAACCACTGCTCTTCATACTTTAAGCAAATCAAACATTCTCAACATAAATCATCTCATTTATGAAAAGGAATGTTGAACTGGAGACATTTCAAAGATTCTCTTCAGCTCAAAATTATTTAAGAATGATTTCTTTCCTTCCTTCCTTTGTCCTTTTCTTTCTTTCCCCTCCCTTCCCCTCTCTTCCTTTCCCTTCCTTCCTTTCCCTTATATTTTCTTTTGGAGTTAGAGTTTCACTCTGTTGCCCAGGTTGGAGTACAGTGGCATGATCACAACTCATCACAGCCTCAACCTCCTGGGCCCAGGTGATCCTTCCTCTTCAGACTCCTGAGTAGCTGGGCCTACAGCTGCATGCTTCCACACCTGGCAAATTTTTCAATTTTTTTTTTTAAATGAGGCCACACCGTGTTGCCTTAGGTTGGTCTCAAACTCCTGGGCTTAAGAGGTCCTCCCACCTTGGTCTCCCAAAGTGCCAAGATTATGGATATAAGCCACCACACCCGGTTAATTATTTTCTTAAACAATCAAAAAGAGGAAATAAAATTGTCAAAATATTATATCTAGTCTTCTTAGCTTTGATTTTACTTATACAAAGTAGGCAGTTTTTAAAACCTAAAAAGCTAAGACACCTTGGCACAATTTATGAACTTAAATGAGAAGCAGCAAGTCTTCATTGTATAGAAAATGATTGTGGTGATTAAAGATGAGTGGCAGTTCTCAGCCATAAGTAGGAGCAACAGTTATTGAATTAATTGGTTTCTATTTGAATTTCTTTAGGGAAAACGTGTATTTTTAATTTTTTTTTTTAACTTAAGTAAGTTTCTATGTCCTCAGATGAGACTAACAACAGAATCTGGCACTGTCTGTGTGAAATGTGAACTTTTTAAAACTGAAAATGTAGAAATTAAACATTTTACTATTTTCAAGTGAATATTAATGTTTTTGATGGAGGAAGAAAAGAGATTTGTTGAAACAGAAATAAAGTTGAAGATAATTATAGTAGTGTTGCAGAGAGACTATAAAGAGACAATAATGATTAATAAAAGGGCACCTGCAAGGCACATAGAAAGATTTTTATAAATTTGAAGACTTCTTTCATTGATCAGTTTGTAGGGCTGTTTGGTAGAGAACAGCAACATAAAAAATCCAACTTTTAGGTTCTAAGGTAGACATTAAAGAAGGATGTTGATAGCTCAGAAAGTCCTATTTCTCCTTTACAGATTTTATTTTATTTATTTATTTTGGCAGGAGCCCCCTGCAAGACTTAGTAGCCTAGAGAAAGCCACCCCACCCTCCCAACATCCTTAGAGAATTTTTCTTTTTCATTTTTCCTTAGCGTATTTGTGACCTGGTTTGCAAGACAAATTGGGCACAAGTTCTAAGATGTGTGAAAGAGTATGTAATGGCTGATCTACAATCCCATTTCATTAAATGAAGGCAAAATCTATTTAAATAACATTTCTGGTCCACTTACTATTCTTGGAGGCACAAGTGGCTCTCTGGATGTGTAAATGGATGTGTCAACATCAAGAAGAGTAAATGTTTGGGTGGTCACTAGAAGTCTTTGCTTTGGGCATTGCTACTGTTTGCAGAAGACCTATAGGGCAGAGGCACTCATTTCACAGCAGCAGTTCAGGATTTCACTGTGGTAAATGACTTTGATGACATATGGTGACATGCCCCATACATACAAAAAATGACTGTTTACATTTGTAAATATGTGACTTATTGTTCTGTATTAATCATTAAATTTTTCATACCTTCTTTTTGTTGTCTTTATGTTATCTAGGCTTGGAAGTGATGCCATTTGTTTTATTTGTTTGTTTTATTCAGAACATTTTTCTTCCTTAGACACAAAATACATCTAAGGTAGCTTCTGTAGCCTTCTCATTCTGCTGGCATCTTCAGAAGCAGCAACTACATCTTTTGGTGTTGTGATAATACAGAAATAGGGCATTGTACCCAGGCAGTATTGAAATCATTTGAAAATCATATATATGAAATTGCATTTTAAACTCCAGAAGACCACTTGGAATAATAGACTACATGAGAAGGAGACAAACCTGCATTGTAATACCGTACTGCTAGAGAGAGGTATAATCTGAGAGAGGTGTCATCAACAGACTTCTCCTGACCTCAGATTTCTAGTTTTTAAAATGAAATAGTTATATGAATAAACTCCAGGATCTTTTTCGACTCAAAATTGTATCAAGTGAATTATTGATGTCTAAAAAATAAACCTTGTCCTTATTAAAAGTATTAATTACCCCAATTAGTTTTCACAAATAAATGAAACTAATTGGGATAATTAATACTTTTAATTATTCTGTTCATGAAATAAAAAAGGAAATAACCACATTTATTTACAAAGATCCAAATACCATTTGGCTTTGGGGTCTAACTGCTTAAATGTGAAAATAACGTTCAGAATTGAAAACTTCAGAGGAAGTCTGAGTTAATAGAACGTCTCTGGCCTTCTTCGATGACCTTTTTCTCAGAGTGTGTCTTTTTAAAATTAGGCACTTCACCATCTGAAGCAAGATAAGAAAGAAAGAAAACCAGTCAAATCATAACAAACTCTTAGAGGTACTTTCCTTTATAAATTAAGCCTTCCTGTTGCCTACTTGAGAATCTAGGTTCCTACAGAAGCCTTATTATTTAATGTAGAAGACTCCCTGCCCCCTACCTCCTCACTGAATTTGGGTAGAAAATGACACATATCTGTCTGTCAGGGCTTTTGCTGAAGTTTCTCCCTTATGTAGCACTGACATTTCTGCAAATCTCCTCTAAATACAATGAGAGAAAGAAGTGGCTTTTTATTTGGAATGCTAGTTGTGAGTTAGGATTATCAGTGAAGCCCCTTTGTTTGGGCTTTATTGAAGCATGTCAACAGCTGTCAGTGATCATACTTGCTCCGCCTGCTGCAGCGTGATGTATTGATATGTACACAATAATATGTTATAAATTGAAATAAAATATGCATTTTTCCATAATTTATCAGCATTACGATGGCACAAAAAAGGCAGACATGAATAATACAGAGCTCTTCAGCGGGCATTATGTACTATAGGTAATAAACGCAGCCTCTCCCCTGGACTGCCAGGAGAGTAGTAAAGCAGAATGCATTAGTTCAGCCCTGTGATAATAAATCATTTTATTATGTCAGTATGCCCTGGCTAACTTTTACTCTTGAGGTCTGAAAGAATAGTGTGCCATACGGCTTTGGATGGTTTCTGAAGTGTTTAGACTGGCTCCAATTCTCCTGGGTAATGTTTTGAGTGAACGATATGGTTAGATAACAAGTGGCAGTATTTCTCAGGTATTGATGTTGTGATGCCTCCTGTTGTTTTATCGCCTGAAGTGGCTGATTTTGGCCTAATTGGAACTGTAGTTCTTCTTTGTGTCTCTATTTGCAATATGGTGCAGTGTTTCTTTAAAAAATAAAAGTTGTTCTGTAATACTGTGCAACTGCTCTAAAGAGTTTCATCCTACCTCTTAGTTATCTTTGCATGGATGAAAAATCAGTAAGTCCTCAGTGTTGTAATTTTAACCTCTTAAAAAATATGAGGTGGAAGGATCGCTGGAGCCCAGCAGGTCGAGGCTGCGGTGGCTGGGAGCAGCCACTGCACTCCAGTCTGGGCGACAGAGTGAGACTCCAATTAAAAAAAAAAATATATATATATATATAGAGAGAGAGAGAGAGAGAGAGATACTCTTATAGGAACTGTTTTTCTTGGAGCTGTGAAGGTCGATTGGTTCATCATTATATTACTTCATATGTTTCAAATAGTAACAAGCTAGCCTTGTTGGTAGCAAATCTCGACCGGTTGTATATGATTTAAAGAATATCTTTATTTAAAGTTGTTAAAATAGTCACGCCTTCTGTGTATATTAATTTCTCTTAGAATAACAGCAGGGGATAATGGTTTGTACATATGTTGAAAAGGCCCAATTTTCACTCATTCTTTTGACTGAGAATACAGACCTGAATTTTTAACACGTTAGAATTTTCTCATATGGTAACAAAGATCTTTAAAATTGTATAGAAACAGTGGGTGGAAAATAACAGCTGAGCTGAAGGAGGTGAGACATTTTGGCATTATTTTCTTGTGTTACAACTGTCTGTGAACTAATTTTGAAAAAGTACTTTAGCACTTTTGTTGTTGTTGTTGATGTGTCAGGTTACTTACCAAGCCCATGCTGTCTGATCTAAGCACCCATACATTAAGTTCATGCTGATCTATGAACAGTTAAGAAAACAGTTATTTGATGCATCCGCACAGTACCATTTATTTCAGTGTTATAGTGTGGCTTATAACTTAAGCCCATTTTAAGCATTCACACTAATTAGAGGCATAAAACTATAATAATAGTGCATTTTAATTCACTGATGTACTAACCAATATGGGTGGTGGACGTGCTTTTCATACACACGCTTCTGAGCTTGTCTGAAAAAATATATGGATTGAAAGAGGAGAGAAACAACAGTTCAGGCCCACTACTCCTTCATGTCTCTGAAATATAAATGCTGGAACTATTAGCAGCAGCACACCAGCCGAGCTGCATAAAGATGGGCAATTTCTAAGGAAACAAGAATTTATGTCATAGAGAGCCTTTTGGATCGCATAAACTTGACTTCATTTGAAAGCAAACACATAACCAGTGCCGCTCACAAAGCATGGCATGGCTTTCCCTCGTTTCAAAAGACTTGTGGGCATCTGTTCTGCACCAGCAGGTCCTTGGAGCTGGCTCACACAGAAGAGATTGCTGCAGTCCAATATAGGGATTAGGAAAGCGTGGAGCACTATGGTGACAGCAGTTTTGAAGACAGATGCCTTCTGTTTGTCTCAAGATCAGAGCCAGGGCAGAAAATTGCTGTGCAAAGTCCTTTCTATTAACTTACCTCTTCCTTTTGCTTTGTGAGTGTACCCTCATGAAGAAAGTGGAATTCTGACTGCATGATGGATCTCCAGAGATTGTTTGGAAAGAGTTAGAAATTTTGACAGCTAGTAGGACATGGCATCAAATATTAAGCTTAAGACTTTCTGCTTATTTGTAAGAAGCCCCTGTGTGCATAGGAAATACCGGTGATGGACTTTTCCTTTGGGTTCACGTGTAGCTTGAAATTTATTTGATGTTTGAGATCCATTGTGCTTTGGAACAGAATCCTCTTAGCATCCCTACCATAAGCTCAGAAAAAAGATCATTTAAAGTAGTGTGATTTACTAATAGGCATCGCTTCTACTTATGGAAGACTTTTTAAATAAAACAATTTCAAAGTAAAATATTAAATATGCCTTTATAGGGAATTTTATGCCATCGAGTGAAAGCTTTTTAGATAAATACTTTAAGTCAAAGACATCATTTGTTTGGAAAATACAAGTTCTGAAGTTGGTTCTTCTGTGGCATGACACTATAGAGGAAAGTAAATAGATCACTGATTTATCACATGTTCCATGAAATTCCTTTTTGCCATTTTTAAGGAAAATGTAAAAGAAACAGAAAATCTCTTCACACACATATATATATGAAAAAAATCATCTGTAGGAAACAAGTTTACATGTTTATACACAGATGTTCTAGAGCACAATCATCCTGACATGTTCACAAACACTTTAACTTGGAGGAAAACTCTAAAAAAATACAAACTTGAGTATTAACATTACTTAATGAACTTTAATAGAATAATAATTCTGAAATAGATCATGACTAAACCTATAAGGTATAATTTTTTTTTTTTTTTTTTAGTTGGATTCTCACTCTGTCACCCAGTCTGGAGTGCAGTGGCCGCTTCCGGCCACTGCAGCCTCGACCTGCTGGGCTCCGGCGATCCTTCCGCTTCAGCCTTCCAAATAGCTGGAATTACAGGCGCGCGCTACCACACCCGGCTAATTTTTGATTTATTGTAGAGATGAGGTCTCGCCAAGTTGCCCAGGCGGATCTCGAGCCCACGGGCTCAGGCAGTCCACTACCTCAGCCTCCCAAAGCGCATGATTACAGGTTGAGCCACCGAGCCCAGCTTATAAGGTATAATTTAACATATTTATTCAAATTCCAGGAACATATGTATTCAACAATCTTGCAAACAAGGAATAGCATGTCATTTCTCGCAGCCTTATCGAGTATTCACTACTTTAATTTAGCATGAATACTCTAAGTACTTTCTATTTTCCATCTTCATTTATAAAAATTTACAGTGTTCTATTTCTAAATAATTTGATTCACTTCTTTATACATTCTTTAAATTCTATATTCATCTTCTATCTAAATTGGACAAAACATAAATTTAAATGAGAGAATAAAATCCTCTTTTTTTTAGAAGTAAGATATATTTTGCTTGTTTCCAAAGCTGCTTTTTTTTTTTTTTAGCATACTACAAGTAATATTAGGTAATGCAAATTCTAAAATGGTACTTACAAAACACCTTAAGATATCTGAATTCTGTTATACACTGGATTGTAAATGTTTTTGTACAGTTATTTAGAGATAATTTTATCTTGGTTACTAAAAATATAAACATTAAAGGTGTTGAATAATCTCTGAGCTATTGGCAATCAGAAATACTATCATTTGTTGTAATATAGAAATGCTTCCATAACATAAGATTTAAATGGAAGAACCGAAAAAGTCATAGCCTCTTCTCATATTTGCATAGGTGATGGACTTAGTGAACATGACAGCATTTCTTGGATACAGCTAGAATTGAATTTAGCCTTATTCATCTTCTCATTGAGTAGTTACGTAAACTTGGATATGTTAGTTAAACTCTGAATCTGTTTCATCATTTGTAAATTGGGAATAATGATTTTCAGAATTTCTGGAAGATCTGAAAGTATGCTATGAATATTCTTATCTTTGTTTATGTGTTGTAAAACCTAAGTCTCAAACTAAGTCTCCCAAAGCCAAAAGCAAGCCATTAAACACAGTAGGTACTGTAAACATATAATGTTAACAGTTATTGAGGCCAGAACTATATGAATTTTTGTTGGTACATGTCATATACTCAAATTTTATGAACAGAGTTGTGAAGGGAGTAAGGTTGTAAAGGGTCATGAAGAATATAAGACGACTTTGTGTGCACCGTAAGGAAGGCAGGGCAGACAAACACTGCAGTTACTCATTCATGAAGACCCCC
Organism: Cephalopachus bancanus; assembly: GCA_027257055.1. Lineage (NCBI taxonomy): Eukaryota > Metazoa > Chordata > Mammalia > Primates > Tarsiidae > Cephalopachus > Cephalopachus bancanus. Next base: position 4,362,775 of record JAPVLO010000076.1, read on the forward strand.
ATTAATTTCATTTCCAAGGAGGCACTCCTACATTAAACTTGGTACATGAGATGCACCTTACTAACAGTCTCAGCACAGGAACCTTGAGCACCAAACTGAAAGGAAGCCAGGACCGGGATAGTCAGAAATCTGCTGGCACTGAGAAAACAGTTCAAAGGGTTTGTATCCTCCTAGGTGGTGGTTGGTGTTCTTCAGAAGTGGTGAAGCAATTAACCAACAGGCACACAAGCAACAGTCAAAGCATGAGTATCAGGAGTTAGAGAAAAAAGCAGGCCAGGCATAATGGCTCATCAAAGAAGAGATAGTCCATAGTTGGAACTATGACATTATGAATTCCAGTGAACAGAGAGGGACAGAAAAAAGTGGGTAGAACAACAGATTTAAGCAACCAGCTAAAGTGAGTTGTTAATTCCCATTTCTGGCTCAAAAATCCTTACCAAAGAGGAAAATGCAGTTCCAGAGTTTGGCCTTTCCAGGGGTCACATGTGAAAAGTGCTGGTTTCATGTTGTTGGAGAAGGTATGTGTGCTGGAGGTGCAGACCAAGAGAAAAAATGGCAAAAGTGCAGAGGACAGAGAAGGAAGCAATAAAGATACCAGTAAGAGATGTTCACTTACGACTGAAGCCACCATTTGAGATTTTTTTTCTTAAATTAATTCTTGCATTTCAGGACTTCTCCTAACTGTGTTATATCACCTTGGCCTTGCCTTTTCAATTCTAAAAATGGCATTCTAAATATGCTAAAGCTTGTTGCTAACCTGTTGTCTTTATTCCGTAAGGAATTTGGAGAAGAGTGTGGCACGTTGTGTGCACTTTAATAAGATTCAGCAAACTTGGAAAATACTCTCCAGAGAGTTGTATATCAGACCATATACAGTAATAGTTTAGATTCTATATTTGACAAAATTGGCTAAGGGTTTTAATAAACATCCTCCAAGTCTCAGAGACTTAACTCAGGAAGTGTTTACTTCTCACTTATGAAAAGTCCAGTGTGAATGTTCCTGGTCAGGCAGATCTCTTGGGTGGCTCTATTCTGAGCTATGGCTCAGAGTCCTAGGGTCCTCAGATGTTGTGCCTCCACCGCCATCTTGGAGGTACACATCCCTTGCTTCTGGCTGCTTACTCTGGATGGGGTGGAAGGGAATGGAAGATAGGAAGGGTGATGGAGAACAGAAAGTCACTCAGATTACTTTATGACCAGGCCTGGAGAAAGTGTTTGTGACTTTTAACCACACATTCCATCAGCCAGAAGTTAGTCATGGAATCCCACTTAAATGCAAGATGTCCTGGGCACTGTAGCATTCCTGGTACTGACGAGGAAAAGACACATAGCTTTGTGTCTGCCACGGTATCTATAAAGCTCAACTACCTCCATCCAAATAACTCAGCTGTTGTTGCTTCCCTGTTCCCACCTTCTCCAATTCTTGCCTCCTACCTGTGTTGCTCTGTTAAGAGCTTACACCTAGTTGGCCATAAAGTCACTGGCTGCCCAACACACCCTCTACCACTATTAAGAATGAATGTCCCAGCACAGTGCCAGCAGTTTAGGTGATTCTTCTTAGAATCTTTAACTGTTCTCCTTTTTTGAAAAAGTAAACTCTTATGAGTGAGAACATGTGGAAGTCTGTTCTTTGTTTCTGTGATAAATCACTGAGTGTGATTGATCCTTGATCCCAAATCCCTCCAGGTTGCTGCAAAGTCCATATATTTGTCATTCTTTATGGCTGCATAATATTCCATTGTGTATATGTACCACATTTTTTTTATCCAGTCCAGCTTCGATGGGTAACATGGTTGGTTCCATGTTTTTGCTATTGTGTATAGAGCTGCAATAAACATACGTGTGCAGTTATCTTCTTTGTAGAATAATCTGAGTTTCTCCAGGTATACTAACCCTGAATTGTACCCCACATCTTTACAATAAAAATTTTTTTTAAATTCATTGATCTTATCTCCCTAAGTAGTGCAGGAATGGCAAATCAGACACTGCATGTTCTCACTTACAAGTGGGAACTAAACTAAGGATCTGAAAAGATATTGAGAATGGTATAATGATTGTTGGAGACTCAGAAGGGGGAGGAAAAAAAATCACCTATTGGGTACAGTGTGCACGGGTGGGGGTGGTAGGTACACTTAAAGTCCAGACTTCTTTGTCATTATACAGTGCATCCATGTAACCAAAAACCATTTGTATCCCTAAAGCTATTGAAATAAAAAATTTAAACTAAAAAAAAAAAAGGAAAAAGAAAACGTAAACTCACCATTAATGCATATCCTTGGTATGTTGTATTCCAAGTAGTGGCAGAAATAACTCATCCTGGCAAAAGGAAATCACCCTGGAAATTACCAGAGGATGTGACATGGATTATTTAGTGTAATGGCTGAAGGTGTTTTCAGTAAAATGCAGTGTATGCTGTGTTCCCTGATCCCATTCGTCCTCTTAAAATTAATTTCTGTAGTGTTTCACAGTTACCTGTTTAATTATTCATTCTAGATGTCATGGAGAATGATACAGTACTGCAAAATAAAGCCAATAAAACAAGTTTCTAATGCTAAATATCAAAGCTGGAAAATATGACCATTACAAATAAGCAAGAATCTGTCTTCCCTTTTCATATGTATTCTACAAAGACGTGCCATGCAATAAACAATAGTGTTGCTTGGATTAATTTGAAGATGTTTCCATAAATATCTCAGAGTTTTGCAGTTTTTTTTTCTCTACTGTATGTTTGTATCATGAGTATGTGTTTCTCAGACAAAATATTCACCTAACTCTTTCATACCATTGAAACTTCCACTTCTCTTTTCAGTACAGTATTATGGGAGAGACATGAACTTTCGGTGTCAGACAAACCTGGATGCAAGTCTTGCCTTTAACACATTTGCTGTGCAAGTTACTTGCTATCTTAAAGGCTGTTTCCCATCTGTAGAATATATGTCCCAAAGTTATTGTATGAGACTAAATGCTATAAAACAAAACCTAGATTAGCCTGCTGACTTGCCTCACTCTTTTTTTTTTGTTGTTTTTTGTTTGTTTGTTTGTTTTTGTTTTTGAGTTGGAGTCTCACTCTGTCGCCCAGACTGGAGTGCAGTGGCTGCTCCCGGCCACCACGGCCTCAACCTGCTGGGCTCCAGCGATCCTTCCACCTCAGCCTTCCAGGTAGCCGGAATTACAGGCATGCGCTACCACACCCTGCTGATTTTTTTGATTTATTGTAGAGATGAGGTCTTGCTGCCCAGGCGGGTCTCAAACCCGCGGGCTCAGGCAATCCACTCACCTCAGCCTCCCAAAGGCAAAGGATTACAGGCTGAGCCACCGAACCCGGCTTGCCTCATTCTTAAAAAGGTATTAATTTCTTCCAATAATTTTGTATGAACTATAAACAGCAAGGTTGGTTTTAGCAGATAAAAATATAAGTAAGAAGAAGAATGTGAGAATTGTTAGAATTTTGTGAAGATTATTAAATGAGAGAAGGGAATTAATTCATTTTAAATATTAAACATTTAAAAGTATTTTACTTAAAATATTATAATATCAACTAGGGGGATTTTGAAACTAAGTTTCTTTATTAAAAAAGAGATGATAGCCGGGCTTGGTGGCTCAGCCTGTAATCCCGTGCCTTTGGGAGGCTGAGGTGAGTGGATTGCCTGAGCCCGCGGGTTCGAGACCCGCCTGGGCAGTGAGACCTCATCTCTACAATAAATCCAAAAAAAAATTAGCCGGGCGTGGTAGCGTGCACCTGTAATTCCGGCTACTCGGAAGGCTGAGGCAGAAGGATCACCGGAGCCCAGCAGGTCGAGGCTGCAGTGGCCGGGAGCGGCCACTGCACTCCAGTCTGGGTGACAGAGTGAGACTCCAACTCAAAAAAAAAAAAGAGAGATGATTAAAACTTTATTTATTATTATTATTTTTTTTGAGTTGTAATCTCACTCATTCGCCCAGACTGGAGTACAGTGACACGCACAGTCACAATGACTCCAGCATCGACCTTCTGGGCTCCAGCGGTCCTTTCGCCTCAGCCTTCCAAGTAGCCGGAACTACAGACGTGCACTACCATGCCCAACTATTTTTTATTTTATTGTAGAGACGAGGTCTAGCCAAGTTGCCCGGGTTAGTCTCGAACCGCCGGCTCAGGCAATCCATTCACCTCGGCATCCCAAAGTGCTGGTATTACAGGCTGAACCACCGAGCCCAGCCTAAAACTTCATTAAGTTAAATATTATCTCTTTTAAAACCTAGGTCAGGGAATCTCACTTCACCCAGGAAGAATACTCAGAAATTATGGCAGAGCACTGTTTATTAAAAACAGGATGACAAAAACATTTTTTTTTTTTTGAGTTGGAGTCTCACTCTGTTGCCCAGACTGGAGTGCAGTGGCCGCTCCCGGCCACCGCAGCCTCAACCTGCTGAGCTCCGGTGATCCTTCTGCCTCAGCCTTCCAAATAGCCGGAATTACAGGCATGCGCTACCATGTCCGGCTGACTTTTTGATTTATTGTAGAGATGAGGTCTCGCTGCCCAGGCAGGTCTCGAACCCGCGGGCTCAGGCAATCCACTCACCTCAGCCTCCCAAAGGCGCGGGATGACAAAAACATTTTTTAAAAAGTTTTATTATAAAACATGGAAGATAAAGTTGATGGGATCTCTTAGAGTAAAAAGAATGACATAGAAGATCAGTTCAGGAAGCTAAATATCTTTGACATAAGTTATAAAAGGAGAGAAATGAGAAAATGGAAGAGAGGAAATTATCGAAGAAATGAAAGAAGAAAATTTCATACAGCTAAATAGAAACATGCATCTCCTTTGAAGAGCCTAGTCTTACAGAAGTGAAAAAAAAGGGTTGTTAAAAAAGGTACAAAGGTACAAAAGACAATGGAGCAGTCCTTTCCAATTTTGAAAGGTAATGTTTCAAACTAGAATACCATACGCTGTCAAACTTCCTTTAAACTCTGAGGTCAGACTAAAGATAATTTCAGGAATGCAAGAACTCCAAAAGTTTACCTTCTACTCTCCTTTTGTGAGGAAGCTACTTGAAAGTGTACTCAATCAATCAGTCAATGAAAACTAAGAAGATTTGAGATAATAAGAAACACTGGAACCAATTCATTGAGACCAGTTACAAGGAATTCCTATATTGTCATTTAAAAACCAAATACAGTCCCCAAATTCAGAAAATGTAGAGCAGAGGAAGGAACAGTAACAATTTATTTAATTCAAAGATAATGTTACTAAGAAGCTGGAAGTTGTTAATTATGAAGGCATATTTTTTTCTCTGCCAGACAAAAGAAAGGTAATTAGAAAAGCAAAAAAAAAAAAAAAAAAAAAAAAAAAAAGCAAAAGAAATAGTAAACAGAGATATACTATCCTACACCCTCTTAAATTAAATAACCAAAAACTCTATAAAAATAATGGCCTAAATATACTAGAGGTCTTCAAAGAGTTCCTTGAAAACGTATATTATGAAAAAAAGTATGCATGGATTTCAAAAACTTTTTGTACCAAAATAAACTTGTACTAATATGTTATATCCTGTCTGAACAAGATCTAGTTTGAGGCACTAAGAAGGATAAGACATCAGCTTAAAAAGAGACCCCATCAGAGCATAATGAATTCTAAAACTGAAGCATGAGTAAATGTTACATTTGTGGTGAAGCTAGAGTGGAAGAATGGTGAAATCATTGATGCTTTATGATAATGTTATGGGGACAAATTAGATCCTGTTCAGACATGATATAACATATTAGTACAAGTTATTTTGGCACAAAAAGTTTTTGAAATCCATACATAATTTTTTTCATAATATGTATTTTCAAGGAACTCTTTGAAAACATCTAGTATATCTAGGCCATTATTTTTATAGTGTTTGGTTATTTACTTTAAGAAGGTGTAGGATAGTATATTTCTGTTTACTTGTTCTTTTGCTTTTTTTTGGCTTTTCTAATTACCTTTCTTTTGTCTGGCAGAGAAAAAAATATGCCTTCATAATTAACAACTTGTGCTTTGATGCTCAAAGACATCAGCAGTTTACAAATGGATAACTCGTTTTAAGAAGGAACTAGACAATGTTGAAGATGAAGCCTGCAGCGACAGACCATCCATATCCATTTGCCAGAAAAAAATTCCTCTTGCTCCTTTCCTAATTGAAGAGGACCGACAATTAATAACAGAAACCATAGTCAATACCATAGACATCTCTATTGTTTGGCTTACACAATTCTGATTGAAAAATTAAAGTTAAGCAAACTTTCCACTCAATGGGTGCCAAAATTGTAGTATTCTCTAAGAGACATGGGAATCTAGAATAAGGAGGATCCACAGAAGATTCATGAAGCAACTTCCAAGCAGCCTGGAGAAAAACCCCACTTTAGACTTAGTGCCATACTGATGCAGTGACATCTTCAAAATCTCCCAAAGTAGATTGTTATTGTTTTCCCATTATCCCTTTTAGACTCTAGTCTACCCTATAGCTTACAGAAACCAGTTCATATTTTCTAGTCCAAACCTATGTTTGGATCTTGAATGGTTGTTTTTACATTGTAGAAATAATGGTGGAAATTAAAATTCCCAATAAACTCACCCCAGAGAAAACACTACTCATGTCTGTGGGTGTTCAAATATAATTTTAAAAATTCAGTTTCAAAATTATTTTGTGACAATTTATAGAGCATGAAGATTCCTTTTGTGTATTCACACACTTTTCTGTTTGTATATTACACATTCTTTGTATGTTTTCCAGACTAAGAATGCACTATTCTGGTTGAATAATCCTGCATTGATATATTTGAAGATTTTAAAATGTCAGAGCTGCATTGCCACTCAAGTTTATTTTTTGTTTGAATTTAGTATCTGCATAGACGTCACCCCCTGTAATACTATTTTGTATATGTGCTTTGGTTTCATCTTATTTGTTGCTTTATCATTATTATTATTTTGTCAGAGGTCTCACTCTGTTGCCCAGGCTGGAGTGCAGTAGCATGACCACGGATCATCATAGTCCCCAGCTCCTGGGCTCAAGAGATCTTCCTGTTTTAGCCTTCAGTGTAACTGAGACTACAGGTGTGTGACATCACACCCCGCTGGTTTTTTTATTTTTTGTAGAGATGAGATCTCATTATGTTGCTCAGGTTGGTTTCAAGTCATCCTCCCACCTTTGCCTTCCAAGCACTGGGATTACAGGAGTGAACCACCATATCCAGCCTTTATTACATTTTTATTTTTTTTTTATTTTTTTATTTTTTTTTAATTTTTTTTGAGTTGCAGTCTCACTCTGTCACCCAGAGTGGAGTGCAGTGGTCCCTCCTGGCCACTGCAGCCTCGACCTGCTGGGCTCCGGTGATCCTTCCGCCTCAGCCTTCCAAGTAGCCGGAACTACAGGCATGCGCTACCATGCCCGGCTAATTTATTTGATTTATTGTAGAGATGAGGTCTCACCAAGTTGCCCAGGCGGATCTCGAACCCGCGGGCTCAGGCAATTCACCCACCTCAGCCTCCCAAAACGCGGGATTACAGGCTGAGCCACCGAGCCCAGCTTACATTTTTAAAATGATATGCTTTTTGTGCTTTTCATTCCTTTACCTAATAAGGACTGGATGAGAAAAGGTATCTAATGGAGCTAGAATGTAAATTAGAATGAAATTAAAGGTATTAAAATGAACCACACTGGTGAAATATAGACTTGTACAGTATTTCCCAGAAAGGAACATGAACTTTCCAGATTATAATTACCATTTGAATTTCTACTATTTATCAATTTTAACGTTATGACTTGGGATAAATATTTTTATTTGAGAAGGCAATATAAACCCCTCTGTGCTTTGAACTGGTTTAGTGGAGGTCAGTTGTCTGAGGACCCACTCTCTCATTCTGCTCCGTGCATTCTTCAGTAAGAGCAGTAAGCAGGGGCTGACCCTTGGTTCTTGGAGGAATTCTTCATTTTATAACATTCTAGGACAACTGACTATTAAAACTAAAGAGAACTAGCCATTTTCTCAAGCTGCCTTAAATCCCAAATACAATCCATCAGAAACTTTCTCTGAAGACAGACAGACAGAGACAGAGGCAGAGACGAGACTAAAATTTTCTGCAATTAAGCCTTGATCTGGATACTCATTTCTCAAGCCTTCGCTTGAGACTCAGATTTTTCTTCTTTTGTAATCTAGTCAAATCATCAAGATTTGTTGAACCTCAAGTCCTCCTGATGGACACATATTTAACTTGTGAAGTTTATTTTCATAACCGGCTTTGACTTCAGATCCAAATTGGTGCTAGCTCTTTTCTTGACTAGAATTCATTTACTTTACTATCTCCAGGTTTTTGAAGCTTAGATTTCATCCTTATAATCTTTCTTTATAGTTACAGTATTCAAAGACAAACTCTTTCATGTATTGGTTTTTGTAGAGTAAAACGGTTATAGTACTTGTTCAGATAATAAAATTGTTTTAATTTAATATTATGGGGAAGCAACCATAATCTATTATGGTTTTACATCAAATTAAATTAGTTTTCAAAGCGTATCTCACTGTGTTTCTGTGTTTTACAATAACATACTCAGCAAATTCAGTCACTAAAAGTCATTTAAGTATATTATATATTGAGATTTTATACAATTTATATTTTAACCTTTATATGGTGATAATATTTGATAGATAATACTATTTCATGATGCCTTCATGAACAAAGTATCTTTCAAAATTAGGTTCATGTCACCATACTTTATTAAAAATAGTCTAAGTGCATATATCTTTATTTGTTTATCTGGTTTGATCTCTGAGTGACCTCTACCAGCATTAGTCCAAGATAAAGCTTATAATATTTATTAATATATATGTTTATTTATTTGTGTCATATTTTATAATTTATATTATTATATCATCTTTAGGTATATATTACTGATAAGTATATTCTATAAAGAAAAATACAATGATAAAATGAAGTAGCATATTAAAAAGGTTATACACTGGAGTTTATTCCTGAAATGCAAGAATGGTTCAACACATTAAAATTGGTCAGTCAGAATGACCATTATCAATAACTCAAAAAATAACATGCTGGAGAGGATGCGGTGAAAAGGGAACACTTCTACACTGTTGGTGGGAGTGTAAACTAGTGCATCCTCTGTGGAAAGCAGTGTGGCGATTCCTAAAAGCTCTAAAAATTGACCTTCCATATGACCCTGCAATCCCCCTACTGGGAATATACCCTGAAGAACACAAATCACTCTATAAAAAAGATACCTGCACACGTATGTTTATCGCAGCGTTGTTCACAATAGCAAGAAACTGGAAACAACCATGCTGTCCATCAAAAGAGGACTGGATTTAAAAAATGTGGTACATATACACGATGGAATACTACGCAGCCATAGAAAAGAACAAAATCATGAATTTTGCAGCAACCTGGATGGAACTAGAGTCTATAATACTGAGTGACCTCTCACAGAAACAAAGATCTGAATATCACATGTTCTCACTCATAAGTGGACCTTGAACATCTATCGTAATACTATAAGAAAAGAATTGACAGTGGCGGGAAACTATGGGGGGGGCAGGGAGGGAAGGGAGGTGGGATTAACGGTAGTCAATATCTGTCTGGGGATGGGGGAACACCCCTTATCAACAAGGGTGCCTGAACGATGCATATTTGTATACCTAACCCTTAACTGTATCCCACAATTTTAAAATAAAAAATGTTTTAAAAAAAAAGAAAAAACAATAGTAACACTATTACTTTGCTTTTGCCTAACTCTTTTAACTACTCCTTTAATATATATTTTCTTTTATCTTCCTAAAACCTTTCGAAATTAATAAATTTATAATTTTGTACAACTGTTTTAAAAACCAGATATACTCTGGCAATAAGTGATATGCCACAGTCCCAAAGCCTGATAAATTCAGTATTAAAATTAACACAGTTTCTTGAATCACAGTTAGATGATGTTTCAAATACAGATAGTCAATAGCAAGAATTAAAATAACTTTTATTTCCATTTGGAGATATATATACATATATATGTATATATAATTTTTATGTGAAATGGTTTAATAAACTGGCACACCCAGAAATGCCCCCAATTAAAATCAAGCATGAATTTGAAATATTTCATAATGTGTAGGTTTTATTTTTTCCCTTGTGATCATTATCTCTTCTTTGAGAAATGGCCTCTAATAAAGATATTCATTTGGCCTCAGGATATGTGTACATTAAGGAAATAAAAACCTCAAGAATTGTCCCTATTATATCCATAAGATATTTGTCAAATATCCCTAGGGCCTTTCACATACTGGTCAGCTGTACACAGAGATCATTATGAAAACTTCATGTAGTTTTACAGTATAACTTTGTGATCCTTCAGAGTTATTATATCTTCTAAGACTTTCTTGTGCTTTATGGAAAGCTTCAGGGAAAATAAATATGTCTTTTTGGCCCCAGAACTAAAAATGACAGTGGACTCAAGAGATTAAGGTTATCAAAACAGGAGTTCTGTGTTGCAGCTTCTGTTTATCTGCAGGAAAGTGGCCAAGGTGAAAGAGGTTGCTGTTATTTTTAAAGTATTGGATTATCTGTAAGGCAAATATCTTATCAGTATAGATTATTTTTGTTTCCAATTCTAAATGTTGACCTTATTTTTGATATCATCTCTGTCCTTTGATAGTTATTAACGTATAGATGATTGCTGGAAAATATTCCCCGAACACATACACCTGTGAGGTTATTGTAAATATTTGGCTATGTATTTGCTTTCAAAGGGGGTTGGGGAAAGAGACAGAAACGATGAAAGGAAACACAGACAAACATGATACCCATTAGAATATACTGTCTTTTCCTCCAAGTACTCACTGTGAGGATGTCTAGTGTTTTGTATGTAATATAATTAGCTTTTCTCAAATCTTCAATATTTGAAGAGTTCTCATTATTTTGTACATCAGAGGAATAATATAGCATTGCCATGATGAAAATTGTTTCTATTTTAGGTATGATACAAGTGAAATATGACTATGTACAGATTTCATGATCTTTATATAAGATATAAGAATATAAGGATATCATCCTTACAGAAAAATGAAATTACATTATTAGGGTTTTATCCCTTCCTGTACATAATTCAGAAGTTTTTAATATCTTACTTAATTCAAGGGCTTATTGCAGTCAATCATACTATATTAGTACAACCCAAAGAAAAGATAACTTTGAATATAATGGGTGTTCTATAGGGGTTGATTACCAAACAACTTTTTTTTTCCACTGCAGCATAGCAAGAGAAAAACAAGTTAGATAGGGGTTGACTGAATTTATGTATTAGGAGCTGTAGCATCAAAATGTGGGTGGAAAGAGCCCAGGATTTGTTTTAGAGTCTCACAATTCTAGATTTGAAATCAAACCTTCATTTTAGCCACTGGTCTCAGGCAAGTTATTTAACCTTTATGAATCGCACATGGCTCATCTCTAAAAGTGATCCAGTATTAATTTTCAAATTTGTTGGTATAATTATTTGAGATACTGTATGAGTCCATAGTACAGTATCTGTTGAATAATCTTTTTTCTTTCTCTCTTTTCAATTACAAAATGTATAGACTATTTCATAATATATGTGTGTATGTGTATATGCATACAGATGTATATATTTAATTGTATATATGTTTGTGTATATGTAGGTACACACACATAGACATATATATATTATACAGAATATTTGTACTGACCTCAAGCACGATATTTCTTTAAAGTTTTTTCTTTAGTCTTAAAATTGTATGTACATTTTGCATTCTTATTAGCATAATATCTTGACAAGGCACAGTGGCTCACTCCTATAATCCCAGCATTTTGGGAGGATCGCTTGAGCCTAGGAGTTTGAGGCTGCAGTAAGTTAAGATAGCGCCTCTGTGCTCCAGCCTGGGTGACAGAGTGAGACCCAGCTTTAAAAAAAATTATATTGTAAAATATAAATTAAATATAATAATTTCCACTTCTTAAAGTAAGATTGTCTACTCCAAAAGATATTAATGATTTTGTAGTTTCTTGTGCCTTTTGTTCACCAATATCTATCCAGGGAAAAGGGTGCCTACCCCTGTTTTCAAAATTCAACATTAAGTGTTATTTTGAGGATGATTTGTGTGCAGACTTTTTTAAAAAGATGTAAGGACGTTCAGGATTAAAGATGTGAGGATGCTATAGAGTGCCTCGTGATTGCTATGTATCTCTCATAGACACTGAAATTGTTCCTTAGGTAATAGATTTTTAAGGAATCAGATTCATAATCCCAAAAGGAAGTTTAGTCTTTTTCATTCATGGCTGACTTTTGCGCAATGGGCTTAGGGAAGAGTTCCTTTATCGTAGTTCAAAATTCTCCCATTTATTCAGTGAGATATCACAGGCTTGCAGAAATGTTTTCTGTGTATACATTTTTATAACTCTTAGTTTTATCAGTTGTTCATTTTGCACTTTTCCCCATTTATAATGGTTGACATCACATGCATCTGATCCAAATGAACTTACATGCGTATCCTAAAAGGTAAGTCATGTATTGAGACTATATTCTACATTTTTCTGCTCAAGGAGGTGCCATTTTTGTCCAGGTCTGATTTTATTATGGCCCAAACTTATTAAGTAAACCTATGAACCAGAAAAAAAAAGATATATATATATCCATATGTGAACCAAAAATACATATATCTGAAATATATGTATTTCTGTTTGTAATATATATAAATATATTTCAGAAATATATACATATTTCTGTTTGTTGAAAATCTAAAAGCTGCAAGTGTTTAGTCCATAATACTGGTCCTAGTATTGACAGAGTCAGTGAGCCATGACCCACATGATCTGAAGAATTACCTACTAGAAGCCATGATCTCATGGTAGGATAAAGATGGTCTTCAGGGAGATTCTACAGCAGTTACAATTATTGCTACAAGTCTTCTATTTTTATAATGCTGTCAGTATTGGCCAGTAAATCAGCAAAACCACCAGTCAGACCCTGCCCTTGGCAAATTATGATGTGGCATAATTACAAAGAACATTTTTAGAGAAAACTCTCCAGAGTCCTTTGTGCTCAATGCCTGAGGGTGATTTCCTGCTGCCTGTGATTTGATCACAGTCATGTATGATCTCATGCCTATGGGCTTTCCAGAAGTTCTCTTTATCCATGAACCATATTCTGAAACTTTTGGGTCTCTACATAAGGCAAAGGCTACATATGACCAGAGATAAGAAAGGGATGTTATAAATAAAAATATAGAAGAACCCATCTGTTTCCTCTGGAAATCTCACATTTAATTAGGTTTTCACAAGGCTCAATCTAGCTAATCACTCAGTATATTATTTTTAATTTAAATGTTAAAGGAGTCATGTCTAATTTGTCATCATCCTGTTTGACATATTGGTAATAATGCTAATACTGATAGCATTTGAGCATCTGATTGAAAGGATTATTGCAGACCTGTGGTGCGGGGTTCCAGCCTCTGCCGGGTTGTGAGGTTTCCTGAAGGAGAGATGGATAGGCAAAAGATGAAAATATTACACTCGGACACCTGCTTCCTGAACAGATGCCGTTTAATGTTGGCTAACAGAAAGCTTTTATACCATTTGTAAAGGGGCAAGACAAAGAAAATTCCTTCACTTATATATCCTTTAAAAGTTACCACCATCTAGTGGTCTTAGCAACAAATAAGCCAATATCCCTATAAACATTCAGACAATGGTTCTTATTCATAAAGCCAAAAATGATAGTTTTAGTCCAAAGTCCCGAATTACAGTCCTTGAAATGTCTCAAGAAAGTTTCCAAGTGCACATTTCTTCATGTAGCATTAGTTTTCCTTCTGGGGCTTCTATGACCTTCAGAGCTTTGTAATTGCCTCTCTTGTCCAGGTGTCTTCATTACTTTTCTCTTATCCTGCAGTATTTATTTCTAAAGAAAACTCAAAAGAAGCTTTTAGTGATATTTCCCAGGCCCCCAAGTTGCTTTCTGTCTTTAGTTAATTTATCATAAAAGTATCTAATTAGTATATTATAAATTCAGTGAAAACCCAGTCTATAAACGTTAACTTAGAGTTTTAACTATTGAATTAAGTAAAAACCTTAACAATTAATCTTTATCCTAAGTCTGTGAAAACAGTGTTATAAATCACCTACATAACTCCTTAGATAAGTATTAGAACTTATAATGAATACATAATGAACTTACTATAAACTTGTGCTTCTAAAAACCTTATGTCTAAACAGTAAACTGCATAATTCTAAATCAAATGAGTGAATATATTTATATCATTTATTACTCAAGCAATATCTAGTAACTTATAACCAAGTGAAAGAAAGCATTCTTGATGTGCTTCAGAGTTTAACCCTTGCATATGTTAGAAAAGGCCAAACGGCATAGTGGGAAATGGAAAAATAAACCATGACATTCTCAGGTTAGCTATGAGTACTTCGCGTAAACATGCCATTTTCTTCTTCCATGACTGCACAGAATTCTTTAGCGGTACCAAACAGCAAAGGTGGAAGACAGAAGGGCCTCAGCTTCCCGGGCTTGCCCTGCAGCCCAGGATCTTCGGCCCACCAGGACCTATCAGTCAGGTGGGCCTCCAAGGCTGGCTCTCAAAACTGTGGCATGCATCCCAGGGTTCCACAAGTTCACCAAAGAGAGGTTACCTTCAAGTATGTGCTTTGGCTTTTCCAGATTGGCTAGGATATGAGCAAACTCAGAGTTCTGGATATGTTACATGGCAGGTTCTTCATTGTCACTCCATGTGACTGGAGAACTGGGAAGACTGTTTATTACAGATGTGTAAGTCCCTGTTCTCAACTTTTGTAATTCATTTGTTTCTTGTTTTAGTACCTACTATGAACAAGACACAAAATCTTGACTTAAAAATCTCATGCTGTAGGTAAGGAGCACAGACGTATAAAGATATTGTTAGACTAGAATTGTTTCCACCGAAAAGGTCAGAATATCCTTCACAAGAGAAGGAAAAGTTCTGTCTTAAGAGATAAATGGGAGCCGGGCTCGGTGGCTCAGCCTGTAATCCCACGCCTTTGGGAGGCTGAGGTGAGTGGATTGCCTGAGCCCGCGGGTTCGAGACCCGCCTGGGCAGCGAGACCTCATCTCTACAATAAATCAAAAAAAATCAGCCGGGCATGGTAGCGCACGCCTGTAATTCCGGCTACTCGGAAGGCGGAGGCGGAAGGATCGCCGGAGCCCAGCAGGCGAGGCTGCGGTGGCCGGAAGCGCAGTCCAGTCTGGGCGACAGAGTGAGACTCCAACTCAAAAAAAAAAAAAAAGAGATAAATGGGAGTTTGCTGAGTAGAGAATGTGAAGGAAGGCATTCTGGTGTTATATAGTCTCAAAGCATGGAAAACTATACTTTTTACATACTTTTGAGATTATGAAGTGTTTTTATATGTTCTATTCTTTCATCTTTCACCAGCCTTGTATGATAAATATTAGATCAAAAGAAGCTAAGTGATTTATGCAGTCACCCAAATAATGTGTCAGACCAGAGTTTGAATTAATCCATTCCTTCCTTCTCTTTCAAAAATGTTTACTGAAAACTAAAAATAAGCCTTGATTATTTATTTCAAAACAATGCTTTTCAAACTTTTTTTCATTATCACTCACTCTCCCTAAAGAGCGTTTTTTGATTTTTTTTACCTCATTACTCTCTTCCCAGGAAAATTTAATACTGCAAATGTACTGAACATATATCTATTTTCTACTGTAGTCCTTCGGAGGGCCACAAGCCATTGTAAGAGCTAAGATTTTATCACTCCCTAAGAAACAAGTTTTGCCACCTTGAAGACAATGTCCACCCTGTTGAGAATGCATACTTTAGAGACATTCTGCCAAATGCTAGAGATACAAAATTGAAAAGGATATGGTCCTTGTTCTGAGGAATCTCAATGACTACTGGATGAGAGATAAAAGCAAAGAAATAATTGCAGTAGAGTATAATGAGCTTAACAAAAGAAGAATGCACAAGGTTCAGAATGCACAGGGTTCTGCTTCCACTTTGTCTTAGAGCAGTTAGAGGAGACTTCACAAACATCCTTCATAAACATACTGTGTAAGTGCTTACTGCATAGCATACTTCATAAACTTACTGCATGGTTGAGGCTTGCAGTATAAGAATCTGACTACCAGGTAGACAAAAAAACAGCAGAGCATTGCAGACAGGCAAGAACAAAGAGGCAACAAAGGGAGTGAAACAGCCTGACCAGTCTTGGGGTCTGTAAAGACCATAGGAAGAGAGCAGAGGCTGAAGACGTATTGAGCCCATGTTGTAGACTGGGAGACTAGACTTTGTCATGGATGCAGTAGAGTGGTGATATGATCCATTTTGTATTTTTAAAAATCGCTTAGGGGGTTAGCTTCCTATCAAGGAGGCTAAGGAAGACTAACAAGTTTCACTTTTTTCCCTCCTCCTAAAATACTATTCAAATCACACACACAACAAATCTGCATTTTTGGAAATCTGGATAGATACCATCAGGAAACCAGAAATGGTGAGAAAATTGGAAAAGACATGGGGAGATAAGTGAATTAAAACACTTAGAAGAGTACCTGACATGCAATAAGTACTATGAGCTGTTAGTTATTTATCTTAGTCCATTTGAGCTGCCATAACAAAATACCACTGACTGGCCTAATTAAACAACAGACATGTATTTCTCACAGTTCTGGAGGCGAGGAAGTTCAAGATAAAACATGCCAGCAGATTTTGTGTCTAGTGAGGGCTGCCTTATGGGTGTGTCTTCACATGGCAGAGAGAGTTAGGGATCTGGTCTCTACTTCTTATAAGGGTACTAACCCAATCATGGAGTCTTTATCTTTGGGATCTCTTCTAAACCTTATCACTTACCAAATGCCCCGCCCCTAAATACCATCACAAGGATTAGGTCTTCAGCAAATAAATTTGTTGGGAGGAGACATAAGCATGGAGTCAATAGCATTCTTCCCAGCCCATAAAATTTGTGTCCTTTTCATATGCAAAGTACATTTGTTCCATCCCAAAGGTCTTAACTTATTCCAGCATCAACCTTCAAGTCTAAAGTCCAGAGTCTCATCTAAATATCATCTAATTCACATATGGTTGAGACATAAGGTATAATTCATCTGAAGACAAATTTCTCTCCAATTATAAACCTGTGAAACCAAAAAGTTCTGTGTTTCCAAAATGCAATAGTAGGACAGGCATAGTATAGACATTGTCCTTCCAAAAGAGAAAAATCAAAAGGAAGAAAGTGATGAGTCCCAAGAAAGTCTGAAACAAGGCAAGCTCTGTGAGATCCTAAGGATCGAGAATAATCATCTTTGATCAGTACTCAGCCTTCAGGCCCACTGGCATAGCAATATCACCTCCACAGCTCAGCAAGCCACCTCCCTCACATGATGGAGCTCTGTGTGGTCCTTGCCTATACCGTGGCTCTTCTGGACAGGGATCACACCACCATAGCTGCAGACAGTGCTGCCCCCATGGCTTTGACCAAAGGCTGTCAAATCTGTTGAAACTAAGGTGGGGTCCCTGGTGATCTCTGAATCACCTTTGGGGCTATTCTTCCTTTTTCTTGGAGAGTAGCTAAGATTTGAAGCTGAATTTTGTATTGTCCTTTCCTGTAGAATCTAAGAAGTCTGACAACCCCCCTTCATTCCATTCCATCTCTGCCCCCTTCAGTTCTAAAACATGCAGTATTTCCTCTGGGGTGGCTGATTAGGCCCATGAGTCACACCTATACCAATCTTCAAATCAAATGGTCAAGTCAGCCACATCCTCAGTATTCTTTTCTGGGCATGTTTTGTCATTTTTTACAGTATGAATAGGCTGATAATTTTCTATATCTTTAAGTTCTGGTTCCTTGTTGCTTAACAACTTCTTCAATTTTTTCTCTCTCTTTTTGAATTTTACTGTGAGTAAGAGGAACCTTTGCTTTTCCAATTTCATCTCTCTCAAGTTCTACCTTTCATAAAACATTAGAAAACAAAAACAATTAAGCTACATCCTTTTCCTCTTTATAACAAGGATCACCTTTTCTCCATTGTCCAATTCCTCATTTGCATCTGAGACCACTTCGGAATGGCCCTTACTATCCACATTTCCACCAGCATTCTATACATGATTATTTATGTATTCTTTAATAAGTGGAAGCTTTTACTCCAGCTCTCCTCATTCCTTTCTGAATCCTTCCAGAAGCACCTTTAATAGTCCCTTCATGACTATTCCTTGACTTTTCCTAGCGTGCACATGAAAACTCTAGTCTCTACTCATTGCCCTGTTCTAAAGGTGTTTCAAGATTTTCCAATATTTGTTACAGTAGCATCAATTTCTGTCTCATTCTGCATGGGCTGCTGTGGTAAACACAATAGACCGGATTACCTAAACAAACAACATTTATTTCTCACAGTTCTGGAGAACAGAAAGTCTGAGATCAGAATCACAGCACAGTTAAGTTCTGCTGAGGGCTTTCTTTCTGACTTGCAGAGAGTTACTTTATTATAGTATCTTCATAGGGTTTTTCCTTGATGTGTGCTCTTGGCAAGAGAGATCTCTCTCTCTTCTTCTTCTTCTTAAAGGGCAAGAATCCCATCACAATGACCTCAGAACCTCATTTAAACCTATTTACCTCCCAAAAGTTCCATCTCTGACTACTCTCACATTGCAGATTAGGGCTTCAACATTTGAATTTTAAGGGGAAACAATCTTTCAGTCTATAATACCCTTATTGAATGGGCACAGCTAAGAGGTCATAGTTAAAGCAAGAGATGATGAACTTTAGGGAGTAAGTTTTTTTGGTAAATATTTATTTATTTATATTACAGCAGCTTCATGTAGTCAGGAACTTCTTCATCTTGTCTGTCATATCACACTTCTTCCAAAATAGTCTTTCTATAATATCTTAGACATTCACTCTTGGTTACATATGAAAATATATTTGGTCAATTTGAAACCATGATATTTTACATGTATTGATAGATTATGATGTATTAAGCATTGCAATAATCTATTGATAGACATGATTTCATTTAATTCATACATTATTTCTGTGACATTATTGCTGTTATTATGCCTACTTTATATATGGAACAACAAGACAATAAATAAAGCTTTGGTTGGTTAAACAATTTTCTCAAATACCTGCAGTTTTTAAGTGGCTAAATTTGAAATCATGACTTTACAACTCCCCCCCCCGCTGTATACATCATTATCTTCTGATAACATTCTTATGACATTAGAAAAATAATTTTCTACTTAATTTTTAATTATTAAGAAAATTTTTAAGTTTGTCTTTATTAAGCTAGTACTAAAGTATACTAACTCATGGGTAATGTATGTGTTAGCAAAAAATGGAAAAGATAAAACATTAATATTTGTTGACTGATTGCTATGTATCAGACCCTGCACTAGACTCTTTTTTATGTTCTTTCACTTAATTTTCACCTAGACTTGTAAGATCACATTAGGATTCTTAAATATCAGTTGAAGAACCTGAGATCTGAAGATGTGTAATTCTCACTTCTTGTGTATCACATTATTTATATGTTTTTTTAAAATACTGACCTTTAGAACTCACAGTCTTAAAAAGTGAATCATTTGTAAACTAGATTATAATGCCTGAAGCAGGGAGTCTCAGGAAGCAATATCTTAAATAACAAACAAAGCACTAGAAATTAATCCCATATTGTCAGTTCAATTGTCTTTATAAATAGGAGAAAGCAGAGACTTAGACTATGGCAAATAATCCAATAATATATTTGTATGTGTTTTTAAAAGCTTTTGGGTGTGTGTTTATATTTTTAAAAAGCATATGCCTGTATTTGAATGCTTGTGAATATTCTAGAAATTTTTCTTTAAGAAGAGAGTTTACCCAATGGAGCTAAATTCATATTCTCTTTTTTAATACTTTGCACAGTATTCTGGGAAATGAAGAACAATGTTCATTATTTTCTTTCTAAAAAAAATCATTATACAGAATGTGATTTATCATACTCATAAGTATATTTATAATGAAATGCCTCAACATATTTTATATTCACATTTACATTTGGAAAAAATGTTTATGTTCTTATTTAAAACTATACAAATAATAAATTCTATATGGACTAAAAATCTAAATTTAAATACAGCATTCTCCTAAAAAAATACTATAAAAGTACTAGAAGAAAATATAGGACACAGTGTTTCATATTCTTTGAGTAGACAAGGCCTTTTAAGCATCACAAGAAACCTAATTTGAAACTTAAAAAAAAAACAAAAACTCTGACTCATAGTCAGTCAGTTTTATGATGCTATAACAGAATACCACAGACTGGGTAACTTATAATGATCAGAAATTCACTGGCTTACAGTTCTGGAGGCTGGAAAGTCCAAAACTGAGGAGTTAGCATCCAGTGAGAGCCTTCTTGTGGTGTTATCCCATGGCAGAATGGCAAAGAAGGGGCAAGAGAAAAGAAAAGGTAGCTGAACTTGTCCTTTTATAAGAAACCCACTCTTGTAATAATGGTATGCGTCTATTATTACATGGCCCAACAAGCTTTCATCAGTTCCCACCTCCCACTGCTGTTGCATTGGGGATAAGTTTCCAACACATGCTTTTTTTGGGAGACACATTTAAAGTATAGTAGTAACTATAAGCAAAATTAATTAAAGTTAAAAATATGACTGAACACAACTATTTGCATCATCAATAGCAAAAAAGTTAATGGCACTAATATGAAAAGCATTGATATAAATTTTTCAAAAGTTACAAAATTCAATAGAAAATGAACCAAAGCTAGCATCAGATAATACTAAATAATGGTATATAAAACAATTTTTTTTTAAAAAGTACTTCATACTAATAATCAAATAAGTGTAAATTTTTGGTTATCAAACTGACAATGGTGAAAAAAAAACCCAAAAAAACAACAATATCCAACCTGGCTGAATATAGAAAAAATAGAAAACGTAAGTTGTCTCTTGCCTCTCTTCACTGTTTGGGAGACTGTGAGAAACTTTTGTGTGTGTGTGTGTGTGTGTGTGTGTGTGTGTGTGGGTGCGCGCGCGCGCGTGTTTGTGTGTGTATGTGTGTGTGTGTTTGAAGTGTTATAAAAATTCGCACTTTGTAAATGTCCATCTGTGGATTAAGAATAATAAAGTAATGGGTTTTACATAGTGACAATATGTAGACATTTTTAAAGATCAGGTCACACTCTTAACCTCATTCTCCTTTTTCTTCACCTTGTGACTTGCTGAATTAAAGAGCTCTATTCAGTTGCTCTTAACCCTTACAGACTTGCAAAGAGGATTTAGCCTGGATCATAGTTAACATTTGCAAATGCTATCCTCAGGACCTAAGTACATTATAACTGCATTGATGGTTCCATTATCACAGCTTGACCGTGCCAGGCTTTATACCAAGTAATCAGTGTCAATTGTCGCTCTTAAGGATGAAGGACAAAATATTTCTTAAGATAAAAGAAAAGCTTTGTAAAAAAGCAAAGTCCACCTTTTTACCCCACAGTATCCTATTTCTAAAACCCTACCATGTTGTAATATTTTATTCATGAGACAAATTCCTACAGATATTCTAGCACTTTCTTTAGTAACTTTACCTTGGAAACCATTTACATTGAGGGCAAGTGGTTCTAACAAACATAAAAGAGTTTTTTTGTATGTTCGTAAAGTTCATATAGGATTAAGGAAAATATACAGATCTAAGAGTTGAATCTCATGAGCATATACAAGTTCTACTACCAGCTTTCTCTGATCTGGAATGTAAATTAGGCCTCCTGCTAATAATGCATTTACTGCAGCATACATAACAACTGTTAAAATATCTTTTTCATACATCTGCAAAATCTCTTATTCCACTAAATCATCAAAAATAGATGAAAGCATTAAACAATTTGAATATCCTTGTCAACAGTTAAGGATGCTATGTAATTTTTCGCTAAAACTAACACTCTGGTACCACATCATCATATAGATAAATTTGGTTTCAATAAATCTTTTAAAAATCACATAGCAATTAACATATATGTTGAACCTGATGTTTATGCTACAGGTGATAAGGGATTTTTTTTTTAAAGCAATATCCCTGTTAAAGTGTTATGTGGGGGAATTATGCCCTAGTGTGTGACGAGTAATTAGCAACAGACAAGATATTCTAGGAGTTCAGAATGAGAAATATCATGTGCTGGAATTTTCAGGATACAAAAATACCTGTTTGGTTTCAGTAAGTTCTGGTGGGCCTGAATATCTATAATTTTAAAGGTTCACAAGGTGATTTTGTTATGTGTCCTGGGTTGAGAACTATTTCATTCAAGAATGTTAAGACTGAAGTATTTAGTATCATTGTGAAAAAATGAGAATGATAAATTAAATCATTAGTATTTCAATAACTTGACTACCCAAATTTCTGCCTACTCTTAACAGAACACAAGATATCTTCAGGAAATGTCAAAATTCAATTGATTCTCTGGAAATGTATGCAACCAATATTCATATTTAAGAATGTGTATGAATCCTTTACTGCCTTCCTTGTTATATGGGCTATTGATGTTCTGTAGAAACAGAAATAAATTTGTGTCAGGTGTAAAAATGTACACATTAGACAGAATCAATGTATAGAGTGATTTTTAAAAGAAAGCATATTAGAAACTTAAATTCATTGCAGAGGAATGCTTAGCCTTATACAAAGTTATTGCAATTTCTTCTAAACATAGTGCACATAAAGATATTTGATTTGAGAAAAAAATGTTTATCTTTAGAAAAAATATTCTCACTGCCACTGATATGGCATAGTACTTTTTATAACTACTGCCCAGCTGAGTGAGAGGAAAGTTTGGATTTCTCCTCATGCTGAAATCAAATTTCTCTCAATCAGCATTAGGTTTCTTTTTCTACCATGTCCAAATACTGAAACTTAAATAGCATTACTTTGAATACATTTGCAAAGTGCATTCCATTTTGTTCAAAGTGACTTCATGATCATTATATTTCATTTTTGGTTTCCAATTTTTCCTGAGTATTTTTATATCTTTGGGCAACCTTCTCTCTTTGCCAAAATGCTTTTAAGGGAACAAAAAAAGAATCACACTTTTGATTGTCTTTATAAAAAAGGGCTTCCAAAATCAGTCCACTGAACTTAGGGCTTGGCAAACACTGGGTTTATTCTTTTAATAGACCCAAGTCTCGTAGTATCTTCATCTGCCCACTTTACTTTGCCAACCTGTGTATACTCTGCCCCGAGGACGGGCATTGTCCACCTTCTTTTCTTCTTTGCCTGTAGTCTGTTTCTAGGCAGTTTCGCTCACTCCTACAACCCTCGAGGCTAGTGATTCCAGTCTGCATTATCATCAAATCATACTGGCCTTCTTGGTGTTATACCCACAGGTTCTGACTGCCCAGGCTTCTCCAACTGGATGTCCCATAAGCAACGTAAACGCAAACTTATGAAATGTCTTGCCTTATTTCCAGACACTTCCTCCTGTATAATCTAGCTTTGTGAACCAGAGCAATATGAATGTTCCCTTCCAAACCAGAAATATGGAAATCATCCTATTGATTAAAGATTCCAATCTTCTTTCCTTTTGGCTGGAACTGCCATCTTCCTTCCAGTAATTCACCAAAATGATGAACACAAAGGGAAAAAAGAGGACACCTTGATACATGTCCTCCAGGCCATTTAGAAAACAGAGTTGTTCCTTTGGTCACCTACATGCAAATCTACAAGAAAGGTGATATCGTAGACATCAAGGGAATGAGTATTGTTCAAATAGGAATGCTCCACAGATGTTACCATGGTGAAACTGGAATAGTCTACAATGTTACTTAGCATGTGGTTGGCACTGTTGTTGACAAACAAGTTAAGGGCAAGATTCTTGCCAAGAGAATTAATGTGCGAATTGAGCATATTAAGCACTCTAGGAGTTGAGATAGCTTCCCGAAATGTGTGAAGGGAAATAACCAGGAAGAGAAGGAAGCCAAGGAGAAAGACACCTGGGATCAGCTGAAGTGCCAGCCTGCCCCACCCAGAGTAGCACCTTGTGAGAACCAATGAAAAGGAGCCTGGGCTGCTGAAACCCATTCCCTATGAATTCATGGCTCAATAGGTGTAAAAAATAAAAGATTTCTGAACTGTAAAATAAATAAATAAATAAAGATTCCAATCCTTAAATGCTTATTATATCCTCATCACATAGTCAAAAATACTGCTAACCCTCTCTTAAATCCGTCCTTTCCTCCTCATTCGAGTGTGCTACCACATTAGTTTACCCTAGCACTGGCCTTTATCTGTACAAAAGACTCAACAGTTTCCTTTTCCATTCCAGTTTTTTTACCTTCCCCAATCCCTGTTTTCCAGAATGATCATTATAAAATGCAAATACCTCTTTGCTCAAATTAAAGTGTCCCTTGCTGCTTTAGGCAATATTCAAACTCACAAATTGCTCTTGCTGACAGCTACTGCTGATCACCAGTGGACTCTCATTATTGACAAGGTCTATCTGAGTCATTCTGCTGTATCATTGCTCATTTGTCCCCTGTGCCACGAATGCCCCTTCTCTTGCACGCTCCCCAGCTGCCCTGAAGACTCCATTTTTCAATCTTGCCTAATAGGCACCCCTGATATGCCTTTCTGTACTTTCCAAGAGAAGGGATCCTTCTTCCTCATTGAGCTTCATCTATAGACTTCAGCCATAGCATTGTCATACTGTTGTGTTGACTTGTCAAAAGCCTGTCCCTTCATTAGACCGAGTACACTTCAGAGGTAGGGTCAGTGGAAGTGTTATATTGAGTTTCCATTGTCTGGTGCAAAGTAAACATTAGTGAATTTTAAGCCGGGCTCGGTGGCTCAGCCTGTAATCCCGCACCTTAGGAGGCTGAGGTGAGTGGATTGCCTGAGCCCGCGGGTTCGAGACCCGCCTGGGCAGCGAGACCTCATCTCTACAATAAATCAAAAAATAAGCTGGGCGTGGTAGTGCATGCCTGTAATTCCGGCTACTTGGAAGGCTGAGGTGGAAGGATCGCTGGAGCCCAGCAGGTCGAGGCTGCGGTGGCCGGGAGCGGCCACTGCACTCCAGTCTGGGCGACAGACTGAGACTCCAACTCAAAAAAAAAAAAAAAAAAAAACACATTAGTGAATTTTGACTCAATAAACAATCTTGAACACCTTTTTTATTCTATCCCCTCTCTCCTAATTTTGGTCACTTTTGGAGAGAATAGTGTTGAAGGGCAGCCTGGGTGTGTGTATGTGTATTTGTGTATATATATTTATGAATAAACTGACTGTCAATGTCTTTTTCTTTATATTAGAAGATAAATCTTTATCCTTATATTTGTTATAAAATAAATCTTTAAGTCCACTATTACTTCTTGACCTGGAAATCGTCACCTATTCTTCATATATTGAAGGCCTTGGAATCAGTCATATCGTGGAAATGAATTCAAGTTTTATTATCAAACAAGTATGAACAGTTTTTAGATAATGATAACCTATAATAAATAATTGTATTCTCTTAGTATCCTCCTTTTCTAGTATTCCAGACACTATCAGTTCCTTTTCATAGGTGATTCCTAGGGAAGTTGAGTTTGGCTTATTATCCCAAGTTAGGTTTTAATCCTCCAACCCAATATTTTCTCCAGCTTCCTTTCTTATTCACTGAGTATCAACTAAGTACTAAGCACTCTCTGCAGTGTTCATGATATCAAGAATAGTTCACAGTCCCTATCATATAGGTGATCACAGAACAAAGACTTTAAAAATTACAACTAGCACAAGTAGTATAATTTAAGGATATAGAATGTGCTTTGGAAAAGTAGTCAAGGAAGTGACTATTTCTGGAAGAGTCGGGAGACTTCACCAAAGAAGTTACATTTTAACTGTGTCTTGAATGTTTAGTAGGAACATTCCAGTCGGAAGAAGGAAAAGGGGATTCCATGGATGAACAAAAACATCAGGAAGAATGCAGAAGATTTGGGGAAGACTGGAAAATTTGTGTGGCTGAAAAACTGTACTTTGTGAAAGTCTTGTTTATTGTTTGGGTCATCTTTTTATTGTTTTGGTTACATTTTTTTCTTTGAGTAGAATTGTTTTTATGTTTTCTCATTCAGATTCTCCCAATGTTTATATATCCAAACTGTTCAGCCTAGTTTTTTTCAAGTTATCTAATTTTCCTGTGGCACAAATCCAGTTTCAGTCTTTTGAAAAAGAATAAGAGTGTTTCTTGAGATTTTAGAGTTTAAAGATCCTTGAAAGCCGGGCTCGGTGGCTCAGCCTGTAATCCCGCGCCTTTGGGAGGCTGAGGTGAGTGGATTGCCTGAACCCGCGGGTTTGAGACCCGCCTGGGCAGCGAGACCTCATCTCTACAATAAAGCAAAAAATCAGCCGGGCGTGGTAGCGCGTGTCTGTAATTCCGGCTACTCGGAAGGCTGAGGCGGAAGGATCGCCGGAGCCCAGCAGGTCGAGGCTGCGGTGGCCGGAAGCGGCCACTGCACTCCAGTCTGGGCGACAGAGTGAGACTCCAACTCAAAAAAAAAAAAAAAAAAAGATCCTTGAAAAATAACTGAAAACTGGCCATAAATCATTCAGAATAGCAGTTCATGCAGGCAGTGGTACACAGGAGAAATTGTGGCTCTTGGTGATCTGTTTGCTTGGTATACAGTGGTGGACACTAAGCCAAAACTGTATTCCTGATCCTTCAGAGGTACTCATCTGTCTGGTTTTTTTTACTCTTTCTGAATCTCATTCTGTTATATTATCCATATTTTCAGTCTGAAAGCTTATGAAGCCAAACCTACAGGAAAAGAGTGAGCAGATATTTCATTATGAAGTGATATTTTATGAACTCTACTTGTCCTTGTTCTCATGCATGCCTACTTCATAACAATGAAAACCTCCTCTGTCAACTAGTATATAAAATTCAGTTTAGTTTATTCTCTCTACTGTCAGGATCACCATAGTGAAAAAGCCAGATGACATTTGACTTTTTCCACTCTTGTTTATTATATTATAAAGCTTTGATCCACACCACTGGCATTTGACCTTTGAATTAAATGAAGATGTATATGAAAGGTATGAGAGCAAATGAACCCGATAGCCCCTTTGTTTGCAGTGAAATATAAACGATGAGCATAAAGATTTTAATATTATTTGTTGTCATTATAATTTGATTTTTAAACTTGGTTAGTTATACAGCTATATTTTTTCTTTAATAAATTGTAAGTGATTTTTTGTTATGAATAAGTTTGTACCGTGGACTACATTAGGGATCATTCAGTGGTAGAATTTAAAACAGTGCTATGCAGTAGTTGAAAAGTACTATAATTACTATGGAACCATATAAGTACTATTTAGTTAAATTGTCCTGCCTTTATACTAATTTTTGTACTCACTTAAATTATATTGCAAGTTGTTTTTCTTTTGTTGGTGTTCTTACTTTTTAGATTGGAAAGATAGAAAGTCCTGGTCAGACCTAAATTTGCAACCTGACATAAATCAAAGCTCCATTCTCCAGTCTGAAAGCTCCTGCCCCCACCTACACTCCCAGTGACCCTGTGAATGTAATCTTTTCAGAGGGAACCTTGAATCTGGTCTAGACAGCATGTGACTTATGAAGTGAGGTAGGGTGAGTTGTCTAGGGAGAGAGACAAATCCTTCAGAAATGAGGCTCAAAATAATGTATTTTCTTTCTTGGAACCCTAAAACAGGTAGAATTATAACCCATTTTCTTTTTTTATAGGAAAATTATTGACTCAGATTTGAATGGTCTCTCTTCCTCCCAATATTCATGCCTAGTGCTCATAATCGATTATTACAATGTTTCTGCTTTTCATTTATTGACTTCTCTGATTTACAGAAAATGTCAACATAAATAACTCATCTTAGGCATGAACAAAGTGTGTGTTAAAATCAAGATAAGGAAGCAATGCAGAAGAAAGTTTGCTATTTTCTTAATAGAATGGTGCTTTCATTGTATGAGTAGTATTCATCATGAGGAAGCATTTCTAATGAAAAGTTCTGAGACCAGTGTCATTATTAGAAGTAAAAAATTATATACATATATGTATTAAAGATTATATTAAAATAAAAAGATTATATCTATCTCTCTCAACAAAAGTGGTTGCATCACAAGAACACCTATATTTGTACAGCTTACAATAACACTAATATTCTAAATTGGTAATACTTTTAAATAATTTAATCTAGTTAGCTTTTATAAAAGAAATTGAAATCCTATTTATTTGTGGCATTCAAGTATCTAAATTTGCTAATATCACTTTAAATTCTGATACAATCTTTAAGTTTTGTCTGATCTTTGCCAAAAATTCTGGGCTCCACCTCACTAACTCCCTTCAGGTTTTCTGTAACTCTATCTGCTTTTCTATCCAGCATACAAAGGCCTATCCAGCATATAAGCATCCAGTAGCCCTTACAATGGTGGAAAAGCTTTTAATCATTGAGTCCCCAGTGTCACTTGCTCTTTTTGGGAATTAGTTGATGTATTAGAATTCTCCTCAGAATAATAAGAACTCATAGGAAATACATATATATCTCAGTCACTATATATATATATATATATATATATATATATATATATATATATATATGGAGAGAGAGACCGAAAAACCCAGAATTATCTTTTTAAGGGTGGGCCCCTGGTAACAGGCTTACTCTGCTAGGTAAGTGTTCTTGGAACCCATCAGCATCAGTGTACCAGCTGTCATTGTTGTGAGAGGCTCCATTTGATTTCAGTAAAATTTTTTTGGAGATTCATTCAGTGCGTTTGCTCATTTCATGATGGGCAATTTACACAAAAAACCTGCCCACACCGCATTAAGTATTCAGCAGTTTTTGACCCAAAACGGCATCATTCCCATGTCCCACTCGCCCTTTTCACCAGATCTCGCTCAGAGTGACTTTTCTTCATTTCCCAGATAAAAATAAGTCCTCAAAGGGAAACATTTTGCTGATGTGGGTGAGGTGAAACAAAACATTGCAGAAGTACTAAAAGGCATCAAAATTAACAAGTTCAAAAGCTGTTTTGACCAGTGGAAAAAGCATCTAGATAGGTATATTGCATCAAACAAGGAGTACTTTCAAGGTGACTGAAGTTTAAACGTGTAAGAATAAATATGCATTTTTTATAAATAAATTCCATTTGGGGGAGTCCCCCCATATCTATCTAGAAATAGAGAAAGAAGGGAGATAAATTTATTTAAGGAATTGACTCATGCAGTTATGGGACCAGCAAGTTCAAAATCTGCAGAGCAGGCCAGCAGGAAAGAGTTGAGGTTGCAGCTCAAGTTCGCAGTTCATTGGAAGGAAGAACTTCCTCTTCCTCAGGTGAGGTCAGTCTTTTCTCTCTTAAGGTCTTCAATTTATTGGTTGAGGTCCACCCACATGATGGAGGGTAACCTGCTTTACTCAAAGTCTACTGATGTTAAGTGTTAAGCTCATCGAAAAAAAAATACCTTCAGAGCTATCTCTGGAACTGGCATTTCACCAGATAGCTGGTAATTATGGCTAGCTAAGCTGACACATAAAATTAACCATTTTGGTTTTTTTCCTTTGTGAAACAAAAGCAAAGCAAAACAAAGAAAGAAAGCCTATGGAAATTAGTTTAACTCAAATTTTGCCCCATAATATTATACATTACTATGATGAATAATTATAAATTATGATGAGCACCATCCATTGTGCAATAAAAAAATATTTTTCTAGTGTTTTCGCCATTACCCTTTTGGACACCTATACACAGGGTCTAGACTCCACGTTCTACACTCCATGCCCTGGGAGAATTGAACACGTTAATGTCAGGATAGGGACTCAGTGTCAGAGTGATTCTCAGTCATGTTTCTCATTTTCAACCATTGATTCATCCAAATTTGGGAAAAGATAGTAGCAAGTAGTATGAAATATTAAGGGAGGTAAGTTGAAAAAAACCATAACTGATTTTGGTGTTCCCCATGGAGGCAGCATAGAACTTCATTCTTATTTTAACTGTATCTCTTAAATAATAAATAGCTCATTCATTAGTATATTTTGCATGAGATTTATTATTTGTGTTTATTGATTATCACATTTTAAAACAGTCCAAGACTGGATGCAGTGACTCATTCCTGTAATCCCAACACTTTGGGGGGCTTAGGCGGGAGGTTTGCTTTAAGCCAAGGAGCTCAAGACCAGCCTGGACAACACAGAAAGACCTTGTGTCTACAAAAAAGTTAAAAATGAGATAAGTGTGGTGGTACACACCTGTTGTCCCAGCTAGTCAGGAGGCTGAGGCAGAAAAATAAACTGAACTCCAAAGGCCGAGGCTGTGTTAAGCCAGGGTTATGCCACTGCACTATAGCCTGGGGGACAAAGTGAGACCTCCACTCAAAAATATAATAATAATAAAATAGAAACAACCCAGTAAGTAAATGAATATAGCTACAAGAAAACTTTATTGTGTAAGTGGCTTATTACTTCTTAGATTTGTGTATTGGAGTCAGTTTTCAGAAGACAATCAAAATGAGCTGAGATTTAGTGTATTTTACTTCATTCTTTTTCCTATAGATATGTTTATTTAAGTTTCTACATATAATTCTATTTGCTACCCTCTCACTATAACTACTCAGTCAAAATTATGTCTATACTATAGTACCACATTCAATTTAAAAATCAGCTCAACCTTTAATAGCTAGTTTGATTACAAATGAGGCATATTTATTGGACAAAATTGGGGAAACAAAGAAGAAAATAAAAAATAAAAATAAGCCGCAATCACAGCACCTAGGGACAAATAAAAAATTACTCCGCAGTGTCCGCATTGAGCTCCTGCATGTGCCAGGTCCCTGTGGTAAGTCATTGTGGTGAAATGTAGGGCCTCTCAGCTATATAACATCATCCAGGATCCCCACCAGCTGAGAGCATTTGTATCAAGCTTTACTTTCTGTGGTTCATATAATGAAAACAGCAGATGTATTGATTATGATTTCAAACTAAGCACACCCAGACTCTGATGATTTTCTTTATCACCTCCCCTCCCACTTCCTGTTGAGAATTGCAAGTATAATTAGGGGAGAAAAAACAGGAAAACTTAGGAGTAGGAAGTCTCTTCTTGTTCTGTCTCTGTCACTTAACAACTATGTGATAATGGCTAGCTTATTACCTCTCTGAAACTTATTTCAGAGACATTAATAGTCATTACTTGATAACTCTCGGAAATTTTGACAGTGGCCTATTGCAAGTATTAAAAGGATGCATGTGAAGTTCCTTGTATATTGTTTCTTGGAAAAAACATCAAGTAACTTTATGTGCCAGAACCGGGGTTGGACCCTATCGTGTATATTACATAATTAATTTCTCAGAACAACTGGAGCCTAGAACAGGCATGTGAATTTTCACATGTAACTTGAATGCCCCGGGCCTCACTGATGCAAATGAGACCACGGTCACTTTAATACCTAATTCCAACACTTCTGACAACAGGGACCTCAGCCTCCTTTTTGAAGCCTACATAGTCCTTCCTAAGAGTTTGCAGAGGGAATTTTAAAGGTTTATTCACATTCTGTTGTTTCAGCTGCCTTGGATGCACTCTGAACACTGACTTCAGTCTCCAGCATTGGCTGTATGACGAACACCCTGAGTGCTAAAGCTGTCCAGTGGACTGGCTTGCAGAGGGCAGGAGAGGAGAGCTCCCAATACCCCAGTACGTGCTCTCATTCTGTGATGGGGCAAAGCCACTGGGAGCTTGGGTTCTCAGTGTCCGTGAGCACAATCCCATGACTTCAAGTGAATATAGTCCTTTCCCCCTCATTCTGCACAATCGACTTGCTGCAGAGGCCTTCAAAACTAGTCCCTACTCCTCCTCAGCATCACATCTGCTTTCTCTCCCCAACACCTTGGGACAAATCTCTTCACCCCTCCCCTCCTTCTAGTGAAAGGCAAAAGATTACAAACACAGAACCCCTTGTGAATAACCAGCCCATCAATCCCACTATCAGCCAGAGTTTAAATTTGTTTTGTTTCTTTTTTTTTTTAAGATAGGACTCCTTAGTTCCTTCTGATAATGACACTGAGGCTGAAAGACATTATTAAATGTTCATAGGAGTAAAAAACTATTAATCTCACCTGCAACCATATGGTTAATTTGCAGAAGTATATTGCCTGCCCCCCTGCTTTTTAGTCGTATGATTGCCCTGGCCTTTTTTGCAACAAGAGTCACTCCATCTCTGCTGCTTGTCTCAGGCTGGCCCCCTCCTGTTGCGTCCCAGCAGCGGCAGCTGTGCAGCATGACTGTAGACTGTGCTTCTGCACGTCTTTAGGCATTTATTCTGCCTCCAGGGCTCATGGCCGCCTTGCTCCCGCCTGCTGTACAGCTGCTGTCCTGGTGCCTGCTGTGATCTATCTTCAGCAGAGTCCCACCTGGGGGCTGAGGTAGCAAGAACATCACTTTAGCACCAGGGCCTTGGCTGTGTTCCAGGTTTTCATTGGTGGTCTTGCCATACCATTTCACGTTTCCAGTGGCTTGGAGGGGCTCCTGGGGGTGCTGTTAGACTCCCAGACCTGTGTGGCTGCTACCCATTCCTTTAGATGTGCCACTGGAGGAAAATGAGAGTGTTGACACTGTATATGATCATTTTCGTCTCTCACGATGTGTGCTGACTAAATAGATTCCACTTTTTTTTTAAACTCTATCACTAAATGTTTGGCTTTCTTGCTGTGGAGAATTCAGTTATGGTTATCAGTTTTAGATCTTAAATATTCGGGAAAAGCTTTGTTATCTAGACTGTTGTTGGAATGGCTGAGAAAATACCATTCACATCGCCTTGAGGGGTCTTCTTATCACTCCTTGCTTTCCTTGCAGTGACCTAGAACCAAATGTGGAGACCTGGGGCACTGGGTCAGAGGGGACACACACTTATTTCCAGTTGACCTCAGGCTGTTCTGCAATCAGAGACAAGCAGATGTTGGTAGTGAGATAGTTGACTCAGTGTGACTTTAAAAGACTGAGCATGTAAGCATTTCATTGAGGGAAGTAGGAAGTGACAATATAACATCTCTCCCTTTGAATGATAATCTGTGAATTGAAATTCATTGTATTACATGAGTCAGGTTCATTAGAAGAAATAATCCTGTAACTATAAAAATGTCTGGAAAAAAAATCACATCAAAAAATTAACACTATCTACATGTAATACAATTTCATGTAATTTTTTTCTTTTTCTTTGCATTTTTTAGCATTTCTGCAATAAATATACATCACTTTTATAGTAAAATACAGTCCTATATTACAACTTTTACAAGTTTGAATCATCATAGCACTAAAACATTTTAGTGTAAAGTGAAATCGTCTTCACTTCTCAGCATAAATTTCTAAAATGTTTCTCACAAACTGGAAAGTTCAATAGTGAACTAAACAAAAATAAATAAATCAATAAAATCCCTCATATACACCTTTAAAAAATAAAGTGGTATTTATATCACAAATGCTGGACTATGCAGATAAGCAATAAATTGCCCTCCAGTGTTTGAATTTTCCATCTGCTCTTTTACTAAATTAGGTCAGTCATCAGAAAGCGGCATGCTTGGACCATGTCACCTCAGTAACACAGAAATGCCTTTATGCAGTTATGAGGTTTGTGGTTGTTCTCTGTTTCTAATCTTAGCATCATTTTAACACTACCTGTGGGTCTGGTTTTAATACTGTAATTTAAAATATTACCCAGACTCATTGATCTTTACATGCAGCCCTCCATAGAAGTCTCCTTCACGACATTATTCCTAGGAAACAATAGGTTTCTATACATTTTGCATACTCTCTTATGGAAAAATGAAAACTACCTAACCCAATATAATCTTCTTTACCTTAGTTCCTAGAAATCCTTGTTACGTTCGGTGTTCATTTTAGTAATCTGTTTACTCAGCTCATTAGTAGCATCTAGTTCTTTGCTTTATTTGTTTTGGTTTTGCCTTTTGGAATGGAGTCTGATCTATCTTAATTATTGTATTTTTAAATAAGTAGACTAACTCATGCTGCTTTAGAAAATAGAAATATAACAAGACAATAATCACTTGTGGAAATGTGACATATTAGCTCTTATTTCCTTGAACTCCCCTCCCCAAGGATATTTTGGAATTATTATGACTTTCTAATTTGAATAACTGTATTGGAGTTTTAGACTAAAAAACTTACCATTTTACTTTCATGTAGGTTGTTACGTTTATAAACCAGTGAAACTTTCTTTACACCCTGCATACATATCAGAATTTATATATTTAAAACTGTTTGTTGTTGTTGTTGTTGTTGTTTTGAGTTGGAGTCTCACTGTCATCCAGACTGGAGTGCAGTGGCCGTTCCCGGCCACCACAGCCTCGACCTGCTGGGCTCTGGCGTTCCTTCCGCCTCAGCCTTCCAAGGAGCTGGAACTACAGGCGCGCGCTACCACGCTCTGCTAATTTTTTTGATTTATTGTAGAGATGAGGTCTCGCCTGCCCAGATGGGTCTTGAACCCGCAGGCTCAGGCAATCCAGTCACCTCAGCCTCCCAAAGGTGTGGGATTACAGGCTGAGCCACCGAGCCCGGCTATTTAAAACGTTTTGTAACACACCTCAAGGGCTGGTCCACTAATTTTTTGATTTCCTTAAAATTTTTATAGATAGACTTTGAGGATTGCCTTTTGGAGCTCAGCCTAGAAAAGTGCTTCAAAATGTGTAGCTGGAGCTCATTTTATACTGTAAGTGTATTATGAGATGTATAAAATTAACCTTGGAAACTCTGATTTTCTTAAAGTCACCGAACATATCCATATTTAAAGGAATCTCAAGTCTGGTCCTTTCCTTTTTTTTTTTTCTTTCTCATAAATCTTGGGAAAAAAATAGATTTTTTAAAAATACTGAAAATGATGTCTACTGGATTGTTAAGATAATGAAAAACATGGCAGAGAGCAAATAAGGCCAATTCAGTAAAGAAATATATTTCCTCGTTCTGCTCTGTCTGACTGGTGATGAAGGTGGCTAGATTCGTGGTCGCATTACTTTTCTTTAGGACTTTCTGGATCTTATCAAAATATTGCATTTCTTTTAAACCCAGCAGGATAAAGTACTCTGCCTCACCCCCAAGGTTAGCATCTCAGTTGCATCTTCAAATTGACAGAAGGACTATGCTGGAACAACCTACTATGGATAGGGTATGCCTTCAAGGAAACATCTGAATAAAGAAATTCCTCATTGTTATTGGAATTGAAGATCAAAGTCAATTTTAAAAATACAAATATTGTAGTTTCCTAGTGAAATATGAAAATATTGACCCCATTCTCGAATTTACATAAGACCTTTAGTTGAATTTGATAGACATCTAAAAAATCATATGATAAAAGAACAATAAAATAGAATAATGTCCAAAAGCAATGAAGCTATTGAAATTGAATGCCTCCAAGATAAACAGAAGATGAAAAAGTAATATTTTTGCCAGATGAAGAGATTGGTCTTCTTATTATATTGTTCAAGCAAATAAAAGCAAGAAGTACTCATAACCAAGCTGTAGAATAAGAAGAGTATAATAAATTTTCATACAATCTGAATGATATTTTTAAATCAATCATAAAATTATTTATATTATCCAAAATGTGTATCATTAATAATGCATATTTTATAGTGATATACAGTAGATTCATTTTTTTAATAAATCTAGTTATGAAACCTCTCACAGAGATGGGATTTTCTAAAATCTTCAAGGTAATTTACTAAATAACAGGTTAACCTGGGTTAATCTATTATGACATATTATTGTTAAACTCAGACAGAAAGCACATTATAAAGACATGGTCCAAAAGTTTAGCTATTTGGCCCTTAAAGAAAACTTTAGGTTTATTTCTTTCAAATTCTAGGTATTTAGCTATTATAGGCATTTATATCCTTAATTCAATTAATTATATATTAATTGAACATCTATGAATCATTTATTTACAAACCTGCCCTTGCATTAATATATGAAATTGAATTTTTGTTTTGTTACAGTGCACTTTTTTCAATATGGTGCTATAGTACACCCATGAGATGGAATGGAAGTATCAAATAAAACATGTGTCTAAATAAGAACAGTCTAATTTTTCCTTCCTTCATTCCTCTGCATGGAATTTTTTGCAGAAATTTTGAAATGTTTCTTTAAACATTATTCTATTTATATCTCAATAATAATATATCTGTACAAATGTATATTTAAAACAAGTTTTTGAAGATTAGGTCACATTTTAAATTCAGGAAAGAGGTTGTTTTAATAAATAGTTTTTCAACTTGAGCTATTGAAACAACTGGATATTTCTGCAATTTTTGGAAAACATTGTAAAAGTGTAAATTTTTCAAGTCATATGAACACATTTTAACAGTTCATCCACTATATATTTTCTCGTCTGTCTTTAGAAAAACACCAATATTTTTCCTTAAGATATAGAACTCTATAATCTAGCCATTGAATTTTCATCAAGAATAAGTGATTTAAAGGAAGTTTGTAATGAATATTTTTATAAATCCAAATAATTATCTTCTACATGTGTGATTCACAATATAGTAGCCACTCATCATTCATCACAGATAGCTTTTTGAAAATTGAACTATGGCGAGTATGAATTGAAAAGTGTTGGATTAGCCGGGCTCGGTGGCTCAGCCTGTAATCCTGCGCCTTGGGAGACAGAGGTGAGTGGATTACCTGAGCCCGTGGGTTCGAGACCCGCCTGGGCAACTTGGTGAGACCTCATCTTTACAATAAATCAAAAAATTAGCCGGCGTGGTAGCATGTGCCTGTAGTTCCAGCTACTAGGAAGGCTGAGGCGGAAGCATCGCTAGAGCCCAGCAGGTCGAGGCTGCGGTGGCCGGGAGCGGCCACTGCACTCCAGTCTGGGTGACAGAGTGAGGCTCCATCTCAAAAAAAAAAAAAAGAAAAGAAAAGTGTTGAATTACAAAGACATAATGTAAAAATATAAAAATACCTTATTAATTTTTACATTGATTACACATTAATCTGAGAATATTTGGAGTTAAATAAAATGTATTTTTAGAATTAACTCGACCCATTCCCTACTACTTTTTAAAATGTGGACCCCAGAATATTTAACTTTTGAAATAACATATGTGGCTCTCATCTGGCCTCATATTACAAGTGAATTTCTATTAGATGGCATTGATCTAGATACTCACCTCCAGTCTATCTATTTTTATAGATATGTAATTAAGATAGTAGAGCAAATATCTTTCTGCAAAGTGAAGACCAGCTTTGGAGATATTTGAATATATGTAATTAATATTTGTAAGTATTATACCATGATCATTACCTCCTCTACAATATTGTAACTTTGAAAATGAATATGTCAATACCTGGGGTTTTGTTACTTGCCATATCATTGTATGCTAATTCAGTGGCATCTGAATCTTTACTTTAAAAAATTAGAAAACCTTACGTTACAAATAAGCATTTCTATGAGAGTAATTTGTACCAGTGTGCTTAACATGGCATAGTTTGAAGATTTTTCTGAAAATGAAATGAACTAAGATTAGTTTGAATGTATTGATTATTTTAATTTTTTATGTGTATTGTTTTTTAAACTGAATTCTCAGAAATAATATAATAATCAATTTTTTAAAAACTTTTAACCGCAAGTCTCTGAGGAAATAAGATGAGAGGGGTTATGTTACGAGGAGGAGATCAAGTCTTAGAATTCATTTCAACTAATTCAAGTCAACAGGGATGAGGTTGGCAGCTGTGGTAAGCCAGAGAGGCCCTTCTGGAGAAGGTTAACTAAGGGTTAGCTGAAGAGTAATACTCAAAATTCAACATTTAAACTGGGCTCGGTGGCTCAGCCTGTAATCCCACGCCTTTGGGAGGCTGAGGTGAGTGGATTGCCTGAGCCCGCGGGTTCAAGACCCGCCTGGGCAGTGAGACCTCATCTCTACAATAAATCAAAAATCAGCCGGGCGTGGTAGCGCATGCCTGTAATTCCAGCTACTTGGAAGGCTGAGGCAGAAGGATCGCCGGAGCCCAGCAGGTCGAGGTTGCGGTGGCCGGAAGCGGCCACTGCACTCCAGTCTGGGCGACAGAGTGAGACTCCAACTCAAAAAAAAAAAAAAAAAAAAAAAAAATTCAACATTTAGAATTCTGTCAAAGAATATTTACTAGGGAGTCTATTGACTCAATTTCAGTGTTATTTTTAGAACTTAGATATCATGAATACCAAAAGTCAGAGTAATCCCCTCAAAAAACATGTTTTTTAGCAAACATGAGTTATTATTCCTAATATGGAACTTAGACTATGATAAGAATCAAGCAAATTTAAAGTAAATGTATTATAAAAGTTGGATATAATAAATATATTATCAAATAAGTTGAAAAATAATAATTAGAATAATTCCACCTGGGATGTTGTTGACTATAATTTCATAGATAAGTATTCTTTTATGGTAGCACTTTTCATGTTTTTTGACCATGACCAACAGCAATACACTTACAATCCAACATGTACACACAGTTTACCTTAACTTATTATAACTGGTGGACTTTGATATTTTCATAAATTCTATTTGTCTTTATTTTCTGATCATGATGTACTAAATTGACTTCAAAATCCATGAGTTAGAAACTTATCTCAATTTTAAAAAATACACAAAATATAGTTCTGTGTAAAGATCAGGCAGTAAGAATTACAAAAGAAAGTTTGAAAATGAAGCAGCAAAGGATTAAAAGCAAGTGGAAAATTTGGCCCACGTGGGGACAGGATACCCTGACCTCAGCAAGAGCAAGGGGATTGGAAGACTCTGAGCAACAAACTCCCATGATTAGAGTCAAGTATAATTCCGATGCAGTTATCTTCTACCCAGGATATTCTCCTCCATGAAACCACTAGAGCCCTAACTAGATGCGCTAGATAAGGTAATATTTCTTCCTGCTTAGAGTTGGAAAGTGAGGTTGTGAAAAATTCCTCATAAAACAAGGTAATTGAAATTTCTAAAGAAAAAATAAAATATCAGCTTAAATTAATATTATATAACATATAATTCATATTTTTTAATAATGACCTGACTGGTGTAAGATAGTATCTCTGGAAGCGGAGAAAAGGGAACATTTATACACTGTTGGTGGGAGTGTAAATTAGCACAACCTCTAAGAAAAGCAGTATAGAGATTTCTCAAAGAACTAAAAGTAGATCTACCATTTGATCCACAATCCCACTACTGGTACCCAAAGGAACAAGATCCATATATATATGGATCCATATATTTATTTATTTTTTTTTTAGTTGGAGTCTTACTCCATCGCCCAAGCTGGAGTACAGTGGTACGCTCACAGCCACCCCAGCATTGACCTGCCTGGCTCTGGTGTTGCCTCCGCATCAGCCTTCTAAGTAGCCAGAACTACAGGCGTGCCCTACCATGCCCAGCTAATTTTTTGATTTATGGTAAAGATGAGGTCTCACCAAATTGCCCAGGCTGTTCTTTAGCCCGTGGGCTCAGGCAGTCCTCTCACCTTGGCCATCTAAAATGCTGGATTACAGGCTTAAACCACAGTGCCCAGCCAAGATCATTATTTTAAAAAGATTCCTGTACCTGCATGTTCATCATAGCACAATTCACAATTGCAAAGACGTGGGATCAGCCTAAATGCCCATCAACCAATCGGTGGGTAATGAAAGTGGTTTGTATACACTATAGAACACTATTCAGCTGTCAAAAAGAATGAAATAATGTCTTTTGTAGCAACTTGGATGGAATTAGAGAACATCATCCTCAGTGATGTTCTTAAAACAGACAAATCTTACAAGTCTTATGAGACTCAAGAAGACAAGAGAGACATTTAGTCATGAGTGGATTTTATTTTGTGAATGCAAGTAAGGCTTTCTGATTTGTTACTTTGTTGATTTAGCCAGGAGTTGAAGATTTAGAGTACAGTATCATTAACAGTACACCAGAAAGCAGCTTCAACAGAATTCACTAATGTGTTTTATAGCTTGAACAAATTTGGGCACTATAAAACACAGTGGAACCAAACTTGAACAGAAAACCAAACTCTACATGTTGTCAATTATAAGTGGGAACTAAACTAGGATCTGCAAAGACATAGAGAATGGTATAATGGACACTGAAGACTTGGGGGTGAGTGGAAGGGTTGGAGAGACAAAAAAATCACCTATTGTGTGCAATGTGTACAGGTAGGGTTAGAGGGTATGCTTAAAGACCAAAAATTATTTGTATTCTGTAAAGGTATTTACATTAAAATATATAATACACTTACATACATATACATAAAGCAGGTTATTAGGTGTTAATAAAGCACATGAACAAATAACTTCAATTAAAATGAGAGCAAGCAAACAATACTGAATGATTCTGTCCCCATCTTTTCAGTCAGTTTTTCTCCAAGCGTATATGGTCATTCACAATTTCTACTTCTCTTGGAAATCCAATCCCTGCTTATTTCTGTTTTCCCCGCTTTCCTCCCATTAAGGAGAAGGCTTTGTTTCTTTCCAATTTTAGTCCATACTCTGCTAACGTGGGGTGGTGAGTGCGGCATTGCCCTTGCTTATGCCCTTGTTTGGCCATTTTTTATTTCTCCCTCTCCCTGGCAGCCTATTCTTTCCTTTCAGCTGCGGCAGAAAACTGGAGCATATCTCCTGCAGGTTTGTACCTTAAGGGATTTTTCTTTTGCAGTTAATCCACAGCACTAAAGCACAGGATTCTCTCTGTCCTTCTGACGTTACTACTTTCCTAAATCTTGTCCCTCTGTACCTGAGACACCTAAACTAGCACATTGGTTGGAATTTACAGGGCAACCTTTATCACTGCTAGAGTGTGCTCCTTGATTTCTGCTGCTTTAATTTTGGGCAAGTGGTTGTAGCTGTGAACATCAATCAAACTGAAAGCCCTGTTCAATTTGAATAAAACCTTTGTGTAGCCTGTGAAGAAGAAGGTAAGCAGTAAAAAGCCTGCCATCTCTTACATACCCCTGAACCAGGGGATAAGAGCAGGGGCTGAAGGCTGAAATGGTCACATCTTTGACCTTTCTGTTGGTAGAGAACTCAAAATCATCCATAACCATGACCTCTGCAGTGGCTCATCTTTAACAATGAACACATATGGTGTATAACTGTAATATAAAGTAATGTTAAACTGCACTCTCTCACGTTGTGTGTGTGTGTGTGTGTGTGTGTGTGTGTGTGTGTGTGTGTGAATATACAGATATGCTTATATATTAGATACTTTATATAACCACCTCTATGCTTAGTTATGCATTCAGATATATTTGTTTAAGCTTGCTGAAGCAATCAAAATAGTTTAAATTTTCAGTTTATTTTGAGGCATGGCAGATATTAGCAAAACTACACTAAAGAAGCCAAGTATTAAAAAAAATCTGGTATTATGATTATGAATCTAAACTGTATTTAATCTGGCTCAGAGGACAAAATAGTTTGCCCAACTGTATTAATTATGCATTTAGAAAGAACAGAGGAAAATAAAACCAAAAATATGATCTAATATTTAATTATAAATATAGTTGTATTTAATCTTTATATAGTTGTTTTTATCAGAGTCACGGGTGTTAAACAGAATGCAGAGTACGGTTTTTTGTGTTCTTTGACATTTGATGGCTGTGTACTAGACAAAATATGTTCTGAAAAATATCTTCGGTATATATCACTTGAAAATAAAGAACTGTAGATTTGGGGGGTTGTTATAAAACAGCTTAACTTTGTTTAAAAGATTAGTTGTCAAAAATCTGTTTCTATCTGTGTGTATCTCCTCTAAAAAGATATATCCAAATTCTTTCTAAGAGTTCATCAGCTTAGAAGATGGTGCTGCTTTCACTCATAGACAGTATTTCCACATAGCACTGTCATCTCTAGGGAAGGGTAAAATGTATCTGGGACTCAAAACAGACAAATCTTACAAGTCTTATGAGACTCAGGAAGATAAGATACAGAGATTTAGGCATGAGTGAATTTTATTTTGCGAATGCAAGTAAGGCTTTCTGATTTGTTACTTTGTTGATTTAGCTAGGAGGTGAAGATTTAGAGTACAATATCATTAATAGTACTCCAGGAAGCACCTTCAACAGAGTTCACTAATGTGTTTTGTAACTTGAACAAATTTGGGCACTATTAAACACAGTGGAACCAAACTTGAACTTGAGAGTATTATCTTCTCTTCAGGGCTTGGACCTGTTCCTCACCTCCATTTCCATTTTGAAATTTTTCATCGGTTAGTAAATCTAGGAGCAAGGTTAGAATAATACTGCATCTTCCTGATAGTATCCTCTGCTATTTATTTAGTGTTATAACCTAATGTTCAT
The DNA here is from genome assembly GCA_027257055.1 of Cephalopachus bancanus. Taxonomy (NCBI): domain Eukaryota; kingdom Metazoa; phylum Chordata; class Mammalia; order Primates; family Tarsiidae; genus Cephalopachus; species Cephalopachus bancanus. Next base: position 4,405,063 of record JAPVLO010000076.1, read on the forward strand.
TTGTTTGGGAAGACTCCGATGAAAACCTCTTTTGAAGCATTCCTAGTTGCCTGTATTGCACATAGTCAATCAACCAAAGTAGGCAAGACCATATTTAATATAGGCATGTGTTTCCAATATGGTCTTCCATGGCTAAAGCCAACTTTAAAATCTACATATTCTATGCTAATACATTCCACATGCTAATCCACTACATTTTCTCCATGTTACGCTTTTGAAGAGGAGAGTTCACCAAAGAGTATATATTGGTCAAAGCATGTGCTTACAAATCCCATGGCAACTAGTAAAATTTCTTCTGTTTAGTTAATTCAGCCATCTTAGTCACTTTTAATCAATTCTCTAATTATGTTTTCAAAAGTCGGTTCAGCATATTGTTCCTGACAACCATATCTGTTGTCATTTTTGGTGTGAGTGTATGTATAGTAATGTAATGTTGATGTGCATTCTTTTCTTTAATATAATGATGGAATAATGCTAAAATAATAACTACTAAACACAGGCAAATGAGATTCTTAATTGATGATTGAATTCCTTTCTAGTTTTTTTTTAAGTAAAGACTTTTTATCTGACATTGTTTATACAAACACAATTAAATTTATGAGATAATATATCATATAAAATCATCATCCAAAGAAAATACTTCTGTAGGTTAAATGATCACTCAAGCCAAGCACTGTTTGTACTCAGGTTGCGCTTAAACCCAACCCCTAAAGATGAACCCTTAACCCTTCCCCTGTAATTTTAATACCTGAGTCTCTCCTGATAGCAATTGGACAGCTCTCACCTGGAGGTCGAGGTTTTGATTAATCTTGGAATTATAGCATACAGATATAATGTGCTTTTTCAGTTATCCTTGGAAAATAAAATAAACCATTTAAAAACGCTCTATGATGTGATTTTCTGTAACAATGAATAATTTGAGATTATTGTGTATTGTTTAAAGAATTATTTTACTTTCATGCTTACAAAGTTAGCATAGTGCAAGTTACTCTAGATGACAAAGTACCTCTAGTGAATTATCTGATAAAATTTAAATAAGTTGAACCATTAATAGCCCAATGTTGCATAACTCAAGAGTTAATATTGATCAAACTTTCCCATTAGAAAAAAAAGTTATCTTTGTAGTTCAAGTGTTGATATAATACTATTCTGTGTTTTAAGTTTTTCCAACTCTTGAACCACATACACTGACTATGACACAAGCTTTGAGCAGTCAACTTCACCTCTCTGTACCTCAGTATTCTCATCTGTAAAATGAGGATGTTAAAATTAGGTTAAATTATGTAAATTGCAATTCTGTAGGTCACATATTGTCAAAACCAGACAATTTCCTGTCATCTACCCTAATAGTAATGGTTCTAGAAAGCTGATGAGAAAATTAATAATAAAGTATCTAGTCTCCTAACACAATGCCAAATATTCTGGAGTAAGCCTCTATAAATTTTAGTTATGATTCTTACTGCTTGTGCAATACTAAATGTCATAAACTATAAGGTCAAGCTGAGAGTGAAAGAAGTACATTCAAAGTAATACAATCCAGTAGCCCAAGTGATTCAGAATAAATTAAATTTTTTCTTAAGTTTTTCAAAGTAAGAATAATTATTCTTTATTTACATTTCTGGAAAAGAAATGTTGTTGCAGATTATGCATGACTTGTATGTATTCAATGAGATAATCTTTCAAGAAATCACCCCAGAAGTATTTTTGATATTCCACGTAGCTCATATTATAAAAAGATTTTAAGTACCCAACTTTAAATTATAACATATTGTACAATTTTAACATTACTATTTTCCTCCATAACAATGAGACCAAAAGGCTGAGAAAATTACTAAAGTGAATTCAAACTCAAAATATCTGATATACGAATAGACTTTGGGGAAGACTAATTAACATCACAAATTGCAAATTACTTCAGTTGGTTTTAGAAGTATCCATGCAATGAACCAATTAATGCAGAGGCTATTTAAACCTTGAGAACTTGAATTTGATGACTATGAAAAGCAGAGAAGCCGCAGGTATATTTGGACAATATTTCACTTATTGTGCTGCATTAAGACAGACCACATGTCTTGTGGTTTTAGAAATGTTAAATATTCTTAATTATTTCCCATATTTTAGGACATTTTTCTAGCCACTTACAAATGAGCATGCCTGTATACAAATATGTTAATGACCACATAAACGTAGAAAAAATCACATCCCCCAAAATGCTTTTGAATCTGAAGGGCTAAGTCTACTGGATCTGAGCTAGAAACAGGAAAAAAAAAAAAAAAGAACTTGAAAGAGAAGCTAAAATGGAATCTGAGCACCCATGAAGGGATTGGTATTCACATCTCTTACATATAAAAGTAGAGGGGAAGAAAAAAGATCCGTGAGTATATAAGTAAGTTTGTAGATCTGGTTTTAAGAAACTTGACATCCGGTGATTCCAATTTTCACAATAAAATATGAGAATGGAAACATTTGCTAAGAGCGAACCAAAGCACTGGAGTAGGAAAGGAGAAAGGATCACATTTGAAATACTCATTTAAGATATCAGGAAGTGAGGTTAACTGAGAAACATAGGACTGCTGGGTAGTATTGAGGGCTCATTTAAGATGTAAAGTTATGGATTGACAACAGCATGCCTGGTTGTACAGTTTTCTCCAGTGACATTCAAGCACTCAGGAAGCAGCATTAAGAAAGCAGATAGTCATGGTCACCTGGAATGCGAACCTTGCAAGAAGATTGCAAAGCAGGAGGAAAGAAACAGCATAGTTGAGGATGATGTAACAATGGACTTTAGCCTGTAAATTGGAGAAGTGAGGAGAGGAAGAAGGTAAGGAAAGATGAAAACTCAATGGTTTTAATGCCCTGAGAACTATAATATTGTAAGGAGTGTATTTATTTGAATGAGGAAGAGAAAGCATAGGAAATTGTGATTGCAGGGTGGAATTTTGACTTTCCATGTTTGGAGATAGAGCATATTCTTTTTTTTTTTTTTTTTTTTAGTAAGAAAGTAGTATTTATTGAGAGGACAGAAAAGCTCCCACAGTGGGAGGGGACCCGAGGGGGCTGCCTGATAGTGCAGATTCTAATGAAGCATCAGGTGTGACCAGGAGAAAGGATATGTGAGATGTTATGAAGAGAAAGATCATCCAAAATAAGGAGGTTAAGAATCTGAGCACTTAGGGAAAGGATGGGTCAGGCAGATTGCTGGTGAAATCACCAAGATTGGCTAGAGTTTATATGGTAAGAAAGACTGAGCCAGAACTAAACTCACTTGTGAATCAAGAGTAATGAGTAAGAAATTAGTACAAATTACATCAAAGAAGTAGTGAGGGTAGAATAGCAAGTTTTGCAAGAAGATAAAGAAATGGACTGGAAGTGGCGAGAGGCAGAAGGAGGAAACCTAACAAGGACAGTTTTTGCCCTTCCTTGATCTGAAATACATGGAACAACAATGACAATAACAACAACAAAATAGCTATTGCAGATTTATTGTGAGTCAAGGTACTGTTTTAAACATTTTCCATGGATTCACCTATTTTATCATTACAGTAATTCTCTGAAAAATAAGGACTATTAGCAATATATGCATTTTGGTAAACTAAGGCAAATTTTTAAAAAATTTTAATTGCTTTAGCAAATACACATCGTATTTATTTACATGGATGCATTGTATAGAGGTGAAGAAGTCTAGGCTTTAAGTGTACCTTCACCCCCACCTACACATTGTACTCAATAGGTGATTTTTCATCCCTATCACCTTCCAACCTTTCCCCTTCTGGGTCGCCAATATTTATTGTATCATTCTCTAAGCCTTTGCAGATTCTTAGCTTAGCTCCCACTTGTAAGTGAGAACATACAGTGTTTGGTTTTCCATTCCTGTGTTACTTCACTTAGGGTGGTATTCTCCAATTGCATCCAAGTTGCTTCAAAAGACATTATTTCTTTTTATGGCTGAATAGTATTCCCTGGTGTGTATGTGTGTATGTATATGTGTTTGTGTGTTATGTATGTGTGTGTGTGTGTGTGTGTGTGTGTGTGTGTGTGTGTGTATATGCACACACATATGCACACACATATATATAAACATATGCACATATATGCATATATACACACACACACATATTTGCACCTGTGAATTGTGCTGCGGTAAATATACAAGTATAGGCATCTGTTTTGTATAGCAGTAAGACAACAAAATTAAAGAGACTATCAAAGTCACTCATCTAGTAAGTGATGAAACTAGGCAAAATCTGGTAGCCTGACTTCACAGCCTGTGCCTCTAAACCACTGCACAACTGCCATAGTCCTCAACTGAGAATTGAGAGAATCAACACCTCTGTAGAAGAACATGTTCTTTGGGGTTCAGGCTACTCTGGCTCTGAAATAGGTCAGCATGGGGTGTGGGGATTCATGCTGCAGGCTTGAAGAGGCAGTTAGGGTGTCCCTGTAAATCTTTCTTAGCAGCTTCTCACTACCCCTCACTACAGCCACTCCTACCTTGAACCCAGGCAGGGGACTAACTGGACCTCTGCTTTGCACAATGATGGAACAGACTGCTTACTCCATTTCTGGGGAGAACTTGGCTCCTCAGTGGTCCAACAGCAGATTCTGCCACATGCTTTAGACCAAACTCATGACTTATTGCTCGCCTGTTAGCTTTTGAGTTTCTGTCTTGGATTCTGCCTCCTGTCCAGTCTTCAGCTGATCCAAGTCTTGGACTTTCCTTCATTCTGCCTTCACTCCGTTCTCCATGGCAAATCCTTAGAGTTGTGCACAAAATGACCAAAAAAAAAAAAAAAATTCTGGAATATCTTATTGTCCTTTATGTCCAAAGTCTTCCAACAGAAAATTATTCCAGTTCTCACAGACTATTACGCATTAATGCTTCCAAGTCCTAATTTTTTCCAAGTCCTATTAAAGAGTACATATTTGTGAAGAGCTATACAAAGGCAAGAACATCATGATTCTGGAAGTTATCATATTTTACTTTGCTTTGAGTCTCACTGTCCCAGACAATCTTTATTGGTCTAACTAGGATACTTTTCATACTTAGTTATCTTTGTGTGATATCCAAACAGACTTTGAATTTGGACAAGTAAACATTCTACAACTCTGGAGCTAAGTAAAATTTCCCTGTCTTTCTAATTCTACTAGGTTTTCAAATTGCTGATTATCAGTTTATTCACAGGTATTTTGTTGTTGTTGTTTTATTTATGCACACCTCTTGGGCAAAGGTCACCATTTTCATTGGAGGACTCCAGTAAACCCTTGCCTCTTCATTAGCATTTGAATCTCTGAGATCCTATAATATGACCTTTGCTAGCCTCTCTCCAGTCCAGTCCCTCAGAACAGATCTTTCACAGGCCCTCTCATAGCTGCTTTTCATTATTCTCAGATCTTTTTGGTGTTTTTGTTTAGTTTGGTTTTGTTTGCTCTTGAATACCAAGAGTCCATCTTTGGTAGCACACTAGACGTAATGATGCTTTGGAAGTATTCGGTGGGAGACATTAGTGAAAAGTTTTAAAAAGAAAGAGGAAGAAAGAAAGAAGCCAAATTGATGACTGTTGTTCTAAATGCAGATGGCACTGATCAGTTTGCTGAGATCCTTCTCTGAAATAAGCTCTGCACATTCACCTCCTTATCTCAAAATCAGCCTTCCTGCCAGTCATGATGGCTGGAACAATGCAGATGGCTCTCAAGTAGGAGCTTCTCTCAGAACCCAGTCCTTATCACGGCTTTGACTGGCAAAGGCTGTCATTCATGCTGTCACTCACAGTGGGCACACAATGGATCATGTCTGCCTTGCACATCATAGATAACTAGACTAACTGGAGCTGGATTTAATTCCTTGGTTAAAAAAGAGGAGAAAAAGATAAATCATTGATTATAGAATATCTGATTTTCCTTTAATTCACTTGTCACTGAAACTGTAACCTTGTGTTCTAGACTGGTTAAATTTGTCAGCATCCCTAATAGAAAATACCATTTTAATAAGATTTTTAAAAACTATCATATATTTAAAAGTCAGAATGAAATGTATGTAAATCTTTCAGTTCTGTCCGTGACAATCTTTTCTTTGAAAAGCAGCAATGTGGTTTTGCTGTGCTTTGGATTTCTTATTCTAACATTTCAAAGCAAAATGGGTATTAATGATCTTGATAGAGCATTCTTGAAAAAAAATGTTTAGGTAAAAATGAAAATATAAAGGTATTAAATATAAAGGTATTATGTGTAAAAGTCTACTGTTTATGCAATGCTCTGAATGGTGACAGCAGAGGATTCATTTACACATCTAAAGCAGCTTCCTGTATTGACAAAGGTGTTTGAAACAGAACCATCATAATAATCACTATTTGCCTGTTCACAGTTATTGTATGTTATTATACATCACAAATGTTGTACTTCTTATAATGCATTAAAGTAATCTGATAGAAGGAGCAGTAATTCTTAGCTAGGTTAATTATTGAGTTTCTGAAAAGCTAATTAATGATGTCAGGACTGATTTGTTTTGCTGTTGAAGGAAGGTATTGCAGATTTTAAGATATGCAAAGACTCCTTAGTATATAATAAAACATATTTATAATGTTTGCCCAGGATATTAGTTTTTTCACTGGGTTACGACACTGAGAATGAAGAGGCTAATATTTCTTTGTAGATCTTTATTCAGTAGGGAGAAAATAGCAACAATATTCAAGAAAAAAAACCCCACATAGAGTTAATGTGTTCAAGATGTGCACTTGTGAATTTTACCAGGTAGAAAACTGTGAAATGAGGCTCTCAATATCCTAACCAAGCCAATGTTTTAGCTTTAACTCTGTATCTAATTTCTGGTTCTTTTGAAATGTTCTTATTCTAATATTATTTATTCAGATAATTTTAATTATAAAAGGGAAACCTAGTGTATTAAAATATTAACAAAAATAAAATAATTTGTTTCAGAAATAGCATTCTGGTCCACAACTGCTTTTAGAATAAAGCATATAAAAAGTACTCTTTTAGAAATAATCATAGGTTTATTATAGCTGCATGCAAATTAAGGAGGTATTCTTCCTCATTTAACAATTCTCATTCAAAAATATTTATTTCATGCCTTTGCAATGACACAATATGGCAAATTCTACAAAGCAGAATAATGTTAACTAAGGGCTGATTCATCTTGGCAGGAGAGATAGACTGAGGAGGAAGAAAGAGGAGATGATCAATGGAAGATTTGGGAAAGGAGACTAAGGCACTGCTCTTTTAGTGACCATTGTAAGTCACAGGCCAGTTCAGTTGCAGGCTGATTGCTTGAATCAGATACCTCTGGTCCAATCAGTGACCAACTCCATGTAAAGACCAAACTGATATTCTTTTCCAGAATACAGGGCTATGTGCAAGGAATTGTCAGCCAAAAAGAGTATTTGAAAATGGTAGCCATGTGACTGATGCTTCCAGAACATTATTTTCTCTATTTATGCAATGTGACTCTAGGATAATTTGAGAATTTTAGTGTTTACTTCTCTACTGGAGGAATGTGAGCACTGCTCTGCTTTTCTATACCTGTCAAATCTTTCCAGTTTTTTAACCAGTACCCAAAGTAAAAGCTGCCCAGGTCAGAAATGTGTTCCCTGAAAAAGAAGGAAAACATTTTTTTTCATGGGACAGTAACTAGACAACCAAATGCAAAGAGTATGGGGCCTCCAACTTTGCCCTGAACTTAACTCTCAACAGTGATTTGTGAATTTAGGGATGGTGTATAATATTCAAAATTCCTTGAGTGGACAGGCTGAAGGAGCAATGGAGTCTTGCTCTTGGATTCTGAATTTATGTGTATGTGAATTCTTTAGAGTTTCGATAGCTTTCCAGTTTGTCATACAATACTTAGCATCTGATTGGTTCTGGTATTCCATTTTAATGTTCTATTTCAATAGTACAATGTAACGTAGAAGTATAAAAAATTAGTCAATTCATTCATTCATCTGGAATTTATCGAGTGACATCTATTACAATTATCATGCATCTTGAAATAAGTGAGATTAAGAAGGAATATACAAAGAGTAGCATTATGAATTTATTTTAACAGAATGTCAAGGTTAATATAAAACTCTTATGGCTGTATTTTTCCATTTTGAATAGCATTCAAAAGATTATTTAAAAGCATATGTGGTGAAAATGCTATAGGTACTCTCAAAATTGTATGCTATACAATAGATGAGTCATTTTTGTTTTGTTTTCTTTGAGTTTTAGTTGTATAGCATTCATAGGCATATATGCACTGGGAAAAGGAGGAAACAGCCATATCCATGGTTATATGATGGTTATAATAACTAGGTTGAATCAATTCCAGTTATTTGTGAAAAATAACATCTCTATTGGCAATAGAAATAAAGCACTCCCTTTAGCACCATAACTATTCTTCCTGGTTATAGAATGGCAGCAGAAAGTGAGTTTGTTATCAATTTCTGCATAACAGACTATTTCAAATCTTAGCAACATAAAGCAGCAAGCACTTATGATCTCTCACAGTTTCTTAGTGTTAGGAATTCAGGAGCAGTTTAGTAGGGTAATCTGGTGCACTGTCTATTATGAGATTGCAGTCAAGATGTAGGGCAAGTCTTCAGTTATCTAAAGGCTTGACTGGGATTAGAAAATGTATTTTCCACCTTACTCATGTGGCTCTTGACAGGAAGCTTCCATTTCTTGCCCTCTTCAGGATTGCTCATGACATGGAAGCTGGCTTTTCTCAGAGTAAATTATTCAAGAGAGAGAAAGAGCAAGTGAACAACTGAAACAGAAGAGGCAATCTCAAATGTCACATATCATCACTTTTTCCATATTCTATTGTTAACACAGATATACCTGATACAGTTTGGGAGGGGATTAAACAAGGCATGAATACCAAGAGACAAGAACTACTGCAGGCGTTATTGGAGGCTGGGATCAAAGACTTCTGATCCAATTCTCAGAAGTTTCCTGGCAAACTCTGCCCCAGTTAGATCTCTCTTTAAAGAAGTGATTCTCAAAAGAAGATGAGGAGAAATAGAATAGGATAAGCATGTGCAATATTATAGTGTAGTTTTATATTTTGAATTCAGAAAACGCACTCAGCTCAGTAATCCCAGCACAGGTGAGAGGATTGCCTGAGTTCAGGGGTTCGAGACCAACCAGGGCAACTTGATGAGTCCTCATTTCTACAGTAAATCAAAAAAGTAGCCGAGCATGGTGGTGCATGCCTATAGTTCCAGCTACTTGGAAGTCTGGGGTAGAAGGATCACCTAAGCCCAGCAATTCGAGGCTTCAGTGTCTGTGAGTGTGCCACTGCACTCTAGTCTGGGCGACAGATTGAGACTCTAACTCAAACAAACAAAAATGAAACAAACTCTGTTTTGAGAGTACAGAAAATTAAACTTGATAGTTTTCTGATTAATAAATGTATTATTCAGATTTAAGAAAATAAGTGATTAAAATATTTGTATTTGGCATTAGAAAGATGGCCTACTGGAGTGGCCTGACACTCATACCCACCACCTAAAAGGAACCAAAACAAATAGGCAACTATGTTTTGACTGGAGTGACTGAGGACATATGCTGGAGAGTACCAGGGAAGCAGTGAAACCCCTGTGGAGCACAGAAGCCCATAGTAGCATTGTACAGAGGGAAGTGCATCCTGCCTCTGCCACACTGTCTCCCACCTCACATCTGCGATTAGCTTGGAGCCATGGAGGATCTCCTTTTGCAGAGAAGCGAAAAGCTAGAGACCCTCAGTGGCCCCTATCACCACCACAGACACCAGAAGTCATTGCTGCAGGTTTCCTTAGTCCCAAAGGCCCAAATGCAGTATGGACTGTTGCTAGGAGTCCACACAGCTGTATTGCCCTAAAACAGGAACCCCATAGGACCCCCATCTTTGTGATCTAAGCTACTATGGCATGGTGACATCTTGAAATTGTGTCCAAACCTGGCATACATCCTGCCCTAGGTAGCCACTGGCCCCCTCCATCCCTGAGTCCCCATTGTAATTTCACTATATTCACATGAGTGCCTGCAGCACCAGCGCTCCAGCTGTCTGGAGCCTAGGCCCAAGGGAACAATCAAGATCTTAACATCTGAACTGATGAGACATAATATCCTCCAGGAAAACAAGCAGACCTGACAACCGGGAAGCCCCATGAAGTCACCTGTCATACACAGGTCCATGCCTAGCACAGTTAGCCCAGAAGAGGCCCCACCCCACAGAGGAGGCCCTTCACAGTCCCTCAGCATACTACATTCATGCCCACTCAATAGTCAACCAGATGGTAGTCCCACCCACCTAGAGAGTGTGTGTGCCTCTCAGCCTGTTGGCCCACTGCATCTGCTGCACATGCCTGGCCTAACAGTAAACTTGGCACCCCTGACCCGAGCAAAATCAGGCCATTGCCACCATAACCTCCCATAGCCAAGGCCACTAAGAAAATTGCAGAGGCTGTTGATGAGGATTACAGCCGAAGAATCTGTCTGAAGAATACATTACTGATTCTACCCAGAAACAGAGCCAATGAGCCATTCCTAATCTACAACCTAGGATCCATTCATAGGAAAAAGCCTACTGCTACAAAAGTTACTATATAATAATAGAAAAAGTGAGAATTCCACTAGATGTACAGATATCAATGTAGGGACACAAGAAACATGAAAAATCAAGGAAACACGCTCACCCCAAAGGAGAGGAACACAGTAAGTCTCTAGTAACAGACTTTACACACACACACACACACACACACACACACACACACACACACACAACTATTTATAATATGCTTGAAAAAGAATTCAAAATAATGATTATAAGGAAATGCAGTGAGATATAAGAGGATATAGACAAAGAATTCAGTGAAATCAGAGAAACAATTCATCATCTGAATAAGAAATTCAACAGAGAGATATTATAACAAAGAACCAAACAGAAGTCTTAGACCTGAAGGATTCAGTTAATGACATAAAAAATATAATTGAGAATTTCAACAACAGTCCAGAACAAGCAGAAGGAACAATTTTTGAACTTTGAGACAAGCCTTTTGTAATAACCCAGTCAGAAAAAGTAGAAAAGAAATAAGAAAAAAAAAAAAAGAGTGAGAATGAGGAAAGCCTACAGGACTTATGGGACACAATTCAGCAAACAAGTATTTGTATTCTATAGGTGCCAGAGCAAAAACAAATGGAGAAAATTACAGAAAACCAATTAAATGAAATAATAGCTGAAAACTTTTCAAGTTGTGAGAGATGCAGACATTCAGAATCAAGGAGCTCAAAGATTCCAGTAAGACTTAACCCCCCAAAATCCTCTCTAAGTCATATTCTCATCAGACTGTCAAAAGTAAAAGCCATAAGGAAACTTTAAAGTCAAATATAAGGAAATTCCCATTAAAATATTAGCAGGTTTATCAGCTGACACCTTGCAAACCAGAAGAGATAAGGATAATATAGTCAAAATGCTGAAAGAAAAAAATCAACCAAAGTTCTTGTGTCCAGCAAAGCTATTTTTCAGAAATAAAAGGGACATAAAGACCTTTACAGTCAAGTAAAAAACTGAGGGAATTCATCACCACTAGATCACCCTAACAAGAAATGCTTAAGGAAGTACTGTAGCTGGAAGAAAAGGATGATAATTACTACCATGATAACACATTAAAGGGTAAAACTCACAAGTATAGGTAGGTAAGTCCATTAATTGTACTTAGATTACCCTGTGCTGAAATAGTACTGTATGCATCTTTCAATCCTTTATTATAAAGGCTTAAACTCAAAAAGGTCAAAAACATCAATAGCTACAATTAGTGACTAAGAAAAACACAAAAGAAAAAACTGTCAATAAGGCAACCAAAATACAAAAGGAGGTTGAGGAGAGAAATTTTGAGTATTTTTATATGACAAAATTAGGTTGCTATCAGCTTAAAATAATCTATTATAACTACAAAACTCTTTCTGTTAGCTCCATGGTAATCAAAAGAAAAAAATTAAAACAGATACACAAAAGCAAAAGAGAAAAGAAAGAAAGCTTACCACCACAGAAAATCACTAAACTACAGAGGTAAACAAGATAGAAAGAAGCAAAAAATCTAGAAAAGAATTGACAAAATGGCAGAAGTAACCCCTTACCAATCAATAATAACCTTGATTATAAATTGATTAAATTCTCCATTTAAAAGATACAAGGTGGATAAATGAATAAAAGCAAGCTAACAAAAAAGACCCAACAGTATGCTACCAACAAAAGACTTATATCACCATTAAAGATATTGACTGAAAGTGAAGAAATGAACAGAGATATTTTATGTAAACAAACCAAAAACAAGCAAAAGTAGTCATACTTATAGCATATAAAAAAGGCATTAAGTCAAAAATAGCAAAAAGAGACAAAGAAGATCACCACATAATAATAAAGGGATATAACAATTATAAATATACATGCACCCAACAATGGAACACCAAAATATATAAAGTAAATATGATTATATCCAAAAGAAGAGATAGAATACAGTAATAGGTGACTTCAACACACCTCTTTCAATAATAGATCATCTAGATAGAAAAGTAACAAAGAAATATTGGACTTAAACTATACCATAGCCCAAATGACCTTACGAACATTTAAAGAACATTGCATCCAACAGATGCAGGATATACATTCTCTTCAACATCATGGGAAATGGTCTCCAATTTAGATCAGATACTAGACTACAAAATGAATTTTAAGAAATTTAAGAAGATGGAGATCATATTAAGTTTTTTTTTCAGATCGCAATAGTATAAAACTAGAAATCAACAGCAAAAAAACCTTCAAAATCCCTACAAAAACAGTGAAACAGCATGCTCCTAAATAGGCAATGGATCAATGAAGAAATTAAAAGGGAAATTTTTAAATTCCTTGAGACAAACAAGAATGTTAGCACCTCATAGCAAAACCTGTGGGACACATCAAAAACAGTCCTAAGAAGGAAGTCTATAGCAATAAATACCTATAACAAAAAAGAAGAAATCTCTCTAATAATCTAACCATACACTTCAAGTAACTAGAAAAACAAGAACAAACTAAATCCAAAATTGATAGTACAAAGAAATAATGCATCTCAAGGCAGACATAAAAGCAATAGAAATTTTTTTTTTTTAATTTTAAGTCAACAAACAAAGAGCTGGTGTTTTGAAAAGGTAAGTAAAATCAACAAACCATCAACTGGACCAAGAAAAAAGAGAGAAGAACCAAATACATAAAAATCAGAGATGAAAATGGAGACATGACAACGTATATGACAAAAATACAAAGGCTCATAAGAGACTATTATCAACAACTATATGCCAGCAAATCCAAGAATATAGAAAATTGGATAAATACCTGGAAACATCAAACCCACCAAGATCAAATTATGAAGATATAGAAACTGAGTAGACCAATAGCAAGTGAGGAAATTGAACTAGTAATAATAAGTCTTTTATTAAACAAGAAGTCTAGGACCCGCTGGATTCACTGCTCAATTCCACCAAACGTGTAAAGAAGAATTAATACTAAGTCTCTACAACCTATTCCAGAAATTTGAAGAGGAGGAAACGCTTTCAAACTCATTTTATGAGGCCACCTTTATCTTATTCCAAAACCAGACAAGGACATGATAGAAAAAATAAGCTACAGGCCTGTATTTCTAATGAACATAGATGTAAAAAAATCTCTAATTTTTTTTTTATTTTTAATTTTAAAGATGTGGGATAAAATTCAGGGTTAGGTACACAAATGTTCATTATGCAGATACCCTTATTGATGAGGTGTGTACACCCCAGACAGTTTCCCACTACAGCCAATCCTGCCCCACCCCCAGCAGTTTCCCCCTACTGCCAATTCTTTTCTTACAGTATTATGATAATTGGTCAAAGTCCACTTATGAGTGAGAATGCATGATATTCAGTTCTTCGTTTCTATGATAGATCACAAAGTATTATAAACTCTAAGTCCATCCAAGTTGCTCTGAAGTTCATAATTTTATCCTTCTTCGTGGCTACATAATATTTCAACATGTGTATGTACTACATTTTTTAAATTCAGTCCTCTTTCAATGGGCAGCATGATTGGTTCCATGTTTTTTATTGTGAATAATGCTTCAGTAAACATGCATGTGCTGGTATCATTTTCACAGAGTGATTTGAGTTTCTCTGGGTATATTCCCAGTAGGGGGATTGTGAGGTCGTATGAAAGGTCGATTTTTAGATCTTTTAGGAATCGCCACACTGTTTTCCACAGAAATTGTACTAGTTTAGACTCCCACCAACTGTGTAGAAGTGTTCCCTTTTCCATGCATCCTCTCCAGGATCTGTTGTTTTTTGAGTCATTGATGATGGCCATCTTGACTGGAGTTAGGTGGTATCTCAGTGTGGTTTTAATGTGCATTTATTTGATAACTAGTGAGGCTGAGCATTTTTTTATGTATCTGTTGGCTGCTCATATGTCTTCTTTTGCAAGAATATGATCCAATATGTAATGGGACTGTTTGTTTTCTTTCTGGCACATTTGAGCTCCTTGTATATCCTAAATGTCAGACCTTTGTCAGATATACGATTGGCAAATATTTTTTTTGCAATTTGTGGGCTGTCTCCCCACTCTCTTGATGGTTTCTTTGGCTTTGCAGAAGCTTGTCAGTTTGATGAGGTCCCACTTGTCTATCTTATTGCTTATGGTGTGGGCACTTGAGGTTTTGATGAGGAATTGGTTTCCAATTCCAATTTCCATAAGGATGTCTCCTGCATTTAGCTTCTTATAGTTTAAGGCTTTACATTTAGGTCTTTGATCCATTTAGAGTTGATTTTTATGTACGGTGATAGGTAGGGATCTTGTTTTAATCTTCTTCATGTGGTTAGCCAGTTTTCCCAGCACCATTTACTGAATAGATTTTCTTCTCCCCAGTGGTTTCTGGTGGAGGTTTTGTCGAAGATGACTTGGTTGAGAAATTGGGGTTTTGCTTCTGGAATGTCTATCCTGTTCCATTGGTCTATATGCCTATTCTTGTACCAATACCAGGCTGTTTTGAATATTGTAGCTTTATAATAAAGCTTAAATTCTGGGAGTGTGATGCCTCCCACTTTGCGGGTTTTTTTTGTTGTTGTTGTTGTTGTTTTGCTGAGGATTGTTTGGCCATTCGTGGTCATTTATGTTTTCATATGAATTCCTGTATTGTCATTTCCAGGTTTGAGAAGTATGCTGCTGGTAATTTAATGTGTATTGCATTAGATCTATATATTGCCTTAGGTAGAATGGACATTGTAACAATGTTGATTTTTCCAATCCATGAGCATGGACTGTTTTTCCATTTGTTTGTGTCATCTTTGATGTCTTTGAGCAGTATCTTGTCATTTTCATTGTAAAGGTCTTTCACTTCTCTGGTTAGGAAGATGCCAAGCTATTTCCATTTTTTTGTGTGTGGCTATTATGAATGGGATTGTGCTTTTTATTTGGACTTCTGTTTGTTTATTGTTGGTGTATAGATATGCAACTGTCTTTTGCATATTTATTTTATACCCTGAGACTTTGCCAAAGTTCTTTATCCATGCAAGGTTTTTGGCAGATTCCCTTGAGTTTTCAAGGTAAAGAATTGTGTCATCTACAAAGAAAGATAATGTGACATCCTATTTTCCTATTTGGTTATCCCTGATCTTCTCGTGTCTGAATGTTCTAGTTAGGTCTTCCATAACTGTGTTAAACAGGAGGAGTGAGAGTGGGCATCCTTGTCTTGTTCTGGTTTTCAGGGTAAACGGTTCCAATTTCTGTCTGTTTAGTGGTATGTTGGCTGTGGGTTTGTTGTAGGTGGCTCTTATTATTTTGAGGTATGTTCCATCTATGCCTAGATGTTTGAAGATTTTTATCAAAAAGCGGTGTTGGATTTTATCAAAAGCTTTTTCTGCATCTTATGAAGAGTACATCAACAGATATATGGGGTTACATCCGACTAAAAACGTTTTGCACAGGAAAGGAAACAGCAGAGTAAAAAGACAACCTACAGAAAGAGAATATATGTGCATACTCTACATATGACAAAGAGTTAACATTCAGACTATGTTAGGAGCATAAACAACTCAACAGCAAAAAACAAATAATTTGATTTAGAAAATGGGCAGTCTTAATAGATATTTCCCAAAAGAAGACCTACAAATGTCCAACAGGTATATTTTTAAAATGTTTAACATCTTTAATTATCAAGGAAATGCAAATCAAAACCACAGAGATACCACCTTACTCCAGTTAGAATGGCTATTATCAAAAAGACACAAGAAAAAAAGCATTGGCAGGTAATCAGAGAAAGAAAACACTTGTACACTGTTGGTGGGACTGTAAATTAGTACAGCCACTATGGAAAACAGTATGTCGTTGCCCTGAAAAAAATTAAAAAACAGAACTACCATATGTTCCCACAATCCAACTGCAGGGTTTATATCCAAAGAAATGAAATCAGTATGTTGAAGAGATATCTGCACTCACATGATTATTATAGCTCTGTCTACATTAGCCAAGATATGGAATCAACATACGTGTCCAATAATGAATGAAGATAAATAGATTTTTTTTAAGGCTGTGTATGGTCAAAATGGAATATGATTCAGCCATAAAAAAGAATGGAATTCTGTCATATGTGACAATATGGATGGCCCTGGAGGACATCATGTTAAGTGAAATGATCCAGGTAGAAAGACAAATACTACATAATCCCTCATATGTGAAATCTTAAAAAAGAGTTAATAGCCTGGAAGCAGAGAGTAGTGTGGTTACCAGAAACTGGAGAGGAGAGGAGAGAGGGTAAGATGAGGAAAGTTGGACACTAAGTGCAAAGGTACAAGTAAATAGGAAGAATAAGTTCTGTTGTTATTAGTCAGGTATTGTAGATTACAAAACACCCAGGACAGAAGCTTTTGAATGTTCTCACTACAAAGAAATGGTAAGTGCATGAGATGATGGGTATGATAAATACCCTAATTTGATCACTATGCCAAACATATATGTATCAAGACATCAAATTTTGCCTCATCAATATGTATACTTACATTATGTCCATTTTTAAAAGGCAAAAATATTGTATCAATTCATGTAAAGATATCACAGATTTCTGGCAGCCTCATCGTCTGTAGATCCAGAAATAATTTACTTATTTCAGTCCTGAAAAAAGCCACCATGAATACTATAAAATAGTATTCTTTAGGCTTCTACTCATTATTAATGCAGACATTTTATATTTCTTTCTTCATTAAAGCAGTTTCCCTGAGTTAGAATCTGTAGCAGTGATCAAGGAAGCTGATTATATCATTCTGTTGTCATAGAACAGCAGGCGAAGTTCAATGAGACTTTTTATCTTAAATTATATTTTCAACTTGACCTCATTAAATTTTTTTCTTTCTGTTTGTCATTGTTAGGCTTACTATTTTTCATATTTCCTCTCAGCCCCTTTACCATTTTTAAACTGTCTTTAGAAATAACTCTTGCATGGACAGTTCATTAATTCTAATAGTGAAAACATATGCAATGCCCTGGTGTACTGGTTTTATTGTATCTCATGATCCACATTTAGACAAGTTCAGGTAGCTTCCTTGTTACTGATTTTTTTTTAGAATATCATTAACTGTCAAAAGCTATTTTCATGTTTATGTTTATTTTCAAATTTATTTTTAAACTGTCATTAAGAGAAAAGTCACTGTAGTCTAACAAACAGAAAAAAATATTCTACTTTTTTGCCTAGATTTTGTCCTTTAGAATAGAGAAATAAATAGGAAACAGGGGAAAATGTTTTTCACAACATTGGACCTAAATTTCTATTGTAGTGAAGCTATCTGTTGTTAAATATAATGCCAATTTCTGTGCACTTTTGTAATAATTTGTGTTTTGTTTATTGCATAGGCAATTTGGATATAAATATGCATTTTTAATATTTTACTTAATTCTCAATGTGAGTATTATTTTGACTTGAAATAAAGTCAGTTATTCTAAATAAAGTATAGCTTTTCTGACATCTTAAAAAATCATTGAAATGTAATCAGTTGAGCCAATTCTATTAGACACAACCACGGGAGAGTCTAAGGCGACTTATAATGAATTAAAAGAAAAGGGCCATTAAACTGGAGAATCCCAACAATCAAGTGGAAACATTTCAGGCTCTTTAGGCATCACTGCTGGAATAAATACGTCCTCGCACTAAGCTTTTATGAAAAGCTGTTACATTTTTTACCAACTTTAATCTGTTTCATTTTTGTGTTTAAAGGATGGGAGTTGCATTAAAATAAAAATTCCATTTGGGTTATTATCTCTCCAGCTGTCTTTGCAGACCATGGGTCTGGCCAGAGAATATTCTCATTATGTGAGGCGAGCAGTTAGTCAGTGATTGATGCTGCATTAATGCACGGCACAGCCGTGTTCCTTTTGTTACTGAATATTAGACAAATTAGTTCTTACAAATTCATGACCCCTCCCCCTCCTGTCAGTGTGTCTTCCTCCTTTCTCTTCTCACTTTCTTACTGATTCAAATAGTATGGATGGTTGATATTGCTAATAACCTTCTGTGAGAATGAACTAAGGCACCAGGAGGAGAAATTTGACAAAGAAAGGGTTAGAAAACAGATATTGGTTCTTATAGCAAACCAGATAGAAGAGTTCTAGTCACTTTCTAGGATACCTCCATACAGTAATGACAAATGAATGTTTTGTTGTCGCAGTTCCAAATTAATTTTCCCTCCCACTTTATGTGAGGAATCATTCATCTTCTCAATTGCTTTAAATTTACTGCT
Organism: Cephalopachus bancanus; assembly: GCA_027257055.1. Classification (NCBI taxonomy): domain Eukaryota; kingdom Metazoa; phylum Chordata; class Mammalia; order Primates; family Tarsiidae; genus Cephalopachus; species Cephalopachus bancanus. The sequence goes on from JAPVLO010000076.1 coordinate 4,423,825, forward strand.
GTCAGGACAGAGAGAGATGAGTTGCAAAAAAATTTGATGTAGACAGTGTTTTCATCCATGAAGCAAAGTGTATGGATACATATACCTTTCTTCCTCTCACCCAAAATGTTTGTATCAGAATTCTTTATTGAACTTTTGAAATCACAGTACAGATACAGTGCAGATATTAAAACTAAAAAGTAGACGTCTGGGCATGATCAATGATTTCCAGTTGAACTGTACATCATATATATTTATTTTGAAAAGGTATGCCAGTGTATATCAAGTGCTTAGAGTTCTAAGAATATATGATTACATCTCTATTATTAATACTATTAGTGACTACTATTTTTATTAAAAGTACATTTTTGGTGTTTACTAGGGGATATTTGGTCATTGTTAAACTATACATGTTTTCTTATTTAATTTTAAAATGACCAATTTCCAACTGTACAGATGATGAAAGAAGCAGAAATGTAAGCACTTTGCCCTATATTTCCTAGTTTATAAGTAGACCTTGTGCCTGTCCTCTGAAAAGGTGTAGTATGGATTATATTGGTTTATGAATCAAAGTGAATTAAAGTTGACTTTGTTTTAAAATTCTATAATATTAGTCATCCCTGAAGACTAATTTAAGCAATATTGTAATGTTCTAAGTTTTAATTCTTAGTCCAGTAAATACTGATATGTAAGTATTGATATATTTATTTAATATTGTTATAACCCATCTAACCAAAAGCTTGATGGTATTACTGCTACTTTTTTTTTTTTTTTTTGAATTGGAGTCTCACTCTGTCGCCCAGACTGGAGTGCAGTGGCCGCTCCCGGCCACCGCAGCCTCGAACTGCTGGGGTCCGGCAATCCTTCTCCTCAGCCTTCCAAGTAGCCGGAATTACAGGCATGCGCTACCACACCCGGCTGATTTTTTGATTTATTGTAGAGATGAGGTCTCACTGCCCAGGCGGGTCTCGAACCCGCGGGCTCAGGCAATCCACTCACCTCAGCCTCCCAAAGGCGCGGATTACAGGCTGAGTCACCAAGCCCGGCTTACTGCCACTTTTTAAAGTATACAATTCATTGGTTTTAGATACATTTGGTATATTATAGCAATCCAGTTTTGGAACATTTTTGTCCCCCCCAAAAGAAACCCCCGTCGTTAACTGTCACTGTATCCCTCCAAAATCTCTTTACTAATCTATTTTTTTATCTCTATAGATTTGCCAATTCTGTACATTTTATATAAATGTAATCACACAGTATGTGGTTTTTTTTGTCACTGTTTTTTTTCATGTAGTGCAATGTTTTCAGGGTGCATTCATTTTCTTATATATATCAGTACTTCATTGGTTTTTAATGCTGAATAATATTCCATTGTATGGCTACATCACATTTTGTTTATCCCTTTATCAATTGGTGGACATTTCAGTTGTTTCCACTATGTGACAATTATAAATAATGCTGCTTTAAGCATTCATATACAAATTTTTGCATGGATATTTGCTTTTATTTTCTCTCAGGTATATACCTAGGAGTGGAATTGCTGGGTTATAAAGTAACTCTATGTTTAACCTATTAAGGAACTTCCAAGTTGTTTTCCATAACTGCATCATTTTACGTTTCTACCAGCAATGTCTTAGGATTCCAAATTCTCTACATTCTCTTCAAGACTTGTTATTATCTTTTTTGTTATAGTCATTCTTACAGGTATAAAGTGGTATCTCAATGTGGATTTGATTTGCATGTCCCTAATAACTAACAACACTGAACATCTTTTTCTGTGCTTGTTTGCTATTTGCATATTATCTTTGGAGAAATGTCTACTCCACTTCTTAGCTCATTTTCAAATTGGGTCATTTGTGTTTTTACTGATGACATGTAAGTGTTCTTTATATTTTTTGAATACAAATCCTTTATCAGATAAATGTTCTTGCAAATATTTGCTTTTATTTTATGGGTTGCCTTTTAATTTTTTGATGGTATTTTTGACTATGCAATATTTTAAAATTTTCCAGCAGTCTAACTAATAACTATATTCTAACTATATTTTCTTTTGCTACTTATGATTTAGATGTTATACAAAGAAAGCTTTGCTTACCTCAGAGTCACAAAATCTTACCTCTATATTTTCTTCTAAGAATTCTGTAGTTTTAGCTTTCATAAATGTATATTGTTAAATTGCATTTAAAACACCTACAAAAGGCATCTTCGGTCTTAGGCCCAAATCTTGTTGGTCTCATCAGATATATTAGTCAACTGAACAAAGCAAATATTTGTGAGTAGCCATTACATAGTCATGATGCTTTCCTAGAATCTGACACTAAATTTCCCCTTAAGGAAATGTGCCTAATAAGAAAGGCAAAAGACATGACACAAAGAACTAATATGTAAGGTAAAATGTGACAAAGACTACGTGGAAGGTATTGTCCATATGTCTTGGGAATTTGAAGAAAAAATATTATCCCTCGCTGTGAGAAGTGATATTAGTCATTTTTCAAAATCTTAAAATAAGAATTGAAGTAAGGTTTTGGGAGATTTTCCCTTCTCTAATAAAGATTAGGGAAATTACTGATTAGTCTCACTAGTATTTAGGTTTCTGGAGTGTGTAGCACTGCTGATCTGTACTATTCTGTGTTGAACAGCAGCAGTTCTAAAAGTGCGGGTGGCAGAATTCTTGGAGTCCCTGATACTCTAACAGCGAGTATGCTAGGTCAAAACAATTTTCATAATAATATTCAGACATTATTTGTCTTTTTCATTGTATTAACGTTTTGCTGATTATACAGAAGCAATGGCGGATAAAACTGTTGTGCCATAGCTTAAATCAAGGCAGTGGCACCAAATTGTGCTAGTAGTCATATGTTCTTAAGGCCACAGACTTGCAGTAAATGTTCAAAAATAAAATGAATGAATAAATGAATAAAATGTCCGTTTCTTCTTTCTTCTTCTCTTTCTCCTTCTCCTTCTTCTTTTTTTAGCACCAAGGGTATATGCCGTTCACACAGTGGACAGGAGGGTTAACCAGACAGTCAGTGGCAGAATGAACACCTAGGAGTGCTTTATCTTATAAAAACACATAACACATGTTTGTTTACTTTTACCAGATGTTTTTAATGAGTCAAAGACCAATTGTAATGTAATTATTAAAAATAATATTTTCAGCATCGCCATAAAAATATGGTCATGGAAAACAACAAGGACTTGGGTAATTAGAAACATGTGGTACTTTGAACTAGAGCCATAGATGGTTTCCTTATTCACATTAGTTTTTAGAAAACAAAAGAAAGAAGGGAGTAGATCTTGCTAAAAGGTAGAGTTCTTTTATCGGCAGTAATTATTTTCCTACATTATGCGTGTTAGGGTCACGTTTTCCCAGCAGGGCCTCCAGAATGTTAGGTCAGGCCCACTGGGGTCATGGGTGTCTGGGGTGAGAGCTGATGCCACATGAAAGATGCAAAGAATTGCACAGAAGTTAAGCTAGAAAATATAGTTTATTTGAAGAAAACTAGAGAAAAAGAAGATTCACCCACCCAAGGTGGGGCAGGGCCCAGAGCCAGGCAGCATGGCAACAGCCATAACTCCAAGAGCACATGGCCACACCAAAATGCCAGTTTCATACAAGAATTTCTTTGATGAAGTATTAAAATTATTAATTGTATTAAATTCATCTTTATTAAAACTCGACTCTTGATTATGTCTTTTTAGTAGTTTGATAAGATAGGAAACACACTTAGAGCACTCTGCTGTACACTTAGACATGATAGTTGTCTCAAGGAAAAGCATTTGTGTGATTGAGTTGCTAGCAAAACTATTCAATTTTTTTGTGACACATGACTTCTACTTGAAAGATTGACAGGCAAGCTATGGATATTGAGACTTATGTATCTGCCATAAATTTTCTAAAAATAAGTGAAATAATACCTTCCCTTAAAGGAAAAAGTATTTTTTACTTGTGATAAAATTTGTACTTTCAAGTAAAAATAAGAATTTTGGAAAACTTGTATCTGTCTCTGTGAGCTTGAGGCTTCTCGATAATTATATTCTTCTCTGATGAGATGATATTGTTATTAAAGAATACAATTTTTTGATGTTTTGTAATGAAATGTGTCAAGATCTGCATAACTCAATGAATCAACAATTTCCCAATGACCAATGTATGCTTTTATAAAAATATGCATGGGTAAAATATCTGTTAAAAGTGCAAAATAGATCAACAAATTTTAATAGAATAGAGTATGAAAAGGTCATTTATCTGGGTTCAGATTCCACACTGTAGTTCACGTTTAAGAAACTTCCATTTGTAAAGTTTTGGTGTCATATCAAAGAAGAATATCCACAGTTATCTGAAAAGCCTATTAAAATATCTGTTTGTGTTCCACCTATGAATCTGCATGAAGCCAATTTTTTAATATAAATATTTATATATACACTATCGTTATCTTTTGTTTGTTTGCTTGGGAACATAGACTTTTTGGTGGGGTGGGTTAGGGTTGGTGGGATCTCACGCTGTTGCCCAGATTGGAGTGCAGTGGCATGATCATGGTTCACAATAGCCTAAGTCTTCTGGGCTCAGGTGATCCTCCCACCTTAGCCTCCCAAGTAATTGAAACTACAGGTGTGTGCCACCATGCCTGGCTAATTTTTTTTTTTTTCTTTTTTTAGAGATGAGGCATCTCTATGTTGCCTAGTCTGGTCTCGAAATTCTGGGCTCAAGCAATCTTTCCTCCTTAGCCTCCAAAAGTGCTAGGTACAAGCGTGAACCATAACATCCAGCCTCAAGTACTTATTTTTTTGTTAAAATATCATTTATATTAACCTGTGAAACAGTTGTTAGTGCTATTTCCATTAATTAAACAACATTTTTAAATTTTCTATTTTAATTTTTTATGCATTGACTTTCAATAGCCATAACCTACATTAACTCTAAAAAACTCTTTGGAATCTTCAATAAATTTTAAGCATGTAAAGAGTATTCTGTGAATGAAAGTTTGAGAACCACTGTTGCAGATTAATTTCTTTTTGTCACATTGTTTAGAAGTAGTCTCTGAGAGTATAAGAAAAGGAATTTGTCACTACAATTTAATCAAGTGAAATACTTTACATGTGCTGGATTAAGTCAAATGAATTGAACAAAAGAGAAGATTGAATTTAGGATATTCTTTGCCATTAAGATGTTACTGTATTAACTACAGTTAAAGCTTATAGTCAGATTTGGGATTATAACAGGCACTCAATTTATTATCTATTGATTTTTAAAAATTTTTCTATTTTAGAGATGTGGGGTACAACTCAGGGCTAGGTATGCAAATGTTCACTATGCAGGTACCCTTGTTGATGAGGTGTGCCCCCCCCCGCAGTTTTCCATTACTGCTGATCCCTTTCTTATAGTATTATGATAATTGTTCAAGGACCACTTATGAGTGAGAACTTGTGGCACTCAATTCTAATGTTTATTTTTATCTGTATGTTTTATGCTATCTTTTCATGAATTCATATTAAAATGGGTAAAATAGATGACTGAGATAAATATTAATTTATCAGGCATCATCTAACTGAAAAGACTCTTGATTGATTTTCCCTTGAATTTCTACCTCCCTTAATAATCCGTGTGTCCTTCTTCATAAACATTAAATAACCCTAAATTTAAAATGTGTTGACTACCTACTATGTGCCCAGCACCATGAGAGAATCTTGTAATATAATAATGAATAAGAAGCTTTCTTGCTCAAAGGGGAATGTGTATTTTATAACCAGAGGCATGTAAATGAATGGAGGAGAAATAACAAGAATACAGTGGTCATTTCTTCCTGGAGTAGTCCAGAAGGGCCTCATGTAGGCAGTGTCCTTGAGTTGATTATTGAAAGTTGGATACAGGTTTGCAGGGAACACTTCAGAGAAAGAAAGGAAAAAACAACCTAACATATATGAGGAATTACAAATAACTCCATATGACCAGAGCAAAGGGTACATGGCAACACAGCAAGAAATAAGGTTGGCGAGGCAGGCAAGGACCATGCTCCGCAGTTTGGACTTTGTTCTGTTCACAGTGGAAAGTTAGTAAGGTTTGGACAGATTCGATTTATATTTTGTGTAGTTGACTCTTCCATAAGTTTGGTGACTGGCTCATTCCTTCATTCTACAAATATTTTTTGAATCTCTCCTGCGTGACTAAACAAATCTTGAATGTGCTACTAGATGACCTGTGTGCTCCCATAGCGTATTGATATAATTACTGTTAGTTCCTAATAGTATAGGTAACTGAAGCCTTTCCAGAGTTTAGCGTTTTGAATCAAACTGTAATTGCTGTGGCTGGCACCCAGATAAAATGACACAAGGAATAATAATTGTTCATAATTAATCTTCATGGATGTCTACAGAGACTAGATAAAAAGTCTTTAAAGCACTCAAGATATTAAAGGAGATACCCTGAAAGATTCAAAATAATTGTATTATTTATTAAATCTTTCAAATTTGATAAAAGTTAGTCAGAAAAATGCAAACAATGGCAAAAATAATAGAAAAAATTGCAAGCATTCTCAAGGTGGTTGAATTCTAGTTTAAATTGAGTATAAATACCTGGCTTCTGGCTTCATAAGTGTCTCCCAAAGGAGATATAAAACTTTGTTTCCTGCAAAGCATGCAGGAAACAACAGATATAACTTTTTAAAATACAGTAGTAGTAGCTTGGAAATTTACACACTTTAAAAAATATATCTTCCCAGTCACGTTGCTATTATATTTACTTTATGAATGATGTGGGAACTAAAGAGCTGACACCAACCCAAAATTAAATCGGAGTTTGGCTGGCCCCAAAGCAGTCTACCTATCAGGGTAGAAACAGCAATCAACATCTACCCGTCTTCATCGGCAACACACCTGGGAGGGATCTATGCAACACAACCACAGTTTGATTAGAGAATGTCAAATCTTTATTCTGATTCTGGATAGTCTTCAGTATTTGACAAAAGTCTGTTCTAAAAGAGGTAAAATAAGTGCATTTCTACTAAAATTTTAGGTCATGAACAAGATTCGGGTTGTCAGAAGAACCTTCAATTTTTAGCCAAAAAACCTAGACTAACGATAGGAATTTGAATCATTACTTTATAGATGATAATCAGTCTAAGACATGGCATTATGTCAGAAATTCCAGAGGAATTTCAATTTTATTAACACTAACCAAAACAAAACCAGTGAGGAGTACTCCATATTAGGCAGCAGTAGGTGCTATAGGTGAAACAGCTTCTCTCATAAAGAAGCTGAAAGTGAGTTGGGCAATTCAGACATATAAATAGATGAAAAGATAAGAGGAAATAAGGCTAAGGACGATAATTTGGAGAACACTCAATATTCTGGATTGGGCAGATCCAGGTGGATTGAAGTAGTCTTTTGTTTGTTTATTTTTAATTTCAAGGGAATAAACTCGTTGTGGTAACAAAGGCCTGTATTCCCAGCTACTCAGAGGGGTGAGATGGGAGGATCGCTTGAGTACAGAAATTTGAGACCAGCCTGAGCAATATAGAAACTCTTGTCTCAAAAATAAATTAATAAATAAAAATTCAAGGAAATAGAGATGAGGAAGTAGAGCTGAGGAATAAATAATATGAAGATGAATGGTGACTATTTGAAAAATAGTGGGGGTATATAGGATTACACCTTGTGGTCGTGTAAGATAAATTCTGAAAAAGGTACACTGGAATTGGCAAATGAAAGTCACCTCGTGGACTCAGTATTCACAGATTAAATGGAGTTAGTGTTGCCAGTGTGTTTAGGTTTGAGAAACAAAGAGAATGAGCATGAGTTACACTACTAAGAAGCATGGCTGCAAAAGGAAAGAGGAAGGAGGGTGTCATTCTGCAAAAGGACAGACTGTCAAGAAAGTGCTTTTGTTGATTTAGAAGAGATAGACTTAAGCATGTCAGAAGCTAACAGGATGAGCCAGTGGCAAGGGAAGAGTGGGTGATTTATTTGGGTGACTGGCAGCTCCTGTTCTACCCAGAATAAGAGACCTTGAGTTCTTTTCATTTATCATGGCATTTCTGCCCCTGGTAAACTTATTGTTGTCAATTCTTTCACTTTACAATTTACAGAACTTCTGTTGCATGCTTTAAAGTGAAACAAAAAAATCATATGAGAACAGAATTAGTTATTCTGGAAGCTTATTATGATAATACCTCGACTAATAGGAAATCTGCAAACTTAACAATCCATTTTTCCCCCTATACTTTTTATTTTATGTGAATAGAAAGTATGCGGAGGTGGATAATTCAGAATTTAATTTAAAACCAATACCAGAGGCTGAACAGGCAATCATTAAGTATTTCTTATGTGCTTGCTCTCCCAAAGATATGATGATAGGTGCTAGAGTTGATACAAAGAATTATAGCATGAAGTTTTTATTGTCATGAAGGTTGCAATATGAGAATATAAAACTACACACATGAAAAGATAGCTAACGGTGTGACAATATAAATGACAAACATCATAATGAATGATATGGATTAAATGCAAAAGGAATTTAGAAGGGATGGATAACACTGAGTTAGAGTGTTCTAAGATAACTTCTTGGACTAAGTAGAATTCAAGCAAATCCCTAGATTGGGTATATGTGGCGAGATGAAGAGAGGCATTTCAGCTAGAGTGGAAGTAACATAAATGAATTAGGGACTATTATTTATTAGTGATATACTAGATATTTTAATATGCGTAATCATAATTAATTTTATGACTTGTGAAGGTGAGAAGGAATAAGATTTGTTTCTGATGACTGAATACAGCATAGCTTAATGGGATGATGATTTGGTTTGGATGTTAGTTAATCATAGAACTCTTTTGCACTCGCATTTCACTCACTCTCTCACTCTCTGTCTCTCTATTTGGATTTGTTCGGTTTTTTATTTTCCTGGCATTTGAATTCCCTTCCAGTATTTGTGGAATTTCCCTCCATATGAGCATAGGTAGAAGGCAGACCTTCCCTCTTGCTGTAATATAAAACTTGTTCAGATGCCTGCTTGCCCAGCCCCCCTTACAACACAAAATAAAGCACAGACACAAGCTCGACCAAGCAGAAGATTTGTCTGCGGCTTGGAATCAGAACCTAGCTGCCTTTGTTATGTGGCATGAATTCTAGCAGCGGAGGCAGTAGCCTCCGGTCTGTATAGTAGTGGTGGCAGTATACCTAGTGTTGACTACAGCAGTGTTGGTGAGGAAACATGGCAAGCTATGGCATCCAGTGGTCAGTGGACAAGCAGCAATGCCCTCAATAGAAGGGCTCAAGTGAGGACATAGTTTCATCTTTCATGTCCATATTCTGAACCAGTTCTCTTATGAGTTGCCCAATTCTTCCAACAAATGCCTTTTATGCTTTAACTGGTTAGAGTTTTCTTTTGTCTTCATTTAAAAATTATCACAAATGCAAGAGTCTATGATGAGATTATGATGGCTTCTCATATCCATCTGACAATTTTGAACTCTAATCTATAGAGATTATCCCAATAATAAAGGGTTTTGAGCAGTAGGATGGTGTCACCCTAGGAATGCTTTAGGAAGAGTAATCTCAGTGTTATATAGGATAAATAAATTGAAAGGGAGACTACAGCTAGAAAGATAATATAAGAGAAGTAGGTCAAATTAACAAGGGAGCAGGTTTGTAGGGAAAGAGTTTCGACAGGTTGAGTTTGGGTAGATGCAACAAATGTATACTTAGGCAATAGCATTGTGGGGTTGAAAATAAATTAGAGAAGTGAGAGTCAAAATTTTAATAGCAATAAGGTTTGTGTGTCAGTTACTTTTCTAGGCAAATGGGATATTGCTGATGAAGAATTGCAGAGTATTGGTCTTCAGATCCTCTGCTCTGACATGCCTGAGGGCTAACATATGAACCACAAGTCAAAACTGTTGTTCATTTTGACAGTGTTGCTGTTTTCAATCTTGCCTCACTTGCAATGTGTATTTGCATGTGAGGGAAAGAGGCAAGTGTCCGTTGAGAAAGACCCAAAGTTTATTAAGTAAGCTCTTCCCCCCTTCAGGCCCCTATACTCCATCTGAATTTACCTAGGAGTCTCATTTTTAGAAAGTGGGGGAAAATGAGTAGAAACACTTATATTGTACAGAAACACTGGCTACAGTTATATTATGGACTGATAGAAAGAAAATGCATTCATAAAAAGATAACAAGAATTATTCAAGAAGTATCAGGATTGACAGAACTCTTGGCAGCAGAATTCTGTCTCCCCTTTGTAATATCTAAAGGCCTACCCCAAAGTGAGAAAGGCTATAGAAATAGCATACATTTCAAGGCTTAGATAAAGTGATTCCCTTATTTTATATCCAAAATCCTTGCCCTGACAAATAAGAGTTTTAGCGCCATTTAATTAGGATATCGAAGGATGGTACTGCTCATAAAGAACACTCCTCCATAATATTTCTGTAAAAAAAATTTTTAATGCAATTTTTTGGATCTTCTGGAGTGAAGGGACAGTGATATACCATACTGTTACAAAGAAGACCAAAGGCTTCAAAATGTATTTCTTCACTACTGTCATGCAGTGGAACTGAAAGAGGGTATATTCAATATTAGTAGATGCAAAGTACAGAGAATATCAGGGAAAGCACTACATTATTTAATCAAGAGCCCTGTTTTGTCATTGACTAATTGCTTTGCAGATTTGCTTGCCCTGTCTTGGCCTCAGTTTTCTTATCTCTTAAGTGAAGAGATCACTGAGGGCCCTGGGGGAAAGGATTGACAAATTGGAACTATGGTTCAGGAAAATAAAATTGGCTTATAGAGGGAAGGAACAGATGATGCTGCAAGATGAAATCGCAGCCTCCATAGCAGAAGTTGAGAACAGTTGCTACTTTCCTTAAAGGTCATTGTTCATATTCCAATAGGAATGGGATGGTGATGACACACTGAGAACCTGTTGTCTTTGTCTAGGGTGGGCCCTATCCTTTTCTGGCTGTTATCTGTTTACCTTTTAATATAATTAGGCAGACCAGATTGGTATTTAGTCTTGTTCTGACAACAGCAAATTAGGCTTAACTCTTTAATTACAATGAGAAGGAAATCACCTTTCTGATATACTTCAATTAGCTCAAGCAGCTGTTAAGTTATAATTAAAATTTCACATGGATCATTTGAGTTCTTGGAATGTTTCCATTTAATAACAAAACATTTGCATATATGCATTCAGTTTTTAACAACCTTTTCAAATCTGTCAATGGTAAACCAAGAATATTGATACTGTATTAAACAAAATCTTTGTAGTCTTGTAAGCAGACAGCTGGGCACACAAAATGAAAAATGAAAATAGAAGAAGGTGATCAAAAAGTGTTAGTGCCTCCAAGTTTTTTGGAACTTGTTCAGAGAATTAAACTTTTGCTTTATGCATAGTTATCCAAGAAGGAAGAAGAAAACTAACCCAAAGAGAGTGGTTACTTGTGCTTGACAAATGAATGCCTGTGTTATGTATATCTACTATTCAGTACAATGACAATCACCCCACTGTGTCTCTACAGATGGATTATTGCCTCCATAGACTTTCCAAAGTATAAACGTGAGAGGAAAAATTATATGTGAAAATTCAAAGATTCTCTTCTGCTTTTACTTTCTTCTAAGAATTGAATTGGCTAAAAAATTATTTTCTTTGGAGTTACTCTGGCCAATATTTTGTCTGATATCACTATGAATTCAATGATCCATGTAGGACCAAGATGTAAGAATAAAGATATATTAAGCACACTTACAATTTGGATACTACAGGCCTTTGAAGCACTACATGCTGGCTAAATTAAACTAAATCCAATAGAAGAATCATAAGAATATTTTTAGATTATGCTTAAAAATTTGAACTCATGTCAATTAGATTGAATGTCAGAAAATTGATAAAAAACAAGGAGGAGTTACAACTATTTTTTTCCTCCCTTTTTAGAGGTAATTTGTATTTTCTCTTCTTTGATATTGGCAGGAGGAAATTATAAAAATGTTGTGGGTTAATAACAATGTTGAAAGGTGATAGGTTTTAAAATCTGTACTGAAGGCCTGAGCTATTTTTTAACAAACCAGGATTCTATTCATGCTTATTCATTGATGGCCCATATTGACAAGAATTTTATATTGGCTAAGAACCCTTAATGATGTCTTCACAACAATCAATCTGTATTGTATGTTATTGAATTTCAACCACCAAGATAATTGTATCTATGGGAATTAAAGAATGCATGTAGAGAAAGAAGAAAGATGAAAGAGCTATGCTTGATACCATAATTATACCAGTGTGCACACTTTTTGGGGGCTACCAGATGTTATCAGCACATTTTCCATCTGCCTTTACTAATTTTATTATGACCTTTTAGAACTGATTTCATCTGGTAGAGAGTTGGCTCTGACACCATCACTGAGTCAATTTTATCTTTGAACAACTAAAAGGAAAAATGAGTAACAAGTGGCATTCTGTTCAGAAAAATGTTCCAAATTAGTGTCTTATTATTCTTTTGTTGGGAAATCTCATTGTTGAGTGATTTTAAGATTCCTTTCAAGTACTTAGTTGAACCAATCTGCAAGTCCACAGTTTACCTCAGGGAATCAGGGTTAGAGCTAAACTCTCAAGCAGTTTTTAATACAGGATTCTTTGGAAGTTTTTATATTTTATGTAGGTGAAAAACAAAATCCTAGAAAGGCGGATTCATTTATTCTGACTCCAAAATCTAGAAAGATTTACATTAGCTTTCTCTCTTTCTCCTCTCTCTTTCTCTGACACACACACACACACACACACACACACACACACACACCCTACATAAAGACCACACTGTAGAATAATATCTACATATTTAAAACATTTACTGTGTGCTCTATTTTGCTTACTGGGAATAAACTATTTAATTTCTTCATCCCAACATCCCAACAAGCTAGTTTATATTACTATATACATCTTACATAAAATAAATCTGAAGCCATAAAAGTTAAATAGTGCTCATAGGTAGCAGAGTCAGAACTTACATCTTTGTCTTATTCTACCGCCCATTCGCTTAAGCAGTATGGTGTTATATTCATTTCTTTATTAATTAAACAACTTAGTCTCTGCAAAATCTCAGTCATATCTAGGAGCTAAGGATACAAAGGTGAGCAGATTGGACGTGATCCCTGACCTCATGGTGTTGACAGATTATGCATAGTTTTCTTCTTAGATTACATCAGTGAGTAATTACTACACATTTGTCGGCTTTCACCTAAGTGTACACTACATATTGTATTTAAGAATGTTACAGAAGTTTGCAATAATGCTGGCAATTTTTAAATTCTGTAAGGCTAGAGGTTTAGGCTAGTTCCTGATGACTATGTTAAACATGGCTGTCTGTTTGGCTAGTAGCAATGGCTAATTGCAGCCAGTAGAATGTTCCTGAACCTAGCTATTAGATACAGAATCAGTTTCTGTGTTGCTTTTGGGATATCTCTAACAACCTCTGTCCCACATATCCACCCTCTATGGGAAGAACAGACCCTCTAGTTCCTGATAAGTAAGAAACAGGCCACATAAGGCCCAAAAGGAAAGTAATGTCTTTCACTACAGCCAAGACAAAAGGTGAAACTGTTACCATGACCCTGGCTTTGGGGACAATCATGAGTGAGGAAGTAAAGATACGAAACCTGGGGACAACCAGCAGGTCTGAAAAAGTTTCATCTGAAAATGTGAATTTGCAGATTTGTGGTAGCGCCTCGGAGGGACTTGTTCTTTAGTGAGAATTGATACAGGAGAAGTGTGGGAAGAAGGAAGAAAGCACTACCTCAAGATTATAGCTCTTTGTGTACAAACAGCCACCCCCAACTAGTTATAAATGATGAACAGAAGAATCACATTTGGGATTGCTGGAACTCTCATATAAAATTACTCAGCATAGGAAGAGAACATTCTGATTAAACTCCTCTATTTTCTGGAGTTTAACCAATAATTTTTCCGTGTATTTTTTTTTTAGATATGGGATACAATTCAGGGTTAGGTATACAAATGTTCATTACGCATGGACCCTTGTTGATGAAGTATGGCCCTCCTCATCCCCCCATCCCTGCAGATTCCCACTACTGCCAATCCTTTCCTTGTAGTATTGCAATATTTGTTCAAGTTCCGCTTATAAGTGAGACCATGTGATACTCAGTTCTTTGTTTCTGTGATAGGTGACTCAGTATTATAGATTCTAAGTCCATCCAGGTTGCTGTGAAGTTCATAATTTTGTTCTTCTTTATGGCTGCATAATATTCCATCATGTATATGTACCAATTTTTTTTAATCCAGTCCTCTTTCAATGGGCAGCACGATTGGTTTCATGTATGTTTATTGCACTATTGCTCACAATAGCAAAAACATGTATTCTTTTTATTAGTAGCATCATCATTATTATTGTGCTTTTTACATGTGTCCAAGTAATGTCCTGAGCAATTTCCATAAGCTTAATTTCATATCTACTCATTTTTCTCCATTATATAGATGAGGAAACTGAAACTGGAAAAGGTTGATTTGTTTGCCCAATGTCATCCTACTAGTAAGTAGCAGAGACAGGGCAGAATTTCAGTCTGTCTGATTTCAAAACTACTTACCTTGAACTAATCTGAGTGACAAGAAGACTGTTCTACCACAGCCGTAAGTCATTCATATGTGGAACTTGCATGTATTTAAGGACTTACGATATATCTTGTAGAGGTTTTTTTTTTTTATTATAAAGATGTGGTGTACAATTCAGGGTTAGGTATACAAACGTTGACTATGCAGGTACCCTTGTTGATGAGGTATGCCCTTCCCACCCTTAGCAGTTTCCCTCAACTGCCAATTCCACCCCCAACAGTTTCTCATTACTGCCAATCACTTTCTTACAGTATTATAATTAAAGTTCTGCTTATTAGTGAGAACATAAGGTATACTGTTCGTTGTTTCTATTGTAGATCACTGAGTATGATCGACTCTAAATCCATCCAAGTTCCTGCAAAGTCCATTTGTTTGTCCTTCTTTATGGCTGCATAATATTCCATTGTGTATATATATCACTTTTAAAAAAATCCAGTCCAGTGTCAATGGGCAACATAGTTGGTTCCATGTTTTTGCTGTTGAGAATAGAGAGCTGCAACAAACATATGTGTGCAGGTATCTTTTTTGTAGAATGATTTGAGTTCCTTTGGGTATATTCCCAACAGGGTCATATGGAAGGTCAATTTCTAGTTCTTTTTTTTTTTTTTTCTGAGTTGGAGTCTCACTCTGTCGCCCAGACTCAAGTGCAGTGGCCGCTCCCGGCCACCACAGCCTCGACCTGCTGGGCTCCGGTGATCATTCCGCCTCAGCCTTCCAAGTAGCCGGAATTACAGCCATGCACTACCACGCCCGGCTGATTTTTTGATTTATTGTAGAGATGAGGTCTTGCTGCCCAGGCGGGTCTCAAACCCACGGGCTCAGGCAATCCACTCACCTCAGCCTCCCAAAGGCACGGGATTACAGACTGAGCCACCGAGCCCAGCTCTAGTTCTTTTAGATACCAACACACTGTCTTCCAAAGACACTGCACTAGTTTGCATTCCCACCAGCAATGTAGAAGCATTCCTTTTTCTCTGCATCCTTGCCAGCATCGGTTGTTGTATGTTTTATTAATATGGCTATTCTTACTGGGGCTAGGTGGTATATCAATGTGGTTTTGATTTGCACTTCTCTAATGATGAGTGAGGCTGAGCACTTTTTCATGTGTCTGTTGCTGCCCATGTATCTTCTTTTGAGAAGTATCTATTCATGTCTTTTGCCTACTGTTTAATGGGACTGTTTGTTTTTTGCATTTCAGCATGTTGGTGTTCCTTGTAGATCCTAGATGTTAGGCCTTTGTCAGATATACAATTGGCAAATATTTTTTCCCATTATATGGGCTGTCTCTCTGCTCTCTTGATGGTTTCTTTTGCTTTGCAGTAGCCCGTTAGTTTGATGAGGTCCCACTTGTCTATCTTATTTCTTAAGGTGTGGGCATTTAGGATTCTGAATAGGAATTGGTTGCCGGTTCCAATTTCCATAAGGATGTCTCCTGCGTTTTCTAAAATTCTTATAGTATGAAGTTTTATGTTTAGGTCTCTGATCCATTTAGAGTTAATTTTTGTGTTGGTGATAGGTAGGGGACCTGTTTCAATCTTCTGCATGTGATCACCAGTTTTCCCAGCATCATTTACTAAATAGGTTCTCCTCTCCCAAGTGGTTGTTGTTGGAGGCTTTGTCAAAGATGAGTTGGTTGAGAAATTGAGAATTTGCTTCCAGAATCTCTATCCTGTTCCATTGGTCTATGTGACTGTTCTTGTACCAAAAATCAGGCTGTTTTGATTACTGTAGCCTTATAGTAAAGTTTGAAGGCTGGAAGTGTAATACTTCTTGCTTTGTTTCTTTTGCTAAGGATTGTTTTGGGCTATTCATGTTCGTTTATGTGTCCGTATTAATTTCTGTATTGTCATTTCCAGGTCTGAGAAGAATGATATTGGTAACTTAATGTGTATTGCATTGAATCTGTAGATTGCCTTTGGTAAGATGGACATCTTAACAATGTTTATTCTTCCTATCCATGAGCATAGAATATTTTTCCATTTGTTTGTGTCTTCTTGGATTTCTTTGAACAATGTTTTGTAGTTCTCATTGTAAAGGTCTTTCACTTCTCTGGTTAGGAAGATGCCAAGGTATTTCATTTTTTGTGTGTGGCTGTTGTGAATGGGATTGTGCTTTTAATTTGGGTCTTTGCCTGCTTGTTGTTGGTGCATAGAAATTCAACTGTCTTTTGCATAATTATTTGGTACCCTGAGACTTTGCCAAAGTCCTTTATCAGTTCAAGCAGGTTTTTGACAGATTCTCTTGAATTTTCAAAGTATAGGATCATATCATCAGCAAAGAGGGATAACTTGACTTCCTCTTTTCCTATTTCGATATCCCGGATTTCCTTCTCTTGTCTAATTGCCCAAGTTCAGACTTCCAACACAATGTTGAACAAGAGGGGTGAGAGTGGGCAGCCTTGTTTTATTCCAGTTTTTAGGGGAAATGTTTCCAGTTTCTGTCCATTTAGCAGTATGTTAGCTGTGGGTTTATTGTAGATGGCACTTACTATTTTGAGGTATGTTTCCTTCTATACCTAGGTGTTTGAGGGTTTTTATCAAGAAAGGATGCTGGATTTTATCAAAAGCTTTTTCTGCATCTAGTGGGATAATCATGTGGTTCTTGTTTTTACAACTATTGATGTATTTAATGACATTTATGGTCTTGTGAATGTTGATCCAGCCCAGCATCCTGGGGATGAAGCCTACTTGGTCATGGTGGAAGATTTTTGAAATGTGCTTTGGGATCCGATTTGCTAGAATCTTGTTGAGGATTTTTGCTTCTATATTCTTAAGGGATATTAGCCTATAGTTCTCTTTTTTTGTTGGATCTATACCCAGTTTGGGTATCAGTGTGATGTTAGCTTTGTGAAATTATTTGAGGAGAATTCTGTTTTTCAATTGCCTGGAATACTTTCAAATGGATTGGTATCAGCTTCTCCTTGTATATTTTGTAGAATTCCGCTGGAAGGTCATCCAGTCCCAGGCTTTTTTTTTTTTTTTTTTGGTAGGTAATTTTCATATGACAGAGTCAGTTTCCTGGGTTGTTATTGGTCTATTTAGTGTCTCAGTGTCTTCTTGTTTCAACCTAGAGAGGTTGGGTGATGTCAGAAAGTCCTCCATTTCATTTAGGTTATCAAGTTTGTTTCCATGTAGGTGTACATAGTAATCTCTGATAATCTTTTGTATTTCTCCAGAATCAGTTGTGATTTGATCTTTTGCATTTCTGATTGTGTTTATTTAGACTTTTTCTCTCTTTTTCTTAGTCATTCTGGCTAGGGGTCCATCAATCTTATTAATTCTTTCAAAGCACCAGCTTTTGGTTTTGTTGATGTTTTCTATATTTTTGTCTTCTATGTCCCATATTTGGGCTCTTATTTTGGTGATTTGGATTCTTCTGTTAAAGTTGGGTTTGGGTGGTCTTCTCTTTCCAGCTCCTTTTTGGTGATTTGTTAGGCTCTCCACTTGTGATCATTCCGTTTTCTTGATGTGTGCTCCTAGAGATATAAATTTCCCTCTTAGAACTGTTTCATGGCATCCCAGAGGTTTTGGTAAGATGTTTTTTCATTTTCATCTGTTTCCAGGAATCTTTTAATTTCTACTTTGATTTCAGTGTTGACTCAGTAATTGTTCAGCATCTTGCTGTTTAGTGTCCATGTCTTTGTGGACTTTGGGGAAATGTTGGTGTTGATATTATTTTTATTCCTCTGTGGTCTGAGAGTGTGCATGGCAAGATTTCAACCTTATGAAATTTTTTATGCTTGATTTATGGCCAAGAATGTGATCGATCTTGCAGTACATTCCATATAGTGATAAGTAGAATGTATATTCTGTGGTTGTTGGGTGGAATAATCTGTAGTATCTATTAAGTCCATTTGGTTGAGTGTCAAGTTTAGGTTCTGGATCTCCTTGTTGATTTTTTGCCTCGATGATCTAGCTAGGGCTGTTAGTGGGATATTCAAGTCCCCTGCTATAATAGTGTTAGAGTCAATATCTTTTTTTAGTTTACTTAGTAGTTGCTTTATAAATGCTGGTGCTCCTGTGTTGGGTGCATATATGTTGAGGATGGATATTTCTTATTGATGGATTGAACCTTTTATCATTATGCAGTGTCCTTTTGCATTTTTTTAAATTTTTGATAGTTTAAAGGTGGTTTTTGTCTGATCTTAAGATGGCAACTCCTGCCTTCTTTTGTGATCTATTTGCCTGGAATCTCATTTTCCATCCTTTAACTTTTAGTCTATATGCGTCCCTTATACTGAGATGAGTCTCCTGGATGCAGCAAATAATTGGGTAATGGTTTCTTATCCAGTTTACCATTCTGTGTCTTTTGAATTGTGCATTTAGGCCATTCACATGCACGCTGATCATTGAAATGTGATTTTCTATCGCTGTCATGAAGTTCTTATAAAGTTTTTTCTTTGTTTGCTTGTTTTCTTTTGACTTTGGGGTTAATGTGTGTGTGTTTTCAAGTTTCTTGTTGCACTGTATTCTTGTTGATTCTGTGCTCTGCTGTTCTCTTGGGAAGTGTGTGGTCATTCTTTTTTTTTTCTTTCTTCTGTGCTTAATACCTTTTTAAGTGTCTCTTGTAGCACTGGTCTGGAAGCTGTATAATCTCTTAGGGATTGGATGTCTGGAAAGGATTTTAATTCTCCATCCCTGATGAAGTTGAGCTTGGCTGGATAGGAAATTATCGGTTAAAATTGTTTATCTTTGAGGACTTTGAATATAGGGCTCCAGTTCCTCTTGCTTGTAGTGTTTCTGCATATAGGTCTGCTGCTATTTTGATTAGTTTTCCCCAGTAGGTAATCTGACCTTTCTCTCTCTTGCTGCCTTTAGGATTTTTTCTTTTGTGCCTACTTTGTGTAGGCAAATTACTATGTGTCTAGGGGTTGGTCTTCTCATTTGATGTCTTGTGGGGGTTCTCTGTATCTCTTGTGGTTGGCTGGTCACATCTCTGGTGAGATGGAGAAAGTTGTCTTGGATTACCTCCTGGAATACTTGCCCCAAGTTGTTCTCCATTCCTTTTTTCTTCTGGGATACCAATCAGGCATAGGTTCGGTCTCTTGATAGAATCACACATCTCCTGTAGGCTTTGTGCTTTCTATCTGAGTCTTCTTTCTATGTTTTTTACAGATCGGGTTAATTACACGTTCTGGTCTTCAAGTTCTGAGATTCTTTCTTCAGCTAGATTAATTCTGCTTTCCATGCTTGTCATCTTGTTATTTATTTCCTGGATGAAATTTTTTATTGCCAAAATCTCTGTTACAAGTTCTTTCAGTGTTGCATCTTGTCTTTCTTAAGTCTTATTCACTCTTTCCATCCATTCCCTAATCCCTGTCATATTCTGGGGCCAGTCATTGGTGACTTCCATTGTTTGGGCACCAA
Organism: Cephalopachus bancanus; assembly: GCA_027257055.1. Taxonomy (NCBI): domain Eukaryota; kingdom Metazoa; phylum Chordata; class Mammalia; order Primates; family Tarsiidae; genus Cephalopachus; species Cephalopachus bancanus. Next base: position 4,443,782 of record JAPVLO010000076.1, read on the forward strand.
GGTCTGATTTTTCAGGAGTTTTGTCTTTGGTACAACTGAAATTGCCTAAGGTCTTCCTTTGGTGTTTCCTCATTTGTGACAGATATCTTTTCTCTTTAGTTCTGTTTTCAGTGTCAGTGGGAGAGGCTTTCCCTTGTGATGTTTGCTCAGTCCTCTATTCTTCCCTGATCCGGGCTCTGGATTTGTTTTATTTTGAAATAGGATGGTGGATGAGAAGCTTTGTTGTCTCTTCTAGTTTTTGAAATTGAAATAAAGTAGGGAATGGGGTGCTAGGATTCAGAAACTACTTGCAAATTGCAATGTTAACTTATCGTGATACGTGTTCCCTGATACCTACTCCCCACCACCACTCTATATGCTGATGCAAAGCAGAAACAAATGCAAAAAAAAAAAAAAAAACAATTGAACACACATACACACAGACATACACCCCCCACCCCACCCCCGCCAAAAAAAACCAAACTGGAATAACAAAAAGTGAAACAAAACAAACAACAAAAAAAAAACAACAAAACTGAATACACACACACACACACACACACACACACACACACACACGCCTAGCATAAAGTGAGTGAATAGAGAAGGAAAACAGAAAAACCGGAGTGGGGGAGGGGGTGGAGGGGAAATGGAATTCAGGTCAAACCCTCATACATATATTGACACACACCTTAAACTATAAAAAATGAAAATAAAAAACCCAGAAGAACAAAACAGCAAAAATAAACCAACAACAAGATGAACACTCAATCATTCACATACACACATAGACAGAAAATGACAAAAAGAAAGAAATAGAAAAAGAAAAAAAATATTTGAGGGGGAGCAGATCAAAACCCTCACATACACATTCATGCCCAAAGGAAAAATATTTTTTAAAATAGATGAAATAACAGTCAAAATTTTTTTTTAATTGAAAATTAAAAAAAAAAAAAAAAAAACCTGCCCTCTTGTGGCAGGCTCTGTAATTGTTCCTCTAATCAGGTCTCTCTGGCAGAGCCACCTCTTTCACTCTCTCCTCAGTGTTTGAAGCAGGGAAGGAGAAGGGCAGTGGAGGTGGGTGGGGCTGCAGTCCCCCCTCCCACTCTTGTATGGTCAGGGAGATCTCCTCTGGTGGGGAAGTATGGGATTGTCTCTTGTCTCTTCCCCAGGTATGTACTCTGGGGGATGGGGGGTGCCCCAACCAGGCCCTTGTCCTGGAATGGAGTTCTATTGTGACTGATGTCCAGGCTCCACCTGGGTTTGTCCCTCTCAATCGTGGTCCAGCTGTGTGGGTCTGACATTCAGAGGATTGTTGGGGAGGAGGGGGTTTGGGTCAGTCCTGGACTCACCACTGATCTCTTTGGAGTTCTTCCTTGCTTTTTTCTGGCCACACCCTTTGTCCCGCACTAGATCAGCGTAGGGGGTGGGGTGCCTGGAACTCAGCACTCATCAGGTCCCTCCGAAGTTTGTGCTTTCAGGATATTCCCTCTGGATCACGATCAGTCCCTGAGTAGTTGATCCACCAGTCACAGAGATAGGGTCTGTTGCTCCATGGTGAACGAGTTGGAGCGCTTTCCTACTCCGCCTTCAAGATGATAGTGGGGCGCTTCTCTTGTCCTCTCCCATGGGACTTTTCCTCTGGACTCCCTCCACAGTCCCTGCTGCCAGTGCTCTGCCAGGCACTGAAGTGGTAAGGCAAAGCCTGGAACCTGCAGTCTCTCTCCTGCTGCACTGGTGAGGGAGAACCTGGGGTGATATTTTCTCCCTGCCGCTTCTGTTCATTTAAAAAAAAATGGCGCTAGGCTTCTGCAACCTGGGAAGAGCCAGGGATGAAGCAGAGAAGCTGCAGCACCAGCTGTTGCATCAGGGACCTGGCCACTTGCTCATGAGCCCCCCTTTAGACAGTCTCTCCCAGCATTTTCTTCTCAGGTAGGGTTTGTTGATTTAAAAAGAAAAGAAAAGAAAAAGAAAATGGCACTCGGCTTCTGTGTCCCGGGAATTGCTAGGGTCCAAGCCCAGCAGCTGTGGCACCAGCCGCTGCACCAGGAGATCCCTGGCCGCTAGCTCCCTAACCCTCAGTCACTCAGCCATTCACATGCCGACTGGCTCCCCAGCACATACACAAAATTTTCCATTAACTCACTCACACGGGGACTCGCATAGTCCAACTGGCTCAGCCGCCATCTCCCCGACCTTCAGGAATTTGTATTTGACTCTAAAGCTTAGCTCCACAGTTTATCTTATTTTGCATAGACACTTTCACCTTCCAGTTGCCTAAGGGATTTATATGCTAGTGTACATATCATGGGCGCTTGTTAAAACTAGGTTATAATTTTGTCTTTTAGGAAAAGCCGTTTAGTAGAGATTTTTTTTTCTTCTAGGCTGTAGTACTTAACATTTTCAAATAATTAGCTTTTACTTATTACATTTATTTTAATTGCTTAATAATTAAGAACCTGGGATTGAATTGTCTAACAATGTTTAGAAAATCACTTAATGATACCACTCAGGACCACATCTATCCCTATAACTGTTATTTATATTTTATTGCTAACTGGGTGACATCACAAGTCCTTTACACTCTTTGGTCTTAATGTTTCCCATACAGAATAATGTTCCTGCTACTTTCTTCAAAGGCATTTTCAATCACCAAACTTCAAATATATTTTTAAATATATATTAATTTTTTTTTTCACTCTTTGAAGGCCTGGTTAATTGTATTATGGTCAAGAAGAGTTGGGAATTGAAATTGAAAAGACTACAAATCTATTCGATAGCTACTTTAGGTTAGAAATAGGACACTTCTATCTTCAAATTACTACATTCATATAGCTAGTGATTTGCCAACATCTTAAATATTTTTAGTTTTGCCTTTTGTAAGGCAGTCTACCATAGTGATTGTCATTTGGGATTAAGGAACAGACTCATTCTTGGGCAGGCTAGGATTTATTAAAAGTTAAAACAAATAATCAAAATACAATGAATAAGGTATCTTGCTTTTTGCAATAGGTTTCTCCTAGAAGTTTTGTGTGACATTCTTTAAAAAATCTTTTATAAGAAGTAGCAGTGGATCTTGCTATTCAGAGGAATAGTTGGCAAAGTTTCCATAGGAGGATAATCACATTGGTCCTTTCTAGTTCTACTGCCTCCTTGACATTTTTTGCAAGCATCATTCAATTCAGCAGTTATAATACAATATTTAGTTAATTTCTTGTGTCTTTTCCCTACTGTGATTATTAGCTCCATGAACATAGAAACCATGTTTTCTGTTTCTTTTATATTTCCCTACAATTCCTTGCAAGGAGTTAAACATATTGTAACCTTATAAGAAGCATTCACAAGTTTAGATAAATTTACGTCAGAAGTATTATTGATTTATTTTGCTTAAAGCAAGAAATATCTGTAGCCAATAAAATTATTCAAGTGGTGCTGTATATTCAAATGGGTGCTAAATCAGACAATGTTTAAATACAGGTCTCCACCTCTCATGGTGTATTAGCTGTCACCTGTGGAGCCTTTTCAAGTCTAGGCCATACTCCCATACTCAGTTCCAACATATTGGGGGCGTAGCACTGGCATCTTCACTTTTACAACACCACAAGCAACTCTAAGGTAGAGTCAAGTTGAAAACTACTAGTTTAGAATGATCATAGTCAATTCTATAGAAATTATCACAGGACTTATTTGGTGGGGAAAACAATCAGTGAATAATTGATTTGCTTTTTATATATTTTTTAATAAACTGAATAGACTAAAGACATAATTGTCACATTAGTAGCCTACTTAACTAAAAATTGTATCCTTGTGCATACGAGAGGAACCCTGGAATTTATTTTTTTTTAAGTATTTATTCTTACATGTTTCAACTTCAGCACATTCAAAGTACTCTCCATTTGATGCAATACATCTATCACGATGCTTTGTCCACTGCTCAATTCTTGAACTCATCCATTTTGATGCCTTTTAGTGCTTTTGCCATTTTTTGTTTCACCTCTTCCATATCAGCAAAATGTTTCCCTTTGAGGACTTTTATTCATCCAGGGAAACAAAAAATAAAAAAGTCACTGGACCCAAGATTGCGTGAATAGGGAGACTGGGAAACATGGGTCATGCTGTTTTTGTCAAAAACTGCTGAACACTCAGCACTATGTGAGCAGATGTGCTTGTAAATCATCCATCATGAAATGGGCAAACACGTTGAAAGAATCTCCAAAAACAAAAATTCCCTGAAGCCAAATGCATCCTCTCACAACAATCCTAGCTGATGCACGGATGTCGATGGGTTCCTAGAACACTTACCTAGGAGGAAAGCCTGTATTACAAGGGACCCGCCTTCCAAAAAATAATTCCAGCTGTTTTGAGGGGTTCCTTGACATATTATAGACCATAAAAGACATAGGAAGAACATGAAAAAGTTGTCATATCTGAAGTAGCTAACATTCATATGTCCACTGGTAATTATCTGCCTTCTGTTGTACAGTCTTCTCCTCAACTGCAGGGCTAGGAAATTAAAACAACAAAACAAATAACCATTTATTGTTCCAAACCATGATATATATGTTCTTTGGAACATACGTACACATACATCTATACATATATAATATATAAAAATCTACATTTTCACACTGTCTTATGTAGTAAGGACTTTCAGAATATGTTATGCAGCTTTTTCTTTGACTTTAGAGCATAGGTTATCTTATTTGGTGTAGATACTGTGGTCTTCCAGTTGCATGAGAGAATTGTGTTTTAGTGTATAGAGTTACAAGTTCATTTACAGATTATAATTTTACCTTTTAAGAATATTCATTCAGCCGGGCTCGGTGGCTCAGCCTGTAATCCCACGCCTTTGGGAGGCTGAGGTGAGTGGATTGCCTGAGCCCACGGGTTCGAGACCCGCCTGGGCAGCAAGACCTCATCTCTACAATAAATTTTAAAAATCAACCGGGTGTGGTAGCGCATGCCTGTAATTCCGGCTACTTGGAAGGCTGAGGTGGAAAGATCGCCGGAGCCCAGCAGGTCAAGGCTGCAGTGGCTGGGAGTGGCCACTGCACTCCAGTCTGGGCGACAGAGTGAGATTCCAACTCAAAAAAAAAAAAAAGAATATTCATTCAATAAAGAAAAAGTATATGACAAAAGTATATTAATAATGAATTAATTATAAAATTACTTTTCAGTAACTTCTTTCTAAAATTTAGATTTTATTCCTTTAATTTTAAATGAAAGTCTTTGAAAATGCCAATGAAATATATTTGAGTGGTTTTCTATTAACACAATATAGTAAAAAGAGCAAAATGCCTCAATAAACTCTGCTTTTCATTTTTACTTAAAACATGCAGAAAAGGAGGCTTGCCCCTGAATTGGTATTGAGCTTACTAGTTATGAGTTATGGATGTTTTAGCAATAAAATTTGGCTTTCTGGAACAAATGGATGTTCAACCCTGATTTTATTGGTGTGGTTGAACATTGTGGAACTAAAACAAGGAAATTCCTGCATATTGCCACAATTTGAGGCCGTATGGATCATAAACTTTTCTATTTATATTTCACTGGTAGACATAAATGGCATTATCTTGTCAGAAAAAAAAAGAGAGAGAAGCAAGGAATACACAACTGAAGTTTAGAACCGGTACATCTTGCTCCTGAATGTCAGATAAAGGTGAAGCTTTTAAATAGAAGGCCCTTGATTTAGTACCTTTAATGTGCGCAGGAAGGGATCTGCACGGCGCATCATTAGTGTGACGGGGTGAAAGGGGCAACACGTTTCTTCTGTTACTGTGGAAAGAGGATGAATCTGGCACAGCTCTGATGTCAGAACCTCCATCACCTTTCTCACACATGATGTAGATTTTAATTGTACTCGCGGCTGACTCGCGTCGCACCAGCTCCTACGTGACATTGAGATGGATGAAGCCATTTGTTGGCATTATCAGAGCCAGCTGTGTGCTTGGCTGCAGCTACAGTAGGCATTTTATCTCATGCATAATCCTCTCATTGAAAGGGGATCACAAGCATCTGAACCATATGGCAAATAATTTTATGATGATCAAAAAAGGACTCTCGAAGCTAGTTAAACAGAAGAGTCCTTGAAATTCAATCAGAAGAAGTTTTATTTTCATGTTGTACCATCATCCTAAATTAATTGTTAGTACTGCCACGATCAAGTAGAACCAAGACTCCCCCACCCACCCTTGCAAAATGAGAATAAACTCTTAATTACTTTATTTTGCCTATATTTTATTTAGTCTTCTCAATTTTGGAGAATCCATTTGGATTCATATTAGAGATCTGGATTTCAAAGCTGAAGCTATCTTCTGATTTAAAATAGTAGTACTTTTTAAACCCCCCCATACGAGAATCTTATACTAAATGACACAAACTTGAATTTATGTCTTCATTTCTGCTCTCTTAAAAGCTACGTAAGGTAGAAGCTATTTTTTTTTCTTTAGGGGAAGTAAAGTCTTAAGAGAAAGAAAGAAAATCTATTCTTTCACAGGGTGGCCTAATGATCCCATAAATTTAGCATACATCTTCAAAGGGAAGAGGCAAACTTGTCTTTTCCACATGGTGGGATTTCCCGCACATTGTCAAGGAGATGCATAGGCATGTAAGCCATTGCCCTTGTGTCCAGGAAAGTGACGGGAAGCAGCTGCTGTAGAGCAAGATGGGTTCCTGTTAGGAGGGATTGTGTGAGGCTGTGGAAAGCCATGTAGTTGCTGCCTCAAAACCAAAATTGCTTCTAGCTATCATATGCCCACATTAATTGCGACTTTTATTAATCACAAAGGATGTTCCAAAACTCCAGTTCAAATGTTACAAGGCCATAAAACAGCAACTCGCCTAATCTTACCTTGTCTATGATGTATACATTCTGTTCCTTTATTATGATTTTTCTTTCCAGAGAAAAGTATATAAGATTTGGGCCTTAGGGCACCTGTTAGCGATATGAAAGCATTATCAGCAACTTCCACACCACAGTTTGAGAACATGAAGTATCGCAGGGTCCACATGGTAACAGCTGCCTTATCTGGAGACCAGTCTTTTATTTGGTATTTTATTGACAAATAATAAACCTCATAATTGGACTGGGAGAGGAATATAGCCACCTAATTTACAGGAGCCTTAATTTTCTACTACTAAATGCCTGCAGCAGATTTTTGTTCTGATTACCCCCTCATGACTGAAGCAGGGTGGCTGACTGAATTGTTAGAAATGAGCCAGAATGTGTACTTTTCTCTTCATTATTTAAGAGCATTTTGAAAAAATATGCTTCCTATGAAATATGATGGTGATTCCTTAAGAAGAAAGCATGCAAGAAAACAAACAACAAAACAACACCGTGGAATTGGGATGAATTTGTTCAGGTTGCATTTGTTCAGGATTCATTTGTTAGGGTTGCATTTGTTCAGGTTGCATTTGACCAGAATACATCTTTTCAGGTTGCATAAGGATGTGTTTGTTTGGGTTGCATTTGTTCAGGATACATTTTTTCCAGTTGCACTTGTTCAGATTTCATTTGTTTGGGTTGTATTTATTCGAGCTGCATTTGTTCAAGACGCATTTGTTCAGAATTGCATTTGTTGAGATTGTATTTCTTTGGTTGCATTTGTTTGGGTTGTGTTTGTTTGAGTTGTATTTGTTCAAGATGCATTTGTCTAGAAGGTCCCCATCACTGGCAAAGGCATGTGGTAGAAAGGGTCAGGAGAAACTGATAACAAACTTCCAATAACTACTAGACACAAGCTTTCCACATAAAGAAAGTGGTTAAGCATGTACAACTCCTCATCCTTCGAACATCTTCAACATTGCAATTTAAAAAAAGAAAGAAAAGAAAAGAAAATGACAATTTGGGGGCCTTTGTTCACTTGTCTACCACAGAAGTAGGTGTTGTTATAAGTGCATTGTTGAGTTTCTTTATCATCTTTCTGGTTTCTATCATAATCTAAGTAGAAGATCATGGGGATTTGATTGCCCTCTTTCAAAGAAGAGGCATTAGAGTTTCACCCAAGTGAGCTTTGTTGGTATGGAGCATCCAGTGTATTCCCCAGCTAAATAAAATGTGTCATGATTTTGTCTGGGATAATCCTGGTGCTTTTTAAATGTCTTTCCCCTCCCCTGAAGTCATTTACATAGTGTTTAATGATTATTATCCAATATGCTTTCTGGAAGTTTTTGCTGAGTGGCAGAACTTCAGCCTTGCAATACTACATACTTCATAGGGATTTCACTGGCAGTGAAGGTTGTAGATAAATAATAGATGAAGGAGGGTGACAGGGCCTGAGCACTTGGGCTTGACAGATTATCTCGTGATGTATTACAATTAGGTATGCGTCAGTGTCACTTCATTTATTCAACTAGTAAGAGTGCACAACTCTTTGAAGGTAGATTTATTAAGAACTTTACTCATGTCTTTTCAAAATTTAGAATTGATTTTTGAGCATCTCTAACAGCTTTCTAAATCATCCATCCTTTACACTTTTTTAAGTTGAGATTTTATGAGAATCTCTACTAAATGGGTTCACTTTTTGGTTGTGTGTTTTATTTGTCCTCAAGGCAGAGTCTGGATGACGAATCACTTTGTCACCAGCTGGTCAACACACTGAATGGGCCTTTGGGAAGAGAGTATAGGATTATAGTACAGAAATCACAGGTGCTGGTCGATGCCTAGTAGCAGACATCATAATAAATAAGGGTTATTTCCATTAGTAATTTTGTACACAGGCTTTCCGAGTAGGCATTGGCTTATTCTTTTGGAAAAAAGAAATGCCAGTGGGGAGAAAAAGGTAAATCTTGAATGTTAGGAAGCATTTTCTAAATAGGACCCTGTTTCTAAATTATACAAATGAAGTTTTTCTAGCCCCCTGGGGTGAGTTACATAAATTAACAGTGACCCACATGCCTAGGTCCTAAAACCACTGGGTCAGTTAAACTAGATCTGAATTTTACAAAGTCTTTACATCTTATCTCAGTTTCACATATTTTTTGCTGGAAAACTTAAATTTGTGTCAGATTTTTCTGTTCTCTTAGAACTCAGTGAAGTGGGAAATAATAGAAAATATCAGAGATGGCTAAGAAAAGATAAAAGGCCATTCTTAAACATAAGTGGAACCCATGCAGACTTACAGTTAAAGACCCAAAGTTTCTAGCAAACTTTATCAAGCTTACCCCAGATCATGTTAGGTCAAGCCATTAATTGTCCACATGAGCACATACATACATACATTGTTCAGCTATTACAACTTTTTGTCTTATTATTGCAAATACTACTTAAACAAATAATTCTAAAATGCAGGATTGCAAAAGTCTTTCAACCTCTTTGGCCAGAGTGAGCCCCAACTTATAGGAATTCAGTTCCTAATTTGATGAACTCATGTATAATTCATCATAATGAAAGAAATTATTTTCATGCACTTTGATTTTTTTTTTGGCAAAAGAAAGTGTTGTGTGAGGAGTAGCAAGTGGCTACAAAAACAGAAGAAATCCAGAATTCTCAAGATTATCAACATTTTCCCTTTCCCCCTTCATGAACCCAGATCAGTCTCTCCAGGGGTCTGAATAAACAAACACGCTTGTCACTGTAGGACAACTTTTACATGGTTCAGATAAGGACTCAGCTCAGTTTGGGGTCAAATTATACTGGTAGCAAAGCTGATCAGAGCAAACAAGGTTTCCGAGGATTCACTCACTCTTGTAAAAGCTGATTATAATTGATGAATGGCCAGCTTGCTAGACCCTGACAGGCTGGTTGCCTGGCCTTTGCTCTCTGCCAGTTCAAGCCTTACAAGTGTGAAATAGCCAATTACTGAAATACCTATTGAAAGTAATAGGCCAATGAGCAAATTGCTACTGTGGGACATTGTGGCAGTGGAGATGGAAGGAGGCCAAGATAAAGTTCTGCTCTGAGCAGCTGCTCCCACCACAGATTGCTAATACTATTGGATGACCAAGGGATGAGAGCAAGGTATTTTCCCATTCAAACTGCAAGTGTCCTGCCTTGTATTGACTTAAAGTTTATGATGCATGATACCATCTTGTTACCCAGGTCCTAATTTGCAGAAATAAATCCTCCTTTTAAAAGGTAGTTAAATAGGTAATAAGGATAGTCACGGCCATAGATTTTGTGCAAAAGCATTAAATACAATTTTTGCAGGGAATGAAAAGTCATATAGTGTGCAGAGTGTTAATACTTGCCAGCCATTTGCTATTGACAGAACAATTTATCTTGATAAAGGACAGTGAAAAATTCCAATCTATTCACTGACATCACATTATCAGCAGTAATATATGACTGCATCTAAATATAAGGCTGGGATCTGATACAGCTGAGAAGTTCCTGGTAATTTTCCTGTAAATATATCGTGTACTGGACAATGAACAAATGACACATTTACCATGTAATTGGATAACCTATTTTTATGTGAAATTTTAAGTTTTACTGTGTTTAATGGAATATACCATAATATTTCCTTTTGGAGATAACCTGTTTCTTTAGTAAGACTTTAGCAACAAAATGGGCATTGCTGGGGTTGCCAGAGAAGAAAGATTAGACAAAGAAAGGTAAATTCCAAATTTTTGCACAACAATAGGTCCTCTCAGCATTGACTGCCATAAGAAAATTACCTTAATATTCACTGTAAGCCGGGCTCGGTGGCTCAGCCTGTAATCCCGCACCTTTGGGAGGCTGAGGTGAGTGGATTGCCTGAGCCCGCGGGTTCGAGACCCGCCTGGGCAGCGAGACCTCATCTCTACAATAAATCAAAAAATCAGCCGGGCGTGGTAGCGCATGCCTGTAATTCTGGCTACTTGGAAGGCTAAGGCGGAAGGATCGCCGGAGCCCAGCAGGTCGAGGCTGCGGTGGCCGGGAGCGGCCACTGCACTCCAGTCTGGGTGACAGAGTGAGACTCCAACTCGAAACAAAACAAAACAAAAAAAAATTCACTGTAAATTTTAATTAACTATGCCTATAATAATATATCTTTCTGTAAGATTAGGAAATTGTGAATTGCATCGTACTTGAATGTTTCTTTGCAAATTGCTCTAGTGCAAGTCTGAATTATCTGAAATGTTTCTGGGTGGGTCACAATGCAGTTGGGGGACGGGGAGGGTGACATGGAGCATGAACAGTACAGTAGGGTTAAGAAAGGTGATTTAGACCTAGGAGCAACTATTTGAGCCTACTCCTTTCTAGACTAAGGGGCAAGCAAATGTAGTTCAGTGAGATTATAGGAGGCAGAATTAGAAACACACACAAATCATCTTATATACAACACCTCTGTCCCCTGCAACCCTAAGTACCTGTATTTAATATGAGTTTCAAATAAGAACCAAGTCCATCATTGCTTAGGATCTGAATCTTGAGTTTATGGGTAAAAAGGCTGTGTTTCCTAGAGGATCATGTAGAAGCCCAGCCCACAGTGTTCCATAAGTGCACTTTCTATCTATATGTCTTTCGTGAACACTTTTACAAGAGAAATGAGAATGTGCAGTTCCTGACAAAAAACAGGAGTAATTGTGTGCTCCATTTTGGAAAGTTTCAAATAATTTACTATTCTTAATATATATTCTGTCTATTTTTTAAAGAATTTGAGGAACGTATGAATTTTCATAATATAAAATCTCTTATTTAGTTATGAAAAACAAATAAAAAAGAAAAAATCATAAAGCCATGTACAAGAAGCAGAAGGATTCTTTGAGAAAAATGTTTTATTATCATTGGCACTGAGTTTGACAATCTGGTTTTATGCGTACTGAGACAATAGATGAAACCTATATGCACCATATGTAATGTAGAGTAAAAAAAAAAGTATCTTACTTTTCTAATATTTATCATAATAACTTGAGTTGCCTTCTGGTCTAATAATCAAGACTCTTGCTTTCCTCTCTAGATTCTTTTGGGAGGAAAAAGTCAAAAACTTTTCAAATCTAGTTTTAAAATCAAGGTAAAAGCGTTTTCTCTGCGGCCACGCCTAGAGTTGCCTTCTGGTCTAATAACCAAGACTCTTGCTTTCCTCTCTAGCTTCTTTTGGGGGAAAAAAGTCAAAAACTTTTCAAATCAAGTTTTAAAATCAAGGTAAAAGCGTTTTCTCTGCAGCCACACCAGCATCTGTTGTTTTTGATTTATTAAAGATGGCTATCCTTACTGGAGTTAAGTGAGAACTGATTAATCACAATAGCACAAGAGAGAGATAGGCAGTCCCTGGGCACTGCCAGGGAAGCGAGGAGAGAGAACATAACAATGCAAAGAGTACTGGTCCTATATCAGGGAAGTGAGGGCCAATTGAAGGCCCAAGCCTCACCTGTATGCAACCTGCTTGTGCAGTTAATACTTACTTGTACCTCACTTCTCCATAATAAAATAAAATCTAATTTAAAATAAATAATAAATAAATACATTAAATCAGGGTAAAGAGAGGAATGAATTAGATGTCTGCTCTATTTGCCTGCGTATACTTCTGTCTGCCACAAGGTGCCGCTGTTGAAAACAGGACCTGCACAGTTTGTTATGAGGTCCACATCTATGATTTTGTCCTTGGCTGGTCCAAATCCTTATGCAGGATAGGATGTTTCCTCAAAGGAAGACAGTCTCACTGTACTCAGCGTTTCTGGTATTTTCTACTCTTGAGTTTATGCTTCTCTCTCAACCACCTTCTCTCGCTGTCCCAGTACACCAGTAGCGCCAGAGGCTAAGAAAGGACATGAGACAAATGCTACATAAGAGAGAGTAGTATAGGTGTTCCTCATTGAGTTGTGTGAGGATGACTATTTGGTGAGATTTAAATGAATTGCATACACACACATACACACGCACGCCCTGTTAGCTGCTACTGTTTTTCAAATAACTCTCAATGCAAGACTGCCCTGGGGTTGAACACAGACACCTCAGACTAGCCTTCTCAGTTTTCTCACCCATAAGTTTTCTTTTGGGACTTTTGGCATCATTCTTGCTTGTAGATTTCAGTTGATATTATCTCAATTCATTCAGAATAATATTAGTTCTTAACAAGGATGTTGAAATCTTTTTTTCTTCCATGTAGGTGCTCCTGCACAAATTTTCTTATCTCTTCCCTACTTGACTAACTGTCTAGGACCTGAGGATGGGGCAGGCAGGAATCAGGGACTGCTCTGGACAAGAATAGAAAGCTCGGGCTGCACTTTTTTTCTGGGTGTCTCCTGGTGCAAGAGAAGTCTACTGGTTTATATTTATGTAACTGAAAGAGGCACACAAGATCAAGTCAATCCCCAAGGTAACTTTCCATTTTCCCTTTGGAGAATATCATTTTTAAGTTTCAACTTCTCTTGCCAAAAATGACTGCCAGATTGCAATCATTTCCTATTTTAAAATTTCCATAAAAATAATTCTTTTTGTGTGTCCAACTTAACTATTCATTTGCCATATAAAAAGAGTTTTGAGTAATCTAATGATTCTTTTTATTATAGCTTATATAATGAGGAGAGGGAAAATAATGTTTCTAGGTGCTATCAACAGTACCTCATTTTATCTCCAAAACTCTCAAGGGAAGAAGTATTGTCCCAGTACTTCAGATAAGGAACCCATATTCATAGAGTTTATGTTACATGCCCAAAATCACATGGCTGAAAGTAGCTTGTACATAAGAAGATCAGAATTTAAACACAGGTCAATGTATAATTTTACTTAATTAATTTAATATACAGTGAATTTGCTTACATCTTTTAATAACCAATTAACTTGTAGATTCTCTTGGATTTTTCCATTCATATAATTATATTATCTACAGATAAAAAATTTTTTTTTCTCCCTTTCCAACTTTTTTACTTCTTTTGTCTTTTTCTTTTTATTGTACTGCCTAGAGCTTCTAGTGTAGTGTTGAATTTTTAAAAAGTAATGACAAACATTCCTTTATATAATATTTTTGACTGGCAGATTTTTTTCTTTCAACATTTTGAAATATCACTCCACTGTCTCCTGGTCTGCAAGGTTTCTCCTGAGAAAAACTCTAATAGTCTAATTAGGGCTCCTTTGAATCTGATGATTCGCTTTTCTCATGTATTTTCAAAAATCTCTATCTTTCACTTTTGACAATTTTATTGTAATATATTTTCATGTAGTTCTTCTTGGGTTAAACCTTTGTAGGGATATTTGGGCCTCATGAATCTGAAAGTCCGTCTTTCTCCCCAAATTTGGCAAATTTTCAGCCCTTATTTCTTTAAATAGATTCTCTCTCTCTGTCTCTCCTCTCTCTCTCTCTCTCTCTCTCTCTCTCTCTCTCTCTCTCTCTTTCTCTTTCTCTCTCTCTTCCTCTCTCCTCTGATTTCCATAATATATATATTTTCTAATGGTGTGCCATAAAGTTGTGCAGAGTGTTTTTTACTCCTTTTCATAATTTTTTTTTTCTTTTTGCTCTTCTCACTGAATAATTTCAAATTACCTGTCTTGAAGTCTGTAGACTCTTTATTTTGCTTAATTACATGTGGTGTCACAGCTCTTTTGTAAACTTTTCAGTTTAGTCATTGTATTCTTCATTTCTTGGATTTTTTTTCTTCTCTCCTTTAACACTTTTGTTGTTGTACTTCTAATTTTGTTTGTTTATTGTTTTCCTAATATTGTTTAATTTTTATGTTCTCCCGTGGTTCACTGAATTTCATTAAAAAGATTTTTCTTGATTCTTTTTCAGTCAGTTAGTATATCTCCCTTTCTTTAGAGTCAGTTATTGGAGATTTATTAATTTCCTTAATGGTGTAATGTTTTCCTGATTCTTTGAGACCCTTGTATCCTTGCATTGGTGTCTGTTCATTTGAGGAAGTGGCCACCTCTTCCAGCCCTTACATATTTGCTTTAACAGGGAAAGACCCTCACCAGTCAGTTTAACCTAGAGTTCCAAATAGGCTATCTGGTAGCAGCTGTGGGCAAATGGGGCCTATTGCCTGGGTCTGTAGTTTGGTGGGGCCACTGTCCATGTTCTGTGGTCAGGTGGGACCACTGGCTAGATGCTCTGGCCAGGTTAAGCTGCCAGCTGGATCCTGCCTCAGGCCAAGCTTCATAATCACCTTTGGTCAGGTGGGTACACACACTGTGCTCCCAGGCCAGGTTGTGCTGCAAGTTGAACTCAGCAATTCTGCTGGGCTGCAGACTAGGTTCCGCAATTAACTATTTAGGGGCCCAGAGCTGTGCTCCCCAGCCAAGCAGTGCCTTGGTTCCACATTTGGGAGTGTGGGGCTGCAGGCCGGGGTGTGTAATTAGACAGAATCTCAGGCTCTTCTTCACAGTCAGATGGACCCACAAGTTGTGCCCTGTGGCCTAATGTGGTCATTGGATAATGTTTCTTCCTGTGCATGTCCACTGGCAGTAGCTCAGGCAAAGGGACAATTAAGGTAAGGAATTGCAAATTCAGGGAATAGAACCTCATCGAGTTTTTCTGGAGTACATGCTTCCTTCATTCATGCCTTCATTAATTCATTTCTCCATATTCATTAAAGATCAGTAAATATTCTGGCCACAATCTTGACTCTTCTTAGGGAATAACCTTGCAAAGTAGGCTTAGATTTTATGCAGAAGAGGATATTGAGACTCTCAGGGAATAAATTGCTTGGCAAATTTTAATGTGTAGTAATCAGTAGTCTCTCTGCTTTTCAAAAATGCACTTTTTCCACTATATTATTCAACAGCTTTGTGGAAGTCTGGGTCAAAAGAGGTAGTACTTAAATGTAAAATGTACTGATCTTTTTTCATGCATGTAATGTTTTTCTCCAATTACTCCTTTAATCCCTATCTTCATTTATAGCTGTATATAACAGAAAAGCTAATACTAAAGAATACAAATGCATTTATACTGGCACAAAACAAAACTTGTCTTTTTTGTTATTTTTTTTTCCTTTGGTCAGTTTTATTTTGCAGACAAAAATAAAGTGATTCATACTTTTTCATGTATTTTTTCTCTTTGGGATATTTTCTAGAAAGCTAATAAACGAACACAATATATTTATTTAAGAGGAACATATGTGAATTTCATGTTAATATTACTGTGATTTTGTAACACAATCGAGTGTTAAACATTGAGCTTCAAATATGACTGTTCAACACCTGACTGTGCTTCTGATCTCTAAGATTTGTGAGGCCAATGCCATAGAGTCTTCTGTGACTTTTTTGCTTTTTAGAACACGAAATGAGGAAAATTTGGAGTAAAAACTGAACTATTTCTTCAGTTTTTGCCATGTCAATAATCCAGAAATTTGCCTTCCTTCTGCCAAGAAATGACTCCAACAAAGCTGTTTAGTGGAGGCACCCTGGGAGAAAGAGGGCAGAAAATTTGAGAAGTATGAAAAGCAAAGTGAGCCAGGCTCGGCGGCTCAGCCTGTAATTCCGTACCTTTGAGAGGCTGAGGTGAGTGGATTGCCTGAGCCCGTGGGTTCGAGACCCAACTGGGCAGTGAGATCTCATCTCTACAATAAATCAAAAAATCAGCCAGGCGTGGTAGCGCATGCCTGTAATTCCGGCTACTTGGAAGGCTGAGGCAGAAGGATCGCCAGAGCCCAGCAGGTCAAGGCTGCGGTGGCCGGGAGTGGCCACTGCACTCCAGTCTGGGTGACAGAGTGAGACTCCAACTCAAAAAAAAAAAAAGAAAAGAAAAGAAGTGATATGCTGAGCATTTTAAAGTATTTAGTTGGTAGACATAAATGCTTTATATATTTAAGGTAAAAGAACTAACTTAAGTAAAAATGTATGGTTAAGAATGCAGTCATAATAAGCACCAAGTCATATTGAGGTTTTTTGTTTGTTTGTTTAATATGGAACACTTCACGAATTTGAGTTTATTGAGTTTTATGGTTAGCAAAGATACATGTTCCAGAGAACTTTGGAGCCCAAAAGTATTGGAATAAATTTCTCCTGCAGAGTCAGTTCAAACAGTTCCTCTCTTGCCTACCTTTCTCTGTATGATGAATTAATCACGCTGTTATTAGTGTTTACCATTACTTTGTATTTTTGCGTTATAGTACTTATTATACTATCTTATAGATAAATGTTTCCTCATAGGTTTTATTTTGTCAAAATATAATGGGACCACTGGAGTTGATTTATGTTAGTATAAGTTGTAAAAGACAGTTGCATACACCAAAATATTACTTTATTTTCCACAAAGTATTTATTGGACATATGTGGAGAGTATTGGGCATATTGCAGGAAAGCCTTTTCATGGGATGAATATTTAATTTCTTGTCTTCGAAGTACCTCCATGGAGGTTCCCTTCATGAACAACTTATCAAGATAAAGGAGGCATCAAAATTTTAAGTTGTTAATATCAATTTTACTATGGATTTTTTTTTACTTTCAGAACTAATTCATTTATTAAATACAAATAATGAGAAGTCATTCAAATCATATTTCTACAGAAAGTTATCAGTTTAGAAATCCTTTTCCATTTACCCTGGAGACTTTTGAATGGGATATTTCTCCAGATTATGGAAAGATATAGTGAGCATTTCCATGCTACTCACAGAACAAACATTCTTAGTAATCTCCTTCTGACTCAGTGTTTTTCTCCTTTTAACAAGGCTAGATTTAACATTGCCAAAACCTTTCTTGTGGGGGTTTCTTACTTTTAAATAGCTATAGATGGAATTAATACTATCTTGAGAGAGAATTCAATAGTTCTGAGTAATTTTAAGTTATTAAAATTAGTTACTTTTCTAATAGGGTAGAATTGATCTTGAAGGGGTCCAGGTGTTTTCTGCTCACTCAAAAGTGTGTCACTTCTGAAAACTGCTCATCCTAGCTACTGTGGGTTCATTATAACTGTTGACTTTCTTATATGTTGACTTGTGGGGCCCTTTGGTTAGCACTCAAACAGTTATATAGTATAAGGCATAGAGGATGGGCACTGCTAAAGTCATCGGATGTGGATTGGAATCATGCATCTCCTATTAAGTCACTTGTGTGCTCTGGGTAAAAGTGAGCTTCACCTAGGAAAAGGAAAATAGCAATACTAGAAAAAATAGCAATGCTCAACACCTAGGATTTAAAAAGTTTAAACATGACATATGCTAAACACTTAAAATCTTGCCTAGTCCTTAGATATTTAGTAAGTAAGGCTTTCCCATTACTACCACTTACAGACAAGATACTCCTGATTGTATTAGAAAGTATCATGACACATCCTACATTAATCAATTTATTCAGTAATTCAATAAGCACTTAGTACCTACTTGATGACACACATGATTTACAACTCTAACTCCACAGCATTTAAAAAGTGAAATGTATATTGATTCATTTAGGTGAGATGTTAGGTTGTTTAAGATTTCTCTGTTGTCTTGATGTGAGCATTTAGTGTTATAAACTTTCTGCTTAACACTGATTTTGCAGTGAAAAGCTGGGTCTTTGAAAGAGCAAACAAGGTTCGTAGACCACTGGGGGAAAAAAGAGGGAAAATCTAAGTAAGTGCAATCAGAAATAAGAAAAGCAAAGTGACAACTGATCACTCAGAAATACAAAAGATTCTCAGAGATTACAGTGAATTTCCATATGAACATAAACTAGAAAATCTAACGGAAATGTATGCATTCCTGGAAACAAACAAACAAACAAACAAAAATATCTCAAGAGTAAAACAGGAAGAAACTGAAACCCTGAACAGACCAATAATGAGTCACAAAATTGAACCAATAGTAAAAATCCTACCAAGCAGCCCTGGGCCAGATGGATTTACAGCCAGCTTTCACCAGACATACAAGGAAAAAATGGTACCAATCCTATTGAATCTATTCCCAAAAAAGCTATTCAAAAAATTTATTCCCAACTCATTTACAAAGCAAATATCACTTTGATACCAAAGTCTGGCAAAATCACAACAAAGAAAGAAAGCTACTGGTTGATATTCCTGATGAACATTGATGCAAATCCTCAACAGAATTTTACTAAACTGCATCCAACAGTACATAAAAAACATTATTCATCATGATTTGGTGGGCTTTCTTACTGGTGTACATGGTTGATTCAACATACACAAATCAATAAACATGCTTCACCACATAAAAGGTTAAAAACAAGAATCACAAGATTATCTCAATAGATACAGAAAGAGCACAATAAAATCCAAAACCCCATTATGATAAAAATCATCAACCATCTAGGCATTAAATCAATATATCTCAAAAAAAATAAGAGCAATCTATGACAAATCCACAGCCAATAATGGGCAGTAGTTGGAAGCATTCTTCCTAGGAATTGTAACAAGACAAGGATGTCCACTCTCATCACTCTTATTTACTGTAGTACTAGAAGTCTTAGCCAGAGCAATAAGGCAAAATAAAGAAATGAAAGGTATCCAGATAAGAAAAGAGGAAGCCAAATTATTTCTCTTAACAGACAATATAATTCTAAATCCAGAAAACCCTAAAGATTCCAACAAAAGATTCCTAGACTTGATAACTTCAGTATAGTCTGAGCATACAAAATCAACATTCAGAAACCTGTAACATTCCTTTACAGCGACAGCATTCAAGCTGAGAGTCAAACCAATAACAAGATCCCATTTACATTAGTCACACACAAAAACAATCTGAGAATGCATCTAACCAAGGAAGTGGAAGATTTCTACATTGAGAACTACAGTACACTGATGAAAGAAATCAAAGATGATACAAATGGTAAAACATTCCATGTTCATGGACTGAAGGAATTAATATCAGTAAAATGTAATACTATCCAGAAGCAATCTACAGATTCAGCATAATCCCTATCAAATTCCAGCATCATTTTTCACAGAATTAGAAAAAACAATTATTAAATTCACAGTGGAATAAAAAGGAGCCTGAGTATCCAAAGAAAAAAGAACAAAGCTGGAGAGGTTCCGGTAAGATGGCAATGGCATAGGTGGACTTGTAAGATTCTCCAAACATGAGTTCCCAAAAAGACTCTTACTTTTCTTCCCCCATCCCCCAGCCCATCACTAGCCGCACTGGTCCAAGGCCTGGGAACCTTCAGTCCCACACAGGGCCGGATATTGCAGTCCCCTGCTGCTGCTGTTCCACCATACGCAACTCCCACCTGCATGGAAGTCTCGGGTCTTGGCTTCCTCCCTGGGTACATCATCTCTTGCCCAGCACCCAGCACCAAGCCGCCAGCCACTCAGGGAGGCTCTGGGTGCCTGCCCCTCAGAGACACTGGTCCCATTCCTGGCTGAAGTACCCTGTGGGGGGCCCAGGCCCATTCTTGCCTCTCACCGCCTGCCCTTTGGAGCTTTGGAGCTCTGGAGCTCTGGGCCCACCCTGGCTGAGGCACTCAGCACATGACCCCAATCCTGGGGACCCAGACAAGCAGAGAGAAACAGATCTGCAAAAGTGAAACTTCCTCGGCCATTCTCCAGGCAGAGATTTCCATTGCCCCACCCACCTAGCAACAACCCCCACCTCAGTTCCTAAGTTAACGTCACTAAACAGGAGACAAAGCCCCACCCCTACGCTGAATCAGACAAAAGCAACTCCCAGGCAGCAGGCTGAAAAATAACAAACAAACCCAAACTGCGAGTAAATCTAGCTGCCTACAAGGAAAAACAAAGGGGAGAGGCCGGAGATCAGAGCTGAAGTGACTTTAGTCTGATCTCTTATTTTGTCTTTTGATTTTATCATTTTGACTGTTTTGATCACTTTTGTTGTTTGCTTTCTGACTTACACTGTTTTCATGATTCTATTGGTCTGTCTCTGTGTAGCTACCAGTATTCTTTAGGGAATTGTTTTTACGTGTCTTTTTTCACTTCTCTCTGGCCTTGTGCCTCTTTCTCACCTGATAGTTGGTATGTATGTCTGTTTTCCCTCTCACTCTTCTCTTTTTCTAACTTCCTATTGACCCCCCCTTCCTCATTATTTTCCTCTTTTATACTCCCTTTTAATCTAGGGACCAAGCCTTTATACTGCTGCACATACAGATTGTAAGGCAGAGGGAAATAGGTTCCAGTGTGCTCATACACCTGTTGGTGGATGCTAGAATCAGCATATACATTCTGAACCACATCTTCTCCCTCAATTAAACCACACAACTGCAAAAAGTACAGCCCACAGCCCACCCTCCAAACTCAAAAGTGAACAAAGCCAGAAGACCCTCATAAGGAAGAACAGGATATTGCAGAAGTGAAACAAAAGCAACCCCACCTTCCCTCAAAAACAGAATTAAAGAAGGGGAGGAAAAGGGGGAGAGAGAGAAAAATCTACACAAATGAAGAAAAACCAAAGGAAGAATATGGGTCTCTCCCAGACCCCTAGGAGGGCAGACACTGAGAAAACTGACTTTGGAATGCAAACAATGAAGAGCCCCCAGAATGAAGGGTCTCAAACTACAAACCTAGATATCAAGACATTAATGGAGAGATTAAAAAGAATTGAGGAGACACAAGAAGAAACTAGTAAGGAGCTGATATCTGAGATAACAGTAATTAAGAATACTGTGAATGAAATAAATAACAAACTGATAAGCATGGAAAGCAGAATTACCCAAGCAGAAGAAAGAATCTCAGAGCCTGAGGACCAAAATATAGAACTACCCCAAACTCTTAAAAACACAGAAAATAAGCTCAAAAAGATAGAACAAAACCTTCAAGAGATGACAATTACTTCAAGAGACCGAACCTAAGAGTAATTGGCCTTCCTGAGGCAGAAGGAGAGACAGAGACCACACTGGAACAAACTTTCCATGAGATCATTCAAGAAAACTTCTCTTATCTAATCAGTGATGCAAAAATTCAAACACAAGAGATTCAGAGAACCCCTGCAAGACAACAAATGAGAAGACCAATTCCTAGACACATAATAATTTGCCTAAGCAAAGTAGGCATAAAAGAAAAAATCCTAAAGGCAGCAAGAGAAAAAGGCCAGATCACCTACCATGGAAGACCAATTAGAATAGCAGCAGATTTATCTACAGAAACCCTGCAGGCTAGGAGAGCTTGGAGCTCTATCCTCAAAGTCCTAAAAGATAAACAATTTCAACCAAGAATAACCTACCCAGCCAAGCTAAGCTTCATCAGCGAAGGAAAATTAAAATCTTTCCCAGATATCCAATCCCTAAGAACTTATGCTGCCACCAAACCACCTCTACTTGAAACACTTAAGAAAGTACTAAACACAGAAGAAAAGGAAAAAAGAACAACATTCTTCACAAGAGTACAGGAAAAAGAATAAAATACACATGAACCAACCCCAAAACCAAAAGAAAGAAAAAAAAACCAAGTGGAAGAACAACAACTCTGAATGTGAATGGACTAAACGCACCACTGAAAAGACATAGAATGGCAAAATGGATAAAATATCACCAGGCAACAATATACTGCCTTCAAGAGACCCATCTCACTAGAAAGGACATACACAGACTCAAAGTAAGAGGATGGGAAACAAATTTTCAGGCAAATGGAACAAAAAAGAAAGGAGGAATTGTGATCCTAATTTCAGACAAAATACCATTTAAGCTATCAAAAATTTAAAAAGATACAGAGGGCCACTACATAACAATAAAAGGTTCACTCCATCAACAAGAAATATCTATCCTAAACATTTATGCACCCAACATAGGTGCGCCAACTTTCATAAAGCAACTTCTAGGAAAACTAAAGAAACATATTGTCTCTAACACCATCATAATTGGGGACTTTAATACCCCACTCACAACCCTAGACAGATCATTAGGACAAAAAATCAGCAATGAGATCTGGAACCTCAGTGTGACTCTGGACCAAATGCACTTAATTGATACCTACAGAACACTCCATCCAAAGACCACAGAATACACATTCTACTCATCACGACATGGAACATATTCTAAGATTGACCACATAATTGGCCATAAATCAAGCATAAGTATATTTAAAAGGACCAAAATTCTACCATGCACCTTCTTGGATCACAGTGAAAAAAAAATAAACATTAACACCAACAAGTTCTCCCCAAAGCCCACAGAGACATGGACACTAAACAGCATGATGCTAAATAACTCCTGGGTCAATGATGAAATCAAAATAGAGATCAAAAGATACCTGGAAACAAATGAAAATGAAGAAACATCTTACTAACATCTCTGGAACGCCATGAAAGCTGTAGTAAGAGGGGAATTTATATCCCTACAAACACACATGAAGAAAATGGAAGGATCACAAATTTACAGCCTAACAAGCCACCTAAGGAAGCCAGAAAAGCAAGACCACAAAAACCAACAGAAGAATCCAGGTCACCAAAATAAAAGCCCAAATCCAGGACATAGAAGATAAAAAGATAATACAAAAAAACAATGAAACAAAAAGCTGGTTCTTCGAAAGGATAAACAAGATCGATGGTCCCCTAGCTAGACTGACCAAGAAATAAAGAGAAAAAACCCAAATAAGCATAATCAGAAACACAAAAGATGAAGTCACATCTGACCCTGAAGAAATACAAAAGATCATTAGAGACTACTACATACACTTGCATGGAAACAAACTTGAAAACCTTAAGGAAATGGAGGACTGTCTGACATCACACAACCTACCTAGGTTGAAACAAGAAGAAATTGAGACCCTAAATAGACCAATAACGATCAAGGAAATCGACTATGTAATAAGAAAACTACCTACAAAAAATAGCCCTGGTTCAGATGGTTTCCAGCAGAATTCTACAAGACATTTAAGGAGGAGCTGATACCAATCCTACTGAAGGTATTCCAGGCTATTGAAAAAGATGGAACTCTCCCCAAATCATTTTACAAAGCCATCACCACATTGGTACCCAAGTCAGGTAAAGATCCAACAAAGAAAGAGAACTACAGGCCAATATCTTTGATGAATATAGATGCTAAAATTCTCAACAAGATCCTAGCAAAACGGATTCAACAGCACATCTCAAAAATCATCCATCAAGACCAAGTAGGCCTCATCCCTGGGTTGCAAGGCTGGTTCAACATTCATAAAACCATAAATGTAATTAAATACATCAATAGATGTCAAAACAAAAACGACATGATTATATCATTAGATGTAGAAAAAGCTTTTGATAAAATCTAGCACCGCTTCTTGATAAAAATCCTCGACCATCTAGGCACACAGGGAACATACCTCAAAATAGTAAAAGCCATCTGCGAGAAACCCACAGCCAGCATACTCCTAAATGGACAAAAATTGGAACCATTTCCCCTGAAAACTGGAACAAGACAAGGATGCCTGCTCTCACCCCTCCTGTTCAACATAGTATTGGAAGTTCTGGCTCGAGCAATCAGAGAAGAGAAGGCAATCAGGGGTATCCAAATAGGAAAAGAGGAAGTCAAGTTATCTCTCTTTGCAGACGATATTATTGTGTACCTTGAAAACCCAAGAGAATCTGTCAAAAACCTCCTTACACTGATAAAGGCCTTTGGCAAAGTCTCAGGATACAAAATAAATGTGCAAAAGATAATCGCATTTCTTTACACCAATAATAAACAAACAGAAACCCAAATAAAAAACCACAATTCCATTCACAATAGCCACAAAAAACATGAAATAACATGGCATCTTCCTAACTAGAGGTGCGAAAGACCTTTACAATGAAAACTACAAAACACTGCTCAAAGAAATCAAAGATGACACAAGCAAGTGGAAAAATATCCCATGCTCGTGGATTGGAAGAATCAACATTGTAAAGATGTCCATCTTACCTAAGGCAATCTACAAATTCAATGCAATACCCATCAAATTACCAGCAACATTCTTCTCCGACCTAGAAAAAACAATACAGGTATTCATATGGAAACACAAATGTCCAAGAATAGCCAGAACAATCCTCAGCCAAAAAAAAAAAAAAAAAAGCAGGTGGTATCACATTACCAGACATCAAACTTTACTATAAAGCTACAATCATCAAAACAGCTTGGTATTGCTATAGGAACAGGCATATAGATCAATGGAATAGAATTGAGATTCCAGAAGCAAAAACTTCAATTTTTCAACCAACTCATCTTCAACAAAGCCTCCACCACCTACCACTGGGGAGAGGAGAACCTATTCAGTAAATGGTGCTGGGAAAACTGGCTGACCACATGCAGAAGATTGAAACATGACCCCTATCTATCCCCATACACAAAAATTAACTCAAAATGGATCAGAGACCTAAATGTAAAACCTCAAACCATAAGAACCTTAGAAAATGAAGGACATACCTTCATGGAAATTGGAACTGGCATCCAATTTCTGAACAAAACCCGAAACCCACAGGTCATAAGAGAAAAGATAGACAAGTGGGACTTTATTAAACTGACAAGCTTCTGCAAAGACAAAGAAACCATCAAGAGAGCAGGGAGACAGCCTACAGACTGGGAAAGAGTATTTGTCAACACCAGGTCTGACAAAGGCTTAACATCTTGGATCTACAAGGAACTCAAATGTGCTGAAAAGAAAAAAAACAAACTACCCCATTATAAAATGGGCAAAAGATTTGAACAGATACTTCACAAAGGAAGACATCCGAGCAGCCAACAGACACATGAAGAAATGTTCAACCTCACTAATCATTAGGGACATGCAAATCAAAACCACACTGAGATACCACCTAACTCCAGTCAGAATGGCAATTATCAACAACTCAAAAAATAACAGCTGCTGGAGAGGGTGTGGCGAAAAGGGAACACTTCTGCAGTGTTGGTGGGAGTGTAAACTAGTGCAACCTCTGTGGAAAGCAGTGTGGCAATTCCTAAAAGCTCTAAATATCAACCTCCCATATGACCCCGCAATCCCTCTACTGGGAATATACCCTGAAGAACTCAAATCACTCTATAAAAAAGATAGCTGCACACATATGTTTATTGCAGCATTGTTCACAATAGCAAGAACCTGGAAGCAACCATGCTGCCCATCAAAAGAGGACTGGATTAAAAAAATGTGGTACATATACATGATGGAATGCTATGCAGCCATAAAAAAGAACAAAATCATGAATTTTGCAGCAACTTGGATGGAACTAGAGTCTATAATACTGAGTGACCTCTCACAGAAACAAAGATCTGAGTATCACATGTTCTCACTCATATAGTGGACCTTGAACATCCAATGTTATACTATAAGAAAATGACTGACAGTAGTGGGAAACTATAGGGGGCGGGAGAGGGAGATGGGATTAATGGTAGTAAATATCTGTCTGGGGACAGAGAAACACCTCTTATCAACAAGGGTGTCTGAACAAAACGTATTTGTGTACCTAATCCTTAACTGTACCCCACAATATCATAATAAAAAATATTGATTATAAAAAAAGAATAAAGCTGGAGGTATCACGTTCTGGAGGCATTACACAGGCTTCAAACTGTACTACAAGGCTACTATAACCAAATAGCATGGTAATGATATAAAAATAGATACATAGACTAATAGAACAGGATAGGAAAACCAGAAATAAGACTGCTTATCCACAACCAGCTGATCTTCAACGATGTCTACAAAAATAATGTGGAAGGACACTCTATTCAATAAATGGTGCGGAGAAAACTGGCTAACCATATGCAGAAGAATTAAACTGGACCCCTACCTCTCACCATATAAAAATATTAACTCAAGATGGATTAATGGCTTAAAAATCCTAGAGGAAAACCTAGGAAACACTCTTCTGCCATTATCTAGGCAACAAATTAAAAACTAAGTCTTTAAAAGCAAATGCAACAAACATAAAAATTGACAAGTGGAACTTAATTAAACTAGAGTTTCTTCACAGCAAAAGAAACTATCAACAGGCTAAATAGACAAGCTACAGAATGGGGAGAAATGTTACAAACTATATATCTGACAAAGGGCTAATATCTGGAATCTGTAAGAAACTAAATCAAGAAGAAAAAATTAAATCTACTAAAAAGTACGCAAAGAACATGAACAGGTGCTTCTCAAAAGAAAACATATAAGCACCAACAAGCATGAGAAAAATACTATATTACTCTTCAGAAGGAGAAATGCTAATCAAAACCAAAATGAGACACCATGTCATACCCATCAGAATGGCTATTAACAAGTCATAAACAACAGATGTGGGCTTGTGGAGAAAAGAGAAGGTTGTGATGAGATTGTGGAGAAAAGGGAATGCTCTTTCACTGCTGATGAGAACATAAACTAGTATAGCTTCTGTGGAAAGCAGTTTGAGATTTCTCAAAGACCTAAAAAAATTACCAGCAATCCCATTACTGGGTATATACCAAAAGGGATATAAATCGCTCTGCCAAAAAGACACCTACACTCTTATGTTTATGCACATAATAGTCACAGTAGGAAAGACATGGAGCCATTCTATGTGCCACCAGTGGTGGACTGGATAAAGAAAAAATGGTATCTATACCCTATGGAATAATATGCAGTCATATCAAAGAACAAAATAATGTCTTTTACAGCAACATTCATTCATCTGGAAGCCATCATTCTAAGAGAATAACACAAAAACAGAAAATCAAATACAGTGTATTTTCACTTACAAGTGGGAGCTAAGCACTGAATACACAGGGACATAAAGATGAGAACAACAGACCCTCTTGAGGAGGAAGGGGACAAGGGTTGATAGATTATCTATTGGATACCATGTTTACTCTTTGGGTGATGAGTTCAATAGAAGACCAAATCTCACCTCCACACAGTATATCTATGTAACAAACCTCTGCATGTACCCCGTGAAATTATAATTTTTGAAAAAAATTAATGAAAATTATTTCTAGTGAGGGGAGGCAGATAATGAACAAAATGTTTAAGGAAATAATATTCTGTAATAGAAAATAATAAATGCTCTGAAAAAAAGCAAAGCAAGCACACGGGAATGAGAAATTCTGGAGAGGGTCTGGATATTTAAAAGAACAGGTCATGCAAACAAGGTGACATTGGAGCCAAGGAATGAAGAAGGCAAGGGATGCAGCCATGAAGATGTTGGCTGTGGGGGGAAGATATTTTAGGCAGAAGGAACAACCAAAGCAAAGTGAAATGGGCATGACATTCTAATATTTGAAAGCCAATCCTCTGGAATGGATTGAACTAGAAAAATGCAATAGAAAATAAGGTTGGAGAAGTCACAAGAGCCAAATTGTGTAGGGCTTTGTGGGCTTGACAGGAATTTGTCTTTTACTCTAATTGAAGTGAATTTCATTGGAGGGCTTTGAACAAATTTATTGTGATATCTGCTTTACCTTTAATCTCTTTAATTGCTCTTTCAAGAGTGGAGAATAGGGAAACAAAAGTGGAAGTAAGAAAACATTTAAGAAACTATGTCGATAGTCTAGATGAGAAATTACCTTCTGGTAGTGAGTGAAGGTGGTGAGAAGTGTTCCGTTACTACATGTATTTGGAAAACAGCAACAGAATTTTCAAACGGATTGGGTGTTATGTCTGAGAGAGAAAAATTGTCAAGTGTGCCTATAAACTTTTTGACATGAGCAATTGAAAGAATAGAGCTTCCATTTACTGAATTTATGGTATACTGGCCAGTTGCCCTCAGATATTTGTTGTCTTATTTCTACAATCATTTTAGATTTTTAACAGTAAGGACAATGTGTTATTTCTTCTTCAGGTGCCCTCATGATACTTTTCTCTCCAGATGGTAATCAGCAAATATTGATGACTGATTGACTGATCAGTTTGTCAGTGATGCCAATTTAACTTGTCATAAACTTGGCTGTGATGACTGAGATAATTTCACATGTTATAGGCATAGATGGTTATGGTTGGATTGTTTAATGTCTCTGGAGATATTTCAGATTATATGAAAAAATAGAGGAAAAATAAATATTTGTTCAAGCTAAGAATTTTGACTGATTTTAAAGTTTCAGATCTAAAATATAGTATTCATAAAGGACCCATGATAAGATACGTAAAATATCATACATGAAAAATTAATATATTCTGAAATGAAGCAGTAAATTTAAATTAATGGTTAAAAGACGAAAGGTACATTTTGTTTTACTACCAAAATCTTTCAAAGGCATTCACTAGCTTTTACATGAAAGTCAATGAAGTTCTGAAATAAGACAGTTTTCAAATGTAAACAAGTACACCTATGCCTCAATACCAATCTGGAATGTATAAATGAAAGGGAATTTAGAAAATACCTAGTCTAGTTAATGGCCAAGGGAGGTTTAAATCCATATTTACTAATTCCTGGCCCAGTGGTATACTATACAATGTTTATATATTGACTTTAATTCATCTTTCTCAATTTGCATGAAATTGAGAGATTATCTAGTATAACCCACTTGCTCCCTGAGCAGTGTAGCCATAACATTAGAAATAGAGTGATTTGAATGTTAACTATCTCCACAACATCACCTGATTCCAACTGTTTATAGACCTTGACCAGTCAATTTTTACCCAGCAAATGCTTCTTTGTTGTTGTCCTTTGTGGAAGCCACACAGACGTGAAATAAAAGTTGGCCTCATCTGGAGATGTGATCAGACACTTTCACTTGTGGGTTCGGCTGGGTTTTACCACTTTCTGCAAAACACTGAATGGAATCATCACATTCACCATTACACTCAGAGCACAAATAATCCAGTCTCAAACACTTTGGGGTTTTAGTAACGTCTTATGTTAAGCAATGTCAAAAGTAATAGATTATTCTCAAGATAAATTAATGGCTAAAAGCCAATAATTCAACACTTGGTATGTCAGTTGTAAAGAAAGGATGGCAAATCTTGGTTAGATGCCTGAGATTAAAACCTTTTTTATAGTTGAGGACAGTGATAATTTTAATAACATTAATTTACAATTGACAAATTGTGTACTTTTAACACTGGTAATCTAGCCATTTATTAGACTTTAAGAGCAGGGGTAATTAAGTATTACTGCACAGAAGAGTTGCTGAAGTGCTATTTATAACCACAACGACTATAAAAAACAACTTTTTATGTTCAAATGAATATTAATTCTTGTTTCATTAAATGCTGCCTGGGATATCTGCATCGATGTTTTCCCTATAACATTTCATTTCCCTAGTTGATTGGGCTACTTGTTTGTCATTGTTGTTAGATTTTGTTTTGTTTCACACCCCTAAGTCTATAGGACCTTCTAAGAACTGAGAAAGAGCTAGAGGGTATTTTCTGAAAGAATTGGACCCTGTACTCTCTAAGAAAAATGCTATTTTTGTCTGGTAGCCTGGTGCTTGAGAAGAACTTATAATATAATATCAAAAAAGGAAAAGCTTTTTTGATATTTCCAAACTGATGATTCATGGGGCTCAGACCATACATATCCTAATTGGGCTAAATAACATATTATCCCATCAATATTTGACACACTCTTAAATCCCAGTACATTATTTGATAAGAATAATGTAACAATGGTCTGCAGGAGGTGAGATTTTACAAGTTCCTGTGGTACAAATAATTTCCGAAGCGAATCAAGCCAAATAGGTAACGCAAACAGCTTGGCAATAGTATTTATTGTCATTTATTTTAAAACAAAGAAAGAAGATACCATGAATAGTCTCATTTTTCTAATACTGAGCATAAGTCCTTAGATGCAGGGAAAAATATGATTCAATAAAACAAACTTTGCAAGTTCTACACTGTACCCAGAATTATGGTCTCTCCCCACTATTAACCTACAGCTGGAAGTGTAATTTCAAATGTTACAGGAGTATTGCTCCTTCCACCCCCTAAGAAAGTCCAAAGAATTGGTTTCTTGTTAAAATTCCATACCTAAATGCTTTATTTCTTATGCTTCACCTGTTATGTCACCCTCACTCTTGATAGAAACTTATTTGGATAATGTCTGGAAGCAAAGAGTGGCCCCCTGAAGAAGGTTAGGGATGGAGGCACTCTGTCAATACCTGACAGGTGTAAATTTTTTAATGTATGAGTAGTATATGAAAATACAAATCACCCTGGAGAGCCAGCCTAAAGCAGACTGAAAAGCTGTCATAAGCAATTTTCAAAAAGCATGAATTATTTGGTTCCCTTCCAGGAAGGAACAGCTCCATGAGCATAAATTTGTGAATGGTACTTGACAATCTTAACAAGTCCTGCTCTCTCCAAGCTCTCTATATGACCAACATGTGATGATGTGGACTTTCTGGTCACCTGTAGTCTGAAGCCAAGGGAGAAATGACATGATAATTGGAAAGAGCTTGAGTCACCTTACTTATTGAGCCACATGTCAAGGAACAGGTTAAACAACTTCACAATTGGAAACATTTTCACAAATTTACTTGCCAACCAATTATAGACCCTCCTCAATCACACCAATTTATTGACTGTCATAATCCTGGGGGAAATGGCAGAGTATTTGAAATGCTCCCCTCCCCAGTCACTAGTTTATATGTTCTAACATTGTAAGATTTTTTTTTTTCATTTTTAGCCCCAGGTTCATTGAAAAATCTTTACTAACTGGATAGCCCTCTGCCTGGTGTGAGAAGGCTGACTTTAGCAAAGGAGTGCATGATTGGCAAGTCGGTTCTAATTGAATAAATGTCAAGGTCAAAACCCAACAAGTGATGAAGATGAGGAAGCCCTGGAGTGGTGTTTGTTTCAAATCATATTAGATCTTTTTTAGTAGCATGGGGCTTTAGGGAGAATACGTAAAATTGAAAAAGACAGAAGGTTACCAGATAGCTTTATGCTTTAGATGTTATATTCACTAAAATGGGGAGACTTTTATTGTCTGGTTCTTAATGAAATTAAGTCACATAAAATGTACTAATATCAGAATTCTTGTGAATTCAACACTTGGGGGTGGATTAATGTATGAACATGTCCTGAAGGCTTTGCTGTGATGGAAGAGTCCAATAAAGCCTTTGGCTCTGGCAATTCAAGATTCCCCGGTGGCTCCCACTGATATTCTCCTAGAACAAATTTCTTTCTCAAGTTTCTTTGGTCATGAACCTGAGAAAGAAGAAGAAGTAGTTACTCACTGGAACTCAATACACATGCAAACATGCACACCCATATCTGAAATAAATATTATTTTAAAAGACCTGCTCCTATCTCATGTGATTCACTTTAATATTTTTTATTCCATATTTTATATATATTTTTATTTTACCCTATTTTGTTTCAATATTTTATTTTAAAGTTTCATTGTATTTCACTAACTTGTTGACTCAGCTTCCCAGTGGCTCACAACTGCTGTTTGAAGTACATTCCACTATAGGCCTTACATTATTAGAATAGCCTTATGCATATTTCTTCCGTTGGACTTGTGTTCACATCATTATTCCTTCCAGAATGCCCTTCCCTTACTTGAGCCCTAATTGTCCCAGAAGTTACCAAAATAGGAAGCTATCATCTATTGAATACTACTGGAAATAATTGTGAGATTAATGGTACATAGTGAGAAGATCCAGGAGCACTGGAAGCCTATTCTTCACCAGCTGTTCCTTTCAGAAAGATTCCCAATGAAACTACATACACAATAGAAAATGGCTGACAAGGAGCATTTTATTACCTGCTGTCTTTTTAACACCAAACCACAGAGTGAGGTTACTCAGATAGTGTAGAAAAAGAAAATTCTATGTTTAGAATTAGCCTTGAGACAAGAATCAAAACAATGCTCTTAGTCACTGCATTCTACAGCCATATGGTATATTTATTCAAAATTCAATCATTCATTCAGAAAGATTTATTAAGTACCTTCTGTGCTCCAGGCATTATTGGCTTTGTATGATAACACTGTAATAATTTTCTCAATGCCACTAGTATCTATGGAATAAAAAGATTTTCTATTCCACTGAACTCCTCAGCTCCTCTTTTTGGTTCCTTCATTGGATGCTTATCCCAATTTACAGGATTTACTATGCAGTGAATATTTAAAAATAGTACTGTCCCCTCTTCTAAAATCATGTTGTAGATTCATATAACCCCTTACACAAGAATTTGTTATATAAAAATTATTTTCTCTTTGAACACTATAATTAGTCTGAGACTAATAAATATTTGCTAGGTAAATGCATAAACATTTTAGATTTCTTTAAAAGGCTTATTTTGTTGCCATGGCTATGTTTAACTGTATAACCCAATTAGTTGTAGCAAATACATATTTTGAAAACTGAATGGTAAGATGAAGATGCCTGGCATATTGCCTAAGTAATATATATATATTGGGCTCCCTAGAGCACTCAGGAAAGAACTTAGAACTCTTCTAGAATAGGAACAATAGTTTTTCTTATTATGTATTGCTATACAAGAGGATGTTTTTTTCTAAAATAAAAGTGGCAACCGTTTTGATAATCTACTGCTGGTAGATAACAAGTTCTCCAAACAGCAATTTAAAACAACAATCACGTTACCAAATCTCATAATTTTGTGGATCAAGAACTTAGGCATGGTTTGGAGAGTGATTGTTTTCTCTGCCTAGGGATGACTGAGGTTACTTAATGATATTTGAGGCCTAAAGGTAAGCTGACCTGGATGGAGGCAGAAGACCACTTCATTCCCACTTTTGCTGCCCTAGCAGGGATGCACATGCTGGGTCCTTGGCAGGATTGGTTGTGCAGCTGGACTCAGCTGGGACTGATAACCACTGTGGCATCTCCACAATGACAGTTTTAGAGTAGTGGGATTTCTTAGATAGCAAATCAGAATATGCCCTAGTCAATTCAACTTACTATAACAAAATACCATAGACTGGCTTATAAATAGAAGCACATGTCTCTTCATTCTGGAGGCAAGAAACTCAAGATCAGAGCATAAACATGATCAGGATCTGGTGGGCATACTGTTCTGGGTTGCAGACTGCTATCTTATCATTGCATCATCACATGGTGAGAGAGTTCTCTGAGGTCCTTTTTATAAGACCCCAATCTAATGCATGACTTAATTACCTCCCAAAGGCCCCACCTCCTGTTTGATCACATTGAGGGTTAGAATTTTAGCATATAAGACTTGGAAGGACATATTTTGTCTATTGCAGGACATTCCCAAAGACACTATTATTCCTAGAGTGCCTTCTAAGAGAGACAGATCTAAGCTATAAGACTTTGTATGATATTGAATAAGAAGTTCTAGAATATACCAGAATATAACTTCTAAGAGCAGTGTATTATGTTTCCTTTATAATATAACAAATTGCTCCAAAAGATAGCAGCTTAAAATGCAAACATTATTATTTCGCTGTTTCTGGGTCAAGATCCAGCAGCATCTTAGCTGGCTGATTCTAGCTCAAGGTCTCTCATGAGACTAACCAAAGGTGCACTCTTATCTGAAGATTCTATTGGGAAGATTTTGCTTCCAAGGTCACTCATGTGGCTATTGGAGGCTTTAGTTTGTCGCTGACTGTTGACCAGAGACTTCAGTTCCTCACCTTGTTGGTCCTACATAGGTTTTCTGAGTGTCTTCAGGACATGAAAGCTGGCTTCTCCTAGAGCAAGTGTAGAGAGAGATGGAGAGAGAGAGAGAGAGAGAGAGAAAGAGAAAACCATACCAAAATCACAGTCTTTTCATAACCTAATTTAGGAGTGGGACATAATTACTTCAGCCATGTTTTATTCATTAGAAGTGAATCACTAAATTTATACCACACCCAAGGGGAAGTTAAACTAAGTTTCAACTCTTGAAGGGAGAAGTAAGAATTTTTTAAACCACACAGTCCAATTTCTGATCACGAATTGTTTACATTACTTCCACATGTAAAATACGTGTTAAGGTCTCTCAAAGTCTCATCCTATTACATCAGTTCTAAATCCAGAATCTTATCATCTAAATCAGGTCTAGGTGTGGATGAGTCTCCTCTTCTATAAATCCTTAAATAAATCATTAGTAATTAATATATAAGTCTGTGAAACTAAGGAGGCAAATTACTCCCTACACACCCAAAATGCAATAGTATCACAGGGATAATGTAACCTATATAGACATTCCTGGTCAAAAATGGGGAAAATGGAGATATAAAGGAATCACTGGTCCACAGTAATTTGGAAATATTTTGATTGGATCTCAGAGCCTGAGAATGATTCTTCATGGATCTCAGTTCCAGTTCCTGGGCTCTAAATCATCCTTTATTTTTTGTGAAAGTTAATATATATTTGCAGCTGAGTAGTTTTCTTTGTCTTCTTTCAGCAAGTAGAATTTTAGAAGTCCAAAAGTCATATTTCATTTTGTGCTATCTCTGTTCTTTTCGGTACAAACTGACTAGACATTTATAATTCTTTTTTTTTTTTTCTTTTTGAGTTGGAGTCTCACTCTGTCACCCAGACTGGAGTGCAGTGGCCGCTCCCGGCCACCACAGCCTCGACCTGCTGGGTTCCGGTGATCCTTCTGCCTCAGCCTTCCAAGTAGCTGGAATTACAGGCATGCGCTACCTTGCCCGGCTGATTTTTTGATTTATTGTAGAGATGAGGTCTTGCTGCCCAGGCGGGTCGTGAACCCGCGGGCTCAAGCCATTCACTCACCTCAGCCTCCCAAAGGCGCAGGATTACAGGCTGAGCCACCGAGTCCAGTTGATATTTATAATTCTTGTAAAGTTCTGTGAATGTTATTGCAGTCCACTCCATTATACAAAAGTCACCCTCAAAAATATCTTTGGAGTAAATCTTTCTTTGTCTTCGGCTTCAGTTGTAACCACTGAGGAACAATGGCCTTAATCTTGTAGAAATGTTATCGTTTAGGTGAAAGTCTAGGCACAACTAATCTCATTAGAAATATTTTGTTTGGTTGAATAGTACACTAAGGCACCACCTTAAAATTTTTCTGAGATCATAACAAAATATTTTACAGACATACACTTCACTTCATCTTTGAACCAGTACAAGACAGAACCTAGTATTTTATTTTTGCTCAGAAGTCATTTCTTTTTGTTTGTTTGTTTTTGTTTTTTTAATAGATATTTTTTATTTTAAAATTGTGAGGTACAGTTAAGGGTTAGGTCTACAAATATACACTGAGATACCACCTAACTCCAGTCAGAATGACCATTATCAATAACAAAAAATAACAGATGCTGGAGAGGATGTGGTGAAAAGGGAACACTTGTACACTGTTCGTGGGAGTGTAAACTAGTGCAGCCTCTGTGAAAATCAGTGTGGCGATTCCTAAAAGCTCTAAAAATCGACCCCACAATTTCCCTACTGGGAATATACCTTGAAGAACTCAAATCACTCTATAAAAAAGATACCTGCACATGTATGTTTATCGCAGCATTGTTCACAATAGCAATATCATGGAACCAATCGTGCTGTCCATCAAAAGAGGACTAGATTAGAAGTCATTTCTTAAGTATCATGTGCCATGTGAAAAAGACAAGAATGTTCAAAACTATCAATGTTCATTTCCCTTTTGTTTAACAGTTCTTCCATTAGACGATCTTTCTTCTCTTTCATTTTGCTACAAGCAGCAAGAAGAAACCAGAAAGCAACTTCAATATTTTTCTTGAAAACGACCTTAATCGGTAGCCCCTTAGGTCCCCTTCCACTGTGGGAGCTTTTCTGTCCTCTCAACAAATCCTACTTTCTCAAAAAAAAAAAAAAAAAAAAAAAAAAAAGAACAAGAAGACGAAAAGAAAACAACCTTAACTAGGTCACCACGTTTATGAGACAATTTACTAATTTCCATGTTATTTCAGATGAAAGAGCTGTTAAGCTTTTCTGCTACTTCATGACAAGAATCAGACCTCTTCCCTCCAACTTCCAATAATATTTACCTCCCTTTTCTAAACATCCTCCTCTACAGCCTATTAGAGACCATGAGACAATTACTTCAAGGCATATTAGGTTCTTACTATACTCTCCTAAGAGCACACTGCTTGATTT
Source organism: Cephalopachus bancanus (assembly GCA_027257055.1). NCBI lineage: Eukaryota > Metazoa > Chordata > Mammalia > Primates > Tarsiidae > Cephalopachus > Cephalopachus bancanus. Next base: position 4,480,422 of record JAPVLO010000076.1, read on the forward strand.
TTTTTTTTTATTAATCAGTATTTTTTATTATGGTTTTGTGGGGTACAGTTAAGGGTTAGGTGTACAATTACATTTCATTCAGGCACCCTGTTGATAAGAGGTGTTTTCCCATCCCCCGACAGATATTTGCTACTGTTAATCCTATCCCCCTCCCCCCCATAGTTTCCCAGTCCCGTCAGTCATTTTCTTATAGTATTGCATTGGATGTTCAAGGTCCATTATATGAGTGAGAACATGTGATATTCAGATCTTTGTTTCTGTGAGAGGTCACTCAGTATTATAGACTCTAGTTCCATCCAGGTTGCAGCGAAATTCATGATTTTGTTCTTTTTGATGGCTGCGTAGTATTCCATCGTGTATATGTACCACATTTTTTTAATCCAGTCCTCTTTTGATGGGCAGCATGGTTGTTTCCAGGTTCTTGCTATTGTGAACCACACTGAGATAAACATACATGTGCAGGTATCTTTTTTATAGAGTGATTTGTGTTCTTCAGGGTATATTCCCAGTAGGGGGATTGCAGGGTCATATGGAAGGTCAATTTTTAGAGCTTTTAGGAATCGCCACACTGCTTTCCACAGAGGTTGCACTAGTTTACACTCCCACCAACAGTGTAGAAGTGTTCCTTTTTCACCATACCCTCTCCAGCAGCTGTTATTTTTTGAGTTGTTGATAATTGCCATTCTGACTGGAGTTAGGTGGTATCTCAGTGTGGTTTTGATTTGCATGTCCCTGATGATTAGTGAGGTTGAGCATTTCTTCATGTTTGTTGGCTGCTTGAATGTCTTCTTTTGCGAAGTGTCTGTTCATATCTTTTGCCCATTTTATACTGGGGTTGTTTGTTTTCTTCTTTTCAGTACATTTCAGTTCCTTGTAGATCCAGGATGTTAAGCCTTTGTCAGACCTAGAGTTGGCAAATACTTTTTCCCAGTCTGTAGGCTGTCTCCCTGCTCTCTTGATGGTTTCTTTGGCTTTGCAGAAGCTTGTCAGTTTAATAAGGTCCCATTTGTCTATCTTCTCTGTTAAGTCCTGTGGGTTTCGGGTTTTGTACAGGAATTGGATGCCAGTTCCGATTTCCATGAGAGTATTTCCTTCCTTTTCTAAGGTTCTTATGGTTTGAGGTTTTACATTTAGGTCTCTGATCCATTTGGAGTTAACCTTTGTGCATGGGGATAGATAGGGGTCCTGTTTCAATCTTCTGCATGTGGTCAGCCAGTTTTCCCAGCACCATTTACTGAATAGGTTCTCCCCTCCCCATTGGTAGGTGATGGGGGCTTTGTCGAAGATGAGTTGGTTGAGAAAAATTTAGGTTTTGCTTCTGGAATCTCAATTCTGTTCCATTGATCTATATGCCTGTTCCTATACCAATACCAAGCTGTTTTGATGATTGTAGCTTTATAGTAAAGTTTGAAATCTGGTATTGTGATACCACCTGCTTTGTTTTTTTGCTGAGGATTGTTCTGGCTATTCTTGGACATTTGTGTTTCCATATGAATTCCTGTGTTGTTTTTTCTAGGTCTGAGAAGAATGTTGTTGGGAATTTAATGGGTATTGCATTGAATTTGTAGATTGCCTTAGGTAAGATGGACATCTTCACAATGTTGATTCTTCCGATCCATGAGCATGGGATATATTTCCACTTGTTGTGTCAGCTTTGATTTCTTTGAGCAGTGTTTTGTAATTTTCATTGTAAAGGTCTTTCACGTCTCTGGTTGGGAAGATGCCAAGGTATTTCTTTTTTTTGTGGCTATTGTGAATGGAATGTTTTTTTATTTGGGTTTCTGTTTGTTTATTATTGGTGTAGAGAAATGCAATTGTCTTTTGTACATTTATTTTGTATCCTGAGACTTTGCCAAAGGCTTTTATCAATGAAAGGGAGGCCTTTGACAGATTCTCTTGGGTTTTCAAGGTACCCCATCATATCATCTGCATAGAGAGATAACTTGACTTCCTCTTTTCCTATTTGAATATCTCTGATTGCCTCTCTTCTCTGATTGCTTTAGCCAGGACTTCCAATACTATGTTGAACTGGGGGGGAGAGAGTGGGCATCCTTGTCTAGTTCCAGTTTTCAGGGGAATTGGTTCCAATTTTTGTCCATTTAGGAGTATGCTGGCTGTGGGTTTCTCATAGATGGCTTTTACTATTTTGAGGTATGTTCCCCGTATGCCTAGATGTTCAAAGGTTTTCATCAAGAAGGGGTGCTGGATTTTATCAAAAGCTTTTTCTGCATCTAGTGATATGATCATGTGGGGTTTTTTTGACATCTGTTGATATATTTAATTACATTTATGGTTTTACGAATGTTGAACCAGCCTTGCATGCCAGGAATGAAGCCTACTTGGTCATGGTGGATGATTTTTGAGATGTGTTGCTGAATCCGGTTTGCTAGGATCTTGTTGAGAATTTTAGCATCTATGTTCATCAAAGATATTGGCCTGTAATTCTCTTTCTTTGTTGGATCTTTACCTGGCTTGGGTATCAATGCTATGTTGGCTTTGTAAAATGATTCGGGGAGAGTTCCATCTTTTTCAATTGCCTGGAATACCTTCAGTAGGATTGGTATCAGCTCCTCCTTGAATGTCTTGTAGAATTCTGCTGGGGAAACCCTCTGGACCAGGGCTTTTTTTTGGTAGGAAGTTTTCTTATTATGTAGTCGATTTCCTTGATTGTTATTGGTTTATTTAGGGTCTCAATTTCCTCTTGTTCCAACCTAGGTAGGTTGTGTGATGTCAGAAAGTCCTCCATTTCCTTCTGGTTTTCAAGTTTGTTTCCATACAAGTGTACGTAGTAGTCTCTAATGATCTTTTGTATTTTTTCAGGGTCAGATGTGACTTCATCTTTTGTGTTTCTGATTATTCTTATTTGGTTGTTTTCTCTTTTTTTCTTGGTCAGTCTAGCTAGGGGACCATCAATCTTGTTTACCCTTTCGAAGAACCAGCTTTTTCTTTCATTGATTTTTTGTATTATCTTTTATCTTCTATGTCCTGGATTTGGGCTTTTATTTTGGTGATCTGGATTCTTCTGCTGAAATTAGGGTTTTTGTGGTCTTGCTTTTCCAGCTTCTTTAGGTGGCTTGTTAGGTTGTGAATTTCTGTTCCTTCCATTTTCTTCATGTGTGTTTGTAGGGATATAAATTCCCCTCTTACTACAGCTTTCAGGGCATCCCAGATATTCTGGTAAGATGTTTCTTCATTTTCATTTGTTTCCAGGTATCTTTTGATCCCTGTTTTGATTTCGTCATTGACCCCGGAGTTGTTTAGCATCATGCTGTTTAGTTTCCATGTCTTTGTGGGTTTTGGGGGGACTTTGTTGGTGTCAATGTTTATTTTTATTCCACTTTGGTCTGAGAAGGTGTTTGGTAGAATTTCGGTCCTTTTAAATTTGGATATGCTTGATTTATGGCCGAGTATGTGGTCGATCTTAGAATATGTTCCATGTGGTAATGAGTAGAATGTGTATTCTGTGGTCTTTGGATGGAGTGTTCTGTAGGTATCAATTAAGTCCATTTGGTCCAAAGTCACATTGAGGTTCCGGATCTCCTTGCTGATTTTTTGTCCTGATGATCTGTCTAGGTTTGTGAGTGGGGTATTAAAGTCCCCAGTTATGATAGTGTTAGAGTCAATATCTTTCTTTAGTTTTCCAAGAAGTTGCTTTATGAAAGTTGGCGCACCTATGTTGGGTGCATATATGTTTAGGATAGATATTTCTTGTTGATGGATTGAGCCTTTTATCATTATGTAGTGGCCTTCTGTATCTTTTTTGATTTTTAATAGCTTGAAGGGTATTTTGTCTGAAATTAAGATCACTACTCCTCCTTTCTTTTGTATTCTGTTCGCCTGAAAGTTTGTTTCCCATCCTCTTACTTTGAGTCTGTGGGTGTCCTTTCTAGTGAGGTGAGTCTCTTGAAGGCAATAGATTGTTGCCTGATGATATTTTATCCATTTTGCCATTATATGTCTTTTCAGTGGTGCATTTAGTCCATTCACATTTAGGCTAATAATTGAAATGCAAGAGTTGATCCCTGTCATAAGGTTCTTACAGAGTTGATCCTGTTTATTTGTTGTCTTTCTTTGGGTTTTGGAGTTGGTTCATGTGTGTTTTTAATCTTTTGCCTGTACTCTTGTGAAGAATGCTGTTGTTCTTTTTTCTTTTTCTTCTGTGTTCAGTACTTTCTTAAGTGTTTCTTGTAGAGTGTGTCTGGTCTTTGGGAGCGTAGGTTCTTAGGGATTGGATGTCTGGAAAAGATTTCAATTCTCCCTCACTAATGAAGCTTCGTTTAGGGTGGGTAGGTTATTCTTGGTTGAAATTGTTTCTCTTTTAGAACTTTGAAGATAGGGCTCCAGGCTCTTCTGGCCTGAAGGGTTTCTGTGGATAAATCTGCTGCTATTCGAATTGGTTTTCCCTGGTAGGTAGTCTGGCCTTTTTCTCTTGCTGCCTTTAGGATTTTTCGTTTCATAGCTACTTTGTTTAGGTGAATTATTATGTGTCTGGGAGTTGGTCTTCTCGTTTGTTGTCTTGCAGGGGTTCTCTGAATCTCTTGTGTTTGAATTTTTTCATCCTTAATGAGATGAGGGAAGTTTTCTTGAATGATTTCATGATATGTTTGTTCCAGCGTGGCTTCTGTTTCTCTTTCTGCCTCAGGAAGCCCAATTATTCTTAGGTTTGGTCTCTTGAAGTGATCATTCATCTCTTGCAGGTTTTGTTCTGTCTTTTTGAGCTTCTTTTCTATGCTTTTGACAGTTTGGGTTAGTTCTGTGTTTTGGTCTTCGAGCTCTGAGATTCTTTCTTCAGCTTGGCTGATTCTGCTTTCGATGCTTATTAGTCTGTTGTTCATTTCCATCACAGTATTCTTTACTGCTGTCATTTCTGACAACAGCTCCTTCCTATTTTCCTCTTGTCTCTCCTCAATTTTTTTAATTCTCTTCATTAATGTGCACACTGCTTGATTTTAAAGCTACTCTCATGTTTTAATGTTTTGTCATGGCTGCACCCGACTTTCAGGCCCCAGAATCTATATTAGTCTTCTATTATTGTATAACAAATCACCCCAAATCTTACAAACATTATTAGCTCACAATTTGTGTGAGTCAAAAATTGAGGAGCAACATAGCTGGCTGGTTTTGGCTCAAAGTCTTCTGTGATGTTTCAAAGAGTTGGCTGGGGCTGCAGTGTCATTCAACTTGGGAGAATATTCACTTCTGCTCTCATATTTGCAATTAAATGAGATAGTTCTTTATGTTCATAAAATTTTCCATTGTCTATTTGTATATTATTCTTTAACTAGAGGATCTTTTTTAAATAATGTTTTATTTCTTTGTATTTCTGAAGAATCATATTGAAAAATGTTTTTGAAGATGTATTCCTTCATATTTTTTAAAGATATGAAGAAGATTAAATAATAAAAGAGATTAAGTATATATACAATGAGAAAGCCAAGTTTTTGAGAATAATTATTTTTCATTTTTATTTTATTTTTAGAGACAATGTCTTGCTCTGTCACCTAGGCTGGAGTGCAGTGAAACAGTCATGGCTCACTGTAACCTCAAATTCCTGGGCTCAAGTGATCCTCCTACCTTAGCTTTCTGAGTAGCTAGGAATACAGTTGTGCACTACCATGCCCAGTTAATTATTTCTTGTAGAGATGGTGTCCTGCTATGTTGCCTGTGCTGGTCTCAAACACCTAGTCTCAAGTGATCCTTCCACCTCAGTCTCCCAAAGCACTGGGATTACAGGCGTGAGCCACCACACCCAGTCTGAAAGTAAATTTTACAGTCAGTGTTACTAACTGTTATTATATGATGAAACATACTAATTAGACATATTATAGTGTAGCATACATAAAAACTTCCCAAATACAGCTTTCATGATAATTAGTTTTTATTCTCTTGCTCATGTAATATAGTTTTAAAGTGGCTTGAATAGTTTGATGAGTGTTTACATTCTGCTGGTAAGCAATAAATGCTTGTTTTCAATGTATGTGTTTTTACAAGTTCTTTTAAATCCAGACTGATACTTGATTTGTTCAATTAAAGATTTTATGTTAAAATATAACACTAATACAATATTGGAGTTACTTCATTGCCTTCCCTCTTCTTTCACCCTAGATGCTGTAGTGATTTCTAAGAGTGTGTTTAGCTTTCTACTTGATTCTACTTCTATCTTATTTTTCAATCCAAAAATAGGTACAACAAAGGATTCTTGCTTTGCCCCATGCTTATAAATGACTGGCAAAACTAGTATGTCTTTTGGAAGCAATTTCTACTGTTATAACAAGCTGGAATCAAAATGCCCAATCAGTAATAAGCCAACCCTTATTAACTTACACTAAATTATTTCATTTGGCAGATAAAATAACCACTTTTCCACTCTTAATTAGAGCTTGGTCTAATAAGATTGACAAGGTAAGCTGGGTAAAAAATACTGTATTTAATTGCTTTTATAATTCAGTATTTTTTAATACATTAAATTTTGAGAAAGATCCAGGAAACTCTAAGAGTCCGCATTTTATTTTCCAGGTTACCCTTAGCTTCAAAACAAAAACAACTCTAGTCAATGGATATTTAAAAATTGTACTATATATGTTGATCTCTTATAGAACTATTATTAGAAAGTATCTCTTATAGATACTATTATTAGAAAGGGATACCTTATTTATAAGCCACTTTTAAAATTTCTCTATTACATGAATATAAGTCATTCTGTCCTTTAGAACTGTGTCTTATGGTAAAAGGTAAACAAAATTGCCACTAATGGAGAAGAGAGATAATATGGTAAACACAGTACAGGTGTCTTGACTCACAAGTCACAAGTTCACAGTACAGAGTTCTTGAGTGACACGAACTCAAGTTCAAATCCCGAACTCAGCTGCTTATGAGCTGGGTGACCATGGGCAGCTTATTAATTTGTCTGAGCCTCTGAGATGATATGAAGAGCCGAGGTATGAAATACTTCTAGCAATTTTCCTGATCTATAGGATATGCTCTTGAAAGTTTGCTTGCTATTACTATTACTACCTTCTTCTCAATATGACACAAGTTTAAATTGCACCCACATTGGCACACCCCATGCCCTCCTAGTCCAGTTTCCCCAAGACACAAGTGTGGCTGGCACTGACAAAGACTGGGTTAAAAGTAGTTATGACACTAGAATTTTAATTAAAGTAACATAGAGTTTTTAATAGTGGAACGTGACTAGGAAACTATGGGATTTGATGAAGATGTCATTAAGAATGAGAAAGTGGGACAAAGGGAAGATGAAATCAGTAACTAGTTCAAGTTAGAGAAAGAAGTTAAGGGAAAGGAAGAACCTTGATCTGTTCTCCCTTTTTTTAGAAAATAATAGAACATCCCTTGAAGGAATGAGCTGATCAAAGCATAACCAAAAGACACATGGTAATGTCTTTAGCTATTCTAATTCAAATCAAGAATTATAATGACTTACAAATGCCACAAGCTATAACTTCTGTGTAACTTCCATTTAGTAAATTTTTTTGTGCTTTTGTTAAGTATCAAATGTTACACTATTTAAATTTATTTTACAATTGACGCCTATTCAGTCTCCAAGGAGGTAGAAATTCAATGATACAGCTTTTTATTCCCATTTATTTCATACTTGCTGTATTATTTATTCCCGAAATTACAACAGTGCCTGACGCACACTAGTTGCTCAGTATTTTTTTGGTTGCATGAATGATAATTAGTTTGAGAATCTTCCCTTAGTGCACTAATTCTAAGGTGATTTCATTACATTAAATTCAAAGAAACTATTTTCATCTCACCTATACAAATTCATCCATAAAACATTCTCAGCTTTAGAACAAGCACATGCAAAGAGGTCTTTCAATACTTCTGCTTATTTGCATTATTTTCAAGGATTTGTGTCATTGGCTTTTAGAAAAAATAGAAAACTATAAAGGTCTAAAAGTAAGTTCATATGTAGTAGAAGCAAGTGCAATGCAGAAGTACTATTTCATTTGTTTGTTGACAATCTTTTTTTTATTTTGCAAATAATACATACTAATTATAAAAAATAACAATGACCAAGGGATGTAAAAAAGAAGAAAGAAAAAAATTATCTGTAGTCATTCAGAAAGAATCACCATTAACAGGTATTTCATGCATATTGTAAACACATATGCAAACATAAGAATGATAAAAGAATATTAAAATTCAAATAGTAAATTGTGTCCCTTTATTCTACTTATTTCTTCTGCCAATTTTGCTAGTTTGCTAAAGTTTTGTTCCTTTTTGTCTCAATGCTACACACTTAAATTTTTATGAATCTATGCGCTTTTAAATTATTTCACCCCATACTGATATGTCATATTGATGCTAACAGAAGAGAAAAAAAGCAATACTTCCCCTTTTTATTTCTTTCTTAATCGGCCTTTTAGTTTTACAGTAAAATCCAATTATTTCTGTTTAGGTAGATGCTTCTACTCTCTCAGTGTGGAAAAGAAGACTTGTCACAATAAGAAGGTGGGGTTGGGGAAGAGGGAGAAAATGTCATGGCCCTCTGTATCAGCTTCATACGTAAAATGCTGTTCTTTTGTAAACTTGGCTATTGTGCAACTTTTCTAAAGGGATATTGGAGCAGCCTTCATTTACGAAGCAGTCATCAGATAACTCAGGTGCTGGTTGCAAGAGTACAAGAGCAATACACAAATACATTCTCTTTGTCTCTATATCTACTGAATCTGCAGTTTTCTAGCAGTTTTTTTTCCTCCCTGTTGTGCATTTATTTGATTTAAATCTGACAAAACCATGGAAGAATTTTGTAATAGACACTATTGGTACTTAAATCCCAGAAAGGCATTTTGGATAGCCTAATATCAGCACAATTTTAGTGGGTAGTCAGGGAATGATATAGAAAACATGTAATTGGCCTCCATATGAAATAGTCCACTAATGCCCTTCTGATGGAGCTTCAGATTCATTTGAATCTGAATAATTTGTGTTAAGTGATTTGCTACACTTTCAAGGCTTCATCAAGGGTGCATTTTGGGCAGAAGGCATACTTTAGAAATGAGGACCTCATGGGTCTGGTTTTTTTTTTTTTTTTCTTCCTGTTTGAAAATATACTACATATGTTCTGTTTTGTTCAGGGATGATCATAAAACCCTAAAATGTTTACAGCTTTCAGCTAGAGGGAGAAATAGGGGGTGAGTGGGAGGATGCAGCCAGGGAGGACAACTCTGTAAGACTGCCCCAGTGTACCATTTTGTTCTTTCTAACAGTGGAATCTAAACTAACCCCACTGAAAAATAATTTCATTAACACTTATCCTATAAGAATGTCTTTAAGAATAGATGTTGCTTTCCAAGGAATTAAAAACATCTTTTATAAAAATGTTCAAGAAACTAAATTTGTTCTGAAGAAATATAGCCTACTTGGCCAAAATGGGGCCACCTTTGTTTTACCTGTGTCTATATTCTTTGTATTTTTGTGGTCATCTGATGCCGAGATTGTGTAATTAAAATTCTGTATTGTGTGATGGAGTTAGCTTTCTATTTATTTAGGATTTAATAATTTTAAAAAATACTTTCTAATGTCTTAAATGTTTACCTTTCAAAGAGGTGACTAGTCATAATGTATTTGGTGTGTAGCAAAAAATCCACTTACTGGTCATTCAAGTTTTCTGTGTGATTGTTAAAATTTTTCCTAATAATTTACTCCCTTGATCTGCCTGCTAAGTAAGTTAAAATATCCATTAAGCCACAAATGGTCACCAGCTCAACATTTAGCATTCCACAGCCAAACACATAAATGTACTATTTTCCTTATTCAGGAAATAAGGAATGTCAACTGAGAACTAAGGAAAGCTTCTTAGAACTGAAATTTTCCCTCCAGTAACTCACGGTACTAACATCAATTTCTCTAATGTCTTTAATAAGCATGTTTTAGTTCTCTTTTAAGCTTTCCCTTATATTGTGCTGTGTCCTAAATTTAATAGTTTATTATGAGTATATAATTTACAAGCTTCTCTTCACTTGCATTCACTATCCATTCATTATCTGGTCAGAAACCCCAGAATCTTCTCAGTTTCTACTCCCTCGCCTCCATTTTCTTCACTAGGCTAGACCGCTACCCTCACAGGGCTTCTGAATTCATTTCTTCTTTGCCATTCCCATTCTCCACTTTTGTGCAGATTCTTTCCATACCTCATCTAGCTTGTTATAATAACTTTTCTATGGGTTATTCAGTCCAACCTCTCTGGTGTTGCCAGAATCTATTCTCATCAGTATAAACACAACTATATTATCTGCAAGATGCAGTTCAAAGTCCATAGAATGTCACAAAAATACTATACAATATGTCCTCAGTCTTCATCTTTAATCTCCTACAGTTCTCCCCACACTGGGCCAAAACAGCCAAAACTGATTTCCCCTCTTCATTGTGCGAACTTTTGTTTTGTTTCTGGTTTTTTTCTTTGAGTTGAAATCTCACTGTCGCCCAGGCCAAAGTGTAGTGCCACGCTGCCAGCCACTGCAGCCTCGACCTTTAACCGGAACTACAGGCACGTACTACCACACCCAGCCATTTTCTTGATTTATTATAGGGATGAGGTCTCACCATGTGCCCAGACTGGTCTCGCCACAGGCTCAGGCAGTCCTCTCATCTCAGCCTTCCAAAGTGCTGGGATTATAGACTTGAGCCACCGTACCTAGCCTGTGTGAACTTTTAAATTCCTCAGGGCCTTGCATTCTGTGCCCTTTGCCTAGAGGGCATCTCCCTCACTTCTCTCTCTCCACGTAAAAAATTCTTTCCATCCTTGAACTCAGTGTAGAAGCCTTGCACACCTCTTGTAACTGCTTCTCGCTCCACCCACCCCTGGGGAAGAAAACGTATTTGTATTTATTAATTACTAATTATCTCTCAAAAGTCAGAATCACCAATGATTTTGATTATGATTGATCATAAATTAAAAAATTATTTTCTATTTTGTATAAGAAAATCAACAAAAGAAAAAAACGAAGCCCTTTGAGGACAGGGTCAGCGTCTTATGTCTTATTTATATTTTCCCACACAGCACCTGGCACAGTGTTCTGTTGTGTAACTTGAGCTAAATTGCAAAGAAAAGTTGGTATTGTGATATCAAATTTAGGAACTTGATATCTTTCATTATGGCATTGATCTCACTGTTGAGTGACTCATCATTTAATATTTAAGTCATATTTCTAATTGTGCCTGTATTCAGAAGTCTAAAAAAGGGAAACCCTAATAAGTTTTTAAAATTTAAAAATTGATGGAGTGTCTTCCTCCTGCTCATTCATTCAAATTAAACCCAGCTTAATAGCTACAGGCAGCAAGTAACCATCCAACCATGTGACGAGAATTTGTGATCCTGCCTCACACTTAATACTCAGCAGCAGTGGCTAGTAAACTCCAGGGTGAAAGTTTCAAAAATATCTGCTCTTTTTCTGTTTGGTTGGTTTTTTGTTGCTCTAATTTTCATTTTTATCATTCCTTTTTATCACAACTTCCTTTGTAAGAATAGCTGTGAGCTGGAAAGACCATTAGTAACAGTAGCATTAGATCAGTGGATTTTGAAACATCTTTCGCTTTCCCAAATATTCATTGGATACAAGTTATTTCCATCAGGAACATGAGGGATGTGGCGAGGAATCGTTTGGTTATTTTTTAAAAGTGTTCCAGGTGGTTCACACATACCCTGGCTCCAAGGTTAACTATCGATGAAAAAAAAATATAGTCCAAATGTTAATTTCAGAGTTCCAGAATAGCCTTTATATGATAGGTCGATAAATGTACTACAAATACAGGGATGGTTGTGGTGGTGGCTTGGGTGACAGGAAGGAGATAACAAATATATTGACACTGTTCGGTGAAAATTTTGACTTAGCATTTCAATCAGAATAGTTATGAGATTTTTTAAAAAAATAATAATTAAGAGTTACCTAGGCGTGGTGGCACATGCCTGTAGTTCCCGCTACTTGGAAGGCTGAGGTGGAAGGATTGCTGAGTCCAGCAGATGGAGGCTGCGGTGGCCATGAGTGTGCCACTGCCCTCCAGCCTGGACAACAGTGTGAGAGTCCAACTAAAAAAAAAAAAATTAAGAGAGAGTTTTCACTAGAGAATCCTGAAATGCTATGTAAATTGTATCCAATACTGGCATATGATTCATTTATTCAATTTATTTGCTAATTACTTTTTATGTGCCAGGCATATAAAATGCAATTTTAAAAAATCACTAAAAATACAATATCAAAACAAATAAAATAGACTCAAGAAATGGACAAGGAGAAAGGTAATTTGCAGCAAGTCATACGTGATAAGAAGGGAGTACAATTGTCACTCAGTATCCTTGGGAGATTGATTCTAGTAACCCCTGAGGATACTAACATCTGTGAATGTTCAAGTCTCATATAGGGTAGTAATTCCATCTAACCTATGCACATTCTCCCATATACTTTAAATAATCTTTGGCTTACTTTTAATACTTAATACAATGTAAATGCTATGCAAATAGTTATGCTGTCCTTATTTTTATTTGCATTACTTTTTATTGTTATTTGGGTTTTTCCCAAAATATTTTTTATCTGTGGTTGGTTGAATCCACAGATATGAAGGGCCAGCTGTAGTCATGGGTGCAGAGATGTGGGTAGCATGGAATCTATGGGAGAGCATGAGAGCGTTTCTAAAACTCTGTCTTGCAAGTTCAGGGGAAAATTCCCAAGACTTGCCCTCTAAAAAAATTATATGCATTGGCTAGAACACTTATTTTCAACCTTGGCTCTCAGCTCATATCACTGAGTAACTTTAAAACAGGTCAGATGCCTGGGTCCTACCCCTGGAAACCCTGGTTTGGTGAGCCCCACAGCCCACTGATTTTTTTAAATTTACTGTATTTAAAAATTTTTCCAAAACCATGAGTTGATTATTGCTCTTGGTGAGTGCTAGGTATAGGGGCTCATTGTACTATTTTCTTTACTTTTGTGTTTGATTGAAATTTTCCATAATTAAAAAAAATTAAAAGAAGAAAAGAAGGAGATGCTTTCCAAATCTGAAAGAGAAGCAGTGTTAAAGGAAAAACAATCTAGTACTCAGCAGATACAAATACAAGTACACAGACTCATGAATTAAGATAGTTTTTTTTTTCTTTAAAGCAATTTAATTGAATGTAGAATTCCTTTTTTACTGCCTGCTGGAAACTTAAACTCAGTCAATTAAGGTTTGGCCCGTGTGTGAGCTTCTTTTAGTGCAAACCATTCAAAATGGACACCTGATCTTTCATATCTTCTATCTATCTGCCATCTACTGAGAAATCCTCCTTCTAACCTGTTTTTCAGTTGACAACTGAGGCAAGTCACTGTTGAGAAGATCCTTATTCAATGTGATAGGCCATTTCAGGTTTGGCTCTCTTACATTTTCTTCCGTGCACATCTTCAATTAATTCTCTCAAAATAAGTTCTTCATTTTCTGATATTTCCTCCATTTATCTTCTACCATGTTCCCAAACTTAAGCTTTTGAAAATCAAGAACCATGAATTTATTCTTTTAGAAAGTTTTTCAACTTCCTGATTATTGTTTCATTTCTTCTTAGAATATAAAAGGGAGATTTCCCAAGTTAATTAAAAAGTGGAGACAACAAAAGGTACAAGGAGTTGGGATGTGCAGTGACTCAACATTGATATTTTAAAATATCCTACACCACAAAGAAAGCAGAGGGTGAAAAGATCTGGAGAAAAAGAATTCATGTACTGATCAGGTACCTAAAAAATAAATAATTAAGCTGGGCTCGGTGTCTCAGCCTGTAATCCCAGAGCTTTGGGAGGCTGAGGTGAGTGGATTGCCTGAGCCCACAGGGTTCGAGACCCATCTGGGCAACTTGGCGAGACCTCATCTCTACAATAAATCAAAAAAATTAGCCGGGCATGGTAAGCGCGTGCCTGTAGTTCCAGCTACTTGGAAGACTAAGGCGGAAGGATCGTCGGAGCCCAGCAGGTCGAGGCTGCGGTGGCCGGGAGCAGCCACTGCACTCCAGTCTGGGTGACAGAGTGAGACTCCAACTCAAAAAAATTAATTAATTAATTAATTAATAATTTATTCTGGCCAGAATATAAATAAAATTCATCTGAAACATCCAAGAATAAAAATAGGAAGGTAAATTATGACCTTTGGATCATGAGTGTCTTACAAGCTATATGAGATGATTAAATTATATCTTGAAGGCAATGAAAAAGGCATTAAGAGGTATAAAGCTGAGAAATGATCTGACCAGATTCATGTTTTATAAAAATTAATTTGACTGCCTTATAGAAGCAGGATAAGACTATAAGACTGAATGTAAGGAGATTGCTTTCATACAAGAAAGACCATGATGGCCTTGGACTAGGAGAATAGACATAGAAATTAAGAGGATTGAACAATATGAGAGATTTTAATTAGAGAGGATCAATAGCATTCTGTGATTGAATGAGGGTAGAGGAACAAGGTGAAGTGTTACAGATTGACATGTGTTTCTTGCATGGGCTATTGGGTAAAACATTGCTGGTTTTAGTATAGAAAACAGCAGTTGGTTTGGGGAAATGGTAACTGCAAGGAGGAGGCATTCAGTGAATTCAATGAGTTCAAGATTGAACATGCTAAATTTGTAGTGATTTTTGGTCATTCTGATAGAAATTCCAATAGTAATGCAGAGTATACCATTGACTGTATAGTTCTGGAGTTTTGGGTAGAAATCTATAGAGAGAATTGTTTGTTATCACCAGGTGCAAAGGTAAAATTGAATTATCTGAGATTCAGGGTAGGTGAAATTTGGAAAAACATAACATTTGCTTAAGTTGTAATTTATTTAAATTTTCATTTTATTTTAATGCTTTGATCCAATTTAGAGTGATCCTGGTAATTACACTTGGTTAAAATCAATTAGTCCAAAATTTCTGGAACTAAGACATATTATCATTCCTTGCATGAGTTTACTTAATATATCCCCCTCTGTTATATAAGAAAATATGTTGAATGGTATAATTTTTGTTATTTAAGGTTAATTAAAGTTAATTTTGTTTTGGATCATCTCTTTAATATTATAAAACGTCATAAAACTAAATTGGGCATCTCTAGTTCAAATATTTCCTGTAGAATTTGGTTAAGAACTTGAAGATAGGTTGCTACTATGTATAAAGAATGTGGGGTTTTTAAAATCTCCATTCCTATGGAATTTCTTCTATAAAGCACTGAATGAATTAAAAATGTAATCTAACTTCTGCTCCCTTTGAGTGGTGATATATTCTACAGAAAAACTAAAATACAAGTATCAAGTAAGCCTAAGAAATATGAATATTAAAGCTCTTCAATTTCCAGAATATTTATCAAGAGCCAAGTTATATTTATCAAGAAGAAAAGAAAATTAGGAAATGGAAACGTTTGTTGAAAAAAAAAATAACAACTAGAATAATGAATATATGAGTGAAAAAAATCAAGCCTACTGTGGGCAGTAGGGTGGCTTCTTACATCTTGACCAAGCTATTGTGATGTCCTCAACTTGTCACTTTGATGGGAAATTATGGTTTTACTGTCATCCAGGACAACTCACCTTAACCACACCAGATTATAACCTCTCATTTTTAATCTGTTGTGTGTGATTGCAAAAGTTAGGAAGAGACCTATCAACTAGAAAAATTACCTTTAAAAATGTTTTATTTAAAAACACAGTTCTAATTTGAAAACCTTGTTTTATTTTGTGTGACACAACAAAAGAAAAGAGAAAAATGCAACCCCATCCCATGTTCCTAGTATGAGTATTACACTGACAAGAAATGCTACAACCTTTAGGTGTCCAAAAAATGCCTGATTTGTGGGCATTGTTCCTCCTAATGAGTTGTGTGTTGTGATGCAGAACTTATATTCCCCATGGACTCTGTGCTCTCAGAACTATTAATTTATCATCTATGAATTAACACTGCCTTTGTTAGTAGTACAAGTTTCAGCCCTTGGCAGAGTCCTCATCCACTTTGGGAAAATACTGAGCTAAAATATCTCAGTGTTGTTGTAGGTTAGTACCTGGAGTAACAGAGTAGACTCACCCAGCAAGAAACCCCTTCTTTTCTTTATAAGAAGGCTTCCAAGTTCTGTGATTTAACATGAGCCTGTAGTAAGCAGAGAGCTATTTGATGCTGAATTCTGAGCAAAGGGTTCTTTGTGGGAAGGTCTGTCAAACAGCATAGTTACCATGGCAACTCTGGCTAGATAACCCATTTGGGAGAATATTGTAGGACCTAACACTCTATCATCTGTCATTCAATAATTTCATGTTCATAATAACTAGGAAATCAATGGCTATCCTCTGAGACAGTTTGTGGAAAGGGCAGGCATGCTATTGGCAGCTCCCAGCTTACATTTGCCTCTATTTGTTGTGATTCTTGTGCCAGGTTAGGAGTGTGAGAAAAAACTTGTTTGTTTGGACTGGCACAAAGATTAAAGGCAGGTTCAGTTTTGCAATCTAATTATAACTGCAGTGTTTACATGTACAAAAGAGAAGAAAAACCAAATGGCATATTAATAAAGCATTTGCTAGACTGTTAGGAAGTAGGGTTCACCTAATATTAACATTTCACATTTTTAAATTCTGCAAGAAAAGACAGTCCAAGTTATCACGCAACTAGCATGAACAAATTTGGTAACGTAAAAAGGCATTTTTCTTATCTCAGCTTTCTAATTAAACTGCTTATCATTGTAGAAGCTGTATTACCTGGATGTTATGTACAGAATATAAAGTGATCATAGGAAAGTAATTAAAATTCTTAAACATGCAGCCCATTGACTTTACATACAATTAGTTTGTAGAGTATGAGGTTTGATAATAAGGCAAGTTAGTTGAGTAGAGAAATATAAACTTAATAATTACCTTGACAGTGTTTATCAACTGGAAAAAAATGTCAGGAATAATGTCAATAAATGGATATTATAAATAAGAAAGCATGATGAACTGAGACCAAGAAAGTGAGAAGAGAAAAGTTAAGCATTTTGTATTCTGTAAAGAAAGGGATATTTCGCCTTCGTGGAAACATTTAGAAGATACTGATTCATGCATTATGAAAAGCTTATTTTTTTCCATTGAGAAGTGTTTTGAAACAGAAAGATAAAGATGTTTGTAAATTGCTTTCCTTTCAGCAGAACAGTTTTTTATTTTAAGCTGCTCTTGGTGATGTACACATAGTGGAACTCTCTTTCTACAAGTTTACAAAGTCCAGGTTTTGTCAAAGTGGAAGAGTGAAAGCTGATTAACACATCATCCTTTTCAGCATAAGATATGAAGTCATCTAAAGAGAGAATGGTATTTTATCTAAAGGAGGAGTAGTTCTCTAAAGAGCTCTGCCTAATATGAGGGTATGTGATGGAAAGATTATATGGCCTTTGTTAAAACCTGAAGTCTACTAAAGACTTTTGAAGTCAGAATTTTATACCTTTTTCCAATAAACAATATATTCTTGTAGAATTTTCAAAGGTCTGGTTGAGCAAACTTATTATTTGTTGCTCTTTTTCTTCATTCTTTTTCCTTCTTAAACTTTCTTTCCTCTCTCTTCCCTCTTTTTTTTTTCTTTACAAAACTTTCAGGACTAAGGGATATTCATTTTTATTATTAATACTTGCTTTAGTGAAAAATGAGCATTTCTACTCTTTTCCTTTAAAAACTTCTATAAATTTTCCAACCTACTGGAATATGTGAGTAAAATCCAAGTGGTATCAATGGCAAAACTATTATTATTATGGAATGAATTTTGGCTCCAAATATTTTAGTTTGAAAAGAGGAGATTGATTATATTTTAAAAGAGAAGGTTGCTTAGAGATAAGAAATATGAAAAGAGTTAAAGATGGCAAAATGTTTATTTAAAGTCACTTATAGATGTTAAATAAAGGGAGTGTACCATATTTTTGTTCTAGAAAACAAAATTGAGATACCTCTTATTTCTAGATTTTAGGAAAAGGTTAAAATCTTTACAATTTTGTTGTCCTTTTATGTAGTCATTTGTTACATATATTTATTGAGTCTTTAGCAGACCCCCAGGTGTTCCACTGGGTACAGAAGTACCAATAAAGCAAAATTTCTATCCTCAGATACTTCCCAGTGCATTGGGGAAAAAGATTAGTAGAAAGAGGAATTTTTAGGGTATTATGGGAGCAGTGAGGAGACACATTTCATCTGTCATTCTTAGATACATTTATTCCCTTTACTGTGGAACTTACTGATGTTAGACAGTTTCTGACCTCTTTTTTTTTTTTTTTTTGGTATTTCAATAATTTACCACTTTATAAATGAAGACTTGTGAAAGGTTTCTCCATATTCTCAATAAAATTCAGGTATTTAAAAAGATAATTTTCAATGAAACTCAGAAATAACTAGCATTATATGTTAATTTTATGCATATGTATGTGTAGGGCTGTCTCTAGATTGCTTAAAACAACAGAAATTTGTAGTCTCACAACTTTGAAGGACAGACATCCAAAATCAAAGTGTTAGCTGACGTGTTCTCTCTGAAGCCTCTAGGGAGGATCCTTCCTGGCTTATTCTAGCTTCTGGTAGCCCCGGGTATTCCTTAGGCTGTAGCAGCATAACTCCAGGCCTTGCCTCCTTCTTCATGTGTCATTCTCTCTGAGTCTGTCTTCAAGTGGCCATCTTCTTATAAGACTACAAATTGCACTGGATTTGGAGCCTACTCTACTCCAATATGACCTCTTCTTGACTATTGACATCTGGAATGAATCTACTTTCCAAAAAAATCACCTTCTGAGGTCCTGGCCATTAGGACTTCAGCATATTTTTTTGGAGGGTCACAATTCAACCTGTAATAGCATATAGCTTTCCATTTCATTTTACCTCTTTGAGAACATTAAACACTTTTAAAATGTGAACAATAGCACATGTGATTTCTCCCAGAAGAATTTCTGACATTTTTTCCCATGTTCTTCTTTAGTGCTTTTGTTTAAAAATGATAAACATAAATACTTCCCAATAACCCTTTACATTCTCATATGTAAGAAAATACAAACATGCACGCATGTGAAATAATTACAAAGATAAAGTTGAATATTCTGAAACTTTTCGTGATAATTCAGACCTTAAATATAAGCCACCACATAAAATTCCTTACCACAGGCAATGCTATAATTAACATATCTACTGCTACACCATTTGGCCTATTAAGCTTCTGATACTGTTTTGGTTCAGCCTGAAGTGAAATGCCAAAATATTATGTCACATTCATAGTTTAACTGACGCAGTCTTTTCTTTAGCATTTCAAATGTCAGAAAGTATATGCTGTTTAGTGCCCTATGTAGGAGGAAGAATGCTACAGTGAGATGTAAAGGAAGATTGGTTTAATTTGGAATCCCATTCTGACTCAATGACTCTAACTGTTGAACCTGTCTCAGCCTTAATTTCTTCAACTTTAAAAATCACAGGGCTGTTGTCAGGATGAAATGACATTACCTGACAAAGTGCCTTTTTCACTTGAGCACATGGGAGCTACCTGAGAAAGGATTAGTCAAATCTGATTGGGAACTTGCGGCACATGAGACAGAGGCTTTCACACACTAATGCCTAGAAGGTGAGAATGAATAAAACCAGTGTGACCTCCAGATATAAGCACAGTCATTCTGTTTGTAGTACTAGACTTCATTTCTAGCCCTGCTTCCTTCATCTTCTCACTCTTAAGAAAGGAAAAGTGAAGTGGAAAGATGGTAGTCCCATGTGTCACCTTACTGATACACAGCCTCCCCTTAGGTTTCTCTGCTTCTAGTCATGGGTTAAATCAGTAAAGCTTATACCTGTGAATGAGAAACATTAATCAGACCGACTTCTCTCGGTGGGTGAAAGACACAAAAAATCAATTGATACAGGTTTCCTTGTTTATTGGATACTCATCAACAAAAGCACAGACATAACACTTTGGGTTTGACTTTTTAGCATGCTGAAGAACTTAGAGGATAAGCAACGTCTGGTTTATTTTATGCTACTGGGTTATTGCTTTTCTGGGGACTGCTTAATTAAAGCAAAAATGCTATTTCAAGTAAAAGACATCAAAAGGTATTTCATTTAAATCTAGTTAATTCTTTACAAGGCCCTATAGTAAACAAAGCTGAGCAGCTGTGTCCTTCAGTTTTCACTTTCTTCCCCTATTAATTTTAGTTCTCGATGTGATCAGCAACTTTTCCCCCTAAGTGTTTATAGCTAAGAATAACTCTGTTAACAAAAAGAGGCAAATACATTGAAAAGAAAGGTTAGAAAAACGACCAGGTCTAGTCGAGTCAAGTCAGGTCTGGTCCAATGTCTACTATACATTTATATATGATCTTAGGTAAGATAAGATATTTGTCAGGGGCCATTTCCTTATTTGTAAAATAAGGAGATTACACTAAATCTTCAATTAATATTTTAGGGTAAGAATCTCCTCATTGAATATCTGATAATTCTCACAGATTTCTTTCTGTTATATCTGGAAATATGTACATACAATCTTATGTGTAACATAGCAGTCATAGAGCCTGTTGAACCACATGTACGGGCACACCTGGTTTCTTTTCCAAAGTCACTTCATGATTCACATGACTACTTCACCTCCAGTCATATCTACTGTGTTTCTCCTGGAAAGACAACAGGAAGGAGAAAAGGATTATGATGAAAGACGAACAAAGGGTGTGAGCCAGCAGAGACTCAAAGACAGCTCTTGAGAGCTGCCCCATGACATTTTACTTATATCCCATTGGTCAGAAACTTGACTACACCCAAGAAATGGAGTCTTTGTGTTGGGTAGTCATGTGCCAAGGATTAAAAACTGCGAGTTCTCTACTTTGTAAGGAGAGATGGGTGATACCAGGTGACGACTAGCCGTTTCTGTGGTAAAGATGTATAAATAGATAGATACATACCTAGTAAACAAACAAAAGGTCAGTATTAAATCCAGGGAAAACAAGACATTATATTAGAAAGGACATAATCAGAATGCATGAGATGACTTGACTGTGAGTTACATAGATGTTGTACAAAGATGTAATGACTGAACATTGATTTAAACAAAAATTATGGTAGCACAATTAATATCAAACATTAGAAGGGGAGTAAAAGCACTAAATCCTCATTATCTATTGAAGAGTAGCAATAACTAGGTGTCTAACAACAGATACATGGAAAAAGAAAATGTGGTATATATACACAATGGAACACTATTCAGTCATAAAAAAGAATGAAATCCTGTCATTCACAGCAACATAGGTGAAACTGGAGGACATTATGGTAGATGAAATAAGCTAAAAACCAAAAGTTAAACATCCATGTTCTCACTCACATGTAAAAGCTAAAAAGAAAAGTTGATCTCATAGAACTAAAAAGTAAAATAGAGGATACTAGAGACTGGAAAGGACAGGGGGAAGAGTGAATGGGGGAGAGATTTGTTAAAGCATACAAAATTATAGCTAGATAACATAAATAAGTTCTAGTGTTCTATAACACTGTAGGATGACTGTAGTTAACAATATATTATATAATTTTGAATCGCTAGAAGGGGAATATTAAATGTTCCCAACATAAAGAAGTGATAAATATTTAAGATGATGCGCATGCTAATTAACCTGATCTAATCACTATACACTATAGGTATTTCAATATAGGTATGTATTGATTAAATATGTACAATTATTGTGTGTCAATATTTTAATCATAAAAAAAAGAAGAAAAGAAAACATGGATGGACAGTTTCCAGTAAATTACACACCTCTCTTAAAACAAAACAAAACAAATTAATATCTGAAACAAAAATCTAGAAGAGCTCACTTAGTGAAGCAGATAAGCATAAATCATATTTTGTACAAAAGCAGTTAAAACTATGATAACTACCACTATGGAAAAACACAGAATACTACAAAAATGTGTAGCAAACAATCTTATTTTGAGTCCAAGGAAAGTTGTCCCAGAAGAAGTGATAGTGTAAAATGAGTACACATTTATGAGAACAAGAAGATTCTTTGTTTAGAGGGACTAGCACAGCCAAAGGCTCTGTGGTAGCTGGTTCCAGGAAAGAGTACGTTTGAAGAATTGAATGAAAGCTACTGACTGAAGAAGAACAGCATGAACTCAGACTGGAAAGCGACAGTTCTAATCATGCTGGGTCTTGCAAACAATGTTACAGATTTAGGAACTTAACCAGAAAGCTGGTTTAAAATAGGGATGTAGTATGAGGCATTTATATTTAAAAATATACCTCTGATCTAAACAAGCTATAGAAAAGCTATGGAAGGTGTTGTAGAAGGACAGGACATATGCAGTGTGACCAGTTTTGTACAGTTGAGAGATGATGCTTACTGCAATGTGGTTGGGCGCAGTAAAAAATATAGGCTTGTGGGTGGAATTGAGATATATTTACAAGGCAAAGTCAATGGGACTTTATTTTATATATGTATATCACTTTGTAAAATTTAGTTACTGGTTCAGAAATTTGCTTCTTCTTCCTAGAGTATAGCAGTATATACTGCCCATATATAAATAAAAATTGAATGAACAAACATCTTGGTCTGTGTACAGCAAATATTGACACCATCAAATTTCTAAAAACTAACAGCCTCTATTGTAAAGCATCCAACATTTTGGTGAAATTCAGACTTTGGGGAAGTATTGTAGTTAAGTATAGAAATGTTTTTCTTCCATATTTAAAGGAAGAAATTGGTTACCTTATGGTAGATAAAACATAATTATTTGGAAACTAGAAATTGTGTCCAGAAGGCATGCTTTGCCATAGCAACCTTAACATTGAGTTACAGTATGTCTTTCAGTTTCACAAAGGGTAATTTATCATGGCAGAAATGTGCTGAATATGTCACATTTTACTATCTGCTTATTTAGTTGGATAATCAAGATCTTGATTCTTGAAATAGAATAATTTTAAGTTTTGTCTTATTTTGATGCTTGCAAGTATAATATGTATATACTTTAAATTCATTTTAACTTTTAAATAGAATGAAACAGACTAAGTCTAGCTAGGACACACAGGACCTAGAAGCAAAACCATATTTCAGTTTTATTCCATTACTTTACAACTGTGTGATTGAAAGAGACCCAAATATTTTCTCTGAGATTGACAAATATTTTCTTTCCTAAACTCTGCCTTTAAAATTTGAGGATTTAAACACAGTGTAAATTGGAAAAGAATATTTGAATTAAAATGTGAGCAAATGTACAAAATTTATGTTTATATCTGTTCCTACTTTCCCTATAGACATATATCTACAGTAATTTGACGTCTGGTAACTAAATTTTTATTTTAGAGATCTTCTCATTTTGCTCCTTTTGTAAATAAGAATCTTTTCACTCTGAAGACAAAGAATGGCAGACGAGGGACTTTCTTTCTGATTAAAAGCATTTGGTCTTTTACTTTTCTCAACATGGATTTTTATATACAGTTAGAAATGAGAACTGATTTAACCACAGGAGATGGCTACAAGGAATGAATTGTTTTTCTTCCCTGGGTAGATATTCTAGTTTTCTTCAAGTTGGTCTTGAAGAATGTGCAGAATTAGGTCTATTCTTACATACTGCAGCAGGGTGCTCCAGCTGAGTCCAAATATGTGCAAACTTCTCCCAAGACACTGCCATATTACTCCTTACTTAAAAGCAAAATATGCCTTGATGTTTAAACTTAGTGATAAAAGCAACTAAAGAATTGGCTTTTTAAGAAACTAGAATGTGGCTTTCTGTATGATAGTCTTATTTTGTTGTTTAGTAATACAAGTAAAAGATAACCTCTATAACTTTTAGGTTTGGAATTTCCAGATGGAGGCCATAGCCTGATCAAGAATGATTTTCAAAGATTATTACTTGGAAAGGAAATTGCCATATTTTCTCAAAGGAACACATTTTTAGATATTTTTTAATTTTTGGAAATGTAAAATGAGGCTTATAATTCATGCATGCCTTTAATGTCATAGCATTTCCTTTCCTCCCTTTAATGTCATAGCATTTCCTTTCCTCCCTTTTCCCAGGCTGATATTAAATTTCCTCCCTTTTCCCAGGCTATAGGCAATGCCATCTTTAACCAGATAAAACTTGGTAAGTGCCATTGTTAACACAAACTGAATAACATTGTCTACTTTCAAGGAGGACAATTGGCAAAATCATTGACAACGCTAATAGTTAAAAAGATTTGTGTATGATTTATGATGATCTTCCTTAATTTTGCAGCTATTTTAGTTTCATACATCTCATTCAGTCATCCATTAGTACTTATTGAGCATCTGTTGTGTGCCAGGCAGTGTTCAAAATGCCAGGAATGCAAAGATGATGCTTGTCCTCCAAGATGTCATCATTCAGCTGACAACTAAGGATGCAATGTCATAATTCTTAAAATGGTAATAATTACGATGTGGTATGAAGGTACACAGAAGGAGGCACTTGATTCTCCTTCAGAAAGAAAAGGCTCACAGAAGTAGTAAAGATTGTGTTCTCAGATGAGTAGTGATATTCAAGGTGGAGCAAATATCATGATCAAAATGACACAGGGATAAATATACATGAGAAATATTGTGGAATGGCAAGACTGTTTGGTATTTGTTGGGGAGGGTAGAGAGTTGAAGCTATAAGGCCAGGGACATTGTGTGGGTCTCAAGATTTCACTACAGTGGCAAACTCGGTCCAATATGTTAACTCACTTGATAGTCATATATAACAAGTCCCAGTTTGTTAATATCCTAATTATTTATTCTTAAGCAGATAATATGCAGTCTTTGTCTTATATATGCAACATATAACTTGTCTAATTACAGGTTTGTATATTTTTATAAAAAATACTTAACATGGAATACAAAGTAGAATTTACGCAGTTCTAATAGGATTATTTTTCCTGCTTCTATGAGCAGCCTTCTGGAGCAGATTATCATTTATTTGAATTTATAACTGACATTGACAAATAACAAAAGTACATTGATGTTGCATGTATTTACTTTTTAAAAATAGAAACATGTTTTAAAATCTAAATAGAAAAACTTAGCAACATTGCTTTCATTCTATGGAATATTAATTTGAAGGTAGAATGCCATCCTAAATGAATAATTTTTTATCATTTCTACTGGTACATTATGTGGAAAGAGTAACTGGAAGCAAGATACGGTGATACACATTTGCAAATACTGACAAAGACATTCTAGTTCTCAACAAAACAAAGAAGTAATCAGAGCTGTTACATATAGATACCAACTTTTAAAACTGCCCCTAGGGAATTTTTTTCCTAGGAAAGACGGTTCTCAACTTTTAACAAAATTGTGTGGTCGTGTTTCATGCAAATCTAAAAGCAAGGTGCATCTCAAAAATAGTCTTGTCTTTGTCCTATTTTAAATGATTAAACTGGAATTCTATGAGACACTACATTTTGCCTATGGCTAATTTTCTAACATGAAATTTCAGATATCGCTGTCATGCAAAACAAAGCAATTTTATTGTACTCCTCCTTGGAGGACAGCTCTGATGTATGAAGGAAGTGTTGCTCTATTGCTGTTTCCCTGAGTGGATATAGTAGCAACCAAAGGAGGAGGGTTTGGCCAAAGAATAGTCGGATGACCAGTGTAGGATATAGGTGTCAGTGGGGGGTGACTTCTATCTAAGATCAGCATATAGCTGACAACCCACAGCCCGAAAACCAGTCAAATGTGACAAATCTCCCCTTGCAATTTGATGGGCTGCCCTGCTTGGCTTCTTACAGCCAGAAAAAGAAAAGCAGATTTCAGATGAAGGCTATGTAACTCCATTCAGAGATAAAGTAGGATTTTCCTATGCTAATTTGTATTATTTTCCATAGGAAATGAGAATAAAAGAGAAATCCTTTGTTAGATGGGCTTTAGCAGTAACCCTGTATTAGGAGCCTTTCTTTTCTCCTGGGTTTCTTGTCTTGAGTACCTGTTTCATATCTGGTGTTTATGCCTTTTAAAAAGTATGATGGCTTCTGTGAGTATCACCATAAAGCTGTGGTTGGACAACAAAATACCCCTGCCAAGCTTGTGGTTTCATGTGCTGTAATCCTGTTAAGTACCTGTACAATAGTGTAACAGCTGGTACAGGCTGTAGTTGGTGTGTTAGTGTGCTATGTTGAGACTTGGGATCCACACAGACGATGAGCTGGGCCGGCTTAGAACAGATCTAAGTACCCCTCAGACAGCTGGCCCAGTAACTATACACTAGCCAATCTTGGGAGAGAGACTCATCAAATAACATTAATTTTCTTCTCTACCAGACGGTAAGGTAACTGAAGCCAGGTTGATTGTGCTGCCTTGGGATTTTTACCTAATGATCTTCTGGAAAGCAGGTGCATTGGCAAGCATTTTAAGCTTCAGAAAACCCAACTAGTATTACAGAGTAAACCTTTGCTGCCATGGAGGTTTTATAGGAGCGAGGTACGTTATTAGTGTTAGATCATTACAAAGCATTTTGCTGACTACCACAGAATTAATGGCACTTTTATGCCTGGCGGCTAATGACTGTCAAGAAATAAGAGTTTATATTTGTTCAAATTGTAATTTTAAATAAAACCAGCCAGCTGTCAGACACATCCAACACATGTAGACTCCTTCTTGGAAATAGTTGGTGCTTCTCTTATATCCATCAGGTTATTAGATTATTTGGACCCACAGTTGTTTTGCATATGCCTGATGTGATTTTTATCCTGGAAAAAGCAAAGCAAGTTGTCGCTTCTAAGAGGCAGTTGCCATGACCCCTGTGGAAACTTGATTTTCTTCATCATTGAAGTATTTGAAATCATTGCTATTTGTTGAGTGCCTGATTTTTTTTTTTTTTCTTGTTTTAAACGTAAGAAAACTATAACCCCCTTCCTCCATTACTGGATGCAAGGACATCTGATGTGAGCTCATTCAAGTCTCACCTTCACACACTTATAAGTTGTCCATATCTTTACTTATACTCTTCTGTTAGAGAAAAAAAAAAACATACTCCAGTCAATACCTACCTATTGCTTTTACTGTGCCTTTCATCCTGTTCACTCTAACTTCTAGATTTATACTCCATCTCTTTAAGTTCTTCTTCCTTGAACTCATTCCTATTTTAAAACAAGCAAACAAACCCTTCCTTTCATCCTTCCATCACCCATAATATTATTTTAGCTCTCCCTTCTTGTCATTAGAAAGTTCTTGAAAGACTATTCTTCATCCTCTGTCTCTACTTGATCACTTGGTTCTATTTCTCATTCAACCCTGTGTGCCCCCCCCATCTTATCCAAGCAGCTCTCAAAAGTGACTGATGGATTCCAATCAATAACCACCAACCCCCACTGCCCACTCTGCCCCCCTGCCTGGAATTCTAAGACACACTTGACCCTACTGACAAGCCTCTCAATTTTAAAATGTATTACTGTGAATTTGTAACTCCCTTGACTCTTGTCTTTATTCTCTTGGTGTTTCTTCTTTTTATTTTTATTTTTAATCTAGGCATATCCAAAGGCTGAGTTCTTAACCCCTTTTCCAACCCTGTATCTTTTCTTTGAATGCCTGACTCACTGTCTTAGTTTCAAACACATATTAGTGACCTTCACATTCAGATCATTATCTTTGACCTCTCTACTCAAAATTTCAACTCCGTGAAGGACATCTTTGTTCAGAGCAGCAGCTCAATCTCATCCTACCCAACTCCAAACTGTTTAGATTCTCTATACGTAGTAACTCTTTTTCCTGACTTCCTTATTCTTATTAATGACATAGCCTTTAACCCAGACATTCAGTCTTACACATGCACTTACCGTTGATTCATTCTTATTGCTTGCCAATCATTTGGCAAAACCTCTTTTTCCTGCCTAGAGAGCATTTCTCTCATTTATTGCATATACCTCTTGCTTTCACCCCCAATTCAAGACTGTTCACGTGCTACTGTAAAAGGTTATCACTTGCTATCATTACTGGTGTTATTTGTCTACTACTTGCTTCTTCCAGTTCAGAACCCATGAAATAATAACTTAAGTGTTGGCAGTCTCTAACACAGAACTCTTCACCACACAGAAGTTCTTCACTACCTACTGCAGAAGGAACAAATTCAAACCCTCAAGACTCTTCATCTAAGAGTCAAGTTCATCTGTGCTGAGGAGTTCCACTCTTCAATCCCCAGACTGGACTATATCCCATACACTTAAATTCCCATGCTTCCTTAATTTTTTATATTTTTTATTCACTATTTCTTCTACTAGCAATTTTTTCTTTCTCAGCTCCTCCATTTCTGGCTGCCAAATATATCCTACCTTATGATGTTTTTCTGAGAAATAGTAAAGTATTACCAACAATGAAATACATATAAATGTATCATATATTTACATTAAAAATATATAAAATAGGCCTCTCAACCAGCTAATATCCCACAGTGATTAGAACACTGTATCCCTACGAATAAGTGTGTTTTAATGATTTATTTATTTAATTATTTAAGATGAGCAGAGTACCCATGTGTATCGATAAATACTTGTTGAATGAGTAAGTGAATTTAACTGATTGTTTTTAATTAGAATCTCTTAGCTCATTACCTTGGTATTTCTTGGGCCTGACAGAATTATCAATTTTACGTTTATTTTAAATTTTATTCTCACTAATTGTATGCCATTTTATGTGCTGCACCTATGCAAATAGTTAAATGAATTTGTTATTAAAGCAGAAAAAGAAGTGACACATATATAACTTATTTTCATACTGCTAATTAATATCAGAAAAGATCATGTGTATCTATCTGTCATTACATGACAGAAATTATGAAATATGTTCTCAAATGAGCTGTGTGTTACAGATACTGATCAGATTATCTGGCACTTCAATGAATTTGTGTTGCTTATTATTATAATAAAATTCCATTAGAAATCATTACTAATGTCTCTAATTTTAAAAATATATACATCCACATAAAATATACTTATTATCTTACTTTATGTATGTATAAATACATGAATGTCCATAATGGAATTTTTTTTTTTTTTTTTTTGAGTTGGAGTCTCATTCGGTCACCCAGACTGGAGTGCAGTGTCCACTCCCGGCCACCGCAGCCTCGCCTGCTGGTCTCCGGCGATCCTTCCGCCTCAGCCTTCCGAATAGCCAGAATTACAGGCATGTGCTACCACGCCTGGCTGATTTTTTGATTTATTGTAGAGATGAGCTCTTGCTGCCCAGGCGGGTCTCGAACCCGTGGGCTCAGGCAATCCACTCACCTCAGCCTCCCAACAGTGCGGGATTACAGGCTGAGCCACCGAGCCCGGCTCATAATGGAAATTTATTTTGTCACTATGACATTTATCAAAGACATTTTCAAAATGATTAGCCAAGCTGCAATCTCCAATATCCTCCTTCCTTTTATGTGTTTTTATTTTGGTGTTACTGAGCTCCCTCTCTCCTGATTTACTTTGTTCAACCACTCCTCTTTGTTGGTTAAAAATTGGCAACATAGGCTTGACTCTGGTTTTTAATTTTTATTTTTTGCTCTTTTTTTTTTGCAGTCTTCAGTAATAATCTGTGTTAGATAAATCTTTAGCCTTTATTCTACTAGGACAGTTTTTCCAAAATGTTACTGAATCCATGAAACCCCATACATTTAACTTTTTGCACATAACACTGTATACTCAACAGACATGCTTCCATGAAAACTTTGCTTAACTTCTAATGTCAATTCCATTCTCCTGAAGTCTCTCCCCAAAACAGAATTTTTCAGTTTATTTTGCCATTGGACTTCGACTTTCCAGTGGTTAAAAAGTTTATATGAATTTAACATTCTTAGCTGTTGTGATTTTGAACAAGTTAATAATTGTAACCTTTCCAAATCATTCAGAAAATGCTAAGACTTCGGGGAGCAGGAGTAGGAAAAGATAGTTATATATGAGGAACAATTATTTCAGGTAATCAGTCCTATTAGCAACACTACAAGGCAGAACCTATTAACTCCGTCTCACTAATGGAGAAACAGATTCAGAAAGGTAAATGTGGTTTTATAGTTCAAACTGTAGAGCTGGAATTTAAGCCTTTTTAATTCTGAAGCCCATGTTGCTTGCTCCATTACTCGTGCTGTGTTGGGAAGTTCTTCAAGCTCTGGAAATATCTATTCTCTAAACCACACTAAAAGCTATTCATTCTGGGTCTGGTTTTCTGCAAGCCCCACTCTCTTATATGTAAAAATAATGATGTATCACTTGATTAGGAATCAGCTTAACCAACTTTTATTATGTTTGTTTGCTACAGAATTGTCATCTTACCCCAGTTAAAATGCAAAGCTCCTCTAAAGGTCAGCGTTTCTGAAGTGAGCAAGGTTTGAGCTTTAAGGGATTATGAGTTCTATATAATCACACTGTGCATCTATTTAGTCACTTACATAAAACTGTCCTTATGTTGGATTTATTTCCCTTCTTTACAAAAATATTGCATATCTGTATGGTTAAATAAATGATCTGAGGAAAATCTGGATGGCTTGCAGGGAAACGTCAATTTTTATACTGATATTTCTGAATATTTACACAGTTTGCTAGGTAATGTTGCCATATCTCTTTACACAAAATTTCTCAAGAGGTCCCTAGAAGCTATCATAGCCTGCCACTGAGTTCAACGAGTTGAGTTTTTCATGCTAACTATAATTTGTTTAAATTCATGAACTCAGGAGTGTTGTCTTTGAGCTTTAGACATACTAAGCTATGCTGGGATACCAAACAATCCTCAAATCCTTAGTGGTTTAGTAAAGTAAAGGTGTATTTCTCCTTTATGAAAGGTTGGATGCCTGTTTGAAAACTCTTCTGAGAGACTTTCTTCCAAGCAGTAAATCAGAGATATAGATTATTTCCACCGTGTGGCTTTGTTACATTGGTGCATTTTGCTTGCAGGCCTGGGTTGGGTGGAGAGAGATACTAAGAGTGGAAGATGTTAGAGGTTAGGCCTGAAGATGGTCTTGAACAAGACTTCTGTTCACATCCTGTTGGCAAGAGCCTGTCATAACACCCTAGATACAAAGAGACTGGCAAATATAACCTTTGAGACTGGGAAAGAAAATAGCTTGACATATCACAGAGACCCTGCCATAGTTAGGAAGTGTATGAATCAAAACTACTTTCACAAAATAGAATTCAAAAATGTTTTAGTAAAAGACTTTTAATCAATTAAAAAATAAAAGAATCTATTTTAAATAAATTATTATAGCAGTCATGCAAATGATTGTCCTGTTTTGTTTTACCCTTTAAACATTAAATTGATATATACACACAAATTAAAAATCAAAGGTCTAAAAATAAAGTCAGTTTTCTAACATAAGTGAGGAAACAAGTTAGTAGAAAGGTGAGCTAAGAGCTGGTCATTGTTTATTATGGGAAGTGAAAGTCTAGCCAAGGAAGAGGAGGAAAGTTCAGTGCTACCCACACACTGGGACAGAAAAAATTCAAATTTATTGGTCCAGGAAATAATCTGCTTGTCCTGTAGCAACTGGACTTTTTTGTTGACAAGTGATTTTCTGTTATATTTCAGATGGCTTTCTTGTACAGAATTTCCACACCAGTGCAGAACGGAGAGGTTTTTAAACATGTGTGTTTTTCTCCAGGCATCTCTGAGAACAAGGCACCCGGTTTCAGGACTATTGTCTGCCATGTTGTGAAATAAAGCCAGAAAAAAATTATGTCCACATTCAAACAGGTCAGAGGATTCATTTTTCATTTGACTTGAACAAACAGCTAGAGAGCATTCATCAAGAGTTAAGCAAATACATGTAGTTACTCTAATCCAGTCAATAGCAACTGTGGATTTTTAATGAGTCTTCTTTAACCTACTAAAGCCTATCAAAACACAGTAGATTCTACAATAACAAGAGGATGCCCCGTAATGCACTACCACTTATCAAGCAAAATATAAATCCACCTACTCTTCTAAACTACATAAATTCTCTTTTGATTTCTAGTATCTCTAGACACCAGGTTCAACCTGTCTGGGGTTTAATTACCTACAGTTGAAATCTGTTTCACAAGAAGCAGTAAGTAGTGATGATAAACTGCTTAAGATATTTGAGAACATAAAACATACGGCATTAGAACAGTGATAATGGAAGGTGTGCCTAGGAAATTGTGGTTCACGTTGGAATTCTTAAAATTGTTTTGTTTTTAAACCATCTATGTGTAAGCTTCCTTTTTAGTTAGGCTAAAGTAATACCAGAAGTCTGGTGACTAAATCCAGCAGGAAAGGACCAAACATATCCAAGATGGATGGATCTTTGTTACCCAGTAAATAGTCGTTAATTATCTTTGCCAATCACCAACAGTTGGAACATGGGCCAATCACTGTCCCGCAAGTAGATGGTAGATTCTTAATGCTGAACCACACACCAGATCCCAGAAGCTAAACCCCAGCCTGTCCACAGGTTCAGTAAGAATTTACTCATTTTTACAGCTCATAGGTAAGACATGTCCGGTAAACTACACGAAGAGAACCGAGTCAAGGCTACCACATACTCTTCAGTCATGGCACACAGAACTACAGACATTATGCTAAATGGAGTGAATCCTGTTGCTTTACCTCATGAAGGAAGTAAAATACCTTACTGGAAATAGCAGGATCTTAGAATCAAACCCATCTGAATTTAAATTTCAGCTTTGTCATTTAACCAACAGTGCGACTTTGATCAATTTACATAATATTTTAAGCCTGAGGTTTTTGTTGTTGCTGTTGCTGTTGTTGTTGTTGTTGTTGTTGTTGTTGTTTTAATGGGAAAATGACTACACATCTCTCACAGCATTTTTGTGAGACGTAAAACACTTTATATAGAGTAGGTGTTTTATACACATTAAGTCCCTTTTCCAATGAGTAACAAAGACCCAAGGATGTTCATAAGCATAAAAGTAATCATATCAGAAATGGCAGTGATGTGAGGCATTCAAGAAATTGTCAATTTAACACCTGACATGTGCGTTGAAGGCGGGAAAGAGATGCACACATATGAATTTTCTGTGGGATGTTCAAAAATTCATAGCCTCAGAATTACCCCAGGTCTGCTAAGTCAGAAATTTTGAGGATAGAGCTTGTGCACTTGTAACTTGAAAAAGTTTCCGGGATGATTCCAATGCACACCCGGGCTAAGTACCCTGACTCTAGAAACCAGCTCAAGGTATTGTGAATAGGAGGCACTCAGCAAACATTTGTGCAACTTGGGATGCTCATGTTTTGGCCCAATTCCTCCCTCCCATCATAACCATATAGCTGCTTTCTGCTCCTGACTGGCTGCCAGTCACTATAACAACTATAACAACACTATAACAACTATAACAACAACTCTTGTTTATCATGAAGGAATCTAACCCCTTTCAGAGAAAAAATGATGTTTCAAAGTATCCATCCAGATGTTTGCCAAAATGTAGACAAAATAATAGTGTGTCTGCCTGCTTATTTGAATATCTTCACAGTAATAGAATTTAGACATTTCAGCCAAACATGATAAGCTTTAAAATATTAGGTAACAGGTATCAAGTACCTACATGGAACAGGCACCAGGTAAAGCCCATGTTCATAAAACTCCTTGTGATAAGTATTGTGACTATCCCAAGTTCAGTGAGGAAACCTTAGTGTGCCTCAATTGTAACTTGTCCAACTTTATATAGTAAGTTTTTTTAGAGAGAGGTCCAAATACACTCATATTCTAGATGACTTTAACATTTAAAAATCTTCTGTGGCTGGGCATGGTGGTTCCTGCCTATAATCTTAGCCCTTTGGGAGTCGTGGTCAGAGAATTGCTTAAGACCAGAAGTTTGAGGCCAGCCTGGGCAGCATAGCAAGTTATCATCTCTTCAGAAAAATTTTTTTTAATTAGCTAGGCATGGTGGCAAGTGACTGTAGTCCCAGCTACTCAGAAAACTGAGGCAGGAGGATCCTTTGAGCCCAGAAGTTTGAGGCTGTGGTGAGCTGTGATTGTGCCACTGCACTCTGGCCTGGGCGACAAAGGGAAACCTTGACTCCAAAAAAACAAACAAACATTAACAAACAGGTGGTTAGGTGATCATTCTGATGATAATGGTGTCCTGGCCCAAAATTTGTATGCAATTAAGCATTTTATATTATCCGTTTTACAGAAATGGATGCAGTATTAGCATGTTGACCTGTAATGCTCATGTTTTTGTTAGTGCATTTTATGCTGCTACAAAGGAATATCTATAGCAGTAGCAGGTACCTGCTATAAAGGCTAGGTAATTTATAAAGAAAAGGTATGTTTTGATTCGCGGTTCTGCCTGGTGCCAGCATCGCTTCTGATGAGGCCTCAGGAAGCTTACAATCATGGTAGAAGATGAAGGGGGAGCATGTGTGTCACATGGTAACAGAGAAAACAAGAGGGAGGAGGAAGTACCACGCTCTTTTAAACAACCAGCTTTCATGTGAACTGATAGAGTGAGAACTCACTCATTACCATGAGAGCAGCACCAAGCCATGCATGAGAAATTCATCCCTAAGACCCAAATCCCCCACTAGGTTCCATCTCCAACACTGGAGATCACATTTCAACACAAGATTTTGAGCTGACAAATTCAAACTACATAAATTTTAAATAATCATATGAAGGCCATTTTTATGATGGATACAGGTGGCAATGGGATGGAGCTGGTCTGAAGATGCCAGGACTCCAATAGATAAGTGATTTCCTAGAATCCTGAAGATTAAAAAGAGAGAAGTATACCAAAAATACATAAAGAGCCCCATTAGCAGAGTTGTGCCCTCTGCTTTTAAAGCAGGGATATTCTGTAGGGATATTCTGTTTTATGTTTTTTGTGTATGTGCATGTGTGTATGTGAATGAGAGAGAGAGACAGAGAGACACAGAAAGAAAGATGAAGAGGAAGAAGTTGGGGCCAGGGAACTGAAGGAAGAAGGGCTTACAAATGTGTGTTTGTATGCAAAGAAAAGCAAAACACCATCAGTTGGCTCCCTATACCACTGAGAACTCCAAATGCTAGTGAGTGAATGCAGGACCCAGCTAAGAAAGGATTAAACCTAGGAGCCTGAAACTAGGAGCATGGCCTAGGAGGGGATGGAAGGAAGAAAAGAGAGCCTGAGTAGTTCAAGTTGACAGTGCTTTGTAATTAGGTGTAGGGAAAGGGAAGAGACAAGGCAATGCTCAAACCTCAATCTTGAGCACTTGGAAATAGGCCACTCTTTGATGCAAATTACATGTAGAGTAGTTATTACTGAGGAAGAGGACCATGAGTTAATTTTTGATACA
Organism: Cephalopachus bancanus; assembly: GCA_027257055.1. Lineage (NCBI taxonomy): Eukaryota > Metazoa > Chordata > Mammalia > Primates > Tarsiidae > Cephalopachus > Cephalopachus bancanus. The sequence continues at coordinate 4,515,621 of JAPVLO010000076.1, forward strand.
TCGAATTTAATGTGTTATGGAAAGCCCCAGTGGAAATGTCAGTAGTCAAGAGTCTGAAATGAAGAGAGAAATTAAGTCTGAAGATTTAAATTTAAAAGTCATCAGTAAATTTTTAATTTCACTGTTCTTAAAACCTCCAAATTTATCTGTCTTGAGTAGTTATTGGTGATTATTCATAAAACAGCGACATAACACAACTGTCTTACTATCAATGTATATATTCTCTACCATAATAAATATTAAGAAAAAAATTCCACAGTTATCAGTACATATTCAGTGTAGCGATAGCCCATCACCAGTGAAGTGGAGTAAGGTTATGAAATTGCATGGGTTTTATTCCATCTATTTTATGCAGCCATGCTTGAGGACACAACATGGAACCTGGAAGGTAATTTTTGACTACACTTCTGGTCCTCGGGGAGATTCTTACATCTCAGTGTGCTACAAGCATCATCAAAATTCCTTCTCCTAGCCATCTAAGAATTTGTCATAATGCCTATCTCTGAGTGACAGACAGGATAAAGTTCGGATCCAAAACTGTGTTTGAATCCTGGCTCCCTCATTTACTACTCATGTGACCTATTAACTACCCACATCAAGAGAAGATGTGAATAGTGCATACCCCAGACTATTAATATTAGAATTAAACAAAATTAATAACACATAGTGCTAGTGCTAGAAAAATGGTATACAGAAAGTACTAAATAAGTATTAGCTCTTATTTTTTTAAAGCATGTAGGAATTATCAACATGGTCTACTCTGTACTCTACTAAATACTGGTTGAATGAAAGTACTTATTGAGCATTTACTAGGCCACTCTTACAAAACTAAAAATAATGATGGTAGCATTATGGGAAAACCCTACATACTACCTATGTTGTTGCTGAACAGTGTGACATTGTCAAAATAAGACACCTTGGCCTCTAGATAAGCAAATCAAGAAAGTCAATATTATACTGGACTAGATTAGTAGTTAATATTCCTCAAAGAAATGCCATTGGACCACCTATTTTATAATTGTATGAATCTCACTTCAGACGCCATCATTGGTTTCTAGTATACTTACGTTTGCATCAGTTACACATTATGCATTAAAAGAAATTACTCTTAATGTATTGCATCACATTCATGGCACATAAAAGAACTAGGAATGTGTGTGTGTGTGTGTGTGTGTGTGTGTGTGTGTGTGTGTGTGTGTGTGTTTTGTCATATTTACAAAGTGGATATTTCCTGTGCCACTATTTTTGTTATACAAAGAACTGGAAAACACAGACTTGTAGAATGACCAGCATAAATATACAATAAATTTTCAATGAAATACATTTCAAATAATGTTGTAGAGACTTATTATGACACAAGAATTAGAAACAGACATATAACAAGGAAATCTTTTTTTTTTTTTGAATTGGCATCTCACTCTGTCACCCAGGCTGGAGTACAGTGCACACTTATGGCCACCATAGCCTCAACCTGCTGGGCTCAGGCAATCCTTCTACCTCAGCCTTCCATGTACCTGGAACTACAGGCAAGCGCCACCACGCCCACCTAATTTTTTGATTTATTGTAGAGACAAGGTCTCACCAAGTTGTCCAGGCTGGCCACGAACCCCTGGGCTCAGGCAATCCTCTCACCTTGGCCTCCCAAAGTGCTGGGATTACAGACTTAAGCCACTGCACCCGGCCAGCAAGGAAATCTTAAATGGAGATAATTATTACTATTATTGTACTTACCCATATGATTGCTAATGGCCAACATGTTTGGGCACATACATACTATGTGCCAGGTGTACCTGACACATATTGTCATCCTAACAACTTTGTTCCCTGCAATAACTGTATGGTAGATACTATTTTTAATCCCTGTTTTAGAGATGAGAATTCAAGAAACAAAGAAGATTTTAACATAATCATAATGACTTACTTTGTGTCACATAGATAGAAATTGGGAACTCTGACTTGACTCAGGGCATATAAACTCCAGAACCCATGATTAACCCTCCCACCAATATGGACAAAATAATTCTCAATTCATTAATCCCTTTTCATGTCTGTTACCTTATTTCATCTTAACGATTAGTCAACTGGGCAAATAGCATCTCAGAGTGTGTAAGCTGTACAGACCCACACAGGTGATAAGGGCAAGACTCAGAAGGAAAGTCTAAAATCTAAAATCCCATGGCTTTTCTCTCCATTGGCGTTTAGTCTAATAATGTGCATGACAACACTTAGGAGTTCGGAAGTTGGTAAGGCACTCTTCGTTAGCAAGCAGTGACTGTAAATGCAAATCGAAGATGTTCAACTAGAGAGCACAGTGCAGAAAGGATGCTTGCTTACACATTGATCTGTCAAGCTATAACCAAGCAAGTAGATGACACAAGGGAACTATCAGCAGAAGTATCTTTCTAAATTCATGATGTTAGCTGGTATCACACAGTATTGTAGAAAAAGAAAAACACTGGGTTAGAGTCAAAAGGAAAAAATTCTAGGTCTCCTAACATTGGGAATTTTAACAGTTAGTAATTTCTTCATTAATAAATAAGGGATAATGTCTGACATGTTCACCTCAGAGATAAGATGAAAATCAAATGAAACGGTATATGATTATAAAAATCTAACATATATATACTAACAGCCACATGATAAGTACCCAGTAAATATTTGTGGAAAAAATAATTGAAGTGTCTATACATAGAACAGAATGTAAATTTAAGTGTGCAGATAGTGTACACATATATATATATACAATTGATAATTGTGTATTTATATACACATGTAACATCTTTATATATTATACTTATTCATTTGTATGCCTGTCACAGATATTTTTCTTTCATAGAGTTCAGATTTATGTTTATAGAATTGAATCAAATTAAAAACATTTTATGCTTATGGCCCTTCAGACTTTTAACTTAATATTCTTGAAGCAGCCCTATGTGGAAAAATGTCATTTAGCAATTAGGTGTAGAAACACAAACACAAATTTATGTCACTTTGCCAGACTTAGGTATGCTATCATCTCCCAATTACACTCATTTATACAATATACAAGGGAAGACCCCCAAATCCCAAATTTTATCTATAAAATTTTATATTTACCTGTTTAAACTTCAATCACCTTCAAAGTACTCTTCATCTGATGCAATACACCTATTAAGATGGTTTTTCCACTGCTCAAAGCAGTTTATGAACTCATCGATTTTGATGCCTTTTAGTGCTTCTGCCATTTTTGTTTCACCTCTTTCACATTGGCAAAACATTTCCCTTTGAGGACTTTTTTTTTATCTGGGAAACAATAAAAAGTCACTTGGGGTGAGATCAGGTGAATAGGGAGATTGGGGTGTGGGAGTCATAGCATTTTTGGTCAAAAACTGCTGAAGACTCAGTGCAATGTGGGCAGATATTGTCATGGTGGAGGAACCAGTCATCTGTTTGCCACAACTTGGAATGTTTCTTCTGCAAATTGTGATGCAACCTTCCAGATAAAAAGAACTTCCAGATAAAAACCTTGGTTGACTATTTGATCTGCAGGAAGAAATTTTAAATGTACTACAAGGGGTCTACCCCTCAAAAGATAATTCCAGGTTTTGGGGGGAACCCCATCATATTTTTATTGAAGTCCTGTAATGTGAAAGGTATCAGGCTAATACTTTTAGGAGCTCAAAGGTTAATTGTATGTTACTGCTGCCCTCACATGTCTTATAGTCCGATAAGAGGGGTAAAGCATGCATATGAAAATTATATAAAGGAAAAGTAACGTGTGCCTTGAAATGAGCATGGATAAAATGAACTGAGAATTTGGAAATTGAAGAAATTATTGCCAGGTGATGAGGTCAGGGAGAAGAGAGCCTTTAAACTGGACCACAGTGTTCACAGATTGATTTGTGGGGTTTCCAGAGAATATGCAGAATGAGGTAACATTTAAAGCAAAGGTAGAGATGTGGACCTGTGTACAGTTGTTCAGCTTTGCTGAAGCCTGAAAAAGAAGTGTATGTTCAAGTGACCAGTTTGCCCAAGACTTAGGGATTTTAGGACCTGACACTTTCATTGCTGAAGTCAGCAAATTCCCAGGCACACCAAGAGGAGTTAGTCATCCTAGTATGCCCTCAGGTACAGCTTATAATTACTGATTATTGGGGAATATCAGCTAACTAAAGGTATTTAGCTGTGACATATTTTAAAAAATTCAGAATTGCAATAGATAAAGTTTAAATTTTTACTTACAAGCTATTTTCCTTGCTTTAGGCCAGATCTGTGTTTTTTAAGTTCTTTTCCTTTTTTTTTCTTTTTTTCTTTAATTTCCAGTGCTACCCTCCATTTCCTCAATCATCTGGCAAATACATATCACTGTAGCTCTAGCTTCCTCTGCAAGAGAGATAGCCCCACAAATTAACTATTGAAATCTGCCACAGAATTTGTATTTGGAGAACTGAGTTCAGATCTCTTTACTCAAGTTGACCTTGAGCAAGTCAGTGTCTCTCTGAGCTTGGGATTCTTGGTCTTTATGCTGAATATAAGACCTGAACTTCAGAAAATGTTAGGCATTCTCTGAATAGATAAACTAAGTGTCTGTTAATACTCACAGGTGCCTAGGTGTCCCTTATGATAAATGCAGGATTGGGACTAGAATGAAAATGTACAAACAGTGTGTCAAGGTATGTGGTGAGCATAGTTGGAAGGTCCGCGTGTGGCAGTAGCAAGGATAAAGAGGATAAAGAAAGGGCAATAGAACTACTGAACTCCCATACCAGTACAGGAAAAGAACATCAGAATCATTGCAAAAGGCAAAAGAGAAAGCCATTGTCTGCAGTTTCTGACAGTTGTCATATACTCAAGCGTATCGGTAATTCAGAATAATCTTGTTTGGATTTTCTATTTCTCTTTCAGTAGGAATTGCAACTATGTACTGCATTGACCACAGGGATAAGACATAGGCACAGTCTCTTTTGTAAATTAGTATTTTTAAAGTCTTATTGTTCAACATAGCAAAAATATAGAAAATGTCTAAAACAAATATCAGTTTAATTAATTGTAATGTGATCTCCTAGGAAAATCACTACCAAAAGTCAGAACTTTGTTAACCACATTGAAACTTGAAACTTTCTGGTGTCCTCTTCTAAAGAGTATTCACCATTTTATTTATTTGGTAATTGTTTCCTTACTTTTATTTAGAATTTTATCAGCAAAATGATGTGTATAGATAAAAATATAGTTTTATAATGACTATTTTTAATGTCATTAAAGTTTCTTTAGACTACCTCTCCATCTTCTCTCTCTCTCTCTCTCTCTCTCTCTCTCTTTTCTCTCTCTCACACACTCTCTCTCTCTCCTTTTTCTCTCTCTCACATACTCTCTCTCTCTCTCTCCTCCCCACCCTCTTCTATCCCCTCATACCCCCCGCCCACCAACTGGAATATGTACCTATTGACATAGTATAACACAGCCTAAATTTGGCTGATTGCATGCCATGGTGTACTTTAATGTATTCCTCTGTCCTCTGCATTCTCTGTAATTTGTTTACTTTTGGAAAAGACTATCTTAAGGGTGGTATCAATGTCTTCTGCTGGCTGCTTATCTCGTGTGTGTGCACGTGTGTGTGTGTGTGTTTGTGTGTGTGTGTGTGTGTGTATGTGAGTGCTGTACTAGTAGTCATTAATTCAAGGTAACTGTATCCTTGAATTAATTAAGGATTGCTGGCATGACATAGTCTATCATTTCTTTATTTATTACCAGAAGTTATTGTAGGAAGATAAACTCCCTCACAATTTCTTTAGCTACTCAGTGGTACAGTTGATATAGGAAAAATAAGAAAAATGTTGTATTCCTTATTTTTACTTATCAGTTTAGCCTTTTATTTAATGTCAGTCTAGCTCTTGACAAATGTGTCCTGTTTTGAATGCCAATGTATTCACGTGAAGTAAGCTCACACAGGTTAAAGGCAATTAAAATAAATAGCTATATTTTGAAATATGCACCCAATTAAAATAAATAGCTATATCTTGAAATATACACCTAGCATATGATTTTACAATTTTGATTTTCTAAGTATATTTGGAAAAGTAAGATTTTATTTCCTGTTTATTTTTATCCTGTATTATTATTGCATAAGGCAGATGAGATCTTATTCATTTGCATTTTAAAACAGTATTCAGGTGAATGTTTTTGCTGCTGTCTACTTCAAGCTTTATGCTTTATGCTTTATGCTATGCAAGTTTAGCCACTTATTTCTTGGAACACATAACCTTCATATTCTAGTAAAACTTAGAAAACTCTGGGATTATGGATGTCCCTTTTTCAAATCACGTTTCAATTCCATGGAATGAGTTCATTAGTAGTAGAAGGTGGAATCTCTCCAGGATAAATGAGCCAAGAGCAGCATTTGGTAAGTGGAGAAGCTGCTCTTGCTTCCTGAGCTAGAAATAGAAGAACAGAGGGAATAGTAGTGCATAAAGGAAAGAGCCACACGAAATTGCTGAAGGACTAACCTCAAATATTCAATAGATATGTTCTTATTATGTGATTAAGGTATTATTGTGTAAGTATCATATACTCATACTTCCACAAATGTTCTTTATGTAGGACTAAGATTGAAAGTTGCTTATTTCTCTGAAATGTTCATTCATTACTTTTTGATGACTAAGAAAATATTTTAAAACTATGATTGTTAAATTTTTATTTAAATGCCAACTACAAAATACTAGGAGAAAAAACTCCAATAAGTAGCAACTTTAATAATTAAGAATCTTAGCTTTCAAAATCTATTACATAAATGAGTTCTATCAGTGGAGGAAGCAAATACTTTCATTGATAGATAAACAAACCATCCTTGCCTTACTGCACTCTAGTTCCTTGGTCTGGCTTTTTAAAATACAGAATTTAAACATCTGATAACCATTAATTCTTTCAAACTCAGCAATATATAATCCTTCAGAGAAGTAGTCAGTGTTCACTTTGAGACTATGAACTCTAGCATAAGGACACTTCATGGGAGATGAAATAGGAGTTTAGATAAATTAAAACTTTGAAAAAATCAAAAATATTTTACAACTGCACTAAGGAGAAGGTTGTTTGTGGCCACCATTGATTTTCATAAAGGTTCTTTCCAATACCTCCTTGAAAACACTCTATAAAAGATTCCAGCCTTAATTAATATCTCCTACAAGTGGTTTCTAATTTGCAGGAAGTCCTGGTTAACTTTATTCACACACAATGTTCCCAATTATGATGCCACTTTCATGTAGGTCTCTCAGTTTGGCTTTCATCCAGGCTGTTAGGTGAAATTAGGCCCAGAAAATCGGATTATTACATCCCAAGGGAAACGACTGATAAGCAGCAGATGATTGCTCATCTCTTTGCTACTTGCTGGTGTTGAGGTGTTGTTAGTTGCAAAGCCAATTTGTTAACAATTAGTGCTCATTAGAATCATTTCCTGTTATTGATTCTAAACATATGACAAAGCACTTTTAGGGAATTGGACCCCAAAAAGTAGTCGTTCGTCAATGTTGAGCAATTAAAAATCTTCACAGTTCAATGTAATTCCTAACCAGAGTCATCAGTTTCCAAGTAATTATTTTTGCTTTGGAACCCACCTGCTGTCCTGTCCAGTTTAAAGATGTGCTGGAACAAGGACATACTTCTTAATTAGCAGAGATTGTGGATAAGTCAGTATGGGAACAAAAGGAATTTTCTTTTATTATCTGTTTTAACTGTAGTATCTCTTTAAGGGACAGAACTGCCAACTCTCAACACAATACATGTATTTTCAAGAGTGTGAAATTAAATGCATTACTTCTGTTATCTAAATATCTAAGCTTAGTTTTTAAGTCTGTATTCACCTTTGTACATTATGAACTCTAAATATAGAACCTTAAATGGAGTCATTGTGCATTACATTAGAATTTAAATAGTGCCAGTGTCAGCTTTCTGAAATATTATATATGACTTTAATAAAATTAGCATAAATACTATATGCATTTTAAATTTTTCTGAGAAAAGGCATTGTAGTTATCTAATTTTTGAATATGATTCTACATGAATTATATTGTTACAAACATATTTCAATAATATTCTCTTATTAGCTGATTAAAATATTTATTATCTGTACAAGTATCATCCATGCATACTTACCTAAATGTTCTTTATTTAGACTAAGAGACTATGCCCTATTTCCCTTTTAGTATGAAATGGTTTTTACATAGGAACTAATCAGTAATTTTTGTCGGATCAGAATTAAAACTAAATGATACTCTCCTACCTTTTGTTCCTTTCCCATATCTCCCCAAATTTTCTTTGCTTTTGTGTTTATGTTATAAATTTAAATGATTGTTCCTACTCTTTTTCTGCTATATTTAATAATGCCAAAAATATTCCTTCTTCTTGTTGCAGAAAACAGAGATGTGAACTAAGTATATTTCTGTTTCTAAATTTTTTATTCCCATATTAAAAGCCTAGATCAATGGAGAAATTGTGTGTGGGTGTTTTTTTTTTTTTAATGCCCCATGCTCAACCACTCTATTCTTAATAAACAGAGATGGTATTGACACAAGTGAATTTTGTTTAACCACACTACATTTGCTTCTTAATTAGTGAATATTCATCTGTCATCAGCAGCAGCTATGACACCCCTCCCTGCTAACATGTTCTGTCATAAATAATCAATGAGGCACTATTAATATTCATGAGCTGGAATCTGTGTAGTCATGTGCACTGATGCAGAGACGGGGGAGTGTTGCCATGAACTGACTGGAAACTCTGTGTGTGTATCCGTGAGTGCAAGATACTTAGGGAAAGCGAAGAAGAGCATGCTGCTACACACCACCCTGGTTTATGCTTCCAGCTAACAGCGGTTTGTCTGTGTTTCTGGACTGAAGTGACTGATGAAAAACAGTAGTCAAGTCTGGAGGGTGATTCCCTTTCAGTTCACTTGCCTTTCAGTTCTGGGGAAATTAGAAGATTTGCTTTCTCTCTCTGCTTCTTAGAATGGGCTGCAATTTGTGCACTTTTCAGAAAAGAGAGGAACACTACAAACTGCTGTATGAAGTTTCCCAGGTGAGTGCAGGGTCTAATCCCAGCAACTAAACAGGCAGTCTTTGTGTTTGTCTGAAAGACGGTAAATGAATTCTGGCTAGCTTTATTTTTTCTTTCAGTACATCTCAGAATTGAGGGAAAACTTGCTGGTTTGGGGCTCTTTATTTTGGATTTGGGTGGCAGTTTTCAGCTTCCTTGCCACTCCCCCTTCAGATGACTTCCTGTGGGATTCTTTTTAACATTTTGTGTATCTACTGCCAAGATGTCAGTCACATAAGAAGAGTAGCACTGAGATCCATGTGTGTAATATTTTGAGATACCTCTTTCATTTTGGAATACTGTTGACATTTGAAAAGCAATTGTATCATTGTCTGTATAAGTATTGAGATTTAATAGGTCTGTGGTCTCAGGTATTTTGAATAGACAGGAAAAGTTTCTTGCCAAATCTTGTTAGCCAGAGGAAATTATTTGATTAATTGGGAATTTGTGCTTTGGTTTAAAGGGAAGACCTAGTATTTTTGTATTATATGAGAAAAATATATAAAATATCTTAGCTGAAAAAGGAGATAAAGAAATTTTCTTACCACTTGTTCTTGGATTCTTTTTTTAAAAATTATTTTGTTTGTTTAGCATTAGACATTAATTCCAAGAGCTTATTACAATATCTGCATGTGACATAAGAACAAGTGAACAAATTCAGATGTCTCTTTAATATGTATCTGAGAGCTTTTCAGAATAAAGATAAAACTATATCTTCAGCCTTCATAGTTTTAGTAGAATTCTCTTAATTCACCATTTTATATGGGCAAGTTCCCGGGGGGGGGGGATACTCAAATCCAAATTTCTTGTTTAGCAAAATAAAGTTTATTTCTCCCTTCTTCTAGTTTGTCCCAGATGTGCCACACTACCACTTTTGTTTTTAGACAAGATTGCTGATGAAAGACAGTGTTTGGGATGTTGGTGGCCCGTGGCACAGTAGGAGCCAAATGCCCACTATCTACTGGCTCCCTCAGATTTCCCCCTGACGTGATTCATTTCACAGTGGGCTAATTACAAAGTGGATTTGATACACATGAAACAGCCTCCTCAGTTGCAATGTTAATGCACATTTTCATGGTAATGTGATCAGAGGCTCATTAGCCAGTTTCCAAAATGATCCTCTGCATTAATTAAATATAAAAATGACTGCTTTATCACCATAGAGAGGAAAAAGAAGATTAACATTGTTAATTACACCAGGGGCAATACCTTTTGCTTCTTCTTCTTTTTTTTTTTTTAACTACACATTTGCAAGGATAGGCTAAAATAATATTCATTCCTAGATAAGCTCTCATCCACTTTGGCTCATGAAAACAGTCTCTAGGTGGAACACTTTCCTTTAGTTTGGTTGTTGGAGTGGAGTTCTAGTATTGTTTTTCTTTGGGTCGTGGAGCAGCAGAGGAGTTGATTGATCAATCGAATTTTTAAAATCTGAATTACTAAATGTATATAAAAGTATAACTTGGAGGGGGTGGTAGGTGGCATTCTTCCTCATTACACCTAGATCAAGCTGTTTCTATTCTACTAAGAAACCAAGCAGGATTACTGCATCCAGAAAGGATCACTGTATTTGCCAAGGAGCCTTTGTTGTGAATGTTTTAAATGCTTGTCTGTGAGTTTTGCCTTCAAGTGCTTCCTAAATCTTGAGAAAATAGATAAGCCATGCTCTTTATTGCCTCTACCTGTACGCCTCCATATATTTATTTTATTTTCTCTGCTCCTGAGTTGCAGTACTTATGATCTTTAATAAAGGGAGTGAAAAATGAAGTATTAACTTCCATTTAACTGGCTTTTATTAGATAAGTTAAAACCCCAGCTTGCAGGTCTTGCATGTGTTTTCCAAGGGGAGCCCTCCTACAGTTTGTCCCCAGTTTTGCCTTCTATTTTATTGAGTTAATGGAATAGATAAGATACCAAAGGAAACCAGTGATAGGCTCATATAATACACTGGAGCCCTGTGTGGTGCTGCAAACTAGTTTCTATTTTTATTTGGTGGAAAGGCAGCTCAGAGCACACATGAAAGTGAACATTTTCCTAACCAGGTGCTCAGGAGGGCACATAGCTGCCCCCATAAGAGAGGATACTATTTACAAAAGTAACCGGAGATTGGAAACCTGAGTATTTCTAGACGTATATTAAAATAATTCACTTACGCAAGCATTAACACCTGATTGCCCAAATCACATCTATTTATAGACTTCTTGTTCACCTACCTTTTCTGGCTTCTTTTGTTATTATTCCTTAAGAGCTAAGGCCAATTAAAGTTTACCAGAGGATGTGATAGTTTAAGATTAGCAGTGAATACTAAATGCCCAACCAATAGCAAAATATTCATTTCTTTATAATCGAATCATTATGATATTGAACTTTGTTACATTTTCATTCTAATGTAACTTTGTTACATTTTCTATGATCTGATAATACAGGCCAAGCAGAATACAGTTTCAGGTTTATAGCTGCAGTAAACAAAAGCAAGGAGTCCAGTGAAACAGCCAGAATGATGTGCTTAGGTGTGAAATGAAGTCAAGTTTATATTTTGTTGATATTGTTTGCTCCTATAGAGGAGCTAAGACTTGCAGTTGGCACAGGAGATGGAATTTCCCCTCAAGAAAATTATTTTCAGTGGAAGTTGGGCCAATCATGCTACAGTATGCATACACATGCAAGAATCCAGGGTTTGAGTAGATCCAGTAACCTTCACACCAAGCAATTTTCATGCATCTTTATTCATCTATTAACTTTTATATGTGCCAAGGACACAATTTTTATCTGCAGTGATTTATTTTATCCAAAGTAGTTTTTTCATTAACCTCTTAAGAATTAATAAGTGGATAATTTGAGCAATGCCTTTCTATTGACATGAGTTGAATTGCCTGTTTTGTATGAATCTGATTAAATAGCCACCTGGACCAAGAGAGCTACAATAGCTTGTTAAGTATTTCTCACCTAATAAGAGATTTATTTCTGTGTGAGATTAGATGGTAAGACTTAAATCTACTAACTTCTTAGCTTGATTTTCTCAGGCATAAATCAAATGTAACTACTTGATTGATTGAACAATAGCAATTAGCAATGGGATGTTCATGGGTGTTGAGTAATGTGTTAAAATTTGGAGCAAATATTTAAAAGCTCATACTGTTAACACAAAACTATAGGATTTTATTTCAGCCTTATAATGTGTTATGCAAGATTCTGTTCTTACTCACTTGCCACATTAGAGAAAAGGATTAATTTGCCTTCAATCTCAGGAAAACCGGAGTAGAATATTATTTGATCCCCAGGCGATGTCACTGCTGTGCCTGTTGCTCTCTTCTAAGTGGATACTGTGGCACAACACAGAGTTGATTTATTAATTTGAACGGTCTGGCACAGTTAAGAGGTCTCCCTACCAGGGGCCTCCGTGAATTAGTAACATAAACTGAAGCAGAACCTGTATCAAAAGTAACAACAATACTGGCAGTTAACAATAAGCACTTATAATGTTCTAGGCACTGTGCAAAGCACTTTTCCCTAAATATCATCTTATTTAATCCTCACAAAAGCCCATCAAGGAGTTACAGGATCCCTGCCCATAATTCTTAAATATGTTAAATTCTCCTCTATTCTACAGTATTTCTTGAATCTCACGTAATCTCCCTTCTCTAAACGCTGTCCCAGATTCTTCAGAAATTTTTTTTGTTTCATCCTATGTGAACCCAACTCATAATCTCTTAACCTCTTTTCCACATTCTTTGGAGATAGTGAAGGTCTCACCCTCTTTCTTGTTTCAACAAAACTCAAAACCTCTGAATGAAAAGCGACACTTCTGTCTTCTTCCTCCACACAGTGGCCTTCCTGATTCTTTTATTTCTGCACTTTCCCAGCATCAATGCCTGCCTTCCCACAGTCACAACGCCTCTTATTAACTCTGTCTGATATCATGATAAGGACTTTCCTTCTTGGCATATGTCCGTATGCCAGCCCACCCTGATTGCTGCTGCTGGAATAATTTTCTAGAAAATGTTTAATGGCTCCCAATTCCTATAAAATGAAGTAAACATTTCTTATTCCAATGTTCAAGACCCTCCTTGCTGCTCTTAGATTTCTTTCTAATTTTCTCTCTCACTGTTCTTCCTCTACTGAAGTTTGTGGTTGCTCCAGAATTCCCTTTTTTTTTTTTTTTTTTTTTTTTTTGCTTTTCCCTGTGTCAGCCTCCCAATTTGGACTTTGTAACTTAGTTCCTTTGCTTCAGCTTCTGTGGAATAACCACTACAACCACCTCCACCACTGTCTACTTTTTTTCCCGTTATTCAAATTTCCCCTTGGGCAGAGAGATTTTTTCAATTATTGGTTTTAAAAAAATCACTCTCCCACTTTGGGACTCTTCTAGCATTTGGTTGCAGTTTTTCAAGCTGCCTTTTCATGTTTGTCTGTCTGGTATTATATATAGTCAATTGCATGTGACTAAATTGTAAGTGCCTGAAGACAGGCCAGATATCTGTCCTTTAATCCCCATTCTGACAGCAGACATTCATTAAGACCCACCACAATATCTTTCCCATCCACAGTCTCTTTAGAACTAAACTGTCCCATCCACAGCTTCTGGAGAGGATCATATCACTCTACCTTTCTCTGGATCCTATACCTAACAGCTGATTATACCAGGGGCGAGGACCTTGTGCATAAAGTTGAGGGTTCAATTAAGTTTTTTAGCCTCAGAAATTTATATGGAGAAATAGGACACTAGTAATGAGAATAAAATACAAAGAGATGCAGAGACAGTGAGAGAGCAAGCGGGAGGGTGAGAGCGAGAAAGACAGAGAGGAACTTGGGCACTTGTGATCCACCTCATCTATGAGGATCAGACCTATCAAAAAAATCAGAGATATCTAAGAGACAAAGCAAATAGATCATGAGACAGAAAAACCTAAGTAAGTAGCTGGTCCTCAGAGTGGCTTCATTTTCCCAGTTCCGATACATTCCTATAATAAACCTCCATTGTATTTACTTGAATGAGAAATCTATTCCTTATAATTAAGAACAAGTGAAGACACTTGATAATAATGTCTTGCTTCTGTCAATCACCTAGCAAGTGCCTTAAACTCTAGATGTGTGGTTTAGTTTTAAAACTTTTGCTAAGTTCTAATTGCCTAATATGTGCCAAGTCCTGAACTTTGCCATGAGACAGTTCTTGGTTTTGAGAAATGCACAGTCTGGTAGTAGAAAAAGGGTCATAAGCAGAGAATTTTCATATAATATGGTAAGTAAAGGATTAAATTAACAGAAATGTTGGCAGATGGCTATAGGAGTACAAAGGGGGGTCTTCTTGGGAGAAGGGAGAGGAAGCCAAAATGATGGAAGAGTACAAAAAAGTTCATGGAGGTGGCAAACAGGTGATAAGTGTAAAGGGACATGGGGCAGGGGGACTGTAAGTGATGTATTGCTAAAGTCTAAAGTGAGAGGCAGGCTCACAGATAAGTCTTGAGAGTGAACAAGACCATACCTTACCCTGGAGGATCTCCCATGCTCTGATGTATTTTGTTTGCTTATTTGTTTATTTGTTTGTTTGGTTTTTTTTAAGAGAGAGAGAGAACTCTGATGAGATGAGAGTTAACAGTGTAGATTTGGTTTTGGTGTGGCCAGTTGGACTTGAGTTGGGGATGGTACACTACAGCAAGACTACACAGGAAGCCAACCAAGTCTTGCTGAAAACAGCAACTTAGTGGCAGAAGGAATGTAAAGGGAGGAGAAAAGTGAGATCCGCAAGGAAGTAAATTCAATATTTCTGGCTTGTGAGACTGGGGAGACATCGTGAAGTTTAGAGAGAGAAGAAATAGAAGAAGGGAAATGAGTTCTGAAAAGAAAGAGAAGGTTGTTAATTTCATTATGGGCTATCAAAGCAATGTCAGCAACAGTGGAACAGTGAATGGGCAGAACAGTCACTTGGCATATATGTGTCTATTGGATGCTATCACCCAGGCATCCGTGATAAGTGAGGAGAAGAAATAAGAAGTGAGGAGAGTTGTGAATAAAGAATACAATATTGTGAAACAGGCCAAGGAGAAGAAAGAAAAGGAGGAAACAAACTGTAACATAGTAAGAAGGAGAATGAGCAGAAAGGTGTGGGAGAAGTCAGGGGGACAGAGTTTTCGTAAGTTAAAAACCATAATGCTTTTTGATTTAAAGATATGTGAGGTGCTACTCAGATATGTCTTTAGAAAAGACTTACCCCAGCTGCAGGGAGTACTGTCAGTAAAAGACTTCAACTGACAGCCCCCTTAGGGACTGTCTTAGCTACCCAACGTCATACCCCCTTTTGCAAGGCCCATATCCAGTGATGGATTGATGGGAGTATGTAAGGGTCTATCTATATGATCTTAACCTGATTCTGGACGTTCTGAAAGGCAATTTAAGTTGAAGAGCTCCCTATAGGTGGTGTTGGACTTCACAGTTCAGTCTTCCTGCCCAGTCTTGCTTCCTACCCCTTCCGTCTACAAAGAGAACACTCTTTAGTAAACATCTTGCACACTACCCTATAATCTCAGAGTTGGCTTATTGGAGAACCTAACCAAAAATGCAGAAAGGCAGAAAAATAATACAAAAAGTGATTAATTCAAAGGAAAGGTTGACTGAGCTTTCAAGAAGTGGAGACATGACAGATTATCAGTGGCAGAGCACTGCAGAGGGGAGAAAGGGAGGGGCAAATAAAATCAGTAGGGTGCCTGATCCTAGTCCAGGTGGGGTGAGGGACAGTGGGAGACTCAAACTTCACCTGTACCTAGACCACTTATGTATCCAATCTTGACTTGCACCCCTCATCTTTAAAATAAATAAATATTTAAAAATTGGAGTTCAGCTTTTTATGGCCTTTCTTAAAATATAAAATTATTTAAAATTGTGACTAAGAAAAATAAAGTTAATATGAAAGTTATCTCTACTTTTTTCCCCTTCGGGTGCACAGATTTTATTTATTTTTTATGTTTAAATTTTATTATAGTAATGTGGGGTACAAGTGAGGATTAACTACATAAATAGTCTGCATGCAGGTGAAGTTTGGTCTTCTAACTGGCTCTCACTCCCCCGGTAATGAACCAAGTACCCTTTGTGTTGTTATATGCTCCCACCCTCCTCTCTCCTTCCCTCCCTTAGCAGTGCCCAGTGACTGCCAATCCCTCCCTTGTGCTAATGTGACTGATGTTCAAGATCCACTTATGAGTGAGAACATGCAGTATGCAGTTATTTGTTTCTGTGATAGTTTACTTAGTATGATGGTCTCCAACTCCATCCAATTTGCTGCAAAGTTCATGGTTTTGTTCTTTATGGCTGCATAATACTCCATAGTGTATATGTAGCACACTTTCTTTATCCATTTCACTTTTGATGGCCAGGAGGGTTGTTTCCATATTTTTGCTATTGGGAATAGTGTGGGGAAAAAAATGTATGTGCAGGTGTCTTTTTGGCAGAATGATTTATGTTCCTGTGGGTATACTCCCAGAGAGGGATTGCTGGATTGTATGGAAGGTCGATTTTTAGTTCTTTTAGGAATCACACTGCTTTCCACAGAGGTTGAACTAGCTTGCACTCCCTTCCCCAACAGTGTAGGCGTGTTCCAGTTTCTCCGCACCCGCACCAGCATCAGTTGTTTTTTGACTATTATTGACAGCCAACGTTACTGGAGTTAGGTGATATTTCATTGTAGTTTTGATTTGCGTTTCTCTGATGATTAGTGAGGCTGAGCATTTTTTCATGTGTCTGTTGGCTGCTGGTATGTCATCTTTTGAGAAGGGTCTTTTCATAATCTTTGCCCACTTTTTAATGAGATTGTTTTCTGTTTTGTTTTGTTTTGTTTTCTTTCAGCTTGAGTTCCTTGTAGATCCTAGATGTTAGGCCTTTGTCAGTTGCATAATTTACACATATTTTCTCCCATTCGGTGGGTTGTTTCTCTATTCTTGATGGTTTCTTGTACTGTACAAAGCTTTTCAGTTTGATGAGGTCCCATTTGTAAAAATCCAGGAACTTCCCTGTTGAATTCTACAAGACATACAAAGAGGAGCTGATACTAATCTTATTAAAAGCATTCCAGGCAATTGAGAATGATGGAATTCTCCCCAGCTCATTTAATGAAGCTAACATCATACTGATATCCAAACCTGGCAAAGACTCAACAAAGAAAGAGAATTACAGGCCAATCTCCTTGATGAACATAGATACAAAATTCTCTACCAGATTCTAGCAAATCAGATCCAACAACACATCTCAAGGATCATCCACTATGACCAGGTGGGCTTTATTCCTGGGTTACAGGGATAATTCAACATTTGCAAGACCATAAATGTAATTCGGCACATTAACAGATATAAAACCAATAACCACATGATTAAAAGACATTCAACAAAATCTAGCATCCCTTCTTGATAAAAACCCTTGAGCACCTAGGCATAGAAGGAATGTTTCTCAAAACAGTAAGAACCATCTATGATAAACCAACAGTCAACATTTTGCTCAATAGGCAGAAGTTAGAAGCATTGCCCTAAGAATGGAAAAAGACAAGGATGCCCACTCTTACTCCTCCTAGTCAATATTTTCCTGGAAGACTTAGCCAGAGCAATCAGGCAAGAGAAGGAAATTGGGGGTATCCAAACAGGAAAAGAGGAAGTTAAGCTATTCTTCTTTGTGGACGATGTGATTTTTATACATTGAAAATCCTAAGGAGTCTGTCAAAAGCCTCTTTGCTTGATAAAGTTACAAAATCAACATGTAAAAAACAGTTGCATTCCTATACACCAGCAACAAGCAGGCAGAGAACCAAATAAACAGCACAATCCCATTCACAATAGCCATACAAAAAAAATGAAATACTTTGGCATCTACCTAATCAGAGACCTGAAAGACGTTTACAGTGAGAGCTACAAAACACTGCTCAAAGAAATCAGAGATGACACACACAAATGGAAAAACACTCCTTTGCTCATGGATAGGAAGAATCAATATTGTCAAGATGTTCATCCTGCCCAGTGCAATCTACAGATTCCATGCAATAGCCACCAAGTTACCAGCATCACTTTTTTTCAGACCTGGAAATGACAATACAGAAATTCATATGGAAATAGAAAAGAACATGAATAGCCAAAACAATCCTCAGCAAAGGAACAAAGCAGAAGATATCGCACTTTCAGACTTTAAACTTTACTACAAGGCCACAGTAATCTAAGTAACGTGTATTGGTACAAGAATCGGCACATAGACCAATGGAACAGGACAGAGATTTTGGAACCAAAAGCATGGTCTCTCAACCAGGTTATCTTCAACAAAGCCACCAATAACAATCACTGGGGAAAGGAGATCATATTTAGCAAATAGTGCTGGGAAAACTGGCCACACGCAGAAGAATGAAACTGGACCCTTGCCTATCACCATGTACAAAAATCAGTTCAAAATGGATCAGAGACCTAAATGTAAGCCCTCAAACTATGCAAATCCTAGAAGAAAACATAGGAAACACCCACGCACATCAGAGTAGGCAACAAATTCCTGACCAAGTCCCAAAGCAAATACCATTAAAGCCACCTTTTCTTTAAACAGTAAGATAAGCTGATTTCACATTTTGAGCCATGATGTTTAGATTATGGTAATAATACAGTGATTAAAAAATGTACATTTAGCTAGAATTTCCCTTATCCAAGACTTTAGAATAAAACCTTAAATGTTAGGGTAGTTTTGATATTCAAAAGACTTTTTATAAAAAATAAGTATTTTTAATGATTATAATTTAAGTTAGATAGGTTTACTAAGGGAAGTGCTCTTCCCTACTTAGAAAAATCAGAATACCATATATTGTACTAAAATGTGTACATTTAATTTCTTTATATTTTTGCCATTTAATTTAATTTTTCTAGACCTAGGAGAAGTCACCCATTTCTAATTGTGTATCTGTCTATTTAGATGAAATTCTTTAGGAAAATATTTTCACTGATTCCATATTATTCACAAGGAAGGCAAGCTGCTAAAAAGTTAGCTAGTAGGTATACTGAGATATTTGATGCTTCAAATCATCTGAGTTTGTTGATGAAGTAGGATAATCTAATTAGAAAATTATTTAATTTTAATTTTTGTTTAAAAATATTTCTAACATACATGATCTGATTTCATAATTACTTAACATGTACATTTCTTATTCATTTCCAATCATATTAGTAACAAATGAACTGCATATCTCTAGCAAACAGTGGTTTCTTTACAAGAGTTATTAAAAATTAAGTGCAGAGATTAATTGATAGTAAAAAAATCCTTCCATAAGTCAATTACTGTCCAATATGTTCGTTTTATAGAAGCAGATTTTCATATATTGAATTTTCACAAGTCATTTATTAGGTATTCAATCAATTTTATTAAATGGCTAAGAAGGCACAAGAATTAAATCATTAGGTAGTCAAGAGGCCTCTGGCTTGTGGTTTTATGAGGGATCCATACTCCTGAAATGTTTATAATTCACTAGGAAAAAGTGAGCAATCAGCCATTCATTCAATCATTCAGTCTTGAAGACACTGTTTTCTCTCATTATCCATCCTAGGGCATGCACCTTAAGAATTTTAGGTATCATTTTCAAGAAATGTCTTCTTCTTGTGACTAATTTGAATTTAAGTACCACCGGGTATCAATTTTGTCTTCATATGTAGAATTCTAGATAATTCAAGTGCAGCTGTGTTTTTCATATATAAGTACATTTCCAAAGTCATCAGTATAACCTATTCCTTCTCCATCTCCCTTCCAGCTGTATTAATTTTTTCTTTCTTAATTCTATTTCGCTCAATGTGAAATACCATCTTTAAAAGGATTATTATGAAGAGTTTATTGTTTCCTCCAACAAAAATCTTAAAAGGTAGCAACCCCATATATTCTCTTCTATTTTGACATATAACATCTAATTGCTAATTTGTGCCATTCTGTAACAAGCTGTAAATCTTGTTTTATGGTTGTTTGGGTCCTATGAAACTGTGTTTTCTTCCCTCCCTTCTGCTTTATGTAGCTTTATAGAACTGCTATAGAACTTTTTTTGGAGGGGAAACTTGCTCTCATCTCAGTGGAAATTAGATATTTTTCTGAACTAACCTCTCACTCCCAAGCCTCGTAAGAATCTGTTTCAGATACTTTTATTTAAAAAAAAATTAAAAGACTCTTTCAAGAATATATGAACAAAGAGAATTTCTAAAATACTTAGTATGGTTTTAAAAAATAATAAATTCATAGATGAAAGACCACTATTGTAATCAGTGATAGTTAATGTTTTTTTAATAATTGAATCATGGCAGAATTCAGATATTAATATTTTTTGAAGTAAAAGAAAGCTTAAGGAAAAGGATTTCTCATTGAATAACCACAAATAATTGCTCTGCATTTGCTTTGTGTTCAGCACACTGCTAGATAGTAACACGGGACAGAACACAAAGGATACATAAGCTAGGAAGCCAATCTTCCAGGAGTGTGTCATGAAGCAATTAGAAGACAAATGTGGAAATGTATGGCCATAATATAGTGGACATTGCAGAGAAAAAGATAGTTCTATATGGGCAAGGGTAGTCTAAGGGACTTCATGACCTAGGCTAGGAGCCTCCAAGATTTGTTTTTTTGTTTGTTTGTTTTGTTTTGTTTGTTTTTAAAGAGATGGGATCTTGCTCTGTGGCCCACATTGGAATGCAGTGTCATGACCACAGCTCACTGCAGCCTCAAATTCCTGAGACAAAGCAATCTTCCTGCCTCAGTCTCCCGAGTAGCTGGGACTACAGGTGCATATCCCCAAGCCCAGCTAACTTTTTTGATTTTTGGTAGAGATGAAGTTCACTCTGTTGCCCAGGTTGGTCTCAAATTCTCAGGCTCATACAATTCTCCCACCTCAGCCTCCCCAAAATGCTGGGATTACAAGCATGAGCTACTGCACCCAGCCAAGTTTCATTTTTTAATTCAGCATAATTATTGCATACCATTCAGCCAAGGTTTCACGTGTTTCATGTCCAGGATGTATTTTAAAAGCAAAGTTAAGAAAGATGACTTATAGGACATAACAAGGGAAATGGGAAGAACAGCCTAATTAAAGCAGGATATGGGTTGACTAAAGTAGTTGAGGTTCTTAATTTCCATGCAAAAATGAATGGACTTATTACTGTCATCGCTGCAGGACACTCTATACCCTGAGAATGAAATCAAACAGTTTTAAGTGAATTTCAATCGTAGAATAAGTGTAAATACATTTGCTTAGCACTTTATTTAAAAGAACAGCCATACTAATTTGACCTACAAGTAGATTTTACCATTCACTTCTTAAGTACGCTCTATATTTCCTTATTGACTTATATTTATAATGTTTGAAGGTGGTTTTGCCTATTGTGAGCCTCAGTGCTAACATGGAAAGTCGTGAAAATGTTTTACAAAGATGGTACATGAGTGATTACCATCTTTAATGAGTACATACTTGATACCAAGCACAGTGTGGGGAGCGGCCCTGTGTGTCTAGAAGAAAGAACAGAGGATTTTGAATCAAGCAACAACATCACTTATCTTCTCTCTGACTGTGAGTTAGTTATTTAACTTCACTGAGCCTCTGTCTGATTAATGTCAACTTAGGAGCATTTTTTAAAGGATTAAATGAGACAGTATGTTCAAAGGTCAAGCACAGTATATACATGCAATAAATGATAACTTTTGTAGTTATGATTTCATCTCAGTCTAACAATGACTCTGTGAGATGAGTAATACTGTCCCCATTTTACAGATAAGAAAACTAAGGCATAAAGTAAGCTAGTGACAAATTCAATTCATATTGTCAGCAAGTGGAAAACCTGAAATTCTCATCAGGCTCTGCCTAATGCTAAGGTTCAAATTCATTTAATTATAATTATATGTCTGATTCCCTGTGAGCTCTCCATATTTATCTGCTAACCCAATCCACAAATACTGAGTACTGACACATAAAGGCAAATGAATAAAAAAAGGAAGATGAAATGGAAGGGAGGGAGGAGGGTAGGAAAGAAGTAAGGGAAAGAACAAAAAATACTATTTAAATGTCTCCTTGAAAGGGTCTATAGAAGGTGCCCTTTTGGGCATAAGGAAGAAAAAAAAGGTCCTCTCCATCAACTCTTCTTTCATCATTTTAACAGCATAAATCAAATTATCTCACCAATGAGAGTCTATCAACATGGTAAAGTGACTTGTCCCTTCCCACTTTTGAAGGCTTGAAAGGCTTTCCCCACTTTTCCGTAAATCTCTGCCTGGCATGAAAGATTCTTCGCAATCTGCTATCTTTCCTCATTCTCTCCTAACAGCCCACATTTTAACCAATAAGAACTCTAATTTTCTATTTGAAACAAAACAACTTTTCCCATCTCTTTGCCTTTTGCCAATAAGTCACTTTTGCCTAGAGTGCCTTACCCATCCCATTCTCGTATAAACTGTAATGTCACATGACTCAATTCAAAGTTTGCTACCTGTGAAGTCTTCTCTGAATCCAAGAAAGACTAACTCATTTTTCTCAATGCTCTTCTTCAATGGTGCTTCACAATTTGAAATACAGTCAGTTGCTTCTGTGTTTGTGTGTAGTTTTGCCTTCTGTGGCTCTACCATCACACAGTGTCCATCCCAGAGCAGGTATTTAATACAGGCCAAGTCAAGGAATAGGAATGAGAATAGCATGACAACTGCATTCACCAAGGACATCTTATCTTGTTATTGTCCTCAGTATTCACCAAGTTTTCTATGAAAACAAAATCATTTTTAAAAAAACTACATAGGCTATGTTTTCTTGATTTTGAAGATGCTATCTTAAGACATGCCCTAATTGTAAGATTCATCATCAAATTTAAGGATAGTTGAGAGAGCAGGGTTGACAAACATATTTTAACATGTATATTGATTGCAAGCCACATCCCAATTTCAGAAACAAGAAGATGTTGGGGAGAACTTGCATCATAGAATTGAAGAAAATGGTCATTGCTTTTCATAAACACACACACACACACACACACACACACACACACACACACACAATTGACCTTTCTTTCATCTCTATGGCGTTCCTCTTGTCTGCCTTTTTATACAAGACTGAGGGTTTTATTACCCAGGTTTTTTGTGAACCCAGCCTATCAGGACCTTAACTCAAAATCTCCATTAATGATGGAAAGTGACAATTTTTATTACTCAACTATCAACCCTCAACACACCTAGTTGTTCTTTCTTTCAAGAATTTACACAATAGCTCTTCAGCTGAATAAATTGTAGTGCTCTTCAACACATGGGTCAGGTATTTCCTTTTCCATGAAATCTTCCTGGTGTCCCTGGAATTGAATAGGCCCTCTCTTTTCTCTTTCCAACGTACCTAATGTGTCTCTCTGTCATAACATATACCAAATGCTATGCTATTGTTTCTCAGTTTATTTGCAGATTATCTGGTCTCTGAATCTCTGGTGGGCAAAATCCTGTCTTCAATCTCTGCATCCTCAGACTCTAACCCAGTACCCATACAAATGACTACATACCAAATAAATTCTGTATGCACAGCAATATGATACAGGTGACACAAAAACATAATAAGATAGGATTTCTGCCCTCAGGGTGGTTACTGTCCAGCAGAAGTTTTGTAATAGATGTGAATACAAATAACTTCAGTGCAAGGAACAATATTAGCTCTATGAGAGAGGAAGATTAACCAACTGTCATGAGATGTCACAGTGCTGATAATGCTGTAATTTTCTGTAGTATAGATGAAAATTAAAATAAGGTATCGAAAACAGGATTGATTATTAAATAAATTAAATTTCATGTTGCTCCTTGTGCTATGTTCTATGCTACAAAGTTAAATTAGCTATTTTGTGAAAGAACAGTTTAATATATACTTTTTAATAGTATATTATTTAAATTCATCATTAAAATTAAAATGGCAAAGTATGGCTAAATAGTTCAATTATTTATTTTATTTATGCACCTTAAAAGAATTTAAATTGATGATTATAAAATATACTGGAAATTGCCCACATTTTCTTTGATGATGTTGCCTTTGGGTTTCATAATTATTCTAGCACTTAAATGAGAGTTTGTCCAAGTGCAAATATCCAAATTAAAATTATAGAAAACAAAAAGTAGCCTAAGAAAACCATGAACATCATTTTTAAAACTTTAAGCTCTAGATAAAACCTAACCTAATAACATACTAAAATATATTTTCCAATAACTCAAAACCATATTTATTTTACATATATTATTAGTTATTACTTTACAGCTAGGATAATGAAAATAAAAATAATCTCCCCTCATATACCCAATAACACTTAAACTTTTTAGAAGAATATCTAACTCAGTGGTCCACAGATAACTTCAGAGAGAAAATGAGAGAGTAGAAGTTGTTTTATTTTAAAATGTTCATTTTTAATCAAAGTTAATTTTCTATTCCATGAAATTTAGCCCTAAACTGTGACCTAAATGCTAAATATATTTGCCACCTCAGACTAGAATCTTATTCAGATCCTGGGGAAATCTGAAGAAAGAGAGAGGGAGAGAGGGAAGCTGATTATTTTTACCATCTTGCTTACGGTGTATTTTAAGAGCTACATATAAAAGTGATGTCTCTGGGGGTAAATTTACTTGATATTCAAGAACTTATGAATATTATATAAAGTTCTTAAAATTTGTTTGGCATTATACTATAATATATTTAAGGCAGTTTATAGAATTGAGAGAAAGTTTGGCCATGACAAGATTCCATTCAATATAATCATATTTCTTTGGATGTGAAATTTAGACTTTAAAAACCTTAGAAAATGTCTCCTCTTGAATTGGTGTAAGGTAGATGACTTAATTTAATCTTTTCTATTTCTACCTTTTGAAGTAGAATGTCACCAGTAAATACTAGTAATCTTAGCAAAGGTATAAATATTACAGATTCATTTGTATGATGTTAATATGCATAATAGGTTATTTACAGATATATTAAAGTAGATCCTGCAACTAGACATTCTTTTTCAGATTTATAACTCCACTGGTATTCTAGCTATTCTAAAAAGTTGTTGAAATTAAGTTACATTTGAATTTATAAAGAAGTTGCCTTACAGATCTGTTATACTGTCACTCCAGACTCTTGAAAGCAAAGTAGGCCCTAGATTTCAGGAACATGAAACTGTGGTTTCATAACTGATCAATGATGTTTAAAAAACAAACAACAAGAAAACCAGTGATGAAAGCATTTAGAGCAATTTCTATCTCAGATCATCACATTCATGGAGTGATCTACTCTAAGGAATTACCGTTTTCAGCTGAGTAATTGACACCTTGTCTACAACTAATGAGCGTGACCACTGTGTCCTGCTTGGTGTCTTGGGGTGTACCCAGGAACAATATTAACAGTGTGCTAATGACTGCTCCCGATTGCTTTCCTCTTCTTCCTCCCACCACAGATACTTGGTTTTCATCTTCTACAACCAGAAAATAATTTTAAAACTGGTTCCTCACTTTGAAGTTTGCTTTGACAGCTTTGAAGTATTTACAGTTTTCTGGCCAGGGTTTTCTGTGCTTCATAGATCACAGGAAATTCTGAAAGTGGGAAAAACACATTAATTTGAAATATAGAATTTTCTGTTGATATGTTTCATATAGCTTTGGATTCCCTTTTTAATAACCTGTAATAAATTATTACTTTGGAAGGTACATTAGAGACAAAAACAATGGCTAACATGAACTTAGGAAACTATCTATTTACATATTATTAATAATATCATAGGAGTCATAGGTGGGAACCAATGGGTGGCCTAATGTTACTTTCAGGGCTCCCAAAAGGAAATTATCATGTCTAGCAAAGGGTATACTCACCCCTGAATATGTTGATACACTTGAGTTTCAGGGTTACATAGGGATATAGAGACTCATAAGAATCAAACTCTTTACTTAAACTATTCAATGTAATACATTTTATATTTTTTTAAAAGCTAGATAGAAAACATATTTTGTCTCTGTACGTTCTAACAAAGTAATCATATGTGGCTTACTAAATTGTGAATCTGAATGCCCATAGTTATTTTTAGCCTTGCATTTAAATTATCTTAATTTGGGGCAGAGAGGAAGCATTTGGATTATTATCTGTTGTCTTAGGTTAAGTGGCCCTGGAAACAGGCTCTGAGTCTGAGATTTGCCTGTGAGATGTTAGGAGAGTTATCTCAGGAACAACACTGGGAGGGAATGAAGGCAAGACTGTACACGGAGGAAAATGAAGAGGTGTGATGCAGTCTCAACAGACGCCTCTGCTGTTTTGATGGCAGAAAGTGCTCTGATGCTGGGATGGCCCTTCAGAGTTGACTCCAGCCAGGCAGAGCAGCCATGCCTTTGTACTCCTGCATTGTCTAATCTTATGATATGGTTGCCCCAGGGAGTGGGTGTAGCTCTGAGGAAGGCAACACCCTTTGGCTGAGCCCAGTTCCCAGAGCAGGACAAAGCTGCCAGGCTACAGCAGCCATTACCCCCAGCCTCTGGGGGAACAAATGTCTCAGCTCTGAAAAGGGGACCTTAGTGCTCAACAACCATCACACACACCAATTCATCTTGTAATATGTGGACATAATTTCTAGGCTATAATAAAATTTTCCCTCCAAAAGAATTTTAATCACTTAGGAGACAAGGTCAGATTCCTTAAGGTTAAACTGCTCTTCTCCTCTTTATCCACTTCGTTGCTAGTCTAAATCATTTTCTGGAATTAAGAGTGTCATTGGAGCATATTTTGAGAATGTGACTTTGAAAGTCTGACCTGTGGAAATGTGATGAATTGTGTCTGGAGATTGATTTTACTGAGTGCTAATACCAAATCATGTAGCAACGTAGTTTCACTCACTAAATACAGCCCAGGCCATATTGCTGAACTCCGCGCTGCCACGGTCACCTCATCAGGATGTTTTCTGTCCTGTGACTAGTGGCTTCAAATGTCCTCATCCATCTTCTTGTCCCATTACATTTTGTGTGACTGATGTTCTGTACCCATTAAAATTGATGGGAAAGAACAAAGAGAAGAAAAATGTGCCCTTCAATTGATTATTTCTCTGAAAAAGCAAATGAGAATTCTCCAATACCAGCAAGAGATTTAGAGTGGTGGGCTTTCCCCCATTTATTAAGTGCTTTAATTAGCAGGTTTACTAAACAGAGTTGCCTGTTTATAAGGGCACATTATTCAGCCTGCTTTAAAATTGAATCTCCTTCTGAAATGTTTGATCTTTATAAGATGAATTTAATAGCTATAGCATTGTTTATAGTCAGGAGTTATTTTGGTAAATTCTCAGTTCCATACCAATTAAATCAGATGCCTTCCACGTCAAATTTTTTTTCTTCTGATGAGCTATCATAATGGCTCATTTTATGCTCTGTGATAGCCGATAATTAAATTGACCATTATTGTAAACTGAAGCCAAAACCAAAGTGATTTTGGAAGGCCTAGTCTTCCTAGGTTTTTCTTGGATCTGTTGAATGTTATCTTTGTGCTCAACAAATTGCAGAACAGCAAGATAGTTCTGCAATACTCACAAAACATTTGTTTAATTACATTATTTAATGCGTTCGGGGAAAAATAAAACCTGCCCACTGGCAGCTACCTGACTTTTGGCCTCAACACCTTATATCTCCAGAAGTCTCGATGTTTGAGTTAAAGGAAACAATGTGGACTTGTTTCTCAGGACATATAATAGAGTCACATTTTTGCAAAATGTATTTTTTCTTACAAAATTAGAAATGAAATACATTTGACCAAATAATAGAAGATAAATTATTTTGGAGCTAATTCCCTAGAGGGGATTTGGCTGCCCAGGAATCTATGGAGTAATTTAAGTGCTGTGGAGAGTATGGTCCCTTGAGGAAAACAGGAAAGTAAGAAACATTCTTCTGGTTTCACCCTGGTCACAAGGATGGCAGGCAGGAGCTATTTTGGGGACTTGGCCATAGGAGTATATCTGTGAACAGCTGTCAGATTGGCTGTGGCCTCTCTGGTCTACATTTTCAGCAATACTAATGATCATGCACTATACAAATACCTGGACCAACTGTGGGGCAAATGGAACTAATCAGACTAGAGTCAGGTCTTTTCACTTATGTAAAAAACAGTCTCAACTGCACTGTCCATTATCAATTTCTGTGATAATGGAAATAGTTTATGCTTGTGCAATCAAGAACAATAGCCACTAGATAAATATGACTATTGAGCAGTTGAAATGTGGCTAGTGTAACTGAGGAACTGAACATCTGATTTTACCCAGTTCAGTTAATTTGCTTGCTAAGAGTCACATGTGGCTAGTTACTAATGTATTGGACAGGGCAGGTTCTAGAAATTTTTTAAGAAATCATATCCAATGCTTTAGAAATGATATCTTAAGACCTTAAAGTCTACAGTTCAATTCCTGTTCTATACTAACATTTTTTAAATATCTGTATGAAAATTTTGGGGGATATATTTTATTTAAATATGTGATGCTTTTTAAGAACCAGAATAAAATATAAATTCAGAAAACTAGCACAAAAATCTGAATTGATTGGAATAGGCTACAAAGAGGAGGCTTAGAAACAGAACATTAAAAGAATCCCCTTAGGTAAAGTGTTCAGTAAATAATCTTGGCACTAAAGTTTCTCAGGAAAGACAGACATCATTTCATAATTTACAGATCCTGAAATCTGGGTCATTGTACTTTAGCAGTGGGAATAAAGAATGAATTAATTTAATCCAAGTACAAAAAGTTTGCAGTTTCAGAAATCAAAAATATCATCATCTAGGGCATTCTAAGAAAGTCAGTTCCCCTTTCAACAATAGCAATGAAAACAAATAAAATAATAAAATAGCAACATTAATAATAGTATGATTGAGGTAGCAGCTCATATTAAATCGCCTTTCAAACCCCCGCTCCAATCCTAGTACTCTATACTATGTCATGTACTCGTACATTAATCTGAGAAATCTTTATGAAGTGCTGTTTCTTCAAAGCCTTTAGTGCAATCTTTCCCTAATACTACTTTCTATCGTGTCCATTTTATTTCATAAATGTTCAATGTTTACCCCCAAGATATATGCAATTCGGTCTCACCATTCAATATTAAACCCATTTTCTTAGAATAGAAATCTGTTATTCTTCCCCAGAAAAGACATCACAAGCCATTCACTCACTGTAAATCCCAATTAGGAAACCCTTGTCTACTCATCTGTGTCCTTTCATCCTGTAACCCCAACCACCACAGTCAAGTTATCAAATTCTGGGGTTCCTCCTCTGTGATATTTATTTCACCTATAGTTCTTTCAGCCCTATCTCTTCTTTCTTACTACCAACTTTCTGGATTTATTCACATTTTATCTCAACTCCTAACCTGAGTCTTTGCTATGGTCTCTAGCCATTTTCCACCTTGCTACCAATATATTATTCTAGCTTCTTTGACAGATTACCCAGTATCTGCAGGACAAAGTCCAGCTATCCCAGTTACACCTAGCTCAGAGAACACTGAATCCTAAAAGCCTTCCATGGTCACCAAAATTGGACCCAATTTCTCTCTTCCTTAGGTTAGTTGACCATATATCTCTCCAAGACAACAACATTTATCAAGGCATTAATGGTTGTTTATTCCTTTAGAGACTGCAAAAACTTTTTCAATGCCTTCCTTCATGTTTAAGTCCCAGAAATTCTGTGATGTATGTAGAACTAGCAGATATTTTCCCATTTTGTAAAAGAAAAAAACCAGCTGAGTTAGAAAGGTGAGAGAATAAACCAAGATTACACATCCAGTAAGTAACGCAATCTCTAGTTCTTTCCATATTAATAAAATAAATGTTTCCATAAAAATAATAACATCCCCCAATTTCTAGAATAGTGCCTAGCATATAGTAACTATTAAGGATTATTCATCAATGTTAATTAATGAATAAATGAATGAATGAAGACATATTGCAGAAGGCCTTATAAATATCATAACTGGTATTTGAACTGGTTAACCACACAATGAGCAGTCATGTGAACAGGTTAAATGGTGTGGTCACAGAGGGGTATAGGTGAATTTGAAGAAACAATTAGGAAGTCATTGCAGAAATTATGACATTCTGCAATACAGAGTGATAGTAGACCCAAGTAAAAATGGTACAGTAAGATAAATTTTAAAGAAAGTTTAGAATGATTCCTTCTTGACACTAATGGAAAGGCCAAAGGAAGGCCAGAATCAAACATCATGCCCAGGTTTCTAGTCATGATATGTGAGCAAAGGGTAGTGCCCATACCAGAGAGAGATAAACTTAGAGGAGCAATTGTTTCCCTTGATCTTCATTTGAGCTAAATCCTTTGGCATCTAAATATACCATACATTGCCATGTACTTTTTATTGGATCCGCAGCTAATTATTCACACATGAAAATTGTGTTTTCCTCTGAGTTTTAATTCTTCATTATTCCCATAGCACCAAGCCCACTGCTAGGCAAAAGGTAGACCCAGAAGTGCAGAATTGATTAGTTTGAATATGATATAAACACTATGCTGTTGAATTCATCTATGAAAGTTTAACCTAGGCATAAGTTGTGCAACCCAAAACATTACTTCCCAGAAAAACAGTTAATCTCAAATGTACTGGCTGCATTTTTCCCCAAATGCATTTTGCCACTGGATGCTTTTTAAAGTGGGACAGAAGTGGAGTGAACAATATGAACAAACTTTTTTCACAAAGGAAACGTTGCTTGAATTTTATTGACTACTTTTTTCAAAATTTCTAGCAAATACTAAAATAAGCATTTAAGTTTTTTTTCAAGCTTTACAACAAACTTGCAAGCTATAAAGCAATGAATAATCTCGTTCTCTCCCCATTTTTAGCTACAATAGAATAAAGTAACTGGATTTTTGTGCCCAATTGGGTCATGTGGTTAGAACTACAGTTTCTAGGAAACCAAGATCTTTTTCATCAATGCTTATTTTCGTTGTACCAATGTCAGAAACGTGGCATTTGTTTTCAATTAAATTAAAGTAATTTAATTTGCAAGTTTAAAATGTAGGTCTTGTAAATAATTGAAAAGCATTAGTGACTTTTTGGTGATATGAGTAGTAATTAACCCGGTAGTTGATAGTGACCATCCAATTAAATTCAGCACTGATTTACTGAGTGTATTCTAGGTGCAAGGCATTGTAGTAGCAAGGTGGGAGCTCCTGGTGAGTAAGACAGTACCTGACCCTCTCCCCAAGGGGCGTCACATCTTTAGGGTGAGCCTTTAAGTGGTGAGAAAAAAATGCAAGTGATGAGAAGAGAGGAAAAAAGAGAGAAGGAATTGGATTGAGGGGACTTCTGAAAAATCCTAATGAAGAACATGCACATCGAACATGAAGCAGTACAGATAAGGGTACAGCGTTCTGGCTGTAAAGAAGATGAAAGCAGAAGAGTCAGAATCTAAGAAATCTAGAAAGTGTTAGTCTGAGGAGAATGAGTTTTCTTTTGTACGTGGTTTTAAATTTTCAAATGCTTTTTGAAAGAAAGGTGACAAGACCAGACCTATGCTTGGCTAAAACAAGGTTGGGTTACTATTTGCAAGAGAGGGCAGGGGATTTTCACACTGGTTTTTAGGAATATACCTTTTTTTTAAAGTGAAATAAAAAATTTCAATATATAAAACGGAGTTGCCTGGCTGGATTTTTGGTGTTGAGGAGGGTGGATTGAGCACTGTGTGTCCCAATATGGCCCTGAAGTTCCCTCAGGTGGGAATGGTAAGGACAGTAGGTAAAAAAGATTAGTGGCAAATAGAAAAATCCCAATCCCTGGGAAAGAGAAATGAGAATATGGGCAAAGGGCTAGCTCAGAAAGGGTGCTGTGAGAAGGAGCCAAGCCAGAGAATCACTGTTTGATGACTGACTTCAATGGAGGAGACTGGGGAGAGAAAGGCGTGAAGGAAGTTTCTAATGTTTCATAGCCAGGCATGGTGGTGCATACCTGTAGTCCCAGCTACAAAGAAGGCTAAGGAGGAAGGATAGTCTGAGCCCAGGAGGCTGAGGCTGCAGTGAGCCGTGATCATGCCACCATACTCCAGCCTGGGCAACGGAGTGAAACTCCCAATTCAAAAAAAAAACCAAAATTCCAAATAAGTTTCTAATGTTTCAGACTGGAGCAACTGGAAAGAGGACAATGGCACTAACCGAGAGAAGAAGTAGAAAGCAGAACAGATCTTTAGAAATAGATGAGGAATTCAGTTTGGGACCTGAGTTCAAAGGATCTGCAACGTAGTAGAAGAGTGGGTGCCAAAAATTCAGACAAATACTGGCAGCTTGATTCAGTGGGTTGAATGTGCTAAATATCTGTCTGAAATCATGTCGGCACACTTCAGGTTTATGGAAAGGAGATTTGTTTGTACTTACTATGTTTTTTGTCTTTAGTATATTCTGTAGCATTGTTAATCTGACCTTTTACACCAACGTTTCAAAACAACTTGAGGAAGTGTGAGAGGAGAATTTTGAGACCTGGCATATGATCCAAGCTGATGTAACAAATTTTAAAATGTGTTTTCATGTGCAAGTTAAAAATGTACAGCTTAAAGAGTAGATGAAACTCCATATGCCTCTTTTGGCCACCACAGTAATGCAGCTTGCAGAAATATAAATGAACATTCAGAAATTGGAAGCATGCCTTTGTCTAAAATCTGGGCTCCATTTAAACCTTCTTACACTGCAACCTTTCAATTAGCCATTACTAGACTTAGCTATAGAAGCATTTGCTGGTACTTGATTCTTCATCCTAAGTGTAGTCGAATCAGATTCCATGTCTAACTAGATGCAGTGTTTTTAATAACCTTTATAAGAGTTATGCACCCCAAGATCCTGTTATTTCAGGAAGCTGTTATGAACAACAGGATCTAAATTGTGAATGCTTATTAGACACTATAAATCATTTTGCTTTGCAATAAATATCAATTAAATGTAGTTCATGTGTCACAGTGCATGGAACAGATTGATTCTGTAGACAGCATAGCCCTGCATCACCTACATTTGAGGGTATAGGGAAAACAAATACCCATTAAATTAACATTAGTTTAAGAAAAATGAAAACTTCTGAAATAATTACAGCTTTACTGTTTTGATGGAAGGGGGAAAATGATCTTTGTTTCATGAGATGTGACTTGAACAATGCCATTCTGCATGAAATTGAGAAATTGCCAGTGTTCCCAACCTGACGGATAGTGTGTGTGAGATCTTAGTTCTGCTTCATTAGGCTTGTGTGAATGAGTGGTAAATTTTCCCTATTTATACATTTTCTGTCAGGGGATCATAAATATATCCTGCCTAGCACATGTTTTTACTGTTGCCTTTTTATTTGTAAGTTGGTTGCAGCTTTGACAAGAGTTTTTTCTTGTATTGAATAAATATCCTACTTTTCAAATAGATAGGTATTAAGAATAGGTGAAATTATACACTTGGTATTTTTTATAATACTGCACATTAAACATGCAGTCATTAAAGCTTGTAATTTTCCGAAGAATTAAAATCAACTTATATTTAAGTTGTTTTAAACTTTCTAGTGCATAATTTTTAATATGCTGGAAATGAAACTTCATAGAGAAGCATTTTCTGAACCCAAACTTCTTTCTTGTTCAACTTGAATAAAGCGAGTCTGAAAAAAATGAATTTTTCACAGATAAATTCACTTGGGTTTTATTTTGAGACGAAAATCAACAGCAAGATGTCTATCCTAATCTTAAAAGTCTACCTGAAGGCAAGAGAATGTATAAATAACTGGCTTCAACTCCTTCCAATTGTGTCACTAATTTTTTGAACTATTCAAGTATGTCTTAGAAGTTGTGACATATTTTGTAAATAAGGTTACTAATAATTGTATAAAAGGACTTA
Organism: Cephalopachus bancanus; assembly: GCA_027257055.1. NCBI lineage: Eukaryota > Metazoa > Chordata > Mammalia > Primates > Tarsiidae > Cephalopachus > Cephalopachus bancanus. The sequence continues at coordinate 4,549,520 of JAPVLO010000076.1, forward strand.
ATGTTCACAAACTGTATATATCCATGAATGTATGTATATATGGGTATGTACATGTATATATGTGTATATATGTATATATATATATATATATATATATATATATATATAGAGAGAGAGAGAGAGAGAGAGAGAGAGAGAGAGGGAGGGAGAGAGAGAGAGACAAGAAAGACATAGAGATATCCTATAACCACCATTGTTACTCCTTTGCATTCTGTTTGCTTTGGGGGGTGGAATGTCTTGCTGTAAAATGCACATATAACCCTAGCTGAATAAGTTCATGGGGATATGTCTGTCATGAGTAGGACACCTTTGTACCGCTGAACTAAGGGACAGCAAAGTGAATATTAAAGATTTATTGGCATTTCAAATCATTCCATTTAATGCCTGCATAGACATGGGGTCTCTTCTAGTGCAGTGTCTGTCCTCACGTACCTCTCCAAGCATCTTGTTGGTATATTCATATGCATTAACCAGATTTTACCCAAATAAAAATATTAAAATTTTGGGAACAAGATTGTTATGGTCCTTCCTTGATTTCTTCACTTTTAGAAATCCCATCTCACCTTTAGATCCAATTGAAATGCCTCCTGTTTCTTTGTCTTCTCAGAGCTCTAAATAGAATTTAAAAATCCACTATATTGTCTGAACCTCTGTTATGGAACTTTTAGCAGGTGCTTTGTATATTAATTGAGTAAATGTCTGTCTTCTTTGAAACAAGATCTGTCTCTTTCATATTTAGTTCACTCCCTTATCCCACCCCTTCCCCTGGAAGAGTGCTTGCACATAGTAGATGTTCAGGAAAATGTTATTCATGTTCACATTTAAAATTAACCTTGCGTGTGTGCTCCCAAGGGTTAGACTTTGATATTCTCACTGATTACATTCAGTCTGAAATGACTATATAATACTTGTCTCTTTTGCTAGCCAGTAGTTTAGGTTGCCTTCTAAACTTGATTTTCAGATCTATTCAGGATTAAACACAAGAAAATTAACTTCTATTCTAAAGAGTCCTTGAGGGAAATATCCACTTCATATAGCATTTTTGTATTTCACAGAGTTGCTTAATACAGGGCTTTCACAAAATAGGTATTCAATATTTGTGGAACTAAATTGTTAGGCCAGAAATACCTATAAAACTCAGAGGGAGTCATTCAACTGCTGAGCATGCATTTCTTATGTATATTTCTCATAGAAAGTTAATGTACCAGGAAGCCTTCATTAAGTTTTCATTATGCTTTAACTCTAAAAAGGTATTGACATGGTTTAGAAGTCATTGATCATTAGTCACAAGATACTGCTAATCTCTCTACCTGGGTAAAACAAACGAAGCTATCTAAGTAAAATATTGCTCAACACTGGGACATTCCTTCTGAAGAGTTTCCTAGACTATCTTTAAGGATATGCATACAGTGTCCTAGGAAGTGACCCCTGCCTAGATTCCAATATCTTTCCTAGCCAACCTCTGAAAAAACAGGTAGAATATTGATTAATGTCAGACTTTTAGAAGTCAAGTAAAAAAGTATATGGATTTTAAATTGGGGGTGTTTCTTTACTAGAGAGAGAATATATCACCAAAAATGATATAAATACAATTATGTATCAGTAATTAAATTTTTTTCAGAAAATAGTCATATGAAAACACAGGAATTGCAAAAATTTAAGAGTGATATTAGCAATAACAATTGGCTGGATAAAAAGTATTTGGGATCTGTCAACTGCCAGACGCTGGGCACATCCCAGTTTCCTCAAGGACCAGAGGGAGGGACAGAATACGTGAACCCTAGGATCACTTCTGTCTGTAATAGGCATAGCCCATGATGCCTTGCCACCCAGCTGCCAAATACATATTCTTAAAGAATATTTTTGTCATTCCCTTGCTCAGAAACTTTCAATAGCTCCCAATTGTCTATAAAAATCACAAAATTAGGTATAATTAGCAAGTGTTTCAAAATTTCAATGCTGTGATCAAACCCACCTTTCTTTCAAGCTATATGTTCCTGTTCTCCCAAATACACAAATGCCAAACTGGAAGGTTGCCTGATTTCAAACTTTATTTTGCACTTAACCCATTCTGTGTTGTTTGCTAGAAACATTTTCTCCACCTCAGGAATGCTTCCCCGGTTCTGAAGTTTTTCCTGAGTTCCTCAACTATACTTCCTCTAAGTCTCTACTGCTCCTAGTTTATATGTCTTGAAATGGAGTTCTTCACACTCTGACTTGTTTAGAGTAATTCAGATCTTGAGGGTTATTTCTTAGGTTATAACCTCCTTGGAGGAGAAAGTCCTGTCTTAGATTCTTTTAGTCAATATCTAGTTAATGTCTTATTCATTAAGGATATAAAACACATAATCTTTAGGTAAACAAATGAGAACCCATGACTTCTTGTAGGTCATAGTGCATACAACAGGTGTAAAGAACCACAGAATACAATATTACAGGAAGATTACATTTATATTTAGTATGTAACTCTTTATAATTCAGATAGAAGAGTGCACTGTGATATATTTAAATCTGAATAGAAACTGTAGCTTTCTCACACCCATTTAGTGTCTAAACAAACATCTTATTCCTGTTGAATTAATCATCAGAAAGCAACTGAACTTAAATACGGTCTCTGATAAAATGGAGGACAGTTTACTTTTCTTCCAGTAGTTAAAGAACTTGTCTCAGTGAGTTATGGATTAGCCATTGCTATCTAGCAGAAGGCTCCAAACTGGCCAAATATAAGGGAGATTTGGGGAGCCAGCTTACCCAGGAGAGGTGCCACAGCTCTGGGGCACACAAGATGGTCAGAGTCCTCATGGCTTTCAAAGTTAAATCTACTGTGGAGGTTGGATTTGTATCCTCAAGGACTAGAATTCAATTACTTCCAGAAGTGGCTGCTTTGTCCTCCACACTCCATAACACCAGCCATGTTCAACTAGAATAGTTAAGCAATCGTGTGCCAGCATAGTCTTGAATGAACACAGGGGCAAAACATGTTCAACAGATGATACAACTGGCTCTTTTCAGAAATCCAACTGAAGCCAAGAGAATTAGCCCAGTTCTGGGCTTTCACTGTACTAGCTTCCAGAAAAAATAGAATGTGGCTCTTATATTATTGGTCAATTCTGTAAAACGCAAGAGCTCAAGTCAAATGATCAGAATGGCCACCTGTCCTGCTCACCATTTCCATTCTGATTGTCATTCAATGGAGTCAATCATTTAAGTCAACAGTGTCTAGGGAAGTGCCAAATCAGAATATTTAAGAAATTACAAACACACTAATATTCATTGTAAAATTGTAGTTGATGTGTTTTTTAAATCATATTTTAAAAATTATATTTTGATATATATTATTACTTTTTCTCTTCTGAATTAAAGACATATTTTGCAATAGGATTTACATACTAGAATTTGTAAATAAAAACAGCCAAGTGCTAACTTTCATCTTTTTCTCTTTAATTCACTCATCTGGAAATTCAGTCATCTCTCTTAGAAAAAGCAAAGACATCATGTAACAATGAAGACATTATATGATAACTAGAGCCTGTTTAAAAACATTTGAGTTGAATTTCATTGTTGAATGAGTAAAAGAATGTTATAATTTCTCTTATACCTTTTTTTATCCTCTAAAATAGTGAGTCAGTGTGAATAGACAACTGTCAAGTCCCCTAAATATACTCCTTTCTCTAAGGGCGTGAAAGTGGCCTACAAATGTCCTTCTACTTACATGGCTTGTTCTCCGTGTTGACAGGGGGAGGAAGGACCTTATATTGGGCCAATATAGAAAGACAAATATTTTCTAAATCAAGAAATTTAAGAAAATTGCCTGTTTCTGAAAATTTAGTTGACCAAAGAAAAGCTATGAAGAGACGGTATGTTAAAAAATTATAAACAGTAAGCTTATATATTGAAAAAATAGCAAATGCCATCATTTGCATACAGTTAGATTAGTGTAATAACAGCATCACTTATAGATTCTTTTGTGTTCTAGCAGTTGTTCATCTTTAACATACCTTTTGTTCTTCCCTTTTCTTTATTCCCACTACGCTAGTCTTGTGTTATATTTGGACAATTGTGGAACTAGTCTCTCTCCCTCCCTCCACTTATTGAGGCAGTGGAGATGAAAAAGCGTGAAAGGATGTGACTATTTTTACTTAGGGTTGTTTCAGTTTCCTGCTAAACTGTTTATTTATAGAACTTCACCCAGTGATACTTATATAAACTTAAGTAGTAATACCGCAGTGTTTTACAAAATATACGTATGACTGTTTGGGTGTTTTCAGGGGGTTTTTTGGTTGTTGTTTTTTTTTTAATAACCTTAGTTTCAATGTTATTATCAGTTCATTATCAGCATATTCTTTGCTTCATTGTCCAGCACAACTGTCCAATAAAATTCTTAATTATTAAGTATCTGATAATACTATCCAAACTGCTTTAATTACAGTGCATTTTGTGCCTTGTTTTATTACATTTCATGTCAGAATGAACCTAGCCAGAATCTTTAATAAGGCCATATTAAATCCAGGCTAGAGGTTAAAACTCACAAGGCTCCCTTGATTCTCTGCCTATTGTGTAGGGAATCTCATCAGAAAAGCCTCAAACTTCATTAAAGACGGCTGGATGTGGGCCCTCCTATATTGCCATTTACTTTAAGGGCTATCACTCAGGGGCAATTATTGGTGTGCTCCTCATGATCCCTGTTATATTAAGGCAATTTCTACACCTAGGTTAGGCATTAATACGGCCATTATCTCCAACACAAATCCCCTGACAGTTAGAAAAGCAGAAGAAATTACAGATGGATTAATCTCTAGTGCCCGTCCAAAAAGAAAACCTTTCCCCAGAGGAGAGAGAAGGGTATGTTGAACTCAGTTAAGCTGTGTTAGATGTAATGAAAAAGAGCCCCCTGTGCCTGCCTCTGTCCAAGGCATTAGATGACCCTTTCTCAACTTGTCAGTATCCCTTTTGGGCTTTCCTTCTCTCCACTCCTACCAGGCTCCTTTGAGTTTTATGACATCTTTAAATAATTATGTTTGCATTAAAAATGGGGAGGGGGCAACTGAGCTTCCCATGTAGGAAGGTTGGACAAAGTAATACATTTCAAAGTAATTCAAAAAGAAGGGGAAAAGAAAGAGCCCAGTGTTTTCACAAATCCTTTCTATTTCCAGTGTTTTTTTTTATTTTCCAGATGTGTTTGTGGGTCTCATACCATGAACCATGCTGTGAAAAGCAGATCATAGAATAAGGACAAAGAATCCCACTATGCACAAAGGAGTAGGAAGACAAGAGGATGCAGCAACTTGGCAGGTCATTCCCAGCACACCCTGCTTTGCCTGATAAGGATACCTTTGACAGTGGCTGATGCTTCGGCTGACGCACCTCTGTGCTTGCTGCAGAATGGCCAGGGTTTGGGGAAGGAATGATAAGGAACACAATGAAAACTAACAAAGCTCCTTTGATGAATTCAGTCATTTGCATTACAGCGCAAAATAGCTTCGCTCCTGATGGGAGCAGTGGCATACCTACCCACAAATATTGTTTGTATCTTTCAATGATATATAAGGGCAGCAGTAGGCAGGGTGACAGTTTGGTGGGTGGGGAGTTTCAATTCATTACATTGTAATAATGTAGAAAACATTGACCCAGAAAAGATTGTTTTTAATGGTATTGGCTTCAAAAACTAATGAGGATTTTGCTTGTGAGTGAAAATATTTGTGATACTATTACATTCTTTCAAAATTCATTATAGTTGAAATTAATATCCCATGTGTGTAAAGGTGTTAAGGAATGATTCACAGTTGAACTATTTGCCTCAGTGCTACAGCTACAGAAATGTGATTTGTCCTACTCAATAGGACAAAATGAAAGGAGGCTTGGAGTGTATAAAGTTGAATGTGAGGGACTCTCTGGGTTCCATACTCTTCAGAGGAAGCAATCAAATGTATCTGTCACTGTGATATGGTTTAGCCGTTTGCCCAGGACAGAGCAGTGATTTGCAGGTTGAAAGTATCCTCTCTTCTTTTGCCATAACCCAGAAATATAAGACTACAACTCACAACCAGCCATGGGCTATGTAACTTTACCCCTAATTTTGATCTACTGCCTGGTGATAACTGGTGACTTCCAATTCATATTGCAGAAAGCCCCAGGAGACAGCACTTTCTGACCAAGTAAAATGTAATATAAAGTGGGAAATCACTTATTCCACAAATCTTTTATACTCATGATGTGTTCCCCTTTTTTTGCTGGTAAACTAGTTGTTATTCTGACTGAAAGACTCTTTTCCCCCTGCAAATTACTTAAATAGTATATTTCTACTGTAACCTCTGATAGTCTTACATTAACTTAACAAATATGTATTGAACACCTACTGAGTGCTAAGCATTGCATTTTGTTGGTAGAAAATAGAGAAAACCAAAACAGACCCAATAATCTTACATTTCTTCTCTTATAGAGGAAGAAACAGAACATATTTATAACCTAAAGTGAGGCTGTTGTAATAGAAGTAGGGGCAAAGTGCTATATATGGGGTTCCAAAACAATGTATACACATTTTTTAAAATTTATTTTTATTTATTTTGAAGATGTAGGGTACATTTCAGGATTAGGTAGATAAGTAGTCATCATATAGGTAAAATTTGGGCCTCCCTTTTGTCCCCATTCACCTGGTTTGAAATATAGGTACCCTTATTAATGTTTGTACCCGCCTGTCCCTCCCCTGGCAGTTTCCTGCTACTGCCAATCTCTTTCTTATAGTATTATGGTAAAGGTTCAGGGTCTGCTTATGAGTGAGAACATGTGATAGTTGTGTCTGAGTATTATAGACTTCAAATCCATCCAGGTTTCTGTGAAGTTCATAATTTTGTTCTTCTTTGTGACTGCATAATATTCCATCATGTATATGTACCACATTTTTTTATCCAGTTCACTTACAATGGACAGCACGATTGGTTCCTTGTTTTTGCTATTGTGAATAATGCTGCAATAAACATGCATGTGCAGGTATCTTTTTTATAGAATGATTTCAGTTCAACCAGGTATATTCCCAGAAGGATTACTGGGTCATAAATAAGGACAAGTTGTAGATCTTTTAGGAATTGCCACACTGTTTTCCACAGAAGTTATACTAGTTTACACTCCCACCAACAGTGTAGAAGTGTTCCCTTTTCCCTGCATTCTCTCCAGCATCTGTTGGTTTTTGAGTTATTGATGATGGCCATGCTGACCAGAGTTAGGTGGTATCTCAGTTTGGTTTCAATTTGCATTTCGTTGATGATTAGTGAGCCTGAGCATTTCTTCATGTATCTGTTGGCTGCTCATATGTCTTCTCTTGAGAAATGTCTGTTCATATCTTTTACCCACTTTTTAATAGGGCTGTTTGTTTTTTTTTTTCCTTTTGGCACTCTTGAGTTCCTTGTAGGTCCTGAATGTTAGGCCTTTGTCAAATATACAGCCTACAAATATTTTTTCCCTTTCTGTGGGATGTCTACCTACTCTCTTGATGGTTTATTTTGCCTTGCAGAAGTTTTTCGGTTTGATGAGGTCTGACTTGTCTATCATCTCTTATGACATGGGCATTTAGGATTTTGATAAGGAATTGGTTGCCTATTCCAAATTCCAAAGGGATGTCTCCTGCATTTTCTAAGATTCTTATAGTCTGAGGTTTTACATTTAGTTCTTTTATTCATTTATAGTTGATTTTTGTGTATGGTGATACGTAGGGGCCCTGTTTCAATCTTCTGCATGTGGTCAGCCAGTTTTCCCAGCACCATTTACTGAATAAGTTCTCCTCTCCCCTGTGGTTGTTGGTGGAGTTTGTTGAAGACGAGTTGGTTGAGAAACCAAGGTTTTGCTTCTGGAATCTCTATCCTGTTCCATTGGTCTATGTGCCTGTTCTTGTACCAATGCCAAGTTGTTTGGGTTATTGTAGCCTTATAGTAAAGTTTAAAGTCTGGAAATGTGATACCTCCTGCTTTGTTTCTTTTGCTAAGGATTGTTTTGACTATTCATGGTCTTTTATGTTTCCATTCAAATTTCTGTGTTGTTATTTCCAGTTCTGAGAAGAATGATCTTGGTTATTTAATAGGTATTGCATTGAATCTGCAGATTGCCTTTGTTAAGATGGACATCTTAACAATGTGGATTCTTCTAATTCATGAGCATAGAACAAAAAAGGTGTACACATTTTTAAAGATGTATCTATATATTACTTTTTGAAGATGGATTAAATTATAGTAGTCATCCTCTCAACTATGCTCTCATAAGAGGGAATCTATAAGACCTAACTCTTTGTCCTGCCTGTCTCATGGTATGCTAGCATTCATTTGATTAATGCTATCTTTTGAGTGAACTTCATACTTAAAATGTGTATTTATTTTTTGGCACCTCCTGTATATGAGCACAGGGAAGAAAGGGACATTTTTACAGAAAATGCAGCTGATCCTCAGAAATATGGAAACTAAATATGAGTCCACAATATTTAAAACAGCCTCTCAACTTAATTCTCTATCACTTAGATTGAGTGATTGGATCATAGAAAATATTTGAAAAAATCTTCCAAGGATTTATATGGGCATTATAAGAAAACTCTTTGCCACTCTTATATATAAGGAAATGTTTTCTCTTTAAAAGCCTATAGAGTACAGTTACCCTCTATATTCCAAGCCCTAAAACACTGAGTTGACTATGAACCAACTTAATATCAAAGACAGATATTCTTGTCTAAAGTTGAGCCAAAAGGGAAATCACCAGAAAAACCTAAATGCCAATTCCTTTGCTAAAAATGTGCATTCCTTGCTCACTTCCATTTATCTACTGCGTATATATATATATATATATATATAGAGAGAGAGAGAGAGAGAGAGAGAGAGAGAGAGAGAGAGAGAAAGTCCCATACATAGGAAACTTCAAGTTGCAAATTTCCAAAGACACAAACATGCATTGGCATGTCCAGTCACATTCGTCTTGCTCTCCATCTCCTACTGCTGATGATCCTTCAGCTGTACTATCTCCCACCTTCCCTCCCTCCTCTAGTCAGTAACTCTTCTTACCTGTTCACATAATGCCAGCCCCTATATACCAGATACTGTAATGAACAGTACTATTGTCCTTTTCAAAGTACTATACTGTAAGATTTAAAATGTCATATTTATTTTTTGTGTTTGTATTTTAAATATTATTTGTGTGGAAAGTATTATAAACCTCTTACAATACAGTACTATATAGTCAATTATGTTAGTTGGGTACCTAGGTTAACTTTGTTGGATTTAAAAACAAATTGGACTTACAAACACGCACTTGGAATAAGTCATTCATATAGGGCACTTACTGTATTCTTAAATGAGAGCCACACTTTCCTGAGTAAATTCTCTCCTGCTTCTTTCTTTTGAGTTTTAGAATTCATGATTTTCCTTAACTTTATAGACTTTTCTTATATATATAAATAATTTATGCTTATTAGAATTACTTTTGCATAATTTCATAGAAAATAAGCTGAATGCCCTCCATATTCTCTTCTCCTTATCTATTGACTGATTAGAAATAATCAGAATTAATTCTATCACAAGCAACCAAGTAAACCTCATTTGGCTCCCTTTCTTTTTTGCCATCAATTTTTAATTATTACTCAAATCATCTGACCTTGCACCTCTTAGTTATTTTTTCCTCAGTTACTTTGTGGTGCCAGGTATTCTGATGTTATAACAATGGGATACTAAGCAAATAAATACTTACTCTTCAGAATTGAGGCAAGCGTTTAGGATATGAACTTTTCTTCTGAGTATTTTAGTGACATCATTTTGCCTGATTAGCCAACTAAAGGTTAATGTTTAAAAAAAAAGGCATATTAAGAATAGTTGAGAAGTTTACGAAAGAAAAACTGTAATCAGTGATAGATTTAGGTAATTTGATATTAACCAAATGTGTAAAATTAAAAATTTCAACTTAGCTTATTGTTAGTAGCTTACTCTATATGAATCTTATCTGTATGTACATAATTATTTTCTAAATTGCATTGTTGCTATAAGTGAAAATAAGCATTACTATAAGTGAAAATGCTTATTTTTAGTATTATGTTTCTTCTATTAAGTAGACTTGGTCACAGTTTATGAAATTTTATTTCTAATTTTTGGAATTTTTTTCTTTTTTCTGCACATTAATCAGTCTTGTTTCATTTCTTGCTGCTATTAGTGCATCTGCTAATTCTTTGTGCTATAGACCAGAAACCTAGATAAAACGCTTCTTAAACTGGTTTGTAAAACAAATGTAGATAGCTCAGAATCAGGTCTTATCGATTCCCTCTTGTGTAAAGCCATATCATTTGGCACTAGAAGTCCGTGACATTCACTTATTTTAACTACTTGATGGTCTTTAAAAGCTTATTTGGGGGTCTCTCCTATGCTTTATAGGGATGAGTTTGCCAGAAAATTTACAAATTCCTTTTAGGTTTGTGGCTATAATTGAGATCTCTACCTATAACCTTTTACCCAGTGACACGATTAAATAAATCACTCTCATTCTTAACAAATTTGCGATGGTGGTGACAAGGGAGCTCAGACTTATTTTGGTGAAAATCAGAAAAGAAAAAAAATTAACTTGAAATTGGATACCCCCACTTTTTTTTAAGTTGATGGGAGATTTCCTCCATATGATCCAGAGACCCAGGCTCCTTCCATCTTCTGTCTCTGTCTTCTCCTGTGACTTCAGAATCTTTTGCTTCCAGACAGCAGAAGGGGAGAAATAGGAGAGTAGAAAATCTCACCCACTTCTTAAAGTCCTGACCAAAAATAATACAGTTCGCTTCTGCTCTTACTTTGCTGGAGAAAATAAGCCACATGGTCGTACCCCACACAATGGGGGAGTCAGGAAATATATAGTTCCTGGCTCAGGTGCACCCCCAGCCACAACCCCACACCAGGACAGCATGAGCGTCTGATGGATTTCAGAATGAACTTCCAGTGGGTTTAGCCATAGGTAACAACAACATAGAGTTCTGGAAAATGAAAAAAAGATACAAATATAAATTAGCACATGCCAGCTCAGTGGCTCATGCTTGTAATCCCCAAATCGGCAATTTAGGAGACTGAGATGAGAGGATTGCTTGAGCCCCCAAATTTGAGACCAACCTGGGTAACATAGCGAGACCTCGTCTCTATAAATAAAAAATAAAATATTAAATGGATGTGGTAGTGCATGTCCGTAGTCCCAGCTATTCAGGAGGCTGAGGCTGAAGGATCGCCTGAGCCCAGGAGATTGAAGCTGCAGTGAGCCGTGATTGTGCCACTGCACTCCAGCCTGGGTGACAGAGTGAGACCCCAACTCAGGAAAAAAATGAATAAAGATAAAAGAATACACACCAATAAAATCATCTACGTGCACCAATATGCAAACCGTTTATTTAACAGCACCAATACTCCTGGTTGAGTTAATCATGCACTTCAGATGTTGTTTTTTTATAACTGTGATGGTTTGACATGACTCCTCTAAGAAACATATGGGTGCAGAGCTACAGTGACAGAGAAATTTTCTTAATGACAAAACACATCCCTATTGCAGCCTGAATTAAACAATTCAAATATTATGAAAGCATGCAAATTATGAAAGAGTAAGAATGTTCTGTTGACCAACAGCATGTTCTTTTTCTTATCACTCACTCTTGCTAAGGTCTTTAGATATGTCTATTGGGTTACTTGTGTTTGCTATTTATTGTCACAACTAACAGGTGAAGTCAAGGAGAAATGTAAAATGCAGTCAGTTCCCAGAGTAAAGTATTACTGTGGCCACATCTGAAAATATGTCTGCTGAATTTAGCTTTACAAAGGATTTATTCTTCATTTTGGGCAGAGAAGATAATTCTATCTGTTGGTTTGCCTTTAAATTACTGCCTTACAGACTTCAGGTATTTAATAAATATCAATGAATTTGAATAGACCATTTGATGGTGATGATTGTGGTGATTTTTATACAGAAACTTAGAGATAGTTGTATGGATTAATGAGTGCATGTTGAAACTACTTTAGCTCTTATGATGAACTGTGTCATCATAATAATAACCATTATGATTATTAGGGTGATGATTATAAACATAAATCATTGACAAAAATATGCTAAGAATAATGTTCCATTTAATATAGAATGTGCTATTTTTATAAAAATTCCTTTATGGAAATCAATTTGCTTTTTTAAAATATATCTTTAATATCCTACGTTTCCTTTGAGCATAATTAATTGTTTTCTAGTTAACTTCAATGTAATTGATAGGTGGCAAAGGATATCATCAATAAGTCAGTTCTAGTAGTAAAAAGTACATCAATTAATAACACTATTATTCTGTATTCCTTATTAAAAAGACCAATTCTATTTGAAATATTGCATATCACATAGCACTATTTGTTGATTAACTGTGACAAAAGAGAATAGATACACTTTCATAGGTATATATTTCTGCTAGGATATATTTTACCTCTTCAAGAACAATATAAAGTAATTTTTTCTTTGAAAGTGTCTTTAATTTTTTGATGCTCAAAGAATTTTGTATTAATTTCTTTTTAATTGACAATAGTGTATATTTATGGCATACAGTGTGATGTTTTTATCTATGTACACAATATAGAAAGGGTCATTCAATGTGTTTAAAAAAATAAGTATCCTAGGCTCCTTACATCCCTTTTTACCATGATTGTATGTTAATATCATAATAGCCATCATCATTGAGATCTAAGTAAGTAGCAGGTGCCATTCTCAGAGTTTTATGTATATTAACTCATTTGGCTGTCTCAAAAAACATATGAGATGGTAGTAATATTATTTCCACTTTAATAGGAAGCAGGCGTAGAATGGTTAACTAACTTCCTCATAGGCATCACACTACTAACAAGTGGAATAGTATTGAACCTGGGAATTCAAACATCAAATCCCTTGCTCTGGGCCACAGTAGACTAAAGCTGCTAGGAACGGTTAATATGAGGATTTAGGTTATTAAGTTTTTACATAATAGCTTGTTTAAGTAAGCATGACATTACTGTGCAACCAATAAGTGGGTAGAATATAAATGAACGTGATTACTACATAATATAAAAATCAGAAGTGGTAGTGTCTATTATTTCTTTTGATTTTAAAAATGTTTTTTTGTTTTGTTTTTAGAAGACTCTTTTTGTCTTTTTTTTTTTAGGTCTCCTAGAAAAGAGTAAATAAAAAAATTTAGCTGACTCTTATGAAATCGCCATTTTTGTAGGTCAAAAGATGGTCATAAATTGGCAATTCTTTATGATTCAGCCTATTACCAACCTAACACCAGAAGTATTTATTAAAAAGTAGGTCATAAATTATGACAGGGAGAGGCAAGGACTCAAAAGGAGTAATGCATGGTCCTTGTCAGAAGAGAGTTTACAATTTGATTATAGAAACAAGCCATACATACTTGTAAATTTAAATGATATCACTCAGGAGAGCTTAGAATGTGATTGTGTTCATATGCCGGGCTTCAAGAGCCTTCCCTGTAAAACCAATAGAAGCCTAAAGGCAAGAATGAGCTCCCAGGCTTTTAGAAAGTGCCCTGCAACCTCAGTGCACCTCCCAAGAACACTGAGTGCTCCTACCTTACTTCAATAACCTCTGCCCATGGGTCCCATGGAAACTACACAACCTGAGTCACACTGATCCAAGCTTGCACTTCTGCTGATCGTCTCAGTTACATATTCACCCTGTTCAGCTCAGGCCCTGGTGACCTGCTTACTAAGCACCAGCCCTTGTCTCCACTCATTGCCCCCCATCTCCAGTAACTGATCTTTGTCTCTCTGCCTCCTAGATACAGTGGAGCTATCCCCAGTGCCCCTCTTGATATCGGTTAAGACTCAACCTGCCAAGTTATAAATATTATGTAATAAAGTCTTTCAAAATAACCAAAACAGTTAGTATTGTAATTTTAAGGAAAGTCTGAGAGTCAGAGTATTTGGAAAAAAACTTCACTGAAAATGAGTAAGTCTTGAATGAAGATTTAAACAATGGTAGAATTTAGATAAATGGAAAAATAAAAGGATATTCAGGCTGTGGAAAATGTAGAACTAAAATAACAGAAATTGTCCCAGCTAAGTGAAGATTTCATGCAGTAGGAGATAACAAAGAAAGATCAATTAAAACAGTTAGTATTCAGTCCTCAATGACAGACTGAGGACTTTGAGCCACAACCAATAATAGCCACTGTATACTGAGTATTCACTATGTGCCAGGCACTGACATATAACTTCCCAATTTTATCAAATTGGAGAAATTAATTATCAATTATACAGATTAGAAAATGAGATCCAGAGAGGTTAAATATCTTAAATTTTTTAATTATTTTTAATCACTTTCAAAGCATTTATTCTATAACAGGCTTAGATCTAAGGGCTTAGCAAAAATGAACTCAACTTTAGCTATACAACAGTCCAATGAGGAAAGTGCTATTCTTAGTCTCGTTTTCTCTTAGAGCTACATGTGGTACTCAGAGGGTTCCCTAACTTGCTCAAAGTCTCACAGTTGGTGAATGATGGAGCCAAGATTCAAACATAGGAAGCCTTGCTCCAGTATCTGTGCTTTTAGACACTCTGAGAACAGCTATGGACCTGGGGATCTCCAGGGCACTAAAGGTTTTGAGCAGAATTACATAACCCAAGTGGCTGGTAAGTATTATTAAAGACTCCAATGGGAAGTTAGGTGAAAGATTATAGCTGTCATCTTGATCTGAGATGATTGAGGCCCAGATTAGGGCAGAATTGGTAAGGATAGAAAGAGTAGAAAATGTGAAAAATCTTACAAAGCTAGAATAAAGCAGATGTGGAAGCTAATTAGATATGAAAGATAAATGTGAACAAGTAAAACATGATTCTGAGAATGAGAATTACGATAAACTATCTGAAATAGAAAACATTTCCAAGGAACATTTTGATGCAGATTTTGTGTCCAGGCTGAAAAATGCTGAGTGAAACTATCAAGGGAACCACTGGACATAGATACTTGGAGTTCCCATTGTACATTAGATATATTGTATTCATTAAAGTGGTTAATTATAGCATGGGTGTTTATGTATCTGTTTCTCCTACATAGGAGTGATTTCTAGACTCTCTTATCCCTTTGACTCCTCATTGCCTAGCATAGGACATGGTCAAATAGTAGATGCCCAATAATTATGATTGAATGAAAATAATTATCCAGAGAATGATGATAGCTGTGGTCTTGATCTCTAAGGAAAATAGTAGAGAAATGAGGACCAGGTGTCAAATTTCTCTTTCTCCTGGAGATTAATGGTCTCAGCTCTATCTTTTCCTAATAGAATCTGAAACTTGCAGCCTGTGAATTTGTTATGTAAAATAAATCACCATATGTTTAAGAAAATATTACTTTAGAATTCTCTTAATGGTTTACTAGTTGGAATCAATATATGTCTATTACTTTCGTGTCTTTAATTATGTTTATCTAGAGTACTTGATTGCTAGCTCTAAGTGGTGTGGAGAAACAAATAAATTCTTTGCAGCTGGAAGTGGTATTGTAGGAAATTCTCATAAGAACATTCATGTACCGGAAATGACTTGTATTTCTTGATTATAAATAACAATGTATTTGACCCTCTGTTCTTCTGAATTGAAACCACCCTTAAAGGAGCAGATAGATGGCATCACATTAACAGTTCAAATTTTCCTTATTTATTTCATACATAATATTATAAAAAGCATGATTCTTCTATGCACATTGTGTTTGGGATACATTAGGAGCATGGAATTCCTGGATGATATCTAGGTATGAATACTTACAGAGCCTTTTCTGCCTCTTCTCTTTACTCTCTTCTCCCTGTTTTTTCCTTTGGGGCTCTGGGAGTAAATATTGTCTGTACCATTTATTTGGCATTTGCTACTTGGTATTTTAAGCTATACAGGCATGGAGAATAGCAGCTTTTTGAGTATATTCTATTTCAAGCTTCTAAAGATCCTCTTCAGCAACCAGCAAAATCCCATTTATATCACAAATGCACACATACCCGGGAAACTGTCCAAATGCCATGTGTTGATTTACAGCTTCTGAGATCTCAAAGTAGCTTGAAGTTAGTCTTTTGATATCCCTATAAGTGCATTGTTATGATTTTGAAAACTTTATATATGAAAAAGAAGCAGATATAGACATGAAAATTACCTATATAAATGTAGTTGATATCTGGGTGTGGTGGCTGACACCTGTAATCCCAGTACTTTGGGAGGCCAAGGCAGGAGGATTGCTTGAGCCCCAAGTTTGAGACCAGCCTGAACAGCATAGCGAGACTTTGTCCCTACAAAAAATAAATAAAAAAATTAGCCGGATATGGTGGCATCTTAAGGATTCTGAAGTCTGAGTCCAGGAGGTAGAGGCTGTGGTGAGCCATGACCATGCCACTGCACTCCCGCCTGGGCGACACAGTGAGACCCTGACTCAAATAAAAAAGAGAAAGAAATGTGTTTGAAAAATAAAGCAGCCGGGCTCGGTGGCTCAGCCTGTAATCCCGCGCCTTTGGGAGGCTGAGGTGAGTGGATTGCCTGAGCCCGCGGGTTCGAGACCCGCCTGGGCAGCGAGACCTCATCTCTACAATAAATCAAAAAATCAGCCGGGCGTGGTAGCGCATGCCTGTAATTCCAGCTACTTGGAAGGCTGAGGCGGAAGGATCGCCGGAGCCCAGCAGGTCGAGGCTGCGGTGGCCGGGAGCGGCCACTGCACTCCAGTCTGGGCGACAGAGTGAGACTCCAACTCAAAAAAAAAAAAAAAAAAAAAAAAGAAAAATAAAGCTAGTCTTTTCCATTGTTGCTCCAACACAATTTCTATGCCTGGTCTGTTTCTCTTTATTAAGTTGACTTTAAATGTGGAAGAGTTGTTGTTCTTGCAAAACTGACAGAAACTACTCATTTCCATACATGCATGCATTGCCAAAGAAGCAGCATAGCAAACCAGGGGAAGAATTACAAATAGAAATTAAAATTACAGGTTTTTAATCTCATTTTTATTCTAAGTTATTAGGTGAGACCTAAGATGAACTGGTGTTTAAATATCATCCTTTACAAAAGCTGAACTAGATGACTGCTAAGATCTGAAACCAATGACCTTTTTATTGAACTACTGCAACACCCATTGAGCCGTCTTCTAATGTTTGTGTTGTCCAGGAAGAAAGACCTAGAAAGTCTTCCTTTTCGACTGCCCCTCCCCCAGGAACACTTGACACCTTTGGTCTACTCTGGGAGCTTTGTTGTATTTATAAAAAGCTCCTTTCATCCAGGTGTTTCACTCCTTCAGGAAGGTGCCACTTTGTTGACAGCTCTGATAGTGAAAGAAAATTGACAAGCCTGAGCACCTCACTTCCTCAAACTACCTGTTAATGATGGTGGTGCCCATGCCTGCTTGGCGGCCGCGATTTCCAATTAAGCATCTGTGGAAGCTGGAAAGCCGGTCTCTTAATTGGGAAGCTGCAGATGCAAGGCAGGTTACAATTTCTGCCAAGACATTTATCAGTCAAGCCAAGCTTGCTTCCCTCATCCTCACGTTTGCATTTGCGTTTTGTTATTCTACAGTCCCCCACGTTGCAAGAGAAGGAAGCTATTTAGTGAACATCTGAATATATAAAAGTCATTTTGCATAAGGAACTTTTTGCTCTATAAATAACCTCCTACTGAACCAGAATCCATGACGAATTTAGTCCTAATTACACCTTACTCTCACCCTGCCTCCACACCTCCCATTAAGATATATTGTCTAGGACACATGCAGGGGATCTGTTTGCAGCTATCTTTTACATAGAACTGATTGTTTAATTGCAGATTAAAGATTAATGCAAGTATAATGATTCCATGAGGACACTTCAGACAAAAGCATCCTACATCAGGCTGCCTGCCTCCATTTTTCAATTTGACCATAAATTTGGCTGGGAATTAAATAGTAAGTAGCCGTGATTGCAACTCTGGTCTCTGAAGGCACTCACGGGAATGAAAATAAATGAACAGGCTCTCACACAAAGCATGTTTCATTATGGTCATTAGTGGACAGATTCTCAGCAGTATTGAAGGTGAAATTGTCTAGAAGAGATGTTGGCGTATGTCCGTTAAGGGTAGCTGAAAAGGATGGTGAAAAGCATGGGAGTGGCCTTGGTTGGGGGATGATTGTGGCATAGTTTTTGAATTTTAATTCCTTTGGTCTATTTCCATTGTTTAAAAGGTATCAAGTATAAGCAATAGGTTACTTATACTACAGAACTGCAAAACATAAACTTATTTAATATAGGTTTGACGTTAGCATGACATACAATATGAGTATAAATGTAAATGATGGTTATTTGGTAAATAGACCACTCTTGCATAAAACAGTCAAATAAAAATATTATAGAATAAAGGAGACATTAAAAAAAGCCCAGAAGGGTCTTTACCATATACGTGGTAATGATTTTGATTGTGAAATGCTTACCTTTGGATTTCTCTCGTGTTTTTCAGGTAAGAGACAGTTTTTCCTTAAAGCTTTGGCATTGTTGACATGTTAGTCACCCATTGTAAATATGACATTAAATTTATTTCATCACCTTATTATCTTATTTATCAGTGAGCAAATTAACCTACATGGCTATAAATAAGAGGATAAATGTCGCTGCTTTGTTTTGTTTTGTCTGGAGCCACTGGTTCTGTACCCTGTACCCCCAATAAATATGTCATTCTATAAGTACTTTGTTATTACACTAATAATATGTTAATTAAAGATCCTTACACATACCCTAGCTTGAGTTATGCTATTATTTGATAAACTAATTTTTATTTTTTACAAAAGAATAAGAGAGCAGAGACTATTTCCATTATGTATTATATTGTAAAGAATTTTTATCTGTTGTCAATTAACATGAAGCCAAGACATAAAACTAAAATCTGACAAGACCCACACTTTCCCTCACATTCTCCAGTTTTATAGAAGTCCTCCTATATGGAAGAACAGATACAACTGTGATAACAACAGTGACCCCATAATGATATTTAAAAAGAAAAATCTAAAGTGTTTTATAATCGTAATGAGTTTTGTACCTTCAATAAGAAAACACTCAACTTGGTGTGGTAGCTCAAGCCTGTAATCCCAGTAGTTTGGGAGGTGGAGGCAGGAGGATCACTTGAGCCCGGACATTTAAAACCAGCCTGGGCAACAAGGTGAGACCCTGTATTTACCAAAATTAAAATAAAATAAATTAGATAGGTGTGGTGGTGGGCATCTATAGTCTAGCTACTGAGGAAGCTGAGATGAAATGATTACCTGAGTCTAGGAGGTCAAGGCTGTGGTTGAACCATGATCATTTCATTGCAGTACAGCCTGGGCAACAGAGTGAGACTCCAACAAGAAAGTGGGAAAGAAGGAAAGAAAGAAAGGAAGGAGGGAGGGAGCAGGGGAAGAAGGAGGAAGGGAGATGGGGGAAAGGAAGAAAGCGAGGAAGGGAGGGAGAGAAGGAAGAAAGGAAGGAGAAAGTGGGAAAGGGAGAAGGAGGATAGGGAGGGAGGGAGGGATGGAGGGAAGGAAGGAAGGAGGGAGGGAAGGAAGGAAGGAGAAAGTGGGAAAGGGAGAAGGAGGATAGGGAGGGAGGGAGGGAAGGAAAGAAGGAAGGAAGGGGAAAGGGGGAAGGAGGAAAGCAAGAGAGGGAAGGAAGGAGGGAGGGAGGGAGAAGAAAGGGGGAAGGGGAAAGCGTGAAAGGAGGGAAGGAAGAAAGAGAGAGAGGGAAGGAGGGAGGGAGGGAAGGAAGGAGGGAGGGAGGGAAGGAAGGAAGGAGAAAGTGGGAAAGGGAGAAGGAGGATAGGCAGGGAGGGAAGGAAGGAAGGAAGGAAGGGGAAAGGGGGAAGGGGAAAGAGTGAAAGGAGGGAAGGAAGAAAGAAAGAGAGGGAGGGATGGAGGGAAGGAAAGAGGGAGGGAGGGAAGGAAGGAAGGAGGGACTCACACACACACAATTTCCTACTTTCCTGATATCCAGAGACCTCTCCTAGGAAAAACTGATGAAGCTATGCTAATAATTGATAAACTCTTTCTTAAAACCATATTTCCTCAGAAACACATCAAATGCCAAGGCTTGAGTATTCGTCGAGATGTTACAAGTCAGAATTCTAAAGGAAAATATTAGCGTTTTCAGTGTCTCATGAATTAAGAAAATAGAAACCAAAATGATCCCTACCTCCCTGCACAAAATAAAAGCAAGTAGCTGTGAGGAGAGCAAGTTTTTATTTTTGTTATGAAATCCGTTCAAAAATTTAACATTACAATTGAGATGAAAATTTCAGGAGAAGAAATCATGATTTTTTGCCAATGGCATATTAATGAGATACAGTAGGAGACACTGGCAGATAAAAGAATGTAATCATATCCTGACTTGGACATGGGTATCTATTTTTGGTTGACACAGAAGAAAAAGCTGACTTCCTCTTGAGGTTGGAATAGTATTGATTTGTCAGGAAACTAAAGTAGATGATACAGCATTTCCTTTTTTTTTTACAGTCTAATAGATCAGTGAATACAGTTATGATAGTCTTATAATACTATGTATCCATTCATTTTTACTTGGTTCCATTATTACTTCAAAATTCTTCTATGGCTGAGAGAATGATGGAATAACTTCTCATGTGCATGGCATTATTTCATGAAAGAGGTTAACCAGCTGCTCACTATTTTCACTGAAGAGTGAGCAAGAAGAAATAGTTTAAATTCAAGTAGCAAGTCTCTAAGTTGCATGGGAATTGTGATCCTTGCCATCATCATCAGTTCATAGCCCCCCTACTCATGAGTTCCTGCCATACACAAAGAAAAGCACTTCCTCTCTGGAGAGGTGGTTGGATGCAAGAAAGTCTTGGTAAAAGAAATTCAAGAATACCCATTTGTATAGATCTCATTATAGAAGCATAAAGACTTGCCCATTTGTTCAAGATAGTAATAACAATTTTGCATTAAAGAATATGAGAGCCCAGAAAATATGAGAAATATAGGATTTGATTCATGTCTGCACATATTAAAAATACTTTTCTTATCCTTAAAACTACTAATATGATCCACATGACTGTTTTATCCCCTCTGAATAACTACTCTACTAAATGTGAGTGAACATCACTGGTTCATAATTTTGTTAAACTAAATCAAATGAAATAGTATAATTTACATGAACCAAGATGGTTCATCTCTTGTGACCATGCAATTACTTGCATATTTTATGTCTGTATGTTTCATGCTCATGGTACATAGGTGTAGAATTCTTCCACTCTAACTATTATGATTAAAAATTCATGGGCATGATTTTGGGTATGTCAACAATTTCTTCTCTAATGCACAATAGCCACCTCTTTTGCCAGTCACCTGTTGAGAGAGTAACTGGCCTATTTATTGCCTCAGTGGTCTTGGTTGGAGTCCTTTAGAAGTGAGACTAACTTATCACACCATTTTAGTTCTGATCCTATTCACAAGACATGTGGAACTAACATTGGTTCATTGCTAAGTTACCAAATGGCTGAGATATTACACATCATCAAGTAAATTGATATTTGAAATTCCGAGACAAAATGTATTCCCACCTCTTTGTTCTGTGTCTATCTATTATACTCTAAATGTAGATTTTCAATGGAGTAAGACATCCTGCTGAGATTTTGGTCTTTTTGAGACTGATTCTAGATTGAACATTAAAATATAACATGATCAATATCAGGCTCAGTTACCAAATAGAAACTTTTATATAAATATTTTATACTTTCTTACCTTCTTCTCCCCTAGAAGATACTTTTTTCCAGACAGTAAATATAGAGCAAAGTAGGAAAGCAGGAATAGAAAGAGACACTTTGCTCAACTCAAACAAAGGTTCTAGGTGGATAATGCTGATAATCTGTAGAATCCCCATTCTAAACAGATAAAAGTTTAGCAGGGGATAGAATAGAGTAGACAGATTTCAAAACTTGACTAAATAAAAAAAAATTCTGTTGAGAAGCTATATAATGTCAGGTAAATTAAATATAAAAACCAAAATAAAATCTTAAAATGCAGGAGGTTTTTTTCTAATAGGTCATATTTCAAGCTTATCTTCATTTTTCTCCTCTGTCTAAATAAAATTGAGCTACACATGAAAGAAATATGTGATGGAGTAAGGATGTCTCCAAGCACATGTACCCCTAAATGTATGTCTCCTACAACTTCCCATAATGCCTCATATTTCTTCCATAGCAGTTGCTTTCCATGATTTATGTCATGGTCTATCCATTCCCACCAATGTCACCCATCAAAACAGGAGTAGCTCGAAGTCATCTCTTCTTTTTGTCTTCCTGCTCTTGGAACACCCATATTTAGACACTCATCACAGTTAACACTTAGTTTCTTTTCCTTCCAATTAGCTTATATAGCTACCAAATTACTGTTTCTCAAGAATGAACTGCATGTAATTTTTTGCCCAAAACCCTGTTTTTTTGTGTTTTTTGTTTCTTTGGTTTTTTTTTTTTGAGTCGGAATCTCACTCTGTCTCCCAGGCTGCAGTACAGTGGCATACTCAGGGCCACTGCAGTCTCAACCTGCAGGGCTCAGGTGATTCTTCCGCCTCAGCCTTCCAAGTAGCTGGAACTACAGGCATGCGCCACCACGCCTGGCTAATTTTTTGATTTATTGTAGAGACAAGGTCTCACCAAGTTGCCCAGGCTGATCTCAAACCCCTAGACTCAGGCAATCCTCTCACCTCGGCCTCCCAAAGTGCTGGGATTACAGGCTTGAGCCACCACAACCGGCCTAAAACTCTCTTGCCTGCACAGTCGAGTACAGCTCATTAATTTGGCATTTAAACCCCTGCAATCTGCTGTTTACTCTTCTCCCCATTCTGCATGAAAACTTGGATCTGGCAAATTGGTCTTATCACATAAAAAGCCTTCCTTCTGTAGGTCACAAAGGACCGGTTAGGTTAACTTGGGAAGTTTGGGCCCGGAGGGGTTTTTTCCTGCAAGAGCCTTATTAGACATTTGCAATCAGCCCTTTGTGATCTATGTGACACAAATAAACCCCACCAATGCAGCAATCATGTGACTAACCCACCCATCTGCCTGCTGTCCAATCACCTGATGTCAGTACCTGTGCTTGCCTGCCCCTTTGTGATGGCGTGGAGCAGATCACCACCCAGTCACCTTAATGATTTTCCCCCATGTAGGGGAATGGTTAAAAGGACTCAACCACAAGCAACCAGCGGCCATTGCCTTGCTAGACTCTAGTGTAGCCATGTGCTCTTTAAGCTGTGGCTGTCCCCATGCTTCCTGACTTTGGCCCCCTCCCCTACCTTAGGGAGGTGAATTTTCTCTCTCCCTTCTCTTTCTCTCTCCAATTTCCTTTTAAATAAACTTTTCTTTAAAAAAAAAAAAAAAGTCTTCCTTCCTTTATGCCATTGATTCAGCTACTTTTCCCTGGCTTTCTTTTTATTTCCCGTTTGAAAGCAAGTTCTTTAAACCTTCCTTCCAAACAAGCTCAAATCCAAGGCTTCCATAAAGTTTCCACTGATCATCCATAATCCTGAGATTCTTTAAATTCATACTGATTGCTTGCACTATACTAATTTAGCACTTGGAATATGCTGTATTCCATTTTCTAAAATCTCTTTTTATGCCCATTTCTCACCTCTATAACTAAATCAGATCTTCTCCAGACAGATATCATACCTTATATTTATTTGCCAATCTAGTTTCTATTACTGTTTTTTTCTGTGAAAAACATTTATTCTGAGAACCTAAACTCTGGACAAAGAACATTGGACTTGAGAAAAAGCCTACACAGAATTTTGTTGTTTCTTCCCTAACACATTAACAACCTAATAATAAGGGGAAAGGGGGGCCTTTAAAAACAGTATTGCTCCAGTTTGTCTGCAGTCATGTGATTTAAAATATCCCTGTTCTGTTGAAGTACAGACTGCAAACTTTGGTAAAATTAGAACAATTAACAAACCCTTCCAGAAAACACAAAAACAACAACTACAACAAAACCCTACGTTATATCTTTCTCAGTACTTATACAATAACTACAAAAAAATTCATTTAAAAAAAGTTCATTAAAAAAAATCCGTCTTGTAAATTCTCAATTGCCGAGCTAAAAATTGAAGTTAAAGGATCTATAACACTCAAACCATGCCCAAACACCCACCGGCATCAGAAAGGACTGGGCAACCACAACTCTGATAAGCTATTTTCATATTTTCAATGATTCAATGCTGAGAACAGAGAGTCTTGTCTTTAGAAAGGAGGAATGAAAGCCGGGCTTGGTGGCTCAGCCTGTAATCCCATGTTTTGGGAGGCTGAGGTGAGTGGATTGCCTGAGCCTGAGGGTTCGAGACTCACCTGGGCAACTTGGTGAGACCTCATCTCTACAATAAATCAAAAAATTACCCAGGCGTGGTAGCGCGCACCTGTAGTTCCAGCTAGTTGGAAGACTGAGGTGGAAGGATCGCTGGAGCCCAATAGGTCAAGGCTGTGGTGGCCAGGAGCGTGCCACCGCACTCCAGTCTGGGTGACAGAGTGAGAATCCAACTCAAAAAAAAAAGGAGGAATGAGCCAAAGGCACTTAAGTGTGGCTTTATGGACTGGCATTTGTGGCCTCCAGCTGTGAACCGTACACATCTGGCCCCTGGGTGGAGTCGAGACCACCTGAGGTATTGTCTACATGGCCCAGACTATCTAACGATGAAACACTGATTAGGTGTTTATAGATGATAATGATCAATTTACCAGATTAAGAAGAATGATTTACTTATAACAATGCTTTATGGAGGGCTTTTTTACTTGTATCATTTTTTATGCTTTTTGGCATCAAGTACCATAATCTCCCACCAAAAGCTGATTAAATAGAGAAACGCGAGTTCATTTTGATCACATCAGAACATAGAAATAACTGTTCCTGGCTTTGATCAGTGAGTCGATGTATGGGCATCAGGTTAGTGTTTCTGTCTTTCTCTTAGCCTTCTGATTGCCATCTATGACTGCCATAGCTACAATTATCACATCTTTACACAGTCAAACCTAAGGTGGGAAGAAAGAAAAGGTGTTTTTCCTTTTCATTCTCTTTTATATTAAAATGAAAAATTTAACCAGGCTCGGTGGCTCAGCCTGTAATCCCGTGCCTTTGGGAGGCTGAGGTGAGTGGATTGCCTGAGCCCATGGGTTCGAGACCCGCCTGGGCAGCGAGACTCATCTCTACAATAAATCAAAAAATCAGCCGAGCGTGGTAGTGCATGCCTGTAATTCCAGCTACTCGGAAGGCTGAGGCGGAAGGATCGCCGGAGCCCAGCAGGTCGAGGCTGCGGTGGTCGGGAGTGGCCACTGCACTCCAGTCTGGGCGACAAAGTGAGACTCCAACTCAAAAAAATAAAAAAATAAAATAAAATAAAATAAAATGAAAAATTCCAGAAATACCTCAGCATATTTCTCCAGCTACACTGTAGACCAGAATAGGATTATAAATATGCTTGTCTCTTAGCTATAAAGAAAGTTGGAAAATAATTATCTGAAATGTTTGGTTTCTATCATGGGAAACAGAACAAGAAGGAATAAGGGAATGGCTGTTGGGTGGCAACCAATAGTCTCTATCCCCAAGTAAGGTTCAGACTCAATTAGCAATGACTAAGTAGCAACAATGACAGGATCTAATACTAGCTTCTGCCACATATGTTACTTATTTCTCATAGCAGTCCTGTGAGATTAGTATTCTTTTCCCACTTTACAGATGAAGAAATTGAAGCCCAGAAAGATCAGAGAATTATCAAAATGAAGTAAGTCAGAGAGCTGAGGTTTAAGTCTATTTTATAAGGCCAAGGTCAGAGTGTATTCTACTGTACATCAGCTGAGTCTTGGGGTAGAAAATTTTAAGTGTATGTAGAGAAGAAGAAAACAATCAGAGGAGTATAAGAGAGTACACCTAGTATTTTACTGAGAAGGTTAACAAGGATACTTCAAGTGCTTTGGCCCTCTGAGAGGGTGAAGCTACTTATAAGGGGTCGGGGGAGGAAGGAGCAGCCATGAGTTTAGCCTAGGCTCAACTCTAAGAGTTGTAAGAACTTTTTAAAAAATTGTACAGTTTTGATTTATATAAATAGAAAAATATTCAATTTTTTGAGAAATTTTATTCTGACATTAAAAATTATATATGTATATGACATTTGAGATGCAGTCATGAAATGAAATTTTTCAGATCTCATTTATGTACAATCTAAAGCATATCCTGTATTTCATCTGAGCCTTTAAATATTCTTAACATTTTATACTTTACTTTCTTTATCAAAAGTGAGATAGTATATGTCTTCCATAACCAAGGTTGGTGATTTTGTTTCTTAATTTTTAAATTTCCTTTTTAAGTTTATCAAAAAAGTAGCAATTTATTTTCATTCTCTCAGTAAGCTCACACAACACTTCAAAGAGAAGAATATCAAGAAGAGTGAAAAATAATATATATCTCTTCTGATATTTCTTTGGATTCTTAGGGTGTCTTGGGACTTCTAGAGAGCGGTATCTTAAATATCTCTCTCCTCACCTCTCCTTTTCTCCCCTCTCCCCTCGCCTTCCCTCCCCTCGCCTTCCTTCCCCTCCTCTCTCTCTCTCTCTCTTCTCTCTCTCTTTCTTTCCCTCCCACCCTCTGTCCTTCCCTCCCTCCCTCTCTCCCTTTGGCAGGGGGAAAGCAGTTGTAGATGAGAAAGGAGAGGGTAGCTGAGATTCCCAATCCCCCCACCCCATGTAGGGAGCTTCAGAACAGTGTGTAGAATTGATGTAGCACATGCTGTTCCTTTGCAAAAGCATCAAGAATATTAAAATACTCTTATTATCTGTGCTTAGCCTCAAGCTTCCTTTAATGATCTTCCTAGATCTTACAAGAACTCAGACTAAATCGACTGTATTGAGTTCAAATGGTAGCAACACAGTGACAATTAATGGTTCTTGTCAGGATTCATAAATTATGGCACCTAACTGCTAGTCTTTTTTTATCTCTCCTAAAGGTTCTGGGCAGCTTATTAAAGCATCTAGTCTTTGCTCCAATGTGCCCTCTCAGAGGAAAAAAAATAAACAACCAATCAAATAGAAATTCATTGTGACTTAATTCATAGTTCAGTAGTACATGCATTGCATTTATAAGAATAAAGCCCTCTTCATCTGATATGTGAACTTATTTTTTGATATAAATTTATCATGCTCATTTTTTTATCTTTGTTAAATTTAACCTGAATCCCACTCTGGAAAAAAAATTTTTTTCAAAAGTAGCTAAATAGATAAAAATATCTTGAGTTGATGTGTGAGATCCTACTCTTCCTGTTTGTAAAATCCATCAGTAAAGTTCAAGAACTTATTTTTAAAAGAAAGGGAGAAATGATCTGTATTATACAGAGAACTTATGTGCAACCTGTAGTAAAGCAGAGGATATGTTATTCCTCATAGCTGGGTTTACTTATCCTACCACAGTGAGAGATTGAGAAAAGATATTTGCAAATACTCAAATAATTGTAAGTGATCAGAGTATCTATGTGAATTTTTTAACTTGATTCTGCCTTTCGTAATATTCCAGGATTGACTAAATCATTTATGGGCTGGCTTCTAGCTATAACCAACCAGTTAACTTAATATTGTTAACCTCAATGGCCTTTCTCATTTCATTACAGTACAGTACAGTAATTAAGAGTTTGGTTCAAATCCTGACTTTTCATGAACTATCTGTGTATCACTTAAAATCATTGCATCTGTTTCTCACCTGTCCAAAAGGCATAATAGGAGGAGCATCACACCACAATGAGCTTTCTTATGGACTAAATGCCAGATGCATACAAGGACATTATTTAATACTTGTGAATAGTAAGTGCTATGCAAATGTTACTTAGCAGAATTATTGTTTTGCATATTTTCATCTCACTTAATATGATCCTGACCACACCCAGGAGTCCAAAGACCACATAGTTCTCTATTGTCCAGGTTTGCTGCAAACTAAATGTGTATCTTTGGGCTATTCACATAACCCTTATGATTCTGTTTCCTTAACTCTAAGGTGAAGTTTCTGGTCCTAATAGTCTTCGTGGGCACATTGGTATTTTCCTTCATCACAAGACAACAAATTGCAGGAAAAATCCTTCAGGAGGTCAGGTTCACTTACAGACCTGACCACCAAGTGACTTGTGTCTTTTAGGTTGTAACCTCCCTCTGACCATCCAAGGCTGGTCCCTATTATGCTTCCCAGATTTGACTCCCTGATCATCTATGCCTCATAGCTTGACCCTTTTCTCCAACCCCAACCTCTTCCTGGAGAGAGGTACTTGCTCTGGATCTGGGTTTCTTAAAATCAGTGTCTTGATTTTACTTGACCTAATAAACTCATTCATAGTAAAGTGCATTATACTAATACTGTATGTTACTATTCCCAGAAAAAAGAGCATTACAGGGAAAGAGAGGAATTCCAGACACCATGGCAGAGGAGATTATTCAGGGAACACGAAGAAGCATATCCCTGAGCAGGCAAAACTTGCATTATCCTGTACTGGGTGAAAGCCAAATCAGAAACCCTATACCCCTATACTTATCCTGGGATGACTAGACCTTAGAGACTGACTATTCCTGTGGCTTAATTCCGGTACGGAAATGACAAGTCAGGAAATTCCCATCATGTCAGGACTCACAGGAAGTGTTACTATTCTTATTGTCACCTGCTTGAGACCACTGCTAACCACTGAAATCTAGAACTACTCTCTCTCTCTCTTGTTCTCAGAAGCATGCTGTGTTTTATTTACATATGAGACTATGTGGAATAAAGTAAACAAAAATAGCTTATTACCCAAAATAGAATTGAATCAGCAATTTTGGATTTAGATAACTGATCAATATAGCAAACTATTTTCAATAAATAAAATACAAGTCATTCTTGTTCTCTGCCATGCTTAAAAGTCAGAAATTCGTTATTCTTCCTTAAGTTACTATCTGTGTATGTTTTGAAATAGAATTAAAGGCAAGACAATTTACCAATTTCCGTATCTGTCTTTGCTACAACTTACTCTCAAAAACAAAATTTAGACAGAAATATATCTAAAGGTATGCTATTAAAATAGTTTAAAAATTTAACACTTAATGAGATAAAGTAACACAAAATACTACTTAGAAGGGAAGAAAAAATGGAAACCTGACAGTAGCTTTTCAATATTATTATGTGAAAAATTACAGTCAGTAGTTTCCAGTTTTACATAAGACAGAGCAATGAGATATCATAGACCTATGTTATAGCATACTGCTATTTTTAAAAAAATTTTCAACTCTTTGTTACTGCAAATTTTCATGTACAAACTAGATGAACATTTGACAGCTATATTGTAAAAGATATTCAATATTGAGAGGATGTTAAACAGATTGGCTTCCTTTGTGACACTGCAAATGAAATATAAGGGTCTTAGTTTGTTAAATTCAATGTTTGAAACACTTCTTGAATTGAGTTGGGGATAGGAAAAAAACAGGAAACTATAAAATTTTGTGTATTCAAATCTGGGATTTAGAGTCAATCCAATGGGGGTTTAATTCCATTGCTTATGAACATCTATTGTGCAATATAATTAACTATTTAGCCTCTATCTATTTTGTTATCTGAAAAATGGGTACAAAAATAATGTCCAATCTAAGGGAATTATTGCAAAAAAAATGAACTTAACCAAGATTTTATCTAAAGTATCATGCTGGGCACAGAGTAAGAGAACAACGAAGGTTATGATTTATGTGGGCTATCTACCTAGAGATTTCAAAAGAAATAGCAATAATCTGAGATGATAACAGCTGAGAGACTGCAGGCAATGGCAGAGAAGGAAGGAGGTGGATTGACCAAGATGGGAAAGTAAAGTATAAAAACAGAGAAGAGAAACTAGAGTAAGAAAAGTGGATACAGCTTTCTTGGAAAGTCTTTCCTGGGAAGACAATGCAAAGTCAAAGCCCAGTTCGTAAAGTGGCCTTGCAGGTATCAGGTCCCTGTGAGCTCATCTGTTACTAATACCCCCTGCTCACTCTTCTTTGGTCCCTTCTTCCTCCCTGCCATCCAGAAATGCATCAGGAATGTTTCCACCCCTGTGCCTTTGTTACAGCTATTTCTCTCCTTGGTTCCACAGGAGCATTCCTTTACCTCTTAATTAAATCTTTGGTCCAATATCTAGCACTGTTTCAGTGAGAGCTACACTAACCTCAAAAGGAAAAATAACAAGTCCCTCCCCATTCTTCATCATTCCCACTGCTCAATTTTTTTCATAGCACTTGACACATAATTATCTTTCTATAATTATCTTTCCACAAAATTAAAATAATTGAAGTATGTATTATGTTTATTATCTGCCTTTCTAGAATGTAAACTCCATGAGGACAGGAATTTTTTCTAACTTGTTCACTGATATCATCTCAGTTACTAAAATAAGGTCTGGCATTTGACTGGTGCTTAATATATTTTTTTAATTCACGAATGAAAATTGAAGGGAAAATAAAAGAAGAGAAAACTAATCCCAGACTCATGAAAATTATTTTCTAATTTTCCTTTTTAATTAGTATACTCCCAGTGCTTTGACAGGAGCATAACATCACACACTAGGAAGGTCTCAACATCTAATTATATTTAAATTATAACTGTTAGCTTTGAGTTTTAATAACATCATTTACTTCTATTCTATTGTAACCAACTCAAAATAGGCTAGAACTTGAAATGCTATAAGCAGGGAACCTCAACTGTATGTATTAAAGTATTCAATACTGTGAGCTCTAAAAATACGCTGGTTTCCAAAAACTAGCTAATTATGCAAAATGCCTGTTTACCTGTTTGTTATATACCAACAATGTTCTTTAATTCATAAGACTTGTCTCTTGACATCCGGTTGAAGAATCTGAAGCCCTGATACCTAGCAATTAAAATTACAGTGGAAGCAATGGGTGTAGACAAAGCACAAATTCTGTCACACTTGATCACCTCTTTGTGTATCATGCCCAACCACCCCTAATGAGGAAAGATGGAAAAAGTCTGCCAGCTAAGAAGTGAGCATCTTCTCAAATTGGCGTTCTAAAGTTGAGAAAGTAGGTCCTCATTGGGTAAACATAGTAATTGACTTTTATAGCCTTTTAGAAAATACATATGTATGCACTCTTTTTAAATCTAGAAAGAAATGCATTATATATGAATGAATGAATAAGAAATGAGTCTGCTGTGTTTCTTTCCATCAGCATCCAAAATAACAGTATGCAGTCATGTCAAGAGCACCAAGTAGTTAAGTACTGTTTTCAGAACAAATGTTACAAGGTATTATTGTTCATCTGATGATGTTTCACAGCTTTTTTAGCTCTGCAAAACTATATTCTACCATCTCCTCCACATTACACCATCCAGAATCCTACATCCTGGCCCAAGTCAGGAATGGAATGAAGTGTACAGATATCAACGTGGAGCAGAAATTTTCTAGAAGAGTGTATAGGATCTCAAGTAATATTTCAATTCATATCAACAATGTTTAGGCTATTTTTGATTAGGGTGTGTATTATAGCCATATGTTATACTTGAGGTGATCACTACTTGAGAAGGATAGATATGGAAAACTTAAGTAAGTTTAGAGGAAATTACAAAATTAAATAAAAAATAAAAAGTAAGATCATGATGAAAATTTATTGAAACATAATATTTAGTGAAATAACAAAGCAGCAGTCATCTGAAATCCAAGGATCCTTGTGTTCTCAATTCTTGTCACATGGTCACCACGATCAAAGAGTGGTCTTCCCTCTTTAATGACAGGTCAAGGAAACTGACATAAAGTCACTGATAGGTAAGTGACAGCTTCTAAGTCTGTACACCAGGACAGTGCCATAGTAGGAGAACACTAACAATCATATTTAACATTTCCTGACTGGTGGGAAAAAATGAACTTAACTAGAGTGCTACATAATAGTGCTTGCTATTTTATTCAGATATATTCCAAGTCATTTCTACCCTTAAAATACATGTACAAGCCGGGCTCGGTGGCTCAGCCTGTAATCCCGCGCCTTTGGGAGGCTGAGGTGAGTGGATTGCCTGAGCCCGCGGGTTCGAGACCCGCCTGGGCAGCGAGACCTCATCTCTACAATAAATCAAAAAATCAGCCGGGCGTGGTAGTGCGCGCCTGTAATTCCAGCTACTCGGAAGGCTGAGGCGGAAGGATCGCCGGAGCCCAGCAGGTCGAGGCTGCGGTGTCCGGGAGCGGCCACTGCACTCCAGTCTGGGCGACAGAGTGAGACTCCAACTCAAAAAAAAAAAATACATGTACAATTATAAAATGAAAAAAAAAGCCATGAAACAGATGTAAGGTCTGTCCTTCAGTTTCTGTGTTATGCGCTGGTTTATCGTTCTTGTAAGAAGCTTTGTTATCTGTGTTAGACTCAGCAGTCTTTTTGTTTATTTTTTTAATAGAAATGGTCCCTCTCTCTCTATGTTGCCCATACTGATCTCGAACTCCTGGCCTCAAGCAATCCTCCTGCCTCAGCCTCCTAAAGTGCTGGGATTACAGGCATGAGCTACCACACCCAGTCCAGACCCAGTATTCTTAATGAAGTAAAATGAAGTCTAAAGCAATGATTCTCAAGTGGGTGTGCTCTTACCCTCTAGGGGACATTTGGCGATGTCTGGAGACATTTGGGGTGGTTGCAGGCTAGGGATGGGGGGCAGAGATGCGCTATTGACATCAAGCATGTAGAGGCCAGAGGTACTGCTAAGCATCCTCATTGCACAGGACAGATCCCCATAGCAAAGAATTGTCCAGCCTAAAATGCCAACAGTAGTGCAGTTAAGAAATCCCAGCCTAAAGGTTCCTGTGCTATGCAACAAGCAGTTCAGTCACTTAGGAAATAATTTCCACAGCTGCTCTTCTCTGTGCACCTTGCATTAGTCTGATCATGAGGGTAATGGAGCAGGGATGAACTTGCCTCCATGTTTGGAATCTCAGCAATTTACATACAATATTTAATTAAGCAGTGAGAGGCAGTCAACTCACATTCTTTAAACTAAATGTATTATTTCCATAAATATAATAAAGTTCATAAAGTACATATATATAATATATATTCATTTATTTCATTTATATATATATATATATTTAGTATGGTTTCTAGTTCTTTCATTTCAACCCAGAACTCTTACCTTATGAAGCTGTCATTTGATATAAATCTAGGATATCAGTAAAAATTTAATGGTGACATCAATTACCCATAACCTTCAGATTTCTAAAGATACCAAATTGAATATTTCACAAGATCCAAGTTCAGCCAGGAGTTCTGTACTCCGGTTTCTAATTAAGTTAAATACAGTACACTTATTAAAACTTGATAGTTAATAGTAGATTCTGGCTTCTTGTTATCACTGACTTCTTTGCTAAGCAGTTTTGCTGAGAACATAATATTTGGATTTAAATTAACAACCATTTCCTATAACCTGTACAGTGATTAATTGACTAATCCAGGCATTAGGTTGAGAAAACAGGAGAGATGTCTCCTGGTAGCATAACAAGAATGCTGAAAGCCAGTCAAGACTTTTAATCCCGGCTGTACCACTTGTTGTGTGACCTTGATAAAAAATCAATTAAACCAATATTTACCACTTATTAAGATGTGGATAATACTTAAATCCCCTGTGAGCAGTAAGATAAATGTTGGTGAGGTAATTAATTTATAAATTGCTAAATAGATTGCAAATATCAAGACAAATTCCCCTCATCTGTGATGACTTCTCATGTATTTGAAACTTATTATGGATTGAGGTTTCCAGAGCTTAAGTGACTTTTCCAAGTTGAAATTGGCAGCAGGTGGTAGAAGTAGAAAGAAGATTTAAATCTTTTGACCAGTGATCCAAGGTACATTTTGTGAATAATAGTTTACTTCTTCAAATTTTTACCATCCAAAAATCTTACACGCATGTTTTCTCAGCATGCCTAAATGCATCATAATTATCATTCACAAATAAACATTGGATAGAGAGTCCTTTGGCATGCTATGTTGGTAATAAAACATTAGATATAATTTTCAGAATTTTTGTTGAATTCCTATTCTATCTCGCATATTAATTATTTACATATAATTTGCATATTATATATAATATTTATTCTATATTATAAGGTATGTTATATATTATATGCTACACATATTATAATATATATTATATATTATCTCCCACACAGGAGCATCAACTTCTGAATTCACCAGAGTCCCATCTCTCCTGTCTTTAGGACTGTTGCTCCTCCAAGGTTCTCCACCTTGAACTGCTACGGTGCAAATCTCCCCCTGCCTTTCAAACAATTCCCGCCATCTGGCAATTGGTGGGATCTCACCTCTCAAAAATCTGACTTCTCAGCCTCAGTAGTACATACCCCAGACTCATGTTTAAGTTATTAGGATAATCTTCTGTGGGTTTTAACAGAGCAAAGTAGGCCCCTGTACTCTAAGTAGCACAGAACATTTCAAGGTGAGTATGGGCACTGTGATGCCATCTGTGACTGTGGGATCTTTGAGGTTTCCTGCCAGAATATCAGCACATCTGCCATTTTACTTTTCTGAATACATAGTGGGTAACTATTAAATCACACACACACACACACACACACACACACACACACACACACACACACACACACACACACACCCTACCTGCCCATTTTATCCCAGTAGATGAATTCTCTGAGAAAGTTGCCTCAACTATCAGTCCAGATCAATCAGTAAGTGAAAATACTGTGAAAAATGGCAAGGGCGGTAACTATGAGTCCTGACTTCACTGTCCTGGTGCATGTTCTCTGCCTGGGTCTCCATAGATAACTTTAGTGGATCATTGGGAAAGCCTGTGTCAGGAGTGGTTAACTAAGACATAATTCTAAGAAGGAAAAGACTAGCTTCTCCAGTTTTAAATATAATTGTCTTTAACACTTTTGTTCTCATTGGAAATTCCATGTTATAAACTGATTAAGCACTGAGAATGTGATCACGTACTTAATAAGTTTACTTTTGATCATATGATATTAATGATGGCCTTCAGAAAATCTGCACATTTTTGCCTCTGTGCTTTGTTCTTTTCTGTATCTGGTTCCTACACATTTGTTAACATCCAGTATAGACTGAATAAAAATATTTTCACATGATATAATCTTACTAACCTAATTCATATCTGTTTCTTTCATACATATTCATATGAAGACCACATAACCCCCAGAAAAATAGAACTTATGCTATGAATTGATTAGCATATCAAGCTCTTGCATCGGATGCCTACAAAAACTATGTTCTCCACGATGTAAAAAATGATTTTGAGCTTAAGAATTTATTTATTCAACAATATGTAACTCCTACATGATACTATAATAATCTTAATATAAAACAATAATGATAAAATGATAGCTGTTTCATGTAGTAAGATGTCTATAAAGCTAAAGAAAAACCATCATCTAAGATTAGTTTGTCATATTATTTCTTTTATATGCAAAACTCTTGGATTTAAATCTTGCTTTCAAGAAGACAAGGAGAAGAAAGCTTAGATAATATGAAAAGCTTGTGATATCTCCCACTAGAGAGTTTCTCTCAAAAAATTTTTTAAAGGGTCAAAGCAAAATTATGCTATTCTTAGCATGGATAGTATACTTGAAGAGCAAAGAAGGTTGGAAGGGGATGTTTACCATTCTAAGTAAAAGCTATCATGTTATTGCAAGGAAGAGGGTGTTTTAACTTTGCTTTGTAATTTGAGTGTTTTTTACCAGGTTGCAGGTGGTGGAAATCTCTAAGTCTCATTCTCCCATTTAAAAGAAAATGAAAGGAAGGAATTGTTTAATGCCGAGTCTAACTGTCCCAGCATTTTTATTAAGATGGAGTTACCAGAAGTTCTCTAAAGTATGACATCTTTGTGGTGCAAGAAAAATCAGACTTCATTTAGCATTCTACTAGTCACTCCTTTTGGAGTATTCTTTACACCTTTGTAATGTCCAAGTCACTCTGGGATAGCTATTTGTAAGCTATCACTGTGAGATGACATTTAAAACGAATGAAAAAGATATAGACAACATCCTTTCTAAATAAACAAAATCCACCTTGCCTGGGAAGCTAGTGTGGCAATGCCTGTTTTCTGTCCCACTCTTGTGTGCATATGGCATTCTGGAAATTATAAATTCTGTTTTACAGAACTAAATATTTATTACCAGAGGAAAATAGATTATTAATTACAGCCAAAGGCTGCTTTGATTAAATATACAATTAATTAGCTATGCTAAGCTCATCCATCCCAGAGCTCCTAATATTTTCAGCCCGATGATTCTTCTAGTACTTTTAATTAAAATTGTTCTAAAAACCACAAGTTAGCTGCATGTGCACTTAAACTGAAGTTATCTCTTCAGTGTTTCACTGGTTTCCGTATGCCATGTAATTAATCTTTAGTGATTAAATGTACATAAAATCATCGGAGATGCAAAGTAATTTGTGCAGACATGGAACAATGGAGAGCTTTTACCGGGACTTGGCAAGATTGTTTTATCTGCTGAAAATTATTTCAAAAGCATACAGATGTTAATTGTTTGAAGGAAGGAAGTTTACAAAAATTTGCCCTTCTCCCCTACTCTTCCAAATGAAGCTAAATAAAATCAACAGTATTCATATATAAAAATGGTGTGGCAATTTAAATTTAAGAATATGATGACTCTATTTGGTGGCAATGTATCCACCCTGCTGCCTTGTTTGCTTCCTGAGGTTTCCACATAGTGCCTCCTCAAATATTGTTGCCTAGTTATACATGCCTGTGCCCAGATAGACTTAAAACCTTGAGTTAATTACAACCTTCCATACAGTCCAGCTAGTATCTGAGGGAAATTTTTGCTGTTTGAATCATTCACTCTGATTGTGTCCACTAAGTTAAAAGCATGAGAGAACACAGGTGACCTTTTCTCCCTGGGAACTTTGTCCCATCTTACCTTACCACTGTGGGCTGTTTAGCAACAATGGCATCAGCTGGGCCTTGAAGCAGAGGGTCTTGAGGTAACAGATAGACAGGCACTCGAGTCATCTCTTTTCTGAGCTTTTCTTGATTCACTCAGAGAAAAAAAAATGGAAGGGAGTCTTTATGCCAGTTTTAAGAAACTTCAGGAGTTATATGAAAATAGTGCTTATTCAATTCATGCTTAATGCATGCTTTTTTAAAACTGAGGCAATCCCTAGATAGCATCTTGTCTAACCTATTCATTTCACAGCCACATTTTTCACTTTGCAACTGGCGTTTCCTTGTCCTGGGAAAACGAGTTAAAATGGTTCTCCATACTCTTATGAGTGGGGCTCAAGCTGTTGACTTACTACTTAATTGCAATCTTATAAACTACTGTATTTACTAAAAGAAAATAAGAGGGTAAGCTTTCACCAATCCTTTTGTCCAATTTTTAGAACTTCTGTGCTAAAATACCTATTGATTTTTAAAAAATAATTGTCATAAATTTATAGAAAATTCTTGGATATTTTTTTACATAGCAGCTATGTAATCTTGAGCAAGTTGCTTAACCTGTTTAGTTTCTGTATCTAGAAAATGAATATGATAACTTCTGCACCTCTAGTGGCAAATAATATAATAGAGTGTGTGGCATATAGCAAGCATTCAACATATTTTTATCCTTATTATTATTATCATTTTATTTCAAGGTATACTTAGAGACAACCATGTCTCTGTAGTTACCAGGGCAAATTCCAGCTATCCTATAGAAAATGGCATCAAGTGTTATTTTAAATGCATTTACTTTTTTTTTTTTTTTGGCCTAGGCATCAATCTATAATTTTTTTATTATAGAACAAGATATTTCTTTTCTAAATCCATTAATTTGAGGAAGTTGGGAGCATGGTGTAAGGCAGTTCATGGGCACAAGTTCAGGTGGATTTATATGTGAATATAAAACCTTGTGAATTTCCCTGGAGGCTTGGCCTTTTTTACTGTGGTTTCATGTCATCCACTGAGCTCAACAAGTGTCAGACTGCATTCATATAGCAGAACTGATTGTTGAAAGTGATTTAAACCTCCTGCTTTTCCTAGGATAATTGTTGCTTGTTCAGATTTTGTCCTGTCCTTCCAAACTTGTGTGAAATACCTTTCATCTATAGGTACTAGGTTAGTAACTATATGCTAGTATTGAAAGAGAAAGTTGAATGTCACACAAGTTCTACCTGTTTGTGTTTAATCCCCATGTTATAAAACTCCGATATATTATCTTTGGTAAAATATCCTTATAAACTTATATTCCACATAAGGGTATAAATGATTCAGGTGGAGAACCCTAGAAAGTATGTGTGTGTGACAGAGAGATTGAATGTGTTTATCGTGGAACAGTTACCCACTTGGTGAGATGGATAATGACCAGACATGCAGAGTTTCAAAATACTGGAAGAAGTGATTTTTTGATTTCTGAAGTAACCACTGAAAATATAAGTCTTCAAGGGATGGGCAACATTTACTTAGAATGCCTTTGTGTCTTTATATACTTAAAATTCAGCTTCCACAGCTTGTATTTCTGCACAGTGTGGATTTAATTGATTGGAATAGAAGTTTAGACTGGGCTGTCCTAGAAAATTTCCTAATCTGGTGAGGACCATGGGAATCCAAGTGAATGACAACATTAGAATATCATTTTACAGCTTTCTCCATCCTCCTCGATTTTGATGATCCACACTGTCCCTGCCTTGACATAGGCACTCATCATTATTCCCACTAACTTCCTAAATGATTTCCTTGCTTCCATTCTGTTATGTCTCACCACAGCCTTCAGAATTATGCCTTGAAACCGAAATGAGGTCATGCTACATTTCAGTTGAAAGGCATTTAAAGCAAATTCCTTACCATGGCCTATTGAGGACATCAGGCTCTGTGTCAAAGCCTTCTTTCTTTACAGCCTCTTTCCCAACTCTCACCCAAATCCCTCCATATTTAGTCATCCCAGATCTCTCACGGGTCCCCAGATGTCTTGCTATTTCATGCCTTTACCCTGGGATTATTTTCTTCCTCATCTTTGTAATTTATAAAGCTCTTCTTCTTATAAAAGCCACCTCAAATGTCAAATTCAGGAGTCAAATACTAGTAGTCCCAGGCATAGTTAGCCCTCTGTGCTCTCACAGAGCTCTGTTCATACCTTTCTTTCAGCTTTCTACCAGTTGGGTTACAATTATAGATGTATGCGTCGTGTTTCCCAGATTGTAAGAGCAGGTGCTTTTCTTTGCTCAGCCTGTTCCACCCAGCCTCCATAACTTTCAAATGGAGATAAAATACTCACCTCCCATGACTGTTCTTGGATGTGACAGAGATAATATAGGCCAAGGGCTTGGCTCAGCTCCTGGCACTGTGTGAGTGCTCACTCAATGCTAACTAGTATTACTGTCATTGTCATTGCCAGGAATGTAACTCGTATCCCCTGAGAATAGCCTAGTCTCTGTCACTCAAGAGTTACTCAGGAAGGGAGGGAGGGAAGGAAGTGCTATACATCACCATCATTGCACCATGCCAGCTGCCTTAGCTGTGTTATTTATTTGATCCTCTCCACAACTCTGTGAGTGAGTATCATTATCCCTTTTTCCACCTGAAGAAACGGAGGCTCAGACAGTTTAAATAATGTACTCAAAATCACACAGCTAGTCTTGAGGATTGTATTTAGACCTCAATTCTCAATGATTCCCATATTCATGTTCTTTTCTACTACAACAATGAATGATAGTCAGGTGCCATGGCTCACACCTACAATCCCAGCACTTTGGGAGGCCAAGGAAGGAGGATTGCTTGAGCCCAGGAATTTGAGACCAACCTGGGCAACACAGCAAGACTCTAATCTCTACAAAAATTTAAAATAAAAAATTAACTGGACTTCGTGGTTTGCATCTGTAGCCCTAGCTACTCAGGAGGCCAAAGTAGGAAGATCACTTGAGCCCAGGATTCTAAAGCTGCAGTGAGCCATAATCTCGCCACTGTACTCCAGCCAGGGCAACAGAGTGAGATTCTGTCTCCAAAAAACAAAACAAACAACAACAACAACAACAAAATACGGTGCATGATAGTGGCGGGCAGAGCAGTCCTGGCCTTTGTCATTTGTATAATGTATTTAAGTAAAAGGAATAATGTGTATAGCTGGGCTATGGAATGGAGCTGAAAAGTGAATACAAGGCAGTTTGTAGGTGAACACAGATAATTTTAATGATAAATACAGCCATATTTAACATGGGTCTTCATAGAGAAATATATGAAAATTTATTTAGCACATTGAATGCCAAGTATATGCCAAGCATACTTTTAGGCCTTGAAATTGCAGCACTGAACAAAGCAGTTTCTTGTCATTCAATGCTTTTTAAATAGTGAAGTAGGATGTCAGCCTCCTAGAGTACAGTGAACCTCTGGTGAGGATGTCTTCAACATCTTTAATGTTGTTATGTCAGGTACTCTATTATAAATAATTCACTGTCGCTTAGTTCTTTGTGTGGTACAATTTACTTCTTTCATGTAAAAAAGACTTATTTTTAGCATTTTTTTGGCACCATGCTAGTGTGATCAAATCATGGGGTTACTTTCTACATCCTTTCCTACTCTCATCACAAATACAGGACAAAGAGATCTTGTCCAAAGGTTAACAAAACATTGCCTCTTGTGAAAAATGAATAGCTCTGTCCAAACAGAGCTATTGAGGCTGTTTGTAGGATTTAAAAAAAAAATCTGTGTTGCTAAATAAATGAGGTTTCCCCCACCAGTGAAATAATTTGAGTTCATTTTCAGAGTGTTTGCCCTGTATATGCCTATGTCTCTATATTCGTAGGCCTGTTGCAGACAATTTTGTCTCCATTAGAATTTCTCATTAAGTTTAACAAATTTGGATCTGATATGTCAGCATTCAATGGACAGGTTTATTAATAATCACTTACATCAGCTTAGTATTATCTCAGGAAGTAAAAGGTCAGTAAGTAATTGTTATCCTACCATTTAATCAGTGGACTCTACTCCAAAGATTTAAATCATTATTCCCTGCTTAGAGAGTCACTTGAGATATAAAAAGTCTTTTGATAGTAATGAAAGAACTCCCACAATTAGCCAGAAGGCAGCCATTTATCTTTTTAAATAGTTCAGCTTGGAGAAGAACAGGATTTCAGGTGATATTCAGTAGATGAAATGTTATGACAGTGATAAAGTTGGTGATACCAATCTGTGTGTTTTGCTTGTAAGGATGTGTTTGTGTGTGCATGCACACATGCAAGAATAAAAAGACATTCAGAGCTGAGTAGAAATTTGTTTCTCTAAAGATTGGCAAGTACAGAAACAATCTTCATAGGGAACTCTTCATCCATCAATTCCTTTAAATTATTTGTGAGTAATCTAAATGATTACAGTATGTATCCATTTTTAGCTAATAACATATATACAAATATTTTTAAACTTTTACTTTTACATAATTTAAAACATCAAAAAGTTGCAAGTATAGTACAACAATCCTCAAATATAATTTACCCAGATTCCCCAATTTTAACGTTAATCAATGTTTCCGATTTTTTTTTTTTTGAGTCTCAACCTTCCCTGCCCCTTTCTCTTTCACCAAGTCACAAGGGTTAACATCATCAGGAATGGACGAGTAGATATTACTGACTCCTGATGGAATAGACAGAGAAAGACACACCCCACTTCTGGGGCATTCCTGCCACAAATACATAAGCTGAGTCTAATCAAGAGAAACACTAGACAAACCTAACTTAAGGAAATGTCTTAGTTTATTTTCTGTTGCTATAACAGAATACAGACTGACTGATTTATAAGGAAAGCAAATGTATTTTCACATTTGTGGAGGCTGAGAAGTTCAATATCAAGATGCTAGCGTCTGGCTAGGGCCATCTTCCTGCACTGTAATGTGATGGAAGACATCACATGGTGAGGAAGTGCATAAGAACAAGAGGGACAGGTTCCACCTCCCTACCCTGTTGCCTTAGGGATTAATTTTCTAACACATGAACTTGGAGGGACATATTTAAACTATAGCATTCCACCCTGATTTTCAAAATTCATGGAGGTCTCACATGCAGACCTGCATTCATTGCATCTCAATGGTCACAACATGTTAATGTGTTTTAGCACCAACTCAAAAGTCCAAAATCCTGAGTCTCATCTAAATCAGATATGGGTAAAACTCAAGGCACGATTTAGTCTATGACAAATTCCTTCCAGCTTTGAGCCTGTGAAATCAAAATATGTTATCTACTTCCAAAGTCTATTACTGAGACAGATGTAAGATAGATGTTTTATTCCCAAAGGGAGAAATAGGCAAGAAGAAAGGGTAACTAGTCCCTAGCAAGTTCAAACCTCAAGAAGGGAAACAATATTAAATGTTAAAACATCAGAATAACCTCCTTTGACTCCAAATCCTGCATCCTGGGCACACTGGGATGGAGGTTGGTTCTCAAGGCCACCG
This sequence comes from Cephalopachus bancanus, assembly GCA_027257055.1. Taxonomy (NCBI): domain Eukaryota; kingdom Metazoa; phylum Chordata; class Mammalia; order Primates; family Tarsiidae; genus Cephalopachus; species Cephalopachus bancanus. Next base: position 4,591,935 of record JAPVLO010000076.1, read on the forward strand.
GCTGCCCCACTCATATGGTTTTTCTGTCCTCAGTCTACCTAGCAGTTCTCTTGGGTTGGAGGCTTGTGCCTGCAGATTTCCCAGACTGGAGTTGCTCCTGGGTGACCCTACAGTTCTGGGGTCTTAGGGGCTGCCTTACTCCTACAGCTACACTAGACATTACACTAGTGGAGACTCTCTGCAGTGGCTCCAGTTCTGTGACAAGTCTGTGCATGAGCCTCCAGGTTATCCACAATATCCTTTGAAATCTAGGCAGAGGCCAATATGGCCCCACAGCTCTTGCATTCTGCAATTTGCATGCCTGCATTCTTGCATTCTGCATGCCTGCAGAATTAGCACCATGTGGATGTCACCAAAGCTTAAGACTTGTACTTTAAAGAGTAGCTTGAGCCATGGCTAGAGCAACCAAGGGTTGCTGCACTGGAATTTAAGCAGGGCCCTGAACAGTATGTAGCAGTGAATGCTGAGATACTGCAGGTGACTTTCTGGAAAGCTTGCCCTTGAAATCCTAGATTGCCTTAAAGATCTCTAAAATATTGTTTTTCTATTGTTTTGGTAAAATAGCACCTGTATCCTTTCTTCAAATGGTCACTTGACCTCACTCTTGATTTGTCCTCCTAAAGAGTCCTTTCAATCTTTACATGGCACAGTTGCAAATTTTCCAGTTTTTTCCACTAGCTTCCCTTTTCATTATAAGCCACTCCTTTCTTCTCTCTCTTTATTGCAAGTAGAGGACAATAGAAGTCATACAACAAGTTGAATGCTTTGCTACTTTAGATATTTCTTCTGCCAGTTGACCTAGTTCATCACTTTTAAATTCTACCTTCCATAAAATCCTAGGGCAGGGACACAATTCAGCCACATTCTTTGCCACTTTATAACAAGATTGGCCTTTACTCCAGTTTCCAGTGTCTTATTCCTCATTTCCACCTGAGACGTCATCAGAATCAGCTTTACCATCCATTTTTAACAATGTTCTGATCATGACCATTTAAGTAATCTCTAAGAAGTTCCAGACTTTTCCTACAGTTCTTATTTTCTGAGCCCTCACCTGAATTGTCCCCAAATCTCCGTTTTCAGCAAGCTAGGCTTTTTCTAGCTTGTTTCTCCAAATTCATTCAGCTTCTACCCATTATCAAATCCCAAAGCCACTTCCACATGTACAGGTATTGGTTATAGCAACAGCCCCACATTCGGTACCAATTTTTTGTTCTACTCTATTTTCTGCACCTAAGCAGAATACCACAGACTGGGTAATTTATAATGAAAAGAGATTTATTTATTGAAGTTCTGGGGGCTGGGAAGTTCAATGTCAATGTTCTAACATATGGTCTTCTTGCTGCATCATAACATGGCAAAAGGCATCATATGGCAAGAGTACATGAAGTAGAGCAAGAGGGACAAGAAGAAGGCCAAATTCATCCTTTAATTAGAAACCCACTTCTCAGATAACTGCATTTATCCATTCATAAGGAAAAAGCCCTCATGACCTGGTCACCTCCTAAGAGCCCCACTTCTCAATACAGTTGCATTAAGAATTAAGTTTTCAACACATGAACTTTAGGGGACACATTCACATTCTAGCAGAGATATTCTACAAAACAAATGTATACATCAACTATATGAATACTTTAACTTTGTTATATGATCTCAATAATAGCTGCATTTTAGTTTTCCCTTGAAATGTGTGACTTTTGCTAAATTTGAGTACTTTTACAAGTACTTTTAATAGTAAATTTAATTTTCAAAGGTGGGAAATTTCAGCTTTTATCATATTTTTGTTGATTGTTTAAATAGAGTTTCATATCTAGTTGTATCAATCAGAGTCCGAGAAGAAAACAGATGGCACATTCAAAGGGTTTAGTTGAAGAAAATTTAATGATGAAACAATTTACAGAGGTGGGAGCAGAGTAAAGAGACAGAACCTAGGAAATAGAGAGAGACAGAGAGAGAGAAGGAGGAGGAGGAGGAGGAGGAGCAGGAAGAGGAGAAGGAGGAGGAAGAGGAGGAGGAGGAGAAGGAGGAGGAAGAAAAGAGAGAAGAGTCCTTACTATCCATAGACCTTGGGGAGAAAGGTTAGCAAGGGATGTGAACAGAGTCTAGTAAGGACTAGAATCTTGAAAGCCAGGTAGGGAGGGGATTGTATAAAGACCTGCAATACTCTCTTATTATTGCCTGAACCAAACAAAATACAGAAAGCGGGAAAGCTGGGTGAGGCTGTGGTCAGGGTTCCAAAACACAAAGCTTCATAGAAAAGAACAGATTTAGGATCAGAAGAACACACACCAAGAACAACCAACTCATGTGCCAACAAGGAGAAACTTCAATTTCTTTCATTAAGATAAGAGAAAATAAACTTATTTATAAAGAGGTAAATAAAACTAGATAGTATTCATTTTTAGTTTATTTCCCTCAGTAAGAATCAGAACATATCATAATTTGTTTCTTAGTTACAAGAATAATTCTTATAAATAAGTACTCTCAAATGTGTTAAATCCCAAATAGGACATCTGAGAAGAGGAGTGTGACAGTGGGAATAAGGAATTAAAGGTAAAATACAGAAGGAAAGATACAAAAAATTAAGACAAACAATTGATGATAGAAGGAAAAAGCAACTGTGAAAGATACATCCCCAAGACTTCTTATAGTCAAAATTATAAATTGGTTCAAGAACACTCTTGATACATTCATAACTAGTGGATCTGTAACATCATAATATGAAAAGTTAAAGGTGAGTCTTACTTGCACTTGCGAACCCCTCCCCATAAGGTGCTCTGTGGAAGGGATCAGAAGCAACATACTGGATGATTGTCATGACCTCAGTGTCACAGTTCATTAACTAAATGTAATAATACGCTAAGTATCTCTTTGGAACTAAGAGTCTTCAATTCAATATTGTGACATAAATAAGCATTTTTAATGTACTCAATTCTCTTAGGTTGCAAATGTGTTGTCACACAAGGTTGGTAAGGGCAAATTCTGAAATGTTACAAGTTAAAGGTTAGGCAACAGTCTTTATCGGGGAAATACACAGGTCAGGAGTGAGCAATACAGACAGTTGAGCAGGGGCCCAGAAACTGTTGGACATGGATGGGTCTCTATTCCAAACAGAGGGATAGATGTCACTTATTTTCATTTGTCCAAGAAAGCCAGCTGCCCAGCACCTTTAGACTTTGGAGTTCGAGGGAAGTAGCGACATGCCCATTTACAGAGAAATTAGGTTGCCAGTCTGTCACTGTCCAGACAAGCCAGAAGGAGCCGGGGATCACTTTTGAATAAGTGCTCATTATATCACATGTGATAATGACCATATTCTCTTCCAAAAATCTAATCATAGCACTGTCAAAAGCAGAACACTGGTCTCAATAGACTTTTGAGTTGACTCAATCTAACATTTCTCATGTACCTGTTTTCTGAAATTACGTGATGAACACAGACATACATACTAATGATTGTTTTGTTCATCGATAATATTTTTGTAATATCAAAATTAATTTCAGTCAATCTCTCACTAGGTTTTCTTCATACAATTTTGCACAATTACATTTTGTGAGTTTTTAACTGTATTTTTTGCACTATGCTATGTTCAATTTATATAACAGATGTCTACATAGTATCAATCATACCAAAGTTTAGGAAAAAATTAGATACTTAAAATTCTTAAAATTAATTTGAAGATTGTATATGACAAGTGTTTTCATGAATATAGGGCTCATATTATTTTCAATTCCTTCTATAGCAAACATTTTAGCAGCAGGTTAAGTATTGTTTCCTTCTTATGTAGAATGTTAGTAGATCATGTGACCCATCAATTCCCCTATTGGAAATATACCCGGAAGAACTCAGATCATTCTATAAAAAAGATACCTGCATGCATATGTTTGTTTCAGCTCTATTCACAATAGCAAAAACATGGAACTAACCATGTTGCCCATCGAAGCTGGACTGGATTAAAAAAATGTGGTACATATACACAATGGAATATTATGCAGCCATAAAGAAGAACAAACATATGAATTCACAGCAACTTGGATGGATTTGGAGTCGATCATACTCAGTGATCTATCACAGAAACAAAGAACAGAGTACCATATGTTCTTATTCATAAGCGGACCTTGACCAATTATAATACTATAAGAAAGCGTTTGGTAGTAATGGGAAACTGTCATGGGAGTGGGAGTGGGATTGGTAGTTGAGGGAAACTGCTAGAGGAGGGAGAGGCATACCTCATCAACAAGGGTACCTGCATAATCAACATTTGTATACTTAACCCTGAATTGTACTCCACATCTCTATAATAAAAAAAGAATTAAAAAAATTAGTAGATCATGCTTTGGCAACACCTTCCTAATTATCAAATAGAGAATTTAACCTGCTTTGCTACAGGACTTCAGTTAGTATTCATTCCGCAGTTATTTGTGAGGTTGGAAGATCATGTAGACTAACCAGGTGTGGTGTCAGATTCAGCCAGAATTATAATAGTCACGTATTTTATATCTATTCTCAATTTGAAATTGGGCTATATCAGTTGTACATAATCCTTGGAATTTCATACTTTTTTATTGAGTAGTCTTATACTTATTCTCTCTTGAAAGGTATAGATGCTTAGAAGTTCTTATTTTTCATAAGAGTCACAGGGGTTTAGAAACCCTCATCACTCCCCAACAGCAGACTTTGGAAATGGCAACTTATCAGAATGACTTGGTTACTCGTGCACTTCTCTGCACTTCATAAGGAAAAAAAAAAGCCTATTTGTCTTCTGATATCAAATAAAATTTTGCATGTGGTTGGATTTGCGGAAATACTCAAAGAGGAACAGCTCAAATCCAAACTGAAGCCACTAGTCGCTCTGGGGAAGTTGTTGATGAGTGGCCCAGATTTTGCAATATATCCAAAAGTGTAGATTATTCATTAAACAGAAGCTTCATCGAACATTACCATTATACGGTTTACATATGAAAAGCTATATTCTTTACTTAGTATTCACAAGTCACTTATAGATTAATTAGCCCATCTGCCACAACAAATGTACTAACATAACTTTTGCATTGATGACTGAAAAGTGATTGCTTTTTCTCTATCTCCTTAAGATTGTGCTATCAATATAATGGAAAATAACACCATTTCAGAAACCAGACATTTGTTTTTTTATATCTCTAAAATTGTATATGAGTTTATTGCAAGTCATCATTTGAATATTTAATTTTTAAGGATACTTGTCTGTGTAGAACTGAAAGATAAGTGCAGGGGTGAGAAGACCTCAGAAAATGATCTCCCATGATTAATTTTTCTTCTAGTTTAGTTCACTTGAATACATATCTTATAACTACTTCAAGTTTGATATAATTATGACCACTTTCTCCACTTTTTTAAACCTCACATTTACTTTGGCAACAACCACATGTCACTATTTATCCTAGACTTTTTATCGTTGGCATCTTCAATTCTCCTTTTTTGCTGTTGCCAATTTCGATAGCCTCTTTTTTTATAATCTGTCTGCTTTCATACTCATCTCAAATCAGGTGACTTAATCACCAGATCAAAGTCGAGTCTTCCCACTCTGGCACTGCCAACCTTTTATCAAATATCAATCACATGAATCTTTTCAGTTGTACTCTAGATGCTTGGGACCAAACCAGTCTGGGTCACAGTTACCAGAATGCCGAATGTTATAACAATAAATAGGATTATTTCATATACTACCCATGTTTATTATGAGACTCTACCCTCTCATTCATTCCATTTAACAACATGTTTAGAAAAACGTCTCTCTCCCTATAACATGCTTAAATCAAACTGGCATCCATCTTGAAACTCTTCTGCATGTAGCCTTTAAACTCACAACCCATGGCACATGGTTTTTTTAATCTTCAAATTATCTTGCTTCTCCTCCCCTCAATTTTGCATGCAACCCTCTTCATCTATTCTATTTCTTTTAAAGATCAACTTTACTGTACTCTTTTAGCAAAAGAGTTTCTCACCTTTTACTGAGCACCAAGAAAGATTGGAGTTATACCCTTAACTACCTGTTTTTTTTTTTTCTGAGTCAGGGTCTCACTCTGTCACCCACATTTAAGTGCAGTGGCATGATTATGCCTCACCACAGTCTCAAATTCCTGAGTTTAGACGATTCTTCCTTCCCAGCCTTTTATATAGCTGGAACTACAGGCACATACTGCCATACTCAGCTATTTTTTTTTATTTTGTAGCTACAAGGTCTCACTATGTTGCCTAAGCTGGTCATGAACTCTTGGGCTCAAGCAATCTGCTCACCTTGGCTTCCTAAAGTGCTGAAGTTACAGGCATGAATCACCCCACCTATTTTGAGTGTGATACCTTGAATAGAGGCCTTTTCTGTCTTGTTTCATCTCACAAAACAAATGAAAATTATATTTTATATGTACAAAACTAAATTTAAAATTGAGGCAAAGACGGAATAAGAGGGAAGAAGAAAGGAAGGCAGAAAGGGAGAGAATATCGTGGTAAAGAATTGGAATAATAAGACTATGGCAACATGAAATACCAAATACCTGTTATTGGTTTAGGAAGTAGCCACTGGAAAAAAAGAAGTTTTTCTGTTATTTGTTAATTTGTTAGTTATGAAATTTTCCAATAGGACTAACTTCGAATATCCTTCCAATGTTATTCTTCTCTCTTGCTGTAACTGATGATAACTAAGCAAAGCAACTGCCATAAAATCCCAATTAAACTATTCTTTTTTTTCTTGTGGAAGGCATAATTTATAGAATGGTGACCTTTTGGTAAGCTAACAGTATGTTGATGAACTTCAAGTGAAGAAAAAAAATGTTTAGTATCATCACTGCTTACATTTTCTAAGGGATCATGTGGGGCAGTAGAGCCTTTAAAGGTCATAGACTTCTTTACTTTCAGAGATATTAAATAGCTTAAGAAAATAGAGGTCAGCTGCAAGATAACTGAAGGAAAAGAGCATTCGCCAATAGGGAAGTAAGATCTTTCAGATTACATTGACTATTTTTTTAAAGATTGTATTTGATTGTCCTTAGAGCAAAGGATGAAATTTGCATGTAAATGTCATAATTGTAAATGAATGAATGTACAGGTCATGGAATCAATAGCTATTGATCATGCTGTATGTATGCTAATATTGTCGGCACATACTAAACATTACAATAAGAACTACTTATTTTACAGCCTAAATTACTTTTTGATAAGTTTTATGCTTCTGCAAAGATTTTTATACTATTCTGGATATTGCAAAAATAATCTTGCCTTATACACAAAATAAATAATCATTATCAGTTGGAAACTCACTTCTTAAAAATTATTCTTGCTTCAAAGATCACAAAAACAAATAAGCATACTGAACACCAAGGCTAACTTAGCATGTTAAGCAAGGTACCCAGCCCCCTTGGGAAAAAAATAAATTAATGACGTTTGTCTATCTACACTTTATGGATTAGTAGGATTTAGCGTGTTACTGGAAGAAACCTCAGATATTGCTTAAAGTTATTTCAGAAAAGGCATTATTTTATTTCATTCTGCCACTATGAGGGGTTACTCTTGATGCAAGACTTGTAGGAAAATAGCATATTGACATAGTTCCAATAGATGTTAAATAGTTGATAATAGATTATTACTGAAAATTCTTTTCATAGAGGGAAAGATATGGGACCTTGCAAGACTGATTTTTCACTAAACTGAAGGGATACCATAAAGCAGGAAGGCTGAAAGAAAAGGACAATTCTACAGCATAGATTCTCACAAAACAGTCTTCCCTCCCACTTGGTCATCTTCCATAATATGGAATTTGTAAATACTGTCCACAATATGAAACACGTGGGATAATACCATTCAATAGGAGCTAGATTTGAGGTTGTGCTTTTTCATTCTGAGATTTCTTTTGTTGCCTGCTGACTATACGTCCTTGGGAGACACTGTTGTGGCCCTGGCTCAATCACCTGTCATCCGGCAGGAGCTCAAGGAATAAACAACTATGTCCAATTGATGTCCCATGTCCACATATGCCCGTATGCCCTAAGTCAAACATTCCAATGAAATGTTTGTCAATGAAAATCAGTGATCACATTCCAAATTTAGTCCATGGAGAAAAGAATCAGAGAGTGAATACCTAGATTAGTGATTCTGTGAATACTGATAATACCCAATCAATTCTCCAACTGGGGTTTCTTCCTAGTGATTCAAGAAGTGTACTGGGACATATTTTGCCAGAGAAGAAACTTAATTGCTCATTTTTTGAAGGCACATTAACTCTTTCAGGGTCCATTGAGTAAATTAGCTCCTCCAGGTCATTAAACCTGTCTCTACATGACATGATGATTTCTACCGGGCATTGTATCATTTACCCCAAAACACCCCACACTTGCTCTGAGCACACACATATTCCTTGTCTACTCAGGGAGAGACAATGTGCTCATTTGAATGTCAGCGATAGTTCTACAACTGCAACTCAGTGACTTCCTTTGCTTCTTTTTTAGGCACCCAGGGATCTCTAAGAATTTGCTGGTGTATAACAGTTGTCAGTGCCTCACCAACAGGCGGGTGACTTCATTAGCTGTCTAGAAATGGTATAATTTCAGGGGTCTTGGGCACAGTATCATGATACCAAATAGCTCTGCCTGTTTTCAAAAGCCAACATTATTGATTTATTTTAGATGAAAGTCATGAAGCTGTTTCAGGATTGTAGAGTCCTTTATTTAAACACAACTTCCACTAAGAGGCTATGTTACCAGGTCTTATTTTCAGGGAATAAATTGACAACTATTTGAGAACAGTCTGTATTGCCCCCCAAGTGGGCGTTAGGAAGGCATGCAGGTGTTTGGGTGCCACAGAGGTTGGGGAACATTGCTGGCCTTTAGTAGGCAGGCATGGAAGAGTCCCCCTCAAAAAGACTAATTTTTCTCTCCCACACACTGAGAAGCAATGACTGAGGACAGAGGCAAACTTTACCTCTTTCTTTGTTATATCCAGGACTATCTTGGAGAGTCATAAACTGGCATAAATTAAAACCAGTGAGGCTCCAAAGAGGCATAGTGTGCTCATTCAGAGGTATTTTAGAGCAGTGCTTCTTTCAGTGTGTGTAAATATAAAGCTGTGATCTTGTTAAAATGCCAATTCTGATTCAGTAGGTCTAGGGTAGGGCTAGGGATTTTGCATCTCTAATAATCTCTTAGGAGATGCTGAAGCCGCTGCTGGTCCGTGAACCACACTTTGAAGTGAGGCTTTAGGATAAAGGGCACATGAACAAGAACATGGTCTTTAATAAAGAGGTGACAAACATGAAGGAAATGTGACAATATTCTAAAAAATTAAATTTCAGACATGTAAGACTTTGATTAAATATTGAAAATCTCACCAAGAGATGTTAGATTATTTTTTTAAAATACAGGATATACTTGACATTACTATCTGTTTAAAGAGTTTGGCAAACATTTTCTGAAGCTGATGTGTTACTTAAAATGTAAAATCCTTACTAATAATTCTGGTGTTTTAATCGTTAATCAACTCCAGATACTTTATAAAGATACAAAAGTAATTGTTTTTCTAATCTCCTGCACTTCTTTATGTTAGTAAAGAGTTCAGTAAAATCAATATCTGATGAAATATTCCTTTACAAAATTCATATCAAAGCTGGTTGAAACCTTCCCTCCTCATCTTTCATTAATCTATCATGACAGTCTGTTCTTTCCTCTGAGATGAGCAATGTCCTTGTATCTTCGTAGGTCAATGGGAAGGATCTCTCAAAGGCCACCCATGAAGAGGCTGTGGAAGCTTTTCGAAATGCCAAGGAGCCCATTGTGGTGCAGGTGTTAAGGCGAACGCCTCTCAGTAGACCAGCCTATGGGCCGACTCCAGATGTGCAGCTCATGAATGCCAGCACTCAGACGGACATCACCTTTGAACACATCATGGCCCTAGCCAAGCTTCGACCGCCTACCCCTCCGGTGCCAGACATCTGTCCATTTCTGCTCTCAGACAGGTATTTTTCTGTCATTCTCCTAAATCCTTGTTTATTTCCATTCGTCATGTCAAGTAGATGTTGGAAAGAATCAGTCACTCTAGCAGGTTGAGAATTATGGAGACAGGCTCCCAGCTCAGTTTGGAAAATGTCTCCACTGTGTCTGCATCCAATTAGTCCTCAGCAGTTTCTACTACCTACCCCCACTGACCCGCATGGTTGCTTCACCTCCATAATCGTCCTTGCTAAGGTGCCATGAAAAATGCTGGCTCTGATTTGTTCGTTTTCATATTTCCAGCCATCAAAAGCCTCATGCAACTTGTGAGCACTGGCCAGGGAAATAGCTTTTCTCACCAAAGCTGCCAAAAACCTTATTAAGACTCATGTGAGTATAGTGCTCACATTAGCACTATACTCTCCTTGGTGGGTCACCCTGCTCTCTCCCTTGCTTTTCTCTTCCTGAAAGGAGAAGCTACAAAATTAATTTAATTAAAGTGCAGTTCTCCAAAGAAAACAATTACAAAATATATTGAGATGTAAGCAAAGGGATCTGGCTGTCAGACAGTAAGTATAGTACTATGAAATAAGGAGCTATTCAGGAATATGTCCTTCTGATTTTTAGCTAATTTGTAGGCAGTTAGGGATATTTTATTCAAATAATCCTACTGTATAGTTTGGGAAGTATGTTTTGCTCTATTTATTGTGTTCTGTGAGTTTTTAATGTAATATGGAAGCATTATTGAGAGCTTGGTTTATAGGAGCAATAGTTTCTTTAGGCTGCATTGTCACTGCCTTCTCCAATCCATTCTCTACTTTGTAGAACATAGATCTGATTGAAACTGCTTCCCTTCCCTTTAGTGGTACCCATAAGCCTATTTTAAGAGTTCGTAGATATACATTAGAATCACCTGGGAACTTTGGAAAGCAATATCAATGCCTGAATCCCACCTCAGGCCAATTAAATGAGAATTTTTAGAGTACGGTTCAGGTATTAGAATTTTTAAAAAATCTCCCCAGGCAATTCTAATATGCAGCCAGCTTTTGGAAACTGCTCCTTGAGACTTCAAATTCCAGGAGGTAGGGGCTCTGTGTGTGTCTTGTGTATCATTCTAATCATTCATTCATTACCTACTCAATAGTCCTTTGTGTCAGACGCACATTAGATGTTCCAGGCACTGGAACAAGATGCTGGCTATAAAACTATGAACAAAGATAAAGTCACTGCCTCCTGAAAGTTTACATTTTAGAGGAGGAATTGGACAATAATAAAGCAAACAGATAGATACATTAGTACAGCCTGACCCAGAGTAGCCATCCAATCGATACTTTCTTGAATGAATAATAATAGCTAACTTCTGTTGGCCAACTTCACATGTTTTGTATTATTCCTAGTTTTTCACATTTATTGTCTCATTGAGTCCTCACTACTTTGTGAGGGAGTGTATTATATTAATCCCCAGTCCAATGTCACAGATGAGGAAATAAATATTAAATCACCTAGTGAACGTCTATAGCAAGAAAGTGACCTAAACCCAGTGCCAATTCCCTTAAGCGGTGTGCAATGCTGCTTTTCCTAAATCCTGCAGATCTTAGCTTAGAGACAACCTCTTCTAGCAAACTTCCTAGGGCTGCAGTGGGTCCATCCCCATCATGTGCTCCAGCAGCTTCCGTATTTTCCCCTTAATTATCACACTTTGCCTACTTTACAGAATTGGATTTTGTACACCAAACATATTCCCAGCAATTGGCATAGGGCCTGGTGTCGGGTAGGCACTCAATACATGTTTGTTGAATGAATAAGGTATTCCTCATGGCAGACTCCCTTTTAACTAACTAAAAGTCAAGAGAAATACATCAGCTGTCCAAAGCAACAAGCTTCAATGTTCTACCTGCTCAAATGGGCTTTGCAGAGCCAAGCCAGGTGTAAATAAGGAGGATTTCTCTGGTAGAACACCAGGCCCTGTACTGCTTTTGCTATTTTAACCTGCATGGGTTAATTCGATGTGCAGCTAACAGCCACAAATAATAGTGAGAAAAGGCTGGTAGAGTATTTATGCTGACTACACTATGAGGCCATCAGGATGGCTTTCTCTTGCCTTTCAGTGAGTGAGAAGGGAATGCGTCTAGACTACCAACTCCAATTTTTCAATAACATCCATCCTGGTGAGGCTTAGAGGTCTCACCTGCAACCAACCTGGCAATTGCACATGGGCATTTTCACTGAATTTTAGAAATAGAAACGGTCTTTTGCCTTTGCTGTTAAATTATGCTTAGCTTTCATATGGTATCATGTATAATCTTTACAAGGGGCACTCAAAAACAGAATTCTCTTTTGGAGCGTGGGCCCCTTGTAGAAGAGGCTTCCCTCACTAGGCAAGTGATCTAGGAGCCCATCGGCATCAGTGTACCAGCTAGCGTTGTTGTGAGAGGCTGCATTTGGCTTCAATTTATTATTATTATTATTATTATTGTGGAGATTCTTCCAACACATTTGCCCATTTCGTAATAGGGGATTTAGGAACACACCTGCCCACACCACTTGCTGAGTGTTCAGCAGTTTTTGACCAAAAATGGCATGACTCCCATGCCCTACCCTTTCTAGTCACCCGTTCTTACCCTGAAAGATCTTTTTAGTTTCCTGGATGAAAAAAGTCCTCAAAGGGAAATGTTCTGCAGATGTGGAAGAGGTGAAACAAAAATAGCAGAAGCGCTAAAAGGTATTAAAATTGATGAGTTTCAAAAACTATTTTGAGCAGTGAAAAAATATCTCAATAGGTGTATTGTATCAAATGGAGAATACTTTGAAGGTGACTGAGTTTAAACATGCAAGAATAAATACACAATTTTTGTAAATAAATTTTGGGATTTTTTTAGTCCCTCCTTGTATATTATAACATGAAGTAATTAAAAGAACACTTTTAAAAGTTATTTAAAATGGTTCCCCAAAGTTAAAGAATATGTAAAAGCTATATGTAATTCTCAGGATTCCCCAACTGCGTGGCTTATTCTAGTTTCCAGTGAGTTATCACCGTGAATGCTCTTTAATATCTGTGTATGTGCCTTTATTAAAGGGGGACAATGTAGGTTATAAGGAAAAACAGGGAAGGAGGGTCTTGAGAAATAGGGGCAATGTGAATAGATTTTAGAGTCTGAGAAATATGTGCTTTTCAAAATGGCTTTCAAACACCAGTTGGGGACTGTAGATGATGAAATTGGTAGTGCTTTGTTACAAAATATCCCTCTTAGAGTAGACTGCAATCTCAAATGCCCCACACTCACGTGCAGATCTAGCCACATTGGGTGGAATGAAAGCAGACCAGAAAGTATCCATAAAGCACAATGGGCTGTCTAAAGTTTCACATCAGTCTCTCCACAGAATGAAACTCTGAGCATGGGCCCTTATTCACAGTATTTTCTCAGAAATTGCAAGTTGATGGACTTCGTTGTGAGGGAGAAAGAAAAGCAATTGCTCTTTCTGAGCTGTAGTTCACTTGAAGGCTAGATCACTACAGGTCTTACTCAAAGCAGAGAAAACTAAAGTGAAATTCTAAAATCAGTTTTAATCTTGAAAACAACCCTTTTGATCCATTCCTATCATATTGCTACATTCCCCATAGCTGCCATTCTCTTCATCCGATGGAGCATGAATTTTATGAGGACAATGAGTATATTTCCAGTTTGCCTGCTGATGCAGACAGAACAGAGGACTTTGAATATGAGGTAAGATCATTTTCACACCACTTCACATTTCTTTGTGAAGTTATGGTTGAGGGGTTTTGCATAACAAAGAATTTAATGTATTACTATGAGAAATATAGTGCCTAGTATATCTAGAGTAAGATCTTTTAAATATTATTTACTTTAGCTATGTGACTCCAGTATTTCAGGTATGTTGGAAAATATGTTTATGGCATAAGCTTAAAAGTAATTTGCTCACATTTTCATTGCCTTTATTAAGAAATCATTTATAAAATAATATTAGCTGCTATACTTTTTCTTTTTCTGTAATATAAGTAGATTTCTAAGTAGAACTTGGAAAAGAAATTATGTTTAAAACAAAGATTTTATTTACTATTTTCTTTCATTGTATAGTATTTCAATTTTAATTGATAAACTAAATTTTGTTATATTAGTTACATTATTCACAAATGCAATATTATCTTTATGACTCAGGTATATACTCTAAGGAACAGTTTCATGGACTTTCTAGAAATAGAGATGGCCTCATGCCCTTTGTTGTTAAACTGTGTATAGCCTTTACAAAGCATAGAGTATCTGTACTGTGATATATAATAATTTTTAAAGTCCATCTATTAATTATTTTAAAAGCTTCCATAAAAGTTAAAGAATTTATCCTAATATTTCCTCTGCTTCTGCAGTCTATAAATCTTTGAAATATTTCGGGCTACTCTGACATTTGGAAATAAGATAGATTGAGGAAGTAAAGAAGCTTTGGTAAATAGGCAGAGAACCTCTGATAATCTGCCCTTTTAATGCTTCAGATGATGTCATACAAGTTCAGCAAAGTGTCCTTTTTTACTTTACCACCAGGAAATCCTGAAATCTCTTCCCTTAGGAGAATCTAAAATCAAATAAGGGCAATTCATTGAAGCTCATCTAAAGCAAACAGACATTTATTTGAAATCTTCCTCCCACAAAAGTCATTACAGAAATCATTATTTATTTGAAGCCAGAATTTGGAAAGATATGAAGTGACATCCAGTAACTAAATCAATGATTTTGTCATTGTTATTGTTGTTCGTGTTAATTTTTTATCTCCTCATCTCCATTAAGTTGATTGAAAAGTTTTATTTAACCTGATCACGCTTCTACTTTAATTAAAAATGCTCCAGTGGGCTTTTTTCAAAATGGTTTCATTGAGGTATAATTGATATACAATAAACTGAATAAATTTAAAGTGTACAATAAAAAAAGAAAAGTTTTATTTTATAAATCCACTCAAGTACTGCTATGCACTGCCTTAGCCTTTAAGTTTTGTCTATTCATGCAAAATAAATTATGAAATTGAGTCACTTATCCAAATAATTTGAAATTAAACCATGTTTTTTTTCAGTTAATGAATACTTTAGATTTGGGGGCTGAATTATCTAGATCACTTCAACTTTTCACTTAGTGCCTTAAAGCTCTATTAAAACAAGTCTGTGTGCTGCAAAGACTAACATAAGCTAAGCAGGTTAACAGTAAAAATCCACTTAATTAATCAGTAAGTCATTGAAATATTACAATACATGCAGATTTCCTTATGTTTCTATGAGGCTTACTGTAGCTGAACCACATCCTCTTTTTTGACCAATATCAAGCCCTAGTAGAAGATAGCATCAGGAGGATGACAAGGGCAAATGCTCACACAAGTTCTCTGTAGCCTGTAATCTCAACTAATCATGGCATCATAGTCATTAATTTGCTGTCAGCTCTGATTCTGTTGCCGAAGGCCCCTTTCTGAGTGATTGAAATAATGTTCTTGTGAAATTTAAATAAGAAGGAGTTGCTATGACAGTCTTCATCATGAGAAGAGATGCATTTAGAGAACAACATGAATGGTTAAAGGTGGAGGCATGGGGAAATGCCTCAAGGAACATACACCAAGTTTAAGAGAGAATAATGGTTGTCCCAGACATCCTCGTTTTGTTACAGTTACGTGACACACACATAAAGTGGCACTCCATCCCTCATGGCTGCATCTGATTAGACTGTAAAATCTAAGTCGTTGAATCTATCTAGGGTGGACACTACATTCAGTGAAGGGATTTAGAAATGCTAATCCCATCTTTATGTCTTTATGCTTTTGCACTTTTACTATGGCACCTAGAAGCAGACTGATCTGGTATTTCTGTGACTAGTGGAGATCACTCCAGCTTCTTGGGAGTTTCATCATAAACATGTAGCTCTGGGGGTGAGATGAACAAGCACCTTCAGGAAGGACCAGTTTTGTCCCTCTTAGAGTATATTATAGGAAACCGAGGTCTAAAGGCCACAGAGAGGGCTTCAGCTCAGAAAGAGATACCCACGCCTTCTCAACCTAAACATAAACACACATCAATCACGCCTTCTCAACATAAACATAAACACACATCAATCAGACAATCAAGGAAGTAGAGAGAAGACTCCTTTTTCATCTGCTTTCATTTATTTGTCCATAAGTATTTATGAGTGCTTAAAAGGTACCAGGCATTTATCTAAGCATGGGATTATGAAGCTTTTGCCTTAGTGGAGTTTAACTTCTAGGGGAGGGAGTTCAGCAATAAACAAACAAGTAAAGACATATTCTATTCAATGGTGATAAGTGCTCTCAGAGAACAGTAAGAAAGGTGTTGGAAAGGATGCTGCTGTTTTATGTGAGGTGATCACAGAGGTCTTCTCTCATAAGAGAACTAAAGAAAGGGATCCAGACATGTGGAAGAAGTTTTTTGAAAGAAGGAAAGGCAAGTACACAGGACCAGTAGCCTGCTGGTGTGTTCCAAGAGCAGCGAAAAGGTCAGTGAGAGTATGGGAGAAGGTGAAGCCAGAGTGAGAAAGCTACGTGTGGGGGAGCCTGTGGTTTTGACTATGAGGTGGGAAGTTGCTGGAGCAGAGAGAAAGGCCAAGCTCTGACTCTCTAACAGGATCCCCCTGGAATCAAAACTACAGCAGAACAGTCAGCTGAGGGGGTTGGGAATTGACCCTGGATGGTGATGGCCAACGGGTGAGTCTGGAAAGACAGCATACATCCCAGCTGTGAGGGCTGTGCCTAAGTATCTGTGTTTCTATTACTTTCCTCATGGCTTTAATATAGTTTGTGCTATGGCAATTTTCTTCTGACTTTTTAAGAGCAAAATAACATAGATCAGAGTGAAACACAGCCTCTGGCATCCACTGGAACAAGAATAATAAATCTACACTTTTAAAGGTAGAATTTACAGTATGGAGACTGCATTTCTGAAAATTACTAAAAATGCAAACTAAGTAACCATTTAGGTGCCTTTTTAAAGACCTGCTTACCATTGACTCAGTGAACCAAAGCTGATCTGTATATCTTGTGAATACATATTTGGGAATTTTTAACGCATGGATTATTAACCCAATAGACCAAAACAGATCTGACTATCTTGTAAATACATATTTAGGGACTTTTTAACATGCAGATTATTTCATCTATAAACTGTAACAACTCCCTTTAAAGCCAAGATGGACAACAAATGCTTCTTTGGCAATATTATAGTCAATGTGTTAATGTTATGGTGACGCTGGTGTGTTAGGGACCTCTATAAAATTTTAATGACACCTATATCTCACCATGACCTATCACCACTTTTCCTAAGAAAAATATTTGACTGGGTTTAAAATTTCCCCACTGTGCTTCAGAAAAGTCTCAGAGGACCAGTCTACATTAAGAGACTCACAGCTTGAAATGTGTTCTCTTTAAAAAATGATGACACTTATTCTCTAATTAAAAATGATAAATGAGTTTAATTTTATTTTTGAGGAAAAAATAAAAATTTAAACAATGCACCCATCATAAGAGTCAGGGTGTTACACACCACTGAAATTTCACTAAGGATTGAGCTTCTCCTCTTCTTTACTTTCATCTTTGTTCATTTTTTTTCTCCTAGAACCAGCTAAAGGTTGAAATAAATCATAAGTAGCCCTTAGCAAGATCTCGAATCCAATCTGTACCAGAAATAATTTAAAGGGGAAGGCTTGGAGAAATATAGAGCTCTTTTGCCCAACTCCTGATAATGTTTGCTACTGCCTGAGTGCAAGAAAGATGTTGAATTTTCTGTAGCATTTGCCATTCACTCTCAAAAGTCAATGCTAATGCTGATAGAGGAGTCAGAAACCAATAGGTGCAAATTTTTGATACTATAAAACATCATGTTAGCCAAGACAAGCAGATAACTTAAGAGACATTTCTGTGCCTGCAGATTTTCATCACTTAGAAATGCTACTTGAAATCATTTTTACTTCTCTCCCTAAGATCAGACTGAAAAAACATATACAAAAGCCTGAATTTAGTACCCTTTATGGGTTCAATATATAAAAATGTAAGCACACAAAAAAGTTAAAAGTATGCTAGAAGACATATTAAAAGTGGGAAAGAGAGGACAAATACGTGTTAGAGTTCTATGTGCATGTTAACTGAAAACCAAACTTGGGCCAGAGTCTATAAATAGGAGTAAGCATTCAGCATATTAATTAGCTTCCCCTTAGCAATCCTTATGCAAAGCATAAGTAAACCCTTGTGCAATGCTGAGAAGTGTCATTTTGCAAAATGTATTCTTTAGAACTGGATCCCTGCAAATATGTGTGATAATTTAAGTATATAATTTCTCTTTTACATAAAACAAAGGGAATAATGAGTCAGAAAGATTTACATTCAAAAACAAAAAACAAGGAGATAATTACTAACTAGATTCCAGTCATATTTTTTTGATCACACCAACATTGAGAAAAATCCTCCCTAGTACACATGTGTAGAGCTATATGGATCTTTCTAGACTCAAGGCAACAGCTTTATCTGCCTTGTTTATTATTGCATTACATTGCCTGTTTCATAGTAGGTGCTCAATAAATATTTAATGAAGGAATAAATGAGAGTTCCTGTTGCTGTCTACATGGACCAACTTCTGAGAAGTTCAGTCCTCTTCCTCCTTTCTATACAAGAGAAATGGAAAAAGTCCTGGGACCACCATGCAGTTACAATTCATGCCCTCTCCCTTTCTATCAGGTATTTGTTCTTTCAGTCAAGAGATTTAATCCTAATGCCTCTTGCTTCTTTTCAACACTTTTAAGGAAGGGGCCAAAATGGTGAAAAATAAGGAGAAATTAATCATGAACTAGAAAGTTAATAGTCTCCATAAAAGGTTATCTCTTCTGACCGTCATTTTATAAAATAATAGAATCTCATACTTGGTATAAATTTGGCATGCTCTCTAATCCACCTTTATAACCTCTTCACTAAGGGTGCATTCAGCATATGTGTAGAACACTACAATGGATGGAAAACTAAGCACCACCACAATCACCAATTGTGATTCTGACTATCTCTGATATTTAGAGAGGTAAAACCATCAAAGAGTCTGAAAATCAGTGATGAAAGAAATGTGTTTGGGTTTGAAACATAATTGATAAAATGTTATCCATATGTGTAGTAGATAAAAGAGAAAATAAGGTAAAGAGAGTGAAAGAGTAAAATATTCGGAATTTTTAGATTCACTGACTGCTCTTCCACCAGTTCCTTTTCTTCCGCTTGTTTTGACACACTTTAGAGTTATTAATGAAATATCTAAAATAATTTTATACCACTTACTACTGGGGCAATAAAATCATCCGCTTAAAAAAAATCACCTTAATAAGCGCCAACCTTTGGGAAATGTATTGAGTTGAAAATTGATCTAGATGAAGTGTGAAAATATTTTTATTACTTGAACATTAAAGATAAGATGATATTCTGTCAGTCCGGAGTTGGTTCATTGAGGTGCCTGTTAATGACACCACCATTGTTTCAAATATGTCAGATTCAAACTTTAATCATAGAGGCCAAACTAGTGAGTTGTCAGATGTTGGGGCTTGTATTTCCAGACTCTCTGTAGCACATTTTTATCCTTTCCATGCAGGTGCCTTTGTTTTCACCACTGCACTCTCTATCTCCAAGCTAGCTTTTGTTCTCCTACGGCAAGCCCCTAGTCTCTGCAGGTCATCCTATTCACCATCGCCAGATCTAAGCTTCTCAAGAGCTCCTCTCATTAGATTACTCTCCTGTTTATCACCCTGTATGACTCTATTCCTTGAATTAACTCTAAAATCCTCTGCCTGGCATGAAGTTCCTTTGTACTCTGTCACCACCTTACCTTCCCAAGCATCTTAGGATCAAACTCCAAGCACAATACTTGGGGAAAGCTGTGTGCTTTCCTTCCTTTGTGCTTTTGCTCATGGTCAGCTCTGTCCTTGGAATGCTTTTCTGACAATCTCTGCTACTGTGTTTAAAGAGGAGTCAAGATCACTCCTTCAAAAGCATTCCACAACGCCCTCCCGCCATGTAATGTTGTCTTTCCCAGTGCTGAACCCCAATACTACATTCTATAAATATTTTCTGTCCTTTAGATTATGCTATGGGTTATGGTATTTAAGTACCCATCTTTTTCTTTTGAATAAATTGTCTTTCTTCATGGAAATGACCACTTCTAATTATCTTCACATCACCAAGAGAGCCCAGCACATGCCCTGACACACAGTGGGCCCTCAACAGCATTAAGGTTACTGACCATTGCATCAATTACTGACCATTGCCTCTACCGTTCTTATTTTATAAGTCCCCAAAACAAGTACAAAGTGCTAGATTGAGGGAAAGGAAAGAAGGCTGATGGAGAATAGCAGTTTAAAATAAAGTATAGTGGTCTTTTTCTCATATTTCAATTAATCTCATAATTAGAGTAAGTGTATTTAGTTGTATGTTTGTACCAGATTGTAAAAGAAGAAAATTGAGATTTCTTTTTGTGTGTGTTTTACCACAAATGTGTAAGCTGATAAATCCTAATAAATAGATGTGCTAATTTATGTAGATAAAGAATGACTGGGATTCAATACTGTTAGAATAGCCATACATCCTAATTTGCCCTAAACAGTCTTGGTATATAGCTCATTATATCATCTTTCACTTTCAAAAATATCCTAGTTGAACAATACATTGTGTGGTTGGCCTAGTTTTTATACTTGTTGAACCTTAATCGAGCTGATACTTTATAACCACACCTTAAGCAGAATTTCTTAATTTGAATACCCATGTTTATTAAATCAAATGACTCCCCTAAGTTGTCAGAGTCCTTTTATTATTATTATTATTATTATTATTATTATTATTTTCCTTAAGGAATGACTAGAAAGAAAATGCCACAAAGTTGGGAACAGTTGTCAAAGTTATTGTCATTCTTTTAGATTTCTTACTGAAAGAAACACGATTAGTATTGCTGTTAATTTGTTCATGTAATTTCATAAAACAAATATGAAGCAAAATCTGTCTTTCGCTTCACCGATTATGACAACACTAAACCTTATTTCATAAGAAAACAATGAAAAGCAAATTGAACCCTCCAAGTTGGTTATTAAACAAGGTAACCATGGGCACATTTATTTTACTAGGAATCTAGATATAAAATGAAGATTCCTGACACTCCATATATGACTTTTATCAAAATGCTGACATTCAATTTTTGTTTGAAGATACTTTTGATACACATTCAGAGGATTTCCTTGCATTACTTAAAGGTGTTTGTGAAAGGTTGTGTTTAAGGTGCATATTTGCATATCAAATCATATTTTCCCAGTAACTTTTGTTCTGCTTTCAAAGAACCGTTTTCATAGTGGCAGAAAAAGGAAAGCTGTCTTTTTCAATATAAAGCAAATTGCAGGTAGAGATTCCAGTGTGTCTCTCAGAGGCAATATAATTGAGTGACAGAAAACCAAACAAGGCATCTGGCCCCAGTTCTAGCTCTGTCCTTGGAATGGATCGCCCTCACATGTGCCGTCCACAGAGACAACCAGTGTTGGTGATGGAGCAACTGGTCAGCATCTAGTTCTTGGCTGTAACTCACATAAGCAAAGTGAGACAAATTCATCGTCAGATTCTTAAAAAAAAAATTTTTTTTTGAGTTGGAATTGCACTCTGTTGTCCAGGCTGGGGTGCAGTGGCACGCTCACAGCCACTCCAGCATCAACTTGCTGGGCTCCAGCGATCCTTCCACCTCAGTCTTCCAAGTCGCTGGAACCACAGGAACACGCTATCATGCCCGGCTAATTTTTTTTTTTTTTAATTGCAGAGACAAGGTCTCCTCAAGTTGCCCGGGCTGGTCTCGAACCCATGGGCTCAGGCATTCCACTTGCCTTGGCCTCCCAAAGTGTTGGGATTACAGACTGAGCCACCAAGCCAGCCCAAAAACTTTAAAAACATTTAAACATTTTGAACATTTTAACCCACATGTTGGAGTTTTTAGAGAGCATACACACGCTCATGGCCTCACGTTGATCATTATCCAGTGTTGTATTTTACCAATTGGTAGCATGTACACACCTCTCTGTGCTGTCTCTAACTTCAGCCTTAGTGTTCAGAGCAAGTTCACATACGTTTGCCAATTTAAAATGGAAAATGTAAAAACCAGAAAATATGTTATTTTATTTAAATATAACAAATATTTATGTTGTTAATTAGAAAAAATATAGAAAATAATCCTAGTTTGAATTTTTTCCCACTATATTATATAAAATAAAATGAATGAATGGAATTCTTAAAGGTGATGTTTTTCTTACTGGGTTGATAATCCTTCTCATTCAAGGACATAGCTATTGGTAATGCTCTGGCTTGTGGTTCCATATTGGTTTTACCAGTGTTCACTATGTGTTAAATAGTCTAGTCTAATGTAGTTGAACATAAGCAAATGAGAACCAATACAGATGATGTGTGATGAGCCAAGGATTATAGTCAATACAATCTATGCATTTGAGGTTCAAAATAAAATGTTTGGATATGATTAGCTGCAATTGTACCACCTAAGACAACCACGGTTAACATTTTATGTATGTTTCCCTATTCCATGTTCATTGTATTTATTTAAATGTGATTTTACCATTTTTTTGGGAACTTACATTGTTTCCAGTTTTTTTTCCAACCATTAAAAGCTACAGTAAACTGCCTTATACAAGAATCTTTTATTACTTTTTAGAATTCATAAGAAAAGTGTTCTAAAGTAAAATTGTTGTATCAATGCATATCAATAATTTTCACACTTCAGATAAATATGTGTTGGCAAATTGCTTTTTAAAAAGTTAATATCAACTCATATTCTCACAAGTAAAATATGAGAGTAGTTCCATTAGTATTCAGTGGTCTTATTTCCTTTATTATTATGAAATATTTAATTAAAGCAAAATTTAAAAGGTGAGTAGCTTGAAGCCAAGAATTTGGGACCAGCATGTCCAATATAACAAGATCCCATCACTACAAAAAACATTTTTAAAATTAGCCAGGCATGGTGATGCACACCTGTAGTCCTAGCCGCTTGAGAGACTGATGTGATAGGATCAGGGTTTGAGGCTGTAGTGAGCTGTGAGCACACCACTGCACTCCAGCCTGGGTGACAGAGCAACACCTTGTCTCTATATAAGTAAAAAATAAATAAATATTATTTATAAACTTGGAATCCATACCCAGTTTAAGGAAATTATATACTCCCTTTAGCATAGTCAATAGGATTAATAGTATAGTAATTTTTAATGTACATCTACTTTCCTATCCGCTATATATTCAAATGTAGGGCCATAAGCTTAAGGTTGAACAAAGGGAGACACATTTTAAGAGATTCCAATTTTCAAAGTTTAGGGACATTTTAAATGACATCAGGAATTGCCTCCTAAATTAAGCATGCTTCTTCCCCAAACCTGCTCTCTGTCTTTCTCTCTCTCTCTCTCTCTCTCTCTCTCTCTCTCTCTCTCTCTCTCTCTCTCTCTACTACCTATCTATCTCTATCTCTCTCTCTCTTTCATCCTCTGTCTTGTCTAACAACCCAATCATGCAAAGGTTCTCTCTATAAAGGCTTCAAGTTACTCACCTTTTAAATTTTGCTTTAATTAAATATTTCATAATAATAAAGGAAATAAGACCACTGGACAATTATGAGTTACCAAGTACTGAGCACTGACTTTGTTGCCAGGCTTTCAATCAGATTTCTAGAGATCACCTCTACTCTTTAAAACAAATTTACCTGCTAGGTCTAGCACAGACCAGAAAGCTGAGAGTAGTCCTCATTCCTTCTTGCTTGTCACCTCCCACAGCCAGGAAATCAACCCAGTTCAGCCTGATGCATCTTCACATGCCATCTCCCCATGCCACCTTCCTCCAGGGTAGCAGCCTTCTCATTTGTCTTCCTGCTCTTTATCTCTACCATCATCATCTCTTCCTGAGTACCAGTGATCACATCACCCTCTGCTGAAAACTCTTCAGGGATTCTCCACTGCTAATAACAGTACTTCTCAAATTTTTTTCATAAGGGAATAATGAGAAAAGTGTGGTCATTGCCCAGAGTCTGAGTGCACAACCTGAAGCACAGTTTTATGTTGGTTTTGCGTTTAATGTTTTATAGTGATGTGAAATTTGCATTTTCCCTCTTAGTAGATGCATTGTGGTTTAATATGAAAGAAAATTCCAAATGCTTCACCAGTAAGTCAACTACCCTCACTTTCACAAATTGATACTCCAAGAAGATGGATCATGTTTAAGTTGTGGCTTTGTGGATCCTCTGACAATCCCGTTTGGAAGACTCATGCCTATATAATGAACATAAACTCCATAGCAAATGAGACTCTTCTCAGCTGCCTCTCTGTGCCCACTTTCCGCTAACCCAGTGTGCTGTGTGATGCTGTGCTTCTGCTACACAAACGGTCTATAATTCCCCAAACAAGACATTTGCCTGAGTGCTCTGTTTTTGGTTTTGTTTTTTTCTGCCTGGAGTATGTCCTTTTCTCCTCCTCCACCCTGTTCCTGTACCATCAACTTTGTGATGGAGGTAGACACAAGAATGCAAAGACAAAACTGATTTTTAAACTGTTAAATATTTGACAAACATAAGATATGGTTCCAGTTATTCACTTAAAGAAGCACTGGGTCTTGAATTCTGGCCTCTGCTAGAATCAAATTTAGATTTGCTAGCCACAAGGTGAAAATAAAATGATAATCATACAACAAGTCTTATTTTATTTTATTTTGAGACACAGTCTTGCTCTGTTGCCCAGGCTGGATTGCAGTAGAGAAGTCATAGCTCACTGTAACTTCAAACTCCTAGTCTCAAGTGATCATCCCACCTCGGCCTCCCAAGTAGCTGGAACTACAGGCATGCACCACTAAGCCTGGCTAATTTTTTTTTATTTCCTATTTTACAAGGTCTTACTATATTGCCAAGGCTAGTATTGAACTCCTGGCCTCAAGTGATTCTCCCACCTCAGCCTCCCAAAGTGCTGGAATTACAGGTGTGAGCCGCTGTACCTGGCATGCTTGCCTTATTGTATGATTATCATTTGTTCTCTGAGTCACCCCCAAAGTCTCTGAACTTCAGCATCAGGGACCTTTTCTTATGCATCCTTCTCTTCCAAGTACCAAGCACATGGTAGGATGATTGTAGCAATGATTAACTCTTAAATCTACTTACAGGCTAGCAAATCTAAGGTATAAATCTTTAAAGGGGGTCTGGAGCTGCTCTTTAGATATACTTGTTACTTTTTCAAAAAGTTATTATTTTCTCCAAATTAAATATGAGAGAAAATAGGATCATATTTTTCTAGTTTAAATTTGAAATTATTTACTGTTCCAGGAAACATGTCTAAAATATGTGTGAGACACATACACAACTCACAAACCTGTGACTCTGCCTGCCTGTTAGGGTGTTTAAGATGTGTTAAATCTTTTTGTTCATTCTAAACCTAGAGAAAAAATGCCAACCATAATAATGATGTCTACAGAAAAGCACTGGACAGTAATATTTTGAAATGTGACAATACATAATTTATGCCTATAGTCACCATAAATGAAATAGATTAGGAGAATGCAAAGACCTAAAGTTGATGGTCACTTGGGTTGAACTGAGATATGACATTTTTATGTATCACTAGATTTTAAATGACCAGATTACTTAGGACACAATGTTTAAGGCAACATATGTTTGTTTCTGGTGTCAATACAAGATGTTATAGAAGCTACCATTTTGGAACCCAGTTTTAATTATAAGTTGGAATACTACAGCAGAAATTATTCCCCAGCCAAAGCTACAACTGACCAGTCTTTCAAATACGCTTTTGCCTGTGCTTTCATTTCATTGTTCTTGCCTTCTTACAGAGATCCTTTGTTCATATTTCTATTTGTTTTTCAGTAGCAAAATGTTGAAAGTTAAATCTGAGGGACTTTTGTCTTTGTTCTGTAGAACACATTTAAAGCATTTGTTCTTTTTACTCTCCTGAGGAGACCAGATTTCTTAAAGCCACAGATTCTTCTCAGTAGGAAGCAGTTACCAGAGGAATTTGCAGTTACCATAAGAAGCAGTTACTAAAGAGGAATTTGCTGTAGAAAAATTGTTGGGGGGGAAATGGTTTTTTTAAAAGGATGTACTTTTTAAAAGGAGAACTATAAGACAAATAGCTCAAATATAAAAGGATTATTAGTAATCAGGGCATAATAAGAGATAATGGAGGTGGAACTTTAATATAAAAATGGATAAACATGTTTGGATTAAAAACAATTAAATCGTGCTAGGCTAGAAGAGATTTAAAATAAAGAGATCTTTGATGTGGTAGAATATGAACCCTTAGAAGGCTAGAGAAGCACATCTTATTTACTTCACAGGGTAAACTAATGCTCACAGAGGTTAAAGATTTGCCGATTACAGCTAGTTAATGGCAGATACTGGATAAATATTTCTTCATTTTCTTAGGGAAAAACTTTTTTATGATTTTAAAGATAATAAATGTTCATTATCAGTATTTTATTATTCAAATTCTCCTTTAGGATGTAACTGAGTATTTGTTCTTTTCTGGAGTGTATAATTGTCAGGAGTATATAGTATTTCACCTTCTCTTTAGAAACAAATTAAAACTAGCACATCCTGCAATTGCGATTACCTGTGGTTTATCTTGCAAGAGGTCAAACACTCCTAAAGACATGTTGGAAGTTTAGTGTGTTTCTAAGGGGATGTTTATGAGTAACCAAAGGATCCACTGACAGCTGTTGAGCCTTTTCACAGCCAGGAAGTTCATAATCCTTAAAGAATTTTTTCTTCCTTTGACTTGTACATGGCTATCTGCCAAATAAAGACAGTTATGAATCCCTTGAAGCAAAAGTTGTGAATATGCTTCAGGAACACGTGAGCAATGTAGTAAGGAAATTCAAAAGAAAACTGATTCCCTGCATGGTGACACCACTAGTGTTTTTAGTTAGGAAAGATTTAATCTCTTCTTGTCTGACAGACACAAATTAGCAAAATCTCTTCCTCTAAAATGAAAGTGAAAGGGACTCCAAACTCCTCTTTCTGTCCCTCAAATTTCCCACTAGTTTCATATTGTTCTAATTTTTCTAAACAGTATTATAAAAATATTAGAGAAGTCTTATTATGTATACACACTAACAATATTAGTGTGTCACCCAGATGACCAGCAGTGTTCATATTACTTATTTTCTTGTGTTAACTTGAAAATCTGAATTTTCCAAATGATGTGCTTTGGGATTTTTCTGTGTTAAAAATTATTTTTAGGCTGGGTGCAGTGACTCAAGCCTGTCATCCCAGCACTTTGGGAGGCCGAGGTAAGCGGATTGACTGAACCCGCGGGTTCAAGACCGGCCTGGGCAACTTGGCAAGACCTCCTCTCTACAGTAAATCAAAAATCAACTAGGCGTGGTAGTGCACGCCTGTAGTTCTGGCTACTCGGAACGCTGAGGCGGAAGGATCGCTGGAGCCCAGAGGGTCGATTCTGGGGTGGTCATGAGCATACCACTGTATTCCATGCACTCCAACCTGGGCGACAGAGTGAGACTCCAACCCAAAAAAAACAAAAAACAAAAAAATGATTTTTTTTTTTTAGTAATGCAATCTTCATGCAATACAGCCTAATGGAGGATGGATAAGCAAATTGATAGACACAGAGCAATCTGTATAGATGGCAGTGCATGTGAGTTATCAGTTAGTTTTACTGTCTGATTCTCACCAGAGGAAGTGAATTAACATTATTCCCACTTCAAAACCAAACTGGCCATTTTTTATACAGGTTCTATTATTTATGTCTGTCAAGAGCAAGGGAAGCCATATGTTGTCTCAGAAACGTCACTAAGGTATAAAGTGTTTTTTAGGGTCATTCCCTGTCACTTTCCTCAATGATCTTAAACACATGCTTAACTGTATAGTGATAAAGTATAGACTTCTGTAATATTATTATTCAAGGTGATCACTATCTGATATCAGATCATGTGAAAAAGAATCTAGAAGATGATCTAACATCTAAATTATTTTGTTCATTTTCCATGAAATAAACTTCCCTCATTTAGTCTTCATTTACTGACCCCTGTTAATAACCTACCCATTGATTTACAAGATAATCCTTCAAAGTTTTTATTCCCAAGAAACTAAACATCCAATTGTATCATTCTTACTGGAGGAGAAACCATATTTAGGTACATTTAGAATCAGCCTGAAGTAGAATCAAATCAGACTCCACTTCGTAGTACTGTGACCTCTCTGAGCCTCAGGTTCCTCCTCTGTGAAAAGAAAAAAACATAAATAATATGTATTTCTTAGTTTTAAAGTAGATAATATGTGAAAGCATGCAGTACAGTGGCTGGCACGTTATTGTCAGATAATGTATATATTTAGGTATATGCCATCATTTTCCTGACCCTGAGTGAAGAATGACTTACAGCTGGCACATCCAACCCATGGCCTGTGGGCTTCATGCAGCCCAAGACAGCTAGTAATATATCCCCCTAAACTCTTGTAACATCATGTGTTTTTTAGCATTTATTTTCTTTGTGACCCCATGCATAGTTCTATTTTTGAAGTTCACAATCACACCTTATTCATGACATCACTTTTTGGCAGCACATACGTTTATGAGCAGCTGTTTTCAATTATGAAGCACATGAAAAGCAAACTTCAAGCAAACAGTTCTGATGAGTACCTCGAGAACTCTTGAAAAATCATGGCCACTTTTCTTGAACCAGACATTAATATATTAGTATGACAAAAACAAGGCCAAAATTCCCACTAGTTTCATATTGTTCTCATTTTTCTAAACTATATTATAAAAATGTTAAATAAAGAAGCCTTATTATATATATATACTAACTATATTATATAATTTATGTGTGATCTAAAACAATTTCTCTTTACTCGATGTAGCACAGGGAAGCCAAAAGATTGGACACCCCAGCTTATAGATTTCTCACTTGGTTAAAACATTCCTCTCATGTGGGTGCTGTTGAGTGAGATGGAAATGATGGAGAAGAAAAATGCTATGGGTTTGCTTGTGGGCAATTTGAGATATAGGAACTTATGAGTAGAAATGTCTAGAAAGCAGATGGATACACAGAGTTAGAGATGAGGATAGTGGAGCTCACTGGAGTTGGAGAGCTAGGAATGTCATGTTAGCTGGAGCCTGTATTTCACATAGTGCTCACCAAATATTTATGAAGCACCTACCTCATATTAGTGATGATCTCAGACACTGGGAATATAGGGCCAACAACACAATGCCATTGCTCTTTGGAGTTTGTATTCAAAGGGGAAAGAAGACAATAAAAAAAAATAAGTAAGAAAAATCTTAGATGAAGACAGAAAGTGTCAGAAAGAAAGTAGTGTGAAATACTAGTGTGGGCAAGTGCAGACAGAGTGACTAAAGAAGTTCTCTCTGAGAACTGAAAACTAAAAGAAAAGAGTCACCTATGCAAAGATCTGAAGGAATAATTATCATCATCAACAATTATCCCTTGCCACAAAGTGTATGTTGACTCTTTTATTCATTTTTAAGCCACTTTATAGAGGTAGGATTGATATACAAAATCTGTGCATATTTAGTGTATGCAATTCATGAGTTTGGAGATATATACATGCCTCTGAAACCACCACCACAATTCATAAACATATTCAATAAACTTGCAGGATACAAAACCAACATATAAAAGTTAGTTGCATTTCTATACACTAAAAATGAACTATCTGAAAAAGAAATTAAGAAAACAATCTCATTTACAAAGCATCAAAAAGATTAAAATTCTTAGGAATAAACAACCAGGTAGGTGACAGATTTGTACACTGAAAAGTATAAAACAATGATGAAAGAAATTAAGACATACACAGATAAATGGAAAGACATCCCATGCTCATGGATTGAAATAATTAATATCGTTAGAATGTCTATACTAACCAAAGTGCACAACAGATTCAGTGCAATTCCTATCAAAATCCCAATGGCATTTTTTATATTGACTCATGTAAGCTTTATTATACCAGTATGAGATAGGCATTATAATTATTCCCATTTTACATGTGAAGGAACTGAACAGAAAAAGGTAAAAAAAAAAAAAAAAAAAAGCCTTGTCATAGCAGTGAGTGGAGGAGCTGGTATTCACATTGAGGCAGTGTAGCTCCAGATCACCTGCTCATCTACACAAAGGGAAGGTAAATGCAAAGGCCAAAGACCCTTAGGAAAGAAAGCACTTGAGGCACCATTCAATCAAAAAGGCCAGGGTTGTTGGACTGTGGTTTATATAAACCGGAGTAGAATTATAGGTCAGGTAATCCAGGGGCTTACAAATCATAAGGCTTATGGACTTCATTCTAAAGGCATTACAAAGATATTGTAGGGATATAAGAGTGAAATGGCATAATTTTTATTTTTATGATTTCAATCTCTATTTTTTAAATATAACTTTGGCTGCCATCTGCCAAAGAGACTGTCAAATTTGGTGAGGATACAGAGAAAGGCAGTAGGAGGTGATTGTGCTAGTTCAAATGAGAATAGATGGTGATTTGGTCAGTTAGTAGAAGAAGAGAGAAGTCAGTGGATTCAGGACATATTTTTGAGAAATGGCAGACATGATTACTGATGGGCTAGTTATGGAAATAAGGAAAACAAAGACATATATATGTGTATATATATATATATATACATATATATGTGTGTATGTATATATATATGGTGTGTGTGTATGTGTGTGTGTGTATATATATATATATATATATATATATATATATATATACCTCATTTAATCCTATAAAACAAAAATTTATTATCTTTGCACAGGTAAGGAACCTGACACTCAGCAATGTCCCATAAGTACTGAGCAGTGGAGTTTGGTTTGAGTCCACTTTAGTCTGATTTCCAAAATGGCTAAAGATAATGTCTCCTCTAATCAGTGATACAATTAGATCTCTAGTTTGTTGGTAATGAAATTCTGAAAGGTTGTCTTTGGACCTTTTCTCTTTTTATGTGATCCTTTCCCCCTCTGGCTCTCTCATCCTGACCTTATATATAAGTATATATATGGGAGGACCCCCCCAGAAATATATTTATTAAAAAATGTATATTTATTCTTACATGTTTAAGCTCCAGTCACCTTCAAAGTACTCTTCATTTGATGCCATACACCTTTTGAGATGCTTTTTCCACTGCTCAAAACAGTTTTTGAACTCGTCAATTTGGATGTCTTTTAGTGCTGCTGTCATTTTTGTTTCACCTCTTGCACATTGGCAAAATGTTTCCCTTTGAGGATTTTTTTTCATCTGGGGAAACAAAAAAAAGGCTCTTGGGGAATGATCAGGTGAATAAGGAGGGTGGGCACAGGGCTACGCCATTTGGGGTCAAAAACTGCTGAAAACTCAGTGCCATATGACCAGGTATGTTGTCATGGTAAAAGAACCAGTCACCTGTTTGCCATGAAAAAATTCATGGAAGTTGAACGAAGCCTCACACACACACATATAAATAATGGAATATGTAAGTAATATAGTGTACATACACTTACTACATAAATAATGGAATGCAGATATATAGATAAATATAAGTATAGATAGATCTATATAAATATAGATATATATCTGTATTTCATCATTTAATCATTGTCTCAATTTCCTCACCCACAGTGGAGAATATTTATGGAGAAAGGAAAAAGGAACCTTCAGAAAATAAATTTTGCATCTTGTAGATGAGTACAAGCACTTGAAACATGGTAGTGAGCTGCACACAAGGAAAAACCTTCTGAGAGGCATAGAAGGTCCAAATCTATTCATGTATCCTTTATTGTTTTTTATAAAAACCTTAAATTAAGCACATTTGGATCTGTGACTTCACATTATCAATTCTTCCTTTTCCCAAAAATCTTAAGAGTAGTTTGATTTTCTGCTACTTTAAAAAAATCTCATTCATTTATTGACCCATTGAAATCTGATCTGAAGATAGCAAAGAACAGTTAAGTGACCAAATCTAGGTATACCTTCTACTTTCTTATCCTCTCAGCAACATTTGGTGCTGTTGGCCATCCATATCTTCTTGAAATGCTCTTTTTCCTATGCCTCCGTAATATGACTCTCCCTTCTAATTCTAGAACAACTCTTCCTGGGCTTAAGCTCTGTTTCCTATCTCTGAGTTTGGGTCTACTAAAACCATATACCTAGGGCTCCAGGCAGGCTTAAGGAAGCTGACCTGTGGCTCTTGCTGTTCCAAGCTAACAGGGAGAATGGAGCTGGAGAAATCCTCAGTGTGCATGACACTCTGCCACCCCACATGTGTCTGGAAGCCCCATACGCGCGCGCGCGACACACACACACACACACACACACACATACAGATATATATATATATAATATATACATGTCTTTTTACATATATATAATTACCAACAAACTAGATATATACCACTAGATAGATCTAATTGTATATATATATACACACACACACATATATACACACAAACCCCATATGTATATATACACACACTATATATATAGATGATGGAATACAGATATATAGATATAGATAAATTTATGTCGATAACTGTATCCCTTTATTTAATCATTATAAGTCTCAATTTCATTACCCACATTGGAGAATACAAGGGGAAACCCTCCAAAAATGGAATATTCTTTTGGAAGACCAGTCCCTTGTAGTACACTTAGAATTTGTTCCTCTGGGCTAAATAGTCAACCAAGTTTCTATCTGGAAGTTTTGGGAAGGCTGGGTCCCAATTTGCAGAAGAAACGTCCCTAGTTGTAGCAAATGGATGACTGGTTCTTCCACCATGACAACGCACCTGCCCACACCGCACTGGGTATCAGCAGTTTTTAACCAAATATGGCATGATCCCTGTCTCCCACTCTTCCTATTCACCCAGTCTCACCCCAAGCAACTTTTTTGGTTTCCCCAGATGAAAAAAGTCTTCAAATGGAAACGTATTGCTAATGTGGAAGTGGTGAAACAAAAAGTGGCAGAAGTGCTAAAAGGCATCAAAATTTTCAAGTCCAAAAACTGTTTTGAGTAGTGAAAAAAAGTATGGATAGGTGTATTGTGTCAAATGGAGAGTACTTTGAAGGTGACTGAAGTCAAACATGCAAAAATAAATACACAATTTTTAATAAATATATTCTGTTTTGGGGGGGGTTTCCCCTTTGTATTTACGGAGAAAGGAACCTTTAGACAAGAAATTTCATGTCTTGTGGAAGCTCATAGACTCTCTGTTTCACTATTGTTGGGACATAAACCTCTCGGGTTTCATTCTCTGTTGTTTGAGCTACAGGCTTTTATGTAATCCCTTCTGCTTTTTATCTTCCAGAGATTTTTCACAACTTCCAATCCACAAAGAGTTGCCTTTCTTATTTTAAAGTGTGATAGTGATTTTTTTAAAAAATATATACTTTTTAAATACATTCTGTGGTTTTGGAGCAGGAGAGGAAATGATGGTCCATGATAGTGTCAGAGTATGCTAGTGTCAGTGTCAGAATTAGTTTGTCCCATTCTATTTCTGACTCCTTTTTTCCATTTTGCATGTCTTTCATATTAGTTCTATGCTCAGTATGTGTCGTTTGAATGATTTTTTATTTTAAAAACAAGATGATTAAAGTATTAGTTTTCTGTTAGCCTGTGTTAGAGGCAGCATTAGTAATAGCAGTAGCAGCAGTGGAAAACGAAAAACAGGGTTGGGTCTGAAATGTCTATTTAGGAGACTCAGTTGAGAGAAATTGGTAAGGTGACACTTGGGAGCTAAGGAATTAGAAGTTCTTATTACCAGCAATTAAATTACAGAAAAATTAAATAAATTTTTGCTAATGTTTACTAACATACTTAAGCGTTTCACTGCTTTTTAAGTTTCATGCCTACCCTACCAGAAGACACTTGTCTCAGTTCTTAGTTTTACAACTTCATGCACATAATAGTCCAAGATTGAAAATTGCACCCCATAGTCTCAATTCTTACATATTTTACTTTTAGATTCAAAGATGTTGAAATGACTTCTACTTTTACTGTGATATGATGTTTTCTTTTCAGCTATTGAAAAGCTATCGTGACCAAATTAAGTTCAGAAAAAAATATTTTTGAGCAATACACTATTTCCAACTTTATGCTAAGCATTAGCAAGCCAAAAATGAATAAGGGACTGTTTTCTGTTAAGTGTAGATGTGGAAACAGGAGGATTTATATAATTCCCCTACTGTGAGACAGTTACAATAATAGAATACAGAAGTGGTACAAAGAAGCCAGGGACTGGCTCTTTGGGAAATGGTTAATAAGGAAATGACACCGGAGCAGAAATTTGAACAGGTAGGTGTTTAAGGCAAGAGCAAGTGCAAGGATGTAAAGGCATTGACAAGCATAGTTGGTCCCAGGAACTGCAGGTAGCGCCATCTAACTGGTAGGTTACATTATGAGAAGTGAAGGAAGACCAGGGATAAGGCTGGACAAATGTTCAGGGCCCAGATATGAAATAGCCTTTTATTTCTTAATGAGAAAAGTAGACTTTACTGGAAATGGGAAGATTGATTTCATGTTAGAAAGGGTGGGATGGAGGTCAGATTGGCATTCCAGATAGATCCATTTTTGTAAGAATAGGAGGATAAATTTGGAGGAACAAAGTCCAAAGAAGAGAGACAAATGAGGGGTCAGTTTTTATAGTCCAAGTGTGACATGGTAAGGACTAGAGTTAAGGTGTTGAGAATGGAAGAAGAATGAAATAAAGAAATAGGGGACTTTAAAAAATAATCACAAGCCGGGCTCGATTGCTCAGCCTGTAATCCCACGCCTTTGGGAGGCTGAGGTGAATGGGTTGCCTGAGCCCATGGGTTCGAGACCTGCCTGGGCAACTTGGCGAGACCTCATCTCTACAATAAATCAAAATTAGCCGGGCGTGGTAGCGCGTGTCTGTAGTTCCAGCTGCTCGGAAGGCTGAGGCGGAAGGATTGCTGGAGCCCAGCAGGTCGAGGCTGCGGTGGCCAGGAACAGCCACTGCACTCCAGTCTGGGTGACAGAGTGAGACTCCAACTCAAAAAATAATAATAATAATAATAATCACAAATTATTTAGGTCAGCTGTTATCTCTTCCATGCATGAAAAAAGGTTGTAAGTCCAATTTTCTTTATAGTCAACCACTGACCAAAGTCATTCTGGCAAACTTGACATTCGGCACAATTTGTCCTCCTTGATAAATGTTCCAGGGATTCAAGACAGTCACCTGCCAAAATTGATAAGTGAGGCGACGGGGAGAGTGCAGTCTTATTTGTAACGGCACAGCTGCCAGCGTTTGCAGGTTGTTTACTTCTAGACTGGTTCTGTCTCGCTCTGAGACTTTTCTATTTCCACCCAAATAGCCCACAAGCACGTTTAGGCTACGCCTACCTGTATGAGATAGTCTTTCCAGACTAGTCTGTGAGAGCAGGAGGAGGATTAAAAGGAGACTTTCATTAGGTTATTTTCACAACTGAAGAGTTTCAGTAACTTTCAAAGAGAAAACATGAACTTGACCAATTCTCTGTAGGCATTTAACAAAATAGGTGGTAAATTCTGTGAAATAGGAAAGTCCAAGGGATTACTGTAGAGCCTACTTCTAAAATCCAAAATGTTCATTGTGGAAGGTATCTGAGGAATAAGGAACTGATTTTTTGTTTGGGTTTTTTTTTTTTTTTAAGGACTTAATTCCAAACAATAGAGTGACTGGTATTTTAAAATAAAATACACAGAAAGACACTTAAAGTTAATCTTCTGCTTTAATGAAGGAAAGAAATGAAAGTCTCAGAGGACCACCCAGAGCTGATGAGAAATTCACAGTGATTTCTGTATAATCAAATTTTTATTTATTTTCTATTTACAAGTGGGATTGTGGTTATCTATGAACATGAACATATTGCTTGCAAAACCTAGGAAGAAAAGAGCTGAAATCTGAACAGAGCAGCAGTGGGACTTAGGTCTACCCACTGTGTGGTCATTAGCAAAACTTCCATTCACAGTGGGGACTCAAAAATTCTTAAAGTGAACTTATTTTTGAATGAGATGCTTGAAAAAATTAGACAAACTCTAATTACAGCAGGCTTGCATTCACTGCTACTTATTGTTAGATCATCCGCCCTCACATTGTTTATTTTAGGAAGTCATATTTTTAAAAATTAAACTTATTTTTTTTATAGAAAGCAAACAACAGTTCTTTGAAACTACAGTTTTCTTTACTTTCCAGCACACAGCAGTGAATTGCAAGGCTTTTTTTCTCTCTAACACATAAATTTTCAACAATTGTAACTCTGGTAATGTTCTCAAAGTCCTGCCTTTCGTCGGCTGCAGATATTTGCCCTATTGACAGCTTAAATCAAAAATTTTATTGAGGTTTTTTTAAGTTCTTTCTTTGCTACAGCCTTCACATTCTCCTGCTGAGATTATTTCAAGACCTAATAGACTCTATCATTAGAAAACATTTTAGAGTACTCAAATTGGCTTTTCCTGTGTTGAATTTCATCCAGTTTTTCCTCTCCATTGCCCATTACAGAAGTAATTTGCAGAATTTCTGCATTTTAGCCAGGAGCATTCAGAGGAAGCGACTTCCTGGGGTGCTGGTACCAATGGCATTGCCAAGCTGGAAAGGACTGAACCTTTTAGGAATGGTTTATATTCAAGAGGGTGTGTGTGTGTGTGTGTGTGTGTGTGTGTGTGTGTGTGTGGTTTGTGTATTTCCAAAGGTACCTAAATTACTATCTTTCAATGTTACACTTGTTTCTTTTTTTCTTTATAAACTCAAGGATACATGAACTTGCACAGGCCTCATTCCCCACCCACATACATGGACTAGATTAGATACTGTTTTAAATTTGGTCACATCTAATGGTACCAGGAGAGGAATATAAGAGCACTTTAGCACTACCATAAAACATGTGCCTTCCGTTGTTTTAAAAAATGGTACCCCAATATCTAGCATTAAACATTTAAAAGTTGTTTAATAGAAGTTCTGTTGGATTTATACCCTCATGCAAAGAGTGTTTATTCTTTTACATTGTGTAAGGTACTGTTAGGATAAAAGAAACATACAATCGTTGCCCTCAGTAAGTTAATAGTATTTTTTTTTTTTTTTTTTTATTAGTCTACCTGTAAATCAGTACCCAGTTTTCCAGAACTTCCGCCTATCTTTAGATAAAACAGAGCGTAAGAAAGTAGTATTTTTTTGCTCTTTTGTCTCTCCTCCAGTGTCTCGAGGGGCCTTTAAAGGGAACCTCTCACAATCAGCCTCCAAAATTACAGGGAACCTCCCGGGTATTTTTATTCAGCTATAATTCTCAAACATTTTTCCCTTGTTGCCACTTCCATAAAAAGACTGAAAACATTTTACTCTACTTCTGCTCCAACTTGTTCCTTTAGGCACCCTAAAACTGGGCCAAAAGTTCTGGCCCACCTCTGGTTTTTAGCTATATTCTCAAAGTCCTTGTTTCACCCCAAATCCATTTTACCCCGGGAAGGAAACACCCTTTGGGCCTAACTTTATGCTTCACATCCAAAAGGGGGCCCGGGAAAAATGGTTTTCTTTTTAAATTTTTTTTCGCTTGTTCTCTATTATACTTTTAGGAGAATGGCATAAAACTGTAATGGCAGGTCTAAAATACTCTGACAAATACTATGCTACAATATCAACTTTCCTTCAAACAAAGATTTGGGGAACCACTCAGTTCTAGAAAAAGAACATTCCCAACACATTGCAGTTCCGTGCTTGCCTCTACATAACTTTGTTTCCTTGTCTTCCCCTACAGAAGGAACACCACTGTCCTGAATTTTATGTTTATCGTCTTGCTTAGCTTTATAACTTTGCCACATAATTCTGTAACTTGAAACAGTATACCTTTAAATTTGCATGTTTATATGCCTACAGCCATACTAAAGGCATTCTTCTGAAACCTGTCATTTTTTTCTCAAAATTCTGAACCTAGTTCCTAGTTCATCCGAGTTGTAATGTTATAGCTGTAATTCACTCATATTCACTGCTCTATAGGATTATCATGTAGAAAAATGATACCATTTATGTATTCACTTGGTGGGCATTTGGAGTGTTCTAATTTTGTAATATTACAATGCTTCTGTGAACATTCTTTTATGCATAGACTGGTGCATATTAAGAGAACTCTCTGAGGGAACTCCTGGGCATAGGATATGCAAATCTTTATATTTTCTAACCAGTGAGTGCTTGAGCCAATTCTAACTCCTACCAACCGTGGGGTGGTACTCCCGTAGCACCATATTCTCAAAAACACTGGGCAGCATTGAACTTACAATCTTCCACAGACTTACCATTTTCTCCAGTTGGTTTAAAAAGGTATCATATTGTGTTTTTAAAAATCTTCATTCTCCTGATACCTAATGAAGTTGAACATCTCATGTTTATTGATCTATTCAGTTATCTTCTTCTTTGTGATGTTTATTTCTATATGAATTTTTTTGTTACTGATTTTTTTGGTTCTTTATATGTTTTTAAATAAATCTTGTACTTGTGTTGCAAATACCATTTCCAAGTTTGTGTTTTCTATGATATCTCTGGTAAGCAATAGTTCCTAATTTCAATGCAATAAAATATATTAATATATTTATTTGTGGTTTATGATTTTGTACCTAATTTTTAAAAATCTTTCCTGCCCAAATTAAAAGTAGTTTCTGTTGCATTCTAAATTTTTAAAACTAATTTTTCCTTTTACTTTCATCTTTATTTAATACAGTTTACTTTTCATTGTGTTGACACTTGGGACCCAAACTTATTTTTTTCTATATGTATAACATATTCTCTCAGTGCTTCTAATTGAAATTTTATTTTTTTTGCCTGATATGTAATTATAACTCAATCATAAATCAAGTTTCTGTGTATGTATGAGTCTGTTTCCAGTCTCTCTGTTCCATTAGTCATTTTTGTCTAATTCTGTCCCATACTACCCTGTCTTAAATTGACTTGCAGCTTTATAAGAATTCTTGGGCTGTCTGAATAATTCTCTTACTTTATTCTTCTTTCTAAGGATCTTCACTAGTCTTTGTCTTTTGCTAGTTCATATATATTTTTAAATTAGCTTTGCAAGCCTACAACAATGTTGTGGAGATTTTGAATCTGTACATCCATTTAGAAAGAATTAACTCTTTATGCCATTGATTCTCTCAATTCATGAACTTGATCTCTCCTTTTCTCTGGGTCTTCTTATTTGTCAATAGATTTTATAATTTTCTTTATAAACTTCTTTCACATCTTTTTATCAACTTAATTCCTAAGTAGTGCATTTTTTTCTGCAGATATACATGGCAGTTAAGAACACAGACTCAAATCCCAGCTTTTTTTTATAGTTATATTACCTCAGACAAAAACCTTAATTTCTTTTTTCCTCAGTTTTCTCATACATAAAATGAAAATATTTATATGCCAACCCCTTAGTGTCGTTGTGAGGACTAAATATATTCTAAAGTGCTTGCAACATTGCCTAGAACAAATTACATATAATGTATTTGATGTCATTTTCTGGAAAACATTTTCATAAAAAGTTAATTCATGCTTTAAAAATATAGAGAGAGCCGGGTTCAGTGGCTCAGCCTGTAATCCCGCGCCTTTGGGAGGCTGAGGTGAGTGGATTGCCTGAGCCCGTGGGCTCGAGACCCACCTGGGCAACTTGGTGAGACCTCATCTCTACAATAAAAAAATTAGTTGGGTGTGGTAGCGCGTGCCTGTAGTTCCATCTACTTGGAAAGCTGAAGCGGAAGGATTGCCGGAGCCCAGCAGGTCGAGGCTGCGGTAGCCGGGAACGGCCACTGCACTCCAGTCTGGGCGACAGAGACTCTAACTCAAAAAAAAAAAAAAAAAAAAAAAAAAAATATATATATATATATATAATGAGAGAGAGAGAGAGAGAGTTCACATTTTTTAGAGTAGTAGTCGATATCTGTACATTAGATCAGCTTGTTAATCATTTTGTCTGTATCTTCTATATCCTTAAAGATATATTACCTAATTTATCTATCAATTACCATTATGATAATAGATTTGTCAAATTCTATATCTAATTCTTTCCATTTCTTTTGTACAATTTGAGATCATAAGTAGAGGTATATCCAAGTTTGGAAAGCTTATTTCTTCTTGGTCAATTTAAATTTTAAAAAAATGTAGCAACCTTTATTATTTCTTATGATGTTCTTTGTCTAAAATATATATTTTATTTGATAATATAGCAATACCAGCTTTATCTTAGTATTTTGTGGCATATCTTTTGCCAATCTTTTACTTTCATCTTTTCCAAATTGTTATATTTTAGATGTATTTCTTATAACTTCTTCAAACTTCTCATTACAACTGTTTCTTGTACACTTTTGGTGTAGCTGGACTGTGGTTGTTTTACAGGTGATAATGATGCTTGTTTGCATCTCCGTTTTGTTACTTTCTGTCTCCTAATTGCAACATTAAGTGTATTAATGCGTATAGTTATTTATAAATTTGGATTTAATTTCCATCATCATATACTGTGCTTCCTTTGTTTTACCTTTTTTGTGTTTCTTTTTTCTTCCTTTCTTATCTTTTATGCAACTTGCTTGACTATTTTTCTCAACCCATTTTTTCTTCCTGTTGAATGGTAAGTGATATATACTATTTCTATTATTTTAATGATTATCTTAAAATAATTTAATTTATTCATTTTATAATTCATTAATACTTTTACTTTTTCTAAAACAATACAGGGGCTCAGAAACACTTAAATTCTTTTTTTATTTCAATTTTTAATCTTAACGATGTGGGTACATTTCAGGGTTGGAACACTTAAATTCTAATCACTCCCCTCCAAGCTTATATGTTACCTTTATAAACATTTAATTTTTTTGCTTTATTTTAACTCTTGAAGCCATTATATACATTATGAGTTGTTATACCCTTCAGTATTTGATATAATTTTCTTTACTTATCCTTCCTTTTTGAAACACATACCTTCCATCTGAGTTTACTTTCTGAAGTTGTACATCTTTTAGAGTTTCCTTTAGTAATCATCTGCTATTGGAAAAGTATTTTTTTTGTTGTTTATCTAAAAATGTCTTTAATTTGCCCTTGTTTCAAAACGGTATTTTCTTTAGCTATAGACTCTAGGTTAGCAAGTGTTTTGTCTCAGCACAATAAAGACATCATTCCACTCTAATCTTTACTGACATACAATATAAGTACAATGTACAATAAATATACTGATTCCTTGTGGATTAGTACTTTTCATCAAGTATGGAATAGTCTGTCTTTTGCTTCATGTTTCTTAACTTCTACTTCCTAGTTTTCATTTCTTGTCTCTTTGTATACATTCTAGATTATTTTGTCATCTCTATATTCTAGTTCACTAGAAATTACTCTTAGTTTTGAGTAATTTCTGCCCTTAGATATATCTAATTTGCTGTTAAACACATCCATTAAATTTTTATTTTTATTATTATAATTTTCATTCCTATAAATCCTTATTTTTCCATAGTTTATTATGATTGGTTATTTTTATACTAACTCTTTACTCATATTTGCAATCTCTTCTCATATTTCATTCATTATGTTAAATATCTCCTTATATATTTCCAATGGCTTTGCAATTGTGCTATTTTTTTCTCCTATTATATCTCCTTCATGGTGCCATTTTTTGTGTATTTTGTGAAATTTGACTCAAAACTCATTTTAGCATTATCTCTGGCACCCTTTGAAAGCTGGGTTTCTCCAGCCAGAAGTGTAGTTTCCTTCTGCCAGATTCCTGAGGATATCACTCTTCTCGGACTACTTTAAGCTTAATTATCAGCATGAATGTTTTAGATACAATTCATATGTAGTATGAAATGAAACTGCAAACTTCCATGTGGTTTGTATGAGGATCAGCTTGTCAACGCACATTTTTAAGTGAGATTCTTTTCCCTTTCATTCAAGGTCAAAATTCATGGTGAGCAATTGCTACAATTTGAATGTGTCCCCCAAAAAACGTGCATTGGAAGCTTATCACCAATGTAACAGTGTTGGGAGGTGGTACCTGATTAGAGGCTGTTGGGCCATGAGGACTCTGCTCTTGTGAATGGATTTATGTTCTCGCAGGAATGGGTTCAATATAAAAGGCCAGATTACCTTCTCTTTCTTCCCTTCCCTTCCCTTCTTCTCCCCTCCCCTCCCTTCTCTTCCCCTTCCTGCCCCTCCCCACCCCTCCCTTTCCCTTCTCTCTTCTCTCTTCTCTCTCTTTCTCCCCTTCCACCATGGAATAATGCAGCAAAAAGGCCCCACAAGACACCAATCCCTCAATCTTGGACTTCCTAGCCTCCAAAATGGTGAGACCAATAAATTTCTGTCCATTGATGTATTCTGTTTATAGCAACACAGATGGACTGAGACGAGAATTTTCTTTGCAATCCCCTGGGAAGGGATGGTTTGTTTCTTGTTTACCACGACACAAAGAGTATAGCTCTGGAGGTTTCCAGCTTCATCCCTGTGGTCTCCTATTAGATTCTTTAACTCGGGTAGGGCCTTTGTCTCCTGTCTTTCATGCCTTGTGAAGCTGTCAACATAGAGGATTTGACTCACTTAAATCAGTAAATACTCTTAAGGTTAAAATTTGCTTTCTAAATTGCCAAGACTTGGAAGCAGCCAAAATGTTCCTCAGTAGGTGAATAGATAAATAAACTGTGGTATATACGAACAGTAGACTATTATTCAGCGCTGAAAGAAATAACCTATCAAGCCATGAAAAAACATGGAACAAACATAAATGCATATTGCTTAGTGGTTGAAGTCAGTATGAAAAGGCTACATACTATATAATTCCAACTATATGAAAAAAGCAAGGTATGGAGACAAGAATTTTTAAGTGGTTTTTAGGGGTCAGTGGGAAGAGATAAATCGGTGCAGCACCTAGGAATTTTAGGGCAGCAAAACTACTCTGTATGATAATGTAATAGTGGATGTATGTCATTACACATTTGTCCAAATCCATAGAATGTACAATACTAAGAATGAACCTTAATGCAAATTGTGGACTTTGGGCAATTATGATGTGTCAATATAGGTTCAGCAGTTGTAACAATATTCTTGTAGGGGATGTCAATAATGGGGAATACTGTGAAGGAAAGAAGTATATGGAAAATCTCTGTACTTTCTGTTCAATTTTTCTGTGAACTTAAAATTATTCTAAATATTAATGTCTATTGAAAAGAAAAAACAATTATCCTTCCTAATTAGTCTCCTTCTGCAAACTCTCACCTTCTCTCATTTGTTTTATCCTCTGAAGATTTACTGGGCTTTTTTGTCATCTTAGTACTATGTTTAACAAAAAGAAGCTTATATGCTTAATTTGTTGTTTTCAGCAAGAAGGTTCTTCAGAGTACTTGGCACTACGTATGGCAAATATGAAAGTTCTATTTTTTTAATCATATTCCCTGAACCTTTGTTTCCTTTTTATCAATACTCTTTTCAGAAGAGGTTTCTTAAATCCTCTTACAAATAGATCCTAGCAATCTTCTAGATGTGTCTAGGCAACTGAGCACAACATAAGCCCTTAAGCTGGGATTGTCCCTGTCTTTCTGAAGAACAGTGTAAGCTCAGGGATAGAGATGCAGAGATCTCTCTGTACTCACAGGGTTGAAGAGCACTTCTGGGTGATAAAAACTGTGGTAAACATGTAGCTGGAAATGTAAGCATTTATGCAGCAAATAATGGGCATTTAGCACTTATTACTTGCAAGGTTCTATAATCAGCACTGAGATAAAAAGGTGAATTCATTTTCTCTACCCTTTGGAAGGTTCATAATTTCTTAGAGTTTAAATAATAGGCAGAATTTTAATTGGGATAGTAAATGAAGTAGCATACACTTTTTGGGAGAATAGGGTATGATAGAATTGGAAAATGCTTCCTAGCCCAGTTTGGCCAGGTCATCAGATCCATGAGTGGAATAGTGGGAGACATTGTTTGGGATTACAGAGGGCTTGGATTGTCAATCTGAGGGGTCTGGATTTCCTTCAGTAACCATTAGGAACCATCTTGTGCATTTCAACATGGAATGATGTGTTTAATGACTTATATTTAAGAGATTCATCAGGCAGTGATGTACCAACTGAATTCAAAGGGATGAAAGAGTTAGGGAAGAGATAACATCCTTAACTAGAGCAATAACAGATGAAGTAGAAATGAAGGGGGAAAAGAGACTCATTTTATAGGCAATCACCAATTATCTGTAAGATACCAAAGTTGGAGGAAAAAAGGTAACCCTGAAGACCTAAATCTGAA
Organism: Cephalopachus bancanus; assembly: GCA_027257055.1. Lineage (NCBI taxonomy): Eukaryota > Metazoa > Chordata > Mammalia > Primates > Tarsiidae > Cephalopachus > Cephalopachus bancanus. Next base: position 4,636,175 of record JAPVLO010000076.1, read on the forward strand.
TGATTGATAAAATGGTAAGATCACTAAACAGTTTGGGAAGAAGAACAGGTTTGTGAAGAATCACTGAGACCATTTCATGTGGCGATCTCGCTCTGTACCAACACAAAGACTTCAGACACTGGACTCTGCAGCTGAAAGCTTGGCTGTGTTTGGGGGATAAAAATGACTGAGGTGCATATACTTCAGAAGATGAAATAACCTTTTTTTATTTTTTAAACTATGCAACATTTTGAAATCACAAGCTCCCACAGATTGAGCATGCATTGTCTATTCTTTTTCCCTTAATAGGTAAGCCCTCAAAATCTCTACCACACATTTTCCAAAGACACTATTCTAGTAAGTAGTTTTCTCTATTTTCTCATGAGTTTCACATGACTATAAAGCCATCTGAACTTCTTACTTGCACCCAGTGGTTCTTTGGTTTTTGTATTTGATTTATTCTCAGTTCACTGATTCAATCAAATTACATTTTTGTCTTGTTTGTTAAGGAATGTTTTGTAGTAAACAAGATGATCAGGTAGAAGGGAAAGAATAGAGATCTGCAGGCTTCCGTGGTACGTAGAGCATCCATTTTAGATGTTTAATATTTGTTTTAAAGTAATGCTAGCCAAGCACAGTGGCTCATGCCTGTAATCCCGGCACTTTGGGAGGCAGAGGTGAGAGGATTGCCAGAGCCCAGGGATTCGAGACCAGCTTGGGCAATTTGGTAAGCCCTTGTCTCTACAATAAATCAAAAAATTAGCTGGGCATTGTGGCACATGCCTGTAGTTCCAGCTACTGGAAGGTTGAGGTGGAAGGATTACCTGAGCCCAGCTGGTTGGAGCTTTGTTAGCCATGATGTGCCGCTGTACTCCAGCCTGAGTGACAGACTAAGGCTCTGACTCAAAAAACATTAAGATAAAATAAAATAGTGCTTACTTTTCTGATTTTAAGTACTGCTTAACAACAAAAAATGTTTGGAAATGCAAAGATATATTTAAAAGAAGATAATCGTCTTCATATTAACAAAAATTATATTTCCTTCCAAGAATTTTTCTTCGAATATTAACTTTAAAAATGAATCCATGTGTTCTATAAATTTGTGATAATTTCACCTTTTATGAAAATTATTCAAAGTCATAATATTCATTGTTTAGATATTTCCTTAATTTTTTTATGAATTCCCAAATTGTGGACATTGAACACATGTATGATACTTTACTACCATAAATTATGCAGTAGTGAACAGACACTGATATACTTCAAGTTAATTTTGATGATCCACGTTTTTGTATGTAGCCACTAAACCAGACTACAGAATACATAATGCAGTGATTGAAATTAATTTTCAAATGGCAAAAATGATCAGATTAATCTCATCAACAAATACAGAAACATGCTATTCTTTTTTTTTTTGAGTCGGAGTCTCACTCTGTCGCTCAGACTAGAGTGCAGTGGCCGCTCCCGGCCACCGCAGCCTCGACCTGCTGGGCTCCGGCAATCCTTCCGCCTCAGCCTTCCAAGCAGCCGGAATTACAGGCATGCGCTACCACGCTCGGCTGATTTTTTGATTTATTGTAGAGATGAGGTCTCGCTGCCCAGGCGGGTCTCGAACCCGCGGGCTCAGGCAATCCACTCACCTCAGCCTCCCAAAGGCGCGGGATTACAGGCTTAGCCACTGAGCCCGGCTAGAAACATGCTATTCTTTAAAGGTGCAAGGGAAAATAACCTATAAAAACAATTGAACAAATAACCATAAAAATGTTTAATGAATAAATATGTTAAATAAATTTAAAATTAATCTGTTGGTTTGTCTACCCAAATATTGTAAAATACTACTCAAATCCCTTTTTTAATTTCTTTAAATTGTTTAGAGATGAGGTGTACAAGTGAGGATTAACTATATAGGTAGGCTGCATGCAGGTGAAATTTGACCTTGCAACTGATCCTCCTTCCCCTGGTAGTGGATCTGGCACCCTTTGTGTTTGTCATGTGTTCCCTCCCCCCCCCACAACACCCCACTCTGCCCTCCCTTCCTCCCTCCCTCTCCTAGCAGTGCCTAACAACTGCTGATCTCTTCCTTGTGTTCATGTGATTATTGTTCAGTTCTTTTTTTATTGTTTCTGTGATATATCACTTAGTATGATGGTCTCCAGCTCCATCAAAGTTGCTGCGAAGTTCATGATTTTGTTCTTCTTTATGACTGTGTAGTACTCCATCATGTATATGTACCACATTTTATTTATCCAATCCACTTTTGATGGGAACTAAGGTTGGGTCCATATTTTTGCTATTGTGAATAGCACAGCAATAAATGTATGTGCAGGTGTCTTTTTGGTAGAATGACTTATGTTCCTCCAGGTATATTCCCAGGTCAATTTTCAGTTCTCTTAGAAATCACCAAACTGCTTTCCATAGCAGCTGAACTACTTTCCCTCCCACCTACAGTGTAGAAGCAATCACTTCTCACCACCTCCACACTAGCATCTATTGGTTTTTGACTTATTAATGATAGCCAACCTTACTGGAGTTAGTTGGTATCTCATTGTAGTTTTGATTTGTATTTCTCTGATGATTAGTGAAGCTGAGCTTTTTTTCATGTGTCTGTTGTCTGTATGTCTCCTTTTGAGAAGTGCCTGTTCGTGTCCTTTACACATTTTTTAATGGGTTTGTTTGTTTGTTTGTTTGTTTTTCTTTCACTTTGTTTGAGTTCCTTGTGGATTCTGGATGTTAGACCTTTGTCAGATGTATAATTTGCAAATATTTTCTCCTATTCTGTGGGTTGTTTCTTTTGCTGTGCAAAAGCTTTTCCTTTTGATGAGGTCCCACTTGTCTATCTTAGCTTTTATGGAATTCACTTGGGACTTGGTCAAGAATTCATTGCCCACGCTGATGTGCATAAGGGTGTTTCCTATGTTTTCTTCCAGGATTCTTATAGCTTGAAGTTTTATGTTAAGGTCTTTGATTCATTTTGAGTTGATTTTGGTATACAATGATAAGTAGGGACCCAGTTTCATTCTTCTGCACTATGTTGAACAGAAGGGGTGAGAGTGGGCATCCTTGTTTTGTTCTTGTTCTCAGGAGGAATGCTTCCAACTTCTGTCCATTGAGCAAAATGTTGCCATGGGTTTATCATAGATGGCTCTTACTATTTTGGGGAGTGTTACTTCTATGCCTAAGTGTTTAAGGATTTTTACCAAGAAGAGATGCTAGATTTTGTTGAATGCCTTTTCTGCATCTAATAATATAACAGCATGGTTCTTGTTTTTACCACTGTTAGTGCATTGAATTGTGTTTATGGTCTTGCAAATGTTAAACAGCCCTGCATCCCAGGAATGAAGCCCACCTGGTTATGGTGAATGATCCTTGAGATGTGTTGTTGGATCCGATTTGTAGAATCTTGTTGAGAAAATATGTCTATGTTCATCAAGGAAATTAGCCAATAATTCTATTTCCTTATTAGGTCTTTGCTAGGCTTGAGTATCAGTGAGACATTAGCTTCATAAAATGATTTGGGGAGAATTTCATCTTTCTCGATTGCCTGGAATACTTTTGATAACAAATCCCCTTTAAATGACACAAATTGTCATAATAGTTATATGAACATGCAATTATATAATTATGCACCAATCACTGGAAAAATTATAGCATCTAGAATAAAAGACAGATATATATGTATGGCAATATGTACATTCGTCTGAAAACTTATCAGGTCACAAAACTCTATATTATCATTTACTTTTAATTTTGTGAAATAGATGATAATATAATGTCAGTACTAAATATTGCAGTTCATTGACAATTTTGAATCCTACAGGTACAGACAAGTAGCTATAATCAGACTTAGAAAATATATGCACATGATATTGTACCACTATATACATTTTGCGAGTGCTCCTGCAATATCCAAGAATGCATATACCTTCTGAAAATGACTTTCTCTCTTCTGAGAGTCTGTATATTTAAAATACATATCTTACTGCTTTATTTAAAAAAACAAATATCTTGAGTTTTTTGGGAAAACAGGTTAAAATGTGACTAAAACACGAAGCTTTAACATCAACATTATATGACCTTTTGTTATATTTTGTAGTAAATCTATTTGAGAGTTTAATTTCCTTGATTAGATCAGAAATTCTTGAACACATGTAATTATATTAAGGTACTACCTTCCTGAACAGGAAAAAAAATTGAGAACAATTATTATTACATTTATAAGATCTTGACAGCTTTAAAAGTCTTGTACCTTTTCCTGTTATGATGACCACAGAAAAAGCTCTCTCTCCCCCAGTAGAAGATAGCTTAGAAAAATTTCAGCAATAGCCCAGTGCCTCATTAGAAAAGCCTGTATTTCCTGTTCCAGTAACCAGCTGATAGAAATAATGTTCATCTTGTCAACAGGTTTATTTATTTCCTATTCTTCTTCTTTTTTGTTAATCTTCCTTTTATGTTCCCTTAATAACACATGCTGGAAAAGTTCCTGAATGCTTTTCAAATAAAGAGAGGTTTTAAGGAGGATTGACAAATTTCTGTTGTGTCAACATAGACACAGGCGTCTCCCAGTCTGGAATTCAATGTACAATATCTGAAATAGATAAATGTAGACCCTTCTTTTCTCATTCATCAGATCAGGAGATATTCAGGTCTACTAATTGGTTTTAATGCGTGTTATTAGAATGCTGTTGCCAGTATAATAAAGATGCGATGCATTCATGCATCTTAGTAGACTGGCATTAAAAAATAACTAGGAAAGCTGGCTTCAGAAAGAAGGAACAGAAAAGGAAAAGTCTAGAATTTGTAATATCCAAGCTTTTTGTCCCTTTGGGATTATAGCCAGTGACAAAATATAGAAGCTACCAAATAGGAAATAGTGCATCAATTCAGGATCAGCCTATTACCTATGATTAATCACTATGTATTTACAAGGAAATACTTTGTTATTATATACTGTGTTGCTAATCTCGAGATGAGGGAAACCAAACATCTTTTAACAATCTGTAGATTGAGTGACACTAACCATCAGATCCTAGGAGAAATAGCATATTTTAAGGATGTCATAGTAAGGTATGGAAGAAATTTTGTAACTTTTACAATTCATTTAACCCCACTGTGAAGAAAAAGCAATGGCTTTGCACTATCATTTGCAAACATTTTTCATAACTTATCAGTGTATAGGTCCAACATGAAGCATGATAAATTTAATATTATCTGATAAATCTAAATTAACATCTCCATTTATGTTCAAAAAGTAGTTTTTGTTATGTTAACATGCCCCAGATCTTTTCTTTCATTAACTTTTAGCTCAAGTTTACAGAAAATCTACTCTCCCTGCTAAACCCTGTGCCCAACAAGTTGTCTTTCCGCCCAAGCACACCTAAATAGACTCCTTGCATTTTTCTTAGACTGCAGTCCTATTAACTCTTTTTTTTTTTTTTTTTTGAGTTGGAGTCTCACTCTGTCGCCCAGACTGGAATGCAGTGGCCGCTTCCGGCCACCACAGCCTCGACCTGCTGGGCTCCAGCGATCCTTCCGCCTCAACCTTCCAAGTAGCCGGAATTACAGGCATGCGCTACCACGCTCGGCTGATTTTTTGATTTTTATTGTAGAGATGAGGTCTCGCTGCCCAGGCGGGTCTCGAACCCGCGGGCTCAGGCAATCCACTCACCTCAGCCTCCCAAAGGCGCGGGATTACAGGCTGAGCCACCGAGCCCGGCTCCTATTAACTCTTAATTCTGCCTTCTTTGCCCCTTTTTCCGTACCCATCTATTCTACCTCTCAAGGGGTAGGTAAGCAGTGTCTCAACTTCTATGCTAAATGCTCAGCAGGGCTTCCAATATTCCAAAATGTTGACTGCCAATGTTCTTGTTTTTCACAAGATAAAGCAATGATACCACTTACTACCCTAGCCTGTCACCCAAAGTTGATATTTATTATGTCTTCCAGTCACAGTGTTCTAAATTTCCCTTAAAGTGTTCCTGTGAATCATCTTGTGGATTTTCAGATTTTGCATTTATTCTCTGATAGTGCTGTCTCTACTACAGGGAGTAGCTGTAGATTGTCCATATCTGCCCTTATATGAAGGTAACAAGTATCTCGCCTTTCTCAATTGAGTGTCTACCTCTTCAAAATGATTTTTTTTTCCTTTTACTATAAAACAACACCCTGAACAGTAGATGGTGTCTCTTTAGCTGATTCCCTTTACTGAAAACATGGCCAGCTCAAAAGCATGATAGCAGATATAGCCAAGAAGTGCAATCATTGAATCAGAGACAACCACAACACAAAGGGTCGCCCTGTCCTGTTGGACTGTTTACTTTACAGAGTGCACATAGGTCATATCAAAGATTGTTAACACTTTTGAAAAGCTATTTTCAGTAATTCAAAGAAAAGAGAGTTTACAAATGCAGAGAGTAGCAATGCAATAAAGACAGCAGGGCCAGGTGAATAGCAGCACTATGGAAATTACAATAGGTATTTGAGCCTCTCGAGAGTGGACAGTACTTTCACATAAAAGTTAGGTACGCACTGTCTTCTGTTTAAATTGGCCATAGACACTCAGGGATGAAAGTATCCTAAAGATTTTTCAACTCAAGTCTTGCTTTCCTGAGGATTCACCTGCCTCATTCAGTACACATTCAGCAGACATGAGGTTCTCTGCCTTGTTTCCACCTCTCATATCCCAGGCAGTAACACGCTTCCTTCAGAATCTCTTATCCAGTTTGGTGATTCTTCCACCCCCAACACATGCCTCTTCTTGCACTTCCAGCCTTCCATCCCAGGTGAGAGTGACTTTATTAAAGAATACTCTAAGAGCCAGATAACAGTAAAAAAGAGCAATTGAATGAAAATCAAGAGACCTGGTTTATACTCTTAGGTTTGCCTCTAAGTTACCAGATAAGTCATTTCTATGTATAAAATATGAAGGGCAAATTAGAGTGTGTCTAAAATTCCCTTCCAAATAATTTTAGGAAATCATGATAATTGCCTAATATTTTAATTAATATTAAAGATAAAATAGAAGAATTTTATGCTTCTGTTTGGGTTGAATATCAGAAAAACATGTCATTGGTTTCTCTCAATAGTCCTAATTTTGTAACTGTTGTTTATATATGATGAAAAGCCACACATTTTGCATTTTGACTACTTTCTCTTTTCTGCCGAGAACTTTGGTTACGAGACCTTTTAGAAATCAGTCCTAAACCATTTCTCCAGCATCATCTCCTAATCTGTACCCAAGAACTCTTTGCTATAGCGACACTGAACTTCTCCTCCTCCATATAAATGGTAGCTTCTCTCCAGAGCTTTCCCTCTCAGTGACTTATCTTGATTCTTGGTTCATCTCATCTATCTTTTGCCACATATCCTATTGCACTATAGTGAGTTCTTTGTGTGCTTAAGCCTTGTCTAGACAATGAGCTCTTAAGTGGCCATTAGACTAGAAGAATGTATCACTTGAAAAATCAAGCTCCAAAGTAAAGTGTGTGTGTGTGTGTGTGTGTGTGTGTGTGTGTGTGTTAAATTTCTGATTCTGGTAAATAGTTGCTGAGTGGCCTAAAATAAATTACTCAATGCTGGCTCTGAATTTTCTCATTTATAAAATGAAATTTATACTATCCACCAAAATCAATTGGAACTATGGTCCAAGAAACAGAAAACTCAAAACAAATGTTTGGGGGAAAAAGAAGTTTTATTGCCTCTCCTAACTGAAAATTCCAGAGGTTTATTGTTTTAGATATAACTTGATGCAAGGACTCAAGAGATGACACCAAATTTCAGTCTTTCTCTATCTTTTGACTTTTGTCTCCTTCTTGAATCCATCCTCTGGGTCTATATATTGTGGCAAGATAAAGCTTTGAGCTACATTCTTGCAGGTTCAAATACAACAGCAAATAGCAAGGACAAGGATTTTTTTCCCAGTAATTTCAACATCATTGGTGGCCTGATTTTAATGGGCTTGAACTCAATCAAATTCCCAGTCTTGAAATGCTCACTTCAGCTAGAGAAATAAAATGTACACATTGGCTAATATCTAGGTCACACAACTCACTGCTGGAACTGGAATCAGTCTTGAACGTGCACATAGACTGGGACATAGGAAGGTCTCACTCTCCAAAAGAAACTTAGGATCATGTTTCCAAAAAGACAGTAAATAACTCTGGGTAGGGCAGAAGTAACTACTCTGCACTGAATTATCCTGTCAGATTCCTATAAAATTAAATAAGACATTATTCACAAAATGTTTAGAGCAATGTTAGATACATAAGAAGTCCCCAGTGCTAAATGTGATTCATAGCACATAGTAGGTGCTATGAAAATATCAAGTGAGTAAAATAAATAAGTAAAAGCTGAATCTGCTGGAGAAATGCTTGTAATGAGTGATTTGTGGATAATTTTGCTTTATATTTGCAGTTGATTCTTTGATTACCTTTCTTGTTGGCAGAGATTATAAGAGACTAAGTCACATCTATTGTTTATACAGCTTACTGAACATATTATACTTAATCTAATACAATTATACTACAGTACAAATATAGGAAAAGCAATTATACCCTACACCCAACCTCACTGTAGCAGCTAACTCATTCAACAAATGCATGCGGAGCTTCTCGTAAGTTTCCAGCACTCTGCTGGTTCTGGAAATGAAATAAAAAAGAAGACAAGGCACCATCCTCAAAAGGCCAGATTTTTTCACTGATTAAAAAAGAAAGAAAAATAAATGGTCATAACTGCCAAGAAGCTACTATGCATCAGGAAAATGTTGATAGAGAATTTTAGGAGCACGACTTGAGAAAGAGGGATGGAGGGTACCCTCCAGAAAATAAGCTGAGCTCTGGAAAATGAGAAACTGAAACCAGAGGGAGGCGCTGTTGAGAATTCAGATTGGGTCCCTTAGCTAGAAGTTGAGTCTCAGTTCTGTCTGACTCCTGTGTTACTTGGAGCAAGTTACTTAACTTCTTTCTGTGGCTTTGTTCCTTCGTCTATAAAATGGAAATAATAGTAACTGTGTTTTAAGACCTGATATGACTCTACTTGCCTTCAAGTTATTAGCTTCTCTTGCTTGAACGGGTTACATTCCCAACTTTCCTTTCCTGTCTCTTAATCCCTCCAACTCACCCACTATGCTCCTGCTGAAGTTATCTTCCTAAACTGCAAATCTGACTGTTTTGTTTCCTTCGTAATGGTTCCTTCCTCATTACTTTTCACGGAGTCCAAATTACTTAATATAGTGTGGCCATCCTTCCATGATCTGGCCCTTACCTACCTCTTGATATCATTTTTCTCCATGACCCCTCACCCAGCTCAATCTTAAACTCTTGGCTTCACACACAGTAACTATGTACGCACCTCTGCCGTGGAATGCTCTTTCCTAGCTTTTCTGTGCCTTTGCATAGTCAATGTTTTGTTGTTGTTGTTTTAATTTGTTCTCCTGGGTGTACACCAAGAACAATTACATTATCCCCTGCAGGTCACTTTTACTGGATTCTTCCAGCAGCCTCCAACCAAGAACTAACTGCAGCCTCCAGAGGGTTTCCCCCTACTCCACCCCATGTGAATGGTACTAATGTATGTGTGCACACAAGTGTGCGTGTGTGTGTGTGTGTGTGTGTGTGTGTGTGTGTGTATGTGTGTGTGTGACAAGTTAAGGAAAGAGAAACTGATAATACAGGAGAAAAAATAATAATTACATGAGAGAAATTCTTGAAAAAATTGAAACAAGAATAGTGTATAGAGCATGAACAGAGGCGCTTGCCTTTGGTGGGACTGGGTACTTTTCTTCCATTGTAATAGAAAGCCCAGAGAGTCTTTCTCCAGATGAATATAGATCGATACACTGAGGGGAGGGAAGATGCATGAGTGTCCATTCTGTGACTTCTTTTTCCTCCGTGGAGTATGGAACAAGATGATCGGCCAAGCATGAGGAAAGAGAACACACTGAAGCCAATTTGCAGAGAAGAAGTGTGAAACACCAGTCTAGAAGAATGGAAAGTTGAAGTCATAATAATTCACTAGTGTCTAATGAACTATAAGGTGAGGTTATCAACAAAGAGTGGGCAGTTTCTGCTGGAAATCTGAAAACAAAAAACAAAAAAAAGAAGGGAGGACAGCATTCTCTTTTTTAGCAGGTGAGAAAGCAACTTGGCAAGGAAAACAGAATATGACTATCGGGCAGCAGGAACTACCCATTTGCAATTTGTGGTAATGAACTCACTGGGAAAGCAGTCCGTGTGGCCAGTGGGGTATGCATTCCCTTCAGGACCACACAGCTGCTAGGGGTAGTATGAGGGGGTAAGGGAAGTACAGAGAAGTGAATATTTGATCCTAACCACAATTGACTTTGTGGCTGATAGAGTAAAGGAAGAGAACAAGGGAATTGAGGACTGCACAAAAGATAATTCTGTGTGACTGTGGATTCCAACCTGAATCAGGAGAGAGGTGTGAGCCTGAGGGAATTACTGACAGTGATAAATAGAAGGGTCAACAGGTTCAAGGTCAAGGTCCAGCGAGAGCAAAAGTACTGGACTAGGAATGCAAGGGCATCTGAGCCGGTTAGCGTGGAGTGCTTAACATAGCTATTTTAGGGTAAAGCAACTATGATAATGATACTTTATAAATCGTCCTTTCCACACATTGCTTACGGCATGTTAAATTATTTGATGAAGATCCCCTAAGAACTAGCATACAAGTCACAAAATCCAGTCACAAATGACTGTGGATAGTTTGCAGTGCCATTAAAGGTTAATAAATGACCATCTTAATGTCCACTAAAAATTCAAGTATTAACTGAGTAATACCCTGGATTTCTGGAATTCTACAAAGGTAAACCTCATGATGTTGATACCTAAAATTAACAGCAGTTTCATCGAAAGATACAATAAGTATGGTGGGGGGATCTAAACAGAGATGTTTGCCTGGTTTCCTCTCATGCTTTGTTTTTTATTTCAGACAGAGAGGTATTGGGTGGAAGCTCATTCTAGGAGAAGTCTCCATGTAGTTGTTGGGTTCTCTAGTTGTTACAGCCACTCCTCACTTACCTCGATTTGACGTTTCCCGTTTCTATTCCTGATTACCAGCATCATGAATTCATTTCCTCCCCAGTCAACATTATAGGCAACATTAATATTACTTTCTTTGTTAAGATATAAAATCCACGCCAGACAAGTCATTTATGACTTCCTAAGGTAATTCACAGCCCATGGCGAGAAACTGCCACCTTGGGTCTAGAAAAATGTGAGTTTTACTCCCCAAAGAATCCAGAACATCTCTGATTCTAAGAATAGGAAATTGGGGATTCAATGCCGCCCATATTTCACAAAACAATTGAAAAAGAAGTCATTGAATAAGGAGGTAGGGTTAAGGATGTTAGTAAAAAGACATGACCGTAAGCTTTAGCTTTTACCCTTATGCCTCTACAGAAACGTGATTTAGTTATCAGTTGCATTATTGGTATGAATAATATTTGGAGGTGGAGTTTGCAAGCCTGCAATGTTTTTGTGAGAGGGATTTGGATATTCTGGGAGTTTTATTTTTAATTTTTACTAAGTATAATACCTGATTTTTATTACCTAGGAGATAATGACATTGAGGCAGTATTTTTATTTTTTATTTTTCTTATAATTTTTTTGAGTTGGGGTCTCACTCTGTCACCCAGGCTGGAGTGCAGTGGCATGATCACAGCTCACCGCAACCTCAGCCTCCCAGGCTCCAGTGATCCTCCCCCTTCAGTCTCTCAAGTAACTGACACTGCAGGTGTGTGCAACCATGCTCAACTACTTTTCTTTCTTTCTTTTTTTTTTTTTTGTAGAGATGCAGTCTTGGTATGTTGCCCAGACTGGTCTCAAACTCCTGGACTCAAGCAGTCCTTCTGCCTTGGCCTCCCAAAGTGCTGGGATTATAAGCCTGAGGCACTGCGTACCTGGCCTGAAGCAATATTTTTATAGTAGACTATCTAACCTTTCCCTAGCTGTGGGAGTTAAAGTTGTCATGTTTCCCACTTGATTCATTTTTGAAAAATAAATATTTTGTTGGAGTAACTAAGCATGGTAATTCACTAGTTAATAATCAGCATTACAAAAGTAAGATAATATGTGATTAACATTAAGTTTATGTAGAGTACAAATGTTATTCAAAAAATGAAAATTAGGAAAATAAAAATAAAGATGTGGACACAACAGGTACCTCTTTCCCCTGATGTAAATGACCATCCTATCTAGCCCTGGTTCTTCTTCGGACTTAAATAGTGCTATGTCTGAATTTTCTTACTCAAAGGAAAAGCTTTGTAGCATGAACCTTAGTGTTCTTTAGAGTTTGAGGACAGCTTTTCTTAAAAGCCATTACAAGCAGTGTCAAGCCTTGTTTATTTATCCAGCAAGAGTTTTATCTAGAAAGCAAATTGTTTTTAAAGTTTCTCATCCCTCTCTAGATTCAATCAGAAAAAATATAAAACTCTCACAGCACTGTAGTGCAACAATTTATATAGAAAACCCATTTTTGTCATTCTGTGATTAGAAGAATGTTTCACAGCAAGCTTTAATAACTGACTCTAACCTTCTACTCCACCCTCAATCTACAAATAATCAATTTCTCAATTAGATTCCGAAGTTTGATTTTTCAACAGAGTCTTTAGATACTCTCCCAAAACATAGCATCTTGAAACACATTTAAGTCTAAATGAATGCAGTTTCACCAGGGGTGTGAAGTGATTCTTTCACTCTGGTCACAAATGACTTATGGATGGTTAGCACTGCCATCGTGCAGGCTGGCTTTGATTTGTATACGCCTGTGAATTGTCTCCATGGAGAAAATGTACAGAGGTAGCATTTCACTTTTATGTTTTTCATCAAACAGCTTCCCAGTGACACAGGGAAAGGCATGAAAGTTGTTAGGAAAAACATTCTCTATTACCAAGAGGTTGTTTCTTCAGAAGTCAGAGGCCTGTGTGCTCTGTGAAGGGAATACTTAATTAAACCTGTGCTGGAGTGTTCCTTTCAGATAATCAGAGTCTTTACAAAGCCACCTCTGCCTCATGCAAACAAAATGGTCTACAGGTAGCTGCTGATGAGTTATTTTGTCATAGAATTCAAGAAACTTAGATTCTGTAACATATGCTTCTATGTACCAGTATGAAATATGGAGTGTCTGAGACATTCTCCACCAAAGAAAGCAATGAGTACTCACACTGGTGTTAGGTGGTCTGTGGGGTCCAGAAGATCTAACTAGGGTCTCTTTCAGTGCCCAAGGTCCTACGAACAAAAGTTCAATTCTTTGATTTGAGGTTTTGTATTTTCAGCCTTTGCCAGTATAAACTAAACCCTGATTGGATCAAATTTTAAGTCATATTAATGATGTTTCTTTTAAGAGATATTCATTTATCAATTATTTTTATGTCTCAAGAGCTCCTTGGGAGAGAATGGAAAACCACACCAAATGCCAGATTTTGCTAGTAGACAGGCAAAATGACAAACATAAAATACTATTACCTCAGGGACTCCAGGAAGCTGAGAGGAAAGATAAGAGTGTTGAGTGTTTCAAAAAGGCAGATATTGAAACTTGGCACAGTGGCTCATGCCTGTCATCCTGACTCTTTGGGAGGTTAAGACAGGAAAATTGCTTGAGCCCAGGGGTTGGAGACCAGCCTGGGCAACATAGCGAGACCCTCGTCTCTACAAACCCAATCAAAAAATTAGCTGAGCGTGGTGGCACACACCCGTAGTCCCAGCTACTTGGGAGGCCGAGGCCGAAGGATTGCCTGGACTCAAGAGGTTGAGGCTGCAGTGAGCCATGAATGTGTCACTGCCCTCCATCCTGGCTGACAGAGTAAGAATCTGACTCAAAAAAAGGGGGGGGAAGTAGGGGGGGATACTGAAAACAAAGATTGTGGAGCTAATTTTGAGACCTGTTTGACAGTTTTGTTTAGCTACAATATGATGAAAATATTGAAAAGTTATTTTGACCTCAGGATCTTAGTCTCTTTTCCTCTGTGATTCTTGGGTAGATTCTTTGCTGTGTGGTATTGAAATCCTATGGGTGGATTCTGCCCTTTTCATTTTAAATAGATTCATTCAATCTTCTTTCAAAAACCGTTTGTTATGCATCTTCTAAACAAGCACCAAAGTCATGGTATACCATGAGAATGTGGGGAAAACACTCAAAAAAGGAATATTCCCCTCTGAAGATGTCTTCTCGCCGTACTGGGAATTTCTCCCATGCTTTGGCAAGATGTTGAAAGTCAGTGGATTTCACTTTGAATGCAGCTCCTCATTTGCGTTGATTTAAAGGTCTCACAGTCTGAGCTCTTTATGGAGTGTGTAGGTTTTCTTATAGATCTCTTAGGAATTACTAAGAGATACTCCTCAACTGTATACTTTGTTGCTGTAATTGAAGGTTTTTCATTGCTATAATTTCTTCTAATGTTACAGTTTTAGTCAAGTAGTCTTTCCCACTGGAGGCATTAATTATTGTCAGTTTTGAATAGACCTTTGCTTGGTGTGTACATTTTTGCTTCTGGTGCCAAATCATGTCACCGCTTCCTAGTCCTTGTCTAAGTGAAAGAATTTTTTGCCTTTTTTAAATTAATGTTCAGCATGCACCATACCTCTTTTAAATGCTGTAGCATAAAGTACCTTTGCCCACCAGTCAAAAAGTCAGCATTCTTCATGGTTTCATGTATTTCACTAATTTGCAGTACTTGTCTCAGGGTAGAGGATTTAAATTTAGTTTTATTTTCTATTAGCTGTGAAATTATTGGTCACTGGAGTTTATGAGAGCAAATCCCCTTGCTAAGGATTTACCCATGGTTTATAGCATATCATTTTTAAAAAGGTTATTATCCATTGACAAGGACTTCATTGAAATACAAAATTGAAAGGGAAGATATTGCTCCAAATATAGCAGAGTGTTCTAGAAAATAGTCTCTTGTTTGAAGTTAAGTAAATTTTTTTGTTATTCAGTATTGGTAAGTATTTCAGATTTTAGACCATTAAATGAATACTTTACTTCTTAATCCATTAGGCTGCTCTAACAAGATACCATAAGCCAGGTGGCTTATAAATAACAGAAACTTATTTCTCACAGTTCTGAAAGTTAGAAAGTCGAACATCAAGGCAACAGCAGATTCACCTTCTCAATGTGTCCTCACGTGGTAGAAAGGGCAGGATAGTTCTCTGCGGCCTCTTTTTTAAATTTTTATTTTATTTTGTTTTTTTGAGTTGTGGGGAACATGTGAGGATTTACATAAGTGAATTGCATGCAGGTGAGGTTTGGGCTTCTAGCAAGCCCTCTCTCCCTCGATAGTGGACCCACTGTGTGGTTGTGTGCCCCTTATTCCCTCCTCCGTCCTTCTCTCCTCTAGCAGTGCCCAGCATCTGTTGTTCCTACCTCTGTGCTTATATGTCCAGTGATCAGAGCCACTTATGAGTGAGAGCATGTGGTAGTCCCACCCTGAGCACGCCCAGTCTTGTCTAGGGTCTCTGTTATAAGAGCACCAATCACATTAATGAGTGTTCAGCACTTATGACCTAATCACCTCCCAAAGGCCCCATCTCTCAATACCATCACCTTGGGGATTAGGATTTCAACATACGAATTTTAGGGAACAAAAATATCTAGACCATAGCACTCTATCAGTATCAAACTTCATAACCTTACACACACACACACACACACACACACACACACACACACACACACATATCTATTTCCAAAGAGGAAAGACTACTCAATCACTGTTATACAAAAATCTGTGTATTCTAGGAAAGATCAGGAGATAAAGTTAGTCACCATCCAGCTAGTTTCTACAAAGTATCCACAGTGACACTATCTCTGTTGTAGGCACAGAAAAAAGAGCATTAAGCAAAACTGATGAATTCACAACCCCCATAGAACCTAAGTTCTAGAAGTTGATCCAGACTTCACTTCCAATTTAAATATACTTTGTTCTTCCTTCTATGATGATTTCCTAAAGGGTCTTACATTCTCCATCCAATAAAAACAAGTTCTCCAAGATTAGTTCATAATGTGTATTTTAATGCTTGGAAGTATGTGATTTATTCTGAAGTTATCTGCTTCTGAAAGTAGTGCAAGTCCATTTCATTATATAAAAATGAAATACGCCAAAATTTATTATTATTTTACTGAATATAAATCAGGAAATAGATTCAATATACATTGCCTAAGGACTGACACTTCAAGCCCTTAGCCATGTGTTTTAGTAAATGTATTTTCTTGTTCATTTAGTGCTACATTTTGAATCATTGCCTCTGCCCCACATGGCTGTCGATGTCTCTCCCTTTGGCCTAGATGAACCCATTTCTTTCCAAGGGCAAGAGTTTCTACAAAATAATAGAAAACCTTGGCCTGATCTACACAAAACACTTGCTCATTATCATATTGTATAAGACTCAGAAACCAAATCAATGGAAGGAATTCAGTATAGTTTTTTTCTATATTACTTTGTTTTATTAAAATACAAATAAAAACAATAACTCTCCATATTTTTATGAATATTTTGCTATATACTTTAACAATCTCAAACATTTTATTGATGCCAGCCTACTGATATATACATATTTGATTTATACATAATTGCATGACTTTTAAGGAGTTTTAAGTTGATGATTTGAGGCAAGAAAAAAAGCATATCTCCAACTGTACAATGAAGATATAAAATATTGGCTTGATTATAAAGAAATCCACATTGTAAGTAAATTTTAATAATGTTGGTAACAAAAGTTAATTTTTAATGTTGTTCAATAATCATTAAAACTTGCCAGAGTGACCCAAAGAGTATCAGTGAGTTCTCCATTCTGCTGTGGGGCTTCTCTCTGACATAAATGTCGTTCTGTGTGTGTTATTCTCTCAGGAGGTCGAGTTGTGTCGTGTTAGCAGTCAAGAGAAGTTGGGCCTGACAGTCTGTTACCGAACAGATGATGAAGAAGACACTGGCATATATGTCAGCGAAGTAAGAAATGCTGTGGAGGGGTGGGAGGTTTGGAGGGAAACGACTCACACGGACACAATCCTTTTTTTCTGAGGCTTGAATGTGAAGAATTGGCCATGTTCCAATACTTGTCACTTTCAATTAGGAAAGTAAATTATGCTGCCCAAGTAATGTAATCATTATCAGCTTGTTTAATGTGGAATGCTTTCACACCCAGAATCTCAGCAAGGAAAAGTGCAAAATTGGTAACATTGTCTAACTTTGAATACATTTCCCATAAGAATGTAAGGAGTCCAACGAAGTTTTTGATCCACAATCATTTGTCCTTCCACTCCACTGTGTCTTTTATGAGTTCTGTTAACAATAACATTGGCTAATTATTTTTAATTACTATTCACAATAATCACATCTTTTACTCTGCTGATGGGATAGATACATTTGAATATCCAAGGAGTGCATCTTTTCATTTTATTTATTCAACCTCATAAGTGACGTACTAAAATATGAGACATCGTTCATGTGAATTACTTTGGAAGACTGTGAAGCAAAACTTACTACTATAGGTGGTTTTTTAAATTTTCCCTCAGTATGGTTTTATGAGTAGGAGGGTGTCGTTTAAAAATTATATATACATATCATTGAAAGTTACACATGTACTTACAAACATACACATACAAATACATATGTATGTATATATGTATGCAGAAGTTAGACAAACTAGATACTAATTGCTGTTCTATGCGGTCCCACGTTTTCTTGGCCATAATCTTGAAAACATTACCTAACATGGTGGTCTTAAGCTTTCTCCACTAGAAACTCAGTATACTGCTTATCCTGTTGTTTTTACAGAGTTGCTCAGAACATGGAAGAGCTAATGTAAATAATACATTTAGAAAACTACATAGCTCTGTAAATGTAAAATGTTACTCTTTATCACTTTACCAAAGAATTTACTGGCTGGTTCCTGCAATGGAAAAATCTCCAGAGAATATTTGATTTATATGCTTCTTTTAAATGCACAGCTAGGGATAATCCATCTGATTAAGGTGGGGAAATATAAGGAGACACCTGTTGAATTAGCTTTTGTAACATGTACAGAGGTAGAAAGGTAGAAGTTAATATCAGTTTGATTACAGTTTTAAAGACAAAGCTTTAGATTGTGAATGGCTTTTAAATGGAGCACAATTAATTAATTATCCCTCATTTCCTACTAGTAAGTCTTTATTTACAATTTAAATATGTCTGATTTAGAACTTCACTTTTCAGGGAAGGTAAAGAAGCCACAGGATCTGAACATACGTACTTGGAAGGAATGTTATCCTTATATCTTTTTAATGTAATTATAATGTCTTTTGTTCTTGATTGATCACTTAAGACTCAGATATTAGGTGGCAACCCTAATAAGAAGCAATGTCTAATATCCGGATAGGATGGATCAACCTCGTGCTGCACTTTAAATAATTTGCTTGAAAAAAAGCTTTGATACAGTAAGTCTAAATAAATAGTTTGATGACATCTGATAGATGAAATTACCCCTAGTGAACTGTAAGTCATCACTCAAGTTTGACCCATTAAAACACTGATAAACTCATAAAAGAGCTTTAAATATTTATTCATCCTAAAATAATTTATAGTTAATACACTTTACCCTGTATGTAAAGTGGTGCTGAGTAATTAAGTGCATGGATAAGATTTTGTGTGTGTGTATCTTGAGTAATATAGATTGCAAGTCTTTTTATAAATTAATGTGCTTAAGAGACAGAAATCCTTTTAATAAGTATGGACTTACAGTATAGCTATCAGCTTTTCTAAGACAGCTAAGTCAGGATTTAAAAATCACCTAAGTGGAAAGTAAATTTCGTAGGTCCAGAGAATCCTAGTATTAACATTATCTCATGTCAGCTGAACACCATGTCTGACAACTGGGATACAGAAAGGAGTGAATGAATGAACATAAAGAAAAGAAGGAAGAGAAAAAGGAAGGAAGGAATGGAGGACGGGGGAGGAGGGTGGAAAATGGTCTTCAGATTACATTCTGCTAATAATAGTTCTCTTTACTATTATTGTTGTTGATTCTAAAATAGTTCATTACATTTTTAGAATCAGTAATTTTTAATATAGAAAAATATGGCATGCACTGTCATAAGTCAATTGAAAATGTTTAATCAGGTTTTTAAAAATTCTTAAGGGGATATTGCATACCTTGTTGAAGATGTGTGTCCTCTCCATTACAGGCAGATCCAAATAGCATCGCTGCCAAAGATGGCCGAATTCGAGAAGGGGATCGTATTTTGCAAGTATGTTGTATGGTTATTTTCTTCAGTTCCCATTGTCTAACAGTTTTTATTTTATATTGTTTCTTATAAAATTTTAGATAAAATAAGTTGTCTTTGCTTTTGGATATTAACATCTACAAAAAAGCTGTCATTTAAAACTATTTAAGGATGGTACTATTTATTAAGAGTTATTAGCTAATAATTAGCAGTTTAGATCTCTGGAGTCAGACTCCTTGGCTGCAGCTTCCAGGTTCACCATTTGCTTGGGCGTATCACTTAACTTCTTCTCATCTTAAGCTCTGTTTCATCATCTTAAAAATGGTAATAATAACCTAATATGGTGAAGATTAAATGAAGCGTATGTAATATGCTTAGCAAAGTGCATGATGTGTGATAAATGCTTAATAAACATTAATGGCAGCCGGTCTCGGTGGCTCAGCCTGTAATCCCGCACCTTTGGGAGGCTGAGGCGAGTGGATTGCCTGAGCCCACGAGTTCAAGACCCACCTGGGCAGCGAGACCTCATCTCTACAATAAAATAAGAAAATCAGCCGGGCGTGGTAGCGCATGCCTGTAATTCCAGCTACTTGGAAGGCTGGGGCGGAAGGATCACCAGAGCCCAGCAGGTCGAGGCTGAGGTGGCCAGGAGCGGCCACTGCACTCCAATCTGGGTGACAGAGTGAGATTCCAACTCAAAAAAATAAATAAATAAATAAATAAACAAACATTAATGGCTATTATTACTAACAGCAGCAGTTCTTGCTGCCTTTTCCAGAATGAATTAGGCAAACATAGATCTATATTTATTTTATGAGAGTATGGAAGTTTGAAGAAGTTTCAACTATAGTCATGTGTCGCTTAACATGTTCTAAGAAATGCCTCATTAGGTGATTTCATCATTGTGCAGTCCTAGTGTGTGCTTACACAAACCTGGATGGTGTAGCCTACTACACATTTAGGTTATATGGCTTAACCTATTGCTCCTAGGCTACAAAACTACACAGTATGCTACTGTACTGCATAGTGTAGGCAACAGTGGCACAGCAGTGAGAAGGTACAGAAAACAGTATTATAATCTTGTGGGACCACAGTCATATATAGGGTCAACTGAAAGGTGTTGTGCAGTGTGTTTCTGTATTTACGAGTTGCTGGAGCCAGGTGAAAGAGAATACATTTTGTTCTCCACATGGAAATGTGAAAGCATAAAGGCTGAGTAAATTTCAGTTTAATAAGAAAGATGGTAAGCAGATCATAGGAGGGATGCAAGAAAAAAAGTTTCAGGTCAAATCAGGAATAAAGAAAGGCCTAGACCTACCTCGACCCGCTCTGTTCTTCTGAATCCTCTCCCATAAAAAATGGCTGCAGGGTGGCATACAAGTTTCCCAGCTCTTGTGTCCAGATTAACCCCCAAACATGAAAAGAGGCTCTTCGAGTGGCATTTCACTGCTGATCACAACTGGTGAAACAGAGAGGAGGATTTGAATGATGAATGGATGGAGACACAAGCTGTTAAAATGTTCCACAAAGCTCTTAGTCAGTTTGACAGGGCTAGAGATCCCATTCTTTCTTGCTAGAGATGGACCCTGGAGAGTGTTGCTTTGGATTTCACATTCTGGGATTCAGCACTCTGCCTAGAACCAGGACTTTAAAAATAGACAAGATGCTGTGCCAGCATTCGGGACACTCCATCCCAGTGTAATTAGGAAGGCAACAGCACACACAGACCATCACAGTACAATGGGACATCGTCATGATAAAGCCATGTCTGAGGTCCCCTGGGAACACACCCTGAACAACCTTCTGCTGTCCTCCTGTTCCTTCTTCAGGGTGCCCCTCCTCAAATCACACCACTTCCTCACCCTCTCCACCCCTCCACCTCCAACCCCTATTCTTTCTCTAGCTAGTTGCTGCAGCATTCCTGTTTTTCCTCCTGAACACTCTACTAAGGTTCCAAGTAGGAAAGAATACAAAGTGTGAATTAGTGATAGTTTAATGTCCCTCTTGTTTTCAGAAAACCTCAAGAGTTTATCCTTTCTACTTCAGTGCGCTTCCTAAATGGCGAACTATAGTTAAACAAAACAAAATTATATTCGTTATGTAGTAGGAAAAGGAAAAGTATATCAGGAAGTAAGGACACAGTCTGGTCGACCACCACATTTCTGGCAATGTACTTACATTCACATAAATAAATTAATGAATGAAACAAAGGTATTCAGTGGAAAGAATGATAGGATAGATGAACACAATCTGCTGAAAAGTTTTCCTTGGGTAACCTCATTAAGAAATTAAGGAGGCTATTTTAGAGCATCATCCAAATAACGAAAGTTTCCAAATGCTTTATTTTTAAAATTTTGAAATAATTTTAAATATATTGTTCACTTTGTTAACATCACCAGTTAAATATACTAAAAATAAGGTAATGCTTTGGTGCCCAGGGTCGTGTCATGCCCAGCAATCATTACACAATGCTATAATAGCTCAGAGACTGAAAGTCTAGAGGATTTGTACCCTGACATTATGACCCTATTTGGCTACATTTGCTGATGTATTGGGCCTATATTTTGTCATTTTTCCTACTCCTCTCTTACTGTTGCCAGCTGTTACTTTCTTCTCTCACCATCTATTCTCCGTACCCCATACCTCCTATTGTCCCTGGCTAATTTCCAGCCTACCACTCTCCCATAGGCCAAATACACAAATATAGTTATTAAAATTACATCTATTAGTTATGTGTGTATAGTTGATAGAAATACTATGTATGTGTTTTCATATATGCATACTGTAAGGTTTGACACAAATTCTTAGCTACATTGTGGGTAGATAAGTTTTCAGAGACAATATCTGCTGGATAATAAGACATACCTTAATGAAGTAGGTTCATTGAAAAAACACTAGCAGGACAGATAGAGTGCTGTTTTTTGCCTGATTACTTTATATTCTGTGACAAATATGTCACACTTAATGAATAAATGCATGTCACATTTAAAAGCCTAGAATTCAATTCTATCTGCGCACATAGGAAACAAAGAGTCTTAAAGGTGTTGGTGAAATTATATTAAGTAAAACACTGACAAAATTGTACCCATAGACAAATAGCTCTCATATGGCTGATGGGGAGATTACAGGATACCCTGTAATGAACAATTAATGACTCCTTTCCCAGGGAGCTGAGAGTGAGAACAACAGAGGATTTGCTTCTTATCCTTGAAATTTCCTGGCTGACTTTTACTTAAATGAATCTCTTTAGAGTAATTGTGATTTTAATTCTCTGTTCATGATGACCTAGAAAATGTCTGTGGTCCTAACCTCATTGTGTAGCCAAACTTTTCTTAATGTAGCACACCATGGTTGTTAGGTGACCTCTTCTGATGACATCACACACGTACACATGCTCACACTCAGTGGAGGTTGTCATAGAGCAGAGATTGTAGAGACGAGAAATCATGAGCTGACTTCCTGAGAATATTTGTGGTTTTCATGTGTTTTTTTCCTCTGGAAGGAAAGTTCTTTCTTTTTATTCCTTGTCAGATCTATCTGCTTATCAGTCTGGAAACTTATATCAAATGTATCCCAAGAATTTAATCTGGGACATTCACTCACAAAATTGCTGAGCTTAATAAGGCACTTCTGTGTCAGAGAGCAGGGGTGAAAGACCACATTTAAGCCAGCTTTCCAAAGGAGAGAGCGCTATATTCTTATTTTCTCCTGGGGATGGTAAACGTATAGTATTCCACATAAGCAGCCTAATCTCAGGTTGGCCCAGAAGTCAGCCATCTTCCTAAGAATTACTTCTGTAAGTAATTTTGTAAGAACTCAAACAGTAGAACAATATGATTTCTAATGAACTCCCCTTCTTTTTCTATTCTATGTATAAACTCGTCCTTGGTATTTTTTTCCTACTCTTTTTATTTTCTTCCTTTTGGATAGCTTTCTCCCCTATTTCTATTTTTTCCACATCTATATGTCTATACTTCATTTACTTTCCTTGTCTTCATACTAAAATATAAGCATATTTAAAATAAATATTTTATCTTTTGCCTAAGAGAATCCATAGATGGTTAGATGTCAAGAATTTTAGTTGCCCACCCTGCCTCTGGTACAATAATATAAAAAACCTAAAAATTGATATATTCAAACAGAATAGCTATAGTAAACCATTTCTAAACTTTTAGAGTAATACACACACACACACACACACACACACACAGGAGATTGGGCCCAAAATGAGATTTTTTTTTTTTTACTGTTTTATCTATGCAAGCATCAAAATCTCCCTTAAGCCAAGGCAATATCCATTTTGAAACTAATATTTACATATAGTCATTCACAGAAAGTTAGACAGATAAATTATCTATAAAGATATTCCTCAATTATAACAAAACTTACATGTTGTCCTTCTCTGGGTTCTCATTCCCTCTCTTTTCTTTAAATGAAAGTCCGCCATTAAGTTGTGGTGACATGACTACTCATTTCCTTCCTTCCTTTGTTGCTGGGTCCTTCACCTTTAGGTCTGCCTGTGTTTTTTGGGCATAGCAGACTGCTTCTCTATAGCGATCCTGCCACTGTAAGTAATTATCTCAGGAGCAAGAACAACTGAAGGTTGAAAGCTCTATCTGATTCCATTCTTCAAATCTTTTAATTCCTTCAGAGGCATCTTTGCTAAAACCCATGGCTGCATTCCTTGCCCCAACATCAGTTTGGGTGTCAAACTAATGTCTTTAATGCAATAGGATCTACCAACCAGTGGGCTAAAGTGCCCTTATTGTGAAAAAGAAACAATAAATTACATTTTAATGCCAGATTTCTGTGGTGGATTCATTTCAGGATTCATAATCCTGAATGTGTTTCTGCAATTCATGATTTGTTCCCCAAAATAAGAACTAATTGTCAAGACCAAAGACCATAGCTCTGGTCATTATGAGTTCTCAGAGGAGGGAGATGAATACCAAGTAAAGGAGCTCAAAGACAGACACAACCATATTGTTTCCTGATGGTCCACTAAAAGCTAAAAATACATATAATGTAGTTTCTTTTCAAATAAAACCGTGCTTACTAATACGGATTTAACTATTGTCCATGAATTTTACTATATTTACTTTATTTAGCAGGAAAGAGTCTTGCTTTCACTGAGGATGAAATATAAATGATGATATTGATCATAACCATAACAATAACACCAACAGTAATATATGCTAACTTTGAACACTTTCCATCTACCAAGCACTACTTAAGCCCTTTATATTTATTAACTCATGTAATCCTTGCAAAGACCCTCTGAGAAAGGCACTATTATTATCTGCATTTTATGACAGTGAACATCATAGCAGTATTACACTAACATGAATGAATATCTAGATTAATGATAAGTGAAATTTTGATGAAGAATGAGGAAGTACATATATACTTGAGCAGAGATCAGGGTAAGAAAGAGTAAGAATTATATTCAAATAAGAAAGATGAATATAAACTGTGTAAGATCAGCCAACTCACTTTTCTTAGGATCAAATGTGCCTATAGTAGAAGGGAGCTGAATGATTAGGTCCTTGCTTGACAAATAGATGCATTGCAAATACACTAAGAACTCCTAGGAAACAGACATAAGCTCTCAAAGCTCAAAGAAAGTAGAAATTGTAAATTCATTATTTTAAACCTATTCCTTTTTTTTTATAAAGATCTGGGGTACAATTCAGGGTTAGGTATACAAACACTGATTATGCAGATACCCTTGTTGATGAGGTGTGCCTCTCCCTCCCCTAGCAGTTTCCCTCAACTGCCAATCCCACCCCCCTCCCCTGACAGTTTCCCATTACTGCCAAATGCTTTCTTATAATATTATAATTATTCAAGGTCCGCTTATGAGTGAGAACATATGGTACTCTTCTTTATTTCTGGGATAGATCACTGAGTATAACTGACTCCAAATCCATCCAAGTTGCGCGAAGTCCATATATTTGTCTTTCTTTATGGCTGCATAATATTCCATTGTGTATATGTACCACATTTTCTTTATCCAGTCTAACTTCATTGGGCAACATGGTTGGTCCATGTTTTTGCTATTGTAAATAGAGCTGCAACAAATATACGTGTGCAGGTATCTTTTTTGTAGAGTGATTTGAGTTCCTCTGGGTATATTCCCAACAGGGGAATTGCTGGGTCATATGGAAGGTCAATTTCTAGTTCTTTCAGAAATTGCCACACTGTCTTCCAAAGAGGTTGCACTAGTTTGTATTCCCACTACCAGTGCAGAAGCATTCCTTTTTCTCCACATCCTCACCAGCATCTGTTGTTGTTTTATTAATGATGGACATTCTTACTGGGGTTAGGTGGTATCTCAATGTTTAAACCTATTCTTAATACAGAGGTAAGGATAATGTGGTGGAATCCACCATTGCCAATTTATCTTTATTTGAGAGGAAAAAAAAAGCCTTGGGGTCAGTACATACACACTTGTTATACATACAGATATATTTATGAAAAACCACAGTGTATCCTTCCCAGTCACTATTCCCCATTTTGGAATCATAGCTTTTATTTCCTAGTTTGATGAATTTTATTTGTGATTGCAAAACTAAAAATAAAATAAATGCACATGAAACTTGTAAATGCTGAGTTTCCTGTCTGCATATACAAGTGAGAAGTGAAGGTGATATTTATTTTGATCAGAGTAAGAAAACCAAACACGTGGCCATCTGATGTTTTGACAATTATTGTCTGCTTAGGATCATTTATTGTGGTCCAAAGTTGCGATTCCTGGACTTGTTTTCAGATAATTATGTCTGTCCTCATACATCAGCCAGAATGCCAGAGACCCACAAGGAGAAAACCTTAGTAGTCCACCTTATCTTTTAAGCAGAAATCCTTAGCAAAAGATGTTAGATTAATTATTGGGAAACAGTGGTCCATGCAGCCACATTTTCCATCTGTTTAACTTAATTAAGTAGTTAATACTTATTGTAGACAGAATTACTTGACCTTCTTAATTGAAATTTCTTTCAACTTTTTGAATCAAAATTTTGGATCAAATTTGAATTAAAAATCTTATTGTCTATATGAATTTGAGTAATCAATAAAAGGAAGTAATTTCAGTTATTCAGAGAAAAAAGTTTTGTTAATTAAGAGCTAAATAAATTTGAACATGAAAATGTAGCTTAAAATACAAACTTTAGAAACCTTATTTACTCTGTCTTCAGAACTTAAGCAGGGTAAAAAGATATATTTCAAATGCCACTGGAATCGCTTCTATGTAATCAAAAGTTTACTTAAGTTTGGTATCTTTAACTCATCATTCCTTTAAAATTTCAATTTTACTTTATGTTAATTTTTTTAAAATTTTAAATATACTAAAGACACGAGTCTTAAGGTGTTTCATTAATTTTGTTGTTATAGGAAATGGGTAAATCTTTAGAGAGGAACTAGAGTGTTGATGAGGATGTTACTGATGAGTTGCTCTTTGTTTAAATCAGTTAAGCACTGAGAGATATCCTGAGAATGATGTTTGGGCAACTGAGTCAGATCCACACGAAAATATGAAATGATTAAATGAAAACACAATCAGCAGTGGCCTGGGAGCATTGCCTGGTGAGAGATAATACTGCAGCTCTCTAATTGGCTCGCAGCAAGCATGCAGGATGACAGATTTCAGTTGTGGTATTGCCAGTCCTTCTTCCCCAGCACTATTATCTCAGAGTGACACTTCCATTACTCTGAGCGGAGAAAGATGAACGTCACCTGTCAGGGGCTGGTTAATTGTGTTGCTAGATGTATGTTGCCAGGGCGCAGGTTGGACATTTATGAACATAACTGCTTCCTCTGATGTCCGCCATCCTTCAGGGATCGATATGGCTCTTACAGTAAGCGCGTAATTGAGTGAAGGCACTTTGCACTGAGGGGCTGAAGATGAGCACATTGTGTGAGCTTCATTGTCCATACATTTACCATAAATGAGCTGATATTTGCCATTTATTGTGTGCAGCATTGTGGAAATGGAAACTAATGTGCCACTCTCATTTGTTTTCTAGATAAATGGAGAAGATGTCCAGAATCGAGAAGAAGCAGTGGCCTTGCTGTCTAGTGATGAGTGCAAGAGAATCGTGCTGCTTGTCGCAAGGCCAGAGATTCAGGTCAGAACAGAAATCAGAAGTCTTGAGATTGAACTTTATAGTCATTGAATTCACTGAGAGTAAATTCAAAAATGAACTTTTTATATCTATTATGTGTTATTTGATAGCCAATCACTATCACCATGGATATCTCCAAAACTAAGTACAATATGCAAAATACAATGAAGTGATCTTGCCTAACTTACCAACCTTACTTTAATAATTATACATTAAATACTTCCTTATATTGCACCACAGAATGGCAGCTAAAACTCCTACTTAAAGAGGGGGAAGCACACAAAATTGAATCACTATTTTCTCTTTCAAATTTGCGGTTATTTCAGTAAATTAACAAATGAAAAATGGCCGAATTTACATGATTTTTAATTCTGTGTGGATCCTTGCTTTAAGTTTCCATCTAAACATACCTCATTGGTATCTTGGAAGAGTCTCTATGAGAGAGAAGTATTAGGCTATTTAGCTATCAACTTAAATATTTTTGGAATATCTTAATCAATTAAAATGCCTTATGTAGTATGGTGGGTTCCATGTACAGTAAATGAATTTTTTTCTAAGATTATAGTGTGACAAAAACATTTGTCCAACCAAAAACAAACGGTTAGCTTCTGAAGGAATTTTTTATACCTTTACAGAGGAAGATGTCATGAAAGTAAAGGAAAGGTAATGGTGGAAGAAAAGTACTATTGGTACCTTCTTTTATATACTTTTTATATCCCACCACAATGCAGAAATGACAATACATTGTCACCATTCTATCCATCTGTCAGTAGTTTGAGTAAAGTTAGTTATATCACCATTTGTCTCCCAGGTTATTGATCTGATATTTTTCGGACCCAGTAACTACATGCTAGCTATAAATTACATTGAGAAGTATATTTCAGTGTCAGACCGAATCCTGACTTGAATATAGTGGTTATAAAAGATCACCCTTTCCGCATATATTTCCTTTATGCCCTTGACCATTCTAAATGGTTCCCATAAAGTCTGCCATAGCCCAGGGCAAAGTAAAGTTGCACACCTGAGGTCTTAGGAGTGAGGAAACAAGCCCACACAACTGGCTGTGCTGCTTAGTGGGAGTAAATTTTTTAAATACATACAAAATTGCACCAATTATCTGGAAATTTCTCGAACCAGGTATCTTACTAATCCATTTTCTTGAAAGAGGCATAATAAAAGAACTAAATGCTTATAAGTAAAATTTATGGTAAATTGAAGAAAACTCAGTAGCCATCCCTGTTATTGAAAAGATATTTTTATGTTATAGTGTGGTTTTCCTGCCCTTTCCATGTAACTGCTAGAGAACCTCATTAATTTAGAACTAAAGCATTTCCTTAAACTATGCCACATAATGGCCATAATGGGCTGTGGAAAGAATGGAAATTAATGACACAAGACCAGATTCTGTTATCTTTGATGGAATACATATGCTTGGTAGAACTCGTGGCAATTTTGAATATCTAGCTACACTCTTGACCTTTTCCTCTGAAAGAGTCAATGTGGAAGGATAAATTTTCAAATGAGACTCCCTTTCCACAATTGATAAAAGATGATCATCTGACTCCACAGTATGCTATCCTGCCTGTCAAAATCAGAATCTGCATTAGCCCTTGATCCTGAAGAAGCCTTATGCCACTGGAAGGAAGCTAATTGCCTATACAAAATCAGATTTCCAGAGAAGTCAGGAAAAAAATATATCTTAACACCATACTTTAAAAATGTAATTGAAGCAGAACATGCTATAAAGTGGCAAAAAAGACTAAAAAATTTTCATATCTTTATTTTGCCCATATTTTTCCATAAAATTCTATATATCTCATTGCATTTTTTTGCATGTGAATTTTATTCAGGGAGAATGTGAAAGCATTTTGTGTGCTTTTTCTAGCTTTTTAAAAATATTTCAGATACTCTCTAGATTCTTAGACATGATCTACAAAGTTGCTGGAGGCAATATTGTGCATCTGTGCAATATTTTTAAATAACTCATTTCTTTCATTCCCTGTCAGCTCTCTTTCATTTTCTGCCCATTTTCTTCCTGAGACCATTAAAGATATTGCTTTTCCGTCCTATTCCCCTCAGGACATTGGGGCAGAGAGGGCTCTCATAAGAACTTGCAGCTACTACTTTTGAAACAGCATGTGTTGTTCCTTTCTCTGAGATGCCACGTGTGGTCCCCTTTGGTACAGACAGATCCCTGCTGTATAATAATGACAATCATTTTCCTGCAGCTCAGCTCAAGAAGGATGTCTGTCTCTGCCATAGCATTAGACTCAGACTATCGTGAATGCATGTCTGGGTGGAAAGGGGAAATACAGGAGAGAAAGAAAGTGAGCAAGAAGAATCTCCCTTTACTTAGTGTGCTCTGTGTACCTCCAGCCTAGAAGAAAGCTTTCTCAATATAGACATCTTCTGGCCAGGTGTGATGGCTCATGCCTGTAATCCCAGCACTTTGGCAGGCCGAAGCAGGAGGAATGCTTGAGCCCAGGAGTTCAAGACCAGCCTAGGCAATATAGTGAGACCTCATCTTTACCAAAAAAGCAAAAAATTAGCCAGGCATGATGGCTCATGCCTATAGTCCCAACTTCTGAGAGGCTGAAGCATAAAGATGGCCTGGGCCCAGGAGGTCAAGGCTGCAGTGAGCCATGATTATGCCACTGCACTTCAGACTGGGTGACAGTGAGATCCTTACTTTAAAAAAAAAAAAAAAAAAAAGACATATAATGACTACAGATGGCAATATGGGAATCTGTGGGGTTAGACAATAAGAGAAGCGTTACAGGGAATCATTAATTTCTACCATTTGTTCTCCTTATTTTACCTGTCACTTCATTTAAATCTCAAAGATTCTGTTTCATCATTCACTATGTCAGTGTTAGAAAATATTTTGTTTCGATCTGCTTAAAGAAAAATTCCTGGTATGTTTATAAAAACTAAATATTCCTAGCTGTAAGTAATTTCTTTTGGGGTCTGGCATTTGCAGCTTATGACACTTGAAAGGAATTAAAGAATGCAAAACTTAGACAATTATAAATTGAACTGAATTTACAATTTTAGTCAGCATAATTATCATAGCTCATCTGCATATCAAAGTCAGTGGAATGGAATTTGGTCAAGTTATTCAGGCCACATTAACATAAATGAGGATGAATAAATGTGTCCATACTTTTGGCCCCAGTTAAATTTGGGGTCATTTAATTTCCACATGGCCTTTAATAGATATCATGAAATCTATTATTCGCCTTCATATTAGTGAATTTGATGCAACACATGCCTCTTTTGATGCAGTTTAATGTTCGTTCAGGTTTGGTTTTGTTTTTAAGTTTTAGAAGTTCGGTTATCTTTAAAAGCTTATTTTGCAAGTTTGTAGGTGAAAACGCCTCAAACTATTGTCCATTTTTGCTCGATGGAAAGCTGCTGTTTCTTTGTAGCACAGAGGAAAGCAGAGCTTTGACAATAATTCAGTTAATTTAATCAGCATAGACAGCTAATTTATGTAATCCAGCTCCAAAAATCCACTTTGAGGCAAATTATCTGTACTGATTGTCAACACTGATCATATTAGCCAGGTAGCCACCAGTTTTCCACTTCACTTTGTGTTGAAAAGCCAAAGGGATTTGTTCAGTTTAATTTGTGTAAGAGTCCCACATGAATACTTGCATTCAACACCCACAAACAAAACCCTGTAAGCTCTACCCCACTCCACCAACTTTAAATGCCACATTCGTTGTGATATTTTTCCTTGCAACTGGTCCTGAAAAATGAATCAAAATACACATTGCTCTTTTTTTCTTGAGAAGAATAACTTAGAATTTTCCTTTTTTTAACAAATAAAATAAATGTTGCGTGTAGGTTTTTTGTGACAAGCAGCCATCTTGTTAACATGGGAGCGGTCCGCCTAAAAATAAAAAAAACAGGATGAGGCTAGCATGAGCGTGTGGGAGGCACTTTGTGTATAGTCTCATTGGGGGCTGTTGTTAAGGATAAAAGACCAATTGTCTCATAGCCCTATTAGTACCATGGCAGGCCTTTTAACATGGGGACTATTGGAGGTAATGAGCATGACAGCTGTGGATTATGCAGTATGCTTTTCATGCATTTTGAAAGAAGGTAATGTTCTATGCTGTGAGATTTACTCGGTTATGAGGGAAAATCTGTAGCTCTGTTTCAGGAAAGGATAAAAGGCATAAGAGTCCAATTTTTTATCACCTTTTTTTCTTTCTGAGAGGTGAACTATAGGAGGCTGATATTCTGAAGAAAATCATTATGATAAAAGGAACTGGTCAGGCATCAGCCATTTAAGTTTACCCTATTTTAGCATGAGTTCTTGCTAACATAATATAATGTACTAATGTATTCTTTTGCAGCTGGATGAAGGCTGGCTGGAAGATGAAAGGAATGAATTCTTAGAGGAGTTAAACTTGGAGATGTTGGAAGAACAGCATAATGAAGCTATGCAGCACATTGCCAATGAGGTGGAGCAGGTAGGGCCAACAATTTGAACTACATCATTTGGAATATTGCTACTTCTTTTTTTAATGTATAACCACAAATAGAGGAAAACAACAAAATCAAAGGGCTTGATCAAACATCTTTGTTGTGATAATTTTTTAGAGCAAATAATCACCTCAAATGAAACAGAGGGAACAAATACATGTTTTAAAATTAAGAATATCTCCAGTTTAGGAAGCTTAGGAAACATTTTAATAGAATGCAGTAGTATTCAAATGTTGACCCAAGTACTATTTCAAGTTAATTGCAGAAATTTAATAGTGAAAACATGTGTTGCTTCTCAATATGCAAGCTGAAAACAAACTATATTATTATGAGGTACCCCACAAAAAGTCTTTTTTTTTACTTTTAAATATTAAAATTTATTGAATCTATTTGAATATTTAGGCTATAATTATAGATTGAGGATGACATGATGGAAGCCATCAATCTTATTTGTATACTGGATGGCAAGATTACACCTGTGTAACCCTAAGTAATGTAGAGTTTATCCTTGGTTCTATGGCTGCTGCTTTTGACACATTGTGCTACATTTCCCATAGCATAATTTGAGATTATTGGCATCCTTTTGCCTTAAGGTCACATTTTCATCCAACAAAAATCTTTGAGTTACTAATAAGTTCCAAGCAACACACTTGATACTGAGAATACAAAAAAAAATGACCAGAGTTGCTGCCGTTAATTGGTTCTTAACTAGTAAAAGATCACATGTGGCATACGGCAAAAGTGAGTCATAAGATTATTTTTGGTTTTGGTTGTTGTTGCTTATCCATTGGATAAAAACAAGATAAATACATTCTAGATTTTTATGTCATGTTCATATCATTTATCTTCCTGATATAATTTTGTTAACAGTTTACTGATTTGTTTAATTATTATCCTATTCTCAGCATTCATTCTTAACGCATCCTAAAAGACAACTACTTTTACAAAATCTTGACAGGCTTAGAAACAGGCAGCACAAACTTTCTATCACTTTACCAAACTGAGTAATGAAATATGTCGACATGCTAACGTCCCATAAGAGAAATGTATGTGTGTCTGTACATGTCTCGTATATTAAATAAAAAATCATTAGATTGCAAACTACCATAACCATGTTTCATATTCTCATGTGCTGATCATGGATGTTCATTGGCTACTTCACAAATAGTAGTTGATGCTCAAAATTATGGTAATTGATTTTCAATATAGGTAGGAAAGATTGAAATTTTTGCGTATAACTTCAATACTGGCCACAAATAAAGATATTTTTTGGTGGCAGCTGCTGGTTACACGCAAGAAAGTCCTTGCTCCGGGCTTTTTCTCTCCTAGATACAAAATGTGACCTGATACCGAATTGACAGGAGGATGTTGGAATAAAGAAGGAGGGGAGAAATCCTGTCCAGGTGAAATGATATGGTGTCAAATGCTGCCTACTCATCAGACGTAATACAAATGTTAGGTCTTTTGAGGTAACGTTAGATGTCCCTGAGGTTAGATTCTCATTGTGTGGAAATTTTTCTTCACCATGAGGCTGAAAAATGATGAGAAGTACAGAACCTTTAAAAGTCCTTTGCCCTTATAAACAATAATACTACATTAGAAATGTCTAGGTAGAAACATTGCCTGTCACTATAATAATTCCATAGGGAAATGATAAATGATAGAGTAGCATTACATTAGAAATTGGGAATTCTAGGTTTGAAAATGGAAAACTCTTTTTATGGTCACAGTTGCTCATAGATCAGTAACAAAAGAAAGATAAATTTAATTTAAAAATAAAATACATATCCATATGTAAATTCACTTTTTGGGCAGTTACTTTACATGCTCTCCTTAGCCGAATGGCTGCTGTTACATTGTGCAACACTGTCATGGCATAATCTATCTGTATTATTTGAATTGTGTGTACAATTTGTAAAAATACTAGTTTTCCTGTATTATTCAACTCATTACAAGATGTTAGAAAAATATAAATATAAGTAATGTGATATATAAACTCAAATGCCCAGTATCAATAACACCTTTTGAGGACTTTGTGGCATAGTAAGTAGAAGTCACCTCATTCGATACTACTGTTAGCTTATTGTCGGAGACATAGGAATGGAACAAGCTTTCCATTATTAGATGCAAAATTTATAAATGTTCAGGGTTCACTTATAAGTGAGAATATGTGGTGTTCTGCTCTTTGTTTCTATGATAGATCACTTTGTATGATCAATCAATCAATCCAAGTTACTGCGAACATTAACATGATACTATAAGAAGGGGCTTGGCAGTAGTGGGATTCAGCTGGGCGGGAGGCAGGACACAACATCAATAAGGGTACCTGATCTCAAACTAGGCAAAGTGGGGACCAAAGGGAGGCCCAAACTTCACCTGCACAATGACCACTTATATATCTAATCCTGAATTGTACCTCACATCTTTAAAAGAAAAAAGAAAAAAAATTATTATAATTGTTTTATCAATAAGACTTTTAAGCTCCATCTTAGTTTGTTTTCTACAAGTGAAATAAAATATTCTAGGTAAAGATTGTGAATCCTAAAATAGCATAATACATAGTTATGTTCTCTCCTCTTCAATTTATATTATTTTGTTCTACCATTACTTTTGTGGAACAAAATAACAATTATCTAGAGAGACCCATTTAGACTTGTTTTAGAATAGTTTTAATTACCCATTTCTTCTTTAGCACTAATAGGCTAAATTATATTTAAATATATAATTACACCTCCTAAAGGGAAATGTATATACAAAACAGTGAGTAAACTTAGACATAAGGCAAATGCAATCTAGAAACTGCCATATATTTTATTTCACGAAGAGTAATAGATGAGAAAGTAAATTTACCTATTCAGAGAAAAAGAACTACAAATGCATTTCATTAGGACAGTGGCAGTTCATTGTTTTGTATCAAAGACAAAAATTACCAGGGGGTGAAACATCTATCCACCCACACATGCATATGTACACACATACACATATGTACATACATATGATGTATTTATAATACATATGTCAAAAGTTTTTTTTTATATTATGCCCATGTCTGGCAATCAGTGCTATTCAGATTTTCATGAATACTGTCATTTTTATTCTCAATGGGTCAAAACTCATCTTTGAAGAAATTTCTGGTTAAAAGTAGAAAAATCTTGTACAACCCAAATGAGTCATAAGACATTGCTATTGCCTTTGGGAAACATAATTTGGAGATGCACTAATGTCAGAGCACATGCATTCAGGAACATGGTATCCTGGACACGCAAGAAATTCTGGGACTGGCAGGTGGAGCTTTGCCTTCTAGACCTCTCTATTACTACCTGACTCCCTCTGTGATTATACTTCCTCATTTATAGATAAGAAGGTCCTAGGCTTTGATGCATAATGTTTACTAAGCCCTGGAACTTTGTAACATTTGGCTTATTTTTACATATTACTAAGTCAATGAAGTTTCCTCTGAACTTGAGAAAAATTCAGGAAATAAGAGAAAAAAAAAAAGATAACTGTGGTTTCTGAACTCCAGGCCTCCACATTGCTAAAGACCATTTAGACATTCTATCTTACACTTTTGTGCATTATCAGTTCAAAGATTCATAAAGTCATTTCATTTGCTAACCTTCACCCCAGAGTTTCCCAAGTAAGAGAAAACCTAAGATGACAATCACTTAAGTGTGTTCTGTCTTTATTTAAACCCACTTGAATATCATAGCCACATCCAAACAGCTTTTGTTTTCTTTATTTCATTGCATAAAAAGTGGCCATGAGCTCATTGCCTTTATTTATAAAACCATGATGGATACTGAAATTAGAGTAGCTCTCCAGGAACTGCAATGTCACCAAGAAGCGTTGTTTTTTAAGCAAGTCTTGCAGCAATCAGTGTTCTTCAAAATAACTAATTTTCTTTGTTCTCTTAACGTTATTTTCTTAGCCAAAAAAGCAAGAAGAAGAAGAAGGCACAACGGACACTGCAACATCCTCATCTAACAACCACGAGAAAGACAGTGGAGTGGGGCGCACAGATGAAAGCTTGCGAAATGATGAGAGCTCAGAGCAGGAGAATGCAACAGAGGACCCCAACAGCACATCTTTGAAGAGCAAGAGAAAGCTGGGACAGAGCCAAGACACTCTAGGAAGCGTTGAGCTCCAGTTCAATGAGAGCTTCGTAGGGTCTGGAGAATACATTGACTCAGACTGCACTGGCAACCAAGATGAGGAGTGTGAACGATTCCGGCAGCTCTTGGAGCTCAAATGCAAGATTCGAAACCATGGAGAGTATGACCTGTATTACTCAAGCAGCACAATCGGGTGCAATCAAGGGGAGCAGGAGGGAGTGGAACACGAGCTACAGCTGCTTAACGAAGAGCTGCGAAACATCGAACTCGAGTGTCAGAATATCATGCAGGCTCACAGGCTCCAGAAAGTGTCAGATCAGTATGGAGACATCTGGGCATTGCATGATGGAGGCTTCCGGAATTATAACACCAGTGTGGATATGCAAAGGGGAAAACTAGATGACATCATGGAACATCCAGAAAAGTCCGACAAGGACAGTTCTAGTGCTTACAACACGGCTGAGAGCTGCAGAAGTACTCCACTCACTGTAGACCGCTCTCCCGACAGCTCCCTTCCAAGAGTGATCAACCTCACCAATAAGAAAAACCTGAGAAGCACAATGGCAGCCAATCAGTCCTCTTCTGGACAGAGCAGTAAAGAGTCAACCTCCACCAAAGCCAAAACCACTGAACAAGGCTGCAGCCTTGAAAACAAGGAGAAGATTCTAGAAAGCAGCAAGCTTCCCGATTCAGAGAAGACAGTCAGTGAACACATCCCTTACCTCTCTCCTTACCACAGCTCTTCCTATAGATATGCAAACATCCCAGCACACGCCCGGCACTATCAAAGCTACATGCAGTTGATTCAACAGAAATCTGCAGTTGAGTATGCTCAGAGTCAGCTCAGTTTGGTGAGCATGTGCAAGGAGTCTCAGAAGTGTTCAGAGCCCAAGATGGAATGGAAGGTGAAAATCAGGAGCGATGGGACACGGTACATCACAAAGCGACCAGTGCGAGACCGAATTCTGAAGGAGCGTGCCTTAAAGATCAAGGAGGAGCGGAGTGGCATGACCACAGACGATGACACCATGAGCGAGATGAAGATGGGGCGCTACTGGAGCAAAGAGGAGAGAAAGCAACACCTGGTTCGAGCCAAAGAGCAGCGTCGGCGTCGGGAGTTCATGATGCGGAGCCGGTTGGAGTGTCTCAAGGAGAGCCCGCAGAGCGGCAGCGAGGGCAAGAAGGAGATCAACATCATTGAACTGAGTCACAAAAAGATGATGAAAAAGAGAAACAAGAAAATTTTGGACAACTGGATGACAATCCAAGAACTGATGACCCACGGGGCCAAGTCTCCTGATGGCACGAGAGTCCATAATGCCTTCTTGTCAGTCACCACCGTATGACCGAGTGAATGGAGTACGACTGATTTCAAGAGGTTGCTACCAGTTTCGGTAGAGTATGATTGCCTCGTTCAATGTGGCGTTTTTATATATATTTTGTGACTCTTTATAGTTTAAATTTTTTGTAAGCAAAAATACCTGGTAATTTTTCATTTGTTTTTCATATACTGGTACCTTCTTTTTGGCTGAGATCTTTCTTTAACTTGTGATATATTCAGATTACTCATTTATATATATAAAAAAGGAAAGAAAACAAAAAAAACTTGCACAAAAATACTGAGGAGCCAATTAATTTGCTACTTTAATGTATCTATTGTAAGTTAAAATCTGTTTATTTCTCTAGTTTACTTCTTTTCTACTTTAATAACAACTCAATGCCAAAACATTTCTATGCTTGCTTCTTGGCATAATACATTTTAAATCAAACATGTTAATAACAAATCACATCCCACATCTTGTCTTACACATAAAATCCACCTCTTTTAACATCCTGTTGTACATTTAACACATAAGTGGCCGTTGTCTTTGTCTCAGTAAAGTGTAGGTGGACAATCTTCCTGTGATATGTAGTGACATTGGTCATGTAGCTAGATATTTGTGGTAATTGTGACAAAAAAGAGAAATAAATTATTGATTATCCTTAAGAAAAGTTATCAAGGAGTGTTTTATTTTCATTGTTCACTGTGGTTAACAAATATAAATTAGTTATCTATGTATACTGTTTAGAAGACTCATTGTGAATTACAGTGTGCACATTTTCTACCACTTTTTTCCAATAAAGTTGTCTTGAAATGCTTCCTATATATCATTGTGTCCCATATTCCTACCAGAATTAATTTAGATAATATATGTACAGCACGTATCAGATGCTAACTCAGCATTTAATAAACATTAGTTTCTGCTCTCCTTGCTTGCTGCCCATGTAAAGCTGAGAAAAATATAGAATCAGCTATGAAGAAAGAGAATCAGTGAAGCATCCAAGATTGTTTATAATTATAATTTAAAATTCTGCAATGTAAGTTAGTCTGCTCTGGCCACCATAACAAAATATCATAGACTTGACTGAAACAACAGGAATTTTATCACCGTTCTGGAGCCTGAAAGGTTCAAGATCAAATAAGTTAAGGATTAGGGTTTCACCGTATGAATTTTGTAAGGACACATTTCAGTCCATAGAACAATGTACATTTATTTAGTTGAACATTTGGGAATAAATTTGGGGAACCATCTTTGCAATAATTTCAGCATAGTCCATTAAAATATCAATTTATTAAAAGATGAGATTGTTAGATGACTAGACAGATTTTCAAATCTAACTTTTCATCATATCCACATATGAACCATATTGCATGCCAATCATAATGCTTCCAGAGTGAAAGGCCAGATCGAACCATGTGCAGGCAAACATGAGTTTGATCAAATTTTCATTCAGTCCAGCAGATTGTTTTAACATAATGGATATACAACATCTGCATATTTCTGAAGCTACTTTCCTGTTTAAAAACCTGCTTCCCTGCTGGCATTTGAATCAGACTCCTTTGCCTCCACCTCTGGTCAAGGCTCTTCATTAACCTGGAGGCCTTGCCTATTGCTCCTCCTCTTTAGACATTCTCTAAATTATTCCTGGCTCCTTAACAGGCTAACAATTTCCATTTAAGTTTTTCCATGCTATTGTCCTGTCTGGGCTTTCTGTGACAAATCTTATACTTCCCTTGGAGTGTGATCACATACATATTTTCTCTTTGGAGTCTGTCTAGAAGACATCAGACTTTCTCAGCTCTTTGGCATACACTACTATGCAAGTTGTTTTATTTTTCCTTGGACATTTGTTCTTTTGTTATTGAATCACACACATAAAACTTATTGTCTCCTTGCATAGATA
Organism: Cephalopachus bancanus; assembly: GCA_027257055.1. Lineage (NCBI taxonomy): Eukaryota > Metazoa > Chordata > Mammalia > Primates > Tarsiidae > Cephalopachus > Cephalopachus bancanus. Next base: position 4,675,314 of record JAPVLO010000076.1, read on the forward strand.
ATTTTAAGTTTATGTCCCCCACCCCCTTCATATCCCTCTCTGTCTTTAGAAGCCTTTGGTGGAATGCCATTTGAATGATAATGAATGCTAGTTGAGCTAAGTCATTTTATTCATTTATCTCTCTCCTCCACATATTGGCCCTTTTGTTAGTTTTCCTTATTCTTCCACCCTTTCAAGTTCTTACCTTTTGAAGGGCTATCACACAGATGAAAAGAAACTCATCTTATTTACATATAATGAAAGCTGGACTCAAAAACTTTAAGATAGTGATAGTAAAAGCAAGCTAAGGCAACTGAATTCTAATTTTGGCCCTTATTAATACAGTGAATAAGACTACTCTGTGTGTACCTAGAGTTAACTTTTGATCTTATTCTTTTACATAAGAATGCCTGTCTATTTTTAGAGCTCAGTTCTTTCCAGACCTAATAATACTGGTGGTTATTGTTTCTCCTCTTGACACAACTAGGTTTAAATATTCATAGGTATTGAATTACTCCTTTAGATACTCGTCATTTGGAACTAAGTATATTTTTCCAGAAAGAAAAAAAGACATGTACACATCTTACAGAATGCAAGGTTTCCAAAGCTACCAGTTTAATTTTATTTTATGAAAACCAAGTGTGCTTGCAAGTTTTTTAAAAATGTGATGTTGGTGTTTTCCATGTCTGTATTTATACAGTTCTACAAGTTGAGAAATGTCTCTTTTTCAAAAGTCGGTGGAAATCTAAAAAGTGTGATGCTTTATCTTTCTACGTAACATATCTTTGTGCTAAACATTTTTTTTTAGTAAATGAATAATAAATCTGTTGCTCAGCAAAGAAAAACAATTGGTTATATGTGGGATATTTTATTTCAGTTCAAAGATACGTAACTGTAAAAAGGAAAATTATTTTACTTGGGCTTATATGAAATTACCTATTTATTATTGCTCTTTATCTTCAAGATGTTACAGAAACTGGTGTTAGGGTCTGATGAAGGCAAATAGCAACAGGTTAACAAGACACCTAAAATGGTGCTAAGAGGTCATTTCAGCCTGAACCTCAGACACGCCTTAAGTGGAGAATACTCTGTCCCTTGAAGTCACAACTCTTTGAACAATGCCAAGACTTCTGCTGACTGCTTCCTGCTGAGCTGGGTGGCCCCTAACCACAGGCACTCTTTTAACTATTACAGTCTATCCCATGACTCCAAGATTATTTTAGATAGGATCACACCAATCATAATAGTTGAAAAACAACTTTTGTAATTGCCCCACTCCCCTGATTCGTCCTTTATCCGTTAAAGCTCCAGACCTTTTTCTCAAGGTAACTTGGAAGTGCTTCCCAGCTGCAGTCACTCAAATTTATCTCAAATAAAGTCTTTGTTGTTTAAGTGATGTCCCAGTTTTTTCCAGATCCACAGATCAATATATGAAGGACATAAGAAAGTGGAAAACAATGTATGTTCAACGTGTATTTATTCACTGCATGCCATTGAAGAAGGCTGTTCTTGCCATTCTATGTTGGGCAAACTGTCCCCTTTATGAACACATATTGTGGGTTGAGGGGAAGACTCCTCTCAAATAGCCTTTCCACGGTGACACAATGATTTTGTCCATGTCCTATGGGTGTGTCTGAATCTGCCACCTAAACTCAATCTGTCTATCCCTCTAATGAGCTTCTACTTTCTGCTTCAAATTCCTCATTTTGTGATGGCATCACGGTTTACTTGGTCCCTCACCCTTATCACCTGAGCCTTCTTGAACTTCTCTTTTAGCTGGTCAGTTACAAGCAATGCAGGGTTAGTTTTTCTTAAAAATGTGTCAGATTGTTTCTAATACTATGAAGTCACCTGTAAGCTAGGCTGTCACTGTCTCATGGCTAATTACTTCAACAGGCCCATACCTGGTCTCCCTGTGCCCCCTTTCCAGTCTTTTCTACACAGGGTTGCAACACTAGCCCTCCTATCGTGGGTACCTTCAGGGGTCTTCTCCTGACCATGGGATAAAACCTAAGTGCCTGAGACTGTCATTCAAGGATTTCCATTATTTAACTCCAATCTACTTTTCCATCTACCTGATCTCACGTTTTTCCCCTCAAGGACTTACAAACCATGCCTTGGGTAGAAGAATAATTTGGTGCTCCTTTGAACTAATATTCTTTAAATTTTAATGAAAAGTTAATTAAGTTTCATGTCTATTAATTTATTATTTTCTATTATTAACTAAGGTCTATTACTTTCTTGTTTCTATTAATAATCATTATTATTATATAGTTATTAAATAACTGTATTAATTTACACCTCCTAAAGTTGAATAATGCAATAGCTTCATCCATTTATTCACTTCTTCTAAAAAGAAAAAAAGTATTTAAAACACTTCTCCCAACAAATTATTGCCCACTTACCTGAAGTTTTTGTCTTCTCTTTGGTTATCTTTTGTTATTTTCCCAAATGTATGTCTTTGGAGGTAGTCCAAAGTCTAATATTCTTTAAAAGACTTAAAATGGAGATAAAGCAGACCTTTTATTCCTGAAAATATACATAATATGGTTTTAGAATTTCAGTGAACAATAACTACAGGTAGCTATTGACAAAAATAACTGACCAAGATAGGTGACCTCTTGAGGAACGCCTTGAGGTTTTTTTAGTAAAACCTGAAGACAAACTGGAGTATTACTTGACTGTTTGGGGTTTTGTTTTTGTTTTTTCCTATTTCCACTCAAGTGGTGCTGCTGTTTTCATCCAGAGCGGGACCAGTTTACACTATAATCGTTTTATAAGAAGTTGCCTTATAGAATTGAGTAAATATGCGCTATGTTGCTGATTATTTTAGGAATGTTACTGTGCTATGTCCGTGTCCCACTGTGCTTCTGCTTCAGCGAGACAGGACTCCCTACAGTTTTTCAGACATGCCATTCTCATTTCCGGCACCACTGTCGGCTCCTGGTGTTTTCCATACTAGTGAAACCCTCATGCTTTCCCTGTGTCCATCTCTCCTTCGATGTTTGTTTCATGCCTTCTCATCCTTCCAAGTGATTGTCCCTACCTTTACTAATAGCCACTATTTCTGAACACTTACCACTATCTTGGCTTTCCACCCAGTAGTGTCTAGTATAATTTTTCTGCAATGCCTCTGTCATGAGTATAGTGGCCTGCACAGTAGTAACCACGGCTACATCTGTCCTGGCATTTCTTCAATTTTACCAAAGAACAGCTCCTCAGGATTTGGGGTGCTGTGCATTTTTCACATACCCTAGCCAACAGCGCTATCTTCCAACAAACATTGCTCCTAGGTTTACAGACCATCTGTAAAACAGAGTCCTTCTTGTTATTCACTATCCTTCTACATGCTTTTAACTTATTAATAGCCACTATTTAGTTATCATTTCCCGGCTCTATCACTAGATTTGCATTCTTATGCAAGTTACTTAAGCTTGCTACTTATCAGTACAGTGGAGACCATTACAGTCTTTTCCATAGTTTGAGAATTAAATGAGCTAATACTTACAAAGAAGCTAGATATGCCTTGGCATAGGGTGGGCACTCAACAGATATTAGTTATTGTTTTTTATTACAGATGAGCAAATTGTTGCTAATGTAATTTTAGTAATCTACCACAAATTCATTCCATAACCACTAAGCAATGGATTCTGGATTCAAACTAACAACAATGGTCTGACTTCAAATTTCATTTTCTTTCCCCTCCTCAGTGCCTTCACATTAAGAATGGGCATCAGTGACTTGGTTAGGTTTAGCCCCATCAGCTCTGCTTCAAACAGAAGTCTAGGCACTAACACCATTTTCTTGTGTCATCAAACACGTGCTGACTTTCTTCATTTGTTTCCGCTTCAACAGTCAGCCTACTTTTTGAATTGCATGTTGCCTCTGGTGGGGAATTATGATGGTAGATTTTGTTTTTGATCAGTAATTGAGCCTATTTGTTTCTCTAGAGCTAGCCAGTACATAACCGAATTCTGCTTCAAATTTATTATTGCACCTTTCCATTGTGCTGCCTGCTGTGCTCATGATCAGAAATATGACATTGCTGTAAAGAACCTCTTGGATGCACATTTACAAGGCTCTCAGGGATCTTTAAAGCCTGTGTTTTCGTGGCAGGGATAGTCAATGCTGGACATGCAACCCCCAAGTGTGTCTGAACAAGAGACTTAATAAAACATTTACTCGACTTCACCTCTCTGATTGTGATGGGAACAGATTGAATGGGATGTGACTTCCCAACAGATCCTGGAATATTTGTTAGGTGCACTGGGAAGCAAAACCTACTCAAATGTGTTAAGAAACCAGCCCTAGCCTGGTGATCTCATTATGGTAGTGTCAGTGAGTAGAACAACTATGTGTGTCCATTTAACTTAGTCTGACTTTGTTTTTGAAACAGAACACTAATCAGGAAATCAATAAGTATTGAAATGTGCTGTGTGAAATACACAAAGAAATAGAAACAGTACAAAATGGTCAAGACAAGAAAATGTGTTTGAGAGCCTGCAGTGTTTACTGTGTTTGATGCTTTTTACATGGGTCATTAGTAAACATGTTATGCAGGGGAGGTGGACTAGGCGCACATAAAAAGAAATCTAACTGTATAAAGCAGAGTGACAGAGCCAGTGAGGCGAGCAAGAGGGTTGAGAGGAACAAAGACTTGGCATGGGCTCTTACCATCTCTGGAAAGTCTTTGCTGGCCTCACAGACTTCAGTAAGGACTCACTCAAAGGACAAGTTCTTATCAATTCTATCTTCTTAAGTAAATTATATTCCCTTTTTGAGCCTCCATTTTCTCACCTGTAAAATGAAGATATTGGAATAAATGATCTTTAAAACACATTTCATTTCTAACATTCTAATAATTGGCAATAAATAAACACTTTAGTCCAAAATTTCGTCTTGTTGCAGCCATACACAATTTGTATGGAGTTATCTTAGATAAATTCATTATCTGCCAATAAAACAAATAAGGACATTTTCAAAAGGAACAATAAGAAAATTACCTATTGGTGTAAGATGACCCCAGTCCTTCCATTACTCACCAGCTACCACATCACTCTATTTCTAGGAGCCATTTTTCATTATCTTAGCACCGTCTGAAAGACTACATGTGCATTCTACACTCTCATAACATCACGGAGTTGTGCTCTAGGGAAGAGACATAGAGAAGGTGGGAAGGGGAAGGGATCATTCACCTATTTGCATAACTGAGCTTCACAATCAAGGTTACCACCTTGCTAGCATGAGAAATCTTGTTGGATTACTTGAGGGAGAACCTCTGTAGTCATCCAGCAGACTTGTTGGCTATATACAGCATGGCTCGAATTTAAGCTTGGAGAAGACTGGGGAGGTAGACAGGAACCAGATCATGAAGTGCGTCATATGCAAAAAAAGTGAGAGAGTTAATGTGATCAAGTGTGTGTTGTACAAGATCAGCATATCAGCAATTTAGACCTTGTGTTGGGTGGGGAAACATTTGGAAGAGGGACAACAACCAGTTAGGGGGTTGTTTTACTCCCACAAGAGAAGAGTAAAGGGCTCAGACAAAGGGGTTGATGGGTATGGAAAGGGGAACAGATTAGATAGAGGTTAAAGACTAAGCATATTTAGCAAAAATGCATGATGTCCAGCTAAATGTGAATTTCAGAAAAACAGTTAATAATTTTTTCAATGTAAGTGAATATTGGACATACACCTAATGTTAAAAAATAATTATTGCTAGTTTGGAATTTGCATTTAACTTGCTACTGCATATTTTAATTAGCAAGTCTACTAGAGAACAAGAATAGCCAGGTTTGGGGGACTGACGGGATATCGAATGGAAGATAAGCAGAGGGAGGAAGGTGTTAAGGGTGGTTTCTAGACTTCTGGTTGGAGAATTGGGTGAATGATGTACTGCCCAGCAGAATGGGCTTAGCATAAGAAAGATGTTCTCGAAGGGAAGGTGAACAATTCAATCTTGGGCATGTTAATTTTAAGGTGCCAATAGAGCAACCCAGGTAGAGATGTCTAATGAGCAATAAAAACTACAGATATAGAGCTTAGAATAGGAGACAGGGACTAGAGGAATACCTGTGGGGGCACCAACAGCACCATTCACTGCCAATCTCTCTTTCAACTAGGCTCCTCTGTGGCCACAAAGACCTGGCTATCAGCAGAGGAGCCCTGACTAGGAGCCTGAAGAATAACAAGGAGGTGAGGAGTACAACAGATTGTTATTGCCCTTTGTCCTCCTGGGCCCTGCCCTGCTTCTATGGGGCATCTGGTTTTCAAAGGTCACATTTCTGCTTTGTTAAGGGTGGAAGGCCAGAGCGCCCCCTTCAGATGTCCTCCCAGCTCCTCTAAAGCCACCTTCAAGTCTAGACAATGAGTTTTAGAAGCACCTGGAGAAGCACTCAGTAAACAAATACATAAATATTTATTCAGCAAAACATGTAAATATTTAAATTATACACAGCTCCATGTAACTTCAGGTCAGGTTTTGCAACTCAGTTACTTATGAAAAAAGTTTATTTTCAGAGATTCACAAATTTTATAATTTCAGCTGAATGATTATGAACCCTAATCACATCAGTGTTAGCATAACGGAACAACTCTTTTTTACTTAATATTGTTTCATATTAGTCTACAGAGTTTCATTTTTTTGTTTTTCTCCTTTTTAAAGGAAATAGTATTCCATTGTACAAATGTACCATTTATGTATATTCTGATTATCTCTAACATTTAGCTATTATAATCAGTGACCCAATTAATAGCCATGTAAGTATGTCATGTTATGTATGAATATATTTCGGGTAAGTTTCTAGAAGTGGAATTACAGGGCCAAAGGGTATGTACATTTGTGATTTTGATGGTTACTATCATAAATACTATCCTCCACAGAAGTGGCACAATTTTAACACTTACTAGCAGAATATGGAATGATCTATTTTTCCACTTTCTTACTGCGCCATTTGGGCTTGTTTAACCTATAGTACATTTTTCTTTACCTTTTCTGCTGACTCTCTGTTTTGTGTCCCAAGCTCTCATATCAGTTGAACTCAGTCCATGAGAGTCTATGACAGGAGGATGGAAAACAGGAGGAAGGGAAAGCCACAGCACTTGTATTTGTATTCAAGTTTTGTGAGACCTGTGGCTTAAAAACTTGGGGGTTTTTACTAAAAAAATTATGAATTCAAAATTAGGCACAAAAGTAAATATTTAAAATATGAAAAGAAAATGCAAACAATTACATATTTTGAAAAGCTTACAAATATCACCTCATGAAATTTTTAAATTATAATTTTTATTATCTACCAAACATACATGTTTGATATCAGTCCCTCCTGGATTTTTGACTGCCTACTCTTTGATCACCTCTTTATATGACAATTATTTTGTGATGATTTGCATGGAGAGAATGGAAAGGTAATTCCCACATCCTTTATTACAGTTCATTGAAATATGTTTGATTGCTGACAGTTTAAAATATTTCATCTTCTAAACTCATTATTGGTAATGTCATGTAAATTTTTAGAATTGTTATGAATTTTGGGAAAAACTTTCAAGTTTCTTCTTTACATGATCTGAAAACCTTTGAAAAAATTTACCCTAGATTAGTTTTTCACTCTGTATATTTTAACCCTTGTTTATCCTCCAGATACTGTCACTACCAGAAATTGTAAGACAAATTCACAACGTAATATGAGCTACAGCTCTCCTTTTTTGTAAATGTCTTCAGGTGAATTCAAATGGAAAGTGATCTACAAAATCTATATATACTTACACAAGTACCCATGAAACACAAATATATACCCATAAACCAAAAATAAATCTATCCTCAACTCATGTTCTATTTAGTCTGAGCCTCAAAATGTCCCATGCCACTCCAGTAAAACCTGGCATGAGAAGAAATGTGAAAGGAAGAAAGTCAAGTGAATGCAGGTAGCAGTCTTAACTGATTACAGTTGCAATGTCTTAATTTAACAACTTTTACTAAAACACAGGAGCATGTGAACACACTGACCATGTCACTCCCAGGGCCTTAAAAAGTGCATGAGAAGCACCGAGCTCAACCTTCAGCGGATCCACTGTCAGTCCTCCCTCTTTGTCTGGGCAACATTTTCCTCAGAAGCTGCATCTCTTCCAAGGCTACAGTTCCCACCAGACAGGCAAACTGTGATTCCAGATTCTACCAGTTGACCCTGGCCCCTGAATGCCTATCACACTACATAATGATGATTGTGACTTTCCACTATTTCTAACTTCTTAATTGTCCCATTCTCTGCTTTTTCATCACCCTTGGTAGATGGAGTCCCTGTATTACACTTTCTGTTTTATTTAAAGCATTTTCTGTTCTCCTTCTTAGTCTCAAACAAATACTATTCTTGGTACTAGAAATGGTCTCAGCAAACAGATCCTCAAATCAAATTCTAAAATGGAATTACTCTCTTGTTTGTGTGTGAACACATCATGACATCCTTGAAGATGGAAAATGAGACCTTAGAAATTTGGGCATGCAGTACATCATCTGTTGTTGCTTGGGATTAAATACTTGTTGAAATAAAAATTTTAGGGAATCAACTTATAAATTGTTATACCTGTCCAAGAAGGAAATAATGAAGATTACAAAGAATATGGCACATAATAACTATTTTTTTTAATCAGTATTTTTTATTATGGTTTTGTGGAGTACAGTTAAGGGTTAGGTGTACAATTACGTTTCATTCATGCACCCTGTTGATAAGAGGTGTTTTCCCATCCCCCGATAGATATTTGCTACTGTTAATCCCATCCCCCTCCCCCCCATAGTTTCCCAGTACCGTCAGTCATTTTCTTATAGTATTGCATTGGATGTTCAAGGTTCATTATATGAGTGAGAACATGTGATATTTGGATCTTTGTTTCTGTGAGAGGTCACTCAGTATTATAGACTCTAGTTCCATCCAGGTTGCTGCGAAATTCATGATTTTGTTCTTTTTTATGGCTGCGTAGTATTCCATCGTGTATATGTACCACATTTTTTTAATCCAGTCCTCTTTTGATGGACAGCATGGTTGTTTCCAGGTTCTTGCTATTGTGAACAACGCTGCAATAAACATACGTGTGCAGGTATCTTTTTTATAGAGTGATTTGTGTTCTTCAGGGTATATTCCCAGTAGGGGGATTGCAGGGTCATATGGAAGGTCAATTTTTAGAGCTTTTAGGAATCGCCACACTGCTTTCCACAGAGGTTGCACTAGTTTACACTCCCATCAACAGTGTAGAAGTGTTCCCTTTTCACCACACCCTCTCCAGCAGCTGTTATTTTTTGAGTTGATAATTGCCATTCTGACTGGAGTTAGGTGGTATCTCAGTGTGGTTTTGATTTGCATCTCCCTGATGATTAGTGAGGTTGAGCATTTCTTCATGTGTTTGTTGGCTGCTCGAATGTCTTCTTTTGTGAAGTGTCTGTTCATATCTTTTGCCCATTTTATAATGGGGTTGTTTGTTTTCTTCTTTTCAGTACGTTTCAGTTCCTTGTAGATCCAGGATGTTAAGCCTTTGTCAGACCTAGAGTTGGCAAATACTTTTTCCCAGTCTGTAGGCTGTCTCCCTGCTCTCTTGATGGTTTCTTTGGCTTTGCAGAAGCTTGTCAGTTTAATAAGGTTCCACTTGTCTATCTTCTCTCTTATGACCTGTGAGTTTCGGGTTTTGTTCAGGAATTGGATGCCAGTTCCGATTTCCATGAGGGTATGTCCTTCATTTTCTAAGGTTCTTATGGTTTGCGGTTTTACATTTAGGTCTCTGATCCATTTGGAGTTAACCTTTGTGCATGGGGATAGATAGGGGTCCTGTTTCAATCTTCTGCATGTGGTCAGCCAATTTTCCCAGCACCATTTACTGAATAGGTTCTCCTCTCCCCATTGGTAGGTGGTGGGGGCAGGACTGGAAAGTTTACAAGGTGGAAAAAAGAAAAAAAAGTGTGTTTTTTAATAGAGACCCATCTATGGGCATCAGAAATAAATCCTGGCAATCTGTGTGTCAATGTTGGACAAGCTAAGCTTCAGAATGCCTAAAACATACCTATTTTTCTTCTAAGTAAAATATTTTTCATAGGTCACTTCCTATTATCATGAAAACTTGCAACCCTAACCATAATTCATGAGACCAAAGGGTGGTCCAAGGATATCCAAACTTGAGGCCACCCATCTTCTTGAGAAGTAGCCTAGAATATAAGTATTGCTTAAACAGAAATAATGAGCAACAGAATCAATCAAATTTGCTGGATATTGTACAACGTGGTATATTATGCATATGTTAATCAGCTTGATTTAGCAATTCCACAATGTATATACATTTCAAAACAACCTGCTGTATATAGTAAATATAAAAAATTAAAAATAGTAAAAAAATCTGCTAAGAATTTAAATTGGAACTTTGGGAAGATTATCAGTTAGGTATTCACTGAGGCTTAAGCCAAAGTATAGCAGAAAGAAAGAGAGTGAATCTCCATAATATAAAGAACAAAAGTAGAGATTTGTGCATTCTCAACAAGAAAGCTAGTCACTGGCTTGTGAGTGACTAGTTAATCTCATAATAAAACTTTACAATTGCAATTCAAACTTTTTTGGCAATGACTGGTAGTAAAGTTTCTTCTGGTTTCCCATTAGGACGATACGTGTGGTCAAGATTCCCGTATCCCTTCTTCATATTCAAGTTCATGATGGGTCACTATTCTTATAGCAACTTGTGGAAGTCTCTTTTTCATTTAACCAGATGAATCCACCTAGAGCAATGTATTTCTAAACCTGTCTCTGTGTATATAAAAACTGGTCATTTTTTAAAATTTATAAAGAACAAGAACTTATTTTTCACAGTTCTGAAAATTGAAAAGTTCAGGATCAAGGTGCCAGCATCTGGTTACACTGTCTTGCTATATCTGTACATAACAGAAAAGCAGCAGAGAACAAATCTATTCCTTCAAGTCATTTTTAATGACATTATAATGTCATTTAAAATGACATGAGGGCTGTGCCCACATGACATAAACACTTCCCTAGAGTCTCCACACCCCAACATTGTTGCATTAGGGATTAAGTATCTCTCTATATTTTTTATTTTAAAGATGTGGCCTCAAAAATCATCCACCACAACTAAGAAGTCTTCATCCCCAGGATGCATGGCTCTTTCAACATTTGTAAGACATAAACGTAATTAAATATATCAACAGATATAAAAACAAAAATCACATGATTATATCATTAGATGTGGAAAAAGCTTTTTACAAAATCCAGCACCCTTTCTTGATTAATACCCTTGAACATCTAGGCATAAATGGAACATACCTCAAAATAGTACGAGCCATCTATGAGAAATCGACAGCCAGCATACTGCTAAACAGACAGAAATTGGAACCATTTCCCTGGAAAACCGGAACAAAACAAGGATGCCCACTCTCACCTCTTCTTTTCAACATAGTTTTGGAAGTCCTAACTAGAGCAATCAGACAAGAGAAGGCGATCAGGGGTATCCAAATAGGAAAAGAGGAAGTTAAGTTATCCTCTTTCCAGATGACAGGATTTTATACTTTGAAAACCCAAGAGAATCTGTCAAAAACCTCCTTGCACTGATAAAGGACTTTGGCAAAGTCTCAGGGTATACAATCAATGGGCAAAAGACAGTCACATTTCTATACACCAACAATAAACAAACAGAAACCCAAATAAAAAGCACAATCCCACTTACAATAGCCAGAAAAAAATCAAATACCTTGGCATCTTCCTAACCAGAGACTTGAAAGACCTTTACAATGAAAACTACAAAACACTGCTCAAAGAAATCAAAGATGACACAAACAAATGGAAAAATATTCCATGCTCATGGATTGGAAGAATCAACATTGTTAAACTGTCCATGCTACCCAAGGCAATCTACAGATTTAATGCAATACCCATTAAATTACCAGCAGCATTCTTCTCAGAACCGGAAACAATACAGGAATGCATATGGAAACATAAACGACCACGAATCGCCAAAACAATTTTCAGCAAAAATAAAAAAATTTAAAAAAAGCAGGAGATCACACACTTCTAGACTTTAAACTCTATTATAAAGCTACAATAATCAAGACAGTGATATGGGTACAAGAACAGGCATAAGACCAATGGAACAGGATAGAGATTCCAGAAGCAAGACTTCAATTTCTCAACCAACTAATTTTGACAAAGACTCCAACAACAACCACTGAGGAGAGGAGAACCTATTCAGTAAATGGTGCTAGGAATACTGGTTGACCACATGCAGAAGATTAAAACAAGATCCCTACCTATCACCTTACACAAAAATCAACTCTAAATGTGTCAAAGACCTAAATATAAAACCTCAAACTATAAGAACCTTAGAAAATGCAGGACACACCCCTATGGAAATTGGAACTGGCAACCAATTCCTGATCAAAACCCCAAGTGCCCAGGCCATAAGAGATAAGACAGACAAGTGGAAACTCATCAAACTGACAAGCTTCTGCAAAACCAAAGAAATCATTGAGAAAGCAGGGAGACAGCCCACAGACTGGGAAAAAATATTTGCCAACTATATATCTGAAAAGGCCTAACATCCAGGATCTACAAGGAACTCAAACATGCCGAAAAGAAAAAAATAAACAGCTCCATTACAAAGTGGGCAAAAGATATAAATAGACACTTCTCAAAAGAAGACATAAGAGTAGCCAACAGATACATGAAAAAATGCTCAGCCTTACTAGGCATCAACAAAATACAAGCCGGGCTCGGTGGCTCAGCCTGTAATCCCGCGCCTTTGGGAGGCTGAGGTGAGTGGATTGCCTGAGCCCGCGGGTTCGAGACCCGCCTGGGCAGCGAGACCTCATCTCTACAATAAATCAAAAAAAAAATCAGCCGGGCGTGGTAGCGCATGCCTGTAATTCCAGCTACTTGGAAGGCTGAAGCGGAAGGATCGCGGAGCAGCAGGTCGAGGTTGCGGTGGCCGGAAGGGCCACTGCACTCCAGTCTGGTCAACAGAGTGAGACTCCAACTCAAAAAAAAAAAAAAAAAAAAAAACAAAATACAAATCAAAACCACACTGAGATACCACCTAACTTCAGTCAGGATGGTCATCATCAATAACTCATAAAACTACAGATAGTGGAGAGGATGCAGCAAAAAGGGAACACTTCTACACTGTTGGTGGGAGTGTAAACTGGTACAGCCTCTGTGGAAAACAATGTGGCGAGACCTAAAAGATCTAAAAATCTACCTTCCATACGACCCCGTAATCCCCCTACTGGAAATATACCCAGAAGAACTCAAATCACTCTATAAAAAAGATACCTGCCCACGTATGTTTATCACAGCATTGTTCACAGTAGCAAGAACGTGGAACCAATGGTGCTGCCCTCAAAAGAGGACTGGATCAAAAAAAATGTGGTACATATACACAACGGAATATTCTGCAACCATAAAGAACAAAATCATGAACGTCACAGCAACTTGGATGAACTTAGAGTGTATAATACTGAGTGATCTTTCACAGAAACAAAGAACTGAGTATCACATATTCTCACTCATAACCGGACCTGGAGCAATTATCTTAATACTGTAAGAAAAGTATTGGCAGTAGTGGGAAACTGCTGGGAGGTGGCGAGGAAGCAGGACTGGCAGTAGTGGGTGTCTGCCTGGGGAAGCGGGGGCACACCTCATCAACAACATAATGAACATTTGTATACCTAACCCTGAATTGCACCTCACATCTTTAAAATAAAAAATTAAAAGTTTATTAAAAAAATAAATAAAAATAAAAGTTATCCATCATCTAGAAAAAATAAAGATGTGAGGTACAACCCAGGATTAGGTATACAAGTGGACGTTGTGCAGGTAAAGTGTGAGCCCCCTTTGATCCCACTTTGCCTGGTTTGGGATCAGGTACCCTTATTGATGTGGTGTTTCCACCCCCACCCCAGCAGTATCCTGCTACCGCCAATCCCTTTTTTATAGTATCATGGTAAATTTGCATGATCCACTTATGAGTGAGAACATATGATTCTCTGTTCTTGGTTTCTGTGATAGATCACTGAGTATTACAGACTCTAAATCCATCTAAGTAGCTATGAAGTCCATATGTTTGTACTTCTTTATGGCTGTGTAATATTCCATCATGTATATGTGTCACATTTTTTTTTAATCTAGTCCAGTTTCGATGGGCAACACAGTTGGTTCCATGTTTTTGCTATTGTGAATAATGCTGCAATAAACATGTGTGTGCCGGTGTCTTTTTTGTAGAATGATTTGAGTTTCTCCAGGTATATTTCCAGCAGGAGGACTGCTGGGTCATATGGAGTCAATTTCTAGTTCTTTTAGAAGTTGCCACACTGTTTTCCATAGAAGTTGAACTAGTTTGCATTCCCACCAGCAGTGTACAAGCATTCCCTTTTCTCCTTATTCTCGCCAGCGTCTGTTGTTGTTTTATTAATGATGGCCATTCTTACTGGGATTAGTTGGTATCTAAATGTGGTTTTGATTTGCATTTCTCTGATGATTAGTGAAGATGAGCACTTTTCATGTGTCTGTTGGCTCTCCGTATGTCTTTTTTTAAGAAATGTCTATTCGTGTCATTTGTTCACTTTTTAATGGGCTGTTTGTTTTGTTTTTGTTTTTGTTTTTTTTCCTTTTAGCATGTTTGAGTACCTTATAGACCCTGGATGTTAGGCCTTTGTCAGACATACAGTTGGCAAATATTATTGCCCATTCTGTGGGATGTCTCTCCATTCTCTTGATGGTTTCTTTTGCTTTGCAGAAGCTTTTCAGTTAATGAGGTCCCACTTGTCTGTCTTATCTCTTATGGCATGGGCTTTTGGGGTTTTGATCAGGAATTGGTTACCTACTCCGATTTCCATAAAGGTGTCTTCTGTATTTTCTAAGATTCTTGTAGTTTGAGGTTTTACGTTTAGGTCTTTGATCCATTTAGAGTTGATTTTTGTGTGTGGTGATAGATAGGGGTCCTGTTTCAATCTTCTGCATGTGATCAGTCAGTTTTCCCAGTACCATTTACTGACTAGTTTCTCCTCTCCCCAGTGATCGTTGGTGGAGGCTTTATCAAAGATGAGTTGTTTGAGAAACTGAGGTTTTGCTTCCAGAATCTCTATCTTGTTCCAGCAGTCCACATGCCTGTTCTTGTACCAATACCGTTGTTCTGATTATTGTAGCCTTATAGTAAAGTTTAAAGTCTGGAGGTATGATTGATACCTCCCACTTTGTTTCTTTTGATAAGGATTGTTTTGGCTATTCATGGTCATTTATGTTTCCACATGAATTTCTGTATTGTCATTTCCAGGTCTGAGAAGAATGATATTGATAATTTAATGAGTGTTGTGTTGAATCTGTAGATTGCTCTTTGGTAGAATGGGCATCTTAACAATGTTGATTCTTCCTATCATGAGCATGGAATATTTTTCCATTTGTTTGTGTCTTCTTGGATTACTTTGAGCAGAGTTTTGTAGTTTTCACTGTACTACAGGTCTTTCACTTCTCTGGTTAGGAAGATGCTGAGGAATTTTTTTTTTTTTTTTTTTTTCTTTTCCTGGCTATTGTGAATGGTATTGTGCTTTTTATTTGGTTCCCTTCCTGTGTGTTGTTGGTATATAAGAATGCAATTGCCTTTTGCACATTATTTTGTACCCTTAGACTTTGCTAAAGTCCTTTACAAGTGCAAGGAGGTCCGTGACAGATGCTCTTGGATTTTTGAGGTATAGAATCATATTGTCAGCAAACAGGAATAATTTAACTTCCACTTTTCCTATCTGGATACCCCTAATTTACTTCTCTTGTCTAATTGTCCTAGCTAGGACTTCCAACACATTGTTGAACAAGGGGTGAGAGTGGGCAGCCTTGTCTTGTTCCAGTTTTTAGGGGAAATGTTTCCAGTTTCTGTCCATTTAACAGCATGTTAGCTGTGGTTTTATAGTAGATGGTGCTTACTATTTTGAGGTTTGTTCCTTCTATGCCTAGGTGTTCAAGGGTTTTTATCAAGAAGAGATGCTGTATTTTATCAAAATCTTTTTCTGCATCTATTGATATAATCATGCGGTTCTTGTTTTTACATCTGTTGATGTATTTAATTGTATTTATAGTCTTGTGGATGTTGAACCAGCCCTGCATCCTGGGGATGAAGCTTACTTGGTCATGGTGGATGATTTTTGAGATGTGTTTTTGGATCTGATTTACTAGAATCTTATTGAGGATTTTTGCATCTATGTTCTTAAGAGATATTGGCCTGTAGTTCTATTTTTTTGTTGGATCTTTACCTGGTTTGGGTATCTGTATGATGTTAGCTTTGTGAAATGATTTGAGGAGAATTCTGTCTTTCTCAATTGCCCGGAATACTTTCAAAAGGATTAGTATCAGTTCCTCCTTGTACATTTTGTAGAATTCTGCTGGAAAGCCATCCAGTCCAGGGCTTTCTTTTTTTTTTTTTTTTGGTAGTTAGTTTTCATATGATACAGTCAATTTCCTGGGATGTTATTGGTCTATTTAGTGTCTCAATGTCTTCTTGTTTCAGTCTGGGGAGGTTGTGTGATGTCAGAAAGTCCTCCATTTCATTTAGGTTATCAAATTTGTTTCCATATAAGTATACATAGTAATCTCTGATAATCTTTTGCATTTTTCATCATTGGTTGTGATTTGATCTTTTGCATTTCTGATTGTGTTTATTTGGGCTTTTTCTTCTATTACTTGGTCTTCTGGCTTGGGTCCCATTAATCTTGTTTATTCTTTCAAAGAATAAACTTTTTGTTTCATTGATTTTTTTTCTATGATATTTTTGTCGTGTATGTCACATATTTGGGCTTTTACTTTGGTGATCTGGATTCTTCTGCTAAAGTTAAGGTTTTGTTGGTCTTGTCTTTCCAGCTCCCTTAGGTGATTTGTTAGGCTGTTACTTGTGATCTTTCCATTTTCCTTTTTTTTTTTTTTTTTTGAGTTGGAGTCTCACTCTGTCGCCCAGACTGGAGTGCAGTGACCACTCCCGGCCACCACAGCCTCGACCTGCTGGGCTCCGGCGATCCTTCCGCCTCAGCCTTCCAAGTAGCTGGAACTACAGGCACGCGCTACCACACCCGGCTAATTTTTTGATTTATTGTAGAGATGAGGTCTCACCAAGTTGCCCAGGTGGGTCTCAAACCTGCAGGCTCAGGCAATCCACTCACCTCTGCCTCCCAAGGCACGGGATTATAGGCTGAGCCACCGAGCCCGGCTTTCCATTTTCTTGATGTGTGTTTATAGAGATATAAATTCCCCTCTTA
This sequence comes from Cephalopachus bancanus, assembly GCA_027257055.1. Classification (NCBI taxonomy): domain Eukaryota; kingdom Metazoa; phylum Chordata; class Mammalia; order Primates; family Tarsiidae; genus Cephalopachus; species Cephalopachus bancanus. The sequence goes on from JAPVLO010000076.1 coordinate 4,692,565, forward strand.
GAACTGTTTTCATGGCATCCCAGAGGTTTTGGTAAGATTTTTCTTCATTTTCATTTGTTTCCAGGAATCTTTCCATTTCTGTCTTGATTTCTGTGTTGACCCAGTAGTCATTCAGTGTCATGCAGTTTAGTGTCCATATCTTTGTGGGTTTGGGGGGAATTTTGTTGGCATTCATATTTATTTTTATTCCACTGTGGTCTGAGAGGGTGCATGATAGTATTTCAGTCTTATGAAAATTGTTTATGTTTGATTTATGGTCAAGGATGTGATTGATCTTGGAGTACATTCCATATGGTGATGAGTAGAATGTATATTCTGTGGTTGTCGGGTGGAGTGTTCTGTAGGTATCCAGTAAGTCCATTTGGTCATGTGTCAGGTTGAGGTTCTGGATCTCTTTGTTGGTTTTTTGCCTCAATCATCTGTCTAGGGTTGTTAGTTGGGTAGATGAGTTCCCAACTATAATAGTGTTAGAGTCAGTATCTTTTTGTAGTTTACTTAGTTGTTGTTTTATAAATGCTGGTGCTCCTGTGTTTGGTGCATATATGTTTAAGATGGATATTTCTTATCGATGGATTGAAGCTTTTATCATTATGTAGTGTCCTTCCATATCTTTTTAAATTTTTGATAGCTTAAAGGTTGTGAAAAGGTCCAGTGAGGGGAGGTGCACCCCAGTGCCAAAGCCTCAGGATTAAAACGAGATTGCAACAAGGAAGAAAGTAGAAGGAAGTAAAGTTTATTATTCACCTTTCATAGATTGGAAAGGGAGCTGATACTCAGAGGCAAGTATGGCCCTTGAAGGACTTTTGGGATAAGGGGATTTGGGCCTGGAAGAGTGTCTAGGGTCTTTGGTGTTGATTAAAGAGTGAGGATCTTTGATGTTGATTATAGTCACATGAGTCTTAGATCTTGAGGTTGCCAGTTATTAGCATCTCATGGCCTCAGGTGGTGGGCTAGATGGAAGGAGACAAGAGGAGGGGGTTCCCTACAAAAGACTTTGTCAGACATTTGAACTCCACAAACTCCTTGACCAAAAGGTGGTCTATTATCATTTCTATGGCTTTGTCCTTGTCTTGCATCTGATGGAGATTTGCCAAGAGGTTGGGGTACACTGCTGCTTGGCCTGTAGTAGAATGTCTGAATGCTCCTAAAACCTGCCTATTGGAAATTTATCCTGTATAGATCTATATGACTAATTTAAAAATATCCTTTTTTTTTCTTTTTTCTTGTTGATATAATATGTAATGATGCAATAAACACACTTGTTTATACATCTCTGTATACTAATATGAGCATTCCCTTTGGATAAATATCCAGGAATGAGCCTGCTGGACCAAAGAATATGATTATTTATAAGATACTTGAATCACATTGCTAAAATACCCTCCAGAAAGTTATTAACAATTGCATTCTCAACAACAAATGAGAATGTTCGTTTCTACGAAAAAAATAAATATTTGCCTTTTTAAAACATAAGATCTCACTATTTCTGATGAGTATCCACAGTTGCAGTATATACAACAAGGGAGACCTATTATTGAGGGAGCAATTTGGAAGTGAATGGGGCTATTCAAAATGAATTTGCCAGCTAAGTGGCTGGCAAAGTTTTCAATGATTTAGTGGATGAAACTTGCTAGAGACACTGCTTTCTACACACTTTCTAGGGAAAATAGTACATACTTCCTGGAAAGATAACCAGAATTTCGTTATATATGGGTTTTGTTTTCCTATATAGTTAGAAAGCTCTAGCAATTGTTTACTTTCCTTCCAAGATTATTTCTAAGTAGTACAAAACAAAAGAAGATATTCTTAATATGTGAATATTTCAATTGTATGAGTGTGTGTGTGTGTGTGTGTGTGTGTGTGTGTGTGTATTTACACACACTCCATATATATGGAAAAGATACACATATTTATACAATTAGAATATACACATACACCATATGTATGTGTGTGAGAGCATGTATGGTACATTCGGTAGATCTAAAAGGCAGTGTGATGAAAAAAGAATGCCTAACTGGTCATTCAAATACTAGACCCAGCTCTCTACTAACTTTTTGAACTTGCACAAATTACTTCACCTTTAAGAATCAGTAAAATAAAGCATCCAACCAATAGGATACGTCCTGGCTCTTAAATAAGAAATGAATCAGACAATGTATATTAGAAGGTGATTACGTTATGAATTTGTTTAGAGGACACAAAAAGTTTCAATTATTTAATCTGTGATCTTTGAAAAGTATGCCTTAAGAAGTTGTCGCTTCGAGGTGACCTGACACAAGCCATGTATAGTGGTTGACAGGGAGCAAGAACACTGGGTTCAACTCTGTGCTCCCATAGTATCAGCCTTTTCCAGGCATAACTGAAAAAACTCTTGACTTCTCGGTGAGAACCCTGCCAGGAAGACTGCATGAATCCTGGAAACTCCTGTTTGAATTTAGTCCTGAGAATGTTAAGAAGCATGTAAAGAAAGACCCATTCATCTTCTTCCTAAATGAGGAGTCATACACTGGGAATTAAATTTTTATGCTAAAAGATAAAAAGGTTGACACCATATTTATGACAGCTGGACCTTCCTTGGAAGAAACTGTGGGGAAAAAAATTGAAGTAGGAAGTTGAGCAGTCAACAAGCTCATGAAATTCACTAGAGATCAAAACAGTCCTTTTTGGCACTTTAAAGGCTTTCCTCTTATTTTCTGAGGTTATTTAACCCTGCTGCCAATCTCAACTGTGCATAAATATTTTTGTGCCTTTGAAATCACCATCTTAATGGCATATAGATGCTATACAGCGAGAAATATGAAGTGTATAAATATTCATATCCGTCAAGATGCTGTCATATCACAGCCAGGATGGGATCTCCAAAATTAAAATATAAAGAGGATATCCAGTTTTCCCTCCCCTTTTGTCTTTGGCGTCATGCTTAAATGAATGGTGAGAATAAAGAAGTGGACCCTGAAATTCATATCAAGGTTCAGGTATAAGAAATTAAAACTAAAGACCAGTTCAACCCCGACAGTTTAATTTACTTCTCTTAAGATCTTTAATACAAAACTTATCAGTTCTCTCTGTTAGGCATTAACTTGTTAAATGAGTCTTAATTATACATAAGCAGATGGAGATTTGAATTAAAATTACCTTACACTCGAGTGGCTTTAGTTCATTATAACATATCTTCCTCTTAATCATTTAGGCAGTCTCATCATCTTTCATATAGAAAGTTATTAAAATATTCCAATTTCCATATTTCTTCAGATACAGCCACTATTAAATGGCAAGTAATGCACATTAGTAGGTGACTTATACCATCTGAGAGTTGGTGAATTATTCATGTCAGGAACAATTTTTGTACTTTTCTGTCATCTGTAGCATTTTCTTTTAAATACTTTATATTTACTTGATACGTGAAACCTCACCTCATTTAATTTTAAGTATCAATTTTAATTCCATTTCATTTCCAAAAGGATGGAAGCAGAACATCATCAACTGTATTCTGTGCTTTGGTTCATCAGAGTCCAGAAAGTGGAGAGAGAGACTCGTATTCCTTGAAAACTTTCAATGATAAAAGTCAAACACTTCTTAAGCACATCAGCCTCCAAAAGACTGCTGCATTCAATGCAATCTGCTCATGAAAAAAACACAACGCTTAAACTCAGCTACACTATTGCTAAATATGGAGACATATCAGTAGCAATGTTATCCTTGATCTTGATTATTTCTTGGCCTTACAACTAAATCCAAGATTTATTCTTCTCCAAAGTTGGTAGAATACTGAGGCAAGGCTACACCTGGATATTGTTCTAAGGCCAATTACTCCAGGGTACAATAAGTTTATCTTGGACCAGGTAGTAGCATTTTAGTATTCCTGAAAGTGAGAAATTTACAGCTACTCTCATAGGAATCCCTTGAGAAAATGTCAAAGCCCAGCACTTCCATGCCTTTCTTTTAGAAGCAGAATCCCCCTTGGGCTGCTATTTTACCCAAGTAGTCAATCAGTATCCAATAATGTTCTGTTGCAGGGGTGTTGCCGGATTTACAGGCAGCAATGACAGTGGCAGCAGAATCAAACCAGACAACTGACAAGAGCAAAAGGTCCTCAGTCTTGACTGAGTCATCAAGACAAAATTCAGTCAGTCTTGTCAAGCATCATCATAGTTTACTTATAAAATGAAGCAGAATATCATTCTTTATGTTTGACAAAACTCAAAATTCAGCACAACGCTTTCTGCGCTGTTTGGCCTATATGAGTGAAGATGAATGAGTCCTAAACTCACGTGTGATTTGAAAAGTAAATTTTGTCTGAGTTACACAGTGAGTTTTGGTATCTGCAAATGGGAGCTCAGTAGTACTGTACAAAAGAGCAGTGATTCCAAAAAATTACTGTTTTTAATGCAGGGAAACTTTTCTCCAACCAGCAGGTGGGAATTATGTGAATTTTTAATTGCAGCATATTAGCAGTTTGACATCACAGCCTGCTAATGCATGTTTCTATAGAAATGTAAAGCAAAAAGGACAATCACATCCACACTTTGAACGCAAACATTGAGCATATAAGGTGTGATAGAAACATTAATGTCATTTTGCTTTGTTGTTTTCTCAAACTTATAAACATGCGTTTGTGTGTGTGTGCTTTCTGTTAATCCTCATGGCAATAGAAATAGACAGGCCTTTTATTTCCTTTCTTTGTATTTGTTTATTTCACCTATTGTCACGTACTAATGAATTACTTGAGAAAAGAATATATACACATAATGTGCACTCAAAAGCAATTTAAATTGATTAATAATCTTTGGAGGCTTTGGCAATTGTTCAGTCAACCTCCCTGCCAGTCCTGGTGGATTTAAACATGGTCACTTCTCCACCGAAGCCCATACACTATTTGGGAATCCTCCAGCCAGCACAAGCCCTGAACTCCAACTAATTAAGTTTTCTGCTTGCTGCCATTGAAAGCTTCAGTCAGGTATAATTAAAACTGAGCCAATGACAGCAGTGGCATTTGTCAGAATCATCCGGTGGTTCAAATACCAGTTCTGACAGAAATGTCAAACTGATAGCACTCCCATCTTCCCAGTGCATGCTAGGGAAAAGCAGGGAGGACTTTTATTATAAATGCTTGGCTGATAACCTTTTTGAATCCCAGAACACCAAATGCCTCATATGAAATTTCATTATCCTGGAAGAGAATTCAGTTCACAGATGCTCCTTTCCCATGAAGTAAAACTCAGCCTAGCTCAATGGTCTTTACTTTTGCTGGGTCTTTCAAGAAATTTTAAAATAAATAAACAGAAAATGACAGATGATCATGTGAACAGAAATATTTCAGTTGTAGGGGGCATAAAATTTCTAACTGAAAACTTTATCAGAATTAAAACTGTTATCAATAAAATTTCTGGGTACATTTAGATTTGAGCTTTTCTTTTGTTTCAGTGACAAAAGATCACCAAAAACTAATAAAGGCACCATCATGAAAGCAGAAAAGCCACAGACCCTGGGTTCAAATTCTAATCATCACTAATTTTATGATATATTACCTTACATATCTTCTGATGGAACTCAGGATATCACTCAGTATATATTTGATGAGTTAATGAACAAATGAATATCCCACACGTTCTAAAGAGTGCAATTTCTAACTCATGAAATAAAAGTAGTCATAGAATTCTAGAGTGAAATATAACTTTGTGACTATTTATTTTAGAGATGAGAAAGACGAGAAATGGAGAGAAGTTAATTATACCCATTCTCTTTCTACATGAGTTCATGCTAGTGAAGACTGGATACGGTAATAAATGCAATACACTTTCATCAACCTTATAGCCACGAAAAAATTAATATGATCACGAGTCACTCAATAGCAAATATGAAATAGACTCAAATACATTTATATTTCATCTTAACGATTCAATATCTACATTAGATATGTCATGGTTGCATATTTCTGTCTAATTGATAACATGTTTCTAATTATATCCCAAAAGAAATTATCCCATGAAAAATATTTATAAATGCCTTCCCTTGAATGTGCATGTATAAAGCCTGCCCTAGAGAGGTGAGAGAGATGAGAAAAAGTTGCAATGTCATAGAGCTATGACTTACATAGAAAGTCAAATAGTTATCAATATGTCTGGCACATGGAGACACTCAATAAATACTTGTTGACTAATGAAAAAGAAAACAGCACACAGGAGTTGGCTTAGAACAAGACATGGTAAACCCCTTCAGAGTAGAAGGTGAGATCCTAGGTACTCTCTAAAGTATTAAAACAGAAAATGTGAAATGGAGAGAAAGAGAGAGAGAGGGGCTCTGAAAAAAGTGGGTAGGGAAGAAGATAATCATCAGAGCTGTGTGGTAGGAAGTAGGGACCGGACCTCTGGTAGGAGGTGACCAGTGAGAAAATTCTTAGTGATCAAGGTGTTGAATGACTTTTGTAAACAAGAATCACTAATAAATGGTTTTGAGATATTTTGCATTTTTATACCTTAAGCTTCTCTCTACCACATGCTCTGACAGGAGACATAAAACAGGGAGTCACACTGAGTTTTGCACAGAACAGAGGAACACTCTTGGGAAGTAAAATGTGAATAAGATGACGAGTTTAGTGGAAGCAAGAACCCAGACCCAGAAATATGCATGAGAATGTAAACCCCTGGGAACTTATGGAAATAGCAGGGCAGGAATAAATATCTTAAAAATACAGGAGAGTGGCTAATCATGCAGTGACTCAGGCCTATGGTTCCTAAACATTAGTATGCTAGGAAGGGAGGATTGCATGAGTCAGGAGTTCAAGACCAGCCAGGGCAACAGAATGAGATCCTGTCTCCACAAAAATTTAAAAATTCATAGCAAGACCTCATCTCCACCAAAAGTCAAAAACAAATTAGCTGAGAGTGGTGGTGTGTGCCTATAGTTCCAGCTACTTGGGAGGCTAAGGTGGGAGGATTGTCTGAGCCCAAGAAGTTGAGACTGTGGTGAGCTGTGATTGTACCACCGCACTCCAGCCTGGGCAACAGAATAAGAATTACCAGAGTAAGACTCACCAGAGTAAGATTCTGATTCAAATAAATAAATAAATAAAAATATAGGAGAGTGTTGAGTCAATTGTGCATAAACAAGGCTGAGTGATTTCAGCTAAAATCCCTGGGTTTTGCTCCCAATAGTTTAATTAATAAATTGAGTCATCACAATTATTTTACGTATTTTTACATATTCTTTCATCCAATAGTCCCACACCCCGAATTGCTGGAAATCAATGTTTTTCCAAATATTTTGCAAAATATCAGATACATTAAAAAAAAAAGTGGAAGGAAGGAAATTTCAATTCCTTTGTCAAGTTACATTGTAGATGCTAAGATAACCAAAACAATACAGGCTGAGCATCCCAAATCCAAAATTCAAAATGCTCCAAAATTTGAAACTGTTTGAAGTGCCAATATAAGGTTCAAAGGAAATGTTCATTGGAGCATTTTGAATTTTCAGATTCAAGATGCTCAACTGGCAAGTTTTTTTTGTTTTGGGGTTTTTTTTTTTTTACTTTTCACGTTTAAATCTACAGTCTGTGGTATTAATTGTTCTCTGTAGTGTGAGGTAGGTATCAAGTTTCATATTTTTATCCACAATGATATTTAACTGATTGATAATTGTTTCTTGAAAAAAAATACATGTTCTCCCTTTGAAATGTCACATTTTTATTCATGAGTCAGTTTCTGGACTCTATGCTGCTTTGTCTACTTGCTCATTCTTGTGCCAAGATTAGCCATCTTGATAATGTAACTTTTATTATAAGGTCTGATATATAGTAGTTCCAGTAGTGTAAATTTGCTTTCATCCTTCAGGATACCCATGGCTTAATTTGCCCATTTTCATTTTCACAAAGATTTTATGATCAACTTATCAATTTCAACCAAAAAATAAAATCGACCAGGACTTCACATTGAGCCTATCTTTGGCATAACTTGACCTCTTTATAACATTAAACTTTCCAATTCATAAACATGATGCATTTAGATATTTTTCTTTTCTTTTTTTTTTTTTTTTGATTTGGAGTCTCACTCTGTCGCCCAGACTGAAGTGCAGTGGCCGCTCCTGGCCACCGCAGCCTCGACCTGCTGGGCTCCGGCAATCCTTCCGCCTCAGCCTTCCAAGTAGCTAGAACTACAGGTGCGCGCTACCACGCCCGGCTAATTTTTTGATTTATTGTAGAAGCTTTCATTAGATTTACTACTTAAGTATTTCATATTTTCAGTGCCTCTGTGTGAGATACTCTTTAATTTTATTTTTTGAATGGCATTTTGGTGGCAATGACAAGGCTAATTTATTTTTGTATATTGACCTTATATCTAGTGACCTTGATAAATTTATTTATTAACTAAAATAATTTAATTGTAGATTGTATTGGATTTTTAATGTACATAATCAAGACACTGGCAAATAATGCCGGTTATATTTCTTACTTTCCATTTCCTATACCTTTTATTCTTTTCTAGCATTTGCAGCAGATAAAACTACTAGTACAATGTTGAAGAGAAAACTAGTAGTCAAACCTTTTTGTTCCCAATCTAAGGGGAAAATTTTTAATATTTCACTAAGCAACACATTTGCTATAGGCTTATTTTCTAGATAACTTTCATTAGATTGGGAAACTTCATTTCTACTGTTATTTTAGTAAGAGTTTTAAATTACTAATAGATGTTCCATTTCATCAAATGCTTTTTCTGTGTATGGAAATGGTTAGATCATTTTCGGTTAACATGTTGCATTTAGCAACTTTCAAATGTCAAATAAGCCTTGCATTCCTGAAATCATATCAACTTGGTCTTGAGTACCATCATTTTTATGTATTTCTTTTTTTGGCTTTATAATATCTTACTAGAAGTTTTGCATCTATATTCATTAAAAACATTACTCTGCAATTGTCTGTTCTTGTAATGTTTTTGACAGGATTTGGTATGAAAATTTTTCTGCTTTCATAAGATGAGTTGAGAAATGTTGCTACTTTTTTTGTTCTCTGAAATATTTTTGTCTAAAACTAACATTTTTTTCTTAAGTGTTTAATAGAATTCAACAGTGAGTACATTTGGCCTTGGAATTTTCATAGTAGGAAAGCTCTTACATTTGTAATCAATTACTTTAATAAATATAATATTATTTCTTCTTGTGTATGTGTAAATTGGTTTTATTGGAATTTGTCTACTTATTTAAATCTTCAAATACATTGGTTTAAATGGCTTCACAACATCTTATTATCTTTTTAATGTCTATAAAATATGTAGCTATGTCCCCATTCATGTTTCTGATATTAATGATTCTAACTTTTTAACATTTTTTTCTTTAGTTAGTCTTGCCATGGATTTATAAATTCTGGTTTTTTTTGAGTTGGAGTCTCACTCTGTCGCCCAGACTGGAGTGCAGTGGCCGCTCCCGGCCACCACAGCCTTGACCTGCTGGGCTCCGGTGATCCATCCGCCTCAGCCTTCCAAGAAGCTGGAACTACAGGTTCATGCTACCACACCCAGCTAATTTTTTGAATTACTGTAGGATGAGGTCTCACCAAGTTGCCCAGGTGGGTCTCAAACCCATGGGCTCAGGCGATCCACTCACCTCAGCCTCCCAAGGCACGGGATTATAGGCTGAGCCACCGAGCCCGGCTAATTCTGTTATTCTTTAAAAAATCAAAAACAAAACTAATGTCAGCCAGGCACAATGGCTCATGCCTGTAATCCCAGCACTTTGGGAGTTTAAAGCAGGAGGATCATTTGAGCCTAGAAGTTCAAGAACCACATAGGCAACATAGCAAGACCTCATGTCTACAAAAAAAAATTAAAAATTAACTGGGAGTGGTGGTATGAACCTGTAGTTACCAGCTATTTAGGAGGCTGAGGTGGGACTACTTGAGTCCAAGAACCTGAGGCCGTAGTGAGCCATAATCTTGCCACCATTCTCCAGACTGGGCAACAGAATGCAACCCCAATTTTTTTGAAAGCGTTTGTTTTGTGATGTTATACAGAACACCACAGACTGAGTAATTTATAATGAACAGAAATGTATTTGTTCACAGTTCTGGAGGCTGGAAAATCCAACATCAACGTGTCAGCATCTGGCAAGGTCCTTCTTGCTATGTAATCAACACAGCATAGAAAAAGACAGAAAGTCTGTGTCCAAAAGTCCTTTTATCAACCCACCCATGAGGATAAAGCCCTGATCACCTACTCATCTCTTAAAGGTCACACCTATTAATACTGTTACAATGACAATTAAATTTTAACATGAGTTTTGGAGAGGGCAAAAATTCAAATCATAGCATTTCACTCCTGGCCTCTCAAAACTCATGTCCTTCTCACATACAAGATACATCCATTTCATCCCAGTAGGCTCAGCATTAAGTTGTTCTAGCATCAACCCATAAGTCCAAGTCGAGGATCTTATCTAAATTAGATATTGGTAAGACTCAAAGCTATGATGTCTCTCCCTTCAAAATAGGAAGTGTGCAATGCCAATTTACATGCAAAATTTTGTGTACAGTTCTAGAGTGCATAGAATCCAACTAAAGCTCATGAGTAAACTCAGTGTTAAGAATCCCTGCTCTTGAACAATAAACATTTGTTCTTTTTCTTTAAAGAAAGAAAAAGAAGAGGGCAACCCCTTTGGGTACCCTCCCACTGTGAGAGCTTTAATGTCCTCTTAATCAATCCTGCTTTAAAAGAAAAAGAAAGAAAGAAAAAGAAGCTTCGATGTTGGCATTTACCACAATGCTTTGTCATTCAACACTTTTCAATTAAGTGGGTCACAGAACCCACACTCCATTTCTTTTGTTTGTTTTTCTAACCAGAAAATTCAGAGTCACCAAGATGAAAAAAAATTATTTGACATTTAAATTAAAAATATACTAATAAAAAAACACCAACTTTGCAAACACATACACAAAAGAAAGGAAGCCTCTCTACCAGCAGGTAAATTTCAGAGAACCGGTGAGCCAACAGCCAACACCCAGGACCACAGTAACAAAAGATGCATGCATGTAAGGCTGTGCCTTGTCCACAGTCAGATTGTATTAGGTCTATACAGTAAGTCAAACATTAAATTCATTGTCTATACTTAGGAAGTGGGACTTTTCACATTGAAATATTTTTTGCTACCTACTCTTTAAAAGACACAAACACAGTTGGCGCATACATCCCACAGAGCAATGATCAATGTGGGGTGAGTAACCACTACCTGTTTTCCCAACTCACTACAATCACCAGAAGCACCTACTTCATTGTTTTACCTATTTCTAATATGTGGCTGACCTTTGAATAAATGAAGGTTGACCCAGTGTCATAGAATACTCCTGCGGAGCAGGTCTGCTTTCTCCATTTCCTTCTATTCTTGAAAATTACACCCAGCTCCTTGAGGGGAGATTCCAAACTCTCCCATTGTCTCTGAATTTATGTCTACTCAATTATTTCCTGATAACTTTCGGTTGACCTCTCCCCATGTTCTTCTGGGGAACAAAGCTTCCTGAAAGTATGAAAGAGAAAAGACTGCTTGGAATGCTAACCTCGAAGTTAACAACCTCTGTGACATTCCCATTTCCCCACACTATTTTTTCTTTTCTTTTTGGTTATTTTTTCTTTTTCTTTTTAATTTTGACCTTCATTTAAAAGGTCATCCGGATACTTTGTGCTGAAAGCTATGTCTAAAAATACTATATTTCTACGTGAAAATGTCTTAGAGATCATGGTTAGTATTTGTAGAAGAGCTGGGTCAAAATTAACATACTACAACAGCTCATGTCAGCCTGGGTTGCGAACTTTCCACGAGAAAGTGCAGGCCGAAAGGTCACGCTCATCAGCTCATACCACAGAGAATTGCAGAATCCTAAAAGATGATTTCTTCTCTTTATAAATAAAAGTCACTGATTTTGCCTTGCTCCAGTCATCACCCCTTCCTGCCCATACGCATGACTTCCATACCCACCACTCACTGACGGTTCACAGCTGCCATTTCTCTCTCATCTGTTTCTGTACATTTGATTTCCTTGAGTCATTTCCAGCTTGATCACGTAGGTGCTACATCATTCTACTTTTCTGTTTGTTTGATTGCTCTTATAGAAATGCATATTTCAATCATTAATGAGCCACTAGCCCAGACTTCAACAATGACTGTGGTTAATAACACAAGTTCTCACTCATAGTATGTCTTGTGTGTTCTGTGCCCATGGCATGATCTGCTAGTCATGAAGCTAACACTTCACTCCATTATGCAAATACAACAGGAAAAGCACTTCCCTATTTTAGTTGCTTAAGTGCAGTCTGGGTCCCAGATTACACACTCCAGCCTACAGCCCATGGGAGAGATGCCAGAACATAGTGGTCACTGGTTGCTGCAGAGAGAGAAGCTCAGTGGACCCTGCCCTGCTAGCAGGAAGGACAGCCTGACATGACCACTCATTCAGCATGATGTCAAAATGACAGGTTATTTTCTGTTACTTGGCCAATAGTATTGGTTTTATTGACTCCGAGGTTGGTAAGTAAAACATGCCCTCACTCTATCCCTAATGCTGATTGCGTTAATGCTTCCAGGTGAGAGTTCAGGTGCTGAGAGCCAAGCTGGATCCTTCGAAAACAAAAGATGAGAAATTAAAGCACTTGGCCCAGGGCCTGGGTTTTGCCCCTCCTCTGCTGATCCCAGCATCACTGGCAGAGAGCATGTCAGCGTCTTCAGCTGGAAGTCAGCCAACTCTGAGAGACACAGCAACTAGAAAATGTTTCCAACTGCAGGGGTCTCAGAGTATGTCAGAGCTTTGTGTCACCAGACATAGTATTTGCTCAGGCTACCCAAGGAGAGCCACTTGATTTTGTAAGAGGCTATCTTTTCCAACGGGTCCTGTCCTTTCTATACCCTTTGTCACAACCCACCACCAACTCATATCTCACATACTGTGTCTCTAAATCAATCTCTCTTACTCTGTCTCCCTCCCTCCTTCTCTTTCTCTCTCCTTCTTTACAAAGCATGCTGTCTTTCAATTAACATAGTGATGACCTATTGTCACCCGTTACCATGCTAATCCTGAGCTGGTGTGAAATTACTTTATAATAAACACTATGGAGTTCTGACTTTCAATTAATTTTTCACATGCTGCGCTAAATCAGATTAACTCTCCCCACCACCACCACCCTTTGACCACAGACGTAATTCCTTCCTTATAATGAAATGGAGGATTAATTTATATGAAGCATATCTGTACACATTTGCAAATAAATGTAAGGATAGACTTTGTTCCATATTTGCATTGTTCACTGTGTCAGGTTTAATACAGACTCTCTGAGGTGATTAATTTTTGGTGTTCACTGGGGTGGGGAAAGATATTTCCAGTTGTTGTTGTTGTTTCTCTGTTAAATTCTAACTAAATGCCTCCACAAAGAATAAGCAAAGAAACGCTCACATATGGCACAATGTTGAGAGAGTGGTGACTTCTTCCGTTAATCTCACAATACCAGGTTGGGAGAAGCTGAGGGAAAATGTAAACAGTCTGAAATGGAAACAATGAGCATTAACTGCTAATCGATTGTTGCTCTCTCTGGTTGTGCACATTCTCATTCGTCCTGAATGAATGAAGGGGAGGGGGCGGGTAAGCTTTTTAAATGACCATTAAATTGAAGGAATTTTGATGGCAATTTCAAGCAAATGATGGCTCATGTCTTTCTAAAACTCATATAGGCCCTGCACTAAATTATGTTTTTGGTGAAATAATTATTTTCATCTTTGAAACTCATTAGAATGAAGTGATAGAAGATGAATGTAGGCACACACTAAATGAACAAATTTGTGTTTAAAAAAATTAATCATACGACTCAGATGCTAGACTGTATTTTTTCTTCTGTCAGTCTCCAGTATATTTCATTCAGTTTCTTTTATTACTACAAAATATTGATAGAAAAATTTTCCCAACACATATTTTCTTTTTGACACCAAATAAGAAAAACTGCCAGAAGCACTAAAGGTATGGCAAATATAAAAGATAAATATGTACTTACCCAATCCCTTAAAAAACAATCTTTTATTAACAATAGTAGAAATAAAATCTTGTTCAGTGTTATAATAATGAAAACATTTTACTGTGGAGTTATTTTTAAGTTAGACTAAGCAAATTATGCTTGGCAAACACTGGAAATTTATTGATTCATTCATTCAAAAGATATTTATTCAATGCCTGCTGTGCGCTAACCACTACTCTAAGTACAACTGATAAAACAACCAATAAAACTGTTACATTCTCCCTCCCACATGAAGATTCCCATCTAGGGGTATGTAAACTTGCAACTAGAAAGGCATTCCATCATTATCCTCATAAGCATTATTGAGCTCTTTCTATAGCTTACTAGTATACCAAATGCTTTCCATGTATTACATAGTTCAATCCTCATGTTTAATACCTTCCCCCTAGGCTATTATCATGCACGTTTTTGAGATGAGTAACTGAAGTTTAGAATAAGCTAAGCAATTTGTCCAATACCCCACAGAAACACAGTGGCTGAGCTAGAATTCAAAAGTAAGGTTTCGGAACGTAAAATTCTGTGCTTTTATCTTCTGTGTTTCTCCTCATTGTTCATTCTCTCAAAAATATGTACCATCATCTTCTATTTGTCCAAGTTTTATTTTTTACACAATGGTAGGTAAAATAGGAGCAGAAGGTACAATCCCTGACCTAAGGAGATAGTTAGTCTATTCAGAGAAAATTACACATTTATAAAACACTTATTCTGGAAATTTCTTTTGTGAAGGTAAGTTTATAGGCCATCGGCATGTAGTATGCATGTCATCAGAGAAGAGGACAGAATTATTTTCTGACATTTATCTCTGTTTGAATAGCATATTCAACTTTGATGACTTTACTCATTATAAAGTGCATTATTAATTTAACAGAAAAGATTGAAGTAATACCACTTAAATGTGTCTATTATATGCTATACAATGTATCCTGATTTCAGTTTCTTGAAATTGGACAAAGGTTGGTTTTTACAGTTTTATACCACACAATAGTATACAAAAATCTGTTCCTTGGAGGTTTAAAAGACTTCACTTTGAAATTATACGGACCTAGTAGATTTTAAAAGAGGATCTTCTGTATCATTCTGATAATTTCTTTCACAGTATTATTAAGTTTAGTTATTTATATTTTTCTAAGGTATGCATCCATTTCATCCAAGTTTTGAAATAAATTACCATAAATGAAATTAAAGATGTCTTTACAACTCAATTAATCCTGATACTGCAGTTATTTATAATTTCTAATGCCTATTTTTTCTATTTTTATTTTCTCTCTTTTCACTTGATTGAACTATTATATCCCTCATTGTTTTTTGTTTGTTTATCATCTTTATGGTTTATAAATGGTGCAAAATAATGGGTATAAAGTAAGAAAGAGAGTTTGCTCAGTTTGGAAGGTTAGGGAAGGGCTGGGCACAGAGAAATGGGGTAGGATTAGACAAACGAGCAGGTGAAGGTAGAGTGTGCATGTAACTTAAATGCACACACGTTTGTGCTCATCTATACTACTTAAGTACACACATGCATATAAATATATGTGCTTGCATTTATGGTGAGTCATTTAATTCACCTCAAAATCCATTAGACTCATCTTCTTCATACCTGAAACCCCATACCTGTCATTAACCAGCATGATGCCTAGTATATATTAGATGCACAGTGAACATTTGTTGAATGAATGAATGAATTGACACTATAGAAAAGGTCATAAAAACCTGACACTCAAAATGTGACTTTCCCAATATCAAGGAATTAGTAAAATACATTTCTGACAGTATTTTCTCCTCTATTTCCTTTTTAATCAAAGTCATCCATGGGCCAGAAGCATCAGCGTCACCAGGGAGCTCATTAGAGATGCAGAATCTCTGGCCCCACCCTAGACCTACTGATTCTGATCCTGCATTTTAACCAGATCCCCAGGTGATTCATATGCTCATGAAAGTTGGAGAAGCACTGCACTACAGTGTCCTATATTCTAGAAAAATAAGAAAGTGAGTTAAAGCATTCTGGGGTTTGTGAAAGACAGAAATAAGGAATGAATGTGGAAACATGGGTGACCACTTTAGGGAGGGCCATGAATGCAAGGCTAAGGAATTTATCTTATAAACCAAGGTTTCCACAGTAGAGTTTTGACCCCAAATGGGACAATAGACAATCAATCCACTGGGATGTGAGAAGGAAATTTTAGGCCTCATTAATATCTAATTTTTATCTAAACACAAGAAATGGAATTGACTCTCCTAATAGTGAATTGTTTTGTTTAATGTTCAGCTCACACACTTCTGGACTGCTTAGGTTACAATTCAGATACGTTGCAAGGGAAATGCAGTGTCAGCAGGAGACAGAGGCTCCCTCCTTCATCTTGTGCACACTACTGGGTATTGAAATATAGGTAGACTTACTTAAGAGAACACTTAATTATGTTATTTTCATTAAAATAACCTTCGCAAAATGGACACATGGTTTTCAAGGATTCCTGAGCAAGAGCATGCACAGGTGTGTGCGTATGCACACACACACACACACACACACGTTAGAAATAGGATTAAAATTGCAAGCACAAATGAACAAGAAAATGGCAGTGCAAATTCTACTCTTACATCTCATAAAAGCTGTTAGCCACATTACAAGGGAGAAACAATGACAATCTCACCAAATCTGACAAGAAGGCAGCCAACAAGTGAAAAATGTAACTGCTTTTCAAGAGAGATTTATGAAGTCAACATGTCAAAAATGGATGTCTGGAAATATTTCCATGGATTGTGTTTTTGTTGACAATAATAACATAAGTATATATTTTTTAAAAAACTTGCATACTCGCATACTTAAAACTGTTGGTGAAAAATTTCTAAGCCCCAAAAAACTTCTAAATAGAATTATGTTGAGTTAAAACAAATGTAAAAATGCAACACCTTCTGTTTAGTTTGCAAAAACAACTGACTGACATAAGGGAAGATGAAAATTTATGAGTTGACTTTAAGCAAAACCTTGGCTTTGCTGTTGGTTGGGATTGAATAATGAGCATTGTGATTTAGCATGTGTACCCATCTTGAACTTTATCAGTTTAGATGTATATAGCTTTTTGAGGTGTCTTTCTCAAATGTGACATATAATAATACAAGTACTTAACTAAACTGAATTTAGAAGTGATGATGACTCATAAATTAAAAATATAAAATAATTTTTAAAATAATGAAACCCAAACACATTGTCCTCTCCAAATATATTATAAGGGTAAGTTTTATACCATTAATAAATTTTAAATTAATGTATTTAGATATTTTCTCTCTGTCAAAGCATCTCCATTTTTGTTTTGTGTATGTTTTATAATGTTCTATATTATAAGTTATAATGTGTCCTTATTTTATCAAAAATAAGTTGCCATCAATGAAAATAGGTAACATAATTGTATGTTCCACTAAGAAAGATAAGAATACTATAAACGGCTCAGCCTGTAATCCCGTGCTTTGGGAGGCTGAGGTGAGTGGATTGCCTGAGCCCACGGGTTCAAGATCCGCCTGGGCAACTTGGAACGACCTCATCTCTACAATAAATCAAAAATCAGCCCGGCGTGGTAGCACGCTCCTGTAATTCTGGCTACTTGGAAGACTGAGGCAGAAGTATCGCTGGAGCCCAGCAGGTTGAGGCTGCGGTGGCTGGGAGCGGCCACTGCACTCCAGTCTGGGTGACAGAGTGAGACTCCAACTCAAAAAAAAAAAAAAAATCCAGTGGAGGGGTAGTACAACTAGAATGATTATGGTTAAGTTTGACTGCTAATAACAGCCAAACAAAAACAGCAGTGACCTTAACAACATAGGAGTCTTTTTCCTTCATATACAAATCTGGAGCTATATAGTCCTAGTACACTTTGCTTTGCAAAGATGTCAGCAAGCCAAGTTTTTCATCTCTCTGTTCTGCCATCCCTACAGTGTGGTCCAAACTGAAATCTAAAAAAAATAAGAAGAGCAAAGAATAAAAGGCAGTTCTTTCTTAAGAAAGGAAGGAAGGTTGTAGAGCTTCCCATATACTTCCACTTGTATCCCATTGGCCAAACTTTGGTCATACAATCGGGCACAAGTGCAAGGGAGGCAGAGGAGTGCAATTCTCTAAGTAACCATGGTACAGTACATGATACAGTAGCTACTGATTTAGGGTAACAAAGTATTAGGTATTTAAAGACAATCAGAGCTCTATTCATGACACATAATATACCAGAACAGGAATTCATGTATATCATTTATACATAAATATAGAGAGGGTACATACTTATAACTTATTTTGTGGATACAGATGTGGAGATGACTACTATAGAAATTCATTTCTGAGGCCAGTGGTTATCTTACTTTGGGTGCCCAGGAAGCAGAGCCCGAGATGGGAATATTTGTTCAAGTGATTTATGGAGAGAGAGAGATTGCTTTCAGGAGAAGGGAAGAGTGAGAAGCAGGATGGAGCATGGGGAAAAAGCCAAGCCAGAATGTGGGGTCAACCAGAGGCTAACAAGAGCCTCATCCTCAGGTAGCTCTGGAAGCAAATTCTACCAGATTTGTCCCCACCTGCCAGCAAGGGGCAGGTCTTCTGTATCCCTCATGGGCCAGTCACTGGGCAACGAATCAGAGGGTCATCTCTGGGGCCTGACAGCTCCTATTTGGCTCAAAGTGCTTCTATAGAGGGGTAGTGTGGGTTGTTTGCAGTGAACACTCATTGCCAGTGGGGAATGCCTATAGGATTCACTGCTATCCCAGGACCCAACAGCAGATAATGTCCTTTTAATCAAATATATGATACTGTGGATTATCTTCCTCACTTATTTGCTTTGTTTATTAATTTCTTCATTCATTCATTTGCTATGAGCTAAGAATAGAAGAATTGTTAAAACTGTCTAAGCACTATTCACTGCACCCTCTCACAAAGGAAAAAACTGGCAGGTACCCTAATAAAGGGGCCTGGTGGTTGAATGTCAGCCCTTTGGGAAACTTTTGCATTCTCCAGGACCTGCTCACTTTTACCTCACCTGAAATCCTTGGTCCCATGCCCCTGTTTTTACCTCTCTGCCAACAATCAGGGAAAGATGAGTAATAAGGCAGACTGACTGGATGTTGTGCATATGCCTCAAAGCCTGACAGATCTGGATTTGAACCATGACTTTGTGATTCAGTTTCATTTGTAAAGTGAGATTAATAAAATATTAATTTATTGGATTGTGGTGAGAATTAAATAAAATGATATGCCTATATACATATAAATACATACTGATATACATATGCATAGCATATGTGTATATATGTATTATATATTTCTATGTATATGTGTGTGTGTTTGTGTGTGTGTGTGTGTGTGTGTATCTCTGTCACCCAGGCTGGACTGTGGAGTGCAATGCCGTGATCATGGCCCCTGACTTCAAATGATCCTCCCGCCTCAGACTCCCAAGTAGTTAAGAATACTGGCATACACAATCATGCCTAGCTACTTTGATATAATTTTTTGCAGAGAAAAGGGCTCACAGTCTTGCTCAGGCTTGTTTTGAACTGCTGGCCTCAAGCAATCCTCCCGCCTCAGCCTCCCAAAGTGCTAGGATTACAGACTTGAGCCACCACACCCAGTTGATAAAGATAAATTGTTTAGCACAGCTCCAGGCACATATGTATAACAACATTTATGGAATGCTTAATAAGTGTCTTTTCAATTCAACTTCCAAAAGTTTTCTCAAATCTATCCACTCCTTTTCCATCACCACTGCCAGTACAGGACTCAAACCACTACCAATCCTTGCCTTGACCACTAAAATAATTCTTAACTCCCTCCTTTAATCTTGTTTTTTTTTTCTACATAAGGTTAATCACTGCCTTCCAAAGACCTCTTGTTGCTCAGAAGATAAAAGCACACATTGTCCTTCGGTCTACAGACTTCGCATGATCTGGCCTCTGTCTCTATCTCAAGAGTCATCTCTCCCACCTCATTATGCTTCCACACTGGCAACCCCCTCCACTTCTATTTGATTACATCAGTCTCTACTGCTTTGGGACTTCCACCCATGCACACGTATTCCTATTTTCTATGGAGTTTCCTATCATCTACCATGGACTGATTTATTCCCAACCCTTTGGTATCAGCTTAAATATTACTCTTCAATGGCACCTTCCCTGACTCAAAATTCAAATCAGATCCTCCTCATTGTTACCTTCTGTGTTCTCTTTCTTCCTGACACTCATTACGGTTCATCATTATCCTCATTCATGTGTATTAGTTGAATGTCTGTGCTCCTTACTTTCCCGAGAAGGCAAAGATGGTGTATGTTTGCTTGCTTCATTCTCATGTATTCACTGTCCACCACCATACCTGGCAGGAAGGACCTGTCTAGGAGACAATTTCTAGATAGCTACAGAGCTGACAATTATTTGGCTCTTGCTGTTTGCCAGACACCATTTTGAGCTTTTCATTCTCATTTAATGCTCAAACCACACTGGGTACTATTACCAGCCCTATTTTACAAATGAGGAAACCAAGGAAAAGAGGTTAAGTGGCAACTCAAGTTCACAGATCATTCATCAAATGTTCACCTACATGTTTTGAACACCTACTATTTTGAGCATTTAGGCTACATCAATGAATAAAACAGAAAAAAAAAAATCCCCTGCTCTCATGAATCCCATCTTGCAGGTAGGAAAGGATGAAGCCAGAACTCAGACCCAGAGGTGTGATTCCGGAGCCTGGAGATTGTATTCCTATGCCACATCCCCACCCCCAAACAGAATTAATGCTGTGCAGAAACTAACAGACATTTTATTATGGAAACCACACTCATCTCTCTTCAGGTTATTCATTCACACCACTCTTGATTTGTTTGTCCGTAAACTTCTCCTGATTGCTCCAGGAAAAAAATGAAATGTAAAACAAATCATGATCTCTCTTAGAACTTTATTCCTCATTATAGCCCCAGTAGAAGATACCTGCTAAGCACACAGTGACATCAAAATGCACATTTATTTTGAATGAATGAATGACGACCAATTAATTGTTCTCTCCTGTGTGCATACTCACTTGGCTGTTAGTGTGAAAAGCTTCTCTTATTATTTGCTTTGATTTTTTAGGCAATAGACTCAGTACTTAATTCACTAAGACCATGTCTTATCAAGTACATGAATACTTAGAGGGATAATTGGTGCGGTTTTCATCCCTACAGGGAAAGCAAGAGCAGTGTAGAGAGGCTCAGAGGAAGGAAAGAGGCATTCATCTGCAGCTGTATTTGACAATGGGAAAGAATGAATGGAAAACAAGAAGGAGAGTAAAAAATGAGCAAGGGATACAGATAAACAAGGCAACAGCAAGTGTGGATACTTTTTAGACTATACAGTAATTTTTTTATAAAAGAAAAAATTGGCTACAGACTATATTCCTCCTTTTTCTTTTGATTTTTTTTTTGTTGTTGTTAATAGATATAACTACTTACATCTAATTTTTTTTTTTTTTTTTTTTTGAGCTGGAGTCTCACTCCGTCGCCCAGACTGGAGTGCAGTGGCCACTCCCGGCCACCGCAGCCTCGACCTGCTGGGCTCCAGTGATCCTTCCACCTCTGCCTTCCAAGTAGCTGGAACTACAGGTGCGCACTACCACACCCGGCTAATTTTTTGATTTACTGTAGAGATGAAGTCTCACCAAGTTGCCCAGGCAGGTCTCAAACCCGCTGACTCAGGCAATCCACTCACCTCAGCCTCCAAGGTGTGGGATTACAGGCTGAGCCACCGAGCCCAGCTACATCTAATTTCTTGTTGATTCAGTTTAATTTCTACGCCTAATGAAGCATTATCATTTGAATAAATAATATTTAATGTTTGTGAACAGGTATTCAAAACACATAAGCCATTCCACTTGTTTGATGCAATATCTATACTTTTCATAATATGAAGAAAACCATTATCTAAAAGAAGTTTCACACTTCGACCATATTCTCATCATATTCAATATACATAATTATATCTTTATTGAACAAAAATGTCCTGACAAAGTTGTCAGGTAGTCTGAAAGGTAAGAAAGGGAGAAGGGGAAGAGATATTTTGTATCCCTGGTATTCCTTCAAACCATGTTATTTCATCATCCTCACACTCAGGGGTTTAACCTGCAAATGGTAGTTACATAAAATATCAAAAGTAATACTAAACCAACTCTTTCACTCTTATCTCTCTCTTGACATTTCCTCAATGATGTTACCTATGACATGGGCTAATCTGTTATCAAATCCTGGAAAAATGGAAGAGAACTGTGCACATAATTACTTAAAACATAATTACTTCTATTCTTAATTATACTACCTGATCTGGAGCATCAAATTCAACTGGTATGTAGCATGTATGCCATAAGAACATATTGGTGACTTGGTTAAAAGCAAGGTTCTGGAATGTTCTTTGTATTTGCACAATTCTAAAGCAGAGTTTTGGAGCACTGTTCTTGTGAACACTTCATCCTTGGTACACATTTAGGTAGTACCACTTCTGCCCTTAGACACTAAACAGAGTTGCAGCACCAAGGTCCAATCGGGGCCGCAAATCTCGAAGAACAAAAAGGTGAGATTCACTCTTTCCCACTGCACACCTCTCCCTGTTCTACAGGGAATGGTAACATGAGAAAGAGGATAGAATATGAGAGAATCTTGCATTGCCACAACTGTAATTATTTAGCAGCTACCAGAACTCACAAAGGCCATTCTTCTTGAACACAGAATTCAACCCTTTCTTGAAACAGAAAACTTATCAAATAAAAGCAGCCTGGGTAATTCTGACTTTTCCATATTGCCATCTTTCTAAGAAGACACAATATAGTGCATGTAGCTTTGATAAGATGACAATAAATGCATGTAACAACCTTCCGCAAGGGGAGATCAAGTCCTTTTTCCTGAACAAGAGGCCTTCAAATATAGGAAGAAAGTTACATCCTTAAATATTTCAGAATAAAACTTGTAACCTTCACAGGACTTTTATTCCAGCTGTGTTCACATTCATTATAATGACTCTGGAGAACAGCACTGACTCATTTTAGATGATGACTACATAACTATTCATTTATACTTAATGAGTTTATTCCACCAGGTATATGATGAACTCTAAACAAATAGTGTCATTGAGTCGTACATGTCAATAAATTCGAGTACTAAACTGATTCCACCTAGCAAAGGTAATGATAAACTAGGAAGAAAGAGAGCTGTATCTAATTAATGAAAATGCCCTTTGTATTTTCTAATGGTTGAAACATTAACTTGAAAATGGCTTTCCCTGCAATAATTTACAGACAAGCACTCTTTAATGGGAAAACAATTTAAATTTATGTGCAATTGAACTACAATTATTTGATTAACATTATTAAATTCTTGTTGATTCTACAGTCTGCATGAAGTGTGTCATTTTTTTTTTTTTAAGTTTCATATGTTGCAGTTTTAGGATTTTTTCCAACCTCAGGATTCAATTGATCCTGAAAATGTCCTTAGGAACCTCCTTTTGCGCCTGATGAATAAAATCTAGGTGGTTGGAATTCATTTCACTTGTCTCTTTCCATAATGATAATTTTACTTTTATGTTCAAGAAGTACTTGAACAAATTTAGTAGCAGGATTCACATGATTCTCTGCTAGTTTGTGTGTAATTGAAATGATGGAATCACTTGACTGAAGAAAGCGTCATTCAATTAAGTGAGATCCATGTCTATATGCTTAGGTTTAACTAGATAGTACTGACAACTCAAAGAATTCTTATGTAGAATGAAATACTTTTTAACTCATTTTATTGGGCCAGGGTTATCTTGATAACAAAATCAAAGATATATCAGAAAAGATAACTACACATCAACATTCCTCATGAAAGTTGGCATAAAAATCTTTTTTTAAATGTTAGAAAAAAGTGAATCCAACAATATGTAAAAAAGTTAATTTTTTTTTTTTTTTGAGTTGGAGTCTCACTCTGTCGCCCAGACTGGAGTGCAGTGGCCACTCCCGGCCACCGCAGCCTCGACCCGCTGGGTTCCGGCGATCCTTCCGCCTCAGCCTTCCGAGTAGCCAGAATTACAGGCGCTTGCTACCACGCCCAGTTGATTTTTTGATTTATTGTAGAGATGAGGTCTCGCCTGCCCAGGCGGGTCTTGAACCCGCGGGCTCAGGCAATCCACTCACCTCAGCCTCCCAAAGGCGTGGGATTACAGGCTGAGCCACCAAGCCCTGCAAAAAGTTAATATTTTATGATAAAGTGGGTTTATTGTTAGACTGCAAAGCTGATTCAACATTCAAAAATCAACATAATCCAGGATATTAAGATTAAAGAATAAAAGCCAATGATTATCTCAATATATGCAATAAAAACATTTGACAAGCAACATTCATTCATGATTTACATTTAAAGAAATCTCTTAGCAAACTTAGAATAGTAGGGAACTTCCTTATCCTAATAAAGAATATCTACATAAGATCTACACCTAATGTTACACTAAATGATGAAAGTCTAAATGCTTTCTCTCTAAAACTGAGACAAAGCAAGAGTATCTATTCTTATTATTTCTGTTCAATACCATACTGGAAGTACCAGCCAGTGTAATCAAGTAAGAAAAGTAAATTAAAAGCATATGTACTTAAAAGAAAGAAAGAAAACTCTCTCAGCCACAGACGACATAATTATCTATGTGGAAATTACATAGAATGTACAGAAAGCCTTTCAGAATTGATAAGTGAGTTTAGTAAGGTTATAGGATACAAACTCAATGTTTAAAAAGTGTATTTCTATATATTACTAAACAGCAATAAAACAGTACCCTTTAACATAACTTCAGAAAATGAAATTCATAGCAATAAATCTAACAAAGTATATTCAAGATCTGTCTGCTGAAAACTACACATTATTGAATAAATTAAGATATACATACTGTGTTTATAGACTGAAAGATTCAATATTGTTAAGGTATCAATTCTTTCAAAATTATTCTATAAATTCAAGGTAATCCCATTCAAACTCTCAGTTTTCAGAATTTTTGTAGTCATTGATAAGTTATTTTTAAAATTTCTTATAAAAATGCAAAGAACCTAAAATGAGCAAAATAACTTTGAAAAAGTGGGAAGATTTGCACTACCTGATTTCAAGACTTATTAGAAAGATACAGTAATCAAAATAGCATGGTACTGATGAAATGAAGTACACATAGTTCAATGGAAAAGACTAGAGAATCTAGAAACATAATTATACAGATAAGACCATTGATTTTTGACAAATATATATCAATTGTCAAATTGAGTTGCAAAAGCAACTCAAACAATAAGTGGTTAGCCTTAAACAAGTATTGTTAGAACAACAAGACAATATAAGAAACAAAAGCTCAACCTATATGTCACACCTCATATAAAAATAATTCCAGATAGATCATAGGTCTAAATGTGAAATGCAAAACTACAAAATTTTTTAAAAGAACGTTTAGATAAAAATCTTTAGTATCATGAGTTTAGCAAAGAGTTTTTATATATGACTCAAAATTATAATTCATAAAAGAAAAAAATTGATAGATTGGTCATCATAAAACATAGACTGCTATGACAAAATACTATAAACTGGTCAGATTTTAAACAATTATTTATTTCTTACATTTCTAGTGGTTATATTCTCATAAAGCAGAAGGGTCAAAGCAGTTCTCTGGGACCTCTTTTATATGGTCACATTCACGAGAGATTAAGGACCTAATCACCTCCCAAAGGTATCACTTCTTTGCACCATGACATTAGCAACTAGGTTTCAACATATGAATTTGGTGAAAGCAAGGAACAAAAATATCCTGACCGTAGCAGATTCTGAGTAAGATACTACTATGGGAAAGAAAAGACAAGCTACAGACAGAGAGAAAATATTTTCAATTCATATAGCTGACAAAGAATTTATTTGCATTATATAAAAAAAACTCTCAAAACTAAAAATACAAAAGTTAAAAAATAAAGCCAGTTTTTAAAAATGGAAATTATTTGAACAGATATTTCTCTAAGAAAATATAGGAATGATGATTAAGCACATGAAAAGATAATCAACATAGTCATTAGAAAGATGCAAATTAAAACCACAATAAAATAGATGCTATCACACAACTATTTGAATGGTTAACAGAAACAAAACAGATAATTTCAAATGTTGACAAGATCACAAAGTAATTGAAGCTCTCACACATTATTGGAGGAAATGTAACAGGTTATGGTCACTTTGAACTTTGACAGTATCTTATAAAGGTAAACATGCACTACCACATGACCCAGAGTCGATTCCATCCCAAGAGAAAAGAAAACTATATTCCCTCAAAAACCTGTATGCAAATGTTAAAACAGCTTTGTTTACAAGCATTTCAAACTGAAAACAACTCAGAAATTCTTCAACTGGTGAATGGATAAACAAACAATTCAGCAGTAATAAGAAACGAAATGACGATACACAACACAGATAAATCCCAAACGCCTTATGTACAACAGAAGTAGACAGACTCAAAAGGCAACTAATTGCATGTTTCTATTTTGAAAAGGCAAAACAGTGTGGACAGGCAACCACTCAGTTTTTGCCAGGGATTAGAAGTTGGGGGAGATGCTAATTGCCTAAGAACAGCATGAGAACATTTGTGGAGATGGGATTGTGGTAATGGCTACATGGCTCTATACCTTTGTCAAAACTCATAGACCTGTACAACAAAAAGAGTAAACTTTGCTGTGTGCAAATTAAAAATAAAGTAAACCCATAGAGATTTGGATTAGCAGAATTTCACATCCATCTTATACTTCTATATGCCTTACTCTGCTCCTAAATAAAAACTTATCACTAATCAATCCGTCACTATCAGTGGTACTATTGTTCTAGAACCCCAAAAGTGGGTTTGAGTACCCAATAGACAAGAAGCCAAACACTGACACATCAGCACTTTGGGGCAGAGAAAGGTTTATTTGATTCAGCCAAATAAAAATCACCTGCAAGAGGATGGGAATGACAAACTCTCAAATATAACCTGCCTTTGACCATAACTGGGGGATTTTATGTGTGAGGCAGGTATGTGGGAGGTAAGATCCCCAAGTGATCAAATATGCTCAGTTCCCTAGACCAATCAATCTTTTAGATACCATCAAGGAGTTCAGCTTGACCTAAGCATAATAAGAGTTCTGCATGACCTTATTGTTTTATAAAAGAAACATAAGTTCATTAATCTTGCAGGAAAGTCTTGGGAGTTATGATATGAAGATTATCAATTATGAGTGACTACCCTCTACCAAAATAACTATGTACAAGCAATCACACATGGGGGGAAGGAAATGACAAAAAGAAAGGAAAATAAGTAAAACAAACATTTTATACCTTTTATAATATAGACACATTGACAACATACTGCTTCCAATCCTTGATCGTTACCTCCTTACTTTTGATATTTTGCCATTCTCCATCTTCATTACCACACCACTTTTAGTTAGTTACTACATTCTGCCAACTCCTCCTTTGTAATACCTTTCACATTCACCTTTCTGTTTCTCATTAGTTTAGCCACTATACTCTCCTTTTTCTTTTTTGTTTTTTGTTTTGTTTTGTTTTGTTTGAGTCAGAGTCTCACTCTGTCTCCCAGACTGGAGTGTAGTGGCACACTCATGGCCACTGCAGCCTCGACGTGCTGGGCTCAGGCAATCCTTCTTCCTCAGCCTTCCAAGTACCTGGGACTACAGTAATGCACCACCACACCCAGCTAATTTTTTTATTTATTGTAGAGATGAGGTCTCGCCAAGTTGCCCAGGCTGATCTTGAACCCCAGACTCAGGCAATCTTCTTGCCTCCACCTCCCAAAGTGCTAGTGTTACAGGCATGAGCCATCACGCACAGCCATACTCTCCTTTTTCAACCAACCTATAACTGTAACCTACTACTTGTTTGTTTGCCTGAAGCAAACTTTTTGTCTTTTTGTGACATTGTCTTTAAATATTTTCTTTTCTCTGATGATAAATCTTTGGTGGTTTCCCATTTTCTAATATATCAGTCTCCAACACTACAAAATTATTGGCCAATCAGTATACGCTTCTCCATATTCAAGACTTAAAATATTCTTTTATTCCAGACAAACTAATAATATTAATAAAAGTATCATCTACTCCTTACTACGTGTTTATTATATCCTGGGCTTAACTTCTAAACTCTGTTAAGTCCTTTTAATTTACTTCATTTGATCTTCTACAATATCCCTTCTCAAATCATTTCTTCCCCCTAAAGATTATCCTCTTCCCAGCTAATCTTTGCCAGATTCTTCAAGAAGCCTTCTCTGACTATCTCACACCACCATTTAAGTATTCTCAGCAGATGTTTTAAAGATATATTTTCTTGCCACAAATCATACATTGCTCCATAATTATTCTTTAAGATGTTTCATATGAATAACTTTATCATCCCCACCCTACACCCTTATCCATTCGTTCACAAGAGAAAGTAACACAGATTTAATGAGCACCTAATATATGCCCAGCAATGAGCAAGGTAGGTCACTGCTTGAAGGAGCTCACAGCAAATTCCCTGAGAGCAGAAACTGTCTTTTCCCTTTTGTTTTTAGCCCTTCCTCCAGTCTCCCCAACCACCTATTATGCTGCATTCCAGTTGCTGTCAAGACGGAAGAGTAAATGGCATGGACACAGATACACAACATCGGAGAGTCAGGAAGGGCTAACCCAGCCCTGTGAAATTTTATGTTGAAAAACTGCTAATGATGCCATCAGGCCCAATGTCCTTCAGGGGAGAAAATGAGCGCTTGAGGCAAACATGTCAAAGCTGCAAACCATTTGTAATCAGAAAGGGAAGTATGCTACCAGGGAAGCTTGCCAAGCTCAAGGACTCAGTGGCTTTAATGACGAGATGGTATTACTTGTGGAAATCACACTTGCCTACCAGCTGGATGATCTCATCTCCACAATGAGCTTTGCTGGCTGATAACCACAGGGTCCTGAGAAATTAAGCAGACCCACAAATTACCTGCATAACATTCTGGCTAGATTCTCGAAAGTTGAATTAATTGCCTGAAAATAAATGAACAGGGTAGGGCCAAGAATTGCCTCATTAGTATTCAGCAACACTGCTGTCTTTTGAAAAAAAGGAGAGAAGGCAGGGGAGAAAGGCGAAACAATGGGAAGTAGGGAGGGGGAGGAAAGTGAGAAGAATAACGAGAGAAATCGTTATTTTACAAGTGCACGATGAGTGCATTCCCCTCCCCCCCCCCCCCGTTTATCAAACTAGTTACAGAATTTCCTGGTCTGGCCTGATTCACAACATCTAGATACACTACATCCATGCTTTCTGATTTAGCAGACACACTCGGGAGCCCAGCAACTGATATATGAACAAAATACAAACTGATTAGCCACGTGGACACATTCCCTTTATTTCCCAAATGAGAGTTAGCAGCATTCAGGTGTTTTTCTTTGGCAAGAAAGGAACTGAAGAGAAACAGTGCCCAACAGGTGCACCACTCGAACATTTTCATCAGTGGCATTATTCCAGCAAGTGTTACAACGAGGCATGATTACACTTTCTCTTCTAGCACATTTAATTTCTTCAGTTAATAATTCTGTTCAGTCTTTAAAGCCACAGTTGCAAAGCCATACCACGTGATGTTTATGAGCACAGATGGTTTTTTCAAAACTTACAGTTGGAGGATGCTGCTCCTGGACAGCTCCTTGAAAGATGTCATGTGAAGATCATGACTTGAAGGGGATGTTGAGGACGACATGGTGGCCTGACAGTGTGCTATGGGCTGAATGTTTGTATCTCTCCAAATTTGTATGTTCTAACCCTGAAAAAGATGGTATTAGAAGGTGGAGCCTTTGAGAGGTAATTAGATCATTCAAGTGAAGTCCTCATGAAGTGGATTGTGTCCTTATGAGAAAGACTAGGAAAGGGCTTGTTCCTTTTCTCTGCTCGCCACCATATGAGGACACAATGAGAAGGTGCCATCTGCAAACCAGGAAGTGGCTTCTAACCTAGTTTTCTAACTTCTGCTAACACCTTGATCTTGGACTTCTAGCTTTGGACAGTTGTTCAAGCCTCCTGATCTACAATATTCCATTATAGTAGCCCAAGCTGACTAAGACACAGTACCAAACACTGAGAACAGCAAGCAGCTCCCAGAAAGGGTCACCAATAATCTATCAGCTATTTCTTCCTGAAAACCTGTGGAACCTTCTGTTTGATCTTTTATTCCAACCACTTCTTAAAGTCAGTGATTTTTTTTGTTGTTTTTTCCCCCCAGGATCACTGACATCCTTTCAACTTTTCAAAGCCCTTCTGCATTGATTTTATCTAAATCCTCTAAGATGTACCCCAAAGCCTAAAGATAAAATTTGGCTTCATTCATTTGTGGACTGCTTACTTTTGTGGTGCTTCTGACAGGGGTAGTCAAAATGAGTCAGTATTTCTTTTTGTGATATGTACTTTGAGTAACTTACAGCTAAAAGGCTTTCCTTCATTCTGAGCTCTGAGAATACACTGGTCCAGGAGACTTAGACCTGCATAACTGAAT
This sequence comes from Cephalopachus bancanus, assembly GCA_027257055.1. Lineage (NCBI taxonomy): Eukaryota > Metazoa > Chordata > Mammalia > Primates > Tarsiidae > Cephalopachus > Cephalopachus bancanus. Next base: position 4,723,119 of record JAPVLO010000076.1, read on the forward strand.
ACTCTGCATTTTGAGAAAGATTCATCTAATTATCCTCATTGTGGCTTTTGTTATATAATTAGACCATATAGCACCTTGATTATGTACAAAAAATTTTCCTTTTTATGTTTCCTTTTAATTCCTTTGTCTTTCAGTCAGTTCTTATTTTGTTCATACTTTTTTTACACCCCCAAAATATAGCCATATTCTTTCAGTAATCTTAGAAAGCAAAAATGTTCCCTCTGACCCATGATTATCTTGGGTGAGAATAACTGTTTTACTTTCTTGATATTCAGTAACATAAAAGTGACTATGTCTTTTTTATCATAGATAGTAAAAATATTTTCAACCTCACTTCAAAACACAAAAAATTTAAAATGAGAAATCAATCACTACCAAATATATATTGAAAATATATTTTAGGCACTGGTCTATGCACACTAGGGTATGTAATTACATAAAAGAACTGAAAACCCGACTTGTGTCATAGATGTTTTTTCTTCTTTACTTATTTCAAAGAAGTTGGGCCCAAATGATTATGCCAGATATTTGGAAGTTGCCTCATATTTTTTCCCCCAAGTAGCAATCTGTTCTGACTCTATGCATATTTCAGTTGTCTTGGGTTCAACCTAAAGATTCTCATTTTCAGAAGAATGTATCAGCCCCAGGAAACAAGCATATGCCTTCATGTTTGCCCTTGATTTTTCTTATTAGTTTGGATTTGCTGAACTCCTTTATCAGTTAGAGTGCTTTGGACTGCAAATATAAGAAAATCCATTCCATGCCAGCTTAAATAAGATGTTATGGGTTGACTTGTGTCTCCTCCTAAATTCATATGTTAACATCCTAACCCAGACCTCAGAATGTGACCTTCACACAGGTAATCAAGTTAACATGAGTTCATCAGGGTGGGCCCCAATTCAATATGACTGGTATTCTTATTGAAAGGGAAAAATTGGAGACAGATTCACACAGAGAAACAATGCTCTGTGAAAATGAAAGCAAAGATCAGGGTGATGCTTCTGTAAGCCAAGGAATGCCAGAGATCACCAGCACACCATCAGAAGTTAGATCAGAGGCATGGGACAGATTCTCTGTCACAGGCCTCAGGAGGAACCAACCCTGCTGACCCCTAGATCTCAGACATCTAGCTTCCAGAACTGTGAGACAATAAATTACTATTGTTTAAGCCATTCCATTTTTGCTACTTGGTTACACCAGCCCTGGCAAACTAATATACAAGGGAAGATAATTAATAATGTCTACTACCCAACTTGGCGAGACCTCATCTCTACAATAAATTTTTTTAAAAAAATTAGTTGGACATAGTAACGCATGCCTGTAGTTCCAGTTCCTTGGAAGGCTGTGGTGGAAGGGTCGCCTGAGCCCAGCAGGTCAACGCTGGGGTGGCTGTGAGCGTGCCACTGCACTCCAGCCTGGGCGACAGAGTGAGACTCTAACTCAAAAAAATAACAATAATAAATTTCCACTACCTTGCTATAGATTTCCCAATCTGGTAAGTGGTCTAAAAAAAGTTCTACCAGAAATGAAATATCTCTTGAAGCTGTATGTGAATGGCTTTCATGGTTAGCACAGCCTAGTGATACTGTAACAAAGAGTTCATGTTAAGTGGAAGGGACACAGCTTGGGACAGAGCAACACATAGGCCAATAGAGGACATATGATCAGAATAAAATTAAATGGTCTAAGAAGACTTCCTGCCCAGTGGATCCCGCCAATGCCCATTTCCTTAACCTTTGAGATCTGATTTCTTCACTATCTTTAGCCACACTGGCTAAGATCCACCAACCAGATTAATGTGGATTTAGAAGCATTCTCTTTTCAAAAAAATCAATATCCTGAGTGGGTTTCTAGCCAATACTACTCCACTGTTAGCATGGAAAAAAGAGAGATTTGAAATCTGGCAGTAAGAAGAAGTTAGAGTCAAGAAAACAAAATATGATTTCTGTATCACAGACTTGAGAGGAGTCAAAAACACCAAGCCCTTGATGTGGTAGTACTGAGGTGTATTCATTCAATCATTATTCATTATGTATTTATGGTATTCCTGTAGCCATATTAAATGCTAAGAATGCAAGAATAAACAAAAGAAATATAGTGTCTGTCCTCACTGAGCTTAGAGTTTAGTCAGGGAGAAGAGTACAGAAAATAATTAGAAAACTATAATATAATGTGACAAATGCAAGGTTAGGGATGCTTAGGATTCTATGGGTACATATAAAAGGCATATAATTTATAATCTAGTTTAGAGTAAGTCAAGGATAGTTTCCTAAAATAAGCTTCATCTAAGCTCAGACTTGACAAATAATTAGGAAATGTTCAGGCCACAAGGAGTATATGAGGGAGAATAGGTGAGGTCACGGCTAGAACATCTAAAGAGCTACAGGTTTCATCCTAAAACAAATGGGAAAGCAAGAGAAATTATGCTATAAGATAGGTAGTTAAGAAAGATCACTCTAAATTATCCCAAACTTTACCCATCTAAAATAGTCAAGTTACCAGTCATTCTAGGTGAGTCAAAGAGACCATAGTAATGTCAGAGAGTATTGAAAAGGCATTTTCTTCATGAATGAGAACACCATGACACAGCCTCTGGGCAAAAGAAGATAACTTGCCTGGGCACCATGGTTCATGCCTGTAATCCTAGCACTTTAGGAGGCTGAGGCAGGAGGACTGCTTAAGCCCAGGAGTTCGAGACCAGTCTAGGTAACATACAAGACCTCATCGCTACAAATAATAAAAAAATTAGCTGGGCATGGTGGTGCACACCTGTAATCCCAGCTACTGAGGAGACTGAGGTGGAAGGATCACCTGAACCCAGAAGGTCAAGGCTGCAGTGAGCTATGAGCATGCCACTGCACTCCAGCCAGGGCAACAGAGTGAGACCCCAACTCAAATGAATAAATAAAATATATATACACACACATATATATAGCCTCATCAGGGATGATCTTTTTAAAAAGTATAACTATTCAAAACATGACTTTAGAAATAGAGAACACTACATTTAGAAGGTCTAGGTACTAAACTAGCAGATGTTTTCTAAATTTGCCAGGCTAGTCAATTCAGTGGGCCACAATGAGCCACAATGTCCATGTTCATAGCCTCATATAGCTTCCTTCCCTTGACTCTGGAAGGAACTGAGGTTTGCTTTAACCAAGGCGAACATGCTGAGCAAGTGCTGGGGCTAAGCCCAAAGGAAGCCTGGTACTGACAGCCTCTGCTTTTGCAGTCTTGGGAGCCTTAAGCCACATAGATGTCTAGCCACTCTGCTTATGAGATCATGTGGATGGACCACGTGGAGAAGCCACATGGAGAAGAGACCCTGAGATAGCAGGAAAAGAAAGTCCCAGTTGTTCCAGTGCCCTAGCTGAGCCTCACTCCAGAATGCAGTCAGTCCAGTGAGTATTGGAAGGACTGGCTACTCAGCCAAGTTCAGTATAGATTGCAGAATTGTCACAGATAAAATGGTGGCTGTTTGGAGCCACAGAGTTTTGGGGCAGCTTGCTAAATAGCAATATATAACTGAAGCACTTATTGTCATCCTTTTTAGAGGCATAAATAACAATAATAATAATTATTATTATATCCAACTCCTTTGTCAGAGAAGAAAACTAAGATACAGAGAAGTTAAGTGACTTGTTTAGAGTTCCATAACATCTTCCCCTTCAACTCACAATCTCTCACAAAGCCCTGGTTTCAATTTTCCAGTGTAAAAGGGGTTAAGAGGAATGGAATGTAAGAGAAAAATAGAAAAGATCTAGAATAAGAAAGGCAATCATAAGCATCCTAAAAAACTAAGCACACTGGTCAGAAAGTTGGGCATCCAACCTTGGGGTAAATAGAGTTCTCTGCCCTCTTATTATATTGCATTGTATAGTGTGTGTGTGTGTGTGTGTGTGTGTGTGTGTGTGTGTGTGTGTGTGTGTGTGTGTGTGTGTGTACATGTGCACACACATGCTCATGGGACCAAGAAATCTGGGAAATCTTTAGTACAGTGCATGACTCTTAAGGACTGAAAGTCGTTTCTGCTATCTGCTTATTATTCTCATTACCTCATTTCACGCTGAGTGTTTCTAAGATATTTTTTAAATCTTAAAGGAGCTGATGAGCTTACAGTCAATTGACAGCAACAGGCATCCAGTTGACTCCTAACCTGCTTACACAAAAAGATAATACTTCAGGATTCTGGAGTGGGTTAGTTTTCCCAGGTGAGGCTTTGCTCAAAATGTCTAATAAAAAGGTCTCACAGATTCTTTCACATTGGCCCAGGAGCTAGTGCCTTCCAAGGCATTTTATAAATAAGTAAGTTGCCCTATTCTCAAAAGACTCTAGATGGAAACACTTTAATAAAGGAGACCTAATTTTTCAATCTCACCTTTTGTAACTGGGTATGAATGAGCTATTCTTCATGTTCTTGTAGCTTGACAGGAACAAGAAAGTGTACCAAATCATTAATTCTCTAATTTGCCCACATAACATAAAACCAGCTGGCTTTTAATATTTAATTAAATTAGTGTGCTCCCCGACTGAGTTCTAATATTCCAATTTCAATTTTCCATGCAAAGCTAATATAAAACCAAAAAGCACTGAGTGATGTGGAAAGGGAAAATATGACCTTGGTAGGATAATGTGATGGCATCTACAGATGAAAAGAATCTTTTTTTTTAAGTGATAGAAGATGTCCAAAGTTAATGTTCTGATTAAAAATATTGCATTTTGTTTTAAGAAATAACATCATGTGGTAAAAATACATGCACAATTGGGGGTCTTTTTTCATTAATTAATTCACTTTTCACCCATTTATTTCTGCCTGCTGTGTGCCAGATATTGTACTAGGTTCTCAGGTGTGAAAATGAAACGCCTTGTCCCTATCACTGTAAGAGCTCATTGTCTCTGGTTACGGGGGACTTTGTAGCCGAGTGTGTACGTGAGATCTTGGACAAGCTTAACCTTTGAGCTTCAGGCCACTATCTAGAAAATGAGTATAGTAACAACACTTAGCTCACAGATCTCTGTATTAAATGAGACTGTTATCTTGCAAAAGACCTTTGTGCATTGTAGAATGGTAATCAGTGACAAGGAAAAATTATGAGGTGTTTTGCCCATCATTTGTTGTTGTTTGTGACATTTGTATGTATGGGAGGCAATATGGAAAGGATCCTCTTATGTTGCCTGTTTTCTAATTGCTCACTTCTCACTCACAGGCAATAAAATGTGCTTAAGTCCGGCCTCAAGAAATTCAATCTTGGGCCTTTTATCTGTAACTCTAATGAAGTGTTTCCTGCCCTAAATATCAGATTCAGCATCCAGAACCAGTTTGTTTCTCATTTGTTCTGATTGGAATGGATTGCGCCAAATTTAAGCAAAAAGCGTTTCTGAGCCTTTGTGATGATTTTATCCCTATGTGTGTTTATTATAGCTGTTGATTTTTTGTTTCTCTCTACAATGCTGGACTTATTTTCTTGATTTTTAGGAGAGTTACAGGGCACTGTGGTACAGAGTTGACTGATGCAAGTGATTGAAGACACCTAAAAAGTGCCCAGTGAGAACGTGGAAAGGCGGCCTGTAGGTTTTACTCTACAATGTGTCTGGCTCCATGCAGTACTCAGGTGATAGGCCTAGACTAAAATTTGGGGTCATGGGCAATAGATATATTGAAGGTGTACCATGGGCCAGAGTTAGGGCCTTTAGAGCCTTAAGCACATAATTTCATTCAGTACCCAAACCTCTACTTCTTTCCTGCCTTTTCATTTGGCTTATGATATGACTAGTCACCTGGTTCCCTAGATAAGGACTTAAGAAGTATTCTTGATTTCTCTACTCTTTACTTCCTCACCTCATGAATAAAATTCTAGTTTTACCTCAGAAACCACTTGGCTTCTGTTCCCTTCTTTTCACTCTGCTACCACTCCAGGTTTGGCCTTCCTTACGGCAACAATATTTTACAAACTTGCCTATTTATGGTGTGATGCCAATAGAGTAATGGATAACTCCTTAGAATGAAATTGAGCAGTTCTTATTCAATTGCCAACCTGTCTTTCTCACTTATCTCTTGCCAACCACAACCTCCCACTCCCAGTACCATATTGTGACCAGACTGTGTCTTTGTTGGTGGGGTTGCCTCTTCTGGGAATGTAACTTCTGCTTCCACTTATTCCACCTAGCAAATCCCCACTGATCCTCCAAGGATAAGTTCAAGTGCTGACACTTCTCTGTAGCTTGGCAAGACCCTCCAAGACAGGATCAACTGTTTCTATGTTTTTGTCTCTGTGTCTGTGTATACACACAGACTATTTTAATTTATGCATTGATCTTTTCAACTAAATGGTGAGATATGGAAGAATAGGGCTACTCCTTTAAACATCTCTCTGCCCCCAGTAGCTACAGAAATATCTTTATCTCCGTGGCCTAGCTCATGTAAATGTGACCAAGTGATTAAATTGAATTTTTTAATTGTTTCTCTTTTAAAAATATTGTCAGGCAGCCACAGTCATACCGTGCATCTGGCATTCCTGAACCATATGGTATTATGAATCATTTAAAAGGTACCACTTGTTATTTTTCTTATTATAAAGTTAACTCATTGTAAAGTTTGGAAAATACAGGAAAAAAGTATAGAAAATACAAATCACACAATAAACCCACCATCAGAGATAGCTAATGCTGATATGTTGATGAATTCCTTTCAGTATACTTATGGTAAATATAAATTTCATGATAATTTTGTAACATCTTTTTCATCTCTTAGGATAGCAAATTTCCTTTCCTTGAAGTGACAATGCATGTGTACTATCAGTTGCCAATTGTTTTCAGCTACACAGGTCTTTGTTTTTATTTTGTTTTAATATATTTTATTTTAAAGATGTGGGGTACAACTCAGGATTAAGTATACAAGTGGACATGATATAGGTAAAGTGTGGGCCTCCCTATGGTCCCTACTTTGCCTGGTTTGAGATCAGGAATCCTTACTGATGTATCCCCACCCCAACCCCAGCAGTATCCCACCACTGCCAATCCCTTTCTTACAATGTTATGGTAAATGTTCAGGGACCGCTTATAAATGAGAACATATGGTACTCAGTTCTTTGTTTCTGTGATAGATCACTGAGTATGATAGACTCTAAATACATCCCAGTTGCTTCAAAGTCCATATGTTTGTTCTTCTTTATGCTGCATAATATTCCATTGTGTATATGTACCACATTTTTTTATCTGGTCTAGTTTCGATGGGCAGCATGGTTGGTTCCATGCTTTTGCTATTGTGAATAGTGCTGCAACAAACATGTATGTACAGGTATCTTTTTGGTAGAATGTGGTAGAATGCTTTGAGTTCCTCCTGGTATATTCCCAGTAGGAGAATTGCTGGGTCATATGGAAGGTCAATTTCAGTTCTTTTAGAAATCGCCACACTGTTTTCCATAGAAGTCAAACTAGTTTGCATTCCCACCAGCAGTGTAGAAGTATTCCCTTTTCTCTGTACCCTGGCCAGTATCTGTTGTTGTTTGTTTGATTAATGATGGCCATTCTTACTGGGGTTAGGTGGTATCTTAACATGGTTTTGATGTGCATTTATCTGATGATTAGTGAGGCTGAGCACTTTTTCATGTGTCTGTTGGCTGCCTGCATATATTCTTTTGAGAAGTGTTTATTCATGTCTTTTGCCCACTTTTTAAAGGGTCTGTTTGTTTTTGTCCTTTCAGCACATTTGTGTTCCTTGTATATCCTGGATGTTAGGCCTTTGTCAGATATACAGTTGGCAAATATTTTTTCCCATTCTGTGGACTGTCTCTCTGCTCTCTTGATGATTTCTTTTGCTTATAATTAGTGTAAATCCTCAGTTTCTGAGTATTGAGAAAACCAAGTGACAGATGCCATCCTGAATTGAAGCTTGTTTTAATGTTATTTTATATAAATTTGAGATTGTATTATATAAATAGTTTTTAACTTGTTTTTTTTCCACTTCATATTATACCATCATCCTTTCCCCTTGCTGTGACGTATTCTTTCCAACATGACCTTTAATGTTGTATGTTATGGACTGAATTATGTTAATGTGTTCATGTGTTGTAGCCCAAATCCCCAGTACCTCAGGATGTGGCTTGGAGACAGGACCTTTAAAAAGGTGATTAAGTTACAGTGAGCCTAATTCCTTGTAAGATGAGAAAATTTGGACCATAGAGACACCATCGGAAAGTGTGCAGAGAAAAGAGCATGTGAAGAGACAGCAAAAAGGTGGCTGTCTGCAAGCCAAGGAGAAAGGCATCAGAAAAAACTAAACTTCCCCATATATTAATCTTGGACTTCCAGCCTCCAGAACATTAAGAAACATAATTTCTATTGTTAGCCACCCACTCTGTGATATTTTGTTATGCAGCCTTGCAAACTAATACACTTCTTTATAAAATTTATTTAATGTCTCACCTACTGTTGGGTGACAGTTTCTCTTTATTGAAAACAGCATTATAATGCACATCTTTAGAAAGAAATTCTTTTCAGACTACTAGCCATTTACTTAGAAAAATCTTTAAAATATTTCACATTATAAAAATAACATACATTTATTTAGAAAATTTTTAAAAATAGAGCAAAAAAGTAATAATGTCATTATTCAACCACAAAGATGGTAATATTTATTGTGTTTCTTTCTAATACTGTTTGTTTTTTTTTTTTCTCATTTCAGTGCTGTGATGCTTAATTTTATGTGTTAATTTGACTGGGCCATGAGATGCCACGTTATCTGATTAAGCATTATTTCTGGGCACATCTGTTAGGGTGTTTCTGGAAGAAATTAGCATTTTACTTGGTGGTCTCAGTAAAGCAGATGGGTCTTCCTAATGTGGGTAGGCATCATCCAACCCACTGAGAACCCAAAGAGAGCATAAAGGTACAGGAAGATTGGATTCACGTTCATGACTACCTGAGCTGGGACATGGATCTTCTCTTGCCCTCGGTACTCCTGGTCTCAGGCCTTCAGACTTAAACTGGAATTCACACCATCACTCTCCAGCTCTCAGGTATTCAAACTATACCATCCGCTTTCCTGGGTTTCCAACTTGCAGATGCCAGATCATGGGACTTCTCAGCTTCTATAATCCTATGAGCCAATACCTTTTAAGTATTTTATTTTTATATATTTTATATATGCACATTTAAATATGTAAGTTTAAATATGAAAATAAATATTTATATATAATATCTATATTGATTCTGCCTCTCTGAGAAACCCTAACTAATACAGATATCTTTTTAAAATTGTTGCAATTAAATTCAGAATTTTTATCTTGCTTTTAAAATTTGACATAACATTATCAGCATTATTCTATATCATGATATGTATTACATTTTTGTAATAAGTATTTTAATGATCCCTTAATAGGTAAGTTTATTAAGAAAAGTAAAACTAAGTCTTCCCTGACTACTGTTTTCTTTGTAGCTAGTGTTTGGATTTTTACTAGAGTACAGTTTAAGCTGCTGAAAAGAAAAAGAGAAAAAAGAAAGAAAGAAAGAAAGAGGAAAGTGGGGATGGAGGAAAGAAAGATGGAAGAAAGAGAAACAAGGAAAGAAAGAAAGATAGATGTGGGAGGGAGGGAGAAAGGGAAATAAAACAAAAGAAAAAAGTGGAAGGAAAGAAGGGAGAAAAGAAAAAAGAGAAAAGGAAAGAAAGAGAAAAAGGGAGGGAGGGAGGGAGAGAAGAAGGGAGGGAGGGAAGGAAGAAATGAAGAAAGAGGAAAGGAAAAGGAGAAGTGGGAAAAAGGAAAAAAGAAAAGAAACAAATTTCATAACGCCAAAATACTGCCATGAACCTTCTCAAACCACAGTGGGATAAAAATAAATATTTATACCAACAAAATTCCCCCTAAACCCACAAACACATGGAAACTAAGCAGCATGATGCTGAATAACTCTTGGGTCAACACAGAAATTAAAACAGAAATTAAAGGATTCTTGAAAACAAATGAAATGAAGAAACATATTAGCAAAACCTCTGGGATGCCATGAAAACAATTTTAAGAGGGGAATTTATATCTCTACAAACACACATCAAGAAAATGGAAGCCGGGCTCGGTGGCTCAGCCTGTAATCCCGCGCCTTTGGGAGGCTGAGGTGAGTGGATTGCCTGAGCCTGAGGGTTCAAGACCCGCCTGGGCAGCGAGACCTCATCTCTACAATAAATCAACAACAAAAAAAATCAGCCGGGCGTGGTAGCACATGCCTGTAATTTCAGCTACTCGGAAGGCGGAGGCGGAAGGATCGCCGGAGCCCAGCAGGCGAGGCTGCGGTGGCCGGAAGCGGCCACTGCACTCCAGTCTGGGCGACAGAGTGAGACTCCAACTCAACAAAAAAAAAAAAGAAAATGGAAAGATCACAAGTTAACAGCCTAACAAATCACCTAAGGGAGCTGGAAAGGCAAGACCACTAAAACCCTAACTTTAGCAGAAGAATCCTCATCACCAAAATAAAACTGCAAATACAGGACATGGAAGACAAAAATATCATAGAAAAAAAATCAATAAAACAAAAAGCTGGTTCTTTGACAGGATAAACAAGATTGATGGGCCCTAGCCAGAATGACCAAGAAAAAGAGATAAAAAGCCCAAATGAGCACAATAAGAAACTCAAAAGATCAAATCACAACTGACCCTGAAGAAATACAAAAGATTATCAGAGATTACTATACACACCTGTACGGAAACAAACTCAATAAGCTAAATGAAATGGATGACTTTCTGACATCACATAATCTCCCAAGACTGAAACAAGAAGACACGGAGACACTAAATAGAGCAATAACAAACCCAGATATTGAAGGATGTTTAGCAATCCTATTGAAAGTATCCCAAGCAATTAAGAAAGACAGAACTCTCCTCAAATAATTTTATGAAGCTAACATCACACTGATACACAAACTGGGTAAAGCTCCAACAACAACAGCAACAACAAAGAATGACAGGCTAATATCCCTGATGAACATTGATGAAAAATTTTCAACAAGATTCTAGCAAATTGGATCCAGCAACATATGTCAAAAATTATTCACCATGACCAGCCTTGCACCTGGGATGCAGAACTGGTTCAACACTGCAAGACCATACATGTAATTAAATATATCAGCAGATGTAAAAACAAGAACCACATGATTATATCATTAGATGCAGAAAAAGCTTTTGATAAAATACAGCATCCCTTCTTGATAAAAAAACCCTTGAACATCTAGGCATAGAAGGAACATATCTCAAAATAGTAAGCACCATCTACTATAAACCCACAGCCAACATATTGCTAAATGCACAGAAACTGGAAGCATTTCCCCCTGAAAACCAGAACAAGACAAGGCTGCGCACTTGATCCCTACTGTTCAACATTGTGTTCAAAGCCCTAGCTAGAGCAATTAGACAAGAGAAGGAAATCAGGGGTATCCAAATAGGAAAAGAGGAAGCTAAGTTATCCCTCTTTGCTGATGATATGATCCTGTACCTCGAAAATCCAAGAGAACCTGTCAAAAACCTCCTTGCACTGATAAATGACTTTGGCAAAGTCTCAGGAGACAAAATAAATATGCAAAAGACAGTTACATTCTTATACACCAACAAGCAGGCAGAGAACCAAATAAAAAGCACAATCCCATTCACAATAGCTACAAAATAAAATAAAATAATTCAGCATCTTCCTAACCAGAGAAGTGAAAGATTTGTACAATGAAGACTACATAACACTGCTCAAAGGAATCCAAGAAGACACAAACAAATGGAAAAATATTTCATGTTCATGGATAGGAAGAATCAACATTGTAAAGATGTCCATCCTACCAAAGGCGATCTACAGATTCAATGCAATACCAATTAAATTACCAACATCATTCTTCTCAGACCTGGAAATGACAATACAGAAATTCATATGAAAGCATAAACGACCACTAGTAGCCAAAACAATCGTCAGCAAAAGGAAAAAAGCTGGAGGTACCATACTTCCAGACTTTAAACTTTACTATAAGGCCACAATAATCAAAACAGTCTGATATTAGTACAAGAATAGGCATATGGACAAATGGAACAGGATAGAGATTCCAGAAGCAAAACTTCAATTTCTCAACCAACTCTTCTTCAACAAAGTCTCCAGCAACAACCACTGCGGAGAGGAGAATCTATTCACTAACTGTAAAAGTCCTGGGAAAACTGGCTGACCACATGCAGAAGATTGAAACAGGACCCCCACCTATCACCATACACAAAAATCAACTCTAGATGGATCAAAGCCCTAAACATAAAACCTCAAACTATAAGAATCTTAAAAAATGCAGGAGACACTCTTATGGGAATCAGAATAGGCAACAATTCCTGATCAAAATCCCAGATGTCCATGCCATAAGACATAAGATAGACAAGTGGTACCTCATTAAACTGAAAAGCTTCTGCAAAGCAAAAGAAACCAGCAAGAGAACAGACAGACAGCCTACAGAATGGGAAAAAATATTTGCCAACTATCTATATGACAAAGGCCTAACACCCAGGATCTACAAGGAATTCAAATGTGCTGAAAGGACAAAAACAAACAGCTCCATTAAAAAGTGGGCAAAATACATGAATAGACACTTCTCCAAAGAAGATATATGGGCAACCAGCAGACACATGAAAAAGTGCTCAGCCTCACTAATCACCAGAGAAATGCAAATCAAAAACACATTAAGATACCACCTAACCTCAGTAAGAATGGTCATCAATAATAAAACAAACAACGACAGATGCTAGCAAGGATATGAAGAAAAGACAATGCTTGTACACTGCTGGTGGAAATGCAAACTAGTTCAACTTCTATGGAAAACAGTGTGGTGATTTCTAAAAGAACTAGAAATTAACGTTCCTTATGACCCAGCAATCTCCTTACTGGGAATATACCTGGAGGAACCCAATTCATTCTACCAAAAAGATACCTGCACATGCATATTTATTGCAGCATTATTAACAATAGCAAAAACATAGACCCAACTGTACTGCCCATCAAAACTGGAATGGATAAAAAAATGTGGTACATATGCATGATGGAATATTACGTAGCCATAAAGAACAAACATATGAACGTTGCAGCAACTTGGATGAATTTAGAGTCAGTAATACTCTGATCAATCACTGAAACAAAGAACTGAGTACCACATGTTCTCACTCATAAGCAGACCCTGAACATATACCATTATACTATAAGAAAAGGATTGGTAGTAGAGGGACACTGCCAGGGGAGGGATGGGTGGGGGGCACATAACATCAGTAAGGGTACCTGATCTCAAACCAGATGAAGTGGGGACTGAAGGTAGGCCCAAACTTTACCTGTATGATGACCACCTGTATACTTAATCCTGAATTAATCACATCTTTAAATTTAAAAATATATCCTTTAAAAAAAAAAGAGAAAAAAAACAACAGCTTAAACTGATAGAAGTTCATTTCTCTATCACACAACAGTCTATAGCAGGCAATGGCCCAAGAGTGGTAGGATGGCTCTGCCTTCCTCAGTCTGGCTCCCACCTGTGTGCCCTGTTGGTTACTCTGACTCTCATTATCTCCACTTCCCAGGAAGTGGAGAAAGAACAAGGCAAGTGGCCTCACGAGCCTTTTTACGGTAAGGCCCAGGAGTGGTACACATCACCTCTACCTTGTATTATTGGCCTTAACTTATGTTCACATCAGCAACAATAGAGGCCAAACTCTATACTTTCCTTAAAAATAAAAAATATATATTGAATTACATGACACTAATTGAGTGAACATTTTGTGGTCAGGACTTTCAGCAGTTACTTCATTTAATATTTGGTAACTAGATATTACCTTCAGTATCGACCCTGGGGGTCAACAAGACTCAGGAAAATTAAATAACCTTACCAAGATCACAATATGTCTCTTATTCAACCAGAATCTAAATCCAAGTCTGTTTGATTTCAAAACTACTGCTCTTCTCACTACATTATTATTATGCTTTCTATTAACCTAAAAAATTAAAATTTTTAAATGTAAAGAGTTTACTTTCAAGAATTCTGAATTCTTAAAAATAATTCTTGATGAAATAATCTGTTAGGCCTCCAAATACAGGTTTAGTAGAATACATCATTAGGTAGTTTTAGAGTAAGTTCTGACTCTGGACCTTTGGGACAAGTTAAGTAAATAATCAGTATTCCATTTGGGAATCATTATTCCATTCGTACCCATGTAAATTATGACAGTGGCAGTCATTGTTGTTCAAATATTTCTAGATTTTTTTTTTTTTTTTGAGTTGGAGTCTCACTCTGTCGCCCAGACTGGAGTGCAGTGGCTGCTCCCGGCCACCGCAGCCTCGACCTGCTGGGCTCCGGCGATCCTTCCGCCTCAGCCTTCCAAGTAGCTGGAACTACAGGCACGCGCTACCACGCCCAGCTGATTTTTTGATTTATTGTAGAGATGAGGTCTCGCTGCCCAGGTGCGTCTTGAACCTGCGGGCTCAGGCAATCCACTCACCTCAGCCTCACAAAGGCGCGGGATTACAGGCTGAGCCACCGAGCCCGGCTTTACTTCTAGATTTTTAAGAATAGACCTTTTTGTGAAAGTATTGGGAAAAATACGGCCCCCATACTATTAGCACAATAATGGTGGTATTATTGTTTTGCTAGGAGCAAGGTCAAAGAGAAAAATTCTACCCTTTCTTCATGTGATGAAAAAATAAATGGAAACATGACAAGACTTACTTGCTTTTTAGGAATACTAAGGAGGCAATCATCTATGCTCCTTTCTGCTGGGATGACTGAGCTGGAATTGGAGAACCCAGTTTCACCTGCACTTCCAGGACTGAAGCCTTCACAGCTGACATTCAACTTTACAGGACACAAGAAGGAACCAAGAGAGGAATTTCTTCCTGTGGGGCTTAGCTGGGTTTCCCAAAAGGGGATTGGGGGTTTCCAACTAAGAGGCATGAAAAAAGAGAGCCTGAGACTGAGGGGGGTCGCGGATATGAAAAGTTCTCTTTTTTGGAAAACTTAAGCCAGAAACAAATCTTTCTCATTTATAGGTCAAGAACACTCCTCTGTCTTATCACATATTGAATTGCTTTTTTTGAGAGTCACCACAGCTTAAGAAAATAACTTTGTGCGTTTCCATTATAGAGGGTTTGATCTGGGGAAGACTCTAGAAAGGAAAGAATGGTAGCAGCTCTCCAATCACCCTTCCAGTACTACAGAGGCAAGGGGCAGGCAGGGGTGGGGCTGCCCTTCCACCCTGCCCAGTCTAGCTCCTCCATCACCACCACCTATGATAAGTGCGGAAGGAACTTCCTTCAGGATAGACAAGAAGGAACCCCTTTCACACCAGGTTACATAGGCATACGGTAAGCCCAGTTAAAAGTAATGGATGCATAAGCAAAATACTGAGGAATTACAATTGCAGGTGCCTCTCAGGGAAAGTGGCAACAGTTAATTGAATAGAAAGCACAATTGTTATATATGAGTTTTGGGGTAAAATTCGACATTTGCTATTAAAAGGTTTCTACTGATTATGTTTTATTACCTGGTTTGTTAAGCATCTATTGTAAAGTGCTGTTAAGTTATAATGAATTAGCTTTTCTTTCACAGAAGTGACACCTGAACATACTTAGCTGGCTCATCAGTGCTGCAGATATGCAATTATTTATTTTATTAAGCAGTTTTGTTTCTTTTTACACAAAGTGCTTTTTCATTTGTTTTACCTGAAAAAAAAATTAAACTATTGTCTGTGGAGGACTTGGTCATGGTTATATACTCACAAAATTCCAAAGTTCTGTGCAGTTTCTTGGCCCTCTGGATACTGCTCAGAATTTTACCTTTGATCTTTAGATCAAAGACCACAGTGAGAATCTCATTAAAGCTATGAAACTTTTCCCCAGAAAAGGAATGTAAACAGAGAATGTTATAAAAAACTTCAGGGGTTTCATGGATCCCAAAAAGCTATTCTGTGGAATCCTAGGTTAAGAAATTGAGTGAATGGATTTTGAAAATTCTTGATAAATTGTGTAAAACAATAAAACATTTTTTCAGATATTTACACAGAAGGCAAACATCCATCACGGTAACAGCAGAGAAGGCAAAGGTCATTTTAGTCTGGACTTTGTTGGTTAAAAAAATAAATAATGTTCTATCCCATTAATCTTTCTATATCAACCAAGGATGCATTGTCTGATCATTTCTCCTGGTTGAATTTTACATGAAAAAAAAGAGATTACTTTAGTCATTGCAGTAACGTCAAGTCTTAAAGACTTGAGAAAGCATATTCTAGTCTAAAAATGTATTGCATGCCTACTCTTTGCTAGAGATTGTGCTAGTCACTTTGCATGCATTTTTGCATTTAATTCTCACAACAAGCATATGAAAATGCTATTACTGTATTCTTTATCTCCATCTTAATATAAGGAAATTGTCAGGAGCACAGTAGCTTGGCTGAGTTCACAATGTTGGTAAATGATTAGGCTGGGACTCAATTTTTCTTTTCCCATTTGGCAGCCAGGCAAAAACCATCAGAAACAGGTGTCTTTTATCTAAAGTTCTGTGAAAGAGTTCTGTCAAAGAAACAAATGATCTAAATAAATTTGCACCTGCCCTTGATTTTGTGCAAATTTGTTTATAATGACTTGTAAAGAAAGGAGAGGTAGTCCTAAATTCAGAGAATTTTGAATAACCTTAAATCAAGCATGTAACATGCAATCCCATTTGTCCAGAAAAGAGGCAAAAGGCAGGACAGTAAATCCTCTCTACAGCAAAATTATCACAAGGGTACGTGGAGTCTTCCAATCTTGAGGACTCTTCCCCTTTAAATCACTGGGTATAAGTAGTGAGTCTATCAATCTCTTTCACTCTTCATTTGCCTTTAGATAGATTTACTTCATGATAATGCACCATTCTGATTACCCTGTGCCATCCTTGATATGGAGTCTCCAGAGAAAATTACAAGCAGACAAAGAAGGCTGGCAGCTCCATCCTAACAGGATCTTAGGATGAGGAATGGCAATATTTGGGAACATCTTCAACATAATAGTGGTACCCAAGAGAACTTTCAAGATATGAGCCAGCAATAAAATACATGTAGAAGTAAATGGGAAAGCAGAAACTGAAAATGCATTATTATAACCATCCCAATTCATGGCAAAATTTTGCTCCTAAGGATATAATACTTAGATGCTTGCTGAACATACAAATATGAGACTAATTATGCGCCACAGTGGTTAATCAGCATTAAAATTCAGGGTTGGGGTTTTTATATGTGAAAAGCTGAGATCCAGAGAAGTTGAATGACTTGAGGTCTCACTGAAAATTGGTGATTGTTGGGCTTATTCCAATATCTATCCACTACACCTCATTCCTATTCTAGTTTGCTTTAGACTTGAAGTCAGCAAACATTTTCCTAAAGAGTCAGATAGTAAATACTTTGGGTTTAGTAGTTTATTTTGTCACTGTAGCAACTACTGAACTCCGCCATTGTATCATGGAGGCAGTCAAAGAGAATAATAAGGCATGTTTTCAATAAAGCTTTATTTATAAAAACAGACTGTTTTATAAAAACAGACTGTCTGGATTTGGCTAGCAGATAGTAATTTGCTAACCCTTGCCCTAAAGTACAAATTCTAGCTCTGCCATTTATTAATTATAAGTTTTGATTTAGTTGTTTAGTCTCTCAAGACCTCAGTTCCTTCTTCCAGTGAAAACTTACTGGGGAACCCCCAAAACGGAATTTATTTATAAAAACTTGTATATGTAGTCCTACATGTTTAAACTTCAGTCACCTTCAAGTACTCTCTGTTTGATGCAATATACCTATTGTGACACTGTCTCCTTTCTCAAAACAGTGTTTGAACTCTTCAATTTTGATGCCTTTTAGGGCTTCTGCCATTTTTTTGTTTCAGTTCTTCCTCACTGGCAAAAGGTTTCCCTTTGAGAGTTTTTTTTCACTAGGGAAACAAACAAAATAGTTGCTAGGGGCAAGATGGAGTGAATAGCGAGGGTGGGCATGGGGGGTCATGCTTTTTTGGTCAAAACTTGCTGAACACTCATCACTGTGTGGGCAGGTACACTCATAAATCACCCATCATAAAATGGGCAAGCACATTGAAAGAATCTCCAAAAATAATCTTACTGACGCCACACACAGCCTCTCACAACAACGCTAGCTGGGACACTTACACTGATGGGTTCCTAGAACACTAACCTAGTGAGGGAAGCCTGTACTAAAAGGGGGCCTGCCCTCCAAAAAATAAGTCCAGGATTTTTAGATTCCCAATCATACTGTTTTCCCAGTAGCAAAAGAAATTTTTCTTAGAAAATTTATTGAGAATGATTTTCGGTAGATTATAGTTTGGGGAATATCACTGAGTTTTTAAAATCATATAAAAAATTTTGTGTATGTGTGTAAACATACATATACAGTATATAATTTACTGAATATCTAAAATGTTCTAGACACTATAGTAAACATTTTACATATACTGTCAAATTTGACCTTCATGACTGCCTTTCAGTGTAGATGCCAGGGCTTCAGAGATATTAGATCATTTTCCAAAGCTGCATAGCTCCCAAGTAGTAGAACCAAGATCAGTTGCTCATAGAAGCTTCACTCAGGCCACTACCCTATACTATCTTTCCATTGTCTCAATGAGAACAAACTATTGATTTTCTTGGAGAGTCATGAGGAGCAGAGAGTTTCGGCATGTGGAGTAAAAGTCATTTTTTGTGTGTGTGGAAGACAACCTTCTGCCCATACTCCAACATTCATTGAGTCATGTCTCACTAGTGAATGAAGCAGCAACACTAAATAGTGTTTATGGCTACTGTGCTTTCCTGTTCTAATGCTGCTTCCTTTTTTACTTTTAGCTCCAATGACTGGCAAGAGGACTCCGGTCTTTTTGCCCTTTGTAGGAAATGTACAGGTCATCTCCTCTCTGATATGTCAAAGGCAGCCTGGCACAGGCTACTACCAAACATAGGATGACTCACTCCAGGCATTGGGACTCCCTCTTGCTAGTTTGTTACTTGAACTCTGGCATGGTGGATAAACTTTTTCTCGCAATGCAATGGCAAGTTTCCATCCTCGAGTTTGAGATGTATAATGAGTATAAACAAAGGGAGAAGGAACCACCTTAAATTTGTATTAGGCCTAAATTGTATTCTTTAATATAGTTTCTATCAAAACTCTACAATAAAGACATAGGGAAGTTGGCTCCAACTAGTAAAATAGTACTTATTTTACCATTTGACCAAAACCTTTGTGCATAAGATCTGTTAGCAAGAAATTCCAGGAAGAAAAAGAGTAGCAACATGAAAACTCTTGGAGGCCTTTTACATGTAAAATAGACAGTGAAAAATAAAACCCTCCACCTCGATCCCACATTAAGCAACTCTCATGGGTTCTGGTTCCCCCATCTCCTTTTCATATTTCTCATTCATTGGTTTTACCCTCATGCTCCACTGAAACTGCTATCATTAAGTCTACCAATAGCCTCTAAATATTCAAGTACACTTGAATATTTGACCACTTTTCAGTTCTTAACCCACTTTATCTTTCTAGGATGATCCTTCTGTTTTAGAAACCTTCTCCTACATTTGACTTCGGGAAGCTCTTTCCTTGTCTTGTATCAAAGTCAAAACTTGAAGGCCAGCAGGGGTGGGACAGATAGCATAAATGAGTGAAGATGTCTCTTATATTACATTCTTTTCACAGATACATTGTGTTCTCTAGAAAACACATAAGAGTAATCTTATCTCATACAATAGCATGGTCTTGCTGGTTATTCTTGAAACTCACGCCCATTCGCGTTTATTTTCCCACTTGTGATGGAAACATGAATACAAGAAATGCTTCACTTTCCTCTTACCTATACTGTAGATATATGGCAGTATAACCCACATAATAAATGGCCCAGACACTAGGTCTTAGGACCATAGATTATGGTAGAGACTGTGGCGAACTAGAGTCCTCACACCCTGTCTTCAGAGGAAGTTTCTATCTAGCTCCAAGTTATTGCTCCCAAGTCTTATTTGCGATAGAAGAAAAAATTCAGATTTTATGTAAATCACTGATTTTTTTTAATGTTGGCCAACACTATGCAGGTCAAACTGAATAACCCTAAGTATAGGGTTGGGGTCACTAATTTTTTACCTTTGTAATTAGAATCAGATTATTTTTTCACTGACTCCTTTTTCACCAGTGTATCTCCTGGTTCCTCCTTGAGACATTCCTCATTTCGATGCTCTTTCTGAAAAAGTCCATCTACTTTGGCACCTCTTAACCCCCAAAATATTTTTTTGGTAACTTAACTCTCACACATTATATTCTTCTTTGTATAATAGTTACTTAAGAAATCATCTTATCATCCTTGTGTGCTTATAAGTTTATGATGGGTAGTGACTGATTCTTGTTCATATGTGCATTCTAAGTAACATTCTAAGTAACTTTGCACATGAAAATTTTATCTTAAATATATCTTGATTCATTAATATTTAGATTCAGATCTCATGGAATCAGAATGCAGTTTGAGTAGAACACAGATTGGCCTAAGAGTTTAAATGCTCCACGACCTGTCCTCCGCCTATATTTTCAGTGTTGTTTCCTACTAAACGAATTCTCCATTCCAGAACTCATGTTTTTCTGCTTTTCAAACATATGCATTTCTACTCCAACATATTTTCCCTCAAAATTTGAAGAGTCTAAAAATCATTCGACTTTTACTAAACCTAGTTATGAGCTATCTATTCTTCAAAGCTCAGTTAAATACAAACTTTTCTAAGAACTCATCAAAAAAATCACTCCTGTCCTTTTTGGCCTCTCTTTCCACTAAGCCAGCTACATTGATTGTCTTTATCAGACCTTTGACATATAAGATAGCCTATACTAACTTTGTTTTTTATATTTATCCGCATATATCTCCCCCTCCGCTTTAGGTTATTATCTTCTTAAAAGCTCTTCAAAGCACTTTTGAAGAGTATCTTCTACATAGACAAAACTCGGTCAGTGGTTTTCATGTTAAAAAGAAAATAACTTGTCAACTTAAAAGACATGTGACTGAAGATTATCAGAAATGAAGGGTAGGAAATGACTTCTGGTATCACTTTGTGTTAGCATAGCCCAATTTTCCCAGCAATCATGTGTACAAGAGAACCTTTTGTCTTTCCAGTAGAAACAGTGGAGACCTGTGGAATAAGACTTTCAAAATAACAAAGATGACAGAAAGAACCACCTCGAAGGGGAAAGAAAATTCCCTACCTTGAGGGGAGGAAACAGCTCTTAAGAAGAATATGGCCAGAGCTTAATCACAGCTTCAGTATTATTGAAAAGGCAAAGACAATACAGGATAGACACACAACTCTTGCATCAGTCCAGCCTGCTTCTTGAGGGTATTTAGTATATGATCTTTTAAATAGTGTTAAAAAATAAAAGAGTTTTGAATGGGTCAGACAACCAAAGGATGTTTGAAAGAGCATTGACACTTAGAACTTTTCCTTATACCTGCAAGATTTTGGGGTCTCTACAGAACAGAGATACCTGGGAGCTATGACTGAGGAACAGGAATAGAAAAGGCAAAGTATATATCACCAAGACCCTGCATGAGAGAAACTGCCAGGGAGGGACCACTGGGGCTGGGAGAGCTGGTACCTAGAATCACACTGAAAAGCATCTGGAGTCCCGCATTGCAAGGAGAGCTCTTTTTGTTTTTCCCATGGCCATTATATCCTGGGGAGAGAATAGTAATACTAGAACGTGGCATTTTATTCCCCCCAATAGAGTAAATGCAGCAGACTCTAGGAATTTATTTTGCTTACAGTTTGATTTCCTGGCCTGTTAATTTCTTAGAAAAAAAAGAAAAGAATTTGAAAGTGAGAAATATTTACTTATGTGGGAATAAATATGCATGAAAATGCTAAACAAAAATACAAAAACCAGTATTTATGCCTATTTGCATGAATTTTAAAGCAATATGAATCAAGAAAGCACTAGCATTTTCATTCTGACTCTATGTACTGGGACACGGAATAAAGTAATATATACATTTAAGTTTTATTCTGTATATGAATAGAGGCACATTATGTGAAGAATTTCTTTATAAAATAATTGACTATTTCTTCTTGTAAACCTATTAAAACAGTTAGAGACTATCAAAATTAAAAGATCAAACTAGTGCATAACAAAGTGAAACATTCTAATCTGTATATGTAAATGAGATACCAGCAACACATTCAACATCTGCTAAATTCACAGTATATAAAACTCATTTCATAAGGTTTAAAATACAGGCATGAGTATTATGAAGGGAAATATAACTGCACTGAGAGAACTCTATGTGACATTTTTTCATTTCATATTTACACTCAGCTATGTGTGTAAATAAGCAGGTATTTTAATATCTGTACCAAATGAAAAAAATATATTGCACTAGCTTGAGCTTTGATGCACATGGTTTATATATGTAGTTTAATTTTGAAAAAGAAAATGATGGAAAGCCTTGAGATTATCAAAGTTATACCTAGAGAAATGAGAAATTATCACCTTAGCCACCTTCCCTGTTGAATAGAAGTCTGGAAATGCATTTATTTTATGTCAACAGAAAACACAACACTGCCTGGTAAATGGTTACATATCATAAAATGTAGATTGTCTCAATTAACAAAAAGGAAGACATAGGCTTTCCAAGTCAGGGAATGTTATGTGATTTTTGTCACAATTGATCTTTATTTAATTGTTCCATTTTAAGGATTATTTATTTTGCTTTCGCCTGTTTGATTGCCTCCTTCCAGAGCCTTATAAATTGGAGCCACTATTAGCAACATTGCTAATTTCCCTTAAAGATCATCTGAGCTTTCAAGCTGAAATATTGCACTCAGTTTTATTTTTCATAAAACTGAAATGGTTTTAGAAGGCTAATTTTTATCATCTTTAATGCAAGCCTCAAAGATAGCCATTTTTTTAAATAAATAAGTAATTCCTTGGACTGAAAATTTTAACTGCACTATTTCAAAAGGAAGATAATGCCAAAATGGTGCTGGTTATAATAATTAAACCCTTTGTTCAATCAAAAATAGACTCTTTAGCTAAAGGCCGCTAAACATCACAAGATATATAACAAATCATTTCAATCTATTGAACACAGATTTTTTTTTCTTCTCTGTGTTTAGTATTTGTCATTCAGATGCACACACAGAGAACTAGATTCAGAATAAATTAAGCATAGTGATAATTTGTAGCAGCTCTGATCAGTCATATATATATGCACTGATTACACAAAATGAGAGGGCCATCCACACACAAGGCTGATAAATGACTCCAAGTCCAGAAAGGATTTGATCTGCAGACCAGCTCTGTTTCTTACCCAGGCCAAAAAAAAAAAAAAATTAACAGTTTAACTAGAAAAGTTTTACCAAATATTTCAAATGAAATTTAAATTATTACAGTGCTAGGTGATGTTCAGTTATTTGGATTAAACACAACAAAATAACAAATATTAGTCAAAAGACAGAACTGAAAACTAAAAGTGTATGACACAGTTCATTGATGGGGGGAGATTTGCCTGGCTGATATGAGGAGGAGACAATATGGTACAGAGGATGATAAGATTGAAACAGAAAGTCACATCTATGTGGTGAAAGGGTAAGGATAGGGTATTTAATGTGTAAGTAGTGGGGAGCCACTGTGGACTTTGCACAGGGACTTATGTGATCCAGCCATCATTTTCTGAAGAGTGACCTGGCAGCTGTTGGCAGGAGAGACAGAACAGAAAAAAGTCTGTTTGGAGGGTCTCCAGGGAAGAAGTAAGCTTAGTGGTTCAAGAGCAAAATGGGAAGTTGCCAAACATAAGTGTTGGCAGTGGTCATGGCTAGGAAAGGATATTTTGAGAGATTTTGTAGAGTAAAAACCGACAGAGTTTTTTTTTCAGTTGAAAAAAGGATTGAGAGGATTCTAGAATTAACAACTAGGGAAGAAATTTGGAAACAAGGAAATCTACTTCTGCATATCAGTAGAGAGAGTATGAATTGTACTACAACACAGTTCTCAGATCTCCACAGTGTTTGTTGTTGTTTGTGTTTCCCACTCCCACTACTTGTCCCTGGTGGCCACCTGGTCTCTGCCTTTTGTTATCAGCCTCACTCAAGGTCACTGCTGAAGGCTGCTGCCCAGGAAAAAGAAAAGTCAAGCACATATTGTGTGCTATTGCTTCCACATAGAAGGGACACATGAGGCTTCATCTCATGCTTCACTAGTAAAAGCAAATCATGTGGCTCTGCCTGGCTTCAAGGGGAAGGGTACTGAACATTAGTTCACTCTACCACATTCTCCTTTTGCAAGTAGGTCTGGGTGTTTGATGTGTAAGAACATTTTTTAGATTATATTCTAAAAAATATGAAAAGCAAAGTTATTGCCTTCTTCTATTGGAAGTGAGCCTTCATCAATATGGGAGGACATAGGTTTTGAAGTGATAAAGAATGTCCCTAAATAGGTACAGTCAGTTTCATAAATATCCAATCTTCAAAATATTTGGTGTGCCATTTAATAGGGTTTTCTAGACATTAGTTTCTTATGGCTGCTGTAACAAATAACCACAACTCTGGTGGCTTCAAACATCACACTGTACTTTTATTTTTATGGATCTGGAGGTTAGAAGTTCAAAGTGAGTTTTATTGGGGCAAAATCAATGTGTCAGGAGAACCTCTTTCCCTCCGGAGCCTTTGAGAAGAATCTGTTCCTTGCCTCTTTGTTTTTGGTAGCTACCAAAATTCTTTGGCTTGTGATTAGGTAAGCCCTCCAGTCTTTGCTTCCTTGGTCACACTGTCTTCTCTTCTGTGTGAATTCTCTCTCTGCCTATCTCTTATAAGGACTCTCATTATTACATTTGGGTCCATCCTGATAATCCAAGATAATTACCCCATCTCAAAATCCTTTATCTGCTGGGCATGGTAGCTCACACCTATAATCTCAGCACTTTGGGAGGTCAAGGATTGCCTGAGCTCAGGGGTTCGAGACCAGCCTGAGCAACATAGTGAGACTCGTCTCTACAATAAATCAAAAAATTAGCTGGGCATGGTGGTACATGCCTATAGTTCCAGCTACTTGGAAGGCTGAGGCAGAAGGATGGATTACCAGAGCGCAGCACGTTGAGACTGTGGTGGCTGTGAGTATGCCACTGCACTCCAGCCTGGGTGACAGAGTGAGACTCTGACTCCCTGACTAAAAAAAAAAAAAAAAAAAAAACTTTATCTAATCACATATGCAAAATCCTTTTAGCATTCACACATTCCAAGGATTAGGACCTCAGTATCCTTGGGGGCCATTATTCAGCCTACTACACTCATCATGGAATGATACATTATTTCTTGTGGCTCTCATTATGCTTAGATAAGCACAGGACAGAAAATCAACCAAAGCACCATTAGTGTAAGCCTGTACTCAAAAATGTAAGACACAGAAGGTTCCAGGCTGAACTTGGTGGCTCAGCCTGTAATCCCAGCACTTTGGGAGGCCGAGGTGAGTGGATTGCCTGAGCCCGCGGGTTCGAAATCCACCAAGGCAACTTGGTGAGACCTTGTCTCTACAATAAATCAAAAACTAGCTGGGCGTGGTAGTGCACGCCTGTAGTTCCAGCTACTTGGAAAACTGAGGCGGAAGGATCACTAGAGCCCAGAAGGTTGAGGCTGCGGTGGCCGGGAGCGGCCCCTGCACTCCAGTCTGGGCGACAGAGTGAGTCTCTAACTCAAAAAAAAAAGAGGAGGTTCTAAAGATATATTCTAATTTGGGAAAGGAAGGTATAATTCTGTTTAATGTTTAGAAGGAAGGGTCAGTTAAAGTTTCTCTAGCTTTGGGAATTATTGGTCAACAATGACTCTAGAGAGAGGGAAGATTGCTCCTATTGAAATAAGCTGAATCAGTCAGCAGCCATGGTTTGCAAAGTATAGATTTTCTCCGATAAATAAAGAGGAACAGTTTGGGACTAAAATTATGTGCAAGATCAGCTTTTGGGTGAAGAATACCTGCAGGTAAAGAGGACATGTGTGAGGACCACAATGACAAATTCTTAGGTTTTCAAATTGATCTGTATCTGTTCACCAACTTCCAATTGCAGAATGGCTATTGTCTAAGAAATGGAGCGACTTTTGCTATCCTTGAAGTTTCTGTGTAAGCTTGACTTTTTACTCTTGAACCTTGTGTCCTATTGAACTGAGGAGAATAGAAAGAAATCCAGAAAAGCCAGATGTATATA
Source organism: Cephalopachus bancanus (assembly GCA_027257055.1). Classification (NCBI taxonomy): domain Eukaryota; kingdom Metazoa; phylum Chordata; class Mammalia; order Primates; family Tarsiidae; genus Cephalopachus; species Cephalopachus bancanus. Next base: position 4,749,345 of record JAPVLO010000076.1, read on the forward strand.
TTAGAAAAGACAAAGAGCTTTCTGCTCAAGAAAACAATAGATCTAGAAAAGCAGAAAATGAAGGAAGAACATAAAAGTTAGAGCAGGCCAAAAAACAAATGGGAGAAGTAGAAAATTTAAATCATTTTTCTTGCTGTTAAAAATGTAATTTGTATTTACCTCTCTTTTAAAGACTTTGGAAAATATATAGATTGCTCAGACTAGACGAAAAAATTCTCTATAGAAAAATTTCCCACTAATCGTAGTCTGGCTTTTTACACTAAAGCAAGTTAAACAGCACAAGTTCAAATTTCAGCAACTCTTCACTGTTTTTATGAAGTATATCATAGGTTGTGTTTTCCAATTTCAATCTTACCTAAGATTTTCTTTACATATACAAATTGTTTTGACTGACAGTGTGTGTTAAACAAGTTGGGGCACTTAAACATCTGAATAACAATGTCAGAACAACCAAGCATGGATTATATTTATTGTTCAGCAAGTAGCCATAATTAGAGCCAAAAAGAAATAAAACAAAAGATAAAATGATCAATTTGTTAATGTTAAAGACACACCTTAAGATTTTATTTGTTCTTGAAAAATTCTGTCTCTCCTGAATATAAAAGATGTTAGTGAATATAATAGTTTAATCACATTCTAAGCAATCTCTTGCATTCTCCCTAAATCATCACATAAATTAATATGTGCAGGCTTTCCCCAGGTTTAATGGAAAACTCCACTCTGGGAGGTAACTAGATCAAGAATCTCCAAGTATAAGTGATAACATATATTAGTATTTTGAATTTTTCCAGAGATTTCATTATAGCCCTAGATATTCATTGTTTTATTTTGAGCTTACAAAATTACAGCATTAGTAATAGTAGTCATTGTGTCCTGTTTGGTAAAACAAAACAAAACAAAACACAAACAAAAACTGTTCAGAAAGTGAGGCTATTTTTGTTTATTACAGAGCAAGTTCTAGAACCCAAGTGTTCTGCTCTGACCCTGCCTTGTAACTAACTCACAAAAACCAGACATTGTCTTTTTTGGTTGGCAAATAGCTCATACTTACAAAGTAACAAGGGCATACTTGATTTTCAAAATCTTTATAAACTTAAAATTTTAAATGAAAATTGGTCTATGAATATGAAACCACTGCTGGTAAAGTAGAGTCTGGGTTAGTAGGCTGCCAAAATCTAGTCTCATGTCCTCTGCAGAAAACTCTGGTGCTTTCTGGTCTGATTTTCCTTGATACACAAGTGCACATTGTCACCACTTAGCTCTGAGCCCAAATGACACCCAAGAAAATATGTTCAAGCAGCCTTTCCCAATGGTTACTTGTAAGCAGCCTGTTCTTATACTACTGCAACCTGTTAGCAGATTGTTCTAACATCATTAATCATTTTTAAGAACATTGCTCTCTGAAAATATATATATATATATCTGAATATATATCTGAAAAGTATTTAATAATACTTTGTACTTTTGGCATTATGCTGTATTTCCAAGAACTTGTCATTTTTCACATTAAAGTATTGAACTTCTCCAATTAAATTGTGAATGTGAAAATAACTCTGTGTAAATAGCAAGCAACAGGGAATTAGTGACAGCTTTACCATTAAGTGGACATTCATAATCACTTATTGACTCCTCCTTACACACCACAGATGTCATCTCTACCTCATTCCCTACTCTATTTATTGTGCAATACATTTTATTCATCGATTATTATATACTAATGGGCTGTGTAATATCCTTTCCAGATTTCATTGTAGGTATTTTATAAAAATAAATAGATTCAATTATAGAAAAAAAATTAAGTCTTTGCCTGTTACTGTTTATTTTCATTGTAAGTAATTAAGAATTTATATGTTGTACTCTTTTAGTTTAGATCTAAGCTATGTGTGGGATCTGATTCCCATTGGAAACTCTGTGTATTACCTTGGCATCGTGGGTAGTCCTGAGTGTGACTTTCTGAGGTTATGTTCTTATACATTCCATTCTCAGCATACTAATGAGCATGTGCCATCTTTAGAGTTTGCAGTTATATAAAGGTAGCTTTATTCATAAAATGCTTTAAAATATTTATTGCTTGCCTACTATGTACTAGGCACTGGTGATGGATTGATGGGGAAAAGAGAGGGAGACAGGAGGGCGGGGGGAGAAAAAGGAGAAAGGGAGGAGAAGAGGAAGGAAAGGAGAAAAAAAGAGAGGGAAGAAGGGAGGGAGGGAGAAATATCCTTGCTGTGATGAAGCATTCATTGTAATTGGGGAAGACAGACAATAAATACACAAGTAAAATATGTAATAGGACAGATGATGATACATAGTAAAGAGAAAACTAAAGCACAGAAGGAATTGGAGAATTCCAAGGGTTGATAAACTGATGTAATTCTAAATAGATTGGTGGCCATTCAGGATAATATCATTTCTGAAATGATCTAAGGAAGAAGAGAAAGCAAGCCATATAGATACCTTGGGAACACTGCAGGCAAAGGAAATAATAAGTGCAAAGGTCCTGAGGCAGATATGTGAGTGGTATGCTAAGATTAACCCAGAGGCAGGTAGGCATGCCAGGAGTAGAGTGCAGAAAGGGGAGAGTAATAGGAAATAAGGGCAGAAAGGTCAGGATAACAATTACGTAGGACCTGGATGCTTCTGCAAGGACCTTGGTTTTTACTCTGAGAGAGATAGGAAGACCAGATTGATTTACATTCTTTCTAAATACGATGTAAGTCCAGTAACGGTCTAGGCAGCTGTCTTCTGTATGGTGAGCCACTGATCCAGGCAGCCTATATTTGTTTGTTTGTTTGTTTGTTTGGGGGGGGTTGGGTTTTTGTTTTTTTGTTTTTTGTGTGTTTTTTTGAGTTGGAGTCTCACTCTGTTGCCCAGACTGGAGTGCAGTGGCCGCTCCCAGCCACCGCAGCCTCGACCTGCTGGGCTCCGGCGATCCTTCCGCCTCAGCCTTCCGAGTAGCCGGAATTACGGGCGCGCGCTACCATGCCCAGCTGATTTTTTTTATTTATTGTAGAGATGAGGTCTCGCTGCCCAGGCGGGTCTCGACCCACGGGCTCAGGCAATCCACTCACCTCAGCCTCCCAAAGGCGCGGGATTACAGGCTGAGCCACCAATCCCGGCTCTTTTTGGGTTTTTTTGAGTTGGAGTCTCACTTTGTCACCCAGACTGGAGTGCAGTGGCCGCTCCCGGCCACCGCAACCTCGACCTGCTGGGCTCCGGCAATGCTTCCGCCTCAGCCTTCCGAGTAGCCGGAATTACAGGCATGTGCTACCACGCCTGGCTGATTTTTTGATTTATTGTAGAGACGAGGTCTCGCTGAACCCGCGGGCTCAGGCAATCCACTCACCTCAGCCTCCCAAAGGTGCGGGATTACAGGCTGAACCACCGAGCCCGACGCAGGCAGCCTATATTTGTGGCTCTACTATTTCAACACTCAGCTAACATATTCACTGACAAGGAGAAAGTGAAGAGGAGATCCACAGGGGACTTTTTACTCTACTCACACTCATTGCAGAAACTAGTTGTAAGTCCCAGGAGGAAAGGAAACCTGAATTTCAGTGAGCAAAAGTAATGTTGACTATTATGGGCAAATGTAAAAGGAAGAAGGCAAAGTAAGAGAAAATTGTAGGGAGCCAGAAAAGAAAATGGCAATTGCTTGCAACATGTTGGTGGCAGAAGTAATATTCTGAATACAAAATATTCTGGAAGGTATGAGTAATAGGAATTACTGATACATTTTAGGGAGGAGGTAAATTGAGAGAATGAAGTATGCCATTTATTAAGTAGAAAAGATTTCAGAAGTAACAGATTCAAAGGGAATATCAAAAGTTTGGTTTTAAAACACTGAATCTAAAATTTTCATGGGACACCCAAGTTAAGAGGTTGAGTAGTCAGTCGGGTATAAAAAAACAGAATTTATTTATTTTTAAATTGTGTATTTATTCTTACATATTTAAATTTCAGTCACTTTAAAGTACTCTCCTTTTGATGCAATATACCTATCAAGATGCCTGTTCCAATGATCCAAACAGTTTTTGAACTCATCAATTTTTATGCCTTTTAGTGCTTCTGTCGTTTTTGTTTTACTACTTCCACATCGAAAAAATATTTCCCCTTGAAGACTTTTTTCAACTCTGGAACTCTGGAAACAACAAAAAAAGTCACTCAGGGTGAGACTGGGTGAATAGAGAGGATGGGACAAGAGGGTCATGCCATTTTTGGTCAAGAACTGCTGAACACTCAGCACAGTGTGGGCAGGTGCGCTTGTAAATCACCCATCATGAAACAGACAAAAGCGTTCAAAGAATTTCAAAAAAAAAAATTCACCGAAGCTGAACACAGCCTCTCCCAACAATGCTAGCTGGAACACTGATTCCAGTGGGTTCCTAGAACACATACTTAGTAGGGAAAGTCTGTACTACAATGGATCTACTCTCCAAAAATAATTCTGTTTTTTGGGGGGAGTGGGGGAGTCCCTTTGTATGAGTCTGGAGTTCAGGAGAGAGATAAATTTAGGTGCCAACCACATAGTGATAGTATTTACAGTCATGTGATGCCAGAGAGATACCCAAAGAGTGTTGTGTATATAAAGAAGAGAAAAGTTTCAAGAACTGAGCTCTAGGGCACTTTAATGTTTATAATTTTGGTAAGTGAATAAGACAATCAAAGGATCTTGGAAAAAAAGGAGCTATGAATTAGGAGAAAAACCAGCAGTGTTCCGTGTTGTAGAAACCAAGTGTAAACAAAGTTTAAAGGAGAAAGTGATTAACACTGTCAAATCCTGCTGATAAACCAAGTTAGATGAGGACTAATAATTGGCCTTTGGATTTAGCAACATGAGGTTCATTGCTAACCTTGACAGGAGCCATTTTGTGGAATGGTGGAGATAAAAGCCAATTGGAGTTCTACAGAAGCAGGAAATTGGGGTGGTAGTTGGAGTGGGATGTGGGAGAAATTCAGTATGTCTATATGCTGATGAGACCAATACAACAGAGAAAGAACAGAGGAATACACAAGACAGTCAGGGGAAATTCTTGGGGTAACATCTTGATAAGTGAGAAGAAATGGAATCTTCTACACTAGTGAGGGAGTTTCTCTCTGAGAGGAACATAGTGGGTTCACTCATTGAAATGGAGAGAAGTCAGTGTCTGGGAACAAATGCAAATAGGTGGGAAACGGTGGTGGTGGAAACCTGTGTGACATCCTTCTGATAGCTTCTGTTTTCTGAGTGGAGCACAATCAAAGCCACCAGCTAGAAATAGAATGAGGGAGGTTTGAGGAGAGATTGGTGAACTTGTATCTAGACTGTAGAAGAATGAATTAGGGATGATACGTGATTTGCAGAGTGCTCTGAGGGACACTTGTTAGCACTGTTGGATATTTTTTCTCCAGTCATGGTCAACTGGGTAAGTATAGGGACAAGAGTGAAATAGGCAGAAAGTTGGGCTTGAAGAAGTCTTGTTTTTATTGACCATGATCATGCCACTAACAATTTTGATTATTTTAATTGTCTCCTTTCCCATGAATGCTCCTAGATTGAAAAATCACTTTAGAGTCTGCCAACCACACTCTAGTCTAAATCTGCTTACTCTTATGCCTTTGGTTCCAAACCCATTATCTATACCTAGGTTCCCTTCAGTACCCACCTCCTCTGCCAAGACTCGTTATCATATTCCCAGTTGACCTGAAGGACATGGTTCCAATTTTCCCCAAGTACAAGCTCAGTAGCCTCTGGGTCAGTTTCCCACATCTCCACCTCTCCTACTCCCTTCATGGTAAACCCTGTCTGCAGCCCCCAGCTTGGGTCAGCACCCAGAGTCAGAGTTAGGGGCTTCAGAACATGAATTTGAGCAGAGACTTGCCACAGAGAATTGTTCGCTGACAAAATAAGAATGAACTGAACACCACAGAGGGGAGAACAAAAGATCTCAGGCTCCATCCTACACTCTGAGCTCCATCTGCCTTTCTGCTTCATCCAAGAGTCAGAGCAGAGAGAGTTTGGACTATGAGTGACATGGGGTGACAGACTGTATCATAGTCAGTGCTCCTTTGGAAACATTGGACCAATTCTTCCACAGTCCAGATGGTTAATGCTGTTGCGAAGACCTTGTCAACATGTTGAGCTTACCACCCTGAATAACTTGCTCCTGGGGAAATTTGAGAAATTGTTATCTAAACAAATGGGAGGTCAGCTTATGTAGTCAAGGGGAATAAAAGGAGTCTCTACAGAACATTTGGGCAGATTTCAGTTTGAGCAAAAAGCATTCACTCATTTCATTTTAACAGCCTCTGTTGAATAAGCATGAAAAATGTTTTTCATTAGTCCTTCTTCCATATTATACCTGACAAGCAGGAGGAAAACATGAATTTTTCCTGTGCTTAACAAATATTCTGTAGTGATATGGAGCAGCAGGAGAGATGCAAAGGGAATGGTAATTTTGCAAAATGAAAAGGCTTGGGCTAAAACAGCTCATTTATTCCCAGAAAGGAGCAAGACTATGCTAGCACATGATAAAAATAAACTGATGAAATTTCTAATACTGGAGATTATGATTAAAGACAATTTATAATCGGTCTGAAAATGAGGTGAGGAGGAATGCTTCATTTTCGTTATTTGCTTCAACCTAATTTATTTCCTCACACCCCATTCATTCAACCGGGGACCCCCAACAGTTTCTCCATAGGTAGAACTTTCTGCCTCATGCCCTAACGAATGCTTGTTGCCACACAAATAGCTTATTTCTCCAGCTACTTTTCTTGCTGGGTCTAGGATTTTAACACTAATGTGATTTTCCATTATTTTTTAATGTTCTGAGATTAATTGTACATGTGGAATATCTTGTTTTGAAATGTAAATGCCTTTGACATTTTACTTTAATTCCAATTTGAATAGTAATTTAAGGGTTTAATTCATAATAAAGATGAACCAACCTATAAAATGAATACATAAACAGGGAGCAGCAACTTACAAAAATGAAAGAAAATGTTTCTAATGCATTCTCCATAGATTCTGTTGAAGGAGGAAAAGAGTGTGTGTTTCACATATTTCACTGCACAGTTAAGAATAGAAAGTACCTCATTCAAGATGTTGCCTGTTTCAACAACATGCTTTAGTGGTGGTGTATGCTAGTAATAATAAATAGGAAAAAAAGAAAGGGGTGGTTGTTTTGAAGGGTAAGTAAAGCAAAAAAGCCATCGAAGTCTAAAAGGAATACCACCCTTTTAAGGAAAGCTAAAGAACAACACAGAGTTTGCATTGAACACTATCTATGAGCCCAGGAATGTGCTAAATACTTTACCTATATTGTCTCATTTATCCTCAAACAACTCTATGAGAGACCCTATTATTAACTCTTTTTTTTTTTTTTACAGATGAAGAGACCAAAGCTCAGAGAGGTGAAGTAACTTGCACAAGATCACATAGCTAATAAGTGGCAGGGGCAGGATTTAAACTCAAGTCAGTCTGACTCCAGTCTTATTTTATACAAAAATAAACTTATTTTTGTGTATATATATATATATATATATATTGTTTATATATTTGAAATCTATTTTTTTCTTATAAAAGCCTTCTTTAAATGTATACAATAGCAAAAAAAAAACTTTTAAAAATACATAGAAGAAAGAGAATCTTCTTAAAATTTATACATTAGGCCAGGCTTGAATCGCTCAGCCTAGAATCCCAGCACTTTGGGAGGCCGAGGTGAATGGATTGCCTGAGCCGGCGGGTTCTAGACTAACCTGGGCAACTTGGTGAGACCTCGCCTCTACAATAAATCAAAAAGTAGCCGGGCGTGGTAGTGCGTCCCTGTAGTTCCAGCTACTTGGAAGACTAAGAGGGAAGGTTCGACGCTGGGGTGGCCGTGAGTGTGCCACTGCGCTCCAGCTTGGATGACAGAGTGAGAATCCAACTCAAAACAAAAGAAAAAATTTATACAAGAGTAAAAAACCTGATAATGAAAATGTACATTCATTCAAAGTTAGATATATATTGGCATCCCATGTTGAAACACTTTTTTCATTAATAATGTGACACAAAATAACTCTTATTTTTCCTCATGAATTTTTTAGTATGTCATGATAAATTTGAATTTATGTGATTTGGAACATGTGTTTTCCCCACTCTTTAAAGTGGAAGCAAGTCTTTTCCTCTGTGTGGTACAGAGAGACAATGCACAATCCCCCAAGTATTTCCACTAAGGTTGAGATGGAGGCTACTGTCTAACTTCTAAGTCTGCAATTTAGTTACAGAAAGAGCTGGAATATACACTCTGGGACTGAATCATATGAGATACACAAAGGAAACTGGCCTCATCTTCTTGCTTGGAGACATCCATTCTCCAATTTGTTGGGGATAATCTGGTAGACTGTATTTCTTCAGGTTGCTCTGGTAAAGGGGAATTAGAGAAATAGTTTCAGCTAACAAAAGTCAGGTTGCATTTTTCTTCACATAAACTGATGCATCCCCAAAAGACTGACAGTTTTTTTTTGCTTAGCAAAATAGGAAATGTAAAGGTATTTTTAAAAAGAAACGTGGAACATAAATAGGGAAAATAAGTAGGTAATACGTTATAAAGTATTCATAAACTCTTGACAGTTTATATAGCACTTTCAGATAAAATTTCATTTATTTTGATAATGATCCCCTGAGTTGGATAAGACAGAGATTATTATATTCATTATGTTCAACAGAAGAGACAACAGAAGCTCAAGAAGGTCAAGCCATTCATCCAGGGTTACATGGGTTGTAACTGATACGATTAGGCTGTGGCACAAGTCTTTTGACTTTGTCAAGATTTAATATTGATAAAATGTTTATTATCTAGAAGCTTTTGGGGACAATTATTTCATTAAATAGAAAGCTCTCCTGCGGCTTGTTCCTGAAGATTAATGCTTCCTACTGCCACAACATTTCACAGCATAAAATTCCAATGACATGACATCAACATCTTTTTGTCCCAAGCACCACAACAAATATCAGTCACTGCCTATGATGTGTTATTCTATATCAGACATCTTCAAATATTAACTTTTTCAGTCATCACAAAAGCTCTAATTAGTTGATTCTTTTTCTGCAGAAGCTAGGAGAGGATGTAATTATCCTGACAATGCTGTCAAGTAATGATATCAGTCAGACTGACAACATAGTACTTACGCTGTGGTTAATAACAAAAACCAAAAACAGAGTAGGTTACAATATTTTTATGACTTGTTGAGTCCAGTGTCTGTCTTCCCTGTCCTATTCTTTCCAGGATCAACCTGAAAAAGTAGCCCTCTGGGGGACTTTGCTGAGCTCATGGCAGAGGCTGTGATGGACCATACGGGCATTCTTAAAGCTTCTGCTTGGAAGCTCAGGTCCCTTCCTCTCAGGGTTCATTGGCTGAAGCAAGTCATCTGAGCAAGCCTGATATCAGTAGGGTTTGGATGAATACATCACCACAGGGGGGCCATCAAGAGACAGGACATATTTTGAGATAATATCACACTTCACCATAGTCTGTAATCTGAGGAAAAATATTTGCTTCTTCCTTTACTGAAGTCAACCCGAAAGATTTATCTTACCTTAATATAAGATTAAACTGGAAGTCTTAGGATTTTGTGATAGCCTCTCACCATCTGGACATGACTCCAGTGGTTGTAAAGACCTATGAACAATTAATCAGTTAATTAAAATAAAATGCTTACTTCATACACAGTGTGTGGGAGCTGGTATATACCTCCCTGGTAGAGACAATTGCTAAATTTTCAGGAATTTTTCAAATGTCACATTAGTAGCTTACAATTGGTCACTGTTGGAATATTTGCACCACAGAAATGAGCAAACACTACAAATCAAGGCTTTCTAAAATCATAATTGCATGTGGTAAATGTGTAATAACACATTGCACCACTGCATACTCCGCATATGCATTGGTGGCATAGAAACAAAATAACTCCAATAAATTCTCCTGTTCTCCATAACCGTGGCTCTGTCCTCTGGGAGAGCCTATGTTTTCCTTTTCCTCTTTAACTATTTCTAAAGAGCACATGGGAAATCTGCCCTTCTTGGAGGTTGTGCTAATATTCCAGCCTGTTTCTTGCCCCTTAGAAAATACCTTTTTATCTTTTTAATTCTACTCAATTCCATATGCCTTATATACCCTCAGTTTTTCTCCAGAGATGAATCTCTCTAATTGATAATAATTTAGCCTATCAGGCTTCAGTAGAAGAGCTCTGAAAGTCTCTTTACCTTGAGTCATGTTTCTACTTGAAAAGATTTTCTGGGCACTAATTGAATTGATTCAGAGATTTTAACAAAGGACATGGTAGTCACACCCTTGATTTGGCTTCTGCCAGAAGTTTGGGTTGAATCAGTCTTTGTATTTCAAAGAATTTCTTAGTTTTGTCATTTTTTTATCTCTAACACTACAAGTCCTAGAATTTCTGGACTCTCTCCATTCCATTTTATTTCATCTTGCAAACCAGTCAGTTCTTTTCTGAGCTTATCTCTTCCAAGTACCTTGTCAAATACAACTAATAGTGACCAATTTATGATACAAATATTCTAATTTCTCACATCCTCATCTAAAGCCACAAGTAAATTATAAGTTTTTCTACCACCTTCTGCCCAGTCTCAAAACAGTTGTGTATCTCATGCATTTGTTAATAGTGGAGAACTCTACTTTCAGTACAATTTTCTATATCTTTCTGACTAGGCTAGTTTGATGTTAGGTGTAACCCCAAGTCTCAGTGGATTACAATAACAAAACTTGTTCAAGTTTGTTTTTCACTTGTATTAATGTTGGTCACAGGGGATTGTGGCTCTGTTCATTTAGAGATTCAAACTGAAGGAGTAGCCATGAAATGGATTTTAAAGCTTTGTCATTTCTGCTCACATTCCATTGACCAATAAAGTAACATTGGTGATGGGATTTGGATATGTAAATCCCCCAAAGGAGGAACCATAGGGAAGATCCTGTGGGGAATAAATATTTGTAATATAATAATGCAGTGTTCTATGACAGTAGAATCTATCTGACTCCAGTTTCTCTTTTTTAAATGTTTTTGTCTCTCTATGTTGCCCAGGCTGGTCGGGTACTCCTGGACCTAAGTGTTCTTCCTATCTTGGCCTTCCAAATTGCTGGGATTACAGGCTTGAGCCACTACCCCCCAGTGTTCTTAACCACTGTATTATACTACTACCTGTTCAAAATATGACTCAACCTATTTTGTTGTTGAACCAGTGACACAAGTTCCCAGAATGCTTTGTGACACAGAGCAAATACCATTGCACTTTAGTTGCTAGAGTTTCCTAAGCAACATGAAAGCCTAATGGTCTAGGCCACCAGTCATGATGGAACTTTTCTCAACTAGCATGAAACAAAATTCATTTCCCACAGAAAGACTTAAGGGAAAGCATTTGCACACAGTAACATAAGGTTTATTTTTGCACCCTCTTTAGCTCTTTAGAATAATGAAAAAGTAAATCATAAAAAAATTATGTTTGTAAATGATGCTTTTTATCTTGAGAGATTACTTGTAATTACTTACATTAGCTATGAATTAAAGCAGTTGGATAAAGAAATACCTTATTCCTCCTATTTTGTGAGTTGGAACCAAGTCTGTCATTTATATTGGCACAATAAAGTTAGGAGTTCAAAGAAATTATATAGGTGAGTCTAATAAATAGTAAATAGATGATAGATAGATAGATAGAGATTTCTTCTTTTTAATTAACTAGGAAAAATCCATTCCTGAAATTCTGACTCCAAAATGTGTCTTTTAAAAAAGTTTGGGGGGATTTCCGGCAAGATGGCAATGGGAGACAGGTCGGACAATGAGCATCTCTGCAAACGCGAGTGTCCATAAAGACTCTGTGCATGAATGGGTGTGTGCCAGTGGGTGAGCAAAAGTCCATCTGAGGGGAACTCAGGTCCATACACCCAGGGTTCTCCTCAGGAGGTGACCACAACCACCCACCACCTTGAGATTGGAGCCACCACGTGGGCAGGATTTTTGTCTATTGTTCTCAGGACTCTCTTGAGAAAAGCCTGCTGAATACAGCTAATCCTCATCACCTGGAACCCAGCCCACACCATCACCTGTGACAGAAAAGCAGTTGAAGCCCTGGATCCATGGAGAGAGAAGTCAGGGAGAGCTGGAGAGGAGCCCCATCATGGGTGAGGAAATGGCTGGAGCCATTTTCTCTGTTCCAGGACCAAGCAGAGATGTGCATTGCCCCACCCAGCTCCACCCAGCCTCCAACCTGGGACCTAGAGGTAATCTCATCAAACTTGGAGAGACAGACACCCCTCCCCCACGCTGGAACAGGTACAGAATCATCAGATCCAAGTGGGAGACTTAGCATCAGTTCAGGTAAGTCCAGATCTGATCCACCCCACTCCCACAAAGCCCCTGGGGCATCTGACCCACGCTGAGAGCAACCTATCAGCCTGCACTGAGAACAGAGGGGAGGGGCAAGAGACCAGGATTGAAAGGAAGTTGAAGTTACAGGAACTGCCTCAGAGGAAGCTTTGGTTTTTTTGTTATGTTTCTCTGTTTGCTTGTTTGATCTGCTTGGTTTTGTTTGTTTTTTTATTTTATTTTAGTTCCTCCCCCTTTTCTATTTTTCATTACTTTCTTTGCTTCTGTTATTTTATTTTATTTTTTTAGACTTCCTGTTTGTGTATGGGTATTTTTGAGGGAGAGTAATCAATAGGAGGGTTTTTGTTAGTTTGCGTGTTTGTATGATTGCCTGTATGTTTTTCTTTTTCTTAATCTTTTCTGTCTTTGTTTGTGTCTCTTTTCATTTGTTAGTTGGTACACCTGTCTGTTCTCCCTCTTATTCTTCTCTCTCTCCACCTTCCTCTCACTCTCCCTCCTTCATTTTTCCATTCACTTACCCATTTTGTTTCCAGGGGGCAAACCTATATCCCCACTGGATGGACAGATTGTAAGGCAGTGGTAAGTGGGTACCACAGGGCCCACACACCTGTCAGTGGATAGTGGGATCTGCAGATAGTTTCTGAATCAAAGCTCCCCCCTCAATTAAATCTCAAAACTGCCAAAAGTATAGCTCCCCACCCACAGTACACCTTCAGAATTGAACAAAGCCAGAATATTCACATAAGGAAGAATAAGAGATTGAGAAAATAGAAGTAAAAGCTACCCCTCCATCCCTAAACAACAGAATTAAAGAAGAGGTTAAAAGTAGGGGGGAAGGAAAGTCTACACAAATGAGGAAAAACCAAAAGAAGAATATGCGTCTCACACAGAGCCCTGGAAGGTCAGACACTGAGAATACAGACTTTGGAACATAGCTAATGAATAGCCCCCAGAATGACTGTTCTCAAACCACAAACCCAGATATCAAGACATTAATAGAGAGAATAAATAGAATTGAGGAGAGACAAGAGGAAAGAATGAAGGAGTTGATAACTGAGATAACAGCAATAAAGAATACAATGAATGAAATAAATAACAAACTGATAAGCATGGAAAGCAGACTTCGCCAAGCAGAAGAAAGAATCTCAGAGCTTGAGTACCAAAATATGGAACTAACCCAAACTGTTAAAAACATAGAAAAGAAACTTAAAATGACAGAACAACACCTTCAAGAGATGAATGATTATTTCAAGAGGTCCACCCTAAGATTAATCAGAATCCTGAGGCAGATATAGAGACAGAAACCACCCTGAAACAAACATTCCATGAAATTATTCAAGAAAACATCCCTCATTTCATCAGTGATGCAACTCTTCATACACAAGAGATTCAGAGATCCCCTAAGAGACAGCAAATGAGAAGACCAACTCCTAGACACATAGTAATTTGCCTACACAAAGTAGGTATAAAAGAAAAAAAAATCTTAAAGGCAGCAAGAGAAAAAGTTCAGACTACCTACTGGGGAAGACCTATTGAAATAGCAGCAGACTTATTTACAGAAACAACTCAGGCTAAGAGAGCTTGGAGCCCAATCTTCAAAGTTCTCAAAGATAAACTATTTCAACCAAGAATTACCTACCCAGCTAAGCTAAGCTTCATCAGTGATGGAGAATTAAAATCTTTCCCAGACATTCAATCTCTAAGAGCCTACATTGACTCCAGCCCAACTCTACAAGAAACACTTAAGAAACTATTAGCTGGGCTCGGTGGCTCAGCCTGTAATCCCGCGCCTTTGGGAGGCTGAGGTGAGTGGATTGCCTGAGCCCGCAGGTTTGAGACCCACCTGGGTAGTGAGACCTCATCTCTACAATAAATCAAAAAATCAGTTGGGCGTGGTAGCACATGCCTGTAATTCCGGCTACTTGGAATGCTGAGGCGGAAGGATCGCCAGAGCCCAGCAGGTCAAGACTGCGGTGGCCGGGAGCGGCCATTGCACTCCAATCTGGGCGACAGAGTGAGACTCCAACTCAAAAAAAAAAAAAAAAATCAAAAAATTAGCCAGGCATGGTAGCGCACACCTGTAGTTCCAGCTACTTGGAAGGCTGAGGCGGAAGGATCGCTGGAGCCCAACAGGTCGAGGCTGCAGTGGCCAGGAATGGCCACTGCAGTCCAGTCTGGGCGACAGAGTGAGACTCCAACTCAAAAAAAAAAAAAAAAGAAAGAAAGAAACTATTAAACACAGAAGAAAGGAAAAAAAGAATGACAATGCCATTCACAAGAATGTAGGGAAAAGATTGAAAACACACATGAATCAACCCAAAAATCAAAAGAAAGACAACAAACAAACAAACATTAGCAACAACAACAAACTCTGTAAGAACCTCATGACAGGGATAAACTCTTACATCTCAATAATTAGTCTGAATGCGAATGGACAATGCAACACTGAAAAGAATAGAATGGCAAACTGGATAAAATATCATGAGGCAATAATATATTGTCTCCGAGAGACTCATCTCACCAGAAAGGACACTCACAGATTCAAAGAAAAAGGATGGGAAACAAAATTTCAGACTAATGTAACACAAAAGAAAGCAGGAGTTACAATCTTAATATCAGACAAAATACCCTTTAAGCTATCAACAATTTAAAAAGATACAAAAGTTCACCAAACAATGATAAAAGGTTCAATCCATCAACAAGAAATATCCCTCCCAAATATATATGCACCCAACATAGGAACACAAACTTTCATAAACCAGCTTCTAGGTAAACTTTAAAAAGATATTGATTTTAACACTATCATAGCTGGAGACTGAAATACCCCACTCACAACCCTAGACAGATCATCAAGACAAAAAATCAATAAGGAGATCCAGAACCTCAACCTGACACTTGACCAACTGGACTTAATTGATACCTACAGAACACTCCTCCCAACAACCATGGGATATACATTTGACTCATCACCACACGGAACATACTCTAATATCAACCCCATTCTTGGCTATAAATCAAGCATTAACGAATTCCATAAGACTGAAATACTGCCATGCACCTTCTCAGACCACAGTGGAATAAAAACAAATATCAACATCAACAAAGTTCCCCCAAAACCCACAAAGACATGAACACTAAACAGCATGATGCTAAACAACTCCTGAGTAAACATGGAAATCAAAACAAAGATTAAAAGATACCTGGAAGCAAATGAAAACAAAGAAACATCTTACCAAAACCTCCAGGATGCCACGAAACAGTACTAAAAGGAGAATTTATATCTCTACCAACACACATAAAGAAAATGGAAAGATTACAAGTTAACAGCCTGA
This sequence comes from Cephalopachus bancanus, assembly GCA_027257055.1. Lineage (NCBI taxonomy): Eukaryota > Metazoa > Chordata > Mammalia > Primates > Tarsiidae > Cephalopachus > Cephalopachus bancanus. The sequence goes on from JAPVLO010000076.1 coordinate 4,765,037, forward strand.
CAAATCACCTAAGGAAGCTGGAAATGGAAGACCACCAAAACCCTAACTACAGCAGAAGAATCCAGATCACCAAAATAAAAGCCCAAATTCAGGACATAGAAGACAAAAAGTTAATACAAAAAGTCAACAAAACAAAAAGCTGGTTATTTGAAAGGATAAGCAAGATTGATTGACCCCTAGCTAGAATGACCAAGAAAAAGAGAGAAAAAGCCCAGATAAACACAATGAGAAATATAAAAGATAAAATCACCACTGACCCTGAAGAAATACAACAGATTATCAGAGACTACTATGTACACTTGTATGGAAACAAACTTGAAAACCTAAATGAAATGGAGGACTTTCTTACATCACACAATCTCTCCAGGTTGAAACAAAAAGAAATCAAGACCCTAAATAGTCCAGTAAGAATCCATGAAATTGACTATGTTATAAGAAAATTACCTACAAAAAAAACCCATGGACCAGATGGCTTTCCATCAAAAATTCTACAAAACATACAAGGAGTAACTGATACTAATCCTACTGAAAGTATTCCAGGCAATTGAGAAAGATGGAACTCTCCCCAAATCATTTTATGAAGCTAATATCACACTGATACCCAAATCAGGTAAAGATCCAACATGAAAAAGAGAACTATAGGCCGATATCCTTGATGAACATAGATGCTAAAATTCTCAACAAGATTCTAGCAAACTGAATCAAACAACATACTCAAAAGTCATCCACCATGACCAAGTAGGCTTCATCCCCGGGATGTAGGACTGGTTCAACATTCATAAGACCATAAACATAATTAAATATATCAATAGCCGTGCCTTGGGAGGCTGAGGTGAGTGGATTGCCTGAGCCCACGGGTTCGAGACCCGCCTGGGCAACTTGGCGAGACCTCATCTCTACAATAAATTAAAAAATTAGCCGGGTGTGGTAGCACGTGCCTGTAGTTCCAGCTACTTGGAAGGTTGAGGCGAAGGGATCGCTGGAGCCCAGCAGGTCGAGGCTGTGGTGGCCAGGAGCAGCCACTGCACTCCAGTCTGGGAGACTCCAACTCAAAAAATATATATATACACATATATACATACATATATATCAACAGATGTAAAAACAAAAACCACATGATTATATCGTTAGACTCAAAAAAAGCTTTTGATAAAATTCAGCACCCCTTCTTGATTAAAATCCTTGAACATCTAGGCACAGATGGAACATACCTCAAAATAGTATGAGCCATCCATGAGAAAGCCACAGCCAGCATATTGCTAAACAGACAGAAATTGGAACCATTTTCCCTGAAAATCAGAACAAGATAAGGATGCCCACTCTCTCCCCTCCTTTTCAACATAGTTTTAGAAGGCCTAGCTAGAGCAATCAGACAAAAGAAGGAAATCAGGGATATCCAAATTGGAAAAAGAGGAAGTCAAGTTATCCCTCTTTGTAGACGACATGATGCTATATCTCAAAAACCCAAAAGAATCTGTCAGAAACCTCCTTGCAGTGATAAAGGACTTTGGCAAAGTCTCAGGGTATAAAATAAATGTGCAAAAGACAGTTGCATATCTATACACCAACAATAAACAAACAGAAACCCAAATAAAAAACACAATTCCATTCACAATAACCACAAACAAAAAAAATGAAATACATTGGCATCATCCTAACCAGAGACGTGAAAGACCTTTACAACGAAAACTACAAAGCATTGCTCAAAGAAATCAAAAATGACACAAACAAACAGAAAAATATTCCATGCTCATGAATTGGAAGAATCAACATTGTTAAGATGTCCATCCTACCCAAGGCAATCTACAAATTTAACACGATACCCATTAAGCAGCATTCTTCTCAGACCTGGAAATGACAATGCAGGAATTCATATGGAAACACAAACAACCATGAATCACCAAAACAATCCTCAGCAAAAAAAAAAAAAGCAGATGGTGTCACACTCCCAGACTTTAAACTATATTGTAAAGCTATAATAATCAAAACAACCTGAGAATTGGTAGAAGAACAGGCATATAAACCAAAGGAACTAGATAGAGATTCCAGAACCAAGACCTCAATTTCTCAACCAAATCATCTTCAACAAAGCCTCCACCACCAACCACTGGGGAGAGGAGAACATATTCAGTAAATGGTGCTGGGAAAACTGGCTGACCACATGCAGAAGATTAAAACAAGACTCCTACCCATCACCATACACAAAAATCAACTCTAAATGGATCAAAACCTAAATGTAAAACCCTAAACTTTAAAAACCTTAGAAATTGCAGGAGACACTCTTGTGGAAATTGGAACTGACAACCACTTCCTGATCAAAACCCCAAGTGCCCAGGCCTTAAGAAATAAGACAGACAAGTGGGACCTCATCAAACTTACAAGCTTCTGCAAAGCAAAGAAACCATCAAGAGAGCGGGGAAACAGCCCACAAACTGGGAAAAATATTTGCCAACTGTATGTCTGATAAAGGCCTAACATCTAGGATCTACAAGGAACTCAAATGTGCCAAAAAGAAAAAAGCAAACAGCCCCATTACAAAGTGACAAAAGATAGGAATAGACACTTCTCAAAAGACATATGAGCAGTCAATGGACACATGAAAAAATGCTCAGTCTCACTAGTCATCAAAGAAATGCATATCAAAACCACACTGAGATACCACCTAACTCCAGGCAGGATGGCCATCATCAATAACTCAAAAATAACAGATGCTGGAGAGGATGTGGTGAAAAGGAAACACTTCTACAATGTTGGTAGGAGTGTAAACTAGTATAGCCTCCATGGAAAACAGTGTGGTGATTCCTAAAAGATCTAAAAATCGACCTTCCTTATGACTCTGCAATTTCCCTACTAGGAATATACCCTGAGAAACAAATCATCCTATGAAAAAGATACCTGCACACATATGTTTATTGCAGCATTGTTCACAATAACAAGAACATGGAATCAACCATGCTGCCCATCAAAAGAGAACTGGATTAAAAAATATATGGTACATATACACAATAGAATATTTGCAGCCATAAAGAAGGACAAAATCTTGAACTTCACAGCAACCTGGATGGACTTAAAGTCTATAATACTGAACAATCTATTACAGAAACAATGAACTGAGTATCACATGTTCTCACTCATAAGCAGACCTTGAACAATTATCATAATACTATAAGAAAAAGATTGGCAGTAACGGGAAACTGCCGTATGGGGGAGGCACATCTCATCAACAAGGGTACCTACATAATGAACATTTGTATACCTAACCCTGAATTGTACCCCACATTGTTAAAAATTTTTTAAATTGAAAGAATAGTAAAAAAAAGAAAAAGAAAAAGAAATTTGGACCCTATGTTGGAGCATTGCTTGTACTGGAGTTTTGGTTTTGGAGGCACAGCACCTCAAATTTCTTTTTCTTTTTTTTTTTTTTTTTTTTTGAGTTGAAGTTTCTCACTCTGTCATCCAGGCTGGAGTGCAGTGGCATGGTCACAGCCACCATAACCTCGACCTGCTGGGCTCAGGAGATCCCTCCACCCCAGCTTCCAAGTAGCACTACCACACCCAGCTAATTTTTTGATTTATTGTAGAGATGAGGTCTTGCCACGTTGCCCAGGCTGGTCTCAAACCCGTGGGCTCAGACAGTCTCTCACCTTGGCCTCCCAAAGTGTTGGAATTATAAGCGAGCCCCCACACCCAAACTTCTCTTACTTACAACATACCTAGATTATCTAGTATAATGTGAGACTAAACAGAGGCAACAGAAAATTGCTATGTCAAGATAAGAGATAAATAAGTGGGCATCAGGTATGATTTTTCAGAGTACAGTTTCATTTATTTATTTATTTATTGCTTTGAGTTGGAGTCTCACTCTGTCGCCCAGACTGGAGTGCAGTGGCCGCTCCTGGCCACCGCAGCCTCGACCCACTGGGCTCCGGTGATCCTTCTGCCTCAGTCTTCCAAGTAGCCGGAATTACAGGCGCGCGCTACCACGCCCGGCTGATTTTTTGATTTATTGTAGAGATGAGGTCTCGCTGCCCAGGCAGGTCTCGAACCTGCAGGCTCAGGCAATCCACTCACCTCAGCCTCCCAAAGGCGTGGGATTACAGACTGAGCCCCCGAGTTCGGCCAGTTTTATTTTTTTATAGTTATCAGAGCCAGAGTTATACAGAATAAAGTTATATTTGGGCATTGGAGGTTGAGTCTCTCTCAAAAGGAACTTTGGTCATGTTTTTAAGGCTGTGAGATACTGACATGAAAGGAAGTTGTCATTTAGCATGGTGGAAGAATTATTGATGTCCAGGAAATAAAACCAACCTATTTCATCATAAAGTCTTTGGTTCATCGGTTCTACATTGCTCTTTCAATTCCCAAACTGCAATTTCAATTGACTTCTGGCATTTTTCCGTTGCCTTCTGTATCGGTCAGCATTCTCCAAAGAATCACTGTCAGGGGGATATATAGTTAATAAGGAGATTTATTATGGAAATTGGTTCACACAACTGTGAAGACTGAGAAGTCCCAGGATCTGCCATTCACAAGCTCCAGAACCAGGAAAGCCTATGGTGTAATTGAGTCTGAGTCTGAAGAGCCGTGGCATAACTTCCAGGCTATGACTGAAGTTCTGAGAAATGGTAGGATGAGGAACGGGGAAGCATAATGCTGGTGTAAGTAAGTACCAGAGTCCAAAGATCTGAGAACAGGATCTCAGATGCCTGAGGTCAGGAGATGGATGTCCCAGCTCCAGAAGAGAGATTAAATTTGCCCTTCTTCCACCTCTTCGTTCTATTTGAGACCTACACAGATTGGATGATGTCCACTCACATGAGTAAGCACAGATATTCTTTACTTAGTCTACTGATTAAAATGCTAAACTCTTCCAGAAACACCCTCATAGACACACCCCGAAATAGTATTTTACCAGCCACCTGAGCATCCATTACCCCAGCCAATGAGACACATACACTTAATTACTACACCTTTCTAGTACTGACACTATAGAAAAACAGCTCCCAAGGGCAATTATGCATTTTATTAACTAGTTTTTAATAATAGCATCATTCTCTCTTTTATTTTCTTTCAGAAGAACAAAATTTATTACAGTGATAATGATTTTTCAAAGAAGAGCAAAATTGGAAGACTCCCCTATCACATTAAAAATGCTCCTTTAAATCTACTTGTTTGGGAAAAATCAGGAAGTCAGATAACATCAAGCATTGGGCAGAATGGGGGGAAAAGAAAGTCTTGTCATTGGGAATGTAATTTTGTGTAACCATTTTTGAGAGTAATCTGGAATTAGGGAGAACTGGAAATGAACACAATATTAGTTGGAGTGATGCTAGTTACTGATGCAAAAGGCAAATGTAAATCTCAGTCATTTAAACAGAATAAAACTCTCTCTTATATAATGATCTACTGCCAGTCTTTTTGTCAGTGGCTTTTCTATAAACTGTGTTCCTCTCATTATGCTGCTCTGCTGCTCTGTCCTCTTCATGTTGCTCCTAAGGTCTCCTAGGGGGCTCATCACAGCAGGAAGGACTAGGAAGAAAGGCCCATGGGAGGGTTTTATGGGCCAGGCCTGGAAATGGTTCTCATCTCTCATTGGCTTATGTGTAGTCACATGGCCATTCCCACCTGCAAAGGCGACTGGGAAGTATAGTCCAATTGTGAGCCTTTTCCAGTATTTAGAGGCCACCTGCTTCCTTGGTGAGGGTCTCTTCCTTCATCTTTGCAGTCAGCAATGTCAGGGTATCCCACACTGCTATCTCTCCAATTCTTTTGGCATCCTTCTTATCTAAAACAATTTTCTAATTACAGTTAAAAATTGCTAATATATATATTTTTAATGAACAATAAAAATTTTGAATTTGATATTCTCAATAGGCTATTTAAGCCCCAAGTTTAGTACATTTCAATCATAGATTGCAGTCGTTTATTAGTCAGAAACAAGAGATGTGTGGGAACTAGAAGTTTTGGAGATTAACAACTCCTCCTTAAATTTCTCTCTTAGTGTGTCATTTTAAATGTTCTAACCTTGGGCTGCATGGTATTTAACTGAATCCAGGGGACCAGATTTTATATTTTTTATTGATTTACAATTCACAATGAATCAATACTTCTGCTTTTTTTTTGGCATCCACATAAGTTTATCATAAAGTGAATAGAGATCTGTGGTAATTGTCCAGAAATAAAAAACTCTAGCTTTCATAGACATATTCTAATGACAAAAATATCTGCTATTACAGCTATTAGAATAAAATGTAACTGAAAATTTTAATCAGTTATAGCATCATTATGTGGAAGTATTAAACACACTAGTCTCACAAATCCATGACCTCTTGATTTCCAAATATGCCCCAACTAAGTTTTCAAACATGGTTTCCACATCCTTGCCACAGGTCTTATCATCACTTGATTTTATTTATTTTGCTGTCTCACAAAAGGAAATACTCTTTTCTGATCAGGACCTCTTATCACTCCACTTTTTCCTTTTATTACCAAACCTTCACACTTCCCCAATATCCAGTTTAGATCCTGTGCTCATTTCTATCTAGTTTAATTTCAGTATCACCTCAAATTACTCTCCCTTCATTCGCCAAAACTGCAGCCTAGACTGAGACAACTAATGGGTCAAAATATCTTGATGGTGATAGAATGAATGTCACCATCCTGTCCAAGCATCCAAAGCTCTCTTACCAGGAGAAAAATTGTTCAGTAGGGGGTGATTTGGAAGCTACAGCCTTGAGGTATATGTGCCCTGAACACTTTGAGCATGAGGGAAGAGAGGGACAATTTGGGGTCCTATAAATTGGCCTAAATAAGGAATAAATGAAATCCTGAGGAAAAACAGATTGGGATACCATCAAGTGGGTGAGGGAAATTATGAACCTGTAGCAGGAGATTACAGTACTAGATAGTGACTTTATTAAATCCACAAAGCCTTGGCTCCTCATTCTTCACGTACACAAATAAGAGGTTTTCCAAAGATAAAGTGGAGGAACTAATATACCATTCCACAGGGGTCTATATACTACTCTAGTATTCTGAGGAGCATAACAGATTGTATTACAATGCCTTACCTGTTTTCCAACTTAAATGTACAGGATGGAGTAGCATCACTTGGTGGGATATTTACCAGCAGAGAGTATCTGCTGAGTATCTCCATCACCTCTGGGTCAGAACTGATGAGAGCTGCAGTTATTATAGAGTACATATGTGTACATATGTGCACACATGTACCACAGGGCGTGAGACAAGAAGTTCATGCAGGAGAATGTGCTTGTTCACAATTAGGCATTACCAGACCCTCTCCCCCAGTTTATAGCCAGAAACGTCTTCTCTCACTAGATCTTCCACACACTTTTGTTTCCACAGCTTGAATTTATTCTCAAACCTATCATGATGGTTCAATTGTTATTGAATTTTCACCATTTAATTAAAGAATATGTGTACTAGTGAAATGTGAGCGTGAGAAGAAAGAAAATTATTTTTATGAGTAGTTAAATGCTTTAGAAAGACAGGTTGAATAATTGCTGATAAATTAAACATTTATATTATTCAGGGTTCTCTAGGTAAAAAGAACCAACATGATTTAGTCTAAGGAACTGACTAATGACTATGAAGAATGAAAGTCACCAGATCTTCATTCAGCAAGCTGGAGACCCAAGAGAGTCAATGGTGTCATTCCAGTCTGAAAGCCTGTAGGCTAGAGACTCAAGACAAGTCAATTTTTCAGTCAAAGTTGAAATTCCAGACCAATGCCCTAACTCTGAGAGTCAGGGAGACAAAGTTCCCTCTTACTCAGTCTTTTTGTTCTATTCACATCTCTAAATAGAACAAAAGATTGAATGACGCCCACTCACATTAGGAGGGAACAATCTGCTTTACTCAATCTACAGTTCAAATGTTTATCTCAACTAGAAGCATCCTCACAGACACACCCAGAATAATGTTTAGCTAAACATCTGGGCACATTGTTGTCCAGTCAAGTTGCCACATAAAATTAACTTCACAGAATTATTGAAGCATTTATTTTAAAATTAAAAATTCTAGCCAGGTTCGGTGGCTCAGCCTGTAATCCCACGCATTTGGGAGGCTGAGGTGAGTGGATTGCCTGAGCCCGCAGGTTCAAGAGCCGCCTGGGCAGCGAGACCTCATCTCTACAATAAATTAAAAAATCAGCCAGGCATGGTAGCGCATGCCTGCAATTCCAGCTACTCGGAAGGCTGAGGCGGAAGGATCGCCGGAGCCCAGCAGGTCGAGGCTGCGGTGGCTGGGAGCGGCCACTGCACTCCAGTCTAGGCGACAGAGTGAGACTCCAACTCAAAAAAAAAAAAAATTCTGAACTCAGATCCAGTGTATGGAAATTTTAGGTAATGTATTGTACATGCAGTTTACATGAACTAGAGGATAAAGGATTTTTTTTTTTAATATGGTTAGATTCAAGCCCACCTAAAACAGGCCTGTTTTCTACATTTAAAATAGTAGAATAGCCGGGCTCGGTGGCTCAGCCTGTAATCCTATGCTTTGGGAGGCTGAGGTGAGTGGATTGCTTGAGCCCGCGGGTTCGAGACCCGCCTGGGCAACTTGGTGAGACCTCATCTCTACAATAAATAAAAAAATCAGCCGGGTGTGATAGCACACGCCTGTAATTCCAGCTACTTGGAAGGCTGAGGCGGAAGGATCACCTGAGCCCAGCAGGTCGAGGCTGCGGTGGCCGGGAGTGGCCACTGCACTCTAGTCTGGGTGACAGAGTGAGACTTCAACTCATAAAATAAAATAAAATAGTGGAGAATAAGTGAACATGGATTAAGGTAAAATACAATGATGTTTGCATACTTCAATTGTTTTTATGAGTCCACACTTTAACAGATTTTTTTTTTCAATTAATCCACCAAATGGTTGTCTTAGATAAATCAGTTATGAATGACTCTACTGTATAAGACCATAAAATAGGCACATACCATCAAAGAAATAAGACACATGAATGTCAGAACTACTTATGAAGACAGCTTAGTTTTGCCCAAAGACAACTTCTTTCCCTGTGCATTCTACATATTTTCTACTTTTTCTATTTTGTGTTTTAAAGGTCACTCAAAACCTGAAATAGTGATTCCAGCCTTGGGTAATGTCAATCATCATATCACTCCTCTCTCACTATTGACTGTTGAGCATCATTAGAATAAGTCATACAATGACGCTAGCTGATGTTACAGTCAATCCATGTTGTCTAACATCAGCTTGTTTATCAAGACTACTGGGCAAGAGAATGAGAAAAAATATTTGCCAACTGTATATCTGACAAAGGCCTAACATCTAGGATCTACAAGGAACTCAAACATACTGAGAGGAAAAAAAACAAACAGCCCCATTTAAAAATGGGCAAAAGACTTGAATAGACACTTCTCAAAAGAAGATATACAGGCAGCCAACAGACACATGAAAAAGTGCGCAACCTCACTAATCATAAGAGAAATGCAAATCAAAACCACATTGAGATACCACCTAACCCCAGTAAGAATGGCCATCATTAATAAAACAAACAACAGATGCTGGCGAGGATGCAGAGAAAAGGGACTGCTTCTACACTGCTGGTGGGAATGCAAACTAGTGCAACCTCTTTGGAAGAAGTGGCTACTTCTGAAAGAACTAGAAATTGACCTTCCATATGACCCAGCAATTCCCCTATTAGGAATATACCCAGAGGAAGTCAAATCATTCTACAAAAAAGATACCTGCACACGTCTGTTTGTTGCAGCTCTACTCACAATAGCAAAAACATGGACCATGCTTCCCATCAAAGCTGGACTGGATTTTAAAAAGTGGTACATATACACAATGGAATATTATGTAGCCATAAAGAAGGACAAACATATGGACTTCGCAACAACTTGGATGGGTTTAGAGTCGATTATACTCCGTGATCTATCACAGAAACAAAGAACAGAGTACCATATGTTCTCACTCATAAGTGGACCTTGAATAATTACCATAATACTATAAGAAAGGGATTGGCAGTGGTGAGAAACTGTCAGGGGAGAGAGGGTGGGAGTGGCAGTTGAGGGAAACTTCTAGGGAAGGGAGGGGCACACCTCATCAACAAGGGTACCTGCATAATCAACGTTTGTATACCTAACCATTAATTATACCCCACATCTTTACAATTAAAAACAAAAACAAAAATAAATAAATAAAATAATGAAGAGCAAGAAAAAAGAAAAAAAGACTACTGGGCAATCATTTATCTTTAACTGACTCTCACTTCATGCAATTTTTGTTATAATTCCTTCCTGTGTTTCCCACTGTATAAAGTCCCCCAATCCATGTGCATCTTCTTCGCTTTCAGAGAATGGGAGTCTTGCCTCTTATTTACTTGAGGAAATAAAGACTATATGATATGAATTGCTTCTATTCAACCATCGAATATCTGTAGATCATCCTCCATTCTCTCTTATTTTGCTCTTACCTCAGGGTTTTCTTGTCTCTCTCCCTTGACAATCTCATTCATTCACACAACATAACAACACACAGGTCTCACTCCTGCATTTTCTTCTGCATTGCCATTCAATTGCTGGGTGTTCACAACTAGATTTTTCCTACTAATGCTTTAAACATGGCACCTTTAAATTCCTCAAGGTTTCTTCTAATTCTATAAAATTTTTTCGAACAATAAAATTATCTTTATGGTTGTCTTTACTCTCCGATTCATTTCTTCAGGTCAAGTTAGGTGAACAACTTTTTTTCTATCTCTAGCACTAAAATTTTATAAACCTTTTATTATATGGAGTCAAATACCTTATCAAATTCTTCCGCCAGGGCTTAAGCCTATAATACATTCACTTTGACCATCTTAATTATGAGCTTCTTCCCGTTCTAGGGTGAACTTATCTTTTCCTGTTTCTCCAAATGACAAGTTAAATGAAAGATCCTTGCCAATAAATTTCTGAAATGATAGCCTAAAGTTGCCAAAACACTCTCCTGAGAGAGTGTCCTTTCACTCAGACAGGATCTAAGGTCAACAGGTCATACTGACCAGCTGACACCAAGAGTTTCCATGTGGGCATCTGAGTTAATTGACAATGCTGTTGGAGGAATTAGAATTCAACAACATTGACTCACAGCAAAGACAATTTACCTTTCTTTCAGGAATCATGGAACAAAATGCCATATGCAGCAGGTTGCATATTTTACTCATAAAATGTATAATTTATCAAAATAATTTTTCTTTAAACTCTTTAATAGAAACCCTTGACAGCACATACATGTATGACTTCCATATTAATTCAGTATTTATTTGTTTCACTTTATTCCTAAACTCTTTGCACCTCTTAAGTAGTATCAGTATTCTTTTGATTATGAATCACGTGACAAGGTCATTTTTCCAAGGAAAAGGATATCTCTGCCACGTGCTTTGTGACTCTCCCTAGATGGCCTGTGCTGAAATTAGTAATAACAGACTGGATGACTATGAGCAATATTTAATGACTTCTTGCAATATTAAGTTTTACAGACCAAGGAAAATTGAAGAGAAACATTACAAAGCAAAAAGAAAAAGGAAGTCGAGTTTTTCAGAGCTGAGAAATCTCTCTTGTCAATTTATCTTATTAAGAGTGGCTTCTCAATTTTAAAAATGTTGGAATATTATTTATTTTACTGCCAAACTTGATTCTCATCAGTTATTTCAAAAATTTGCCTCCAATAAAAATTTAAAGTTTTACCTAACCCGTTAATGGCAGGGTTAATTTTGCTGGCAAATTTATAAAACAATTGAATGGAGAGGAAAAAGAGATATGCTTCGAGAAAAAAAAAAATCACCTTCCATTATAATAATGTAGGCAAGGAGGGCAAATTCTTGGGCTCTGAAGTCTATATGAGCTACATTAGTGATCATATTAAAATTCACATCACATTGCAAGTTTGTTTCTATGAAAACTGCTCTGCTTGATCTGATATTTTATCAGTCAGATTTTAAGCACTCCTCTTACCTTTAAGAATGTGATAAAATTTCCTACTGAGCCATCAGGCTAATTTTGTTTTTTGTTCAATCCCTCAAAATGCTGTTGCCAAGGGAGCAGGGAGCCCAGGTAAAACCATTCTGCTCCTAGGCAGTTGCTGACTACCCCCTCCACAGGTATCCAAAGTCTTCCATGTTTTTCTTGCCAAAGGTTAAGTCATTCAAATTTCATAGCCATGACCATTTTACTTCTCTTTTACTTTCTTTGCCCTCAAGACATTTTCAGAGAGGTTTTACTCAACACCATCCAATGCTGAAGTTGTACAGGAGCAATATAGTAATTGCATGTGAGATACAGTTAAGGCCTAATGAACATTATAGGTATGAAGAATGTAGCTCTAATTTCTAAAAGCACTTTGGTAAATTATACAAATTAAATATTCATTACTTTGTACTTCATTAGTTCACATTTGGAACACTTTTTCTTCATTATAATAGCCTGGAGTAAAAGCTTTTTTTTAATACATTTTACTCTGCTATTTTTCAAAAACTCTTTACTTACAATTTTAGACCATATTTATGGTCTTCTTTTTAAAGAAAAAAGCATATTTATTTCACACAAAGAAAGTGAATATCTGTTTAAGTTCTTATTTCAATGGTCAGCATAAAAATATGTAAACTTTTCATTCTGATTTTCACCCATAGTTTACTTCCTGCTTTTATTTCTATAAAAGAAATGTTATTTCATTAGAGAGAAACCTTCGTTCTAAGCTAAAGGTACTGCAGAGTTATAAAGAATGTGTATTTTCCACGTTGGAATAAGTTTACAGTGATTTATTAGTCATCAGGCTCTGAGAAGTTAAAAATCCTTTAAGTGGTAAGGTTGTTTGTCTAAGGTAGGTGATAAATAGACAGCCTTCCTTGGCACATGGAAATTAAAATAGAAGAAAGAATTATGATTGGAGCTACTCTTTTTCCACTTCTAAACACCCTAGTCAGCTAAAATGTATGCTTCCCTCGATGTATTCAGCAAATGTGTGTATGAAATACTGAAAATGAGTAACTCCTCCTAGGAGTCCATCAACTGAATGACTGTTGCAGGCGGTCATAGTTAAACAACTAGGAATAGGTGACTTTAAAATGTGCTTGTAGAATAATTAAATGTCTCCAAATGTAGAGCCTTTGAGATGTTTCTCACTTAAGATTTACACAAATGGCAGTTAGTGATGAGTTTTTCCTAAAAGAAATGGGTGGGGGGAGTGAATTATAAAAACAGATTTTAAAAGATTATAGATAAAATGGAGCTGGAGATCAGAAAACAATACCCTCAAATGAGAACTCAGCAGCAGCCTCAGAGACAAAAGTTTTCTCCTGTCCTCCTGTCTCTCAGTTCCATTCTCCCTGAGGCTAGCCATAAAAACTAGAACCCCTTTTCCCCAAGGCTGGTCAAAAAAGCTAGAACTCCTTTTCCTCAAAGCCAGTCATAAAACCTAAAAATAATACCAAAAACCTAAAAATAATTTTCCCTCTGCAATTCTGTGTAAAACCTAGCCATGAGGAAATTATATACCTTGCTTGACTATCAGTTGTAAGTCATAAAACTTGCATCCCAGAAGTCATCCTGCCCCATAAGCAGAGGGAACGAATGCATGCTCAGAGAGGTCATGGTCAATCTAGACAAACAGACTTCACTGGGTCTTCCCACTCAGTCTGTTAGCAGTAGATCATACTCTTTTGCCCAGTCATCTTTCTAAACGACTACCAATACTTAGTTGAACCTAAGCATAAACATGTACTATTTCCCCTGTAACTTTGGGTCCTCATTCTGAGTTTCCCAAGTATATATGTTAAATAAACTTGTATGCCTTTTCTACTACTAATCTGCCTTATGTCAGTGGTTTTTCAGAGACTCTTCAAAGAGCCAAAGAGAAAGCTCTCCTTGGCCCTCACAATGGTCTGCCAGAACTCAAATAAAATGAAACTTAGATTTTAAAATGCACTTGACAAAAAGACTTGAGTTTGAATTCTGGATCCAACATGTAGTCTTTAGATCTTCATAACAATTCCTTAATCTCATTAAATAGCAGTGATCTAATCCGGTACATGGGAATAATATCGGTGTACCCACTCCTCTGGTTTGTAATAAACATACAGTAAGATTATTGTGAACTCAATTCTGATCTTTTTTTTTTTTTTTTCCATCTTGCCAAATTCCTAAGGGGTCCAGGAAGCCATGCCATACCAAGTATCATCAGATGGGTATTTATCAAACCTATATGATTTGACTCACTTTCCCACCTGACTCTGGCATAACATCACATAATAGATAAAGAAAGAAATAAAAAATATTTTAATATCCTGCATAACCTCTTGAGGAAATTTGCATCTGTATAGAATCCCTTTCACAGGGATTCCCAGAGGAGTTAGATATTTACCATCTATTCTCTCTAAGGACTGCCACTTGTGAAGTTTCAGCTCCATATCAAGAACCTTGGCTTCCTCTATTTCCTCATCTCAACTCAGAATTTTCTTTACAAACTTCAGACCTCTTTAGCCAGGTCTACTCATTCTACTAATCACCAATCAGAAAATCTCTGAATCCACCTATGTCTTGCAAACCTGCCAAACCAATGTGAATCTCACATGTATTGATTTATGTTTTGCCTATAACTTCTATCTCTCTAAAAAGGTATAAAGTCAGCTGTAATTCAACCATTCTGGATACATGATTTCATAACCTCTTGGGACTGTACCACTGGCCTAGGCCACTCACATTTGGCTCAGAATAAGCCATTTTAGATATTTTACAGAGTTTGGCATCTTTCTTCAACATTGTAAAATTTTAAAAATCCAAAAATATTAAAACTTTTAAAATGTAAAATATTCTATAGCTAATGATATCAAAAATTCAATCTGTGAGCTCCAAGATTTCCATACACTAAAATATCAATGGTAAAATATGAACTCCAGTTTGAATCATGCGAAGTGAAGACAGAATTGCAGTCTAGGGGATCATCTTCTCTTGAATTCTAACAAATCATATTCTATTAACTGGAAGGTCATTGCATCATTTAGGTGAGAGTTTATTCATAATTCTTTTTGCTTCTCACATCTACTTTAACTGACTTTTGTTCCATGTTAAATTAAGTTTAGCTTAAACTGCTCCCTTACATATTTTAAACTCAGTCCAAAGGTTGTTCCATACTTAGTAAACTGTGACCGACTAGTTGTGTAAACCGACTGTAATCTACTCTTGGGCCAGTCACCAAGTTTCAGCCTATCAAAGGAGGCCAGCTGTTCAAATCCAGATCAAATATGGCAAATGCTAAGCTATGACCAATTCATCTGCTTCTGTACCTCATTTCTGTTTTTTATATGCCACTTTCCTGTTTTCTGTCCATAAATCTTCCACCATGTGGCTATGCTGGAGTCTGGCTGAGCCTACTCTGGTCCAGGAGGTTTCCCGATTCACGAATGGTCTTTGCTTCATTAAATTTTATTAAATTAATTTGTCTAAGGTCTTTCTTTTATCACCCATAGGTAACTTAAAGGAAATAATAAAGTCATAGGAATACACTTTCAGCAGGAACTTGAAAGAAATGACAATGAGTGGTTTTGTAGGTATTAAATCCACTTATGTCAAAATTGAAAGAGTCGAGAGAATGTAGGCAGAAGGGAAGAAAGGAAGGATATAATGTCACAAAGAGCTTAGAGAACAAGACAGAAAACAGAACAGAGACTAGGATCAAGGTGTTGGTAAATTGTTTTGTTTGCAGTTAAGTAGGAAAAGAAGCTCTTGAAAGCAACTGAGAAAAAAAATGTAAGAGTATAAAATCTACTTCAGAAAGCTGTGTAAAGATTTGATTGGGATAGCAATGTTTTGCATGTATCAAAGGAAAAAATGGCTAAAAGAAAGAAAGTCTTAGAAGCCAGAAAAATAATCTGCAAATAGATTCTGACATTCTGAGACTAGGGAGGAAAAAATTGTTTTTTTCTCATTCTCTACTCTCTATTCAACACTGAATGCTTCAGTGACCCTAGATGTGTAGACGATCCCCCCGCCACACACACACACACACACACACACACACACACACACACACAACCAGCAATTCTGCTATGGACACCAGCTGGGTGTCTTGTAATTCAATTCATTCTGACACTATCTACCTGAAAATAATGTCAGATTCCACAGGTTGAGGGCTCAGTCCCACAAGACTACCCTGCACTTCAGATGCCTATTTCACATCTGAAATGGTTGTGGCCTGTGCTTCTAACCAACCAGTTATACATCGGGGTTCCTATGACCACCCCCTCCTTGGGTTCAATTAATTTGCAAGAGTAGCTCTCATAACTCAGGACAACACCTTACTTACATTTACTCATTTATTATCAGGATATTTACTCATTTATTATCAGGATATTACAAAGGATACAGATGAACAGCCAGATGGAAGAGACGCATAGGGCAAGGCATTTGGGAAGGGTTGCAGAGCTTCAATGCCCTCTCCGGGAGCACCACTCTCCAGGCACCTCCATATGTTCAGCTATCTGGAATGTTTCCAAACCTAGTCCTTTCGGGTTTTTATGGCAGCTTTATAGTGTAGGCATGATTGATTAAATAGCTGGCCATTGATGATCAACTTAACCTTCAACCCTTTTCCCTTCCCCAGAGTTTGGGGGTTGGAGCTGAAAGTCACAACCCTCTAATTGTGCCTTGATCTTTCCAGTGACCAGCCCCCATCCTGAAGTAATTTAGGGGCCCTCAGCCACCAGTCATCTTGTGATCATACAAAAGATACTCTTATCACTCCAGGAATTCCAAGTATTTTAGGAACTGTATGCCAGAAAACAGGGACAAAGACCAAATATATATTTCACAACATCACAGACATGATAAAAAGAAACAGCTGAATTTCTCAGCCAGATTCATTTGAGGAGAGAATAATAATTACAAGGAGTCAAAGATAATGGGAAAATTACAAGCTAAAGTAATGGGATGGATAAGGGATTTCCTATAGGATTAGCTAGGAGAAATATTAGGACTAATTCAGAGTTAAGTAATAATACCTGTTCCAGTTCCCTATTGATCCGTGTTCATTCTTGACATTAAAACTTGTTTAAAAGTCACTTTATTCAATGAGCCTCTTTGGAAAAAATCACAGAATCATGACAGCTAGATATTTCAGGTAATTCGTTGAATCAAGCCACCCACTCTTTAATCCCTTCAATGGCATCTCAACCAGTTGGATGCCTGGCTTATTTGTAAACCTTTCCGGGGATGAGACGGTCAATGTTTCCTGAAGCAACATGTACTATATTTGGTGAACGTTGTATGTTAGAAGAGTCTTCCTTATGTTGAAGTGAAATGATCTTCTATAGCTTTTTTCCACGGGGCCTGTTCTATCCCTGTTAGGGTCTTAAGGCTGATGCCCACCCATTCTGCTTGGTTCTAAATTCCTTACTCTCTCAAACTAATGTATTGAAAAAATATTGACACAAACATTATATACTGTGCAATTATAAATTCATTTCCCCTGTTATCCTCACAGTGGTAACAGAGACACCCGCCACAGCAAGCTCCATGTCTTGATATTGCTACAGGCCCAGAGTTCTGTGACAAGCACACACTTTCTCAATTTTCCAAGAGGAAGGAAATTTACATTTGGTGAACTCTGGGATGTACTAGGGATTTGGCATAGGTTATGTCATTCAATTCTCTCATGAACCCTAAAAAACAGGTAGCTGTTGACTCCTTCAAACAGAAGTCAGTTTTATCTTTTTACATGTGATAACTGATTATCTATATTATAATATTATTCTCCCAGATACTGACTTTCTATGTGTACTTTTACATTCCCTAATATATATTCTCCTTTAGTGTTTATATTTTTATTTTTTGTTATGATATTTATTCTTCCAAAAACATTTTCCAAATGCTTTTTTGAATGAAACAAGACATTTTAAAATGATATTTTAAATTGACATTTCTCAGATGGAATATCTCAGATGGTGTAGTAAAGCTCAAAGAGGTTGAGTAACTTGACCAACAGATAATCAGACTCTGGAAAATCTATTCTTGGTAACTGAACTCTTGAGAATCTGTTTTATAAACCTGAAGTCTCATTTACTACTTTTAGTGGAAGGTCTCTGTGGAATAATCGATGCTTGTCATTGCACAAAGTGCTCCAAGAACCTGTCACAAATCAGACTGCATATAGGAGAATTGCTTAGTTAGAAGCACTGGAAAAAAGGATCTGTGATGCCAAAATGATATTTACATAAATACAAATAGACTGACTGTTAATCTTCTTTGTCTAGGATATTTTAAATTAGGGCTTTTTTAAAAGAAATTATTATTAATTTCTTTAAAAGTCTTTTAGACATTTTTAAAGTTATAATGCCCAGGTTATAAAAGCAAGTCTTTTAGACATTTTTAAAGTTATAATGCCCAGGTTTTATCCTTTGAAGGTTTTTTTTGGTTTTTGTTTTTCATTTTATCAGTGTTACTTATTATCTACCTACGTTTTCAGGCACAGAGCTTACTAAATATTATAATTTCAAAACTTACATTGAATGGATTATACTTTTATTTAGCAAGAAAATTTTGCTAATATTTAAAAATACCACAAAGATACCGAATCTATTTAGGTAGAACCTTATTGGCTTTCATTTCATGAGATGATATTCTTTGACCTCATTTATAAATACCAGGGCAATGCTTTGTCTGAGAAATGGAAGGCCATGCCACACCCTGTGAAAATGATAGGGTATTTCTCTTGAAAAAAATGGATGTTCACTATGTGATGGAAAACATTCTGGGACCAGTAGAAATGGGACCCTGGTCTGTTCGAAGATACTAGGTCCAGGGGAGTTAAGTAGGTTGCAATTGCAAGCTCAGAGGTCTGAGTCTAAAAAGAAGCTGATCAGTAGGAACTCCTAAGATGAGAAGGACCAGAGATGTCCAGTTTCCTATCCTGCAGAAAGTAGCTTAGAAGTCGCCACTCTGTCTTCACAAGTAACAAACTAAAAAATCAGCAACTCTTCTTAGATCCTTCAGAGATATGAGATTACAGGGCAAACCGCTGACCCCAAAATTGAAAAGACAGACGGCAGATACAGAGAATCACCACTTAGCAAAGCAGAAACTCATAGGGAATCATTGCTGAGATAGAAATACTTAATCTGTAACTGACAAATTTCTAGAGGTTCAGTGTGGACAAGCTTGAAAGTTAAAAAACTCCAGGGGAGGTGGTCATGAAGGGGTAGGGTCATAAGCTTTTTAAAAGTTTTACCTGCAGCAACCCTACCAGGTCCTCTCAGTGAATATCAGAGAAACATCCTCCACAGGAAGCAAGAGGAGAAAAGTACCCATTTTAAAATACATAAGAGCATTCTGTTCTTTAAAAGGACAGCCTCAGGAGAAACTGTTTTAACAGCCTAACCATAAAAAAAGTTTTATCAGAGCCTAACCTATCAGGGAAAAGGGAAACACCCAACTTTAGCTTCCTCTAGCCATCCTGTCTCACTTAAGAGGAGTGGAGGTGGCATGTTTGGAATGGGACTGAAAAGCACAGGTGAAGTTCACAATCCCAAGCATCAGAAGACTGAGGCCACTGCATCACTCAAGGCCTGGTTGCTGCCATTTTTTCTACCCAGTACATCATGGTCTCCTTTCAACAAAAAGTTGCAATGCAAAAGATTACAAGGCAAAAAACCTAGTTTGAAGAGACTGAACAAGTATGAGAACCAGAGTCAGATATAGCAGGAATGTTGGAATTATTGGACCATAAGTTTTAAAACTATGACTAATATGCTAAGGATTTTAATAGAAAACATGCAAGAACAGACGGTTAACATAAGCAGGAAGATGGACATTTAAGAAAGAATCAAAAAGAAATTTCTAAAGATCAAAAACACTATAAGAGAAGTGAAGAATGTCTTTGAGGGGCTCATTAGTAGACTGGACACAGCAAAGGTTAAAAAAATCTCTGAGCCTGAGAATATGACAATAGAAATTTCAAAAACTAAAAAGCACAAATTGAAAAAACAAAACAAAAGAATTGTAGGACAACTGCAGAGATGTGACATACACATTATAAATATGTTAGAAGAGAAAGTGGGAAAAGAACAAAAGCAATATTTGAAGCAATAACTCTGTTCCCCCAAATTAATGTCTTACACCTGACTACATATCCAAGAAGCTCAAGTAACACTAAACAGAATAAATGCTAAAAAAAAAAAATACTCTATATCTAGGCATATTATATTCAAACTTCAGAAGATCAAAGATAAGGAAAAAAATCTTAAAAGACTAGAAGAGCCAGGCTTGATGGATTCTAGGAGCACCAATTTATCTCATATAATTCTAAGTTATCATTTTCTGCTATGTAATCCTATTATGGAATCCTCAAGTCTTTAGGGAATTTTTTTTTAATGTCATTTCTCAGTGTTGTATTTGGTAGACTTAAGGGAGAGGTAAAATAGAAGTTCCTTAGGAAGAAAAAAGAGGATAATGAAAATTGCTTAAGCAACTAATAGTATCTGCCTCAGAAACTGAACCACAGAAACAACTGGGGGAAAAAAAACTAGTGTTTCTCCTGGTGGTATCTATAAATATTGTTTTGAAGTTCACGTCTTGACAGTTCCCAATGAATTTTTCAAATTATGGTTGTAATAAGCCAAGTTCCCAAATGGGTATGCTATCAACTATGTAAAATCAGGGACATAATTTCAGAAAGAGAGTTAAGTATGGCAATTTGTTACACTTACATTGATATAACAATGCAGCTAATAGAAAATATACTCTTTCTTTTGTTTCATAATTGTACAAATGAATAATAAATGATCTTAAAAGGATGCTAATAGCCATTTAAAATGTATTATAAAACTATTATATATTTTTAGATTTTTTTTAAAAAAACAAAGGCATCTTTATATTTAAGAATCAGGTTTTTGTGGACTTTCAAAAATCAATGAATAACTTCACATTTCTAAAATATGGTTCACCGAAACTGATTCAAAATTTTGAAAATCTTCAACTATTAGACTTCAGAAATATATAAGTTATTTTAGCTTATAGTTACTTTTTAATTTACAGGAATTGAAAAATTAAAATTTTAAGTCAACTCAATTCAATTACATTCCAAAAGCTAATCAGTGTTTTCAACTCTGTCTTTCTTTCACCTGTCATATAAATATGTGTTACCAAAAATATTAAAGTCTTGGAGTGGAAATCATGAGATGAATGCAGATTTCTCAACTATAAACTCAAATGTGCAAATAATGTCAATTTAATTTTGTATAAATATGCTTACTTTCTATCTTGAACCCTCATTCTACCTGATGGCAGCAGATTATTCTTTGTAAATTCAGAGCAAAAGAAAAAATTCAGAGTTTTCTCAATCAACTGACACTTTTTCTGAGTCAACATATATTTACCTTCCAGCCCCTGTGGTCGTGTATAAGTATGGGCAGGCTTTACACAATGCTTTGACAGTCCTTGTACCTGAATGGGGTCTAGTTATTGGAAGCTGAAGGACATCCCATTTTTCATCCAAGCTCCGTTTACAGTCAGACTACAGGCAAATATGCTGCTGCATTACTTTAATAAATGCAATGCTACATTTGGTCTGCCAGAATTTTCTCAGATACTGCTGTGTCCCTCTTCGGAGCATGGGAAAAATTCAGATGATTCTTGAAACCCCCTCTGGGTACAAAGGAAACACAATGAGCTATCTCTACCATTCTCTAACAAGTCATATGGAGATTTAGCCCTATGACTTAGGTTAGGGATCTTACCATGACTCCCTAAGAGGTCTAGCCCTTGATCTTATTCCACCAAGATGGGTTCAGGAATCTTCTCACAGCAGTGCAGTAGTGTGAGGAAGCTGGGAGTGATGGTTGAGAAGTATTAGCCCTCAGGGCACAGTGTACTGTTTTCCAGCATCCATAATGTACTCATGAGTATACTCAGGAGAGTATACTCTGGTGGCACCAGATGAATGGTTAACTTCCTTAACACCTAGGAAAAACCTGAGCCCTTCTTAGATATTCACTAGCATCTAAGCTCCCTCTTGCTCAAGACTTGCTTCATAGTCCCATCCTTGTGAAATCTTTATATTCTTGAAGATGAGGGGAGAAATTGCTCAGACAACATCATGCTCTTCTCTCATATAAATTTTTTTTGGACAACTCTCCCGGCCATAAATCCTCCAGGGCCATGGATTTTGAGACTAATAAAGAAAGGCACTGAGACTCAAAAAGTTCTCTGTCAAACTTCTGTCTCTTCCATGAATTTCAAAAGATGATTTAAGGATTTATTAGATTATTTAAAATACTCTGAGATTTAAAAGATTATAATTTATATTTTTTCATATTTTTATTTTTAAACATTTTAATCCACCAATTTAGTTATAAGATAAACTCTTAACTTAGTAACCAGCAATTGTATAGATAAATTTCTCTGAATTGTCAATAATTTCAATTTAAATATGACATTGTGCTTACTTGAGTAGAAAAAGTGTATACTTGTTTTAAAAATATTTAAGATGGTTTTCTAACTCTTTTTAGCATAAATTCTTTGCCAGTATTTTAAAGAAATATTTTCATGCTAATGGAGTTTAAACTTCAGATATCAATCTTATAACAGCTTGAAAAATACTCCCTCAAATCCAATTTTTAGACAATGTTCTTATAATTTTCATGTCCTCATATAATTAAACTTGCACAATAAAACTTGGTAGTGTATTATTTCCAGTATTTTTGGATTACCTATGCTTTTTACTTCAGCCTAACTAAACTACTTGGTCCCCCATGTAGGAACTTGAGCCCTACTTTTCCTACCTAATAAGACTAGGAGTTAGGATTTATGTCCCACAATATAAAAATGACTTTTCTAATCACTTTCTGAGATGTTGATCTCAAATGCTCTTTACACAAATACACTTTTCCCCGCAAAAGACAAAAACATACAATGCCAATACATATTGTCAAAGAGATTAAATGACCAGCAGTGAAAATCACTGCTGATGGGAATAACAAATAGTATGGTAACTTAAATAAATAACTCCACAGCATCTAGGAAAATGGAAAACGAATTTATCCTAAGACCCAGAAAACCCGTGTCTAGGTAAATATCTCAGAGTGACTTAAATATGTACACAGGGGACCCTTACAAGGATGGCATTGCAGCATTATTTCATTAATTAAAAATCCGATGCATTCTGAATGACTTTCAGTAGAAGAATAAATAAATAAAATATCAACACTATAAAGCAGCTAAAAATAAACTTGATCTATGTCTATCAACATTAGTAGATCTCAAAAATACAATATTTAGTGGAAAAAGCAAGCTGCAATTTCAGATTAATACATAGAGTTTGATGCAAATTACATGCTACAGTAATCAAAACAGTGTGGTATTGGCATAAAGACAGACATATAGACCAATGGAATAGAAAAGGGAGCCCTAAAATAAACCTCCCAGATATATGGTCAATAATTTTTTATAAATGTACCAAGACCATTCAGTTGGGATAGGACAGTTTCTTCAACAAATGACCCTGGGGAAACTGGATATCTACATGCAAAAGAATAAAGTTGGACCCTTACCTAACACTATATACAGAAATTAACTCAAAATGAATCATAGATCTTATACTATAAAACTCTAAAAAGAAAATATAAGGCAAAAGCCTTACAATATTGGATTTGGCAATGATTTTTTTAAGATACGACACCAAAGGCACAGGCAACAACAAAAGCATAGATAAACTGAACTTACTGAAAATTTTTAAAATTTGCATATCAAAAGAGTCTATCAACAGGAAACCCACAGAATGGGAGAAAATATTTGCAAATTGCTTATCTGATAAAGGATTAATATCCAAAATATATAGAGAACTCCTAAAATCAACAACCAAAATCTAATTGAAAAATAGACAAATGACTTAAATATTTCTCCAAAGAAGATATACAAATGGCTAATAAACACATAAAAATATGTTCAACATCACTAATCATTAGGGGCATGCAAATCAAAACTACAATGAGATACTACCTCATATCCATGGGAATGGCTACTATAAAAAGATAGAAAATAAGTGTTGATGAGGATGTAGAGAAATTGTAACCCCTGTATACTGTAGGTAGAGTGTGAAATAATACAGCCACTATGAAAAGCAGTATGGCAGCTCCTCAAAAAATTAAAAATATAATTACCATATGATTCAGCAATTCCACTTCTGGGTATACATCCAAAAGAAATTTTTAAATGAATCTCTAAGAGATATTTTTACACTCATGTTCACAGCAGCATCATTCACAATAGCCAAAATGTGGAAGTAACCCAACTGTCCATCAAAAGATGAATGAATAAGTAAAATATAGTTTTCTATACAGTGAAATATTAAATTCAGTCTTGAAAAGGAAGGAAATGTTGACAGGTACTACTACATGGATAAACCTTGAGAACACTATGCTAAGTGAAATAAACCAATCACAAAAAGACAAATAAGGTATGATTACAATTTTATGACTACTTAGAGTAGTCAAAATCACATAAACAGAAAGTAGTAGTGTTTGCTAGGGGAAAGGGTGAAAGGGAAATGGAAAGTTTTTATTTCATGGGTATGGAGTTTTAGTTTTACAAGATGAAAAGTGTTTTGGAGATAGATGGTAGATGATTGCACAACATGATGAATGTATTTAATGCCACTGAACTATACACTTAAAAATGGTTATGATGGTAAATTTTATTTATGTGCATTTTACCACAATAAAAAGCTGGAAAGAACACACATAAATAACAATACTTTATTTGTGTGTATATATACCAATAGGCATAAACATTAAAAATGAATACATACAAAATTCTTCCTCTAAAATGAAAAATAGTCTTGGTCAATAAAATTTTTATTGATATAGCTATCACCTAGAACTCTACCTGACACAAAGTAGGGTTTCACTAAATGATTGTTGAAAAATGCATTTATGACAGTGATTGACTCAGATAGGGCCTGGGAGGGAATCGAAACTGAAAGCAAGGGAGACGAGCAACAACTTTATCTGTAATGTCATATTCCTCTTAGGGAGAGCTACTTGAAGCAAATATGAAAAAAAGTTAAGTATCACTTGTTGATTTGTATAGGAATGTCTTTTATAACTGTTTCTATGCTTTTCTATATTATTTAGCTTTAAAAAAATGCAATCTCCCAAACTGCATCCCACATTTTTAGGAGACATGCACCTTAAAAATTAATAAACACTTTTAAAGAAAATTTAGTAGAACACCCTCATCCTTAATTCTAAACTCTAGCCCTCTATATAAGTATGTTCTAGGTGTTCCATGTGTACTCATTTTATTCTCTCCTTCACATTGGAAGTAAATCATGTAGAAACTCTTAGCTTTAATTTCTGTCATGTTTCTCCTAATTCAGAAGTCAAAATATTTGGCTTCTAGCCTTGATTTCATATTTAACTAGCTGTGTGACCCTCATCAAATTAACCAATATGAAACTTTGCTTCATTTGAAAATTAGAGATATTGCAAAAGAAAACCCTTAATGGCCCTCCATATTTAAGATTTGAGGACTTCATGAGGGAGTCTTCAAAATGTTCACGGAAAAAGCATATTATGAAAACTATACATGGATTGCAAATTTTTTGTACCAAAATAAACTCATTCTAATTTCTTATAGCATGTCTGAACAGAACCTAGTTTGAGGCACCAAGAAGGATCATCTATTACAGAAACAAAGAACTGAGTACCACATATTCTCAAGCATAAGCGAATAATTATCATAATACTATAAGAAAGGGTTTCGCAGTAGTGGGAAACTGCCGGGGGGGGGGGGATGGGATTGGCAATAGCGGGCAACTGCCAGGGGAGGGAGGCACACCTCATCAACAAGAGTGCCTGCATAATGAACATTTGTATACCTAACCCTGAATTGTACCCCACATCTTTTTTTTTTTTTTTTGAGTTGTTGTCTCACTCTGTCACCCAGACTGGAGTGCAGTGGCCGCTCCCGGCCACCGCAGCCTCGACCTGCTGGGCTCCGGCGATCCTTCCGCCTCAGCCTTCCGAGTAGCTGGAATTACAGGCACACGCTACCATGCCCAGCTAATTTTTTTATTTATTGTAGAGATGAGGTCTTGCTGCCCAGGCGGGTCTCGAACCCGCGGGCTCAGGCAATCCACTCACCTCAGCCTCCCAAAGGCGCGGGATTACAGGCTGAGCCACCGAGCCCGGCTTTGTACCCCACATCTTTAAAATTAAAAATTTTTAAAAAATCCCTGTCAGAGAAACATGAATTCTGCTAAAATTTGAAACAAGAACAAACATCAAATTTATGTTGATGTTTGGGTGGAAGAATGGTGAAATCAATGATGTTTCATGAAAAGTTTATGAAGACAAAGTCCCCCCAAAAATCCATTTACAGATGGATAACTTTTTTAAGAAGGAATGAAGCCCACAGCAGAAGACCATTCACATCAATTTACAAGGATAAAATTAATCTTGTCCATGCCCTAATTGAAGAAGATCAAGGAATAACAGCAGAAACAACATCTAACAATGGACATCTCAATTGGTGCAGCTTGCATAATCTTTTTGAAAAATTAAAGTTAAATAAACTTTCCACTCAATGGCTACCAAACTGTTGCACCCAGATGAGCTACAAAAGGTATAGCTTTCAAAGAATTGTAACAGGAAATGAAACGTAGTTTTACCAGTATAATCCTGAAGATAAGGCACAATCAAACCAATAACTATCAAAAGGTAGAAGTTGTCCAGCCAAAGCAAAAGCAAACTGGTCAAGAGCAAAGTCATGGCAATGATTTTTTGAGATGCACAAGACATTTTGCTTGCTGACTTACTAGAGGACCAAAGAGTGATAACATCTGCTTATTATGAGAGGTTTTTTAATTTTAGAAAGTTAGCCAAAGCTTTAGCAGAAAAATGCCTTGGAAAAGCATCAGCAGAGTTCTTCTTTACCACGACAATGCTCCTGCTCATTCCTCTCATCAAACAAGGACAATTTTGTGAGATTGCTGACTGGAAATCATTAGGCATCTACCATACAATGCTGATTTGGCTCCTTCTGAATTCTTTTTTGTTTCCTGATCTTAAGAACTCTTTAGCGGACACCCATTTTTCTTCAGTTAATAATGTAAAAAGGACTGTATTGACATAGTTAAATTCTCAAGACCTTCAGTTCTTTAGGGATGGACTAAATGGCAGCATAATCATTTATAAAAGTATCTTGAACTTGATGCAATTTATGTTGAGAAATAAATCTTACATTTTTACTTGTACCTTTTAATTTCATTTTCCATGAACTTTTGAAATATCTTTCTATGATCTACATTTCCTCTCAGTTCTAAAATTTGACGTTGATTTCCCCCACAAAATTTCTACTACATTGTCTTTGTACCTTTACTATGAAATCAAACACACTCTCTCCCCCAGAATGACTACAAAGTACAAAGCAGGACACAAAAATTATCTGCTATCTTAGAAGAAGTAACTTCTAAGATGCCAATTAAAGTTTTTAAAAGAATCAAATCTAATGTCAGTTTTATTTATTCATAAATGTTACATTAATTTATGCCACAAAACTATGAAAGAGTCTGTTCATTGGTTCATTTGCTTACAACAAATCAATGGTGGTATATATATTGTTTTGTCTTAATGTTGCAGCATACTGATAGAAACATGCATATTGCCTACCACTTCACCCATGCTTTGAGCAATATTAGATCAAATGGCATCTAATTCATGAAACTTTCTCCCTCTTGCCAATGTGATCCTTTTGAAGCCAGTGCAAGGTAGACCTGTTTCTGTGTGACTTTTAAGTTCTGTTTGAACAGCACTGCCTGAAAGTCCAGTTACCATGGTGATATGTACCACTGCAAATAATCTCTTTCTCAACAACTAAAGCTATACCCTATTCAGTAAAAGTGGTATCTATGGTTTAATGGTTCAGCAAAAGGCCGATAGATCTACGATCTTATTTCCAACTGAGAGGTTTTTAATAAGCAGTTTTGAGTTCCTAGAATCTGAGAATACTAAGCAGGCTCTCTCTAAATTTAGCAGGGTCAATCTTAAAGGACATTTCCTGGACCAATCAAATACTAAATTTTCTGGAATATGCTGAATTGACCTGCCACTATTTGATTCTTTTCTGAGGCAATGGAAAGAGAAACAAACAGACCCGGGATCTTTCAAACGAAAATAAAATTGACATCCAGGCAATAGACACCATTTCCCTGGTGTGATTGTCCTGCCGAGAGCCTCCATTAGTACAACCCTAACTCAGTCAGGTACTCCCCAAGCAGGACTCTCATTAACACCTCGAAGATGTGGTTTTAGCTTTTATACTTCAGAAGATAGGACCAATGACAGGAAGGCAAGTTTTCCATTATTCCTGAGAATAGGAAGCTTGGCATTCTGATGGCATCTGGTAGAATCTTGGAACGCATTTTCCTTAAATAGTATTCTACACAAGGATCAAATTCAGTAATGTGTGTCATGGGCTATATAGATTGTAGTTGATGTGCTCATTAATATCCTTTATGTTCTATTGATATGACAACCACAATCTCAGTTCTGAACAACCGACTTAAAATAGAACTTTTGAAAAGCAAGTTGTTCAGATGCTGGTGAGGATGCAGAGTAGAAGGAATGCTTCAGCACTGCTGGTGGGGATGCAAACTAGTTCAAACTCTATGGAAAAGAGTATGGCAATTTCTAAAAGAACTAGAAATTGACCTTCCATATGACCCAGCAATTCCACTACTGGGAATATACCTGGAGGAACTCAAAGCATTCTACAAAAAAGAACCTGCACACGCATGTTTATTGTGGCACTATTCACAATAGCAAAAACATGGAACCAATCGTGCTGCCCATCAAAACTGGACTGGATTTTTTAAAATGTGGACATATACTCAATGGAATATTACACAGCCATAAAGAAGGACAAACATATGGATGTCATAGCAACTTGGATGGATTTAGAGTCAATAATACTCAGTGATCTATCACAGAAACAGAAAACTGAGTATCACATGTTCTCATTCATAAGTGGACCCTGAACATATACCATAATACTATAAGAAAGGGATTGGCAGTAGCAGGATACCTCTGGGGTGAGGCAGGGGGAAAACAACATCAATAAGCGTACCTGATCTTAAACCATGCAAAGTGAGGACCAAAGGGTGGCCCAAACTTTACCTGTATGATATCCACTTGTATATCTAATCCTGAATTGTACTCCACATATTTAAAATAAAATATATAATAATAATAAAAGAAAAACAAGTTGTTAAAGTAGACAACTTTGTAGACTGCTCAAATAAGAATACTTCAAAGGACAAAAGGGCCTTCTTCTTGATACACCCCCAGCAATTAGGCATAACTAGCAGAATGACAGGCACATGTGCTTAGTACTTGGGGTGAATGAGCGGATAAGACATTAATAGATTTAATTCAAAAACCTTTTATATGGGAAACATTTTAAAATATGTTACGTATACTTATTGTTGTTCATCGTTAGCTGTTTTCAAGAGAGATTCTTCTAAAGTCTAATTGAAACCACTGGTCAAATCTTCTAACATAGAGAAAGCTATGTATTAATAAAGTGAACCAGTAAAAATTACTGTTAAAAATCTCAGACTGCAAATTAACAGGGTCACAGTCTGTAAATAAGAACATCTGATGACATAAGCATTAACATCTTAAATTAATACCTTCTCTGGGGTAACCACACAGCTTGAAGCAAAATGTGAATTGCTGGCAATTCTCTAGTGTGCACTGTTGGTGATAAAGCTGAATCAGCACTTATTTTTGTCATTAGATGGTAGTTCTACCTTGGAGACTATGATTTTAATTGTGATCTCTATTTATAATTCCTAATCAAAATGTTATGGACCAAATAATTATCTCTTAATAATGTGGCCCTATTTTTTTGCACTCTGATAAAAAAACTTAGCCCTTTGCTTTCAGACAGAGAGAGAGAGAGAGAGAGAGAGAGAGAGAGAGAGAGAGAGTGTGTGTGTGTGTGTGTGTGTGTGTGTGTGTGTGTGTGTGTGAGAGAGAGAGAGGTTGGCTCCACAGTCTCAGTCAGTCATGAGTTCCTGTTTATTTGAAACCCTTCCTTGCATGCTAGGTTGTACATAACTCCAGATCAAAATGCTGAAAAATGTATTACCTAAGCTCAGAGGCCATTTCCAAGCTCATTTAGAGATAATCACAGTTTCTTTGAATCTAACACACACACACAAAATTCTTTCTGGACATCAAATTCATGAATTGTATAGTTTTCTATCAAGTCGCTTTGCAAAGCACATTAAAAATAGGTTTCTAAAGTATCCAGTTAATTTGTTTTTTTCTCCTTCCTTGGCTTCCCAAGGAACCCACAGCCTTAATTTTCTTTCTTCTCTTTGCTGTCTGTCACTTGCTGTGGTTGCTTTTTCCTCTAGGTTCATGGGCAGAAGTGCTGTTTAATGTACTGTCCTAGAGTTCAGTTCTCCACATTTTCCCCCTTTGATCACAACAATCCCACCTCTTCAACTATAGCACTATGACATGACTCTCCCAGTCTGCATTTCTAACCCTGCATTCTCTTGTAAGTTCCAGTCCTGCCTGCTAGAAATGTTTATTAATATATCTGAAAAATATGTATTGCTTTCTCCTTTCTTTTTCTCATATAATCTCCTTACATCACAAATGCCTTCCTTTATAATACTACTTTTCGGTACTATAGCCCTAAATCTCACAGTCATTTTCCATTCTTTTCCCTCCTTATCTCCCAAACCAAGTTAGTTCCATCCTTCAGGTTATGCCTGCAGTTCCTATTTCTTTCTTCTGGGTTCTTCCTAGCCTGGTTGTCTTCATTCAAATTCTCATTCCTTTTCACGTGTACTATTAAGAGTCATTTAACTGGTCACCAAATTCCTTACTCCAAGTAACCAAGCTAGAACCACCCAAAGCAAAGGGCTAAATATTTTGCATAGTGCAAAAAAGATAGTGCCATATTATTAATAGATAATTATTTGGTTCATACATTTTGTTTTTATTTTTGTTTGTTTGTTGTTGGGTCATACATTTTGATTAGGAATTATAAAAAGAGATCACAATTAAAACCTCCAAGGTAGAAATACCATCTAATGATAAAAATATGTGCTAATTCAGTTTTATCACCAACAGTGCACTCTAGAGAATTGCCAGAAGCATGCATTTTGTCTCATTTGCACATTAGAAACCTATTTTTAATGTGCTTTGCAAAGTGACTTGATAGAAAACTATACAATTCATGAATTTAATGTCCCAAATTGACTCAGACACATAATGTATAAACTATATGAAGAGTGGAATGTCTAAGTCCTTCCACCTGTTGTAAATGTATATCTGTGTGTGTGTGTGTGTGTGTGTGTGTGTGTGTGTGCTTGTGTGTGTATCTCTATTCATGCCATTTTAAAGTCTTCAGATCATTTGATCTAATAACTGGAACTCTCATATATTGCTGGTGGGAATGTAAAATGGTAAAACCACTTTGGAAAACTGCTTGACAGTTTCTCATAAAGTTGGACACCTACCATGTGACCCAGCCATTCCATTCCTGGGTACTTACCCAAGAGAAATGATTTAAGTCATTTTGATAGTCACTCTAAAGCATTAAATTAACCAGTCTTTCTGCTAGTGTTTTGTAACATATAACAACTTTTGTGATGTTTCACAGCTTGCTAAATGAAGCATTTTAAAGTTCTTGGAAGAAGCAGAGCTCAGAGAATGGTATGTTTGGGGAAAACAGGTCACAGGTAGGACAAATTTTTAATTGTACAATACAGATTGCTAACTGTGGGCAGCAGATTGTTAACTGTACCACAGATCTCTAAAATGTATTCATTTTGCACAACTGAAACCTTATACCCGTTGAACAGCAGCTGCTTGTTTTCCTTCCACAATCACTTGGCAACCATAATTGTCTCTGTCTCTATATGTTTGCCTATTTTAGATGCCTCATACAAGTAGAATCAATCATTATTTTTTCTCCTATGGCTAGCTTATTTCACTTAGCATAATGTCCTCCATGTCCATCCATGTTGTAGCATGTGGCAGGATTTCCTTCCATTTTAAAATGTTATAGTATTCCATTACTTTTACCAATATATACCACATTGTCTTTATCCATTTATTTATTGATGAACATTTAGATTGTTTTCATTATCTTGTCTATTATGAATAACTCTACAATGAACATAGGCGTGCAGATAGCTCTTTGAGATCCTGATTTCAAGTCTTTTGAGTATGTACACAGAAGTGGGATTGCTGGCTCATAAATTAATTCTATTTTTAATTTTTTGAAGAATTTCCACACTATTTTCCATAGTTACTACAGCATTTTACATTTCCACCAACAGTATACAAGGATCCAAATTTCTCCACATCCTCACCAAAACTTTTCTTTTTTTTTTTTTTGTAATAACCATTTTTAAACCACTTTATTGAGGTATCACTTACACATCATAAAAGTAACTCATTGTAGCCGGGCTCGGTAGCTCAGCCTGTAATCCCGCACCTTTGGGAGGTCGAGGTGAGTGGATTGCCTGAGCCCGCGGGTTCGAGACCCGCCTGGGCAGCGAGACCTCATCTCTACAATAAGTCAAAAACTCAGCCGGGCGTGGTAGTGCATGCCTGTAATTCCGGCTACTTGGAAGGTTGAGGCGGAAGGATCGCCAGATCCCAGTAGGTCGAGGCTGCAGTGGCCAGGAGCGGTCACTGCAGTCATCTGGGCGACCAAGTGAGACTCCAACTCAAAAAAAAAAATTAACTCATTGTAAGTATAAAATTCTATAATTTTAGTATATTTATGGGATTTTAAAACCACTCTTAAATTCAATTTTGAACATTTTTATCACCCCCGAAGTGCCATCATTCTCCTTCATAGTTAATCCCTGCTCCAAGCCTAGCCATAGGCAATCACTGCTTTCTTTCTTTATAAACTTGCCCTTTCTACATATTTTTTAAAAAATGAAATTCCAGCCTGGCTTGGTGGCTCAGCCTGTAATCCCGTGCTTTGGAAGGCTGAGGTGAGTGGATTGCCTGAGCCCGCGGATTCGAGACCCTCCTGGGCAACTTGACGAGACCTCATCTCTACAATAAATCAAAAAATCAGCCGGGCGCGGTAGCGCGCACCTGTAATTCCGGCTACTCGGAAGGCTGAGGCAGAAGGATCGCCGGAGCCCAGCAGGTCGAGGCTGCGGTGGCCGGGAACGGCTGCTGCACTCCAGTCTGGGCAACAGAGTGAGGCTCCAACTCAAAAAATAAAATAAAATAAAATAAAAATAAATAAATAAAATAAATTCCATAATATGTAATCTTTTGTATCTGCCTTCTCTCACAGAACATGTTTTTGAGGTCCCTCTATTTTGTAGTGTGTATAGTAGTTCATGATTTTTAATTGCTAAATATTATTTTATTACATGGATATACCACATTTTATTTTTCTATTCACTGGTTGATGAACATGTTGTTGTTTACAACTTTTAGTGATTATAAATAATGTTCCTATGAACATCTGTGTACATGTCTTTGTGCAGATATATGTTTTATTTCTCTCATGTAGATTTTTAGATCATTTTCATTTTTGATAAATACTTTTATTGGGTAAAGATTTCTAGTCTGACAGATCTTTTCTTTCATTATTTCAACACTGTTGCATTACTGTCTTCTAGCTTGTGTTCTTTCACATGAAAAATCTACTGTAATTCTTATTTTTGTTTCTCTCGACATACAGGCCTTTTTTCCTCTGGCTGTTGCTAAGATTTTCTACTTATCAGTGGTTCTAAATGATTTGATTCTGAAGTATTGGTATAGTTTTCTTTGTGATCTTTGTGCTTCATGTTTGGAGAACTTCCTCAATTTATCCTTTTATCAAATGTGGAAACTTTTGACTGTTATCCTTCAAATTCTCTTTGACCACAGCTCTCTCTCTCATCTCCTTCAGGTACTCCAAATACATATGTATGTGGTTGCTTGAGGTTCCCCACGGCTTATCACCGAAGTGCTTTTTCTCTCTGAGTTTCATTTTGAATTGTTTCTATTGCTATTTCTTCAAGTTCACTAATAATACCTTCTTTGCATTTACTCCATTCAGCATATATTTCATATTAGACATTGTATTATCTCTAAAATTTTGCCTTGAGTCTGTTCTATATGTTCTGTGTCTGAACATATTTAATCTTTATATTCAATCTTTCCTCTAGCTTCTTGAATGTATGGAATACATAACTCTTTTTAATAGCCTTATCTACAGATGCTGTTATCTCTGAATCTGTTTTGATTGACTGATGTTTCTCCCCATTGTGGGCTGTATATTTCTGCTTCTCTGAAAGTTTGGCAATGTTGATGTCAGATATTGTGAATGCTATACCCTTTAGGGTGTTCCATGATGTCAGGGAATATGTTCTTCCTATTTTCTCTCTTTGCATCTAGCATAGTTGCTAACTCACAGTAAAAACTAAAATAATTGCTGAAATAAAGATTATAAGAGAAAAGAATGAAACTCAATTACCTGCTATCCATTCATTTATACTAGGGAAAAATTTAACATTTCCATAATGGTAGTAATATAATTCATTTTAGGAAGGGAACTATCTTTGTTATCTTTAAGGGTAGGTATTGAGACTCACAAAGCGTGAATTAGCACTAGACAAAACAATAATAGACAAAGTTAAATTACTTTTATTATGAACTATCACAGAATTTGAGGATGAATTTTGAATGCGTAAGAAAAAATAGAAGAGGAGAGAAAGAAGAGAATAAGTAAGAATGTGATAGAGAATTTGAGTGTCATTTAAGGTCAGGAATTACTAACATCTAGAAAATTAAATCTGCTATCTCTCCAAAACTTTAGTAAAGTCTGATGCTTGCTTATCTCCAGAAAGTGTTTTTGTTTTTTTTCTTTTTTTGGTGGGGAGGGTGTTTTTGTTTTTGTTTTTATTTCAACAAATAAATGAATGATCAATTTCTATATTTGACCTAATGCTAAAGCAGGAATAAACACCCAGAACACATTCAAAAAACAAGGATTAAATGGAGGCAGATAGTGAAAGCCAAACTTATCATGAGAATATATTCTTTCTTCCCCAATGATTTTCAGTAATTTGGGGGAAAAGCATGGAAATTTTCTCAGGGCATAGATTAGGGGTTCCATTTAGTTTTATAGCAGCTTTAGTTTTATTACCACCTAAGCTGCTAAAAAGACCTTGCTGTACATAGATCTCTAAATGTGCATAAGTCTCTCTATGTGGCAACACCTCCTTATTTTCACCAAATAGAGATGTTTATTTCTACTACCAGCATTAAAAGCACCCATAATCATTAATTTCTCTACAGTTTTACTTCTCAACAGTCCTAATATACATTATTTCCATTTCTCCTCATTTTCAGATGCTGCCTCTACTAACTAACCTCTCATCACAGACGTTTATACCTACCAGATGGTGGTTTGTTTCTTTCCTTCTTTGCATTCACACTCCCTACACTATGTACTGCATAAATAGTGAGTGCAATAAACATTTCAGCTTCTCAAAAATTGTTTAAAATTATGGCAGAACTGGTTCAATTTAGGAAAGGCAGCACAGATGTATTACTGCAACAAAAGAGTAAAATAAAAATACCAATTAACAGGGCTAAAGTTAGTAACATTATTTCATATTTTGTTTTTTATGCTTCTCCTGCCTTCATATTAGTAGAAAACCCAAGGATTTGAGGAATATAATAGGATTGTTAATCATGGTAGTTTTCATAAGAGATTGAGCCTTGGTTAACCCAAGTGACTTCTCCAAATAATAAGTGGCACATTTTTAAAGAAAAAAAATAGAGCTAAGTACTTTAACAGACTGCTTAAACTATGAGAGTGAGTAACTCTGGGCATGGCGCTATGGAGAATTTTATTAGAAAAAGCTTCATAGAAGAGGTGTCATATGAATTTCATCATGAAGAAAGAGCAAGAGCCTGCTAGAGAAGGGGAGAAACATTCTAGGTAAAGAAAACACTGTATTCAAAGACTCACAAATATGAAAGACTAAATGCCTTTTGTACACGGTGAGAAGTTCCAAAGTTCTGTCACGTGAGGAGCGGCTATAAGGACAAGTTGTTGAAGGACCTATTCCAAAGAGGGGAGTTCTATTAAATTCCATTTTAGAGAATTTGTTCAAGCAGTGGTTTGATAAAAGTATTAAACAAACAAAAATAAGCACTGTCTTTGCATCTTGTGTCTAGAATTTCTCCAAACTAGAACCTCATTGCCCACTGCAGATAATTGGCAAGTCCATTCTTTTACTTTTAATAGCTCACTCTTGGAGGCTGTTCTTTGTATTGATGACTTGCCTGGTCTGATGACTCAGACTCCACACTGATCTCCCTCCAGAACTTGACTTCAGGTATTTGCCTTCTGCTTCTATTTACTGTCGCTCACCACCACCCAAATCTCTAGACACACACACACACACACACACACACACACACACACACACACACACACACACAGATGGAGAGAGAGGGAGGGAGGGAGAGACCTGGCCTTGGATTACAAAGCACTTACCTGCTATATCTCTGCTTTCCTCGTCAGACAGTAGAAATAGACAATTAACAATGAAAAGTCACAGGATGTTTTCAAGCAAAAGAACAATGTGTTAGAATTATCAAGAGTATTAATATTGAATGAACATTTTGTTAATTCAGTATGAAAGCAACAGTCATTAGAAAGTTAGAGTTCAAAGAAAGCCTGATGAAAAAATTTTTAGCAAAATCTCTTAAGTGATGGGCCTATGAATGGCAAATTTTTACAAATTAATTAAGGGTTTAAGAACACACTCAAACATAATAAAAATAGTAAACTGTTTAGATATTTTTTAGAATTAAATATTTGTCTTATATTGGTGTTATCCTCTCTCTACCATCCATGTGAATTTCATTAACCAAAATAACGTTAAGCAGAGGGAAAGAGACAGAAAAGAGTGCAGTATATGACAACAAATGTGAATACTCCTTACTGGACTGCAATG
The DNA here is from genome assembly GCA_027257055.1 of Cephalopachus bancanus. Taxonomy (NCBI): domain Eukaryota; kingdom Metazoa; phylum Chordata; class Mammalia; order Primates; family Tarsiidae; genus Cephalopachus; species Cephalopachus bancanus. The sequence goes on from JAPVLO010000076.1 coordinate 4,802,057, forward strand.
CAAAATATTAAAACCTAAATCTCCATAGCATGAACTTAGAGAGATTTGCATGGTACCAAGAAGTCATTTATTATTAGTTATTCTGCACTCATAGATAAGTGAAGCCAAGAAAAATCTCTTTTTCGCAGCTGCAAATTTTCTGAGTATGGTGTAATATTAAGCTATTGAGTTGAAGAGTGTTGTCCGCTGTAACTACTAGTTTTGAATATAACATGAGTAATCAGCATGAAATAGTATTCTTAGACCCCCTCATTGTAATCAGCATGTCATTGTTATGATATTATGGTACCCAAATAAAGTAGAGTCTCCTCATTCTTAATTTTTGAATGTGTTTAAAGAATAAATTATAATAATTTCCAAATGCCTAAAAGCTCTGTAAGATTGCATCTTTCTCCTAAAAATGATAAGAAATTTACTGATGAGTCCATTACACAGAGTCCATTAAAGGTGACAGGACAAAGATCTCTTGGAGACCTCATCAAGCGGAGACAATATGCAGGATTAATTCAGTGTCCATTCAGATTCCCTGTGCTCAAATGGGAAATGAGGTTTGAGTGACAACTTTATTTAGCAAGTCAAAGACTGGTAAAAATTTTATGAAATGGTGCAACTTACATGCAAAACAGCACAGATTTTTATTAGAAGAATTTGATGTGATACAGTGAAAAATGTGCACAATTCTCATTAGATATCAGTTAATAAAGGGCATGAAATATAAATTAGCTGCAAGCTTGATCTGCATGAAGTTGTCTTTGTGTTTGCAGTAGTAGCCTTATCACTTCATGTTTATTAATATGGATCTCATTTATTGTCCTGTCTCCTTTTATAATCAACTCATTTGAAATCATGATAGTTCCTATTAGTTAGGTTTCATTGAAAACTATCACTGATTGTTCAGACATCGTCCTTAGAAGTTTATTTATCCCTACAGTTCTTGGGGCTCAGAGATTTTGTTTCATTCAAATACAAAATTTTATTTTTAAACAATAAGCCTCATATACACAGCAAGGGTTACTGACCCTTGAACAACTTGACCATACAAAGCAAGGGTTACTGACACTTGAACAACTCAAAAGACAGAATTCTAAGTTGTGAAAGGATTCATGGAAATATTCCCATTGAAAAAGCATGGAGCTGTATGGCCTAAAATCCATTGGGAATAATAATGTACATGTATACATTTTATGATACAAACACAGACATTAATATTATATGTGATATTATTATAAAAGAAAATAATTTTTAAGAAAGAATATGCAGATAAAGTCTAACTTTACTAAAGTCATGCAACTGTAATGATGACAACGTTCACAGTCATAAAAATAAAACATATGTGTTTTACATTTTGATGTCTTAAAATACATAAATTTAACAGATATTTGTGTATATTTAAGAATGTTTTGACAAAATAATTGTCCTTCTACAACTATTTTTAAATTGTGAATATGTTAGCCAAAATAACACTTTTTAAAGAAACAATATGGCGGGAAATTCAGTACACTCTGGTTTCCATTATTTTAAAATTTTAAATACTTCATATTAGGTCCATTTTGGAGTACTTTAATTCTTTGACAATGGCAACCCATGTATCTAATATTCTAGCAAGTCCCAAGACACAAGGCCAGGATACATAAGTCTAAGAATTCAGGTGAATCACTTTCACAATGGTACTCCGATTATGAAACTTTACACCCCCCAACTATTTAACCATCAGGAAATTAAGATCAAACCAGTTGTCCAATGAATATCCCACAAACCAGACTTGTTCAGTTTCTTCCTACTATTATTTTACTGGTTCCTCTAGCCCCAATATCATTTACGAATCTACAGTAAATTCAAGTTAAACACGTTTGGCACAACTATTTTTTAAGGGATGCTGTGCAGTTCATATTCCATATTAGGAGGCCCATGATGTCTGTTTTTTGTTTTTGTTTTTGTTTTTTACTTCTAGTGCATAAGTTTGGTCACTGGACTGGTAGGTGACAACGGTTCTCTCCATTATCAAGGTAAGTTTCTTCCCTTTGTGATTAGCAAGTTGTCTATAGGTTGACAATTTGATGTCATATGAAATTGTTTGCCTGATGGTTTAGCATCAAGTAGTATACTTCCTTGAATCAAATATTTTATCAGAGAGTCAAAAATTATTTTTAAAATTACGTCATTCCTTCTGTATTTTAGTTGCCATTCTTCTCTCAAATTTTCTCATCACCTAGATCTGTTTGCTTACCCTGAACAAACCTACCTGTTGCTTACATATGGGTAGGTTAAATGCTTAATTCTTTCCTTTAAATTACCAACTTCTGAAATAAAGAGCTGGATTAATAGTATTTTCAAATGGTTTATTGCTTTGCTTTGTTGTTGCTGTTGTTGGACTCAAATTTTTACATATTCAATGACTTTCAATTCATTGCATTGTTATAATGATCAAATTTTTCAAATTTGGTCAGCTGAAGTCCTTTCAAATAAGTTCCTATATCCTCTTGATATGATTTAGTTGATTACTTTCTCACTTTCTGTCACAAAAATATCCTAAATGTAAAAATAACTATTTTTCCAAAAAAAATTTTTTTTAATTATAAAGATGTGGGGTACAATTCAAGGGTAGGTATATAAACATTGATTATGCAAGTGCCCTTGTTGATGAGGTATGCCCCTCCCTCCCCTAGCAGTTTCCCTCAATTGCCCACCCCCTCTCCCCTGACAGTTTCCCATTACTGTCAAATGCTTTCTTATAGTAATTATAATTGTTCAAGTTTCGCTTATGAGTGAGAACATATGGTACTCTGTTCTTTGTTTCTGTGATAGATCACTGAGTATGATCGACTCTAAATCCATCCAAGTTGCTGCGAAGTCCATATGTTTGTCCTTCTTTATGACTGCATAATATTCCATTGTGTATATGTACCACTTTTTAAAATCCAGTCCAACTTTGATGGGCAACATGGTTGGTTCCATGTTTTTGCTATTGTGAATAGAGCTGCAACAAACAGACATGTGCAGGTTTCTTTTTTGTAGAATGATTTGAGTTCCTCCAGTTATATTCCCAACAGGGGAATTGCTGGGTCATATGGAAGGTCAATTTTTAGTTCTTTCAGAAACTCCACACAGTCTTCCAAAGAGGTTGCCCTAGTTTGCATTCCTACCAGCAGTGTAGAAGCAGTTCTTTTTCTCCGCATCCTGACCAGTATCTGTTGTTGTTTGTTTTATTAATGATAGCTATTCTTACTGGGGTTAGATGGTATCTCAGTGTGGTTTTGATTTGCATTTCTCTTATGATGAGTGAGGCTAAGCACTTTTTCATATGTCTGTTGGCTGCCTGTATATCTTCTTCTGAGAAGTGTCTATTCATGTCTTTTACCCACTTTTTAAAGGGGCTGTTTGTTTTTTTCCTTTCAGTGCGCTTGAGTTCCTTGTAGATCCTAGATGTTAGGCCTTTGTCAGATATACAGTTGGCAAATATTTTAATTTTTTTAATAAAACATATCTTAAAACTCAATTTGAACACTAGCAATTTCATTGCTCCTGGAGTATCAGTGATTCTAGGTTTACCTCAGTGGACAAAACTAGAAAATATTTTTTTTCACATTATAGTTTCATATCAATATTTTCCATTCAAATTTAACATCTCAGGATATTTATTCATTTCTTTGATTTTTACACTTATAGGTCCTTTCTCTTTTACTTAAAATTTTGTTTCCTACCATTATATTACTCTTGTTCCACACTACATTAATAAAAATAGTTTCATAATAACTATAGTGATGTTAATACTAATAATAAAACTACTGAATGATGTTTAATTTTTTTACAATTTTTGTGTTTTCGTCCTTATGTAGCGGTAAATGTATGCAGAATTCTAAAGTCACTTGAAATCATTCTTTTCTCTCTGTATGGTTCTGTTTCCAATTGGGCATAGAATTAGGCTCATTTGTCTCCGTTGGTATTCACTTTGAAAGTCTGCCTTAGTTACAGCTACATAATGCTCATTGGAGGGACATAGCACAGTTTAACTAATCATAACCCACTCCACGTCTATCTGCATTTTTCCAGTTTCCAGCCATTACTTACTGCAAAAAAAAAGCCTTTAATTCAATTATCACAACACATCTACGGTATTATTACTTCAATTTTAATATTATGAAACTGATATTCAGAGAAATTGAGTAATGTGCCCAAGTTTACCAAGCTGTCTAAAGCCAAAATCTTGCTGCTAATTTCTAAGTACAGTGCCTCTTAGGCATTCTCTTACACATCCTTTATTGATCATTTTCTTCTCCCCCTTATTTCTGGGCATCTTTGTGAAAATAAACCACAAGCAGAAGAAAAAAAGCATGTCACCACCTGCATCATTGAATCCAGTTGGATATTGAAAAGGGCCTGGGCAGGAAAATTATTATGGAATATCTAGTGCTAGGACTAGCTGAACCTCTCTGTTCCTATGTTGCCATGTCCTAATATGTAAAATAATTCACTATACACCCACACATGTGCTTAACCAAATGCCACATCTAACTGCCAAAGAGATGGAGTTTAATGCACAAATCCTTTGTAAGACAGGATAATGATCATGTCTGCTCTGGTGTCAGTGTGCTAGGTAATATTAAATAATGCAGTTTTTATAAAATTTTCTCAACAGTGCAAGATCCACCCATAAAACACCTAATTTAGGTCTCAATCCAATGCATAAAAGATAAGAGATGATTAAGAATTTGCTTTTGAAGTCTTAGTGTATTATCTTGGTTATGGAGTATTTCATAAGACAGAAACTAACACAACTTTGAAATGATCACAAAGATATCATTGTTTAAAAAATAGCAACAGGCCAGGCACAGTGGCTCAAGCCTGTAGTCCCAGCACTTTTGGAGGCCAAGGTGGGAGAATTGCCTGAGCCCACCGGGGTCGAGAACAGCTTGGCTAACTTGGTCATCTCTACAATAAATCAAAAAATTATCCAGGCGTGGTAACACGCACCTATAGTTTCAGCTACTTAGAAGCTGGAGTGGAAGAATCGCCTGAGCCCAGAAGGTCAAGACTGCAGTGGCCATGAGCGTGCCACTGCACTCCATCCTGGGCGACAGAGTGAGACTTCAACTCAAAAAAATAAAAATAAAACGTAGGCCCCCCACTACATGGGAGTGGCTTGCTTTTATACAGGTATACTTCAGATGGCTCAGTGACAGCATTCTGTACACTATGAAGGTAAAGATAAGAAACTGATTGTATTCACGCATATAGAAAGAATAAAATCTTTTTCATCTGAATTTATATTTAATTTCCATCAGGCCCACTTTCTCCTGGAAGGTGTGTATATCACCAAGTCTTTAACCTCTGGGACCCATGATGGCAATCCATCTTTTTCCCCCACATCTAAAGCCAGAATTGGCAGCATTCTCTTTATTCCATGAACTACTTTTAAATGACATGCAGAAGAAGAAAGACACCGTAGTTAAATATATAAAAATAAATTTTCTTGGCTTACTGGGGTAGCAAACAAATATCTATGAGTAATGCCCCTATATCGCCAGCTAGCAAGGCACTTAATAAAACCCAAACAACTGTCACACACAGGTTATAAGGTCATTTCTCACATATAAGATAAACTAGAAATCTATCCAAAGGATAGAATCAGGGAGAATGTTATGAAGTTTGCTGGAAAATAACAAATGAGTTTCACATGTTATTTCATTTCCCAAGGGCACTTTGATAAGCATACACACATATTGTCAATCCATGCTAGGACCCCAGTGCATGTGGGGGACACAGAAACAAGCAGGTTCAAAACCATAAATGTCATTTAGTAACAAATTAAATATTTGTCATGAGTGACAGAATAACAAATAATTAAATACAGCTTTTTTTGGCTGCCAACATTGTGGAGAATGATGGAAATGTAAAAAAGGAAGACACTGTCCTTCAGCAAGGTAATAATAAGGTTTCTATTTATACCATTTCCATTTAAAAGAGTCACTGAGGCTTGTGTCTGTCAATGTTTGTTAAATGAATGAATGAATGAGTGAACAAAAATAAATGTTGTAGGAAAGTGAGTTTGTAGGGGTGGTGGAGGAGGAATGGGAATACATGGACATGGTTTAAGAAGCAGCAACCATATTTCCAAGTGAAATCTAATACAAAAGAAGACATTGGTTTGTAATACTTCCCAATACTGTCAGCATGTGCACAACAGATAAATTCTAGCCTAGTAGTGTGCCTTAAGATTCACCTGGAGGGTTTGCTAAAAATGCTGATTCCTGGGTCTGAATCTGTATTTAAATGTTTCAAGGGATTCTGAGACAAAGGAATCCAAACAGAATTTTAAGAAACACTGTTCTCTGCCAAGTGGGAGGTCTCAGGAGAGACATTTGGTTTTTCCCTCCTTTTTTCTTTGGGCTTTCTTTGATAACAGTTTAGTTGTTTTGCTTTTAATTTTTTTTTTAAGTCTGCATCACACTTTACTGCCCCAATACCATAGCTGAGCCCAGCCTTCTTATAGGAAAATATTATTTTTTAACTCAAAATTCAAATTTGAGGTATAATTTAAATCAGAATCTTTGCCACCAAAACTGACATTTAAATAGAGATAATCAGAAGATCAGGAGTTTTGATTCGGTGCTTATTATGGAATTCGTGGAAGTGGGGGGCAGATAGTGAGGCATAGAAAGATGAATTCAGGCTTGCTTCAAACAAAGACACCATAAAGAGACTAAGTGTTAATATATAAAAATACTTTCTTTGTATTAAAATGAATTAAAAGTAAATAAAATACATATTAAGTTTATCAGATGAAATAGGATGACCAGCTCATTTTGAATTTCAGATCAACAATGATTACATTTTTAGTATAAATATCCAATTTAACCGGGCATCCTGCATTTTTATTTGTTAACTTTGGTAACACTAATGCTTGTTAAACAAAAAAAGTATAAAGAACTACTTTTCTGGGTAGTAGAGAATGAAGAACATGGATTATGCACTTTTGACTGGGCTGTTGACATAATTAAGGCCTGACTTCCACTTAAAGAAAACCTTGCAAGGCATTTCCTATGCCCTGGGAACTGCCGTTTATATCAAACATCTGAGAAATTTCCCAGAAGACTATTTTACTCGATCAATATGCCAATTCTCCACTAGCAAGATCCTCTTAATACCCCACAGACCTTTTAAATGAAAGACTGTAGAGGGCAGTTTAGTGCACGTAACTGCATTCATTTTCTAAATGCATATAATTATCTAATAACAATGCTGTATACATTATTTCTCTTCTTTCTCATAGAAAACTCATTTGTGCATTCCTGCTTTAAATATCAAGTTCTGAGGTTTTGTTTTGGTTTTTGTTTTTGTCAGTACCTACGGTTTTCTCAAGACATCCTAGTTATTTCTTTACAATAGGTTTTGCTTTTTTTTCAATCTCAGCACTATTGACATTTGGGGCCAGATTATTCATTGTTGTCAGACACTGTTCTGTGTCTTGTAGGATGTTTAGCAGCATCTCTGACCTCTGGCCTCTAGCTATCAGAAGTACTCCCTGAGTTGTAACAACCAAAAATGTCTCCAGACATAGCCAAATGTCCCCAAGAGGTCAAAATCACTGCTCTACGATAGAGTGTAATTCACTGCAAGTTGTCTTTTTTCTTTCTTTAAAAATAGGGAAAGATAGGCATTTACCCCGCTTCTAAATGGGAAGTTTTTTTTTTAATTTAGAATTTAAATTTAATTTTAGAATTTAAATTTTTTAAATAATGCATAGTCAATTGTCATAATGTTGCATTATCTACCCATGCTAAATTCAATAGTATGTTTCACCTAGCAATTAATCTTTATTTTATGTTTCTGAAGCATTCAATTTAGTTTTTAAAGAAATACATCTGTTCCCACACTCATTTTTCACCTTTTTAAATAATATAAAATTGAACAATTTTGCATTACAAATCAATTTCAAATAGCATGAACAAGTAAGGAAAGAGCACAGCTGATGTGGTAAGAATATTCTTTAGATAGAAGTGCATGCGTTATCTATTTTTTAAATTTATGGATCATGCTTTTGGTGTGTCATATCTATGAAATCTTTGTCCAACTTAAAGTCACAAAGTTTTCCTCTTACGCTATCTTCTAGATGTTTTATGGTTTTTGTATTTACACTTTGATTTATTATCCATTTTGAGTTAATTTTTATACATTGTGCAAAGAATGAATTGAATTTAAAATTTCTGTTATTCAAAATCACTGTTGAGAGCATAAAAAGACAAGCTACAGACAGGGAGACAATATTTGCAAATCACATATCCAATAAAAGGCTTGTATCCAGAATATTTTTTTAATTCTTAAAACTCAATAAGAAAGTAGCCCAGTTTTTGTCATGTGCACAATATTTGAAAGGACACTTCAAAGAAGATATGTGAATGGCAAAATAGCATGAAAAGATGCTCAACATCATGAGTCTTTTGGGCAATGCAAATTAAATTCACAAGATGAAACTACACACCTATCAGAAGCTAAAATTTAAAAGATTTCTCATGCCAGATGTTGATAAAGATGGGGAGCAACTAGAACTCCTGTACACTACAGATGAAATGTAAAATTCCATAACCACTTTGGAAAACAGTTTTCAGAAACAGTTTTATACCTATTATGAGGGCTCATGAGTATGTGCATGTTTGAAAACATGATGATTGTTCACTTTAAGTTCGTAAAATTAGTCACATGCCATGCACAGATATACTACACTACAATACTCTCATATATCAGAGTGAGATAGATTGATAATGACAGTTTCGAAATATGTGGCATATCAACTTGGATGGACTTAGAGTCTATAATACTGAGTGGTCTATCACAGAAACAAAGAACCGGGTATCACATATTCTCATTCATAAGCAGACCCTGAATATATCCTAATACTGTAAGAAAGGTATTGGCAGTAGTGGGAAACTGCCAAGAGAGGGGTGGGACGGGATTGGCAGTAATGGGAAACTGCCAGGGTTGAGGGGGCACACCTCATCAGCAAGGGTACCTGCATAATGAACATTTGTATACCTAACCCTGAATTGTACTCCACATCTGTAAAATAAAAAAAAGAAATATATGGTATATCAAGAGACATACACATATCTGTGGTGGAGACAGCTGGTTGTCCATTAAAAATTCATTTTTCCTTTCTTTCATGGGTATGGGCTTGTAGTGAGGCACTGTTAGAAACTTCATTTCCCAGCTCCTTTGCAAATAAGTGTATGTAAGTTCTCACCATTACAACCTGAGCCAAAGACAAGAGTGCCACCTCTGCATCTGGCACTAAACAATGGCACTCCTCTATCCTCCTCTATATCTGAAGGCAGCTGGAGCACAGAAAGACTTTGAATCATGCAGTGCTCAAGAGGGGATGGTGGAGAAACAAAAAAGAAACAATCAGAGTGCCTGAATGACTGAGAGCAAGACTGTATCACAAACCTGGAAAGAGCTCCTTGAAAATGTATAGAAAAAAGAAAGTAGTATTTCAGGGTGTAGGCATGAGAAATAAATCATTCATATGGAAAATTGTACAAAAGAAAAATATATAGTTCCACGATTTCTCACAAAGCAAAACACACACACACACACACACACACACACACACACACACACACTTGATCAAGAAACAAAATAGTGGAACTACCAGAAGCCCTCTTCGTGCTCCCATCACACATCCATTCCTTCCCCCAGAAGTCGCCATTGTCATGACTTACTTGGTATTCACTGTTTTGATTTCCTGTGGAGTTTTACCACCTAAGTTATAATTTCATTTTGCCTGTGTTATGAATGTTATATAGATAGAAACATACAATATATATGATTGTATGGTCGGCTTCTTTCATTTAGTAATTTGTGTGCAAGATTCATCAATGTTGCTGCATAAAACTGTATTTCACTCAGTTTTCTTGAATAATATAATAAATAGAAGCCTATTGTATGACTAGACCACAATTTATTTGTCCATTCTGCTGATAGACTTTTAGGTTGTTTGCAGTTTGGCAAGCTACAAGAGAATGCTTTCTTTTTGCTGTTGTTAGATATGTTAACCAGGATTGGAATTGCCTGGTCATATACAATGATGTACTTGTAAACCAGCTCTCTAAAAAATAAAGCCTTGATTAGCATTTGCTAACATCTGTGGTGTAAATACTACCATCATGGTCAATTTCCAGCTACCTATGATTTAATGACTAGCTCACAGAATTTGTTTTAACAATCAGTTCTTATGAGCTGCTAGGAGCTGTCTCCAACACTGCTGACTCAGCTCACCACACAACTCATGCTTCACCTGGACTTGGCCTTACCAGACAATGTCCAACTATTTGTCAAAATGATTGTATGAATGTATACTCCACCAAAAATATATGTGTTCTCCTCATTCTACATCCTAAACAACTCTCAGTATTGTCATTCTTTTCTATTGTGGTCATCCTTTGGGGTCTGGAATGATATTACTTAACGGCTTACTTTGCATTTCTGTGATGAGCAATGAGGTTGAATAACTTTTCATATGTATCACAATGGCATTTGGATGTCCTCTTCTATGATGTGTTTGTTCTTGCCCTTTTTCTATGGGGCATCTGTCTTAATTGATACATAGTTCATATATCTGGATATGTGCCCCTTGTCAATTTTGTGGGTAGCAAATACCTTCACCCACCCTGCTTGCATTTGGGGGCTCTCTTGTGTTTTTCAGTAAACAGAAATTCTACATGTTAATTTTGTTGGATTTTTGAATCATCACTTTTATGATTAGTGTGTTTTATGATCAGTAAATAACGCCATGTTTAAATATTGTCTCTCTCCCCAAAGGTCATAATGACATGCCCTCACATTATTTTCTAGAAGTTGTGTTATTTTATTCTTTACATTTGGTACTATAATCTACATGAAATAAATTGTTGTATATAGTGTAAAAAGAGAAACCATTTTTTTTCCTAGATGAGTCTCCAATAGTCCCAGTGCCATTGGTTAACAAAACCTTTTATTCCCTGAGATCTACAGTTTCTCCTCAGTCATACATCAAATACCCATATTTGTTTCTGGGTTTTCAGTTCTAGTCTATTTACTTAATATTTTTGATGAAATCTTACATTGTAATAATTACCGTAGCTTTGTAATATATCTAATATCAGCTAGAGAAAGTTATCCCATATTATATTTCTTCTTTATGATTGTCTTATATTGGGGCTCAGAACATGATACACCAAAGTATGGTGCCCTGGCATGCTGAGTCCTTCAAACTGAAGGAAATTGAAAAGACCATAGAAGTATGATCTTTCTGACCTTGTCCCACCCTTTTTTTCTCCTATACTCCTTTTTCCCCTAAACCAGGCCATAGAAACTAGAACTCTATTTCCTCAAAGACTTCATTAAATATTAAAACCTATAAATATTTCTCTAATCTTCCCTTGCCTTTTTGTGTAGAAGCTGGCCATGAAGAAATTCCCTATCTTGACTGCTATTAGATTGTAAGACCCTCATCCAGAGGAGTCCTGTCCCAAACCCAGGAGGAAGGAATGCTTCACAGAGAGCACAATATTCGAACAGGCAGGCCTTGCTGGGTTTCCCTCCCCTTCAGTCTATTACCATTAAATTATGCCCTTTTTTTCAATCACATTCTTCATGGGGTCCATTCTTCATCGAACCTAAACTTAAGAATGAACAGTTTTCCATGAATCATTTCTGAAGGCTCTTGTGTCATTTAAAACTTTGGCTACATAAATATGTATGCTTTCTCCTATTAACCTGTCTTTATCAATTTTGTTTCAGACCCAGGCAGGAACTGTAGGAAGGTTGAGGAAATTTTTCCTCCCCTACACTAAGTTAGTCCTGCTTCTTATATTTTCATTTCATTTTCGAATCAATTTGTCAAGTTTCATACAGGAAGAAAAAAAACTTGATTTTGATTAAAATTTCACTGATTCTTTAGATCAATTTGAAAACAACTAATGAAAACATTATTCGTATACTAAGTATTCCAAACAATAAATGCTCCATTTACTTAAATCTTTGATTTCAATAATGTTTTATAGCTTTCTACTTAAGGTCTTGTAATATTTTGTTAAATTTATCCATAGATATTCAATATTTTTATTTTACTGTAAACAACATTTTTCTAATCCTTTTCTTTCTGCAGATTTCTGTGACTTCATGTATATTGCCAATATATTTTTCTAATATATAGAAATTAATGACACAAAATAATTAAAATTATTTTAATTCTAATAGTCTATCTATATTTTCTTTTAGATGCTTATTTGTTACATAATTATCTTCAAATAATGATAGTTTCACTTCCTTCTTTCCAATCCTTATGACCTTATTGCACTGGCTACAACAATATTTGATAGAAGCGATGAGAGAGGAAACCCTTGTTCTTAATCTCAAAGGGAAATCTTTCAAATATTCTTCATTAATAATATTTTATAAACTTTTAAATATTTATTAGTATGAGGAAATATCCTTTTATTCCTAGTTTGTTTTAAAAAATTTATTATTAATAATTAAATGTTACCAAATTATTTTGCTTTTTGCATCTAATATGGTGAATTACATTAATTTTTAAAAATGCTAAACTGAACTTGCATTTCTATAATAAATCCAACGTGGTCATTATATACTCTTCATATAAACCCAGCTTTAGTCTGACTATAGGTTGCTTAGACATTTTATATCAATGGTTATAAAGAAAATTGGCCTGTATTTTTCATCCTTATAATATCATTAATGGGTGTTGATGCCAAGAATATGCTAGCTCATGAAATTACTAGAAATTATTTCTCTATTCTCTGCAAGAATTTGTGTAAGATTGATGTTATTTCTCCTTGAATATTTATTAGAATATTTATTAGACTTTATTGAAACCATCTGGCCTGGAGTAATTTGTGTGGTTTATAACTACAGAATCAAAAAGCTTAATTATTATATGCATCTTCTAATTCTCTATTTCTTTTTGTGAGAATTTTGGTAAGCTGAATTTTTTTTTAGAAATTTATCTTTTTTATTTAATTTTTGTTTGTTTGTTTGTTTTGTTTTGTTTTGTTTTGTTTTGTTTGTTTGTTTGTTTTGAGTTGGAGTCTCACTCTGTTGCCCAGACTGGAGTGCAGTAGCCGCTCCTGGCCATTGCAGCCTCGACCTGCTGGGCTCCGGCGATCCTTCCGCCTCAGCTTTCCAAGTAGCTGGAACTACAGGCATGCGCTACCACGCCTGGCTAATTTTTTGATTTACTGCAGAGATGAGGTCTCACCAAGTTGCCCAGGTGGTTCTCGAACCCTCAGGCTCCCAAAGCGCTGGGATTACAGGCTGAGCCACTGAGCCCAGCTCAAATTAATTTCTTATTTATCTTTATTTGTTCCTTTCTTCAACTTTTTTTAGACATAATTTCTTATTTTTCCCCCTAATTTCTTGTTATAGATTCTCAGCTCATTGGTTTTTAGTCAATTTTCTTTTGTAGCATATAATGTAGGACTGTATTTCTTCTCTTTAAGTTTAAATATGCAATATTCTCTTTTTTTAGTTAAAAATATTTTCAAATTTTCATTCAGATTTCCTTTTTAATAAATGAAGTATTTATCATTATACTTCTTAATTTACAAAAATATGAGAATTTTAAAAAATTTTCTTTTATTTGTCTTTAGCTTAGCATCATTGTGGTAAGAGAACATGCTCTATGTATGTGTGTTTCAATATATTGAAATGTAATTTATGTCAGATATATAGTTAGCAGATATTTTTCCCCATTCTGTGGGTTGTCTCCCTGCTCTCTTGATGGTTTCTTTTGCTTTGCAAAAGTTTTTCAGTTTGGTGAAGTTCCACTTGTCTAGCTTATCTTTTATGGCATTCACTTTTGGGGTTATGATCAAAAATTATTTGCCTATTCCAATGTGCAGAAGAGTACCTCCTGCATTTTCTTCTAAGAGTCTTATAGTTTGAGGTTTTACATTAGGTCTTTGATCCATTTAAAAGTTGATTTTAGTGTATGGTGATAGATAGGGGTCCTGTTTCATTCTTCTGCATGCAGTCAGCCAGTTTTTCCAGTACCATTTGCTGAATAGGGTCTTCTTTCCCCATTGGTTGTCATTGATGGCTTTGTAAAAAGATGAATTAGTCGAGAAATCGAGGTTTTGCTTCTGGCGTCTCTATCCTGTTCTGTTGGTAATATGCCTGTTCTTGTACCGATACCAGATTGCTTTGATTATTGTAGCCTTATAGTAAAGTTTAAAATCTGGAAGTGTGGCACCTCCTGCTTTGTTTCTTTTACTGAGGATTGTTTTGGCTATTAAAGCTCTTTTTTGTCTCCACATGAATTTCTGTAGTGTCTTTTCCAGGTCCGAGAATAATGATGTTGGTAATTTAATGGGTATCATGTTGAATCTGTAAATTGTCTTGAGTAGGATGGACATCTTAACAATATTGATTCTTCCAATCCATGAGCATGGATAAGGTCTAACATCTATAAGGAACTCAAACCAGCCAAAAGGAAAAAAATAAACAGCCCTATTAAAAAGTGGGCAGAAGATATGAATAGACACTTCTAAAAAGAAGACATACGAACAGCCAGCAGATACATGAAAAAATGCTCAGACTCACTAATCATCAGGGAAATGCAAATTAAAACTACACTGAGACACCACCTAACTTCAGTCAGGATAGCCATCATCAATAACTCAAAAAATAACAGATGCTAGAGAGAATGTGGTGAAAAAAGAACACTTCTACACTGTTGGTGGGAGTGTAAATGAGTTGAACCTCTATGGAAAACAATGTGGCAATTTCTAATAGAACAAAAAATTGACCTTCCATATGACCCAGCAATCGTCCTTCTGGGAATATACCCAGAGGAACTCAATTTATTCAACAAAAAAAGATACCTGCAAAAACATGGAACCAACCATGCTTCCCATTAAAAATGGACTAGATAAAGAAAATGTGGTATATACACAATGGAGTATTACACAGCCATAAAAAAGGACAAAATTATGGACTTTGCAGCAACTTGGATGGATTTAGAGTCTATCATACTCAGTGATCTATCCCAGAAACAAAGAACTGAATATCACATGTTCTCACTTGTAAGTAGGTCTTGAACACTTATTACAATACTACAAGAGAGGGATTGGCAGTAGCAGGGGAGGGCAGGACACATAACATCACTAAGGGTACCTGATCCTAAACCAGGAGAAGTGAGGACCAGTGGGAAACCCGAACTTCGCCTGCACATAGACCATTCATGTACCTAATCCTGACTTGAACTCCACATCTTTTTTTAAAAAAATAATTTGTTTTAAAGAAATGTATAGCTGGGCAAGGTAGTACATGCCTGTAGTTCTGGCTATTTGGAAGGCTGAGGCGGAAGGATCACTGGAGCCCAGCAAGTCAATGCTGGGGTGGCCATGCATATGCCACTGCACTCCAGGTTGGATGACAGAATGAGATTCCAACTTAAAAAAAAAGAAATGTAATTTATGGCAAAGATTATAATGATATCTTATAAATGTTCTGTGTGCACTTACTTAA
This sequence comes from Cephalopachus bancanus, assembly GCA_027257055.1. Taxonomy (NCBI): domain Eukaryota; kingdom Metazoa; phylum Chordata; class Mammalia; order Primates; family Tarsiidae; genus Cephalopachus; species Cephalopachus bancanus. Next base: position 4,817,579 of record JAPVLO010000076.1, read on the forward strand.
AAAAATTGTGAAGCATCCAAATTTGGTGAACAGTATTCTATGTATGTCGAGTTTTCTAATTATCTAATTCAGTTATTTATGACCCTGGTTTATTTTTCATCTGATTTTTCTATCATTTAACGAAAGGAGTTACTCACATACAGTAATCCCTCCCCTTTCCTGTGGTTTTACTTTCTTCAGTTTCAGTTAACCACCAGTCAACCATGGCCCAAGAATATTAAATAGAAAATTCCTGAAAAAAACAATTCATAAGCTTTAAATTGTGTGCTGTTCTAAATAGTGTGATGAAATCTCACACCACCCACTTTATTCCATCCAGGACTTTAGTCATCCATTTGCCCAATGGATCTACTCTGTGTATACTCCCCATCACTTGGTAGCCACCTTGGCTATCAGATCGACTGCTCCTGTATAGCAGTGCTGTGTTCAAGTAATTTTTATTTTATTTAATAATGGCCCTAAACCATAAGTGATTCTGGCATGTTGTTATAATTGTAATATTTTATTATTAGTTATTGTTGATTATCTCTTATTGGGCTTAATTTATAAGTTAAACTTTATCATAGGTATGTATGTGTAGGAGAAAACATGGTATATATAGAATTTGGTACTGTCTGTAGTTTCAGGCATCCACTGGAAGTCTTGGAACATATTCTCTGGGGATATGGGGACACTACTGTACATACCATTTATTAAATTTTCATTCATTATCTTTTTAAATATTGCTCTGTCTCATTACTTTTTTCTTCTCCTGCAGAATCTCCAATCTCATTAATATTAGACCTTCTCATTCTCTTCTGTGTCTCCCAATCTTTTCTTCTGTGTTCCCATCCTTTTTTTTCTCTTTGCTTTATTCTTGATATTCTTCTCACCTCTACTCCTGTCCATTAACTCTCTCCTCAGTAATTTCTAATCTGCAGTTACTCCCATCTTTGTACTCTTAACTTTGATTATTAAATTTAGTAGTATTAGAGTTCTTATTTATTTATTTCCCATGGTTTCCAATTCTTTGAAAAAATATTCATTGTGTGTTTTGTCATCAATTACAAGTATGCATTTTTAAAGTCTGTGTTTAATAAATGTATCCTTCCAATATCTGAAGGCCTATTAATCTATTTTTGCTGTTTGCTGTTTCTATTTCGCATGCCTGTTTTTTTCTGTTGTATACCAGACATTGTATTTGCAAAATTATTTGTAAAATTAACTTAAGTCCAAAAGTTTGGATATGGTTCTCTAGAGAGAATTTATGTTGTATCTGTCAATTGTTTGAGGGTCCTGGAATTTGAGATTGCCTTCTTTTAGTTCAGAAATAGACAGACCTGCAGGAAATCCAGGCTTTTTCGGGTTTAATTCTAGTTTATTTTTACTCTTAGAATGCAATCTTATGGGGTATGAGCCCAAAACCAGGATTTCTACCAGGGCCCTTTTCCAGGTCTGAATTCAAATGCTTGTTTTCTTTGAAGGCTATTCAGAACAGCAATCAGCTCTCAGGCTCAGTTTCTTTTGTCTAGAACCACAACCCACCACCTTTCAAGGAAAACAGTCCCATATAAGGAACTTAGTTCCCCAAGTCTCAGTCCCTCCTTGGTTCTAGCCTGATTTAACTGTACTCTCTTGATAGCTCTCTGACATCTTCACTGATAATATCACCCTTGTCCTTTGGAACATCTTTACCCAGCAGAGAGTGGAGCCCACTGTCCCCAGTGGTTCATAAGCAGAAAACATCGTTGTAACATCAGTGACAGTAGAAGCTGAGCATGTGGGATACGTCTCCAATTTCCCCTAACCATGTAAGCTCCTTGCTTTCTCCTTGTCTTCAGTGGAAGAATATCCTGATTTCATACACCATTAACAGAAGTAGAAGCCAACTTGTTTATAATTTATGGGTTTGGGGTTTTTTTTGGGTGTCTTCTGTTACAACAATTTAGGTTTCGAACTGACTAATAAAACAATTATAGAAGTTGACCCAATAATTCGATTTCTTGGGGGAAAGGTGATACATTTCATAATATTTATTGTTGCTTTATTTGCATGGCAGGACAATGTGCTGAAGTATGAATATGTGCATTATTCTCTGAGGATGTAAAAGAACAACCATTTTTGTTTTTTTCTCCTTCACACAAATAACATGTATGCCTTTGTTTTATAAACTCTAGGCTCTTCGGCTGGGTGCAGTGGCTCACGCCTGTAAATCCACACTTTGGGAGGCGGAGGCCAGAGGATTGCCTGAGTCCAGGGGTTCGAGACCATCCTGGGCAACATGGTGAGACCTCATCTCTACAATAAATCAAGAAAAATTAGCTGGGCATGGTGGTGCGCTCCCTACTAGGGAGGCTGAGGCAGAAGGATCGCCTGAGCCCAGCAGGTCAAGACTCGGTAGCCATGAGTATGCCACTGCTCTCCAGCATGAGCAACAGAGTGAGACTCCAAACAAGCAAACAAACAAATAAATAAATAGATAATCGGTGGCTCAACCTGTAATCCCGCGCCTTTGGGAGGCTGAGGTGAGTGGATTGCCTGAGCCCACGGGTTCGAGACCCGCCTGGGCAGCGAGACCTCATCTCTACAATAAATCAAAAAAAAAAAAAAAATCAGCCGGGCGTGGTAGCGCGCGCCTGTAATTCCGGCTACTCGGAAGGCTGAGGCGGAAGGATCGCCAGAGCCCAGCAGGCAAGGCTGCGGTGGCCAGGAGCAGCCACTGCACTCCAGTCTGGGTGACTGAGTGAGACTCCAACTCAAAAAAAAAAGAATTAGTTTAAAAAAAAATAAATAAATAGATATATAAATTCTAGGCTCTTCCTGGGGTGGAGTTCTGAGGGCTTAACAAGCTCTTATTGTTCTTTTTATTTCAGAAGCTTCTCTAAAGGACTCTTCCTCCTCCCACTGATGACTTGGCTTGAGAGGTCTAAATATATAGAGGAAATAAATTAATAAATTAACATCATCTGATAGAGAATGGGAATGGAGGCTGGAATCACCAGACAAGACAAGTGAGTTAATCCTAGGAGACTTCGAGGACAGGTTTGGGTTGAGGATTTTTGGGGTGGGAAAATCGATTGATTATAAGACTCCAAGTAAGTAAACTGTGCACATGGTTGAGTATAGTTCTGCAAAGGTGGCAAAGACCTGAGAAAGCAGGAGAGGAGGCATACCTCATCAACAAGGGTAACTACATAATGAACATTTGTATATCTAACCCTGAATTGTACTCCACATATTTAAAATTAAAATTTTTTTTAAAAGAAAAGCAAAAGGAAGTTTGTGGTTGCATGTAAGAGCTGCCACCAAAGACAGGGCTTCTGTGAACAGACGCTACCGCTGCCATTTGGAGCAGCCATCACTAGGAGACAGTGAAGACCAGCCCTTCACATTGGATTGTTAAGAAAAACAAAAGGAACAAAAGCGAGATTCAAGGAAGGAGCTGTTCTTCAATTGTCTTAAGTCATGTAGGTCCCAGGTTTCTGGAAAAACCAATGAAAGAGACAGAAGCTGCTTCAAAAATGACTGAGATTGGATTGCTCATTAACCTTCACAGGTGGGAGCCCTTGCCAGATTTAATTCGATTTAGGAAAATAAAGAAACATTACCTTTCTTGCACCAGAGTGTCATAAAACCATTCATTTAGGTTAGATCTATAGTGGTAAAATATAGAAAACAACCTAAATGTCAGACAGCAGGGCAAAGAGCAATCATGATATATCAATTCTATCAAATTGCGTGTGGCTATTAAAAGCTGTAACTATCCAGAGTATTTAGCAATATAAGAACTGTTTATGCAACCTTTTCAATGCAAAGATAAAGTAAAATTCCCATTTAGAAAAGCAACCTTTGAGAAATTTTGTACAGATAAAGATGAAATCTGAAATAGACTAGAAAAATATGAAGATGTGAATGATACTTTAGGTGATATACTTCAGGTAAATTTTTTGTTTATAATTCTTGCTATTTATTATATTTCTTTTTTTTTTTTTGAGTTGGAGTCTCACTCTGTCGCCCAGACCGGAGTGCAGTGGCCGCTCCCAGTCACCGCAGCTTCGACCTCCTGGGCTCCGGCGATCCTTTCACTTCAGCCTTCCAAGTAGCTGGAACTACAGGCGCATGCTACCACGCCCGTCTAATTTTTTGATTTATTGTAGAGATGAGGTCTCAAACCCGTGGGCTCAGGCAATCTACTCACCTCAGCCTCCCAAAGGCGGGGGATTACAGGCTGAGCCACCGAGCCCGGTTTATCCCAAAGTTAAGTGATCTTCTTAAAATGATACAATTCATTTGCAAGGACTCAGTACAGCTCAATTCTATCTTGGATTGATTAATCATTCATTTACTCAACAAATGTTTATTGAGTACTTACAAAGTTACCAAACACGACACTGGGTAATATTACTACAGTGGCAAATAAACAGAACAAATTTCACATAGACCACATGATGGGGGAGGGGTAAACCTAAACAAAATAAAACCACACATATATATTTAACCTTTTAACTTTCATCATTCAAATTACTCCTTGCAAGAATGAGTGGTACATAATACTCATCAGGAAACTTTGAAATTAATATTTAAGCTGAGATTAAAGAATAGAGAGCTGGGTGAAAAGAAAAGGGAAGAAGCAGCTTTAAGTGATGAAGCAATGGAAAGTGTCAGCCTTTATTTTGAGACTAGAAGAAGAATCAGAAAATAATGCTTATTGAGTAGAAATTCAGTGGTATACATCATGTTCTTCCAGATGAAATATTGACCAAAGTGCAAACTTCATACCCCTACCCTCTCTGATAATTTTAATTTCTCTCCTTTAAAAATTGACCATTGAAAGAGAGTTTAATAGCCGGGGTCGGTGGCTCAGCCTATAATCCCACACCTTTGGGAGGCTGAGGTGAGTGGATTGCCTGAGCCCACGGGTTCGAGACCCGCCTGGGCAGCGAGACATCATCTCTACAATAAATCAAAATATCAGCCGGGCATGGTAGTACATGCCTGTAATTCCGGCTACTCGGAAGGCTGAGGCGGAAGGATCGCCGGAGCCCAGCAGGCGAGGCTGCAGTGGCCGGGAGCAGCCTCCCGAGTCTGGGCGACAGAGTGAGACTCCAACTCAAAAAAAAAAAAAAAAAAAGAAAGAAAGAAAGAGAGAGAGAGCTTAATAATAGAACTATATGCAGAGACTCATAATGTTACCAAAAAGCCAGAGCTTTTGCTGAGTCCTGCTGCTTACTGTACAGAAAGCCAATAGCTAAGACATTCAGTATTGCCAGGGAGGAAGGCTTTTTATTCAAAGTGATGTCATCCAAGGAGAAAGAGACATTTAAGCTCAAATGCATCTCCCCTGCCAATTGAAATTGGGGGTTTATGTGAGGGGAGGTGGGGAGAAAGCAAAACAATAATTAGGGATGGGTAAGGAAGCAACCATGATGAGTGAGGGGACTGGCATCTCATTGTCTGAATATGGTGTTCTGATGAGTTTTAGTCCCCTTCCTGAAGGTAGGTCACCTGAGGAAGGAGTTTAGATAAGACAAATGTAAGTCTCAAATTTTAGAACCAGGAGGGTCAATTTCTACATCTATTTAAATGTATATGCATATGTTCTATGGGGGGACATCGGGCCAGTTTCAATAAAGGCAGAATACAAGGAAGTCTCAAGGGACAGTGCAATACTCTGAGAAAAGAAGCAGGAGGAAACTGTAGGTAGCCCCAAGTCTGAAGGAATTAGGGAGAGAACAGTTACCAAAACATGAAACCAGTGCTATGTGGAGAGAGCCACCCAAAAGGGGCTGCAGGCCTCAGGGCCTGGGACACAGTCAACTTGTAGCAACCCTAAAGGGAGGGAACTATTACCTTCACCTTATCCTCTTTCTTCCTTCTGATCTTCCATTGCTCTCCACTGGCCAAACCAAACAGAAGCAAGAGAACAAAGGAGAACCAGGATTTATGCCTTAAGGGTCTGACTTCATGGCAAAAAGCAATGGAGTGAAAAATAGAGTGTGGATCTGGAAAAGCCAATGGAAGGTGCCCAGTATGAATGAAAGGTCCCCAACTTGACTTTTCAGCTTTGCTGTTTGATAAAGAATCTGAAGCAGGTGCTCCAGCAGTCATTCAGCCAAGATTCAGAAGAGTCATAACATTGTACCCATTGGGTGCCATACTCAATCCAAGATCTAACTGACCTTGAGACACCCCTGCTTTCAGGGTGAGAGAGCAGGGGAGAAACAGTTGGTGCCACCTTTATCTTGTCCATCTTCTCAAGCCCTTAGATTGGGTTTGATTCTATGAGCTAACCCTATTCCATTTTCCCATGTGGTAGGTTAGGGAGAATTAGGATAAACTGATGTGTTTAAGCTATCATCCCACTGGAACTCTCTGAACTCTTCTTTACTCTTAAACTTGTAGCCGTAAATATGTTTGACTTTGAATACCTTCTTAAGTCTTTCTCTCAACTAATTATAAATGCCTCTTTCTTCCCTCTTCCCTTACATACATTCTGAAATGTTTCTACTAGTTCAAACCAGGGTACAAAAAAAAGTCATTCTGCTTTGAATGTCAAAAATGAAATGATTATATCAATATAAATTAAAAACTGATGCAATTTTAACGTACTCCAAATGAATAGAGCCATCAATAAACACAACCACTATGCCTCTTGTTTAAAAAAAAACTGTCATTGTCCCCCCAAAAAAACTCCTTCCCCATAACTAAACAACAGATTTCACTTCTTGCAAAGGACTTGAAGAATTTGCCACTCAGGAAGTTTCCATGAATAGAATTTGCAAGATATTTACAGAACCACAGTAAGAAAACAAATACCATCTTTGACAGCAGGCAAAATTTTCTTAAATGAAACACAAAAAGCACTATCACAAAAAGAAAACAGTGATAAACTTTTTTTCCACCAAATAATTTCCATTATCAAAAGATGTCATTAAAAGAGTAGAAACACAAGCCATAGATTAGGAAAAAATGTTTGCAATACACATAGCTGACAAAAGACTTGATCCAAAATATACAAAGGACTTCATATTTCAATAAGAAGGAGATTAAAATTTTCGAAACAAGTACCATAAGGATCCTTTGCAAAAACAAAAAAGAAATTAAATGACCAATAAACATATGAAAGGGTGCTAAACAATAATACTTATCAGGGAAATGACCCCTAAATGAAATTCAGAAAAATACCAACAAGGCTTCACCAGAATGACTGTATTTTAAAAGACTGATAGTATCAAATGTGAAGTGACTTGAGCTGTCTTATACCGTTGGCAGGAATGTATACTGAAGCACACACTTTTAAAAACTGGTATTACTTATGAAAGCTAACATATACTTCCCCTGTGATCCAGCATTCCACACCAAAGTATATATTCAAGAGATGGGAATATGTATATGCACCATAAGACATATTCAGTAATATTCATAGCAGTTTTATTCATAGTAATCCCAAACTGGGAACAACCCAAATATCCCAAAAGAGAATGGATAAATGAGCTCTGGCATATTCATATACTGGAATACTAGTCTGGAGTAAAAAGAAATTAGCTGTTATATGCAACAACATGGACGAATTCCACAGACATATTGATTGAATGCAAGAAAGCCCCAAAGAGCATATAGTATAATATTCACTTATATGAAGTTGACTAACAGACTAAACTAAACTAATCGATGACAATAGAAGTCAGTATAGTGGTTACTTCAGGGACTGGGAGCATTAACTGGAAAAAAGCACAAGGAACCTTCTGGGAAACAGGGAATGTTCTCTGTCATCATAGGGTGATCATTATGATTATATACTTATGTAAAAATTCATTGAGCTGTATACTTAAGATTAGTGCACTCACCTCATCAACAAGGGTACCTGCATAATGCGCATTTGTATATCTAACCCTGAATTGTACCCCCACAATTTTAAAATAAATTTTTTTTTAAAAAAAGGAAAACAAAAAAAGATCAGTGTACTTTCTGCTTATTTCTGCACATATGTTATACCTAAACTTTGAAAAATCAAAAATAATCAGTTCCCACTCCCAAAATTTCGTCCATCAAGATAGCCTTATGTGGATACAGCAAAATTAAAATGAATGCACTTTGTAGTTCCCTCGGGTGAAACTCTAACATGACAGATCACTACAAATTCCAAGGGTAATTGAATTGACTCAATACTCTCTCATAAAGAAATTCTGCAAGTTTGGATTTAGCTGAGAGCACAGAGAGACTCCAAAGGAGCTGTTAAGAAGGATGGCTGAACAAGTTGTTATATTCCTTTTTGAACATATTTTTTAATGAAATAGGTATTTGAATACCTATCTTTAAATGAAATAGGTATTTAAATATAACAGTTAGGTAGGTCAATGGAGATCCATTATTGTCTAATAAACTAAATCAAGGACTCCACAATGGGAAAGGATAAGAAAAAAATTTTTTGAAGGTGCTTTCTGCTCATTTGCAGCCAAATTCAATAGCTTTTATGCAGAAACCCAAGGGAGTTTTTATTGAATTCAATCCTTGAATTGTTTCTAGCTAACGGGCTCACTTCTATTTACAACATTATTTTCTATTAAAGGACAAGCCTAGAAAGTCAAAGAATTTAGAGCTACTGTTTTACTTGAATAATCAACACTTCCTATGCTGTCTTTATCGTTTTCTTTTAAAGGGATGGAAATCAAACTGACTGCTTTTTATCAGCTAAGCTGAAACCTTCCAGTAACAGGGATTTACATAAATATATAGAGAGATAACTATAAAAATGTAATCAGCCATGAGAGGAAGCCAGTTATGATCCCATTATGGAAAGTACTGGAATCCGTGGCATTCTCATGCTGAAAGATGGTAAAAATGAGACTCAGTTGTAAACTTAGCACTTCTCCATGGCAGCAGGTCTCACTTGAGGACATTTAACTTTATAACACAACCAAAATATTTGACTTAAAAACCTGCCTTCTAAATGCTGAAGTGATTTTTAAGTCAAATGAGCAAATTGCAAGGTAAACCACCTTTAGTCATTCGCCAATCCAGAAAACAATCAAGAATATTTTTTAAAAAAGAAAAATTTGAACACAATTTCAGTTTTCTGGAATCTATCACCTTCCCACTAAAATCTAAAGGCTGGCTGTGAAAAATCCCTGATGACTTTTATTGGGGACATTATCTATGTCTTTATACCAAACCTCTTTTTATTTTTAAGGGAATTATGTCATTACAAATTGCAATCAAACCATGGGTTCTGTGACCTTTCAGAAGCAATATTCAAAATCCCCAAGAGGACATATATCAGGACTTCAAATCTGTTTTTAAAACATATGATGGTTTTTACATTAGTAGCTGTCAAAGTTGGAACTATAGATTTGATAATTCCCAGACTAAGGTTTTTTCTACACAATGACCCCCTCCACCCATACCAGACGTCTCCACTACCGACCCTGAAATTTCTCCCATGTTAAAATGCAAATAAATATCTGGCATTAGGAATTTATTAAAATGTTACCTATTGGTATACCTTAATCACCCTTAGGAAAGCAAATTTTTCTTGAGGCATCGAAGGCCTCTTCAAGAGTGGATGCCTGACCCTGGACAGAGTTGAGAATAGCTATCATCAGGAAGGTGAACAAGTAGTCAAGTAGCTCCATTCTCTGAGAAAGAAGGTGCAGTCAGATATTTCTGTATTTTAAGATTCTAGAAATAGTGATACCACCAGACCCTCATGAAAGAAAGTATAAGGAAAAGTAGCTGAGTTCTGGTAAATCCTGACTTATACTCTGAAGCCAGAGTATGACTATTGGCTATGGTCCTGAAGATTCTATGTACATAACAGACAAGAACTTCTGTAAACAGTCAATGAGTCTGTGACAGTAGCACATCACCCTGAATCCTGATTATACTATTGTTACTAAAACACCAGGGGTTCAGTGAAGGACCTGTTGCTCACTACACAGAAAGCCAGTCACTGAGACAGCAAGTATTGCCAGGGAAGAAGGCGTTTTTTTTCCCCCAAGCGGCATAACAGAAATGTATTAAAATGCACTTATATAGTGTTTTACAGAAAAAAAGAAAAGAGTCATCGACATTCAGGCAATCACCTCTATTCTCAGAAGTACTTCGTGAGAGGATGAATTTTTTCCCCCTTCCCCAATAAAATATTTCTGTTTATATTCCTGAAAATAATGCATTTATTTATACCAGCTTAGTAAGAAAAATAACTTTGAGATCCCAAATCTCTGCAGAGAAGAGATACTAGCAGAGAATCTCTCAGATGTGATGCCTCCCAACAGAGGTGCAGTGCAAGAGGTAGACAAAATGGTGGCTCTTCAGAGGCATGTGTGTGCCCAGCTGGTAGGCCATGAGGAAAGCCTGAGGGCCTGGCTGTGCAGCCCCTAGCTGTGCAGTGTGACCAGCAGGGACTGCATGGCCTCCAAAGCCTCTTTCTCCTCCTTGTCATCCGAGGCTGCCATCACTCCTGGAGGTTCAGACTCTAGAAGGACATTGGTCACTTTACTGGGTGCTTTGCCCAAGGTTCCTCCTGCTGTAATTTCAAACAGAATTTTGTCGATTTCCATTTCTACTTCTTCCTCCATTTCTACCTGATCATCCATACTTTCAAAAGTGTCCTCTAACATTTCCTCTATGATCCTGGCCTCCATCATCTCTTTGGACAACGGTCACATGGTAGCCTGACTTTCTGACATCTTTATGAGACTTTGCATGGCCTTCATCACTTCTGTGCTCTTTTGCAGGCCAGCCCCTCGCTGAACCACGAGCTGGTTCTTCATGCCCATGAGCACCAAGTTCATGGGAGCTTTGGATGCATACAGCTTGCTCACAGTCTTCCTGGACCTGATCATCTCCTTGGCTAGAACTACACAGACATCCTTCTGGCCTTTCTTGGCAGCACCTTTCACAGATCATTTCACTTTTTCTTCTTCTCTTTGGATATCTCATATTTGCAACAACTCTCATTTTCTTTCTTATCTTCAATGACAATTCATTGATCAGCTCTTTGGGTGACTTCTCCTGGGTTTTTGCATATAGCCCCATGATGAACTGAACTCTTCTTGCCCCTTCTGGCTTTCCATTAGGAGGAAGGTTTTTAACTGGGCAATATCAGCCAAGGAGAATGGGAAACCAGTCTCAAGTCTGACTCCCCAACCATTTGAAATTGGGGTTTATATAGGGGCAGAAGAAATGTAAAACAACAATTAGGGAGGGGTAAAAAGGCAATCTTCTTGAGTGAGGGGTCTGATGTCTCATTGTTTGGATGCAGTGCTCTGATGTGGTTCAGCCCCTTGCCTGAGAGTCAATCTTCTGAGAAAGGAACTCAGATAAAACAAATACAAATTAAAGTGTAAAGACTGGGAGAGTCAATTTCTATGTTTATTACACACACACACACACACACACACACACACACACACACACAAACCCATAAATAGTTCTATGAGGAAATTGGACCAGTTTTGTTATTCCCATTGCAAGACTCTCCTCCTTCTCCTTCTCCCTCTTCCTACTACTTGTCCTAGACTATCTTTTGTCAACAGGGAGTCACTAACATTTTCTTATACGATCTCAAGGGAGACAGTGAGAACTACAGTTTCTACAAAACCCTCCCTGTGTAGTTTCAGACTGGCATCTGTTAATGAGAGACACTTACATGGGATTTGAAAGGTGGGAAGAAGTCACTGTTCTCCAGAGACAGCTGCAAGCAGATGTGAGCTTCTTTAAGCAGTTTCTAGGAAAGCTTTTAAGCACTGTCCTCATTGCTTCAGGCTGACAACTTTGCTGGAGGCTTCTTTGACCTTTGTTCTCGCAGTCTTTCCATACATTGCATAAGACTTTACTTTCCTTGTTAAAATATTTTGTATTTTAATTCATAGAGTGTTTTCCTGAACCTTGACATTTCAGGGTTGTAAGATGAACTAATACAACCTTGTGATATGTCAGTTTTTCTTTACAAAACAATTATGTGGTCAAACTTTATTATTTGAAGTAGTTATGTTTTCCCAAGTCTCCATGAACACTGAATTAGCAAATACTGAACCATTGTTCTTAGGGGAAATACAAGATGAGGTTCCTGCAAGTCTCGGTCACATTTACATAAAGCAATTCAATACTTAACCTTGTTGTATCCATTTTTATTTTTTAAAATACCTTATTTAATATTGTAATTGCCCAACTAACATTGAACTCATGGCAACATCACTTTAATTCATGCCTGAATATAACTTATCTAACATACAAATTTTCTCCAGAACGTATATCACCGCCTCGGGAACACTAAATAGCACTTCAGCAATCAGGGACTATTTTAAATAGCAAAATCAACAAAATTAACACAAAAATGCAAAAACTGTGGCACTAAAAAGACCACCTGTTTACAGTTTGAGAGCGGAAACAAAAAGGCAGAATGTCACTTTGTCAGAGCTCAGCTGGGAATGTACGTTTTAGGTGACTCAAATTTTTTATTGCTCTGTGTATACCCAGAAATAACTATAAAAGCACCATGAGTCTTGATTCTGGGGTTAAAATAAATTTTAGCAATTAGGCAAATTCACAAATATGGAATCTGCCAATAATGAGAATCACCTGTGTTTGAGAAATTAAACGCCTTCCCATCTTGATATATTTAGTCAGTGACAGAATTAAAACCAGTCCCTGCCTTCTGCTTCCAAACCTGTGTCTACCCTAAGAAATTTCTAAATGTATCCTTTCTTCTTCTTTTATTTGCACCCTGGAGGGCCAGAAAGCAGGGCTTAGTATGTTTCTAGCCTAAGAAATGAATTCATAACAAAATTACTCTGAAAAGCAAACAAACAAAAGAAGGCCACTCAAGGCCCTATGGCTGGGAAAGCAGGTGCACAATAATCAGCAATGTTTCAGATCTGTGCAGGCTTTCTCACTGTTGAATCAAGAAAAGAACAAGGAAATAACAAAGTAGGAGCAAGTTAATGCCACTAATTTATTCACTGGCCCATATTTTGAAAAGATCTTGTTTATTCTAATCTACTTCTAAAAGACATACACTCAGAACCAGTTTCCCCAGCAAATGGGGAGAACAGACCAGAAATTCCCTAAGCTCACCAAGAAAAAAGACTGCTGGACTTTAAGTCCCTTTCACACCACGTGTGAAGAGTCCATACAGCCTGTTAGGGTCACACTCCTGGCAGAGCCTCCAGAATGTTAGGTCAGGCCCACTGGGAGTGTGGGTGTCCAGTGTGCAATCTAGTGCCACGTGAAACATACAAAGAATTGCAAAGATGTTAGAGTAGAAAATATAGTTTATTTGAAAGTAATGAGAGAAAGAGAGAGAGAGAGAGAGGAGATTCACTTCCCCAAGATAGGGGAAGAGATTAAAACCGGGAAGCATGGCAACAGCCTTAGCTCAAAGAACACATGTTCGCATCATAGCTTAGCAAGGCAATGGCTGTTGGTTACTCATGGTTGAGTTCTTTTAATCCTTCCCTTTGATGGGAGATCATTAAGGTGATTGGGTGGTGGTCTGCTCCACGTCATTATGAAGGGGCAGGTACAGGCAGGTACTGATATCAGGTGATGAACAGCAGGCAGATGAGTTGGGTGGGTTAGTCACACGATTGCTATCATGGTGGTAGGGAGCCTCTGTCTGTGTCACATAGGTCAGGAAGAGCTGATTAGGCTAACTTGAGTATTATGGATAAAGGGGGGTTGGGGTCCGGAGGTGTCTGGGCCAAAAAGAATGTCCAGGGCTGCAGTCTTTGATGTTGACTGTAACCATATGTCTTAGATCTTTTTCTTTTCTTTTCTTTTCTTTTCTTTTGAATTGGAGTCTCACTCCCTCGCCCAGGCTGGGGTACAGTGGCACACTCACAGCCACCCCAGCATTGACCTGCTGGGCTCCAAAGACCCTTCTGCCTTAGCTACCAAATAGCCAGAACTACAGGCATGCACTACCATGCCCGGTTAATTTTTTATTTATTGTAGAGACGAGGTCTCGCCAAGTTGCCCAGGCTGGTCTCAAACCTGCAATCTCTGGCAATCCACTCACTTCGACCTCCTACAGTGCTGGGATTACAGGCTTAGCCACTGAGCCCAGCGGAGTCTTAGGTCTTGACGTTGCCAGACATTAGCATCTCATGACCTTCGGTGGTGGGCTACGTGGTAGGAGACAAGGGAAGGGGTTTTTCCTGCAAGAGACCTGTCAAACATTTCCAATACACAAGCTCCTTATTATCATTTCTATGACTTTGGCCAGCAAAGGGGTGATCTTTGACCTTTCTGCCTTTGACATGGAACCTGAGTTTCTTAGAGATTATTACCCTAAACCATGAATTGAAATGTTGGGCTATCCTTGTCTTGCATCTGATGGAGATTTGTTGAGGGGGTGGGGTAGGCTGCCAGCTTGGCCTGCAGTAGAATGTCTGAACGCTTCCTAAAACTTGTGTATTAGAAATCGTTCTATGTATGTATAACCTGTGCTAGATTTTAAGTGTGTCAATCTAAGCACAAATGGCTATGCTGAGGCAAAATGTGAACTACGGTTTTTTTTTTAAGTTTCTCAGGGTCCCTCCTTTCACACCCATACATTGTTCACTCAGTGCCTGAAGTGGTGCCACGATCATCTTTTCTTCTAGTTCTCATCATCCACTCTCCTACACTCAAAATAAAACTTCAGTATGTTTCATCAACTAGTAATACGGTGGTTGACAACACATTTATTGTTTTGTATCTCCATTCTTTAGAATGTCAGGGAGCTATTTTAATGCTTTAAGATCAATTGTGCATATCAATTGTGCATTTAGAATAGATTGCATGCCAGCTCTCTGATACCTGAATACCGAAGGAGCTCCTGCCTATCCAGCTACAAGCATTTAAAACCTGTGAAATGTGATGGGATGAACCTGTCCAGGACCAAAAGAAAACCCAGATTTATAGCAGCTGATTTATTTGGTTGATATACAGTATATGCTGTGGTTTATAATTTTTAAGGCATGTGAACTGGGACACATTAGATATTACAGAAATAGTGAGTTGATGATTTACAAGACTTCATATAAGGCCTATTGACCTTCTCAATAAGAAAGGTTGGTGGTCGTAACGGCGCTGAAAAATGCAGCCCTCGGGAGTCAATTTAATGTAGAATAAACTCTTTAACAACCAGCAAGATGGCCATCTCAGCTGCTCCATCTGAAGATTATGCTGTTGCTGTAAAAAAAGCACTTTTGAATAAAAAAAAATGCATAGGTTTTATTTTTGAAAACATATGTTTCACCTACCACAAACAAACCAGCAATTTCTCCCATATAAGTACTCTTGCATTTAAAGAATATCAGGTATAAAAACAAACCAAAAAAAGTGAGGAGATAAAAGACCACCCTCAAATGATGAATGCTTGCAGTCGTTTTCTCAGTGTTCTTCTAAAAATGAACCATGTATCACAAAACAAAGGTGTATCTGTGTACCCTTTGTTTTAGTTAAATACGTTTGTCTCATCCTCAATACAAATGATATTAGCCCATGTACAAGACAAGATAATCAATAAGTAGACTTAGCAATTGGTGACACTTCGTGTTTGTGCTCTCCCTCTGAAACTGATCTTTTGAGGACTGATTACCAGGGTCATAAGTCAAGGAAATTCCCAACAGTCAACCTAAACATATCCCAAACATAGTAAGTCAAGGTAGAAAAAAACTCTAAAAATGAGCAGCTTTATTAGCACAAATTTTCTGGCAAATTGCTTACCTATCTACCACTGAAATTGAAAAAAATGAGTTACAAGTTGCTTGATATTTGACTCTGTTGTTTTTGTTTGTTTGTTTGTTTGTTTTTCTCATAGCATTTCATAAGCAATGAGCTGGAATCATTTAGGGGGAAAAAATAAAACATGATAAGTCCCTGTTGAAAAAGTCAAGCCTTAAAAGAAATGTTGTTTATAATAACTAATTTTACTCAGCAGTTGAGCCTGAATCTATACAACAGTAAAAGATTGGAATGTACAGGGAAAACTTTAAACAATGCACAATGCAATCTATTCTCTGCCAAGCAATTCGTTTATTGCACCAGTTGTTTTGATGATAGAAACAGAAGAATATAATTTTGTCTCAAAGTTTGTCTTTTATTTGTAAATTCCTGCATACGTTAGCCTCTTCTAGAACCTATGCCATTGTATAATGTCATCTATTTGTGTCTCTGTCTCCCTATGGTATTGTGAGGTCTTAGACATTGTGACCATTTCTTAGTAATCTGCATTCTCCAAACCTAGTATAATATCTGGCAAGTAGTCATTATTCAAATATATTTTGAATGGAATTGACCATATAGTTGTGTGTCCTTAATGTACTAATAGACTTCAGTAGTCAAATTCACTGGAAGTCACCAAAGGGTTTCTGAAACTCAAATATCCTTTTAAAAATATCCAGTAAGCCAAAAACTTATCAAATATCCATTCATTTCACATATATTTATGGAGCCACTACTGCTTGAAGTCACTCTGATAGATCATGTGGAAGGAAAAAAGGACCTTAAAATGTAGTTTATACCTTCAATATGTATTTATTCAGAATAGGGATATAAAGTTTGAAATCTAACAAAGTAAAGGGCACAAAGTCTTGAGAGTTACACAGGAATGTGTAAATCCTTGCCAGGTGAATGGCACACATAAGCATTGCCAAGAAACTCAGACCAAGGCGACATTTCTTCAAGCTGAAGACTGACCAGAAAAAAGGCATATAGCAAGTGGTATTTGATGTAGATCATAAAGAGAAAATTTGTTGTACTTAGTAAAGAACGCCCAGGAAAGAGATCACTCATTTGAAGGGATTTTATATCCTCTCTCCAACTTTCCTTTCCCCTTTATGTCCATGTTCAATCAGGACTAAAATGGAATTGTGGTAGAAGGAACGTTTTAAAGCAATGCTAAGTATGTTTGAAGGATGTGGGTGAAAACTGTATGCTGTGCTAGTTGTGAAGATTCTCCTTCAACCACAGCTCTGCTATAAAATGTCTATCCTGACCCTGCCTTCATGGCGAGCTCCCCAGCATTGAAGAAGTTCCTCTCTGTGCTTGCCAGAGCTGGGCTTCCCTTAGCCTTGTTCAGTAGCTGCCTGCAGCATCTCCTAAGGTCTACTTTTCTAACATGGATTCTGGTTGCAATTAAGCTCCCAGAAAGACAAATATTATAAAATGTGACTTTTTAAAAGATAAAATGTATGTATTCTAAAAATGGTTTTCCTTTGGATAAATTCAACCTGGCAAATCCATTTGTAGCACCTAACATCCTATAATAAAAATTTACAGAAAAAAAATTGTTTTTTCTTGAGATAAGTCTCTCTCTGTCACCCAAGCTGGAAGGCAGTGGTGATCATAGCTCACTGTAACCTCAAACTCCTGGGTTCAAATAATCCTCCTGTCTCAGTCTCCCGAGAAACTAGGATTACAAGTTCATGCCACTACATCTTGCTTTTTTTTTTTCTTAGAGACAGGGGTATCTCCATATAGCGTCCAGGCTGGTCTCAAACTCCTGGCCTCAAGAAATCCTCTTGTTTCAGCCTCCCAAAGTGCTGAGAAAAGTATGAGTTATTGTGTCCTGCCCACAACATTTTTTGAATTGGCCACAGAAAATTTTATCTTCCCAATTTGACTCCTTTAAATCAACCTCTCTTTCCCTCCTTCTTTTCTCTGTCCCTCCCTTGTACCTCTTTCTTTCTATACCCCTACAACACACACATGTAGTCACACAAACACATGCAGATTTCCTAGAATAATCATCCAAGGATCTTCTAAAAATTACTATAAATACCTGATAAATAGTAATAGGGAAAAAAAGTCAAGAAAAAAGAGAAGGGCAATTAATTTCTTTTTAGGATGATTATCTGCAAAATACTTAAAATATGTATTTTAAATTAATGCATGTACACTGATATTTAAATAAATGTTTAAATGTTCTTAACTCAGATATCATCCAAGATGCCCCTTTTGCCCAAAGAAGCCAGGTCAATTCTCACAATGCAGGTTACTAGATATTACCTTTGGGATAACCTGATGAGATCTTACTTGATTATCCATCCCATCTTGAGTTGGAAACTGAGTTATCTTAAAATAACATTCCTCCATCTTTCACCTTAAAGTAGTCGTAAAGACAGAGAGTGAACCATTCCAGAAGGAACCTGAGGGCACGAATTGTTTGTTTGTTTTTTTAATTGTTTGTTTGTTTGTTTGAGTTGGAATCTCACTCTGTCTCACAGGCTGGAGTGCAGTGGCACACTCATGGCCACCCCAGCATCGACCTGCTGGGCTCAGGAGATCCTTCCACCTCAGCCTTCCAAGTAGCCAGAACTACAGGCACGTGTTACCACGCCTGGCTAATTTTTTGTTGCTGTTGTTTTTCTTATTTATTGTAGAGATGAGGTCCCGCCAAGTTGCCCAGGCTGTTCTCGAACCCGTGGGATCAGGCAATCTCCTCACCTCAGCCTTCCAAAGAGCTGGAATTACAGGTTTGAGTCAACACATCTGACCATGAATTGTTTTAAAGTCTCCTGTTTGACTCTCAAATTTCTTGCTTATTTTAATATAAAATCAATTTTCCCTGGAAACTTAGGGGGGAAATGTTCCTTATAATGTGCTGCAGGATATAGCATTCCTCCTGGCATACTGAGATACCTGGTATTTTGTGGTCACCACAAGAGTTGGAATCTCACTCTGTCTCACAGGCTGGAGTGCAGTGGCACACTCATGGCCACCCCAGTATCGACCCTCTGGGCTCAGGAGATCCTTCCGCCTCAGCCTTCCAAGTAGCCAGAACTATAGGCATGTGGTTCGCAACCTCAGAATTGGTTAGGATGTTGAGACAGTCAACATTCTAACTCATCATCAGAGCATGAAAGGTTGATTATTTATATAATGAGGCTTTCTGGGGAGAGCAGGGCAGCTGCCTGTCCAAAATGTCTTTGGAAAAAAAAGGTGAGTGATTATGGGAAAGGTCCAGGGTGAAGATTTCTACCTAAAGTCCAGGGCTTAGGTGGTGTGAACTTCTGGTTGGCCCAAGATAGGGAGAATGGGGGCTTCTTTTTTTTTTTTTTTACCAACTTCACTAGATTTGGGGCAAGAGAAGAAGGAGTGGTGAGGCTGAAAAGATGTAAGTAGTCAAATATCAAAAATTGAGTCAGACTCTTCATTAAAATTTACCCCAATGTCTGAACAGCAATGGAAACATGTCATATCTCAGGTAATTGAATTGAACATTTTTTGAATTGGCCACAGACATATTTAATTTATCCTAATAATTGTAAAAACATTTTATATGTTAGTTTTTTGCTGCTATAAAAAATTAGCACAAACTTAATGGCTAAAATCACCCACAAATGTATTGTTTTATAGTTCTGGAGGATAGAAATGCAAAATTGGCCTCACTGGGCTAAAATCAAGACATTAGCAGGGATGATTCCTTCTGGAGGCCCTAGGGAAAAGTCAGTTTCCTTGCCTTTTCTAGCTTCTAGAGGTTGTCTGCATTCCTTGGATTGTGGTCCCTTCCTCCATCTTCAAAGACAGCACTGTAGCACCTGAAAAATATCTTTCTGACTTCTGACCTCCACTTCCATCTTCACATCTTCCCTTTTGCCTCTCTCTTATAAGGACCCTTTCTGGTATATTGGTCCCACCTGGAAAATCTTCCCATCTTAAGATTTTTAAATTAATCACATCAGCAAAGTACCTTTTATCAGATAACATATTCATAGGTTCTGGGAATTAGAATGTGGACATCTGTAGGGGGCTATTATTCAGCCTGTTACATTTCATTACCATCAATGATGCCTAGAAGTTCATATGGGCTAAGATGTATTTTGGTAAGGCTTTAGGTGTTGTGGCTTTAGTATATGCAGAGTCATGTGTGGCATTAACTTATATTTGGATGTCTGTGAGACAAGAAACTTTCAGAGTTGTTTATTTGTTTGTTTGTTTGTTTGTTTTAACCTCAAGGGGAAGTGCTTAGATATGGAATTGTTGTTGATATTGGTGGCATCAGATCACAAAATCATTGTCAATGGTCTGAAAACCTACAATGCTTGTTGACCAGGGTATCCTCTAGTGGTAGGATAAATGCCTGGTTCAGTCAACTGTGCTAACCTTTGGATCTGGTCCTTAATTAGAAAAGTCCCCAGGTCAGCAGGCTTCATCATAAGTAATGGTGACATTACCATTCAAAAGTGCACAACTTTCTTTCTGATCACTCTGTCCCAAGAACTTCCCAGGTAGCCAATGGGCCTAGAAAAAGAATGACTTTCTTTGATGCCATTGTACCTATCAAGGAACTAGGTACAAGGTAAGCTATTTCCTCCTTTAAGTGGGATATTCCAGGAGGCTTAGGATTGACTCTGTCTTGTGAACACCATTTTTAGTTCAATAAGTAGGCCTTTGAGACTATGGTAAACCTCCATGATCCAAGACATAATGGGCAGCCTGCTGGCTGCAGAAAGTCACAAGCTCAGAGGCCATAGGAGACTTCATTTCCACAAGAGCCCAGTATATAGCAAAGAGCTACCATTCTACTAGTGTGCAGTGTAGGTTGAAAGTTTCTTATTTCTATGGGCAACTTATGGCTATCATGGTTGTCCAGAGACACCAGGAGACCTGAGAGGAGGTTGTTAAGATCTCTACTAGGAGCCAGGTTCGGTGGCTCAGCCTCTAATCCCGTGCTTTGGAAGGCTGAGGTGAGTGGATTGCCTGAGCCTGTGGGTTTTAGACCTGCCAGGGCAACTTGGCAAGACCTCATCTCTACAATAAATCAAAAATTAGCCGGGTGTGGTAGCGCGCGCCTGTAGTTCCAGCTACTTGTAAGGCTGAGGCGGAAGGATCGCCGGAGCCCAGCAAGTTGAGGCTGCGGTGGCCGGGAGCGGCCGCTGCACTCCAGTCTGGGTGACAGAGTGAGACTCCAACTCAAAAAATAAAAATAAAAAATAAAAAAAGATCTCTACTAGGGGCCGGACTCAGTGGCTCAGTCTGTAATCCTAGCACTTTAGGAGGCCGAGGTGAGTGGATTGCCTGAGTCCGTGGGTTTGAGACTAGCCTGGGCAATTGGCAAGACCTGGTCTCTAGAATAAATCAAAAAGTTAATTGGGCATGGTAGCATGTGCCTGTAGTTCCAGCTACCTGGAAGGCTGAGGCAGAAGGATCGCCAGAGCCCAGCAGGTTGACGCTGGGGTGGCCGTGAGCGTGCCAATGCACTCTAGCCTGGGCGATGGAGTGAGACTCCAACTCAAAAAAAAAAAAAAAAAAAATCTCTACTGTGAAAGAATCACTGGGGGTCATCCTGCCTATATTGCAATTTGGATGGATTTTAGAGCCTTTTGTTGTAGGGAGACCCCACTCAAAAATGGGTCAATTTGTGAGAAACAGTATACATGCTTACTCACAAATTGACCTATTTTTGAGATAGTATAAATGCTTAAGCAAAACTAAAAAATGAGAACTATACTGTTTCTACAACCCCAAAAGTCCTTTAAAGTGTTGGGCTTGTATTAACACAGAAAATGCTGAGAGGGCAAGAGTTACTTTCTGACAGTGTCAAGGATGGAGCTCAGAGTATGTCAGGAGTGACCAAATAATTAGTAGGACTTTTACTGAGTTGTTGAAAATGGCCCATCCCTGTTTATGGACACTCCTTTATGAGTATTTGTAGGTTCTGCATGAGTGTGCAAAATAATTCTTAAAGGAGAATGTCATCAGTTTGATGTCTTACCTGTGATCCTGGAGAAAGTTGGATGTGATTGAACTTTTTCCTACAAAGACTGTGTGCAATGCAAGGCTGTTGAGATGCCTTATGAGTAACCACATAAGGTTCTATTGTATTCCTCCAATAGTAAAGACAATCTGTAGTGGAGAGGTTGTTCAAATAGGCACTAACTAAAACTATTAACCAAATCTATAATAACAGAATATTTTTCAATTGCTGATTTGATGGAGTCAGTAATTTCAGTAATATTAGGTCTGGGAGACTTAATCATGATACCATAGCATTAAGGCTGTGGTAATCCACTGTTGGCTGCCATTCATCAAGTTTCATCACTAGCCAAATTGAGCCACCAAAGGAGAAAACAGTAGGAACAGCATCACCTTCCATTAGTAAGCCTTGTAGGATGGGTTTTTAATTCCTGTAGTTCTTATTTTACCACATAGTGGGCAGTATTAACTATTTTAACTGAGCGAGGAAAGAGCAGAGGAAGGTTTATAGGGTTCCATTTTGTCAATATGATTGTTAGTGCCATAGATTTAATTTTATTTTAGTTTATTACTCAGTGGGTCAAATCATCCATGACCACTACAAGATATTTTAAGGCAATGAACACCATGACCATGGGCAATTGAGGCAAGATAATACTTCCAGTGGTTAAGGTAAGGCATACCTGGTTGCCTACTCATTATATTTTATAATGCCCATACAAGTGTAGAGGGTGCTTTGTTTGAATGTAATGCAATTTCCAAGTGTAACTGTAATTTGGACCCCAATGTCAATTAAGGAAGGCCATAAATGTTTGCCGATTGGTACATGTCAAAGGCTGTTCATGTCAAAACATGTTAAAGTTAATTTTAAAACCTATATATTGCAGAGATGCAAAAGTCACTTGGCACCTTTTAAGTTTGTTTTAGTTTAGTTTTGTTTTGTTTTGGTTCTCTGTATCAATATTTTTGTTCTGTTTTGTTTGGGTAGTTACT
The DNA here is from genome assembly GCA_027257055.1 of Cephalopachus bancanus. Lineage (NCBI taxonomy): Eukaryota > Metazoa > Chordata > Mammalia > Primates > Tarsiidae > Cephalopachus > Cephalopachus bancanus. Next base: position 4,840,238 of record JAPVLO010000076.1, read on the forward strand.
GAATATACTTTTCAAGAGCAAGAGGGTCCTCCCAACCCTTACTCACATTTACAAACTTCCTCCTGAGAGTCCCAAGTCTATACCATCAGGATTACAATCTCCCACCTATGGCAATTATTGTTTTCCTAAGCTTAGAGACTGAGCTTAAGTTGGGTTTGAATTAACTCCTTGCCATGTGAATAAGTTGCAGCACTCAACTGAACCCAGTCTTTTGTCAATCCATTTTACAATTTTATAGTTGGTCAATAGAACAATGTCTTCCAGCCCCTTAAAGGGCATGCAGTGAAGCATTTGTGTCTGCTTTTCATGAGACTCTGTGCCATGGGTGCATTCCTCTAAAATCCTTAGATTCACAGTCTTCTTTTGATGATAGAGGCATAGGCAGCAGCAGCAGAAGCAGCATTTTGTAGAATCTTAGTAAACCATTGGCTTTTTGGAGTGTGGACCTCAGCATTCCACATAGTGACTACTCTTCCTCACCTGACTGATCACCTGATGTGCTGTAGCTAGTAGAGGGTATTAGTCTTTCTCCTGAGCAGCTGGAGAACAATGGCCAATGCCTGCTCAAGACTTACAACCAACAATCACAGGGAAAGAGTCATTTCCAAGTCTAGAGTTAGTCGCTGCTTATGCTAAAACCCAGGCCCACATTCAATCCAAGACTTATGCAGAGGTCCAAGCCAAGATGCATGACCCAGAGCCAGTGTAAGAAAGGCCCCCACCTCTTACTCTTGCCCCTAAACACCAATTATCAAAACTCAGGTCAGTGAAAACTACAACCGAGGCTCAGAAGGAGTTGGTAAATTCAGCATCAAGTCACAAGACTCAAAGCACATGCCAACCAGTAAGCTACAGCTCTCCAGCAGACAGTAGAGTCAGTTAGCAAGCCAAAAGCAAGAGAAGACCCCCAGGCAGTGGTGGTCCAGTTGGTGGTGGTGTAGACCATCCTACTCACAGCACCAGTTATTTTTGTGGTGGCCTTTAGACTGCAAGATCAACCCCACCCACCCACCCAAAATCGGTCCTCCTGTTGAGGTTAATGAGATAACACCTGCCACCAAAACAGTGTGACATGGCTGATTATTCACATAATGTGGCTTTCTGGGGAAAGCAGGGCAGGCACCCAAGCTTGTCTGTCTGAAGTGACCTGAGTGAAGAGAAGGATGAGTGGTTTTGGCTTTTATTATTGGTTAGAGAGGAAGCTAAGGTGAAGATTACCTCCCACAAGCCAGGACTGGTATAGTTTGATTTCCTACCAGTTCCAAGTTCTACTGGCTTGTCCAGATGTGGAGCAAGAAGTAAGGAGAGAGGTCTGGGCTTGAAAGCCGTCAGTGGCCAAACAAAACTGGAGTCCAACTTTTTATTAACTTGGTGGAAGAACCATTATTTTAAGTTAACTGATTTTAAAATCTTTTCTTGATTTATCATTAATTTAAAAAGTCTTTCCTCCTTACTCTGAAATGGGAATATCTAAGGGAAATTTTTCCAGTGCCAGGAGCAAAGATTCAAGCTCTATATGAGCAAAAGATAAATGGTTAGAAAAACATCTTAAAGCTTCAGCAGAGTACAACCCAGTCACTTTAAATCCCCTAAATTGATTTATTCTATTATTATGTTTGAATTGGGAGTAATTAGGGATTTCCTTTTGCATTTTTCTCAATCAAAAATGAATGCATTTTTAATTTTTAAAGGAAAGTTCAAAACTCTTGTTTTTTGTTGTTTTTTTTTCTTTTTTTGCTGTTGTTATTCAGCATCTGGATTCTAAACAGTATAAAAACTTTAAGAGAAATGAAGGATTTTGTTGTCATTAAAGCAATTACCCTTCTCAGGGGAAAAAAGAAATAACTTTCCAAATTAGATACATCAATAAAGACAGTAAAAGACTACAAAGAACACGAGTAATGTTTTTATGCAATCACTGACTCAGATAGTTTCTAGCCTAATTGTTTTTTGCTTTCTTCTTCCCAGCCAACTTAAAAGATTTCTTCACAATCAATGGGATCAACTATCTGGTCAATTCAATTTAGTTATTATGAAGGAAAAACAATGGCTTGACTATATTTTCGATCAGGGTGTGTTGTGGGAGATATTTCCGTCCAGGAGACATGGTTATAAATTTTCTTTGAGAGAAAATCTGGGTAGGAAAAGAAACGGCAGTGTTAGCCAATAAATGCTGATTTTCAAACTTGCTAATGCTCTCAGATGATTCACTGTTTGAAAGTTTTGGACTATTTTGCAAAGAAAAAATGCATTATCACTTGCAATTGTGTTAAAGTATTTTCAAAGTTACTTTTATAAAATCCAATACCACCTGAAACTTTAAAATCCCAAGTAACTTAAGCAGTCAGTAGCTAACGACCTTCACCAATAAGGAATCCTTGAAAGATCTTCTGTCTGGCTCATTTCAAAAGGTGAGATTTCACATATCACACATCTCCAGATGTTGGCTTCACATGTGGCTCTCAGAAAGGAGTCCAACTGACATGGGTACTTGAATGTTGCCCATGGAAGTCTCCGCAGAGTTAGTACCTGGAGCATTCTGATGAGGGAAAGATAAAAAAATAAGTAACTCTAGGACTAAGAGACCAGCGACGTTAGAAGGCACTATTGAGAGGGCTCTTATATCATCGCATGTGTGGTTTGCAGAGATAGAGCAACTCTGATCATTCACAGTCCTTTTGAGTTCAAGCCAAACCTGGCGAAGGAGCAGTCACTGTGATCAAGTACTCCGCAGAAAAGAAAGGAATGTGAACGCAGTCTTCACACTATGTTTTCAAACTGATGGTGAGATTTTTAAGTGGAATGGTATGGTATTTGGCAGGCCTGGTTTGTAACAGTCTTTAATGAAAACTCCAACCCCTTAAAATGAAGCAACCCTAATATTGATCATCCACTGTAAACTCATTGATATTTCATGGTTTACCTTTAGTCGTCTCACCCCAGGTATAATCCATATAATCCATCAGAAAATACACTTGGCCTTCTGTATTTGTATCAAGAGGCCACTGCTCCTGGTTGAAAAAAAGAAAAATCCCTCAGCCAAAAAAAAAACAAACAAATCAAAAAAGCAGGTATGAACATACCTGAAGTGAGATTTTAATCAGATAAGCTATCTCACTATTTCCTCTGCAAGTCCAAATTTAGAAATCCCTTTCTTGCTCAGTAATAAATAATTACTGAACACCTACCATGTGAATAATGGGAGGTCTGGCTCCGGGGGGATACATAGATGAAACAAACATAAAGTTGAACACAGGATGTAGAAGACTAAATCAAGGTGGGAAGGTGCTCATCTGATTGTTTATTCTGCTTATAAGAAATAATGACTCATGGCTATTTTTAAAACTGTATTTATTTAATTCTATAAATTAGAAGGCTTCACTCTGTTATTATTTATTTCACTGCTACAATTATTTCAGCTTTGGCCATTACGGGTTCCTTCAGATGGGCTCCTGTGTTCTTTCGATAAGCACCCCTCCATCTTTTTTTAAAATCATTCCTTATTTTCTAGCACCACAAGATATTCCAGGATCATTTTGTATTTTCTCTGCACCAGTCCTGGCATGAATCACCTCTCTAAGAATCACTTAAAAAGATGGTTTTTTTACTTGCAAAATAATATTAGTCAAATATTGGGGTAAAATGTGATGTATTAAAACATGTGTGTAGCCGGGCTCGGTGGCTCAGCCTGTAATCCCGTGCCCTTGGGAGGCTGAGGTGAGTGGATTGCCTGAGCCCGCGGGTTCGAGACCCGCCTGGGCAGCGAGACCTCATCTCTACAATAAATCAAAAAATCAGCCGGGTGTGGTAGCGCGTGCTTGTAATTCTGGCTACTTGGAAGGCTGAGGCGGAAGGATCGCCGGAGCCCAGCAGGTCGAGGCTGTGGTGGCCGGAAGCGGCCACTGCACTCCAGTCTGGGCGACAGAGTGAGGCTCCAACTCAAAAAACAAAAACAAAATGTGTACATATATGGGATATTTCTGTAATCCCGCGCCTTTGGGAGGCTGAGGTGAGTGGATTGCCTGAGTCCGCGGTTCAAGACCAGCCTTGGCAGGCGAGACCTCATCTCTACAATAAATCAAAAAAATTAGCCGGGCGTGGTAGTGCGTGCCTGTAGTTCCAGCTACTTGGAAGGCTGAGGCGGAAGGATCACCAGAGCCCAGCAGGTCGAGGCTGTGGTGACCGGGAGCGGCCACAGCACTCCAGTCTGGGCGACAGTGAGACTCCAACTCAAAAAAAAAAAGAAAATATATACATATACACATTTCAGTACATGGATACAATGACTAAATCAGGGTAGTTATCATATTCATCACCACAAATATTTGTTGTTTCTTTGTAGTGAGAATATTTACAATCCTCTCTTTAAGTTGTTTTCAAATAGAGAATACATTATTAACTATAGTCACCTTGTTGTGCAGTAGGGCTTCAGAACTTATTTCTCCTAACTGTAACTTTGTACCTCCCAAACCCAACCCCCAACCCAGTCTCTGGCAACTACTATTCTACTCTGTGCTTTGTGAGTTTGACTTCTTTAGATTCCACGTATAAGTGAGATTATACAATATTTGCCTCTCTGTGCCTGGCTTGTTTCACTTGACATAATGTTGTCTAGGTTCACATCCATGCTGTCACAAATGACAGAATTTCCTGTTTGTTTAAGGCTGAATAGTGTTTCATTATGTATATATAACACATTTTTAAAATCAGTTCATCCATTGATAGACACAGGTTATTTTCTTATCTTAGCTATTGTGAATAATGCCGCAAAGAATATGAAAGTGCAGACAGCTCTTTGGTATATTGATTTCAAATCCTTTTGATGTATACCCAATAGCAGGATTTCTGAATTACATGATTTCTATTTTTAATATTTTGAGGAGCAACCACACTGTTTTCCACAGTGACTGTCATTTTATATCCCCACCAACAGTACACAAGGGTTCTAATTTCTCCACACTTACTAACGCTTATTATTTTCTGTTTAGTTAAATAGTAGTCATTTTAATGGGTATATGGTGGTATATCAGTATAGTTTTGATTTGCATTTTCTTAATTATTTGTGATGCTGAATATCTTATCATGGGCTTATTGGCCATATGTATATCTTCTTTGGAAAAATGTCTATTCATGTCCTTTGCCCATTTTTTAATTAGGTTGTTTATACGTGTAGGTGTTGAGTTTTAGGAGTTATAGCTGGTAAAAAATTTGAAAATATTTTCTTTCATTCTCGGAGTTGCCTTTTTACTTTTTGATAGCATCTTTTGATGAAAAAAATTTAATTTTCATGAAATGTAATTTGTCTATTTTGTTGCTGTTTTTGCCTATGCCTTTGGTGTCATAGCCAAGAAATTATTGCCAAATCCAATGTCATGAAGATTTTGCCCTCTATTTTGTTAAGAGTTTTATAGTTTTATGTCCTAGATTTAGACTTTTAATCCATTTTTAATTAATTTTTACATTTGGTGTTAGATAAGAGCCAACTTCATTCTTTTTTTATATATAATAAATATTTTTTATGATGATATTGTGGGGTACAGTTAAGGGTTAGATATACAAATATGCTTTGCTCAGGCACCCTTGTTGATAAGAGGTATCTCCCCATCCCCAAACAAATATTTACTACCGTTAATCCCATCTCCCTTCCTCTCCTTCCCCCATAGTTTCACACCACTGTCAGTCATTTTCTTATACTATTACGTTGGATGTTCAAGGTCCACTATATGAGTGAGAACATGTGATTCTCAGATCTTTGTTTCTGTGAGAGGTCACTCAGTATTATAGACTCTAGTTCCATCCGGGTTGCTGTGAAATTCATGATTTTGTTCTTTTTTATGGCTGTGTAGTATTCCATCATGTATATGTACCACAGTTTTAAAATCCAGTCCTCTTTTGATGGACAGCATGGTTGGTTCCAGGTTCTTGCTATTGTGAACAATGCTGTGATAAACATACATGTGCAGGTATCTTTTTTATAGAGTGATTTGAGTTCTTCAGGGTATATTCCCAGTAGGGGGATTACAGAGTCATATGAGAGGTCAATATTTAGAGCTTTTAGGAATCGCCATACTGTTTTCCACAAAGGTTGCACTACTTTGCATTCCAACAGCGTAGAAGTGTTCCCTTTTCACTACACTCTCTCCAGCAACTGTTATTGTTTTTTTATTTTTATTTTTTTTGAGTTGGAGTCTCACTTGGTTGCCCAGACTGGAGTGCAGTGGCCGCTCCCGGCCACCGCAGCCTCGACCTGCTGGGCTCCGGCGATCCTTCCTCCTCAGCCTTCCGAGTAGCCGGAATTACAGGCATGTGCTACCACGTCCGGCTGATTTTTTGATTTATTGTAGAGATGAGGTCTTGCTGCCCAGGCGGGTCTCGAAACTGCGGGCTCAGGCAATCCACTCACCTCAGCCTCCCAAAGGCGCGGGATTACAGTCTGAGCCACCGAGCCCGGCTCAGCAACTATTTTTTGAGTTATTGATAATTGCCATTCTGACTGGAGTTAGGTGGTATCTCAGTGTGGTTTTGATTTGCATCTCCTTGATGATTAGTGAGGTTGAACACTTCTTCATGTGTCTGTTGGCTGCTTGGATGTCTTCCTTTGAGAAGTATCTGTTCATATCTTTTGCCCATTTTATAATGGGGTTGTTTATTTTTTTCTTTTCAGCACGTTTGATTTCCTTGTAGATCCATGATGTTAAGCCTTTGTCACACCTGGCGTTGGCAAATACTTTTTCCCAGTCTGTAGGCTGTCTCCCTGCTCTCTTGATGGTTTCTTTGGCTTCACAGAAGCCTGTCAGTTTAATGAGGCCCCACTTGTCTATCTTCTCTCTTATGGCCTGTGGGTTTTGGGTTTTGTTAGGAATCGGATGCCAGTTCCAATTTCCATGAGGGTATGTCCTTCATTTTCTAAGGTTCTTATGGTTTGAGGTTTTACATTTAGGTCTCTGATCCACTTAGAGTTAATTTTTGTGTATGGGAATAGATAGGGGTCCTGTTTCAATCTTCAGCATGTGGTCAGCCCGTTTTCCCAGCACCACTTACTGAATAGGTTCTCCTCTCCCCAGTGGTAGGTGGTGGAGGCTTTGTCAAAGATGAGTTGGTTGAGAAATTGAGGTTTTGCTTCTGGAATCTCAATTCTATTCCATTGGTCTATAGGCCTGTTCCTGTACCAATACCAAGCTGTTTTGATTATTGTAGCTTTATAGTAAAGTTTGAAGTCTGGTAATGTGATACCACCTGCTTTTTTTTTTTTTTTTTTTTTTTTGCTTAGTATTGTTTTGGCTATTCTTGGTTGTTTGTGTTTCCATATGAATTCCTGTGTTATTTTTTCTAGGTCTGAGAAGAATGTTGCTGGTAATTTGATGGGTATTGCATTAAACTGTAGATTTCCTTAGGTAGGATGGACATCTTCACAATGTTGATTCTTCCAATCAATGAGCATGGGATATTTTTCACTTGTTTGTGTCATCTTTGATTTCTTTGAGCAGTGTTTTGTAGTTTTTATTGTAAAGATCTTTCACATTTCTGGTTAGGAAGATGCCAAGGTATTTCATTTTTTGTGTGGCTATTGTGAATGGAATTGTGGTTTTTATTTGAGTTTCTGTTTGTTTATTATTGGTGTAAAGAAATGCGATTATCTTTTGAACATTTATTTTATATCCTGAGACTTTACCAAAGTCCTTTATCCGTATAAGGAGGTTTTTGACAGATTCTCTTGGGTTTTTAAGGTACATAATCATATCATCTGCAAAGAAAGATAACTTGACTTCCTCTTTTCCTATTTGGATACCCCTGATTGCCTCCTCTTCTCTGATTGCTCTAGCCAGGACTTCCAATACTATATTGAACAGGAGGGGTGAGAGTGGGCATCCTTGTTTTGTTCCAGTTTTCAGGGGAAATGGTTCCAATTTTTGTCCATTTAGGAGTATGCTGGCTGTGGGTTTCTCGCAGATGGCTTTTACTATTTTGAGGTATGTTCCCTGTATGCCTAGATGTTCAAGGGTTTTTATCAAAAAGGGGTGCTGGATTTTATCAAAAGCTTTTTCTGCATCTAATGATATAATCATGTGGTTTTTGTTTTGACATCTGTTGATGTATTTAATTACATTTATGGTTTTACGAATGTTGAATCAGCCTTGCATCCCAGGGATGACGCCTACGTGGTCATAATGTATGATTTTTGAGATGTTGAATCCGGTTCACTAGGATCTTGTTGAAAATATTAGCATCTATGTTCATCAAAGATATTGGCCTGTAGTTCTCTTTCTTTGTTGGGTCTTTACCTGGCTTGGGTATCAATGTGATGTTAGCCTCATAAAATGATTTGGGGAGAGTTCTATCTTTCTCAATTGCCTGGAATACCTTCAGTAGGATTAGTATCAGCTCCTCTTTAAATGTCTTGTAGAATTCTGCTGGAAAGCCATATGGTCCAGGGATTTTTTTTTGTGGGTAGTTTTCTTATTACGTAGCCAATTTACTTGATAGTTATTGGTCTATTTAGGGTCTCAATTTCTTCTTGTTTCAACCTAGGCAAGTTGTGTGATGACAGAAAGTCCTCCATTACCTTAAGGTTTTCAAGTTTGTTTCCATACAAGTGTACATAGTAGTCTCTAATGATCTTTTGTATTTCTTCAGGGTCAGATGTGACTTCATCTTTTGTGTTTCTGATTGTGTTTATTTGGGCTTTTTCTCTCTTTTTCTTGGTTAGTCTAGTTAGGGGACCATTGAACTTGTTTATCCTTTCGAAGAACCAACTTTTTGTTTCATTGATTTTTTTTTTTATTATCTTTTTGTCTTCTATGTCCTGGATTTGGGCTTTTATTTTGGTGATCTGGATTCTTCTGCTGAAATTAGGGTTTTTGTGGTCTTGCTTTTCCAGCTTCCTTAGGTGGCTTGTTAAGCTGTTAATTTGTGATCCTTCCATTTTCTTTATGTGCATTTGTAGGGATATAAATTCCCCTCTTACTGCAGCTTTCATGGTGTCTCAAAGATTTTGGTAAGATGTTTCTTCATTTTCATTTGTTTCCAGGTATCTTTTTTTTTTTTTTTTTTTTTTGAGTTGGAGTCTCACTCTGTTGCCCAGACTGGAGTGCAGTGGCCACTCCCAGCCACCGCAGCCTCGACCTGCTGGGCTCTGGCAATCCTTCTGCCTCAGCCTTCCAAGTAGCCGAAATTACAGGCATGCGCTACCACACCCGGCTGATTTTTTGATTTATTGTAGAGATGAGGTCTCGCTGTCCAGGAGGGTCTCGAACCCACGGGCTCAGGCAATCCACTCACCTCAGCCTCCCAAAGGTGTGGGATTACAGACTGAGCCACCGAGCCTGGCTGTTTCCAGGTGTCTTTTAATCTCTATTTTGATTTTATCATTGACCCAGGAGTTGTTTAGCATCATGCTGTTTAGTGTCCATGTCTTTGTGGGTTTGGGGGGGGACCTTGTTGGTGTTAATGTTTATTTTTATTCCACTGTGGTCCGAGAAGGTGCATGGTAAAATTTCGGTCCTTTTAAATTTGCTTATGCTTGATTTATGGCCAAGTATGTGGTCGATCTTAGAGTACGTTTCATGCGGTGATGAGTAGAATGTGTATTCTGTGGTCTTTGGTTGGAGGGTTCTGTAGGTATCAATTAAGTCCATTTGATCAAGGGTCACATTGAGGTTTTGGATCTCATTGCTGATTTTTTGTCCTGATGATCTGTCTAGGGTTGTGAGTAGGATATTAAAGTACCCAGCTATGCTGGTACTGGAATCAATATCTTTTTTTAGTTTACCTAGGAGCTGCTTTATGAAAGTTGGTGCTCCTATATTTGGTGCATATATGTTTAGGATGGATATTTCTTGTTAATGGATTGAACCTTTTATCATTATGTAGTGGCCTTCTGTATCTTTTTTAATTTTTGATAGCTTAAAGGGTATTTTGTCTGAGATTAAGATCATGACTCCTCCTTTCTTTTGTGTTCCTTTCACCTGAAAATTTGTTTCCCATCCTCTTACTTTGAGTCTGTGAGTGTCCTTTCTAGTGAGGTGAGTCTCTTGAAGGCAATAGATTGTTGCTTGGTGATATTTTATCCATTTTGCCATTCTATGTCTTTTCAGTGGTGTATTTAGTCTGTTCACATTCAAACTAATTATTGAAATGTGAGAGTTGCACCCTATCATAATGTTCTTACAGAGTTGTTGTTGTTCTTCCTGTTTGTGTGTTGTCTTTCTTTTGGTTTTAGGGTTGGATCATGTGTGTTTTTAATCTTTTGCCTGTACTCTTATGAAGAACATTGTTGTTCTTTTTTCCTTTTCTTCTGTGTTCAATACTTTCTTAAGTGTTTTATGTAGAGGTGGTCTGGTGGCAGTGTAGGTTCTTAAGGATTGGATATCTGGGAAAGATTTCAATTCTCCCTCATTGATGAAGCTTGGCTTGACTGGGTAGGTTATTCTTGGTTGAAATTATTTATCTTTTAGGACTTTGAAGATAGGGCTCCAAGCTCTCCTAGCCTGGAGGATTTCTGTAGATAAATCTGCTGCTATTCTAATTGGTCTCCCCTGGTAGGTAGTCTGGCCTTTTTCTCTTGCTGCCTTTATGATTTTTTATTTTATACCTACTTTGTTTAGGCGAATTATTATGTGTCTGGGAGTTGCTCTTCTCATTTGTTGTCTTGCAGGGGTTCTCTGAATCTCTTGTGTTTGAATTTTTTCATCACTGATGAAATGAGGGAAGTTTTCTTGAATGATTTCATGAAATATTTGTTCCAGTGTGGCCTCTGTTTCTCTCTCTGCCTCAGGAAGGTCAATTACTCTTAGGTTTGGTCTCTTGAAGTGATCATTCATCTCTTGAAGGTTTTATTCTGTCTTTTTTGAGCTCTTTTCTATGTTTTTGACAGTTTGAGTTAGTTCTGTGTTTTGGTCTTTGAGCTCTGAGATTCTTTCTTCTGCTTGGCTAATTCTGCTTTCCATGCTTATTATTTTGCTATTTATTTCCATCACAGTATTCTTTACTGCTGTTATTTCTGACATCAGCTCCTTCCTATTTTCCTCTTGTCTCTCCTCAATTTTTTTAATTCCCTCTATTAATGTCTTGATGTCTGGGTTTGTTGCATGTGACCAGTCATTCTAGGGGCTCTTCATTGTTTGTGTTCCAGAGTCTGTTTTCTCAGTGTCTGACTTCCCCTGGGTCTGTGTGAGACCTATATTCTTCTTTTGGTTTTTCTTCATTTGTGTGGTTTTTTCCCTCCCTACTTTTTCCTTCCCTCCACGTCATCATCTTATTTAATTCTGTTATTCAGGGGTAGAGGGGTTGCTTTTACTTCTGTTAGTTCAATCTCCTATTCTTCTTTATGTATGCCTTCTTACTTTGTTCAATTCTGGGGTTGCACTGTAGGTTGGGGGTGGTCCTTTTTGCAGTTTTGAGATTTACTTAAGTGGAGAGCTGTGATTCAAAATCTATCTGCAGGACCTGGTATCTGCCAATAGGTGTATGGATAATCTGAAACCCACTTCCCACTGCCTTGGAATCTGTCCATGCAGTGGGGCTGTAGGTTTACTCCCTGAAATAAAATGAGGTTAGCAGAGGGAAGATATTGGAGCAGACAGTGGGGGGATGAGGGGTGTGGAGAGAGAGAGGAGTAAGGGGGGAAACAGACGAGTGTACCAACAAATGGAGAGAGAGACCTAAACTGAAACAGATAAAAACAATAGACCATGGCTACAGACTAACCAACTCCCATACAAAAAAAACAAAAACATACAGTAATGCTAACATACAAGCTAACCAACTACCTTATTGGTGTGCTGTTCCTCTATACAAAGATATAATTTACAGAGAGGAGAAAAGAGAAAAAAAGGAAGAGAAAAAAAGGAAACAAAACAGTAGGAATAGAATCAAGTCATTAAACTAACAGAACCAATTGAGCACACTCTGAGACTTTTCGTTTAAGTCCAATGTCCTTTCAGCTCTGATTTCTAACTGCCTTCTCAGACTGGTAAATTTGTTCACAGTTAGAGTCAGTTACTCCTGGCCTGCCGTGAAGGGCAGTTCAGATCACCACTCAGTTCACCACTCAAATCTGCCCTGTGTCTGTTTTTCAAGCTTGTTTGTCCCATTTTGGTGTTGTTACCTGGAATCACCAGCAGGTGATGCTATCTCAGCTGCTCGCCCCAGAGGTGGTGGAGCCAGAAAGGAGCCGGGCAGAGGCCAGAGATGGGAACCTGCCTCAGGGCACATGGGAGGAGACCCACAGCCGGCAGGACATCAGCAGAGGTGGCAGTGATCCCAGCAGATGTTGCCTGTAGGGGCTTCAAGGTCTGAAGTCATGGATCGCCTCAGACATGGATAGTGTGATGCGCTATGGCTGCCACAGAGGCTGCTGCGGTGCTGCCAGCTGCTGTATCTGCGGCTGCAGTGGTTGTCCAGATCGCCGCGATGCCCCAGTGGTAGCGATGGCCGAGCTCTGTGTGAAGAGCAGGCAGCTGACGATGGGATCCGCAGTCCCCGGAGAGAGAGCCAGGGACCCTCTGCGTTCTCCTTTGTGGATGGTCTCATAGACCAGGATTCCCTGTTGCCATCTTGCCAGAAGTCCCCACTTCATTCTTTTGTGTGTGGATATTCAGTTTTTCCAGCATCATTTGCTAAAAAGACTGTGCTTTGTCCATTGAATGATGTTGCCACTCTTGTCAAAAATTCTATGACTACGTATGCAAGGACTTATTTCTGGGCTTTCTAGTCTGTTCCATGGTCAATATGTTTATCTTTATGCCAGTATCACACTGTTTTGATTATTGTAGCTTTGTAGTAAGATTTGAAATCAGGAAGTGTGATTCTCCCAGCTTTGTTCTTTTTAAAGATTGTTTGGCTATCTGGGTTCCTTGGGATTCATATAAATTTTAGAGTGAGTTTTTCTATTTTTACAAGAAAGAAGTCTTTTGGGTTTTAATAAGAATTGCATTGAATCTATAGAAAGATTGTTTTAGATAGTATTGACATCTTAACATTAAGTCTTTCAATCCATAAACATGGGTGTTTTTCATTTATTTATGTCTTTTTAAAATTTGTTCGGTAATGTTTTTGTAGTTTTGGTTGTACAGATCTTTCATCTTCTTGGTTAAGTTAATTTCTAACTATTTTTGAAGCTATTTAAATATAACTGGTTTTATAACTTTCTTTTGAGTCTGCTCACTGTCAGTAAATAGAAATGCAACTGATTTTCTTGTGTGCTGACTATATCCTACTACTTTGCCAGATTCATTTATTGTCTCTAACAGTATTTTTGTGTACTCTTTAGGATTTTCCACAAATAAAATCCTGCAAACAGAGGTAATTTTACTTCTTTCTTCCCAACTTGGATGTCTTTTATTTCTTTTTCTTGGCTATTTCCTCTGGATAGAACTTCCCATGCTATGTTAAATAGAAGTGGTGAAACTGGGCATCCTTGTCTCATTCATGATCTTAGAGGCAAATCTATCAGTCTTTCACCATAGAGTATGATGTTTGCTTTGCATTTTTCTTATATAACTTTTATTATATTGAGATAGCTTCCTTCTATTCCTAGTTTGCTGAGTGTTTTTATGATGAAGAGGTACTGAATTTTGTCAAATGCTTTTTCTGCATCAATTGAGATAATCATAAGGGATTTTTACTCCCTTTAGCCTGTTAATGTGGTATATTACATTGATCAATTTTTGTATGTTGAACTATCCTTTTGTTCCCAAAATTAATACACTTGGTCATGACATATAATCCTTTTAATATGCTACTGAATTCAGTTTGCTAGTATTTTGTTGAGAATTTTTATATCAATGCTCATAAGAGATACTGGTCTGCAGTTTTTGTAGTGTTTTTGCCTTCTTTGGTATCAAGGTAATGTTGGCATCATAGAATGAGTTACAAAGTGCCCCATCCTCATCGCATTTTGGAAAAGTTTGAGAAGGATTGATATTGGTTCTTCTTTAAATGTGTGGTAGAATTCACAAGTGAAGCCAACAGATCCAGGGCTTCTCTTTGTTGAGAGATTCAATCCCCCTTAGAGTTATAGTTCTATTTATATATTTTATTTCTTTATGATTTAGTCTTCATAGATGTTTGTGTCTCTAGCAATTCATGCATTTCATCTAGGTTACCCAGCTTGTTGGCATAAACTGAACATAGTGCTCTTTTACAATTCTTTTTATTTTGGTATAAGTAGTAATGTGTCCACTGTTATTTCTGATTTTAGTAATCTGAGTTTTCCTTTTTTTTTTTCTTGAGTTGGAGTCTCACTCTGTCACCCAGACTGGAGTGCAGTGGCTGCTCCCGGCCACAGCAGCCTTCACCTGCTGGGCTCCGGCAATCCTTCCGCCTCAGCCTTCCAAGTAACTGGAACTACAGGCATGCGCTACCATGCCAGGCTAATTTTTGATTTATTGTAGAGATGAGGTTTCGCCAAGTTGCCCAGGTGGGTCCCAATGAGTTTTCCTTTTACCTTAGTCCATCCAGTTAAAGGTTTATCAGTTTTGTTGATCTTTTCAAAAAATAAACATTTGAGTTTATTAATTTTTTCCTATTTTATTTATCTCTGCTATAATCTTCATTACTTCCTTCTGCTAGCTTTGGGTAGCTTGTTCCTTTTTTCTAGCTCCTTAAATTTTAAAGGTAGGTTGTTGATTCTTGGGTTTTTTAAATGTAAATATCTATAGCTATAAAATTTTCCTTTAGCATTGGTTTCACTGCATCTCATAAGTTTGGCTATATTGTGTTTACATTTTCATTCATCTTTAAGTATTTTCTAATGTATTTTATAATTTCTTCTTTGATCCATTGATTATCTAAGAGTGTGTGGTTTAATTTTCCTGAATTTGTAAATTTCCTACTTTTACTTCTGTTATTGATTTCTAACTTCATCTCACTATGGGCAGAGACGATAATTTGTATGGTACCTGAGACTTCATGCTTAGACTTTACAACTGGCTCTATCTTTTGTAAGAAGTATTCATAATATGGAGTTTTTAGGGTGTTCTCTGACTCCTAGTTTCACTGAAAATATAGTTTGAGACTTTATTTTTATATTCTTCTTGCCTATGTAGGTTGTTTCTAAGAGGAGAAGCAGGAAAATTCAGAATTATGCTGTTACCATATTCCTACTGGAACCAGAAATCCAGTGTTTGCACTTTTAAATGATTTTCTGGAAAACAACCAAAGGGAATGGCTTTATAATTAATTTTAAGCACTGAGTTCTTTGATGGAGAAGATGTTTGAAATCAGTGAGGGAGGAAGGAAGCGCCTTTATAAAAACAATATCAATTAATTACTAAAACATTGTCATTTTGCAAGTAGTTTTTTTTTTTTTAAGCAGGATGTATTGAGAGGACAGAAAAGCTCCCACAGTGGGAGGAGACCTGAAGGGGTTGCCATGCAAGTAGTTTTGAATGCCTACTATGTGGCATCCATCATTCTGACCACTACAATGTATCACATACATATGACAAAAACAAAGATCCAGTCAGGCTTGATGGTTCATGATTATAATCCCAGAACTTTGGGAAACTAAGGCAAAAAAAAAAAAAAATTACCTGAGGCCAGAAGTTAGACCAGCCCAGGCAACATAACAAGATCCTCTTTCCACAAAATTTTTTTAAAAAGTAGCCAGGCATAGTGGTACATGCCTGTAGTCCCAGCTACTTGGGAGGCTGAGGCAGGAAGATAGCTTCGACCCAGAAGTTCAAAGTTACAGTGAGCTATGATCAAGTCACTGTGTTCCAGCCTCTACAATAGAACAATACACTGTCTCAAAAAACATAATAATAATAATTCTGTTAAAACAGAAATTCCTAATAAAGACAAAATTTCTTATAGAGTTTACATCCTATAATTCCTTCTATATGCAAGATACTATATAAAGGACTTAAAGAACAATAGATATATAAAAATTAAAAATAGACCATACCTTAGAGAAGTTTACGTTCTTGCAAATAGATTATAGTACATAAGTTCTTGATGGGAGGCAATGTGCACATTCATGAGAAATACAAAGCGATTTATTCTAGGTTCCAATCTCTTTCTTCTTTCTCTTAAACATTTATGGAGCACCTACTATATGGTAGACACTGTTCTAGGCACTAGAGATACAGCAATGAACAAAGCAGGAGGTGAACAAACCTCTGCTTTCATGGAGTTTACAGTTTCATAATGAGAGAAAGATCATTGATCTATCAAAAAATAAAACATCAAAACACATTAAATATTACATAGAGGTAAGTGCTCTGAAGAAAAATAAGCAAGAAAGAGGGATTATGGTGTTGGGATGAAAATGGAACTGCAAAGTCCTGAAAAAACTCTTTTTGAAAAGCAAAGACCTGAGAGATGTGAAAACTGAGCCATCTGGGGAAGGCATGCCAGGCAGAGGGAGCAGTATGGGAGAATTTGGAAAGGGGGAAAAAAAAAATCACTTGCAGCTTTGTTTCCAGGGAAACCTCATGCAGACAGTGGAGTTTGGCTAGGCTTGGAAATATGGCAAGACTCTGGGATATGGAGAGAATAAGAAGGGAATTTTAAGTAAGCAGTAATAGACTAGTAATAGAGCAAAGACAGAGAAGTTGAAATAGGTCAACCCATCTGGCTGTGAAAGAGAATCTGGATAAGGCCAGAAAAGCAGGTTGGAGATAATTATCAGGGTTCTGAGTCCTGGAGCAAGGAGTAGTTTTTTGGGGTTTTTTTCCCCTCTAAAGGCACTTGGAGATCATTAAAGAGCCTAAAATCAGAACATACAACAGTGCATAATGTTTGACACCCCCTATTTTATTTTAAAAGGAAAAGCACACATATGTACACACAGATATACAAGATTGTAAGAAATATACCAAATGATAACTCCAGTTACTTCCAGATGATGAAATGATAAGCATCGTTTTGCTTTATACCCTTCTATATTTTCCAAATTTTCTATAAATTATAATTAATACTTTCATAAGCATAAATGAGTTCTAGTCATCACAAAGGAAATATTTAACATGAGAATGGCCTAAGGGAATATTTTAGAAAAATTAAGAGAACAGTGGCGTGAATCAACAAGGAAAGGAAGGAGAAGGTTGCTCAGTCAGACCTTTCAGTCACAGAATGACAGCTACTTTCCCTTGTAAGACTGGCCCTAGTTCTGTACTTGGGAGTGAGCAGTAGAGACAAGTGGGTGGATGGTGACATTTCTCTGCATTCCACCCAACTGTTGGCAGAAGCCCAACTTTCTCTCTCCCCAAGCAGAGAGGGAGAAATTTCTAAATTGCAAAAAACAAAAAGTGCAAAAGCCAACAGCCATTAAGATACAGCTCATCTGTCTATTCCTTTTACATATTTGGGTTTCCAGTCTAAAATTCCAATCACATTCCAATCTAAAAGAGACAGGAGAAAGAGCATTCCTTGAGAAGTGAGATAGAGTCTCCATTTTATAAAATTCTTTCTCTGGAGATATACGTAGAAGTTATCTTCTTCTTTCACATAATTCTGGGAAATAAGATATCATGGGAGAGAGTATCTTTCATGTGTCTGTCAGGAATGAAGGGCACTTCATGAACAGGTCTTTGTTTCCAAATCAGTAGTACCAAAGACTACCTTCTATTATGGACTGAATTGAGTCCTTTGCCCCCATCCCCCACATTTATGTTAAATCTCTAACCCCCAAGGTGGTGGTATTTGGAAATGAGACCTTTGGGAGATAATTAAGTTCAGATGAGGCCATGAGGATGAGAATTTAGTTATGAAATTACTGCCCTTAATATATCTGGAGGAGCTCAAATCACTCTGTGAAAAAGATATCTGTACACACATGTTTATTGCAGCATTGTTCACAATAGCAAAAACTTGGAATCAACCATGCTGCCCATTGAAAGAGGACTGGATAAAAAAAAAAAAAGTGGTGCATATGCACGAAGTAATATTATGCAGCCATAAAGAAGGACAAAATTATGAACTTCACAGCAACTTGGAGGGACTTAGAGTCTATAATACCGAGTGATCTGTCACAGAAACAAAGAACTGAGTATTAAATGTTCTCACTCATAAGTGGACCTTGGACAATTATAATTCTAGAAGAAAAGGATTGTTAGTAGTAGGAAATTGCTGGGGGCAGGGAGGGATTGGCAGTGGTGGGATTCTGCCGGGGGAGGGGGGCATACCTCATCAACAAGGGTACCTGCATAATGAATATTTGTATACCTAACCCTGAATTGTACACCACATCCTTAAAATTAAAAAAAAGAAAGAAATTACTGCCCCTATAAAAAGAGACACCAGATAGCATGCTGACGATCTTCTCTCTCTCTCTCTCTCTCTCTCTCTCTCTCTCTCTCTCTCTCTCTCTCTCTCTCTCTGTGCAATGTGAGTACACAGTAAAAAGACAGCAGTCTGTAAGTTTGTAAGAGAGCCCTCACCTGAACCTACCCATGCTGGCACCCTGATCTCAGACTTCCAGAACTTTGAAAAATAAACGGCTGTTATCTAAGCCACCCAGTTTATGATGTTTTGTTACAGCAGCTCAAGACAACTTCCCTTCCTCTGAGCTCCTACCGGACACATTGTCTGCACCTTTCCTTTGACAACACTATAGCCTGCCTCATATTCGTATGTGTTTTAAGACTGTATTTAGATTCTCTACTGTGAGTATTTAGACTCTCTACTGTGTTATATTGAAGCCAGAAGCCATGCACTTAAATTCTGCTACCCTCTCCACTGGTCCCCAAAGTACTATACATGCATTCATCACTCAGTCAAAAAAATATTTATCGAGTGGCCACCATATACCAACCATGCTGTTAAGGCTCAAGAATAGAAAGATGACAAATAAGATGTTCCTAAGCTCGAAAAGCTCACAGCAGAGCAGCAGAGCAGACAAAACAAATACAAACATAAATTAGCCTAACAAGTGTAATAAGCACAATTCTGATTGCAAATGACATGCACGGAGAAAATGTCATTTTTATCTGGTGTCAACTAAAGAAAAAAAATCAAAATTTTAAAGAATTAAAGTTAGTTTTATTTAGAAGTCTTACTGAGAACTATAAATTGAGGACTCTAGCCTGGAAGCAGCCCTTTAAAGAGATTGCATCAGACCAGGCCACCACAGTATTTTAGCCCACTGCTTTTATATAGGTGGTGGGTTTAGTACATGTAAAATCATATCAGACTTGTTCAGAAGTTATATTAAAACAGATTCACATCAAGGTTTGGGTGTAAGAGTACCTCTGGTTATAAGGGGTACAAAGGGGTAATCACTAACCCTGTCAGATATTATCTTATGAGTAGGAAAAGGCAAGGACTAGGGTCATTTATCTTTTAAGGAATATAGTGACTCAGGCAAGAGGCTTGGGGGGCCATGGGCTCCATCCTGTTTTGTCTTCAAAGCATCCCTCCAGAGAGCTGCATGTCATCACAGAGGCAGGGGCTTTGTGAAATTATGCTGGCAAGCAGAAATGAGCAAACATGGCTTCTTGCATTTGCTACTTTGTCTCACAGTGGGAAGTACAGATGACTTCCTGGGTAAGGCAGCATTTGATTGGAAACTGAAAACAAGAGCTGCACAGATGAAGAGAAGAAAGAAGCTTTCACTCCAGGCAGGAGGAACAGTGTGATGGTGAATACAGAGTGTGGCAGGGGAAAACCGGATGATCTGGCTTAGCGGGGACAGGGGCAAGCTGGGAGGATGGAAATGCAGAGAGATCAGACTAGACAAGAAGGTTGGAGCAAATCATGAAGTGTCCTGATTTCTGAATAAAACCCCAAAGAGTTTCCACTTCACATTTTAGGTCTTAGACTATTCTTGGGGATTTTTAAACAGGGAAGTGAGTAATCTAATCTGTACGTTGGAAAAGTATCTCTAGGAAGGAAAATAGCATTAGAAGTAGAGACTCCAGATTCAAAGTGAATAGTAAAAAGACTATTGAGATGGTCCAGCTAAGAGATAATGAGGGAAGAGCAAGAGAAGGAACAGAGAGAATGGCATGGTGGAGCCAGTGGAGTTTCGAGACCATATTTGTAATTGAAACAGTTACCACTGAACATGTTATGAACATGTTCATGAACAAGAAAGGGTAACAAACTGACCAACAGATAGAGGTCTATTCTGAGTACAGGCTGAGAAAGACAGGTACTGCTGGAAATCACAGGGTCTTTGGAACTGAGGACATTTGGTGAGTACATTGTATAATTAATTTTTCATGAATCCACCTGGGAAGAAAGGAAGAATCAGAGGGAATAACAAGGACTCATAAGTATAGCTTAAAGGACTAGTTGCAATAAGAAAAAGAAAGAAGGATGGTGGTGGGTTAAGAAAAAAAAAAGAAAGCAGAAAAAAATTCAGAATTTGAGATTTCAAATATTGAGCAGTTTTTATATGTGACAAGGCTCAGTTTATAACAATTCATTGGTGTAAGAAAAAGGTGAAAATTCTTAGAGGAAATTATTTTAAAGAACTAAGGGATTCAGTTGTTAAATTAAAAAAAAACAAAACTGAAGTCACCCAAGACACTGGCATGGCAAGAGACAAAGCAGACTGCAGGAAAAGTGCTGCAATCCTCGGAGGATATGTAAGAAGGCTTTGGAGGCATACAGATGAAGTTCTGAATGAGTAAAGGAATCTGAAGTGCCATGAAAGCTGCAAAACAAAGGTCTGAAAACATAAAGGGAAGCCAGGAAAATGCAAGTTCTTCCTTCCGACCCTAGCAAATCTCTGGTGCCAAACCTGTGCCCCTGCTGCCAGCGCCAAGCCTGGGAAAGCCAAGACTTCGGGAGCCCCCACCTCTGGGACTCTTCCAAACATCCTGTGTGCCTTTTCCTCATCTTAGTAGTCAGATGCCACACTCTACATTTGAATAAACCCTACATTTACCTTCTCTGTGCCTACACCGACAAAGCTGGATGTTGTTGGAGAAAACTATATAAGGTAGTTTATTAGTCAGTACTTCCACAAAACACACACACACACACACACACACACACACACACACACACACACACACACAAAGCCAATCACATATTTTTAGTAGACTCACATTTCCCTCCACTACACAAATATTTCTTACCTCTCATTTCCCTTCAAATCTATTATATCCAAATTGACAGTCACTCACAGCTCATGAGCTTGCCTAAAACTTTAAGGAACTAGAAGCCTTCAGATCTGAATACCTACCTCTGTCAACCCCCAAAACTACCAACTTAGCAACACATGTAGTCAACTTGTCTACAGTTACAGTGGAGGAAGTACACCCCTTCTGTCAAAGAACAATTGTATCAACACATTTTCTTTCTTCTAAAAGACTTAGCTCCTTCATTTATTCCCATTATTAACTTTCTCTAATCTGTATCCATATGTATTATACTCTGTATCACTCATTATTTAAAAGTACATATAATGCACACACGTGCATAGACATGCATTCCCACATCCATTGCTATCTACCAACCCATTTCTCCACTTAGCCAAATTTTTGGAAAAAACTATCTACAGAGGA
This sequence comes from Cephalopachus bancanus, assembly GCA_027257055.1. Taxonomy (NCBI): domain Eukaryota; kingdom Metazoa; phylum Chordata; class Mammalia; order Primates; family Tarsiidae; genus Cephalopachus; species Cephalopachus bancanus. The sequence continues at coordinate 4,861,696 of JAPVLO010000076.1, forward strand.
TCTCTCTACTTCATCTCCCATGTACTCCCTAAAACATCACATACTAACTTCTATCCCAGGACTCTGTTAAAACTACCCTTATCAAAGTCATCAAAGACTTCCATGTTGCTAGAAAATTTATCTCTATGAAGAAACATTGTGTGACTCAATCAATACTCATCAGTGCATATGCCATCTGCATGCTGATGAGTCCACATTTTTGTCTACAGTCTAGACCATTTACTGAGCTCTAGAATTGCCTTTTTATTGCCTACTTGATTCCTTATATTGGATGTTTCACAGATTTCTAAAACAACTCCCAAACTGCCATTCCCCACCTGACTCTGCCTGTCCTCAGTAAATGGTATTATCTTCCACTCAATTCTCCAAGTCAGAAAGCTTGGAGACATTCTCTTTTTCATTGCATCTCCCTTCCCATCCAATCACCCACATTTACAGTTCTGAGCATATCTAGAGGCTGGGTTGTCCACTAGCCTCTAACACTACTCCGTTAGTGCAGCCTGCCATCTCTGTCCTAGATGATGACAACATTCTCGTCACTTGTATCCTTCGATTTTTCTCTTATCCATCCCATTCTCTACTTGCCTATCAGGATGATCTCCTTAAGATAGGAATAAGATCATACAAGTCTCTCACTTAAAATTGTCTTCCATGGCCAGGCACGGGGTCTCACATCTGTAATCTCAGCACTTTGGGAGGTCAAAGCAGAAGGACTGCTTGAGCCCAGAAGTTCAAGACCAGCCTAGGCAGCTTGACTCTACAAAAAATCAAAAATAATAATAATAGTAAGCTGGGCATGGTGACACACGTCTGTAGTTCCGGTCACTCTGGAAGCTGAAGCAGAAGGATTGCCTGAGCCCGGAAAGCTGAGGCTGCAGTGAGCCATGATCATGCCACTGCACTCCAACCTGGGCAACAGAGTGAAACCTCGACTAAAAAGAAGGAAGGAAGGAAGGAAGGAAGGAAGGAAGGAAGGAAGGAAGGAAGGAAGGAAGGAAGGAAGAGAAAGAAAACAAAAATCAACAAATGCTTTGAATGATTAACAATACTTTTTATCATTTCTCATGCTAACAATATTTTATTGAGCTGCAATTTCCATACAATCATATGCACACAGTCTTCAGTGTAGTTCCATGAATGCTAACCAATATATATACTCACTGTAACCATTGCCCAACTCAAGAGAACAATGCAATAATAATACTTCCATTCGTTTTAAGGTGAGAAATAAAAAAACCCTTGTGCTAGGTAGTACCCACTATAGGTGCCACCTTCTACCATCAGTCTAAGGGAGCCAAGGTAATTTTGGTGTGGTAGAGCTAATGGCTGGAATAAAAAAGCCATTTTCACTAATGTTATCTTTACAATGTCAAAAACCCAAGAGACATGTCAAAAATCCCAGAGAAATGCCAGCAATGATAATTCTGTATTTAGAAGAAAATTTAAAAACCATTCTTATGCTTTGGAGGGTGACTTGTGACCCTGCCTCACAGAAAGGTAGTTTCCCTGGTTAGTCTGTAACTGAAAACCACTAGCAATCTCAATTCTCCTGGTTTGCTTTACCTCTATGCCCCGCAGGGGGACGCACATACAGTCCTGTTAGGTATGAAATCAGAGGGACCAGAGCTTCAAAAAAAAAAAAAAATCTGTTATTACACTACTTTTGCTTTCATGTGTCTCACCATAGTGGGATGGTCTGTGGTTTCCATGGCAATGGTATCTGGCAACAATGCTGGGCAGCCTTCCAGGATCTGGGTTTGGAAGCTATGGGGCTAAAATACATCTGTCAGAGGTAATAAAGAGTTCTCTGTGTAAACATTTCTGTCTGACTGCTCCACTCAGCCACCTGCACAGGTCCAGAAGATAATGAACATGATGCAGGGGTGGGGATCTGGGATGGGAATGAACCTGAGTCTACTCTATTACATATCACACAGACCACCTCTATTGTGTGTGTCATGATAAGCCCATGGTTCCCACCCAAACTGATGACTTTCTCCAGATAATAAGTTAAAAGCAGATGCTGAGTCTGACCTCCAGAAGTATTTTCTAGCGATTTATAACAATTCTCAGATTCAGCTTTAAAAGTTGAATTTCTCGAGCCGGGCTCGGTGGCTCAGCCTGTAATCCCGCGCCTTTGGGAGGCTGAGGTGAGTGGATTGCCTGAGCCCGCGGGTTCGAGACCCGCCTGGGCAGCGAGACCTCATCTCTACAATAAATCAAAAAATCAGCCGGGCATGGTAGCGCATGCCTGTAATTCCAGCTACTTGGAAGGCTGAAGCGGAAGGATCGCCGGAGCCCAGCAGGTCGAGGCTGCGGTGGCCGGGAGCGGCCACTGCACTCCAGTCTGGGCGACAGAGTGAGACTCCAACTCAAAAAAAAAAAAAAAAAATTGAATTTCTCATATTTTTATCCCCTGCCATCTCTACTAAGTTCTTTTTCTTGAATTTACTATTTCTGTTAATGTTACCACCATTTTTCCTAAGCACCCAAGGCTTCAAGTTAAGCCTTCAACCCATTCTTTGAATTAAGTTAAAAAAAAATCCTATCTGCTTTCCTTTCTAGTTTTTCTTATGGTTATTCTTTTATATCCATGCATTTATTCATGCATTCATTCATTCATTCAAAACATATGTATAAGCCCCTACTATAGAAGAAGGATGCAATAAATAACAAAATGGAAAAAAATGCTTAGTGTCTATGGATGGACTTAGAGCACAGAACCACATGAGAGGCTGTGACTTCTACCCACTAGACTAAGAATTCTTCCAGTTATAAAGATCAAGTAATACTCTAGTATGCTGCTAATCTCTTTCATTTCTATGGACAGATGATTAATCATCCACCACCAAAGACCCTTGTAAGTCCAAGCATTCTGATTATTAATATATCCTGATGCTATCAACGGTGTGTACTCTGATGATTCCTCATTTCTGACTATTAAGTGGTGATCCTTGCCCTCTGCCACAGCAGGCTCCCTGTATCTTCACCAAAATGGCCCCATCTCCCACTATCACTTCAGCCTAGAGAGGCAGCCTCCACTGAGATTTTCAAGGATGTTGGGGCTCCCATCACTACTCTCTTTTCCAATGCTTTCATGAAATGAGAGTCTCATGGGATTATCAAGGGGACATCTACCACAGAAGAGGCCCTCAATATCCAGATATGCCAGGTGACATGTTCTGTGGCAGATAGCCACTTTCCTCAGCCCTCTCATGGCCCAGAGTGGCAGGCATGGCGACAATGGAGGAGCTTAGCAACAGGAATCATGCTTTTCAAGGCTGAACAGGCAGTTGCTACTGCTGAGGGTCTAACTTGCCAATAGCAGAGACCAAAAGGGAGCCATTAATGTGCTATCATGTGTCAGGGAAGCCAGAGTGCCACCTGGCAGTTGATTACCTGTATTAGAACTCTTTATCATAAAGAGTAGCCACTTGTGTTCATTAGAAAATAAAGTTATTAGAATACAGATTTCTCTTTCCTGTCTGTAATGTTTCTGCCCACACTGTTATCCTTGCTCTTACATTCTGCCTCATTCATTGTCGTTGGCTCCCAAACAACATTGCTTCTAACCATGGGATTTATTCTATGGCAAAAGAAGTATAGCAATTGGCCTGTGTCCAGGAATCTACCAGTCCCACCATGCACCACATCTCACAGAAGCAGCTGTTCTGATTAAATGGTGGAATGGCCAATTAAAGACCAGTAGAGAGAGAAACCCCTGAAACATTGGAGTTCTATCCTAGAGGATGAAATACATGCTTTGATTCAGTGACTGATACATGGTGCAATTTATCCCACAGCTAGAATCAAAGGGTAGAATTTAGGAATTGGGCTTTCTTCAGCTATACCTAATAGTGCACTGAAATCATTTTTGTTACCTATCTCTCCACCTCTGGGCTCTGTTGATTTAGGGATCTTAGTTCCCAAGGAGAAAGTATTTTACTTGGGCTTATTTGGCCATTTGAGTCTTCTCATGCTACTTACTAAACCAAAAGTTGAAAGAGGGTTTTATACACTGGCTCAGAAATTGGGTTTTGCTACTCGTGGGGACAGAGAAGACTAATTATGGAGTCTGTCATCTTCTTTGGGTGTCTCTTAACACTCACATGTGCCAAATTTGAGTCATCTTACTGGTAAAGAATCTATACCAGCCAAGTTGCCACCTTACCATAAATGTAACATCAAATAGACAAATAGAAAAGGAAGTTATAAATATCAATGATGGCCTCAGGCACAATTCTAGATATGTGGACTATTATGAATATTGTTTGCCTTTGCAATACACATATTGCTAATGTTAACTTGAGTTTTTTCCGCCGTTCCCCTGTTATTTTACTTAAGTACTATTGTTGGTGGTTAAGTGTGTAACTTTATCTTTAGTTTACAGAATATTTAGAAAGATACGTGTAAGATTACTATAAAAATCTGTTTGGTAGGAGGGTAATATAGTCTTCTCTTTGTAATGAAAGATAATTGCATTTATTTGACAAAGCACAAAGCTCTTAAAGTTGGTTAGAAAGATGGGTATGGATGCTGATGAGTCAAGGGGTAGACCATACTAATTATTTACCTTTTGCTAGCTGGCATGCTATTAGGTTCTGCTAGTTGGAAGCACCAGAATTGGAAGGTAGGAAGAGAAGAGAAGGGACATTCCTCCTGTTTCTAGCCCCTTTTGGCAATGCTTTAGCAGCCACACACCACTGGCTCAGCCCCTGGCTTCTTTAGCACTCCCAGCACCAACCTTTCCACATCCTTTCAGAGGTACTTGCAACAGCGAGGCTGGGCATTCTGGATAGTTCAGTACCAACCACGCCAGGTTTCCTCGCCACTGAGCTAGCCCCTCTATGGTCCGTGTCCACTAGATCATGCCCTCTCCTCAGAAATGTAAGCACCCATTAGGCCACATGCCTTTTCCAGAGGTCCAACACTCACCCGAATATGCCCTGCCTAGAGCTCCAAACACTAAGAGTGAGGGGTCCCCAGGTTGTGGTAACCCACCTCTTCCTTTTTGTCTCATGGTCCTGGATTAGTAACTGGTTCCTAGAGTTACTAATATCACAGTTTATTCCAATGTTGTTTAATCAGTATCCCTTTCAACATTGTATAATTACTTCTGTTAAATCTCATTTGTTTTAAATGTCAGTTTGTTGGGGGCTTTGTTTGTTGTTGTTGTTGTTGTTGTTGTTGTTTGTTGTTGTTGTTCCCCCTAACTGGACGTGCTTTATACAGAGAAGAATCAGTTTGGGGAGAAAATTGATTAGCACCACCATTCATATATCGTTTGTTTTTTGAGTCGGAGTCATACTCTGTCACCCAGACTGGAGTGCAGTGGCATGCTTTCGGCCATCCCAGCGTCGACCTGCTGGGCTCTGGCGATCCTTCCACCTCAGCCTTCCAAGTAGCCAGAGCTACAGGCATGTGCTACCATGCCCACCTGATTTTTGACTTATTGTAGACACAAGGTCTCACCCAAGTTGCCAGGGCTGGTCTCGAACCCACGGATTCAGGCAATTCACTAGCCTCAGCCTCCCAAGGTTGTGCCACCAAGCCCAGCCCATTCATATATTGTTATTCCATTCATTCATCCACCTGCTCTTCCACTCATTCAAAATTTCTTGAACTTACTAGACACTCTGTTAGGCTTTGGGACATAAAGGTGAACCAGGCATAGTTCATCCCCACCAGTGAATAACTTGCTTAGAGTCTAGAAGAGGGAACAGGCCATTAAATCAGCAATAACTGGAGGGTATAATGGTGGGAGAGGAGCACTGATATCAGTTGGGGTTGAAGGGACAGGTTAGCAAATACTTTCAGAAGCAATGGCATCTGCACACACAATGTGTGGAGGGAGAAAATGTTCCAGGCAGAGGGAACAACAGATGTAAAAGAAAAAAGTATATGAGACAACGTGGCAGGCTTAGTACTCCACTGAGGACAGAGCTTAGATCATAGGCTTGAGATGAGGAAGAGGAAAGTCAAGAGGAAGGCCAGGCAAGAGAGCTGAGGCTGGGTGGGTAACCAGAAGCGAACCTGATAACTCTTGTAAACCGCAGCATCTTTCCCTCCCTAGTTCCTTCCTTTATACCATTCAGTGTTCACTGTTGGGCACAAATTGGTCATCTTACCTGTGGAAAAGGAATGGTGTGGTGAGAGTTCCTCACTCAACTCTGTGACCTCAATCCAAAGCCCCAATAGTGACTCTTCCCCAGTCTGTCATATCAACTCCAAGTTGCTTGGTTTCCCTCAAAGTTGGCGCTCCACTCCAATTTCCTTCTAGAACTTTCTCTCCTTTGTCTTTCCTAGGCTGTTTCTGGCTCAGTCTCTCTCCTTCTGTCTTGGTCTCTCTCAGCTCTTCCAAACCTGCTTCATTGTCCCCAGCAAATTTGCTCCTCTGGTTACAAGGGCCTACCCTCCTTAGCATCCATCAGGTTAGATGTGGCAGACAATCTTTTTCTTGCCATAGAACGAATACAATGAATCACTGGAGTAGGTGTTCAAGGTGTGTGTGAAGGAACTGTCTCTGCTTCTAGGGTCACAACAAGGTTGGAGGTGAAAGGAGATGCTCTGAATGACCCAACAAGTTATCTCAATCCCAGGAAGAATGTGAACCCACTTAATTATTATTTAGTAAATCTTTTGTGAATAAAATAAATAATTTTTAAATCCCTTTCAAGTGCAGCTTTTGAAGTCATAGGATTCTTTGACTTACATGAAGAATGTAATCTATGTATAACCAAAATTTCAATGAGATATTACCTCTCACTGAATGCCATATTTATGCTATGTGTATATTCTCACAGAAACTATATACCCTGGAACCAATATTTAGGTATCGTTATACCATCAAACTGTACATCAATCATTCTATCACTTGAAATCCAGAGCAAATGCGGAACTACACAACCATCCTGTCAACATTATAAAGAGAATCACCAGAATAAAATGCAAAGCCATGTGTGTCAAAATAAATCTGTCTCTCTCACATCATCTCACTCTTCATTTTCCTCTCTCCATACACTCTGCATTATCATGTGATGGGATGATAAGTATATTTTTGCATTTTCCAATTTTCTACAATGCAAATGTATTTCTTTTATAATTATGTAGCAGAGCTTTTACATGAGGTATTCAAATATCTGGGCATATCTGGCAAGCCAATGAGATCAGCCTTCCTGATGTGTATTTGCACAAGGAATTGAGGGGACCTCTCAGAGCCAAGAATGACAGTTTTAAACTGGTAAACAAGCCTTGTCATCAGAAGGGAGAGATAATCCGGAGTACATCCTAAAGCTGGACTCTTGGTAATGTATGTCCACTTTGGTTTCATATCTGAGTTCTCCAAAACAAGAGTGGCTAAAATAGAAGTCAGCATTTATCTATCACTAAATGTTCTTTATAACATTGGGGCACAGTAGTGCAGGTTCAGGCTTCTCTGACTGGATACAGCACAAAGACAAACATTCTTCTCCCATTTACAATAGAACGGCTCTGGTGCCCAGTAGAATCTGGTGGGAGACAGTGGTGCCCAGCAAAAGGATGTTGAATCTGGAAGTCACAGAAACGCTCACCTGAGAAATGACCCTCTTGTAGAAGCATCAGTATTGTGAGGTAGTTCTTGCAGAAAAGGTAAGATTGCCAGGTGGATGCAGTGATGGTGCCCCAAAAAGTGTCAGGCACAATGGTAGGCCTGGCAGTCAGGGTAAACACATGGAAGGAAGGCAGTGCCCAGGAGAAGACAAATAAAAACGCCAAGCCATATGGGAATCTGTGAGACACTCCTTGGGGACTTCCAGGGTAAAACAGAAAAAGAATTTCAGGAGGCTGAAGCAAGAGTTACCGAAACACAGAGAAGGTGAGGGAAGTACGTCTCACAGGGTAGGCAATCAAACTTTTTCTTTTATAAAGGTGAGTTGACATGCCAGTAAAGCAGGTATGGAATAGGATAGAAAAAGAGCGACACAGGGTTATAAATATATTCTCTAAATAGTGTTACAATCTATCTTGAGTACATTTCTATCTGCTGGTCCTTGCTCTGTCCTCTAGAGCAAGTGACTTGCTTGTCTCTCTATAGCAATGACTTATCAAACTATGTTTTATGGATTCCTGGGATTCAGCTGGAGGCGCCTGAAGACAAAGTGGAGGTTGGAAGGAGGGGCTCCGATGTGGTTCCATAAATGATTGTGCTTGGGGGAAGAAAAAAGGGCTTTCTCAACTTAAAACAAAGTCACTGCTCTATGGCAATATTATACAAGACAACTCATTCTTCAAAACAATAGCCCTGAAAATATTTGAAGACAGCATCTCTGCTTAGTCTTTTCTCCGGGGGCTAAACACCTTAGACATCTGTTCCTCAGATAAGGTGGATTTAAGTCCTTTATCGTGCCCATCGCTTCTGTGCACTGCCCTCTGGTTAGTCCCTGTCCTTTTGAATATGCGAGTGGCTGAATTGAAATTCAGAGAATTTGACTAGGATTTTTTTAAGTCTTTATTATCTGCAATTAATCATTTCTTGCTCTTAAGCCCTTTCCTGATCTTATGAGAAAAATTAAACTTTCTAGATAAATCTAACTATTCGTTCCAATTTGAAATATAGATTATTCTGCTACAATACATGATTCTATAATACCAATTACTCATACATGACTGGTTAATAGATAATATCAGTATAATGTGGAAGTTGCTTAGGTTCATATATGATTTCTGCTAGGTAAGGGAAGAGAATTAGCAGGAGCAGCATTATAGTCATCAGCAGAAAAAGAAAATACCCTCAGCCTTACAGTTAGACAGGCAGGAGCCTATTAATCTGAATTTTAAGAAAATTAAAACCGGGCATGGTGGCTCATGCCTGTAATCCTAGCATGTTGGGAGGCCGAGGCTAGAGGATTGCTTGAGTCCAGGAGTTCAAGACTAGCTTGGATAACTTAATAAGATTCCGTCTCTACAAAAATTAAAAATTAGCTGGGTGTGGTGGCGCACACCTGTATCCCAGCTACTTAGGAGGCTGAGGCTGAAGGGACACCTGAGCTCAAGAGGTCAAGGCTGTGATAAGCCGTGATCCTGCCACTGCACTCCAGTCTGGGAAATGGAATGAGACCCCCAACTCAGGAAAAAAGGGGAAATTAAAAATCAGCACCTGCTATAGAAGGTCTTTTAATGAGTATCTTTCCCAAGCTCAGAACTCCCATCCCACCTGCCTTGTCTCAGCACAAATCCATGTTTTTCACTCTTGCTTTTCAGAATTTTTATTCTCTGAGGCAGCCTGAAGTCACTGATACGCCTGCCTGCACGGACAGTCCTGAGCCACGTATCACTGTTTTGTTAGTGTTCTGGCTGCCCAGTTACTTAGGTTTTTGAGTTTGCCCCTCAACTTATTTTAGCACAAACCTTGCTCCTCTTCCTGAGCAGTTTTACAAATTGCAAGGCTTTTCACATGGAGTCATAACAGAGAGGTCTATTTCAGGTCAATATTCAGTCAATTCAAAGTTTAAACTCTTCATACGGGTGTTTCTCCTTTCTCAAAGTAATTTCTAAACCCTGTCCTCATTACAAAAATGATTTGTCAACTCCAAGGCAGTGTATATATTCTAATGGCAATGAGGATGCAGAAGGGGGCCTCTGATTGCAGTCAGATTCTGGGTCATCCATGTCCTTTGTCAAGATGTCCCCTTCCAGCTGATCTCTGGTCCTCTTGGCTGGCATTGGGGTGGCCTGTCCTTCCTGGTGTCTCTAGGTATTGCATGAGTACTGTTGAAAATCGTGGTTCTTCCTACAGCCTCCAGTCTCGAAGTCCCAGTGGTATGCTCTCCTCCACCTGACCTCAGACCCTGCCTGCTCCACAACCCTTCCAGACCTTTCCCACTCCCCTGGTGAAAGATGTAGAACTCTCTGGTTACACAATTGTACAATCGGGGTACTATCCCAAACCCATCAATCTCACCACCATCCCTGCCAATGCTGCTCTTCTGCTCTGCACTGCGTGAATGAGAGCATACAGGGACTTTTGTTATATCTTCTTATCCTCCACCTCCCAAGGCCTGGCTTCCCTTATAGCTCAATGCACAGACTGCCCCAGCTGACACTTGATATGAGAGAGGAAACACTTGAAAATCTGAAATCCCTTTGTGTCTCTACACAGTCTGGATTTCAAGATGATGGTCTTTCTGTAATTTCAAGAAACACCCCATTTGAGTCTCAAAATTGAAAAATATTAATATGTCTCCCATGGTTTTAGGCTGTTAATTTCCCTTCCACTGAAGCAGTGAGTGTCAGTGACTTAGGGCAGAGGATCTGTAGAACAACAGGAAACCCAGTAGTCAGAAGAATCAAGATTCTCTGGTTTAATATTTTTTAAAAATGTCTTCAAGATTTCATATGATGACCAGCAGAGGGTTCAGTGGGAATAGAACTGGGAATAAGCCAACCTCTACAAAGAACATTCCTCTTTCATTAAACTTACTGTGTTTTCGAATCATGTAGCCAAATTTGAAAGCTGTTGGAAAAGGAGACACGTACCCTGAGTTCACACATAAGTAATTTCTGCACCAAGGATGCTGCTGGGATATCCCCATCTGCTGTTTTCATCACTGTGAGGGTCTGCCTATGCTCCAGTAATACCTCTATCACTTTTATTTATCCTGTTACCTATGCCTCTAAGTTTTTTTGCTCATAGGAGTTCCCTGCCACTGCCAAGCACAGGAAACAATGCAGTCTTCCCTGACAGATGGGTAGACAACTAGTCTTACCACACTGGACACCTGGGCCAAGAAACCCCTGCTCCTGTCATTAGGAAGGTTGACCCACACTATTGAAGTCATTGGTCAGCCTGCTCCGCCGCCGCATAGAGCACCTTCCAGAGCCTTGCCCTCTCTGTTCCTTTGCAGCCTGATAAAATATTCTTGCTAATTTTTTCTTTGTAGTCAATTAATAAATTTCTGAACGAAGGCTTCAACCTTCAGAAAGGGATATACCAAATGGCAAATGTACTACAATTCTCTGTCCTGTGTATCAATTTCTCAATATCTACAAAGTATTTACTGATGGTAAACATGGAGCAATCATGGAGAGAAGATAGGAAAGATGGGGTGAAGGTGTATCCAGGTCTCCGAGCAAGCTCGGAGCCATTGCATTCCACTCCTATGAATTAGCTTCTCACAGTCAATTCTCCACACTGCAGCCTGATAATCATTCGAAAGTACAAATCCTGTCACACATTACTCCCCTTCTCAATACTGTCCAGTGGCATCTTATCAAACTTACAGCATAACTAAATTCCTTACTCTGGTCTGTAAGGCCATACATACATCATCCAAAACTGCTTCTCTCTCTGACTTTATTTCTATTTACTATGACTGGTCACACTGGCCTCTTTCTCTTCTGGGATCCTCCCGTGTTTGTTCCTGCCTCTGGACTCTATCCTTGATTTTGCTTCTTTCTGGAACACACTGCCCTCAAGACATCTCATTACTCCCTCCCATTAAAGAAGAATTTCCAAAATTTTCTTGGTTCATGCATTCAGAGATATTTTTATGTTTAATGCAGGGTAAAAGAAATACCTAAAAATTCCATGTATTACAGTGTTCGGTTCATAAATTATTTATGTTCATTTGAAAAAAATGATATGCGTAAACTGAAAGAAAAGTAATGCTTCTATTTCCTCTCTAAATAACATAATCACCTACAGCATCCTTTTCCTAAGGCTGCTTCCTAGGCTCTACCTATGGTAACAAATAACCACAAACTTGGTGGCTTAAAATAACAGGAATGGAGCCGGGCTCAGTGGCTCAGCCTGTAATCCCGCGCCTTTGGGAGGCTGAGGTGAGTGGATTGCCTGAGCCCGTGGGTTCAAGACCCGCCTGGGCAGCAAGACCTCATCTCTACAATAAATCAAAAAATCAGCTGGGCGTGGTAGCGCATGCCTGTAATTCCGGCTACTCGGAAGGCTGAGGCAGAAGGATCGCCAGAGCCCAGAAGGTCGAGGCTGCGGTGGCCGGGAGCGGCCACTGCACTCCAGTCTGGGCGACAGAGTGAGACTCCAACTCAAAAAAAAACAAAAACAAAATAACAGGAATGTATTCTCTTGTAGTTCTGAAGGCCAGAAGTCATCTTCAGGGACCTGATTCCTTCAGAGGCTGTAGAAAGTGAATTTATTTCATGCCTCTTCTAGCTTCTGGTCGTTGCGCCAATTGTTGGCACTCCTTGGCTTGTAGTCAGAGCCAATCTCTGCCTCTGTCTTCAAATCACCTTCTCCTCTGAGTGTCTCTGGACCTAATCTCCCTCTGTCTCTTTTTTATAAGAATATGTGTCATTCCACTTAAGCTCCACCCAGATAATCCAAGATGAATTAATTCTCTCAATATCCTTAATTATATATTTTGCCATATAAGATTCATTTTTTTGGCCATATGAAGTAATATTCACAGGGAATTAGGAAGTGAATATATCTTTGAGTGGAAAGCATTTTTTTTCTGCCTACCACACATACAAGTGGGATATATGCATCTATGGAGCACTGTACAACTCCTCAAACATTGGAATCACATCGGAACCTGCCAACTTTACCTCTTCCTGGTTTTCACTCAGTGCTTATTTGTTCCCAGAGCATCAACCAAACACTCAGCTTTGCAAAAATAAATCATCACAGAAAAGAAAGTAGTAGGATATGATGTCAAAACTGTGAGAAATACCCCAAGCCAGTAAGTAGTTGGTAAAATATCAAACAGATGTTGACTATAATTGTATTTCCCTCAAAAATTTAAAATACATTGTAGCAGCCCTGAGTACCCTGGACAGTCCAGAGCACTTCAGAACACAGTTTAGAAATTGTAGATTTAAGGCATTTGTCCAAATGCCACTCCTCAGAAAGGCTATTGCTTCTGACCACCCTCCAGGTCACCATTACACCATTGCTCTCTACCCATCCCCTCTGCTTTATCTCTCTTCATAATACTCAGTACCACCTTGCATTATATTACATACTATTGATTACCTGCTTCTCTACTATGATGTAAGTTTCATGAAAGCTAAGATGTCTCCTCTGCCATCACTGTACTCTCAGTCTGTGAAACAGTGCCTGGCACAAAGTAGGCACTCAAGAAACACATGCTGAATCAATAAATGAGTCATATGAAAGAAGACCTGGGGTCTCCACATCCCCAAATGTAAAATACTATACATGTAATAGGTCCCCCCATGTGTCTTTCAGTTATGTATTTCCTGACTCTTTCACCTACATCTTTAAAAAACGTGACCCCTCAGTGCAAAGCTTCTTTAAGTTTCCTTAACAATATAAAATTTAATTCTCTGAATTATGACTCTATAGCACAGTAGTTGATCTTGTAGTAAAAGAGTAAAAATATAAGAATATCGATACCATACCCGACATTCAGGCACATTAAAGGGCTGAAATTTTAAGAGTCAATGAAAGAAGAGTTGGAAGTTCACTTTAAAAAGAGAATAAGAGAGAGATAGGTATTTCTATGTGAGGTGAGCGACTCTGACTGATATAGCCTCCTTTCTCTGTTCCTCTGGAGGTTTAGAGAGAGCTCGGGCCTGACATTTGGAGTAAAATGTGTTTTTAATGAAGTTTTAAAAGAAAATCAATATATTGCATTGTGTTAATTGTAGCAGGTGATTTTACTTCAAATGAGATAATTGCCCATTTTTGACTGCCCTGGATTTAATTGGAACCCATATTACGCTAAAAAGAGGAGAGGCCTCGGGTCAGGAAATGGTAGACTTGCTTTTTCATCTTTTGACTCTCTCTTTCCATATCCCCTTGAAGTGACAGGGGGAAAATTGTATGAAAGAATTAGTTAATTAGTGATAAAATGAAACTAAAATAGAATTTTTGCCCTCAGAACTCAACTCTTGAAACCCAAGAACTGAACTCTCATAAAAGTATGTCATCTGCCTAAAGAGAAAGTCAGGTGTTTGGTGAGGGGTCCTGAGAAAGATATCAGGTTTGAGGTGACCTTGGACCTCCAGGAGAGACAATAATGAAAAATAATGAAGCAATAATGAGAAAGGAAAGGCGACTCGTGAGTGAAACAAACTAAAGCACTTCATTTGCAGAATCAAGTTGCTCTGTTCAAGAGACCCACAAGGGAAATCTATTGTACTGATATGTACCCAACCATACAGACTCTGCAGTCAGGCCTCTTCAAAAGAGAAGCCTTCTGGGTACAGAATCACCCACATCAGCTACTTGTAATAATCATATAGTTCCCCACTCATGAAAATGAACAACAACAAAAAAAGAGCATCTGACACCTAAAGAAATCCAAAAGAATAGGAGAACAAAGATCATGATGAACAATCAAACAAAAACAATCCTAGAGGCTATGGAGGAAACAGACTTCACACCCCTTATCAACAAGGGTGCCTGAACGATGTATATTTGTATACCTAACCTTTAACAGTATCCCACAATTTTAAAATAAAAAATATGTTTAAAAAAAATACTTCATGACATGTGAAAATGATAGGAAATTCATATTCCCATGTCCTTAAGTCTTATTGGAACGTTAAAAAAAAAAATTTTTTTTAATTGGTATACTAAAAAAAATCCAAGAAAATATAAGTATTTTCTAAATGCAAGGACAAGCTGCCATAATAAAAAGAAGCAAACCAAGAATTAAAATAAGATTAGAAATGTGATAGTCAACTTAGAATAATGAATGGGCTAAATGATAATATGAAAATAATCACAGACCAAATTAAAGCTATACAAAATAAAATTGAAAAAGTCATCCATAATGGAGAATAGAAAGAAAAATAATAGAAATATGAGAGAAAAAAGTCAGGGGTGATAAATTTGAAATTTTCACTGAATATAGAATTTTTAAGTTCAGTATGGATAAGCTTCAAAAACACAAAACGGGCAATGCTGTTGGAAAAATATAAACACATAAAAGAAATAATAAAAGGAGATTTGTCTGAGTTGAAAAGGCCAAGATCTTAAGATCTGCACAGCCAGCCATTTCCTATTAAAATTTCAAGGCAGAATAAACTATAGATGTGAGAAACTCCCAAAAAGAAAAAGACAACAGACTAACTGCAAAGGAAGAAGCCACAGTCAAAACTACAAAATAAGGAACAAAGTTCCGAGAGGAAAGTTCTCTTGAATCTTTCCTATACAGTCAAATGATGAACCAAATTATGAGGATTTTAGAAATGTTTTTGATGCAGAGTATCACAAAGTTTAAAATTCATGTCCCATATATGAAAAAAAAATTAGAAATGTATGCCAACAAAGAAATGACATAGTATCTGAGGAACCAGAAAAACTCTAATACAGAAATAGAAGGAAGAAAATGAGATGGAAAAATAAATTTCTTAGATTGCCAAGCTTTAAAGATTTTATATCAAAAAGCAAAATTATAATTTGCTTTATTATTTTCCCATCCACTTGCATCTAATTGTTCCACTTAACTTTACAGTAATTAATAGTTATGTAATTATAATAATAAAACGTTAATTTTTTTATATTTATAATCATAGAATCAGACACAATGTAAGAGACAACTATAAGTACACAAATGCAGAACAGAATATAAATGTTATAATTTACAATGATGAAAATTAGGAAATAGATGAGGAATATAAGATAAAACATAATATGAGTGGACTAAATTCTCATCTTTCATAGGAAAGTCAGTATATTATGTTTATAATGGATAAATCAAGAAATAGAGTTAAGAATATTATTTTAACATGCAAGGAAACTTCCAGAGGCCCTAAAAACAAATTCTTCCCACTATACCTGCCTATGGGAAGAAGTCTGGGGACAAGGAGTGGAGAGACAAGACTTTACTTTTCATTTTATACTCTCCTGTACTGGTTAAACTTTTTTACCATTTGAATTCACTTGTTCTATTATTTACTACAAAAATGTGTGGAAGGAAACTTCGTAAAAAATATGTTTATTATCCTAAGTGTATATATTTAGGCCATTTAAACTTAAAAATAAAAGATGTCTTGCTGTCTTTATAAAATTTGTTTTTACAAATCCTGAGTTTTTAGAATAAAGTCTGAGAATCTTTCCAGCAGGGGCCCAAGTAGCTATGTCTAGTATACCTTTTGTTTTCTGCCTTGGATCTAGGCATAAAGGGTATTGGCTAAAATGTGCCATGATCTGGAAGAGCAGGATAAAATTTATATTTAACCCTTAGTTAAAGGGCAAAGAACTTAGTATAAATTGGTCAATCAAATTAGCTAGTGAGTCACAAGGATACACAAGATGAATGTGAGTTTTGGTTTGGAGACAAGCAAGACAGAAAATGGGAGGAGCCAGTCTGGAAGCAATGACCTATTTAAAGGGACCCACAGGATACCATAGAGTCATTTGGCACCTAAAGAGGAAAAAAGGAATGAAAGAAGTTACCTATATTCACAATATTGCTTTAGATCAGCCTAACTGCAAACCTTGAGGAAACTGAAGTTGTGTGGCATGGGATATAGTGCTCTATGAGTTCTTGACTTTGCTGCAGAAAAAAATTTTTAGAGCCAGTCCAAAGTAAGCTTTTAAAGTAGTTTACCTCACTAATCATCAAGGAGATGCAAATTAAAACTACACTGAGATACCACCTAACTCCAGTCAGAATGGCCATTATCAATAACTCAAAAAATAACAGATGCTGGAGAGGATGTGGTGAAAAGGGAACACTTATACACTGTTGATGGGAGTGTAAACTAGTGCAACCTCTGTGGAAAGCAGTGTGGCGATTCCTAAAAGCTCTAAATATCAACCTCCCATATGACCCCGCAATCTCCCTACTGGGAATATACCCTGAAGAACTCAAATCACTCTATAAAAAAGATACCTGCACACGTATGTTTATTGCAGCATTGTTAACAATAGCAAGAACCTGGAACCAACCATGCTGTCCATCAAAAGAGGACTGGATTTAAAAACTGTGGTACATATACACGATGGAATACTATGCAGCCATAAAAAAGAACAAAATCATGAATTTCGCAGCAACCTGGATGGAAATAGAGTCTACAATACTGAGTGATCTTTCACGGCAACAAAGATATGAGTATCACATGTTCTCACTCATAAGTGGACCTTGGAACATCTATCGTAATACTATAAGAAAAGGATCGACAGTGGAGGGAATCTATGGGGGGGATAGGAAGGGCAAGGGTGGTGGGATTAATAGTAACCAGTATGTGTCTGGGGACGGGGGGATACCCCTTATCAACAAGGGTGCCTGAACGATGTACGTTGGATACCTAACCTTTAACTGTACCCCACAATTTTAAAATAAAAAATACGTTTAAAAATAAATAAATAAAGTAAAGTAAAGTTTATTAGAAAGGAAGTGTGTTAAAGAGAGACTGTGGGTGCCTTAAAAGAGAGGACACATCTTACTCTTAGTAGAAAGTTATATATTGTCCAAAACAATGATTAAGCAACCTATTTTCTAAGATTTGTAAGTTACATGGGTTACAACAAGCTTTTGATCACAGATTTTGATTCTTATTTAATTCTTACTTGCATAATAAAGACTTCTTAAGATAATGGGAAAAGTTACTGTACAAGTAAGTTTTCTCTTGGAGTGCTGTAATTCCCTGTTGCCTTTGGGTATTGCCTCTGTGATTGACTGTGCCAGCCGTCCCTCATTCCAAGGTCAGGTCTGGTGTGTCTGGTCAGAAGCCAGATAGTTTCGAGAGTTATGCTCCAGTAAGAAGGTGCCTGTAGCCGGGCTCGGTGGCTCAGCCTATAATCCCAGCACTTTGGGAGGCTGAGGTGAGTGGATTGCCTGAGCCCGCCGGTTCGAGACCCGCCTGGGCAACTTGGCAAGACCTCATCTCTACAATAAATAAATAAATAAATTAGCCAGGCGTGGTAGCACACGCCTGTAATTCCAGCTACCTGGAAGGCTGAGGCGGAAGGATTGCCGGAGCCCAGCAGGTCGAGTCTGCGGTGGGCAACAGAGTGAGACTCCAACTCAAAAAAAAAAAGGAAGGTGCCTGTATGTTTACAATCCCGTTCCTCATTTATCTAACTTGCACCTGCCTATGGAAGCTCACCTATCTACCTAAATTTTGTTAGCTGTGCCTGCCTCAAAGCTAACATCTTGTCTGAGGTTTGAACATAATGGTTTAGATCACTCCACTAAAAGTGTCATTGTACTACACAGGCCTCTAATACAAAACTTTATCCAGTCATCCTCAGAAACCAGGACAAAAGTAATCAGTCTAGTTAAGCATGGTAGGATCCATAGAGACCATAGAGTTGTTTTGTAAATATCAAAGCTGACCCCAAAACACATTCAACAATGAATCTTTAATAAGAATAAAGATGATCAAGTACACCACATGAGGTACTGAAATATTATTCACCCAATATCAGACAATTGTTTGAAATGCCTTGAGAAATAATAATATTTACTGACCTTCTGGTATGTTGCTTTTAGGTACAATTATGTAAGATCATTTGCATAGAATTCTTAGTCTATAGCCTCCAGTGTCTTTTTTATTCTTTTAAAATGCATTTCAGCTGTGTAACTAGCAATGCCTTGCTGTATACAAACAGTGAGGCCACTCAGAGGGTGGCACCCAGCATAAGAAAAAAACAAGTGACAAACACAAAACAAGGATGAATATAAATAAGGGATCCCTTGAATAAAAGAATATATTAATAGACTGACATTTCTATTATCCGTATTTAACACACTGCCTCAGAAAAAAGTAAGCGTTGGAAAAGTTTGATCCTGAGACCTCTAAAGCAAAGACTACCCGTTAGCTCAATGGGCAAGGGAAAAAACAGAAAGGCATCTTGCTATCAAATACAAACAAAAAGAAAAAATTCCATGAGCCATCAGAAAAGCGACAACAGGCCAGGGCTGGTTGCTACAGGTTTCTCAGCCACCATCCAACTCCTTCTCAGGCCTTGTGTGTTCCTGTAATGATATCCTTCCATCACTTCACAGTTGCCTCTGGCCAATGGAACCCTGCTTTCTTTTCTCAGTTTGACTTACTCTGGGAACTCACCTCCAACCCAGATCACCTGAAGGAATTCTTAAAAATTAAATATCCAAGAAAATAGCATATTTGACGGCCTGATCACCCAATCAATATCACCAAATTTAAGAGAGCACCTCTTGTTTCTCTGTTGTTTCCACTTCCTTTGATTTTCATCTTGAAGGCAAATGGAACATTTTTTATTCCTTACTGCAAGGACAGCATTGCTTTGAAATTTGCTACTGCTTGATTGATATTTGCCCAGTTTCTCTGACTTTTTCCTTTGACAACAGTTCTGTGTACAGAGTCTGAATTCCTGTATCATATTTTTTGGCTGGTTCACCACTCACCATTGCCAGTATTTTGTGAAAACATGAGAGCCCTGCTAATTACAGATCTAAAACATTCGTTAAACTATTCTGAAACATGATGAGTACCAGTCTTTAACATAAAATAAGGTACAGTGGACACACGCATGCCTGCTTATTTAGTGGTCATATGGATTTTAGTGTGCACTTGTCACTCACTTTAGGTCTCATTATTGGCCTGCTTGCCCTAATTCAGTGATGTATCATCTTCCTGCATTTGTCTAAATCAATTCAGCAGCAGATAAATCAGAGCCTTTCCTGCCCTTGCCCTTACAAGCTGTTCAAACCATCCATCTGACCATGGAAGAAAGGACATAATCACTAGCTTGGAAGGAGAAAATATCTGCACTAACTCAACTGCAAACTGCTGCTGCATCAATGTGTGCACATATGCACATGGTGTGTGTGTATACTTATGTGCACACACTGCAGCCACACACCTTGGAACAGATTCTGAAAGAAAACATCAATGCCACAAAGTGTTGCTCTTTCTTTTCTTTTAGAAAAGAGAAAAGCCAATTTCAATTCTCTTCTTTTAAGAAGAGAGCCTATGTCCAACTTTTCAAAAGCCATATAAGATCCTATTTCTATATCCTCGTGAGCTGTGGGAGCTGAAAATTAATTGGTTAACTGACAAATCCTTTGACAGACAATACGCCCTGGAATTCAGAGACCTAATACATGTTTCTCTTTGTGGTTCAACAGAGGAAGAATCATAAACCAAGAAAGGCATCCTGGGTGGACCTGAAGAATGCAGCACCCCTCTTGTCCCTTTCATTCCTTTTCCTCCACCCACCCCTACTTTTTGATATTTTATTTCACCTTTTTTTTTTCACCTTTGGAGATTTTATCTCTTCTTCTAGGAAGTATGTTGTTGGGGAAAAAAATCTAACAGGCAGGGGCTATGACTGTGACAGGGAGGCTAAAAAGCAGCCAGAGTTTCCACCATGGCCTCCAGCTGCCCCACAGGAAAGAAATGGAGGCATCAGCCCCACTTCCAGCAAACTCTCAGGACAGGGCTACAGCAGCTCTTCACTCTCCTGCAGAATTAACTCTGTTGTTCTTACAACATTTGCTAGCATGTCAAAAAATGAAACCAGAGCATTTGTTTTCTTTCACATTCTGCAGAGTATTGTGCAAAACTCCATTTCTTCCAGCAACAGTAAAGTTAATGAACAAGAGTCCTCCCAGGTTCTTTAAGAGATCAAAACATGCTTCTCTAAATGGATTTTAGTGTGTCACTTGTGCCTGCGGTAGAATCTAAATTGCGTACTGTAAGCTTTCCAGTTGAATTTGAATTTTTCTAAGGCAAAAGATGGCCAAATGTGGGTGTACATTAAGTTGCGACTTACAATTTTATTAAAAATAACATTTCTCTCCTCATCTTACCC
Source organism: Cephalopachus bancanus (assembly GCA_027257055.1). NCBI lineage: Eukaryota > Metazoa > Chordata > Mammalia > Primates > Tarsiidae > Cephalopachus > Cephalopachus bancanus. Next base: position 4,882,427 of record JAPVLO010000076.1, read on the forward strand.
ATTTTTAAAAATTTTAACACCATTTTTCAGCTGTAAGCCTAACCTTTTGAAAGTTGATTGATAAAAGTAATATACGCTTTCTTAAAATTTTCCACATGAGGGCCATTGTTTTGTTGCGCACTGACCAGGTCATGCGTTCTTTGAGCTAGGTCCGCCACATTTCCTTAACTTTGGCCCCCTCCCCTACCTTGGGGGGGTGAATGTCCTCTCTCTCTCTCTCTCTCTCTCTCTCTCTCTCTCTCTCTCTCTCTCTCTCTAATTTACTTTCTAAATAAACTATATTTTCCAATCTAAAAAAAAAGTTTCCACATGATGCATCTATGGGCATAGTGCTAGGCACACACACAAAATCACACCAACACATACTCTTTCACTCTGGTTTTGGAGGGCCTTGTTGATGCTTTATGGTTCATCAATATCCCTAGGCTCTTTGCTTCTGTATTTTTCCCTTTGTATACTAATCTTGTCTTCACTTTCTTGTCCTAAGAAATAATATCCTAATATTTCATTGGGTGTCACTCAGAAGAGAGAGAATCTGGATAAGCCTGGAAGTTCATTGCTTCCTTTGATTTGGTAGTTTAGGAGAGAGATGGCTTAACAGATCTAAGTTAGCACAAGAGAAGAACAAGCTGATTAAAATCACTGGGTTCCAGAAGGTTCCCCTTTCAAACAAAATTCCTTCCCCGGTCAAGGAGTCTCTGAGATTTCATCATGGTATAGATGTAATCTGTTCCTCCAGTCCCTATTGTATATATAACCTCACAGGCCCAGGGTGCTTCCCGATGGAATACTGGCCATGGTGCACACAGGCCACCCATGACCAGCACAAGCCATGGGACGATAAGGTGTCGAGAGACTGTACGTCCTGCTGTTTCTATACTTGTAAATTTTCCCTCAATAAAATCTATTTTATATTTTCTCTCTCATGGCTTTGGTGGTATATGTCTGATTCCTTTTCGCACAGTCGCTCCAATCTCTCGCTGGTGCCTCTTTACCTGGCTTGTCCTCTTGAGGTATTCCTCACAGTCTAGATAAATTGTTTACAAACCACAATGTACAAGTTTCTTGGGCTAGTTTTTGTTTTGTTTTGTTTTGTTTTTAATTAGAGACAGGGTTCTGCTCTATCACCCAGGCTGGAGTGCAGTGTCATGATTATAGCTCACTGCAGCCTCCAGCTACTGGACTCAAGCAAACCTCCCAAGTAGCTGGGACTATAAGTGTGTGCCACCACCTGGTTAATTTTTAAAAAATTTTAGTAGATATGGGGTCTATCTGTTGCCCAGGTTGATCTTGAACTCCTGGCCTCAACTCCTGATCCTCCTGCTGCAGCCTTCCAAAGTGCTAAGATTACAGGTGTGAGCCACCGCACCCAACCTCAGGCTAGTATTAATAGTATTTATGTTCATATCTTAATAGTATTAATGTTCATATCATACAATGACCATGTTTCTGATTCAGATAGTTTTCTGACAATATTACATACAAATGTATCATCAGGACAAGTCCCATTCTTACAAGTTTTGGGGATTATGAGCACAGAACTGAATAAGTAAGCAGTGTGGGTTTGTCCTACCATAGTCATGTGCAAATTAGGAAGCGTTGATTCTATAATGAAACTTTAAAGTAATTATGTTAAACTCTACAAGTGGATTGGTCTGGTTATTTTAATCTTTGTGTATCATGGATAATTTGGGGGAGAGGTAAAGTGTGTATGAATAGATTCTTAGGAATTTAGAAGTTCATCCAAAATTCAGCAGTTTGAGATGACTTAATGAGTTTGATCATAGGATACAGAAACCTTAATTCTTAAATCATTTGTTCTTTTTCAAAGCAGTCAGGGTTAAGTAATCACCTTTAATAATAGTTTCGTGGTTTAGATCTAGTTCCCGGGGCTCTGGGATAGGGAGATGGGTGGAGGGGAGTTGATCTGGCACAATGTTGTATTACCAGCTTCCCATCTATAGCAGTCATGAAAGGTTACACCCCAAAGATTTATTAGATCCACAGGTCTTTAATACAAAGCTGAGCTCAGCCCCTGGACATGTAATCAAGTGTAGCCACGACAGTGGAGAAACTCCTGCATTCACTCTTGCAACCAGCAATGCCTTTCTGTTTTGTTTTGCTTTGATTTTGTTTTAGGGAAGAGCCCTAGTTTTTTTAGTGTAGTAAATTTCACAAGTATTCTGTTGCCTTAAAGATATTCCACTAGCAAAAAAAAGAGTTAATTCTGGGCACACTGATTCCTGCCCTTGTTCTCCATTTCCAGTTTGTTTGCTCTCCTTTCCCAGGGCAAATGTGTATGTGCTGGGGGCAGGACGGGATGATAGAATACGCTAGTAACAATTCTAATGTTATTTCAAATTGTCAAAGCAAGGTGTTTAGAATGGTCACCAGTTATTGCCTGCTGGATCTAAAAATGAATACTCACCCAGGAATATTCCAAATAGCCAAGCAGAACAGAAAGTCACAAAGTGATCATGCGTTTTCCTTTGTATAATAACCCCACTTAAAAATAGTAGCTAGAGGTACCAAGCATAAAAATAAAAGTTAAGTAATAATCTGTGCTTTAAAAAAGTTTAAATAAAGATATCAGCAACTTGCCAAATATTGTATATACTAAAGGGAATTTATGGAAACAAAATTCCTTATTCTTTATACATTTCAATGAAATCTTACAGCAGCACATGTTCCACACAATTTAGTCGGAGATCTCAGAGGATTCAGAAATATAATCATGGGAAGAGTGCTGTTCCAGAATGAAGGCTTGACAAGCAGTGAAAAGAAAATAAATGGATTACAACAAGCATACTAAAAAGGGAAAATAATGTTAGATAAATTTCCCCAAGAAACTAGTGATAAAGGAATAGATTTTGACTGTTTTTTAATCTGCTTTGTTTTTATTTCCAAATAACATGTTCAGCTCAAAAAAATAGATAAAATCAAATAGGATTATTTGCCAGTTCATTTCAAGAGAGCTTAACATTTTGAAATAACAACAACAAACAATAATATATTTCAGGGTTCAGGGTTGGTTTATTAAGAGGTTCAAATTATAAGATTCTAAAAAGAGGGGTGAGGACAAAGGGCACAGTACATTAATAATTCTTTGTAAGTAGCAAGCATTCCTAATGGGAAAATAATTTAATTAACATAAAAGCACTGAATAATTAGTGGTCCTTATCTGGCTTAGGACCCATGAACTCAATTATTACTGGTCATCCCATTAGTTGAGTTTAAATTTTATAAACTGTTTAATGTTTTAAAAGACATAGAAAGAGGACGGTCAATTGTGTACAATCAGAATATACTATCACTAGCAAGAGCCCAAGACTACTTTTTGCAGAGAGGAATATGATTGAACTTGAGTATTTACCAAGTTTGAGTATTTACCAAGTATCAGGTTAGGATCAGCAGAGCCCCACTCACATTTTCCTTTCTGTAGCACAACTGAAAATGCAGCACTGAAAACTGCCAAAAGGTGCTGAAGCCTCCAGTGAGGGTAGAAAAATGTGGAGAAGGGATGGAAGTTTTATTTCTACTTTGAGAGGTGAAGCTTTGGAAGCCAGGTGTGATAAGCTCAAAAGATTCTCCACTAACACATGCCATTGTAACTTCCCTCCATCTTCTTTGAGAGCCAACCTTAAGGCCCTTGAGACGTCTGCTGTAACCTTGGTTTAGAAATCACTGGTTGGATACCAAGAGCAAATGGAGAGAGTGTTGGGATGAGGGGTATGCAAGGATAGATAAGAAAATATTTCTAAAACCCTCTATTGAAGAAAAATGGTGTGAGTGTCACCACCCTATCATATCAGACAACCTTGTAGGCCGTGTTAAAGATTTTGGTTGTCCTAAAAGCATCAGGTAGCTACTGAAAGGTTTATGTGATGTGACTCTATCTCACCGATGATTTATTGGGTATGGAGATAGTCAGATACTTGAAAGCATAAAGTCTGTTCACAGATGCACCATTGGAATCATGCCATGCCTCATGGACAGCCAAGAAACCCAGACTGCCATCCCAAGGCAGCGGTAACGTGCTGCTTGTGGAAGATAACATGCTCACAATGGATGTCAGCAAATACATCAGTGCTCCAGAAATCGAACCAGAGGAACACAGTCCATCTGGATGTCATTGCCACCCACACACGATTCAGAAAGGCAGACACAACCATGGTAATGGTCATCAGAATACTTCAGGAGCTTTATCTGCATCAAGACCACATTGCAAGCAACTTCACAGAGCAGGTGGGACTCCCACAGAAATAATGTGGGCCTCACTGAGTTTTCCTCCACCCTAACACATCTTCAGTAACACATGTACAGGACCTTCCAGGTCCTCTTCAATTCTGGCTCCCCCATTTACTCTCATGATCTGAAAATAAAGCTTCTCATAAAAATTGAAAACTAGTTTTCTGAAAAATGGAAGAATCAGAGGAGTAAAATTCTTAAATCACAGGACTTGTTTCAAATTCAAACTAACAGGGATTCTGTAACAAAGTTTTGTTTTGTTTTGCCTGTTTTTTTTTTAAATACAGTTCCTATAAGTGGATTAGAACTAATAGGTGCAGGCCAGGTATGGTGGCTGCTGTTATAATCCCACCACTTATGTAGACTGAGGTGAGAGAATCACTTGAGGCCAGGAGTTTAAGACTAGCCTAAGCAACATAGTGAGAATGTGTCTCTATACACAAAAAGGAAGGAAAGGATGAAAGGGAGGGAGGAAGGGAGAGGGAGGGAGGGAGAGAAAGAGGAAGGAAGGAAGGGAAAATAATTAACAGGTATTGTCTTTCTTTTAGTTTGGCTAATGTATATTTTCCTGATCCCATTTCCCCTTATATTGACTATGTAAAATTTGTGTCTTTCAGGGTTATATTTTTATAATTAAGTTCAGTAAGTTGTCTTTTCCAAAACTCCCTTAAAATGTGTGACACTGTATTTTTACAATAATTACCAAAGACTAAGTTAGCAGCTTGAGCACAATTGCCCAATAATAAAGACTGTTTCCTGGACCAAAACTGTATCAGGGTTATCTGAGTCCTCTACCAGATACCAACCTTGATTCTGTCCTTGGATCTCTTTGTCTGATTTTTTTTTTTTTTTTTTGAGTTGGAGTCTCACTCTGTCACCCTTACTGGAGTGCAGTGGCCGCTCCCGGCCACCGCAGCCTCGACCTGCTGGGCTCCGGCGATCCTTCCGCCTCAGCCTTCCGAGTAGCTGGAATTACAGGCATGCGCTACCACGCCAGGCTGATTTTTTGATTTATTGTAGAGATGAGGTCTCGCTGCCCCGGCGGGTCTCGAACCCTTGGGCTCAGGCAATCCGCTCACCTCAGCCTCCCAAAGGTGCGGGATTACAGGCTGAGCCACCGAGCCCAGCTCTTTGTCTGATTTTAGCAAGAATCCTACCAAGTCAGTTTGGCAAAAATTCCCCACATTTGATACATGGTCAAATTTCTCATGCCCCACCCTTGATATCTGATCACTCTACGCTGCCTTCAGCAAGAATCTCGTCAAGTTAGGTTAGCTGGAATCCTCTCACCCCTGAAACTTCCTCTTAGTAATTTCTACCCACTGACCCCTACCTTAGTTATAATTCCTCACTTGTCCTTGTATTCAGAGTTGAGCCCCATCACTCTCCACTACTACAAATCCCAGGTTACAGTAGCTCCTCTTGAATAAAATCTTTATTATCAAATTTAATAAGTGTCATGAATATTTTTTTCTTTACTACTAGGACTCCAACCTTCATGCTGAAATGACCAGAGAATGTTTAGAGAGAAAAATCTTCACCCTAGTTGCAAATCAGGAATAACCTTCATACATATATAAGAAATCTGGATGAATTTCAGTTAGATACAGTCTCTGTGGTATGAATTGACAACAGGGAGGACCGCCATTAGTAGAAGTAGACACTGATGCATACCACCAATGCCAACACTTAAAAAGGCTCCAACTCTTGTTGGAGTGAGGGTGAGATCAAAGGGAATGAGAAGGGTAATGGAGAAGTCTAGTGCATGACCTTTCTCTGGCCTCTGTGGCAATGTGAGTCTAACAATAAGAGAAACAGGCATGAGAGAACCTTTCTCTGGAAATACTACCTATATTAATGCCCTTGAGAAAGATATTCAGCTATGGCTCTGGCTCAGTTATCCCTCTGATCCCCAAACTGCTAAATCTATGAATGGTTGTCTACCACTTTTTTTTTTTACTTTCTCCACATTCTTGATCTAGAAATCTTTCTATAAAAAATATTGGCAGAGAAATGTACATCAGTCTGTGTTTAGAATGCAGGCTAGTCCAACTTAATGAAAAGTCAGTGAGAATATAGCCACTTTGAAAAACAGTTAGGCAGTTTTTTTATTATGAAATTAAATATACATTTATCACCTGACAGCAATTCCACTCCCAGGAATTGACCCATGTATTAGTGTCCAATGACTGTTGTTACAAATTATCATAAATTTTGTAGCTTAGAACTACCCAAATTTTTTATCTTACAGTTCTAAAAATCAGAAGTTTGGCATACAGAGCTCTCACTGGACTAAAACCAATGTGTTAACAAGTCTGCATTTCTCTCTGGAGTTTCTAGGAAAATACCAATTTTTTTTTTACTTTTTTAGCTTCTGGAGAATGCTTGTATTCCTTGTCCCTTCTATCTTCAAAGCTAACAATGTTGATTCAAGTCCTTCTCAAGAAGCCTGCTCTACAGCTGTCCACCAAAGCCAGAAGCAGGCCCTTCACTTCTAATAAGTTATGTGATTAGATCAGACCCACCTGGAAATACATTCCCCATTTTAAGTCAGTCCATTAGCAACCCTGATTACATCTGCAACCTTAATTACTTTTTGCCATGCCATGCAACGTATTCATAGTTTCCAAGATTAGGAAAGAGCAATTGAGGTGGGGCATTATTCTGCAGCCACAACCTGAGAGAAATAAAAATAAATGTCCACACAAAGACGTATGTATTCAATGTTTATAGTTAAAGACATATGTATTCAAATGTGTATAGTAGCTTTATTCATAATAGGCAATAACTGGAAGTAATCTAAACGTTTATCAACTAGTGAATGGATAAACAAATTGTGGTACATCCATACAAAAGAATATTACTCAGCAATGAAAAGTAACTATTGATACACACAAACACATGAATAAATCTCAAATGATTTAGGCTGAGTGAAAAAAATGACACAAAAGACAATAAACTATATGCTTTCATTCATATGAATTTCTTTTAAAAAGCAAAACTAAAGAGACAGAAAGTAGATCATAGGTGGTCAAGGGAGAAAGAAGGAACTTACGTTAGAGCATTGCAAGAGAACTGTCTAGAATAATGAGGATGTCCTACATCACGAGTGTGATGGTGATTAACACAATTGTATACATTTGTAAAAACACATCAAACCACATCTTTAAAATTGGTGAACTTAATTGTATATATAAAAATAAACTAGATAAGTATATATATAAAATAAATAAGTATATATATAAAATTAATTATACAAAAATAGAATAGAATGAAAAATGATTTTTAAAAGCTAGAAAGAGGACAATCATAAACTTTCTAGTAAGAATGAAGAAAGTCATGAAAAATTGTGTAATTCAAATGGTAAGTGATAAATGTATAAATTAATTTAAAAGATAAATGAAGAGAACTCTGAAACTCTGGAAACACTTTCTTTGCAAAAAAATTTCTAAATGGTACAAAAAAATCAGAATGACATTTGATTTTTATTCTCACCTAAAGACACTACACCTCTGAAAACTAGAAGAAACCATCATAAAAAGGGAGGGATCTAAGACAGGTAAGAATTGGACCAAGATGTTACAAAACCAATATCATGTTGAAATTAACATCCACTAAGAAGGCACTTGCTTCAGGTGAATGAGTGCTGTTTATTCATTTTTTCACTTGGTGTTGGTCTGATTCCCCCAGAAGACCAGTAAGCTCCCCAAGAACAGGGACCTTGTTTTCCATGGGCACCATTCTGTCCTTGATAACTAGCACAGAGCCTTGCATTTGACAGGGGCTTTACAACACTGGTTGAGTTAAAGAATTCAATACTTAAAACTAGAAAAATAAAATTAGTTATTACACAAAATGGGTTAATATTGAATGAGAAAGAAATCAGCTCATCTACAACAAGTGAGCACTACTCATAAGTAATCAGAGAAAGAAAGCAAAAGCCAGGTCACTAATGTTTTACAAGCCTCTGTGACGCCTTTCAAATATGTGTGGCCAACACCTTTTATACACAGGCTTTTTGAAGTTGATTAATGTATGATGACAAGGTTCACCTTCTTTTCTGCAGCCAAACATAAGAGGTCTCATCTCCCCTCTTTTGAGTGTACAATGTCTTCTCACCAACATGAGTGAGGTTGTAGGCGCCAGCTCCTATGCTTGTCACAAGGCAATCCTGGAGAAAGTTCTATGTTGTACTCATGTGTGAAGGAAAGCCTGAGCATTTGCTGTGTTAGGGAGCTGGGCTGGGGGCCCAGCTAGCTTTTGCAATGCAGCCTCTATACATACACTTCACTTAAATTCTTTTCTTTCTTTCTTTCTTTCTTTTTTAATTGGAGTCTCACCTCATTGCTGATGTTCAGTGGCATGCTCACAGCCACCCCAGCGTCTACCTGCTGGGCTCAAGTGATTTTTCGCCTCAACCTTCCAAGTGGCCGGAACTACAGGCACGTGCCACCATGCCTGGCTAATTTTTTTGATTTTTTGTAGAGATGAGGTCCCACCAAGTTGTACGGGCTGATCTTGAACCCATGGCCTCAGGCAATCCCCTCACCTTGGCCTCCCAAAGTGCTGGGATTACAGGCTTGAGCCACCACGCCTGACCCTACTTAAATTCTTAAACAGCGATCTTATTTTCCAAAAGAGTAGCCATTAAGATGATGCTTAGAGACGCGACAAGATGGCGACGGGGCAACCTGGAGACTGAAGCCCTCTGCAAGGGAGATCTGCAGTGGGTCTCTGACTCTCGCCCCGTGGGGCTGGGGACCCCAGCATCACAGCCTGCCCTTCAGACAGAGCTCGGCCATTGCCACCGCTCGGATATCGCAACATTGGACAGTTACTTACTGCATTGCAAACAGTCCCGCCGCTGCCGCCACAGCCCCTCCCCCTGTCGCCGCCGTCGCCATCGCTGCCACCGCAGCCTCAGTGACGGGTAGCACATCACAGCACCCGGGCCGAGGAGATCCACACCAAACCCTTCAGGGAAGCTCTGCAGGGATTGATACCACCTCTCCCGTGTCCGAGACTGTCCTGCCCAGCCGGCATGGGGTTCCTGTTGCCTGCTCTGAGGCAGGCAGCCATCTTGTTCCTGTCTGGCCCCACCCCCTCTGGGGCGAGCAGCTGAGATAGCACCACCTGCTGGCGATTCCAGGTAACAACACCGAAATGGGAGAAACAAGCTAGATAAAGACATAGACCACACTGCTGAATGAAGGTTAATCTGAACTGTCCTTCACAGCAGATCAGGGGCAACAGACTCTAACTGCAAACTAATTTACCAGCTTGAAAAGAAAACTAGAAATTAGACCTGAAAGTACATTGGACTTAAACGAAATGTCTCAGAGTGTGCATCATTGATTCTATCAGTTTGATGACTTAATTCTATTCCTACTGTATTGTTCCCTTTTTTCTCTTTTCCTTTTCCTTTTCTTCTCTTTTCTTCTGTCTGTAAACCATGTCTTTGTATAGAGGAACAGCACAATAATAAGGTGGTTGGATAGCTGGTATGTTAGCATCATTATATGTTTTATTTTTATTTTTTATTTTTTGTATGAGAGTTGGTTCGTCTGTAGCTGTGGTCTATTGTTTTTATCTGTCTCAGTATAGGCCTCTCTCTCTCTATTTGTTTGCACACTCGTTTGTTTCCCCCCTTACTCCTCTATCTCTCCACTCCCCTCTTCAGCCCACTATCTGCTCCATTCTCTCCCCTCTGCTAACCACATTTTATTTCAGGGAGTAAACCTACAGCCCCACTGCACGGACAGATTCCAGGGCAGTGGGAAGTGGGTTCCACATTATCCACACGCCTGTCAGCGAATGCCAGGACCTGCAGACAGATTTTGAATCACAGCTCTCCCCATAAGTACATCTCAAAACTGCAAAAAAGGATCACCTCCAACCTAAAGTGCAACTTCAGAATTGAACAAAGTAAGAGGACATACATAAAGAATAGGAGATTGAACAAACAGAAGTAAAACCAATCCCTTTACCCCTGAATAACAGAATTAAAGAAGACAGTGATGTGGAGGGAAGGAAAAAGTAGGGAGGGGGGAAAACTGCACAAATGAAGAAAAACCAAAAGAAGAATACAGGTCTTACACAGACCCCTGGGAAATCAGACACTGAGAAAACAGATTCTGGAACACAGACAATGAAGAGTCCCCAGAATGACTGGTTACATGCAACAAACCCAGACATCAAGACATTAATGGAGAGAATTTTAAAAATTGAGGAGAGACAAGAGGAAAATAGGAAGGAGCTGTTGTCAGAAATGACAGCAGTAAAGAATACTGTGATGGAAATGAACAACAGACTAATAAGCATGGAAAGCAGAATCAGCCAAGCAGAAGAAAGAATCTCAGAGCTCGAAGACCAAAACACAGAACTAACCCAAACTGTCAAAAGCATAGAAAACAAGCTCAAAAAGACAGAACAAAACCTGCAAGAGATGAGTGATCATTTCAAGAGACCAAATCTAAGAGTAATTGGGCTTCCTGAGGCAGAAAGAGAAACAGAAGCCACATTGGAACAAACATTTCATGAAATCATTCAAGAAAACTTCCCTCATCTCATCAGTGATGAAAAAATTCAAACACAAGAGATTCAGAGAACCCCTGCAAGACAACAAATGAGAAGACCAACTCCCAGACACATAATAATTCGCCTAAACAAAGTAGCTATGAAACAAAAAATCCTAAAGGCAGCAAGAGAAAAAGGCCAGACTACCTACCAGGGAAAACCAATTAGAATAGCAGCATATTTATCCACAGAAACCCTTCAGGCTAGGAGAGCCTGGAGCCCTATCTTCAAAGTTCTAAAAGAGAAACAATTTCAACCAAGAATAACCTACCAGCCAAACGAAGCTTCATTAGTGGGGGAGAATTGAAATCTTTTCCAGACATCCAATCCCTAAGAACCTACGCTGCCACCAGACCACCTCTACAAGACACATTAAGAAAGTACTGAACACAGAAAAAAAAGAAAAAAGAACAACAGCATTCTTCACAAGAGTACAGGCAAAAGATTAAAAACACACATGAACCAACTCCAAAACCCAAAGAAAGACAACAAATAAACAGGAACAACTCTGTAAGAACCTTATGACAGGGAACAACTCTTGCATTTCAATTATTAGCCTAAATGTGAAAGGACTAAATGCACCACTGAAAAGGCATAGAATGGCAAAATGGATAAAATATCATCAGGCAACAATCTATTGCCTTCAAGAGACTCACCTCACTAGAAAGGACACCCACAGACTCAAAGTAAGAGGATGGGAAACAAACTTTCAGGTGAACGGAATACAAAAGAAAGGAGGAGTAGCGATCTTAATTTCAGACAAAATACCCTTCAAGCTATTAAAAATCAAAAAAGATACAGAAGGCCACTACATAATGATAAAAGGCTCAATCCATCAACAAGAAATATCTATCCTAAACATATATGCACCCAAAATAGGTGCGCCAACTTTCATAAAGCAACTTCTTGGAAAACTAAAGAAAGATATTGACTCTAACACTATCATAACTGGGGACTTTAATACCCCACTCACAACCCTAGACAGATCATCAGGACAAAAAATCAGCAAGGAGATCCGGAACCTCAATATGACTTTGGACCAAATGGACTTAATTGATACCTACAGAACACTCCATCCAAAGACCACAGAATACACATTCTACTCATCATACATGGAACATATTCTAAGATCGACCACATACTCGGCCATAAATCAAGCATAAGCAAATTTAAAAGGATCGAAATTCTACCAAACACCTTCTCGGACCACAGTGGAATAAAAATAAACATTGACACCAAAAAAGCCCCCCCAAAACCCACAAAGACATGGACACTAAACAGCATGATGCTAAACAACTCCTGGGTCAATGACGAAATCAAAACAGGGATCAAAAGATACGGGAAACAAATGAAAATGAAAAACATCTTACCAAAATCTCTGGATGCCCTGAAAGCTGTAGTAAGAGGGGAATTTATATCCCTACAAGCACACATGAAGAAAATGGAAGGAACAGAAATTCACAACCTAACAAGCCACCTAAAGAAGCTGGAAAAGCAAGACCACAAAAACCCTAATTTCAGCAGAAGAATCCAGATCACCAAAATAAAAGCCCAAATCCAGGACATAGAAGACAAAAAGATAATACAAAAAATCAATGAAACAAAAAGCTGGTTCTTCAAAAAGGGTAAACAAAATTGATGGTCCCCTAGCTAGACTGACCAAGAAAAAACGAGAAAAGAGCCAAATAAGCACAATCAGAAACACAAAAGATAAAGTCACATCTGACCCTGAAGAAATACTAAAGATCATTAGAAACTACTACGTACACTTGTATGGAAACAAACTCGAAAACCATAAGGAAATAGAGGACTTTCTGACATCACACAACCTACCTAGGTTGGAACAAGAAGAAATTGAGACCCTAAATAGACCAATAACAATCAAGGAAATTGACTACGTAATAAGAAAACTTCCTACAAAAAAAAGCCCTGGTCCAGATGGCTTTCCAGCAGAATTCTACAAGACATTCAAGGAGGAGCTGACACCAATCCTACTGAAGGTATTCCAGGCGATTGAAAAAGATGGAACTCTCCCCAAATCATTTTACGAAGCCAACATCACATTGATACCCAAACCAGGTAAAGATCCAACAAAGAAAGAGAACTACAGGCCAATATCTTTGATGAACATAGATTATAAAATTCTCAACAAGATCCTAGCAAACCGGATTCAGCAATACATCTCAAAAATCATCCACCATGACCAAGTAGGCCTCATACTGGGGATGCAAGGCTGACTCAACATTTGTAAAACCATAAATGTAATTAAATACATCAACAGATGTCAAAACAAAAACCACATGATCATATCATTAGATGCAGAAAAAGCTTTTGATAAAATCCAGCACCCCTTCTTGATAAAAACCCTTGAACATCTAGGCATACGGGGAACATACCTCAAAATAGTAAAAGTCATCTACGAGAAACCCACAGCCAGCATACTCCTAAATGGACAAAAATTGGAACCAATTCCCCTGAAAACTGGAACTAGACAAGGATGCCCACTCTCTCCCCTCCTGTTCAACATAGTATTGGAAGTCCTGGCTCGAGCAATCAGAGAAAAGGAGGCAATCAGAGGTATTCAAATAGGAAAAGAGGAAGTCAAGTTATCTCTCTATGCAGACGATATGATTGTATACCTTGAAAACCCAAGAGAATCTGTCAAAGGCCTCCTTACATTGATAAAGGCCTTTGGCAAAGTCTCAGGATGCAAAATAAATGTACAAAAGACAATCGCATTTCTCTACACCAATAAAAAAAACAGAAACCCAAATAAAAAACACAATTCCCTTCACAATAGCCACAAAAAAAAATGAAATACCTTGGCATCTTCCTAACCAGAGACATGAAAGACCTTTACAATGAAAATTACAAAACACTGCTCAAAGAAATCAAAGCTGACACGAACAAGTGGAAAAATATCCCATGCTCATGGATCAGAAGAATCAACATTGTGAAGATGTCCATCTTACCTAAGGCAATCTACAAATTCAATGCAATACCTATTAAACTACCAACAACATTCTTCTCAGACCTAGAAACAACAGCACAGGAATTCATATGGAAACACAAACGTCCAAGAATAGCCAGAACAATCCTCAGCAAAAACAACAAAGCAGGTGGTATCACAATACCAGACTTCAAACTTTACTATAAAGCTACAATCATCAAAACAGCTTGGTATTGGTACAGGAACAGGCATACAGATCAATGGAACAGAATTGATATTCCAGAAGTAAAACCAAAATTTCTCAATCAACTCATCTTCGACAAAGCCCCCACCACCTACCAATGGGGAGAGGAGAACCTATTCAGTAAATGGTGCTGGGAAAACTGGCTGACCACATGCAGAAGATTGAAACAAGACCCCTACCTATCCCCATGCACAAAGGTTAACTCCAAATGGATCAGAGACCTAAATGTAAAACCTCAAACCATAAGAACCTTAGAAAAGGAAGGAAATACTCTCATGGAAATTGGAACTGGCATCCAATTCCTGTACAAAACCCGAAACCCACAGGACTTAAGAGAGAAGATAGACAAATGGGACCTTATTAAACTGACAAGCTTCTGCAAAGCCAAAGAAACCATCAAGAGAGCAGGGAGACAGCCCACAGACTGGGAAAAAGTATTTGCCAACTCTAGGTCTGACAAAGGCTTAACATCCTGGATCTACAAGGAACTGAAACGTACTGAAAAGAAGAAAACAAACAACCCCATTATAAAATGGGCAAAAGATATGAACAGACACTTCACAAAAGAAGACATCCGAGCAGCCAACAAACACATGAAGAAATGCTCAACCTCACTAATCATCAGGGAGATGCAAATCAAAACCACACTGAGATACCACCTAACTCCAGTCAGAATGGCAATTATCAACAACTCAAAAAAAAACAGCTGCTGGAGAGGGTGTGGTGAAAAGGGAACACTTCTACACTGTTGGTGGGAGTGTAAACTAGTGCAACCTCTGTGGAAAGCAGTGTGGCGATTCCTAAAAGCTCTAAAAATTGACCTTCCATATGACCCTGCAATCCCCCTACTGGGAAATACCCTGAAGAACACAAATCACTCTATAAAAAAGATACCTGCACACGTATGTTTATCGCAGCGTTGTTCACAATAGCAAGAACCTGGAAACAACCATGCTGTCCATCAAAAGAGGACTGGATTTAAAAACTGTGGTACATATACATGATGGAATACTACGCAGACATAGAAAAGAACAAAATCATGAATTTCGCAGCAACCTGGATGGAACTAGAGTCTATAATACTGAGTGACCTTTCACAGAAACAAAGATCCGACTATCACATGTTCTCACTCATATAATGGTCCTTGAACATCCAATGCAATACTATAAGAAAATGACTGACGGGACTGGGAAACTATGGGGGGGAGGGGGATGGGATTAACAGTAGCAAATATCTGTCTGGGGATGGGAAAACACCTCTTATCTACAGGGTGCCTGAATGAAACGTAATTGTACACCTAACCCTTAACTGTACCCCACAAAACCATAATAAAAAATACTGATTAATTTAAAAAAAAGATGATGCTTAATACAATTTTCATAAGAAAAATGCTTAGGATATGACATTACACTTTTAAAGAGCACTAAAAGTGAAAATGTACAGAAAATTACTGGAAGAAAATGAACCATGCTGTTAAGAATTGATTTCCAGGTGGTGAAATTTGAGACATGTTAATTTATCTTTGTACTTTTCTAATGTTTTCTTCTTTCATAATTTAAAATTTTTTGAAGTATCAAACAAAATAATATGAGAGTTCTAAATGAAGTGCAATCTACGAAGGAATAGCAATTCTTTTTCTTTTTTTTCATATGGAGCACCAGCTGTGCATAAACACTGTGGAGTCACAGTCTAGGAAGAGTAACCACAAATAGTAATTGGTGGGATACAGTGAGTAACACAGAAAATACCTCATGGAAATTATGAACAGAAAAACATATATGTGCACGTGAGACATCTTTTTAGACAGTACTGAGAATTGTATACTTAACCTATTAGAGAGTATGACAAATGTTACCTATTCACTTGAAATCATTGAAGTAGTTTAGGGACTGGAAAGAGAAGTACAAAGACACATAGAGTTTAATCATGAATTTCAACATGGGACGACTTTGCCCCACAGGCAACATTTGGTGAGGTCTGGTGATATATTTAATTGTCACAACTATAGGAAGTGGGTCCAACCAGAATCTAGAGGGTTAAGTTCTATGATACTGGTGAGTCGTCTACAATGCACAGGACAGCTCCCCACAACTAGGAATTATCCAGCCCAAAATGTTAACAGTACTGAGTCTGAGAAATTCTGAGTTAGACAACACAAAATATATTAATAGTTATATAATAGAACATTTGTTTGGGGGGAATCTTTATTTGTTGGATATATAATATTAGTGACTTTGCTGTGAGATCACGAGCCGGTAGTTGGGTAATCCTGATAACATTTATACTATCCACAATGACCACACTCTAAAGGATTTGAAGGACTCAAATTTCTGTACTAACATTAAGTTAAAAAACCTAAAAGATTGCTTAGTCCGATGCCATGAATTCTGCCTGGAAATAACATAATTGGATATAAAAATATGAACAGTAGAGAAAGATCTATCTGATTTGTCTCAAATGAGATATTTATCCTACAATTACAGATTAAGAGGTGAAAGAGAGAAGAACCCATCATTGTCTAGACATTTTTCCAAACAGTATTTCTAGTTCCTTGCGAGTAACCTTTTGCTTGGTAGATAGCAAAGTTTGTGCAGCATGCTGAGTCTGTCATTAAACATTTGCCTAAAAATCTGAGTGTTAACATCGGTGACAGGGTTTCCTAAACATGTCACATTTCCTCTGCCTGTCATGAAGAATTATAGCTTCTGTGACTCACACTATAATAGCAGCTATTTGTGATATTTTAACCTAATGTACAACCTCAGAAGAGAAACAACAGAAACAATAAAACACCTGCCAGGAACTTGCTTGAAGGAAGGGATTCTGACTATTGTGAGGTTTCCAAATAAAGAGCAAAAGCTTTATTTTTTATACTTTTTATATTTTTTAGTCAAATACTAAAGGATCTGTGTTCGTTAACTTCCTTGTAATTTATGTCTTGATTATCTCCATGTCCCAAAGGGGAAAATTCTAATTCACCTATGTTGACTTTATTTGGTAAAATCCACAGGCAATGCCAGAAAATATTTAGTGCCTAATTTTGTTTTTCTACCTTTACAGGCTGGGGAGGGGAAAGGAACACACTACAATCAAATACAAAAGATTCCCTTTAATGAGAGCTTTATTCTCCTGTGTAGATCCTTGCCATGGCTTGATTTTTGTTTTGTGGCAGGAAGGGAGAGTGGCGGGGGAATTGGCTGTTTCCCTTTTTAATGAGAAACCCAGTGTCAAAACTATCGTCAGGATTTCTCCTTTCTTCCCCTCCAGCCTATCAGAGTTGAATGTTCACAAACAGGTTCAAGAGAACCAGCTTTGTAAAGACCAAATCGACTCAACAAAATAAACCGTGTCATTTCATGCTAATTCAAAGATTCATTCCAACTGCCGTGTGAAGAGGAAGCCAAGAACGGAACAGTAACCCAAACACAAACACATCACATTGCCAGGAAATGGCTAATGCGGCCTCCCATTACACAGAGCTTTCAAAATGTTTTAAGCATTGATGAATACATCATTTTGGAAAAAGCTCAAACATATGCAGCATTAAGTCTACAAATATATCTTTCTTACAAAAATAATCCCACTTGCCTTTGAATGTGAATGGGGAAATAGAGTGCTTGAGTTGAGGCGTTTAACTGGTGCTTCACCGTTATTCGCTCATCGGCAGTACAGCACTTAGTTGCTGTAGCCTCATGAGAGCATCTTCCTCTCTATTTATCTCCCTTTCAAAAATAAGTTCAACTTCTCTAGAGCTTTCCCTTCAAGACCGGGAGACATGCTGAAAATCTCCTTTGAGGGTTCTGCCCTATTATAAGCTTCAGTGGTAAAGACACAAATGTGTTCGCTTTAAAAACTCACTTTTGGCCAGGTGCAGTGGCTCAAACCTGTAAACCCAGCACTTTGGGAGGCCAAGGCAAGAGGATTGCCTGAGTCCAAGGGTTCAAGACCAGCCTGGGCATCTTGGTGAGACCTAGTCTCAACAACATATCAAAAAATTAGCCAGGCATGGTAGTACGCGCCTGTAGTTCCATCTACTTGGAAGGCTGAGGCAGAAGGATCGCCTGAGCCCAGCAGGTCGACACTACGGTGGCCGTGAGTGAGCCACTGCACTCCAACCTGGGTGACAGAGTGAGACTTTGACTCAAAAAACAAAAAACCTCACTTTTAGAGAGAAGGAAAGGTGAATCCACAGAGGCTATGAAACATGGCATATAGGCAACAGATTCCAACCATTTGCAAACATAAAGCTGCCCCTAAAAGTAGAATTGTCTATACAAAAACTGGTATAACAAACATATTTCCTCATTGGGGCCCAAATGCTTATCAGTGCAAGGCCAGATTGAGACACTTCAATATGAGCCGAACTCTGGACTTGTTTTAGTCTTGCCCTAGTCAATGGGATCTGCTCTCAAAACTCAGATGAACCCAAGAAGGTCTTCTTCCCAGAAGGCTCTAGCTGGACACCACCAAAACAGTGGGAAGACCAGGGCGTGGGTCCTCTGATGTGCCCGAGGAAGCCATTCAGGTGAAGTTAAGGGCGGTTCATGCGGTAGGAAAGGGGAGCATTTCAAGTTGTGTTTTCTCTCAGCTCTAAGTCTAACTGGAAGGTGGGAGGAGGTGAAAAGGACTTTTTATTCATCCAGCAGGTTCCTGTCAGGGACACTTGAGTGGGGGTTGTGGACTGCAGCACCAGCATGCGGCTATAGTCCCCGTTTCTTGGCGCACTTTCAGACCAGCCTTGGCAGCCTCAGTTAGATGACTCATCAGAAATCTGAACACCAACTGGATGGGGCTCACATTCCAAGCTCCTGGTTTTAGGTGATTCTACGTCTTTCCTTTCGTTTCCCTCAGTTCCAAGGGTGGTAGGTATTTTCTGCTATTATCTCAGTGTTCCCTTTTTGCTCTTTCAGCCCACTAACACCTGTGCCGTGAATTCTCTCTACCAAATCCCAACTATTAGCAATTCTTTTGTACCACAGGATGTACTCCATTTTCCTGACTGAATTCTGACCTATGTGGTAAAGCCATGATACTGCCATTGCACTCCAGCCTGGGCAACAGATGAGAAACTAACTCAAAAAAAAAATAAATAAAATAAAATTTAAAAAAAACCTGATATCTAGACCTGTAGTGTCCAACCATGTAGCCCTTAAAATAGGTATAACTAGCATGACCAAGGGACCGAATGTAAGTTTTTTGATACTCAATTCAATCATTGGAAAACATTTTAGTGCTTTTAGAACAACTTAAGAAAGTGAACACACTTTTTAAAACTGTAGTTAGTTTTATGAAATCTAAATTGGTATCAATTATCTCTGATGAAGAGTTGGCATACAAATCAAGACATGACATTAAATGTAACATGCATGCTGAATTTTATACTTTGGATTAAAAAAGAACATAAACACCTCAGTAATTTTTTACTATGATTAAATGTTGAAATGATACTATTTTGGCTGTACTATATTAAATTTAATGTATTATTTTAATTTCACCTTTTTTTAACTTTTTGAATGTGGCTACTAGAAATTTTAAAAGTACATCTGCGGTTCACATTGTATTTCTATTAGAAAGCACTGTTCTATGCTCTTGTTCCTCATACCCTCAGTGTCCAGGTTTATTATCCAAACACATTGTTATGGTTCATTTGGCAACTGGATAGCTTTTAAAAAACTGGATAGCTTAATAAAAACAAATTGCAGGATATATAGATAGCAACAGCAAGCACAGTTGAAACCTGACTTAAAAATAGTTGTAAAAAAAAAAAAAGTCTGAAGAACACAGCACCAACCTGAGTTGTGCACGAAAGGACTCAACCTCTGTATACCTCCTGACTTCCCAACATGTTCTTGTTTGGCCAGATGGCAAGCCAAATAACAGAAACATATAAACAGCAAAAGCCAGATAAAAGCATATTCCTCTAAATTCAATCCAACAGTTGCAGATAATTAGCTTATGATGTCTGACTCATTCAATATGCTTTCAAATTTCACAACAAAGACATCCACATGATTACAACTCATTTGTTATAAGTCAAGGTTCACCAGTAAAATAGAAGTAAGGATTCTGGATCTGAGGCTGTGGAGGAAGAAGTATAAAAAGATAGCATCAGCAATTATGCCATACCCTTAAGTTGTATGTTTTCACATATTTCCACAAGACAGGCTTCCTATTAATGCTCTTTTCTAATTATGAGAAAACTAGTTTGCATATAGAAGTTTTCTATATTATAGCCAATATGTCTCCATTACAATTCTTTAACTTCTGGAACAAACTAAAGAACAAGCAAGTAATATGCAAATACTTATTAAATGTCTACTATGAAACAAAACACTGAATGAGAGAATGGGGATGTTGAGAAGATAACAATGTCTCCTTGGCAAGAAAATTGCAAACAAGAGAGTTGCAAATATAGAAGCCAAAAACTTTGGCTTTGGAAGGGACTTTGGAGGTCACTAAAACAATCTTCTAGTCGACACAACTATCTCTATAAGTTTTTAGTTTCTGTTTAAAGCTGCTTAAACAGGGAGAGGGGATTCACTACCTCATTTGTACTGCTTTGATTTTTAGCCAGATCTTTATGCTAAATCAAGAAATGCACCCTTTTATTTTCTGCTCACTGGTCCATTTTGTATCTTCCTCTACAAATAATAGCATTTCAAGTACTTAAAGTCCCTTATAATATCCCCTATCCGTCTTTTATTCACAGGATTGCCATAGGATGCTTTGTGAGAGAAAAAAGCAAAGAGTATTCCACAGTGAAATACCCTTAGAAATTAGAGCACATAACCTATTCCTGTTTTGAAACTACTCTTTTTGTTTTATTTTTTCCATGTCTTTGCTATTCTTTCTGTTTTATTAAAGCTGTGAGAATTCCAGCAATAAGAAAACCTACCTACCTGAAAAATTGCAAGCACTTTTCAAACTCATTTGACCACAAAAATCTGATTTCTCCCAATTTCACCCTGTTAACATCATACAGAATTACAGTGCAGTAGAAAATGTATCTATCAGCCGGGCTCAGTGGCTCAGCCTGTAATCCCGCGCCTTT
Organism: Cephalopachus bancanus; assembly: GCA_027257055.1. Classification (NCBI taxonomy): domain Eukaryota; kingdom Metazoa; phylum Chordata; class Mammalia; order Primates; family Tarsiidae; genus Cephalopachus; species Cephalopachus bancanus. The sequence goes on from JAPVLO010000076.1 coordinate 4,903,496, forward strand.
GGGAGGCTGAGGTGAGTGGATTGCCTGAGCCCACGGGTTCGAGACCTGCCTGGGCAGCGAGACCTCATCTCTACAATAAATCAAAAAATCAGCCGGGCATGGTAACGCGCGCCTGTAATTCCGGCTACTCGGAAGGCTGAGGCAGAAGGATCGCCGGAGCCCAGCAGGCAAGGCTGAGGTGGCCGGGAGCGGCCACTGCACTCCAGTCTGGGCAACCGAGTGAGACTCCAACTCAAAAAAAAAAAAAAATGCCTTCAGAATGTTTGCAGAAACATAAGCAATAAATGAGACCTGGGAAACAAACTTAACCATGGCCCCAACAATGAAAGCAAACTCAAGCAGGGTACAGTGGCTTATGCCTGTAATTCCAGCAATTTGGAAGGCTGAGACAGGAGGATTGCTTCAGCCCAAGAGTTCGAGACCAACCTAGGCAACATAATGAGAACTTGACTCATAAAAAAAAATTTTTTTAAATGAGCTGAGCATAGTGGCACACACCCCTTGTCCCAGCTACTCAGGAGGCTGAGGTGGAAGTGTCACCTGAGCTCAGAGGGTCAAGGCTGCAGTGAGCCGTGATCATGCCACTGCACTCCAGCCTAGGCAACAGAGTGAGACCCTGACTCAAAAATTAAAATAAAAAGAAAGAAAGTAAACCCAGAGTTCAAAGGCAAATTTGTGGCATCTCATCATAGATTCAAAGCATTACAATGAAAACAGATGGCATATTAGAGGATTCATGTTTAGGGGGCATTGACTGACCTTTCAGATGTCCTCAGGAGATCAAAGAATCTGCCTCCTCTTATCTAATGAAAATTAGCAGTGAGTACACACTGAGACTGCTCATCTTGGCAGTGGTTCAGGAGGAGAGAGAAACATTCAGAAGTCACTGTCTTATGGTACCCAGCATAACTAGGAAAAGCTGTGTTGCAAGGAACAGAGACCTTGAACTAACCTTAAAGAAGTCATTCTTTTTTATATTAAGATGGTATCATAACTAACGTGTCACTACTATCAATAAGTAAAAGCAGCCCTCAAGGTCAAGTGTGAAATAGTCTCAGGAAAAATTGCAAAACGACTCCTTCCATTGCTCGCATATCCCTCTGGAAGTTTTGGTGGTCACCAGGACTGTCCTTGCTAAAATCTCACCCAGAATTTGCAAGGTAAAGATTAGACGATTCAATTCATTCTTCTCCTCTTTTAGCCCTGGATAAGAGGTAGCAGGTATTCAAAACAATAGCTGAGATGCATTTTTATTATTACTGTTATCATTCTGGTTTTCATCCCTTCAGCCTGTCTCCTCCATTAGCATGGATAATTGAGAGCTAGCATTTAAATCAGTAATATTTAACAATAATAGCCTGATGCTATTGCTACCTCCTGACCTCAAATCATCTGACTACTCCTGGTAACTTTGAAGGACACTAATGTCCTAATATCATAATTGGCCACAACTTATTGGTTACACATGAGAGGTCCTACTCTGTTTACTTTTAATTTGAGTTTCAGAAATGGTTCTATTCATCATCATCAATGGAGAATTCACAAGGGCAAACTTAAAGCTGTATGCCAAACACTCTGATGAAACTGAAAATTTTAAATACTCATCTGGAAGGGGGTTTCTATACCAAGTTAAGCCTTCCAAAATGTGGGCACCTCTGGATAGATGACTGCATTTTTCATATTTAATTCAGTTGTTTGACCTTAGCATTTATTTACATTTCCCTAGTTGAATATGCTAACAATTTTAATTAGCTGTGAAAATGACCAGTAGCAGCCAAGTATACTTTACTTTCATCCATTTATTTTACCTACTAGGTAGGAAAATAGTTGGAAGAAAGAAAGAGAAGGAAGGAGGGAGGGAGGAGGGAAGGAAGAAATTGATAGAGGTTGGTGGAGCAGAGGTAGATGAAAGGGAAGAATGATGCAAGGGAGATAAAGAGAGTCAACAAGCAAAGTTCAGAAAAAAAAACTTGTCACAAGTCTGACACATGCATAGTGGTTACTGCAAAACATGCATTATTTTTTACATGTGCCTGTCATTTAATTGGTGAGCTTTTCTGTTTAACTTTTTTCTATGTATGAGTCAGTAATATTATGAATGGATTTTTTTAAAATGAGAACTATTGTCTTAAAACTGTTTATTCCTGTGATAGGTTGAATAATGGCCCCCGAACCCCCCAAAATATCTAGGTTCTAATCCCTAGGAACTGTGAATGTTACTTTATATAAAAAGAGTCTTTGTAGATGTGATTAAATTAAGGATCATGAGATAAGATGATCCAGGATTATCCAGGTAGGTCTTAAATGCAATCACATGTATTCTTATAAGAGGGCGACAGGGAGACTTGGCTGAAGACAGAAGAGGAGAAGTTCAGATGACTAGTAAGCAGAGATTGGAGTGATGTGACCACAGGCAAAGCCTGGCAGTCACCAGAGACTGGAAGAGGCAGAGAACAGATTCTTCCCTAGGGTCTCTGGAGTCAGCATGACCCTGCTGACACCTTCCATCCAACCCAGTGATTTTTGGACTTCCAGCCTCCAGAACTGTAAGAGAATATGTGTATTATTAATTTGTGATAATTTGTCATAGCAGTAATAGGACACTAATACATCCCATATTTTTTTAAAAAGCAAGCATCCAGTAACTTCAAAAACAATCTCAAGTGTCAAGTAGACCTTGGCAAAGAGGTTCTCTACAGAGCCTCAAGCCACAGACCTCCCGAGTTCACTGTGCACATCCCTCAAGACCCAAAGGATTGTTCAATTCACCCTGGGAAATAGTGCAGGCAGCCCATCAGCAGTGAAAAATGATAAAGGTGAATGGAATATATAAATACTAAGATGATACAGAATATATTTTCAAAGACTATATGAGTCAGGAAAGATAAAATACCTCCAAAAATTTATGAGATAATGAAACTTTAAGAAAGGATAGAGAAATGAGTGAAGAAAGAAATGTTCAATGAATGTAAAACATAGGAAAAGAAAACATCTGAGTATAATTATACTCAGGATAGGTACTGATCAATAATTCTAAGGAAATTTCCAATTTTCTTACGACATCCTCCCTAAGGGTGAATCAGACTTTCCTTTTTATCTTCTCCACAATGCCCTGAAATGTGCATGTCGGTGATTGAGAAGTAGCTAATTAGAATGCACCGGCAAAAGTCAGAAAGCTATGCAGCTCGCCACTGGAGTTTTCAGTCAGAGTAAAGATGCCCAGATTTGAAACAAAGCATTTTACAGAAAAGAAGGGTTATTTCCTGCAATAAATCCCCATCAGGACAGATTCTCACTGATGCCAGCTGTGGTGATGGATGATGCTCTCTAGACTGGCTGTGTGGATTGGATTTGGACAGGCCACCAAAAGTGCAGATGCTTATCTGAAACTTATCTGAACAAGCCAAGTCTCAGGGGCCTGCAAAATTATGCTGGCATTCTTTCAAGATTAGTCTCTCTTGTGATATGGCTGGCGCTGTAGCTTGGGGAGTTGGCTGTATGTCCAGTGAGGATGGATTTTTTTCATCACATTCTTTGGCGTTCCTGGAGTAGAAAAAAACAAGGCATATGTATGCGCAGACATACATAATTGAGGAAAGTGAAAACTACATTACTAAGATTTTTTAAATTACCAATACACATTTAATGAGAACCAACTGTGTACCTTTTGGTTCCTGCTCCAGGAGCCTAGAATCAAATTAGGGAAACAAAAGTCATGTATACATTCTTTTAGAATATTTGCAAATATTAAGAGAAATGTCTCAATTACAAATGGCCAAAAAAGGGAATAATCAATACAGGTCATTTGAGAAGTGTTTTGAGCACCAGTATAACATAAACTAGACTATAATTAGAATAAAATTCAGTAGTCAAGGAAAAGACCTACTTGGACTTAAAAGAACAACTATTATTTGATGAATTCCTACTGTGTGCTAAGCACTGTTTGAAGACACATTGTTTCATTCAATTAATTCAACAACAATGTGTAGACAAGAATTTTTATTATCATCTTAATCATGAGAAGAGTCAAAATATGGAAAAGCAAAATTTCCCAAACTCAATTAACCAATACACAGTAGAATCAGGATTTAAATCCAAGACTCAAAACCAATGTCTTGATCAATATTCTTCCAGGTATTTTTTTTTTTAATGAATGCTTGTCCAGATGCGAAATTAAAGTAGGTAGTTATTTCTGATAAACAAACTGTGAGTACCATGTAGACTAGAAAGGAAAGAAAAAGGAGACTAGTTAGGATTTTTTTCTTAGAGATTAACAGTCACAATATCCATTGAAGAAGCATTTGGAAAAGACTCATCTTTTCTTGAATATATGTTTTTCTTGCTAAATAGATCATTTTTTTCCCTGAAGATATAAAGTTTTAAAAGCCCAGCTGTAACATTGGGCTTGCTGTATCTGCTTTGTCTTTATTTAGATTTTACTGCATCAGTATTTTAAGGACATTCTTTGAGTATCTCCAATGTGCTAGAAGTTGAGAGCAGAGTTGTAGTATTAAGTTCCCTGGCATTTGTAATTCTTTCTATTGCTGCTATAACAAATTATCCCAAACTTGGTGGCTTAAGACAATGCAACTCTTATTGTACAATATCTGTAGGTCAGAAATCCAGATTGGCTAGCCTGGCTGCTGCTCAAAGTATCATAAGGTCAAAATCAAAATCAGTAGGCATGCGTTCCTTTCTAGAGGCTGTAGGAATGGATCCGCTTCCAAGATCATTCAGACAATTGAAAAAATTCAGTACCATGATGATGTAGGACTGGGATGCCCATTTCCTTACTGGTTGATGGTGGGCATGGAGGCAGTTCTTTCTCAGCTTCTAGAGACTGACCACATTTCTTGACTCATGGCCCTGCCTCCATCTTCAAAGTCTTTCTCACATTTCTAATCTCCTTGACATCCCCTCTTCCACATTACTCCTCTGCTACTTCCTGTTCTACCGTGTTTCTCTGACTTGACTCTTTTGCTTTCCTCCCTCTTCCACTTTCTAAGGCTCATGTGATTATATTGGAGCCACTCAGATAATCCAGGCTAAACTCTTTGTTTTAAACTCAACTGATTGCTAACTTTAATTCCATCTGCAAAGTTCCTTCTATAGGGTACCTAGATTAGTGTTTGATTGAATAACCAGGGTTAGAAATATTGGGGAGACAGCTTTAGAATTCTACCACAACATTTATCAGCTTACAGCGAATACTGTGTTTTATGAATAACACAGAATTAATTGTCCTCAGCAATACTGTGTGGTTTCCACTTCTTTCTACTCACATTCTCACTGTCCTGGCTTCAGAAAGATTGAAATCCCTTCTATAGGGCATCTTCAAAAGTAGTTGATATTGTCAAATAAAAAATTTTAAAACAGGTACTTTAGAGAAAAATACAACTTTAAAAACCAACTTCTACTTAATTTCTAGGGTATTTCCTTTTGGAATTCTTAATTACCTAAATAACTCCCTCAACTCTTTACCCTATGTTCTTGAAGCCCATTTAAGTGCATCTACTTCGGAAAAATACTTGCTGTTTTTAAAATTCCTCATTCTAAATTTATTTGTTTATTTTCTATCTAGAAGGGAAGAAGAATTTTTGTGCTCAAAATATTTAATATTTGAATAATCCTCCTTGGTCTTTACTTCTAAAGTCACTCCAGATAATGGTGAGAAAAAAAATTACAAAATTCTTGCCAAGTTTCAATTATTTATCAGGGTATCAGTGGTCTCTGTTGCTATAGATTTTTCACATGTTAACAATTTGGGGGGTACCATATGCCTTTAACACACAGGTATTCGTGGATAATCCCAGTTCACTGCTCTAAAAGGACTTCCTTTGAGCCACTAATCAGTTTAGCATATAATTAACAGAGCTTTAAAAATCATCAGTCATCTTGCTTAGGGTAAGTAATAATTTATGCCAAGGGAGTTGGAAAGAATGCTGATTTCATTTATTTTATCTCCTTGGAGGAAAGATGGGCTGATAAGACCCTGTGCAAGATGGTACATTTTTTAACTTATTCAGAAGACGAAATTAAAACAGCAGACACATTGATGGTTTGGGAATATTCTTTAATCTCCCTATGTCCTCCCTTTTGGGGGGAAAAAAAGTTTTACATAAATACAACACCGCCTCTCAATTCTCCCTCATTTGTGGTGATGGTTGAGTTTAAAAAAAATTTTTTTTGAAGCCAGCATCCTCTCTACATGTATTCATTAATGAATAAATAATATGTGTAGAGCAGATATTTGAAATTTAGATACATTTAGATTAAGTACTGGCTCACCCACATATTTTTCTTCTAAAAAAAACAGCACTGCAGCCCCACTTAGGAGAAATGAGCTGTCTCTACAGTTACTCATTTGTGCCATGGCAAGGTGAGTTGGGAGACAGGACACACATGCTTCAGGAGTCGAGATTCTAAGGGAAAGTGTGGGCTGAGCATTCTTAATCTACAAGGAGTACACAGGGTAAGCAGGAAGGTCCTACCTAACAAACCACCTCACTGAAATGTATTCAAAATTGGCCTGCTTTAACATCAAAATTAGCTTAACCTTACCTTTAGAAGGGATATGCTGAGATCATTTTTGCAATGCTAGAAATATCGTAAGTCCTCCTTTAACGTCATCAGTAGACTCTTGGAACCTGCAACGGTCATCCAAATGACGTGTAACAAAACCAATTTGACCACAGGTTGAGTGATACAAACAAGAGTTAAGTTACCAAGGCATATTTCTGGTCAGAAGCATTATCAAACCCCTAAAGAAAGACCAAAACACTTCTAATATTAAATATTGAAATAAGTGCAAGCTACATATGCATTTAAGAAAGGTGAATAAAAATTATTAAAAAGGAAAGTGGTACATTTACCTTATGGAGTACTATGCAGCCATAAAGAAAAACAAAATTATGAACGTTGCAACAACTTGGATGGAATTAGAGTTTATAATACCCCGCAATTTATCACAGAAACAAAGATCTGAGTCTGACATGTACTCATTCATAAGCAGACCCTGAAGATTCATCATAATACTATAAGAAAGGAATTGGCAGTGGGACACTGCCGGGGAGGCGGGGTACATAACATCAATAAGGGTACCCAAACTTTACCTCTATGATGACCACTTATGTACCTAACCCTGAATTGTACCCCACGTCTTTAAAATAAAAATAATTCTCTTAAAAAAACAATTAAGTAAATGATTTACCCAGTTATTTCAGTTCAGGGTCATGGGTGGACAGAACCTGTACCGGCAGCCCAGGGCTCAAAGCAGAAACCAACCCTGGACAGGATGTCTTCCCATCACAGGCCACACTTGCACACACACACACACACACACACACACACACACACACGCACGCGCACGCACACACACACACACACACACACACACTAAGTCACACTGGGACTATGTAGACATGTCAATGAACTTCATATGCACAGCTCTGGGACATGGGAGGAAACTAAAGTACTCAGAGGAACCCCACCCAGACACAGGAGAGCATGCAGACTCCACAATGTTGTTTAAAAACTATGTTGAACAACGATGTTGAGGACCCGCTGTAAAAACATGTCAATTGTGCAACAGTATCTGTTTTTTAAAAAAACAGCTCAAATAAAATATTTAAATTAAGATTCAAAGGTATTCTTGCAACCATCAAGCAAATATCGACTGAGTATGAATGGGCAAGGAACTGTGCTCTAGGTACTCAAAGACACGGAGACAGCAAGTTATTTCTAGTCCGGGTTTCTCTAAAGTGGGTTCTTAGATACTCAAATCTCTTCACAGCTCTCTTTATTCTTCTCTAGAAATTGAAGTGTTTGTATATTAACAGGATGCTACGCTTTTAGAAGCCTTGGGTGTGACAAAAACACAATTCAAACAAATAGGCAGACACAGAAAGGGAAGCCCAATGAGAGGCCCAGGCATCATTCTGGTTCATTTTTTTTTTTTAAAGATGTGGGGTACAATTCAGGTTAGGTATACAAATGTTCATTATGCAGGTGCCCTTGTTGATGAGGTGTGCCCCCCCCATCCCCTGGCAGTTTCCCTCTACTGCCAATCCCTTTCTTATAGTATTATGATAATTGTTCAAGGTCCACTTATGAGTGAAAACATATGGTACTCTGTTCTTTGTTTCTGTGATAGATCACTGAGTATGATAAACTTTAAATCCATCCAAGTTGCTGCAAAGTTCCGATTCGGTTTTATCCAAGAACTTGAACCACATCACCAAGATTCTCCACATTCTGGCTTTGCCTTATACCATGTTAGCTCTGTTCTTGAATACCACATGGAGCTCTCTGGTCTGGCTGTGCATCCTCACTGCTTGCTGTACCAACAGAAAGAACACCTGCCTCTTTCCTAATACCCAAGCCTGTCTCTTTGCACCTCATTGCTCTGACTGGATGATGTGTTACTCACTGGCTCAGAGCTGGGAGAATGTGATGCTCACGTGTGGAGCTCAAAGGGACAACAAGCCCCATGAGGGGGGTGGGGTATGGTTGGTAATGCAGAGAAAAAGCAGGCTGCCATTGTGGAAAGAAGAGTGAAGAAATGCTGGCTTGCCAAAATGGAGTTCAAAGTAGGTTACTTCAATGACTCCTTACCCCAGTGCTGCTCTTTTGCTGTGGGCTGAAGTGTGTTTCTCCCAAATTCATATGTTGAAGATCTAACCCCCAGTTCTCAGAATATGACTGTATTTGAAGATAAGGATTTTAAAGAGGTTATTGGCATTGAATGAGGTCATATGGGTGAGCCTTAATCCAATCTGACTGGTGTCCTTATCAGCAAAGGAGATTAGGACGCACAGTGAGCCACCAGGGATGTGTGTACACAGAAAAAAGACCATGTAAAAACACAGCGAGAAGATGGCCATCTTCAAGGTCAAAAGAGAGGGTCCTTAGAAGAAACCAAATCTGCCAACACCTTAGTGTTAGACTTCTACTTTCCAGAACTGTGAGAAATTTCTGTTGTTTAAGGTACTCAGTCCGTGGTAATTTTTGTTGTGGTAACCCAAGCAGACGAAGACATCTTCTGACTAAGGCATGAACTTTTCCTACCATATTTTGGTCTGTTTTTTAAAGAAAACACATGTATAGCTCCACCCTTTCCCTTATCCCCAACACACACACGCAGACACACACACACACACACACACACACACACACCACACATACCCAGATACAAGGTAACTTCTTTGACAAATGCCGTTTGACTGATACAGAAGACCAAAAAAGAAATGCGTGATCTCTATTTTCAGGTCTTTCTAATTAGAGCCCAAAATTAAGGAGAAGTTTAGTCTATGTACATGGGTAAAGGAGGGTTCAGCCTTCTGGTTTCAAGGCACACTGGGTCATCATAGTGGACATTCGACCACCCTGCATCTGAAACATCTTATTGCTGGAAAATTGTCAATCCTTGACATTCCACTAGAGAATCTGAGTGTGATGGGTATTTGTCTGTCCAGCCTTCCTTGCAGCCGGGAGCAGGGAGAGACCTAAGTGCTGCTAATCAGACACACCTGCCAGGACTAAATCTGTAGTTAGTAATGCAAACAAGACAACTGAAGGGATCTCTCTGGAAGTGGCAGCACTGAAGGTAGTAACAGGGGGTTCCTGGGGTAGAAAAATGGCAGCAGTGTCAGTAGCACTGGGAGGGCCAGATGTCAGCTGGGTCCGTGGTACAAGCTGCAATATCTGGGCTCTATCCTTCCAGAAACTGTCTGCTGTGTGACACTCCTGATCCCTGCCCAGTCTCATACATACGTCATTGTCCAGCCTTCCACCAAGTGGGCAAGCTTCTCCAAATCTACCTTACAAATTATTTTTCTTTTAAAAATTAGTGCTTCTGCACTTGAACTAACAACTCTGACAACATTGCTGCTTAAGTGATCTCTTTATTGCCCCAGCTGTCCAAAATATTGTTCTGTGTAATTTTTTTCTTGCCTCAAAAGGTGCCTCACCCTGCACAAGGCCACATGAGTCAGTTGCTCTACCATGACAGTATATATCTTCATTTAAAGCAAAAATATATTTTCAGTATTGATCTCAGTTGCATATCGATGAACTGTGTGAGGTGCAGAAATCTAAAGAAAAAAGGATTGGCCTAGTCAATTTCTGGAGGAAAAGTTGATACAAGCTGAAGCAATGACTACCAATGAGGTGATCATTAGAATTTTATGAGAACTTTTGTTTCCAAATACAGATATCAAGTTCCACCCCAGAGAAACTGATTTTTACATATAGAGTAAAGTACAGGAATATGAGTTTACATAATGCTCCTCACAGTCAAAAGATACTGTCCAAATTGACCAAACAAGAATGGATATTCAAGTTGCAAAGGTAAACAATAAAAGGGCTAAAATATTATATAACCAATAAAACTGGGAAGAGGTAAGATAAAGAAGGGAGCCATTTACATTTTCACAGTGAGGAATCAATAGACAATAACTAAAGCTGACAAATCAACAAATTGACTTAACAAGCATATTCCTCTGGATTATGGCAGCAACAATCAGGAAAAACTAAAACTGAAACTTGCCAAGCTTCTGGCTTAATTAGCTCCTTCCATTCCAGAGTCACCTATGTCCATTTTTTTTCTGTGACTCTTCATACTTTCCATATGCTATCATTTTATTTGTTTATTCCCAAAATTATCATAAGCCCCATTAGGTAAGAATCTTATCTGTCCTTTTCACTGTGCCCCCCTATTTTGAAAGTGCTTGGTCGATAGTAGCTGGTTAATAAATATTTGATAAGGAAAGGAAAGAAGGGAGAGAGAGAAGCAGGGAGGGAGAGAGGAAGGGAGGGAGGGGGGAAAAAAGGAGGAAGGAGGGAGAGAAGACGCGAAAGAAAGAAGATAAGCATAAGTAAAGGTAGAGACCCGTGAGGAAAAGAACAAGGTCGGCAAAATTTTCTGTTTTGTTTAAACCAAACCATTTGAACATTTTTTTACCATGAAAATGCATTATTTTGTAATAATAATATATTCTCATAGTCATTCTGATGTGTAGTCAGATTTGAGCACTGGACTAGGGCATCAAAGTAAATACCTACGAAATCAGGGGAGAATTTAGAATTAGCTACGAGTAGGTAAGAGAGTTGATGATTTTATTAGTAGGCTTAAAAAAAATGTTTATTCCCAAACAGCCTCATTAAAAAGTGGGCAAAAAAACAAGAATAGACACTTCTCAAAAGAAGATCTACAGGCAGCCAAAGACACATGAAAAAGTGCTCAGCCTCACTCATCGTCAGAGAAATGCAAATCAAAACCACATTGAGATACCACCTAACCCCAGTAAGAATGGCCATCATTAATAAAACAAATAAAAACAGATGCTGCCAAGAATGAGGAGAAAAAGGAACGCTCCTACACTGCTGGTGGGAATGCAAACTAGTGCAACCTCTTTGGAAAACAGTGTGACAATTTCAGAAAGAACTAGAAATTGACCTTCCATGTAACCCAGCAATCCCTTACTGGGAATATACCCAGCGGAACTCAAATCATTCTACAAAAAAGATACCTGCACACGTATGTGTATTGCAACTCTATTCGCTATAGCAAAAACATGGAACCAACCTGCTACCCATAGAAACTGGACTGGATAAAAAAATTGTGGGACATATACACAGTGGAATATTATGCAGCCATAATGAAGGACAAACATGAATTTTGCAGCAATTTGGATGGATTTAGAGTCTATCATACTCAGTGATCTATCATAGAAACAGAAAATTAGTTCCACATGTTCTCACTCATGAGCAGATCTTGAACAAGTATCATAATACTATGAGAAAGGAATTGGCAGTAGTGGGAAACTGTCAGGGGACAGGGGCAGCACACTTCATCAACAAGGGTACCTGCAAAGTGAACAGCTGTATACCTAACCCTGAATTGCACCCCACATTTTTAAAATTAAAAATTAAAAAAATAAAATGTTTTTTCCATTTTTATTCTTGTTTTATTACTAGGCATGTATCAAGTGATGTGAGTATCCTTGAAATGGCAGTACCCGATCTTTGCCTAGCATTTTGCAATTATCCATCCTTTTATTAAAAGGTCTTTTCCAAATTAAATATCCTAGCGAAAATGCAAACACTTTACAGAGGGTTAACACACATTATACAACTAATATCTTAGTGTAAACTTATAGCATTGTTTAATAACCTTCTCTCCCTGCTTAAATGCCAAAACACAGAAAAAGCAGAGGATAAATCTCTCTACAGGATTCCAGCTGCGGTTGTTTTATGTGATAAAGGACATGAGTTTGATCTTCTCTTTCGTTGCTTGCCATTCCACACAGGCTGAAAGCAAATACAAACTTATAGCTCTGCCCTTTCTTCTCTTTCAGAAACTGATTTTAATATCCAGCTGGTGAGGTGCTTTGCAGAGTTTACCTCATATCTATATGAACTCAATTTGGAGCCTGTCTCAAATATTCAAGTATACTGATAATTCAGTATTTTAAAGGAAGAGGAAATAAGTAAGAGTCACGGTGTGTTCATGCTGGTGTCCTCTTGCATGTACTCTGCTCTGAAAGGCTCAAGTATACTGAAAATGCTACTACATAGAGACTGTCATGGTGCATTTTTAAAATCACTGTCCGTCTAAATGGAAGATTGGGAATCTCTTCTACCTACAACAATACAGATTCAAGGCTAAAATCTCAGAGTGAACTAAGGCTCTGAATGCCTCAAGGTTCAGGTCTCAGAATTTAGCATCCATGTTTCTGAAAGTAACAAGGTCACATCACATGTAATTATCTGTTTCATCCATTTCAGGTAAGCCAGTGTGTTTTTCTTCTGCTTTATATCCAGTGATAACACATAAGATGTGAATCTAAACACTACAAAGCAAATTTTTTAATTAGACATATCAGAGTTCTATATTCAAGTAGGATTTGCTCACTTAAGTACTTATTTTGGGAACCAAACATTCATTCCACTGATATGCCATATCTCAGAACATTTTCAAAAGTCCTTCTTGGAAATTGCTTTTAGGGCTTGTAGTATATTTTTTTTAAGTTAACAATAGTAAATAGCTCTTTAGAGATATAATTGATTTAGAAGAGCTGTACTCAAAATTTTTGGTCTCAGGATTCTTTTACACAAGTAAAAATTATTGAGGATGTCAAAGAGTTTTTGTTCATATGAATTATATTATCAATATTTAACACATTAAAAATTAAATAGAAATGTTAAAAATATTGATTAATCCATTTTAAAATAACAATATAAACCTATTATATGTTAATATATTTTTATTTTAAAGATAACTGTTATCCCAAACAAAAAATTTTTGTATAAAGAGTAGCTTTCTTTCACATTTTTATATCTGATTCACTTGTAAAGTAAAATTAACAAAATATTAGGTTATTGGGTTGTGGTGAGAATGAAGTTAAGTCATATACTTTTTTTTTTCTGAGAGACATGGTCTCACTCTTATCCAGCCTAGGGTGTAGTGGTACAATCATAACTCACTGCAGCCTTGAATTCCTTGGCTCAAGACTGAGTATGGTCACCATGCTCACCTAAAAGAGGATTATTTTAACAGTCTTTTCAGATAATTATGATATTCTTCTTTGACACTGCCAAAACTCAACAAGTAGTTTATTAATGGCTAATTGCAAAGTGAAATCTGAAACTATAGCAATAAACCTTTCATACTCTGTTATATTTAAATCTATTTGTTTGTTTTGCACTTTGAAAGAATCCTTTAAACATGAATAATTTTGTCACATCATGCATTGGTTATTTGGAAGACATTGGCTCACTAAGTTGTGATGATCTCTGAATATTGACACATTTCATTACACAATATTATCATGTGACATGAAGCACTGGAAAACTCTACTATACTCTCATGAGAAAGTGAGAACAAAAAGGCAAATAACATTGTAGAATTAGGATAAAAAATAGGTTTGACTTCATGAATCCCCTGAAAGAATCCAGGATTTCCAGACCAGAGTCAAGTCTTATAAGGCACATTTCCAAACTAAGCAACATAAAACATGTAGTTTAGAAACTTAATAATTTCAGCTACTTAAACTATTTTTGTGGGAAAATGAAATTCAATGAATTTTTTTGTTGTCAGATTATTATTATTTTTTTATTTGGAGTCTCCCTCTTGTCGCCCAGGCTGGAGTGCAGTGGCATGCTCACAGCCACCACAGCTTCGACCTACTGGGCTTAGGCAATCCTTCCGCTTCAGCCTTCCAAGTAGCTGGAACTACAGATGCATGCCACCGCGCCCAGCCAGTTTTTGTAATTTATTTTAGAGATGAGGTTTCACCAAGTTGCCCAAGCTAGTCTCAAACCCCCAGGCTCAGGCAATCCTCTTGCCTTGGCCTCCCAAAGTGCAGGGATTATAAGCTGAGCTACTGCACCCGGCCTGTTAGGTATTTTGATTAATGTCAAGTTCCATTCCTTCACATCACTTAAGACAATTCACAAAGCTGGACCACTTTCGGGGTCAGGGTTGCTACAAATCACAGAAGCAATTAGAAACTGAGCTGGGTCACAGTACACACAACTTAGCTTTGTTACCACAAAACTATTTTTATTTTTCGAGCCCCATATGGTAGGCCATTTACGTCAACAATATTCAAAAGGCTCATTTAATATGAGAAATAACTTGGAGGCCAGGTATGTTGACTCATACCTGTATTCCTAGCACTCTGGAAGTCCAAAGTAAAAGGACTGCCTGGGCCCAGGAGTTTGAGACCAACCTGGACGACATAGCAAGACCTTATCTCAACAGTAAATAAGTAAATAAGTAAAGAGACAATAAATAATTTGGTTATCCTATAAGGTCTACTGAAAAAGGATTTTCTATAGTTCCAGTGCATATGTTCTCATCCATCCTCCCCTTTAAAACTATGATTTGCTATTATAGAATTTAATAAGTATAAGAAACTGAGACATGATCTAGTCCAATAACTTCATTTTACAAATGATTAAAGTAAAAGGCAGAAAAGCAAAACTGAATAACTGAATAACTGAGTCTGAGCTGAAACCAAAATCCAAGTCACATGGCACCCTGCCCAGTGTTCTCTGCAAAGACTAGGAAGGTTTTCAAAAGAAAATACCTCATCTTATTTGTATTTCCCATTTATTACCCAATCCAAATTGGAGATGTGCAATGATATAGCCATTAATTCAAAAATATTTTGAACCTCTTTTCATCTAAAAATAAATACATCAATTTTTAAAGTTATATTTTTGTAACTCACCCATAAGTTACCAGTGGCATTTTATTAGAAAGAGACAAAGAAATATTTAAAAACTTTAGTGAAATGTCCATATCACGCAAAGCCAGCCACAGTCAGAAAATTATTATCTATTTTATCTGCTTTGATGACATTCTTTTAAATGTAATAAACTAAGGTTCAGGATCTTGAAATAGGCAGTAAAAATGATACTTGCAAAAATGACTAAGGATAGGTGCGGTACCATTAATTAAGTAATAATCCCTGTGAAATCAGTCATTACCAGTCATTTTTTGCTATGGGCCATTAACACTCTAACTAGCAAGTCATTAATAGTGGTAATAACCAATTCTGAGAGGATTATGGCTCAAATAAACTATATATATAATAATTTTTAAGCTTTGTAAAGATTTTCACACTTTTATGTTAACCTTTGAATAATAAGTAAGTATGGACAGAATTAGCCAAGAATATTACTGGCTCATTTTTTAAAACATAAATATTTATCTCTTTCCATCTGTCTATTTCTATATATTTGCCTATCACATCTTTAACATTGGAGGATAGCACTCCTGGTATCACCAATATGTAGACGATTTTGCTATTTTATTTTCATGCAATATCCCTAAAGACTGTGTGGCAGTTTGCAAATACTTTCTGTCATTTAGAGCCAAGAATTGCCATTAACTTCATCTTTTAAAGTCCAAACCCACTTGAGGACATTTTTGTTCAATGTCATCTAGGTCATGTCAATAATTTTTTTTTTTTTTTTTTTTTTTTTGCCTGTCAGAAATACTGAATGTCTTTGGTGATATAGCAATATGATGAATCTCTTCAGCTTGCTCTAGGTGCAAAAGACTATACCCAGCACAGAAAGAGATCCAATTTAGGCAAATGACAGCGTTCCTATTTGATCCATAACAGTAGCCCAGGGGTGAACATGTTGGCCCTGCTGCCCTCCTGTTACCCGAGGCCACAGGAACTCCAGCAGGGCTTTTGGCGGTATCTTTGACCATCCTGTTCCTCATAACTCGTTCTTGTTTTTCCTTCACTCTGGATCCGGAGAGAAGTGGGCAGGAACCTCTCTGAGATATTTGGTTAACATTCCAGCTTGACACTTAGATAATTTTACAAATTATAAGGCAATATGGAGTAAATGTAGATCCACTCTGAAAGAATGAGACAAATAGGGAACGTCATGGGATATATGAAAAGATTCTTGGAAGAAAAAAATAATAACCTTGGTAACCTTTACTAAGAAGGGAAAATTGCAGTGCTGTTATACTTTGTGCATAGGAGAGACTATGTGTGGAGCTTGGGGTCCTCTGAGGCACTTCTTAGTACTTTCTAGTAATAGTTAGGGTTACAGTTACTAGTCGTAAATATCAGAGGTTTACAAAGTCCCCAAATAAACTTATCAAATGTTTGGTTCCAAAAATTGGCAAAGACCAAGGAAGCAATCTCAGTCACCAACTTTTCACACATACACTTATACACAAGACAGGATGACACAGACCACCCAGATGCTAGGAGAGTGATCTCCTCAAACTCAGTAGACGATCTTGCTCTGAAGCATCAAGTTCCAAGAAGTCTACAAAGCCAGATTGAACGGAAGGAGGAAGAGGGACAAAGCCGCTTGTCACCTGCCATTTCCACATTTCATCAGTTCTCATTCCAGTGGTGGAAAAATTTTTATCCTCTCCAATCATAGCAGCTCAATATGATCTACCAAAACATTTTATATGCCATTATGCTCACACATAAAAATTAGAATACATTTCCTCTTTTTTATGAATATGTTAAAGTATTCAGAATCTGGTTTGCAAACAGAATGTCATGACTAAAGAAAGGAAACTTATGTTTCTTGGAGGCTTTAAGGACAGAAACGGAATAGATCTTTAAATAAAAATGTTTCTTCATTTTTGAATTCAGCAATAAAAAAGATTTTATTACCTGAATACTTGAGTATATCATCTTTTAAAAACCAATTGTTACATTGCTATCTACTAAAAAGCAATAATAATGATACCTTTTCTGAGCTGCAAGAATTTTGAAAAGTCAGTCAAAGCCATAGTTCGATACAAGATCATTTAGAAGTTCAAAGACAATATCATATTAAAAATCAAAGCTTTCAGACATTTAGCTGTGCTTAAAAGTCACCCAGTATTAAACTGAAATGTTTCACTTACTTAAATTCCCTTTAATGAAGATCTTTGTATGTCTTCTCATCTATATTAGTCCCTGATGATTACACCCCAAGGATATTAAAATCCCAGTCTGTCAAAATCACCAGAAAATATCTTCAAATGTACACTTGGAAGTCTTTGCAATGCTGAGTTTGTAATGTGAAGTATTTATTATTTATAGCTAGGATGCTGCATTTTCCTCTTTGTAAAAGAGCTTTAAAGTAGTGGCCCAGTGAATTGGGTGTCTGAATCTTAAGAAAAGTTAGAACCATCAACAGAATAATGTTAATAGTTGGAGATGTTAAAAAACGGGAAGGTACAAGTTGATGTCAGAATAGCTGTGATGACACAAATGAAAGTTGAAAAGCCCATAGAAAGTAAGATGCTTGAGAGAAATACAGAAAGGAAAAAAAAGGAAGTATTTGGTTGAACATATAAATATCCTTTAACTGAACTTGTCTTGAATCTCTTTATGTAACCTACAACCTGATACTCATCACAAACTACAATCGCCAGCCAAAATTTACCAAAATAAGTAAATAATTAGTCTGAGTTGTCCCCTCTTGTGCACTGGTTCTTTGTTTATGTAAATAATATTTAAACAAAATACCATATAACCCAATTTTCAGTCTTTCCTCACTTTATTGTTCACCTTCTTTACCAGAGTGTTCATTTGTTGTTGTTGTTGTTCATTTACCTGTTAAAGGAATTTTGAAAAAACTATGTACCCCCTCCAATGTATTTGGTTGAAAATTAACATTTGCATCATAACTTCTTGTGCTTGCAAATGATCTAATTTCTGGCATTTTAAAAATATTAACATTTTTGATAAAATTATTGCCTCAGTCATTTAAATATATCCAATGACTTCCAAGCATTGTGCCTTCCTGTTTTAAATTTTAAGATCTCTAAAATTGGGTTGACTCTCATTATTGAACTAGTCAGATGGCAGGCATGCCTGTGGGTGTCAGTGACTTGGAAGAAAATTCTAGAGAAAATTGAATTTAAGAAATGCTGTAGCACCAACATTCTCAATGGTTCAGGGAAAAATAGAGTATGGGGAAAACCCAGACATCAACAACCAAACCAAAAGTGCATTCAAAGACTGAGACTGTTTGTTAACAAGTTTTAGTAATAGCTTAGCCAATTTGTTTTGTTCATATTTTCACATATGTGCAAGCATAATTGATAGTAAAAATCCAAACAAGTCTAAAAGATCTCTTTCGGTAAGTATAGAATAAAATTTCTAAATGATAATAAAGTGTCATGTCAGTTAGCTACAGAATTTTCGTTTAGTGATACAAAAGTAATTGTGGTGTCTAAAAGATTCCTTTTAATAAGTATAGAATAAAATTTCTTTGTGATAAAAAAAAAGCCTCACGTCAGTTTCTGTCACAGAACTTTCTCTTAGCAATACAAAAGTAATTGTGGTATCTTAGATTTAATAAAATAGGAGACTACAATTATTTAGTAAACACGGATATGCATTTTTTAAAACTACATGAATAAATTCTTTTTATTGTGGTAAATATATAACATAAAATGTAGTATCTTATCCATTTTAAGTATAAATTTTAGTGGCATTAAGCACATTCACATTGTTGTACAACCATCTTCACCATCTATCTCCAAAACGTTTCCATCATCTCAATCTAAAGCTCTGTACACATTAAACAATAACTTGATTCTACCTCCTTCTAACCCTTGATAATCACCATTCCACTTTCTATGAATTTAACAATTCCAGCATCTCATATAAGAGGAATCATACAATATTTGTCCTTCTGTGGCTGGCTTATTTCACTTAGTATAATGTCTTCAAGGTTCATTTATTTTGTGACATGTGCCAGATTTTCCTTCCTTTTTGAGACTGAATACATGCAATGACATTGTATGTATATGCCATATTTTATTTATTAATTCACTGATCGATGGACATTTGGGCTATTTTTGCCTTTTGGCTATTGTGAATAATGCTATAAACATTAGTGTACAAATATCTGTTCCAAACCTTACTTTCAAATATTTTGGGTCCGTGTCTGAAGTCGAATTGGGTCATATTGTAATACTTGCTTTAATTTTTTGAGGAACCTCCATACTGTTTTATATATATATATTGAGTCAGAGTCTGACTCTCACCCAGGCTGAAGTACAGTGGCACACTCACGGACACTGGGGTGGCCTGCTGGGCTCCAGTGATCCTTCTGCCTCAGTCTTCCAAGTAGCCAAAACTACAGGCTCGTGCTACCATGCCTGGCTAAGTTTTTGATTTATTGTAGAGACAAGTCTCACCATATTGCCCAGTCTGGTCTCGAAACCCTGAGCTCAGGCAATCCTCTTGCCTCAGCCTCCCAAAGTGCTGGGATTACAGGCCTGAGTCATGGTACTCGGCCTATAAACTCTTCTTTAACAGCTGTTTCTATTTCACTTCTCCCGCGAGAATTTTAACCTAATGTAAAAATATTTATTGTTTGTATTCTTTTCTTGATTATCCTATCATAATTCCCTACAAAAATTTAATAAAAATTAAGATGTAAATTTCATGTTATCATAGTGATCTAGAAACTAAAATTTCAACATACTCACTGTATCAATTAATACCACTGGTACTTCAGTCTCTCCCAGGCATAAACCAACTTTCAGCATTACCTTTGTTATGTCCATTCCAGCAGATACAGCCAAGTTTCAGACCCTCCTCATAGAGGCTCTGACTTTTCTGACAACTGCCAAAAGGGTCTGGGTACATAAGCTAGAAGTTGTACAGGGCTAAGGTTCATAGGGTATGGTTCCAGTGAAAGGTGGGCTATAGTTAAGTCCTCATAAATAAATTGCTTGTACTTCCTCTTCCAAACAGATTGTTCTGGGACCACAGTGGCTTCAATATCTCCAGAAATGCAGAAATGCCCCATGTAACTGAACGACCAACTAGGTTTCTTGTGAGACTGTGGCTGATATAATAAAGTATCATCTTGTATTTGCTTTTCATCCTTCACCGCCACATTCTAAATGACTGGAATTCATTTGCCCATTCATCCACCCAAGTAAAATGTTAGCGCCTGAGCTGTGTTTTCAGCTTTGTTTTCTTGAGAATTCAGGTTAAGATATTCATAAAAATAAGATGTGAGTGGAAGGAGTTATTGTATCGCAATTTCACTCAATATTTTAAACTCCTTGCCAGATATTGGCAAAAAAATAACAATAACATAGCACCCAAAATTGATTTCAACAACTATTGGTGAACATTTTCAAATAGGCTTTTTCTTTTGAAAGAAATAATCAGATACTGACTTATATAAAGTTGCATTATCATCCATTAGAATATCCATTTTCCAAGACCAACACCAATATTTCAAATTATTCCTCTGTCTGACCTAAAAGTTTATACACCCTAAAGGCAATGCCCCAAGCAATGCAGTAATACACATCACAGTAAGATGTGAATGGGTCAGAGGTTTGACTTTCTTTTGTAAATTGAGAAAAAGAAATGGTAGGAGATGAGACTTGTCTCATATCCATCCAAGTCATTGGTAAGCAGTTGTTTCTTCCCATTCTCCTCAGGCTCTCCTTGGGCATATGCTAACTTCCTGGTGGTCAAACCTTGAATTCCCAAACTTCTTTTATCCTTGATAGTGCTGGTTTGCCCAAAGCAGAGCTGATATGGGAAAGTCTCACCCTTTTCCTTAGACTGTAATCCCTTAATTCCCTTTAACTACATCACCATGAGTCTTTGCATCACAAGTTTTAGATACTGAGAACATATGGGCAACCATAAAAATTACAAAGCAGAAGATAAAACTTCACTGCTCTCACAATCAAAAAAGAAAAAAGCTAATTAAAATAGGCAAAAAGCCAGACACTTCCTCAAGTGCCATAGTGGACATATTGCTCCCTGTCTCAAGAATCAACCTCCTCTATTGTAATTTGAAATAGATCCATTTTTCACTTTTCCCAATACAAATCTACATTCATTGATGTCCTTAGAAAATTCAACCTTCTACTTAGAGGAGATAGGCATGTTTTTGTATCTCTCCTCCCTCCCAAGGCAAAAATAAACACCAGTACTATTTTTTCCCAAGTTTAAGTTAGTTAATTGAGAATAATATCACAAAAGACTTCAGCTAAACAATCCAAGTAGGCTTTGTCACCCACCAAATCTAGCACCATTCAAGATCTCTGCCAGTGAGAGATGCTTCTATTCACCCTCATTCTTCTTATAGTCTTACAGTCTTCTTATAGTCTTATAGTATTGGACCAAACACGTGTATGAAAACACACACACACACGCACACACATGCACGCACACACACACTCATACTTCTTAAAGAAAAAAAACTTTTGGCCAGGAGCAGTGGCGCAAGCCTGTAGTCCCAGCACTTTGGGAGGCAGAGGTGGAAGGATTGCCTGAGCCCACGGGTTTGAGAATAGCCTGGGCAACTTGGCGAGACCTCACCTATACAATAAATCAAAAAATTAGCCAGGCGTGGTAGCATACATCTGTAGCTCTGGCTACTTGAAAGGCTGAGGCAGAAGGATAACCAGAGCCCAGCAGGTCAATGCTGGGGTGACCATGAGCATGCCACTGCACTCTAGCCTGGGTGACAGAGTGAGACTCCAACTCAAAAAATAAAATAAAATATAAAAAAAAACAAAAAAAAATTGTTCAAAGACAGAATCCATTTTTCAAGAGTTATATCCAGTAAGATAAATATCAGTTGCATATAACTGAAAATCCAAAGTGGCTTTAACGTAGAGATTTAGTTCTTTATTACAGTAAGAAAGTCTGCAGACACCAGTCCTTACCTGAGTAGTTAAAACCCATGATCTTTCTAACTCTTTATTCCACCTCCACAAGACTTGGCCTTCATCTTCATGGTAACAAGATGGTTGCTTATGCCTTGGCCATCTGAGATCTTACTTATGAGATAAAGGGCCTTCCCTTTGAAAGAAAACCTCTGGGAAGTTTCACATTATACTTCCACTATATCATCAGCCAAAATTTTCACAGGTTTTCCCTGCCAATATAAGAAATAGTGTTTTCCAAATGAAAATGAAGAAACATCTTACCAAAATCTTTGGGATGCCATGAAAACAGTACTAAGAGGAGAATTCATATCTTTATGAACACACATGAAGAAAATGGAAAGATCACAAGTTAGCCTAACAAATCAACTAAGGAAGCTAGAAAAGCAAGACCACCAAAACCCTGACTTCAGCAGAAGGATCCAGATCATCAAAATAAAAGCCCACATTCAGGACATAGAAGACAAAAATATAATACAAAAAAATCAATGAACCAAAAGCTGGTTTTTAGGAAGAGTAAGCAAGATTGATGGACCCCCTACCTAGACTGACCAAGCTAAAGAGAGAAAAAGCCCAAATAAACACAATCAGAAATGTAAAAGATGAAGTCACAACTCACCCCAAATAAATACAAAAGATGGTAAGAGATTACTATGTGCACCTGTATGGAAACAAACGTGAAAACCTAAATGAAGTGGAGGACTTTCTTACATCATACAACCTCCACAGGTTGAAACAAGAAGAAATCAAGACCCAAGTAGACCAATAATAACCCATAAAATCAACTATATTATAAGAAAACTACCTACAAAAAAAAAAAAAAGCCCTGGACCAGATGGCTTTCCAGCTGAATTCTACAAAACACAAGAAGGAGCTATTACCAATCCTACTGAAAGTATTCCAGGCAAAGATAGAATTTGAAAAATGGAACTCTTCCCAAATCATTTTATGAAGCTAACATCATGTTAATACCCAAACTGGGTAAAGATCCAACAAAGAAAAAGAGCTATAGGCCAATGTCCTTGATGAACATAGATGCTAAAATTCTCAACAAGATTCTAACAAACCAAATCCAACAACAAATATCAAAAATCATCCACCATGACCAAGTAGGCTTCATCCCCGGGATGCAGGGCTGGTTCAACATACACAAGAACATAAATGTAATTAAAAACATCAACAGATGTAAAGACAAAAACCACTTGATTATATCATTAGAAGCAGAAAAAGTTTTTGATAAAATCCAGCACCACTTCTTGATAAAAACCCTCGAGCATCTAAGCATAGATGGAACACCTCAAAATAGTAAGAGATATCTACGAGAAACCCACAGTCAACATACTACTAAAGAGATAGAAATTGGAACCATTTCTTCTGAAAACCAGAACAAGACAAGTATGCCCACTCTCACCCCCCTGTTCAACATAGTATTGGAAGTCCTAGCTAGATAAACTGACAAGAGAAGGAAATCAGGGAAATACAAATAGAAAAAGAGGAAGTTAAGCTATCCTTCTTTGCAGACGACATGATTCTATACCTTGAGAATCTGTCAAAAACCTACTTGCACTGTTAAAGGATTTTGGCAAAGTCTCAGGGTATAAAATAAATGTGTAAAATACAGTAGCATTCCTATACACCAACAATAAACAAACAGAAGCCAAAATAAAAAGCACAATCCCATTCACAATAGCCACACAAAAAAATGAAATACCTTGTCATCTTCCTAACCAGAGAAGTCAAAGACCTTTATAATGAAAACTACAAAACACTGTTCAAAGAAATCAAAGATGACACAAAAAATGGAAAAGTATTCCATGCATGTGGATTGGAAGAATTAACATTGTTAAGGCAATCCACAGATTTAATGCAATACCCATTAAATTACCAGCAGCATTCTTCTCAGACCTGGAAATGACAATACAAGAATTCATATAGAAATATAACTGACCATGAATAGCCAAAACAATCCTCAGCAAAAAAAAAAGTGGGAGACATCATGCTCCTAGACTTTAAATTTTATTATAAAGCTACAATAATCAAAACAGTCTTGTATTGATACAAGAACAGGTATATAGACAAATGGAACAGGATAGAGATTCCAGAAGCAAAACCTCAATTTCTCAACCAACTCATCTTTGACAAAGACTCCAACAACAACCACTGGGGAGAGGAGAATCTATTCAGTAAATGGTGCTGGGAATACTGGTTGACCACAAGCAGAAGATTAAAACAAGATCCCTACCTATACCATACACAAAAATCAACTCTAAATGGGTCAAAGACCTAAATGTAAAGCCTCAAACTATAAGAACCAAGAAAATGCAGGACACACCCCTATGGAAATTGGAACTGGCAACCAATTCCTGATCAAAACCCCAAGTGCCCAGGCCATAAGAGATAAGTGGGACCTCATCAAACTAACAAGCTTCTGCAAAGTCAAAGAAACCATTGAGAAAGCAGGGAGACCGCCCACAGACTGGGAAAAAATATTTGCCAACTATATATCTGAAAAGGCCTAACATCCAGGATCTACAAGGAACTCAAACATGCCGAAAAGAAAAAAACAAACAGTCCCATTGCTGAGATATGAACAGACACTTCTTAAAAGACATACGAGCAGTCAACAGATACAGTAAAAATGCTCAACCTCACTAGTCATCAAAGAAATGCAAATTAAAACCACACTGCGATACCACCTAACTCCAGTCAGGATGGCCATCATCAATAATTTTAAAAACAGCAGGTGCTGGAGAGGATGTAGTGAAAGAGAACACTTTTACACTGTTGGTGGGAATGTAAACTAGTACAACCCTGTGGAAAACAGTGTGGTGAATCCTAAAAGTTCTAAAAATCAACCTTCCATAAGACCCCACAATCCCCCTAATGGGAATATACCCAAAGGAACTCATAAACAAAGAACTGAGTATCACATGTTCTCACTCATAAGTGGACCTTGAACAACTATCATAATACTATAAGAAAGGGATTGGCAGTAGTGGGAAACTGCCAGGGGATTGGGGACACACCTCATCAACAAGGATACCTGCATAATGAACCTTTGTATACCCGACCCTGAATTGTACCCCACATCTTTAAAATAAGAATAAAAATAAAACAGATGCTGGAGAGGATGCAGTGAAAAGGGAACACTTCTACACTGTTGGTGAGATAGTGTAGACTAGTACAGCCTCTGTGGAAAACAGTGTGACGAATCCTAAAGTATCTAAAAATCGACCTCCCATACAACCTGCAATCCCCCTACTGGGAATATACCCAGAGGAACTCAAATCATTCTACGAGAAAGATACTGAACATGCATGTTTATTGCATCATTACTTACAATAGCGAAAAATGGAACCAACCTTGCGGCCCATCAAAAGAGGATTGGATTTTTAAAATGTGGTACATATAAATGATGGAATATTATGCAGCCATAAAGAAGGACAAAATTATGAACTTTGCAGCAGCTTGGATGGACTTAGAGGCTATAATGCTGAGTGATCTAGAAACATAGAACCAAGTATCACACATTCTCACTCATAAGCGGAACTTGAACTATTGTAATACTATAAGAAAGGAATTGGCAGTAGTGGGAAACTGCCAGGGGAGGGGAGGGCACACCTCATCAACAAGGATACCCGCATAATGAACACTGAATTGTACCCCACATATCTAAAATAAAAAAAATTTTTAAAGAAATAGTTTTTGCATGTTTATTACAGTACTATTCACAATAGCAAAAACATAAAACTAACCATGCTGCCTGTCAAAACTGGACCGAATTTTTTAAATGTGGTACATATACACAATGGAATATTACTCAGTCATAAAGAAGGACAAACAATGGACTCTGCAGCAACTTGTATGGGTTTAGAGTCCATCTAAAGAGATAGATGTGATAGTTACTCAGTGATCTATCACAGAAACAAAGAACAGGGTACCACATGTTCTCATTCATAAGCAGACCCTGAACATTTACCATAATACGATAAGAAAATGATTGGCAGTAGCAGGATACTACCAGGGTGGGAGGGGGTACATAATATCCAAAAGGGTATCTGATCTCAAATCAGGCAAAGTGGGGACCAAAGGGAGGCCCAAACTTTACCTGTACAATGTCCACTTATAGCCGGGCTCGGTGGCTCAGCCGGTAATCCATGCCTTTGGAAGGCTGAGGTGAGTGGATTGCCTGAGCCCAGGGGTTTGAGACCCACCTGGGCAGACGAGACCTCATCTTTACAATAAAATCAAAAAATTAGCCGGGCGTGGTAGCGCATGCCTGTAATTCCGGCTACTCGGAAGGCTGAGGCGGAAAGATCGCCTGAGCCCAGCAGGTCGAGGCTGCGGTGGCCGGGAGCGGCCACTGCACTCCAGTCTGGGTGACAGAGTGAGACTCCAACTCAAAAAAAAAAAAAAAGTACACTAGTATACCTAATCCCGAATTGTACCTCACATCTTTAAAATAAAATATAAATAAGTGCACACATAATGTTAAACCACCAAAAAAGAAATAGTGCTTTATATTATTATACCAATTAATGTATCATCATCTGAGATCCCTCATAAAAATAGTACCCATCATAATGTCTCACTGAAAGCAGAACAGTTTTATCTGATGGTCATTTTAAGTTATACCTAAGCCTAACAGACACATTGACTGTTTTAAATTTTGATCCAAGTCAAATTCTAGTTTTAAGCTTCTTCTCTCACTAAACTTTATCATCTAAAAGGAAGAAGTATAAAGACTCACGGTATTAGCACTTGATGGCAAATATCTGCTCTGGTTTATACATTAATATAGGAAATTCTGGGCTCTATGGATAGCCAGGATTTCCAAGACAAAGAGTCAGCTGGTACCCATTTTGTCATGCACGAAGACACTGAGCTAGAAGAATATGAGGATCCTTCCTGTTTTTTGAGTCAAGCTTATCCTCTGTTTCCTAACTTAGTATTACCCTCTCCTCCACTTTCCATCTCTTCTTGAAGAGTAAAAGAGCTTTAGCCCATTCTTGCTTGAGAACACTGGCTAGACAGAGGACAGGAGAGAAACATCAAACTTCTAATATCTGAATTTGCATCTTGTAGGATGGGAAGTTATGAATCATGTACATCACCTGAGTGAATGATAAGCACTTCATAGTATGTCATAGCTATTTTACCCCACCTATTGAGCCTCCCACTTTTGCAAGACTTCTAACCCTCCTAAGATCTTTCCCAATGATTTCCTGTCACCTCCAGAGGACATTTGAGATTTGCTGCCTTGTGCTGGCTCCAATCATATCTTGAAAAATGGGGCAAACAATATAGCAAGGTTATATATATAACCTTGACCATCCTCTAATCTACTAATGTGCTAAAACATTCACAAGTGTTCATTCCTACCCACTATACCACTAGACCTTTGGTCACTGAGTAGGTCATTCTTCTATGACTGTGAGAACTACTATCTTAATAAGATTCACTTCATTAAGATTCATCAGCTTATGAAGAAAAAACTCCAAATCAAACTAACTTGGGGAGAAAAAGGAATTTATATACACAATGGAATATTACGCAGCCATAAAGAAGAACAAAATCGTGAACTTCACAGCAACCTAGATGGACTTAGAGTCTATAATACTGAGTGATCTTTCACAGAAACAAAGAACTGAGTATCACATGTTCTCACTCATAAATGGACCCTGAACAATTATCATAATACTGTAAGAGAATGATTGGCAGTAGTGGGAAACTGCCAGGAGGGGGGCGGGGAAGCAGGATTGTCAGTAGTGGGAATCTTCCTGAGGAAAGCGGGGCACACCTCACTAACAAGTGTACCTGCATAATGAACATTTGTATACTGAACCCCAAATTGTACCCCACATCTTTAAAATAAAAAAAATTACTAATAAATTAAATCAAATATTTTTAAAATTTTAAAAAATAAATAAACATGACTCAAAATAGTTTAAAAATAAAGAAAATGTTTTGGCTCATGTTACTGAAAGTACAGAGATAGGGCTATTTTCCAGCTGGGCTTGGTCCAGTGGCAGAGTTTGTCAAATGTGGAACCTGTTTCTTGCCATTTCTCTGCTCTGCTTTCT
The DNA here is from genome assembly GCA_027257055.1 of Cephalopachus bancanus. Lineage (NCBI taxonomy): Eukaryota > Metazoa > Chordata > Mammalia > Primates > Tarsiidae > Cephalopachus > Cephalopachus bancanus. The sequence goes on from JAPVLO010000076.1 coordinate 4,931,777, forward strand.
ATGGTTTATGCATCTTCCCCTATTGATCCCAAGATGGCTGCCAACATCAGCTCCCAGAAAGTTTCTTTGCCTCATACTTTCCAGTAAAATTCTGAAAGTCATTGTCATTGGACCACTTTGAATCACATGCACACTTTTAAGCCAATATCGAGACCAGAAGAAGGAATACAGTAATTGGCTTAGCCCAAGTCATGTGATTCATCCCTGGAACAATGGTTGTAACCATCTTCTTTGGAACAAAATTATCTACAAATAGAAAATGGATACTATTGAAAAGAAAGAATTTGGGAACAGATACCAAGAATACAGTGCCACTACATCTGAATTCAGGATTTAAAGATGAATGAGTTTGGAATGGTCCCTCCCTTTAAATTATTTTTTCTAGTTATTCCTAACTTTTTCCAAACTATTTGTTCATGTTGTTATTTTTATTCTTCTCATCCATTTTTTAACCCAACAGAACTATAATTTTGGATGGGAAATAGGTCTTTAATAAATATATAAATCAGAAACAAAAAGAAAGTATGTGGGGGAATCTCGTAGGAATGCAGGAAGATGGGGTAAAGCTGGGTAAAGCTGAACCTCAAGAGACAACTTGACAGCTGCCTGGACTCTCCTTGTCTCTGTCCTGTATGTGTCCATCTCTCCTGGTGAGTGGCTTTCTCCATACTGTAGAGAATGTGATCACTCAAGCTCCTGTGGCACTCACATCCAGAAAGGGGCTCCCCTCAAGTCCTACATGAAAATCCACGAAGCACAGTGATTGGCAGTGCTTCTTCCAAGTGCTTACTACAAAATCCAATCTGCAAGGGCCTTAGAGCATGGGTTGCAGGGTACAGACACCCTTGAAAACCAGGACCAACCCAGAGAAGAAAACAATTGTTGCTATCTATTACAAAGATGCATTTCTTTCTGTCTGTGGCATCATTTCTATTCTGATTACCATATTTGCTGGATGCAGGGGGTAAAATTAACAGATAAGCCACAAAAGAAACCAAAATCAGAACCTTAGAAGGAGAGACCAATAAGTGGTTTTCTCAGCTAAAAATAGCCAGACGTTAGGTTCAAATCAGAGTTGGATTGAATATCACAGCAGTCTGAAAGTGAGTGAAAAAAAGTTGTTTGTGACAGTCTGATGACTCCCCATGATAAGGCACTGATCCCCATCTTTAATAATAACCAATAATAGGCACACTACACGACTCTCTTCTATTTCTAATATTATGGGTAAAATTGTGCAGGCCAAATCAAATGCAATTACTGCTTAAGGCAGAATGGATGAAAACTCAGAGCTCCTAAACATTAAAAAGATTCAGTGGGTGAAAGACCTCATGAAGAAAGATGTAATAATGTTTTTTTATGATTATTACTTTCATTGTTATTATTTTGGCTTGGGTTATTATAATTATTATTATGATAATTACTTTTTTATTGATACTTCTCCTTATGTTTATCTTGAGACGGAAACAATAACTGCCCAGCTCTCCTTGTAAAAGTGCCAAGGGAGTAGTTGGAAGTAATGATGAAAAAGTCTTTCTTTTATATTAGTCCTGCTATAAAAGGAGTGGTTACTCTTTCTATAAAAGTAGCCTCTGTCACATAAAATAAAGTCATATATTTTTTCTAAAACTGTTCATTCAAATCTGGAAGTAACTTCTTCCTTGTGAAATGACATTTGAAGAATCACAAATCAGATCCTCTGAACTTGCCTTTCTTATATAATATGTGAGACAGCTCAAGTCCTTATGTCTGGGTTTCTTTTTCCCCCCATGTTCCAGGGCTCCATTGACTCCATTGATTAAAGAGCTCACATAGCTGAGTCTCATGTGATCAGTGTTTTGGGGTAGAAAAAGAACAGGGATTAATTGATCCTTTATCTCTGAATAATACTACTTGATAGAAATTTAATAGGAACTGGTAGATTTTAATATTACCAGAAAGCTATAGAGAACTTGACATTTTAATTTGTTTCTGAATCATTCATACAGCAGAAAAGCCAGAAATATACATACATTAATAAGCTTTCTGACAGAGCAATGAGGAAGGGAAGGGAAGAAAGAGCTATACAGATTATTCATCCTTAGGAGACTCAGCAAGTAATAAGCTTGAGCTGTATGGAGAGATTTCTTTTCAGTCATATTTGCCAGCTGGGAATAAATAAGTGTATTACTCTGGGGGGATTGTACCACTGAGAATCTAAATTTAAGGTTATGCAGTCTTGCAAGATATGAGGCACTTAGTGAAGTTCCTTGATCTCTTCCCCCTCCTCGGCTATGATGTCAGCCCTCTACCTACACTGTGCCTGGACAGTGGATAGGCTTAGTGCTCAATCCTCCTGCATTCTCCTCTCCAGTCACACCCATCTTCTGTAGCACTTTTCTCCTTCTTAGATCTCAAGAGCTTCTCAATGCTCAGCACCTTCAATTAAGAAAGAACTCACCCTCACTTTAAGGCAGCAGGGACTGAATTTGTTACTTCCAAAGTATTTGTGCTCTAAATGGGAAAGGACTGTGTTTCACTCTCAAGAACAACCTAGTAATGGATTCTGCCACATCATGCCTGCCTAATATCTGAAAAGTCCTACCATCTAGAGTACTGTATCCCACAAACTTAGTTGCTGTAGAGTGTATTATTTAGAAAATTTTTGCTTCTAATATTAATAAAGAGATAGATTTCTCCTAATTTATCTTTTATTCTCCTAATTTAAAGCCCTCTTTTTATCAATATTTTTTATTATGGTTTTGTGGGGTACAGTTAAGGGTTAGGTATACAATTATGTTTCATTCAGACACCCTGTTGATAAGAGGTGTTTCCCCATCCCCAGACAGATATTTGCTATTCTTAATCCCATCTCCCTCACCCCCCCATAGTTTCCAGTACCGTCAGTCATTTTCTTATAGTATTACATTGGATGTTCAAGGTCCATTATATGAGTGAGAATATGTGATACTTGGATCTTTGTTTCTGTGAGAGGTCACTCAGTATTATAGACTCTAGTTCCATCCAGGTTGCTGCAAAATTCATGATTTTGTTCTTTTTTATGGCTGCATAGTATTCCACCGTGTATATGTACCACATTTTTAAAATCCAGTCCTCTTTTGATGGGCAGCATGGTTGTTTCCAGGTTCTTGCTATTGTGAACAATGCTGCGATAAACATACATGTGCAGGTATCTTTTTTATAGAGTGATTTGAGTTCTTCAGGATATATTCCCAGTTAGGGGGATTGCGGGGTCATATGGGAGGTTGATACTTAGAGCTTTTAGGAATCGCCACACTGCTTTCCACAGAAGTTGCACTAGTTTACACTCCCACCAACAGTGTAGAAGTGTTCCCTTTTCGCCACACCCTCTCCAGCAGCTGTTATTTTTTGAGTTGTTGATAATTACCATTCTGACTGGAGTTAGGTGGTATCTCAGTGTGGTTTTGATTTACATCTCCCTGATAATTAGCGAGGTTGAACATTTCTTCATGTGTTTGTTGGCTGCTCGGATGTCTTCCTTTGTGAAGGGTCTGTTCATATCTTTTGCCCATTTTATAATGGGGTTGTTTGTTTTTTTCTTTTCGGCACATTTTAGTTCCTTGTAGATCCAGGATGTTAAACCTTTGTCAGACCTGGTGTTGGCAAATATTTTTTCACATTCTGTAGGTTGTCTCCCTGCTCTCTTGATGACTTCTTTGGCCTTGCAGAAGCTTGTCAGTTTAATAAGGTCCCACTTGTCTATCTTCTCTCTTATGACCTGTGGGTTTCGGGTTTTGTTCAGGAATTGGATGCCAGTTCCGATTTCCATGAGGGTATTTCCTTCATTTTCTAAGGTTCTTATAGTTTGAGGTTTTACATTTAGGTCCCTGATCCATTTGGAGTTAACCTTTGTGCATGGGGATAGATAGGGGTCCTGTTTCAATCTTCTGCATGTGGTCAGCCAGTTTTCCCAGCACCATTTACTGAATAGGTTCTCCTCTCCCCAGTGGTAGGTGGTGGGGGCCTTGTTGAAGATGAGTTGGTTGAGAAATTGAGGTTTTGCTTCTGGAATCTCAAGTCTATTCCATTGATCTATATGCCTGTTCCTATACCAATACCAAGCTGTTTTGATGATTGTAGCTTTATAGTAAAGTTTGAAGTCTGGTAATGTGATACCACCTGCTTTGTTTTTTTTTTGCTGAGGATTGTTCTGGCTATTCTTGGACATTTGTGTTTCCATATGAATTCCTGTGTTGACTTTTCTAGGTCTGAGAAGAATGTTGCTGGTAATTTGATGGGTATTGCATTGAATTTGTAGATTGCCTTCGGTAAGATGGACATCTTCACAATGTTGATTCTTCCAATCCATGAGCATGGGATATTTTTCCACTTGTTTGTGTCGTCTTTGATTTCTTTGAGCAGTGTTTTGTAATTTTCATTGTAAAGGTCTTTCACATCTCTGGCTAGGAAGATGCCAAGGTATTTCATTTTTTTTGTGGCTATTGTGAATGGAATTGTGTTTTTTATTTGGGTTTCTGTTTGTTTATTATTGGTGTAGAGAAATGCGATTCTCTTTTGTACATTTATTTTGTATACTGAGACTTTGCCAAAGGCCTTTATCAGTGTAAGGAGGTTTTTGACAGATTCTCTTGGGTTTTCAAGGTACACAATTATATCATCTACAAAGAGAGATAACTTGACTTCCTCTTTTCCTATTTGGATACCCCTGATTGCCTCCTCTTTTCTGATTGCTCAAGGCAGGACTTCCAATACTATGTTGAACAGGAGGGGTGAGAGTGTGCATCCTTGTCTTGTTCCAGTTTTCAGAGGAAATGGTTCCAATTTTTATCCATTTAGGAGTATGCTGGCTGTGGGTTTCTCGTAGATAGCTTTTACTATTTTGAGGTATGTTCCCCGTATGCCTAGATGTTCAAGGGTTTTTATCAAGAAGGGGTGCTGGATTTTATCAAAAGCTTTTTCTGCATCTAATGATATAATCATGTGGTTTTTGTTTTGACATCTGTTGATGTATTTAATTACATTTATGGTTTTACGAATGTTGAACCAGCCTTGCATCCCAGGAATGAAGCCTACCTGGTCATGATGGATGATTTTTGAGATGTATTGCTGAATTCGGTTTGCTAGGATCTTGTTGAGAATTTTGGCATCTATGTTCATCAAAGATATTGGCCTGTAGTTCTCTTTCTTTGTTGGATCTTTACCTGGCTTGGGTATCAATGTGATGCTGGCTTCATAAAATGATTTGGGGAGAGTTCCATCTTTTTCAATTGCCTAGAATACCTTCAGTAGGATTGGTATCAGCTCCTCCTTAAATGTCTTGTAGAATTCTGCTGGAAAGCCATCTGGACCAGAGCTTTTTTTTGTAGGAAGTTTTCTTATTATGTAGTCGATTTCCTTGATTGTTATTGGTCTGTTTAGGGTCTCAATTTCTTCTTGTTCCAATATAGGTAGGTTGTGTGATGTCAGAAAGTCCTCCATTTCCTTAAGGTTTTCAAGTTTGTTTCCATACAAGTGTACGTAGTAGTTTGTAATGATCTTTTGTATTTCTTCAGGGTCAGATGTGACTTTATCTTTTGTGTTTCTGATTGTGCTTATTTGATTTTTTTCTCATTTTTTTCTTGGTCAGTCTAGCTAGGGGACCATCGATCTTGTTTATCCTTTCGAAGAACCAGTTTTTTGTTTCACTGATTTTTTTGTATTATCTTTTTGTCTTCTATGTCCTGGATTTGGGCTTTTATTTTGGTGATCTGGATTCTTCTGCTGAAATTAGGGTTTTTGTGGTCTTGCTTTTCCAGCTTCTTTAGGTGACTTGTTAGGTTGTTAATTTCTGTTCCTTCCATTTTCTTCATGTGTGTTTGTAGAGATATAAATTCCCCTCTTACTACAGCTTTCAAGGTATCCCAGAGGTTTTGGTAAGATGTTTCTTCATTTTCATTTGTTTCCAGGTATCTTTTGATCTCTGTTTTGATTTCATCATTGACCTAGGAGTTGTTTAGCATCATGCTGTTTAGTGTCCATGTCTTTGTGGGTTTTGGGGGGACTTTTTTGGTGTCAATGTTTATTTTTATTCCACTGTGGTCCAAGAAGGTGCATGGTAGAATTTCGGTCCTTTTAAATTTGCTTATGCTTGATTTATGGCCATATACGTGGTCGATCTTAGATACATTCCATGCGGTGATGAGTAAAATGTTTATTCTGTGGTCTTTGGATGCAGTGTTCTGTAGGTATTAATTAAGTCCATTTGGTCCAAAGTCACATTGAGGTTCTGGATCTCCTTGCTGATTTTTTGTCCTGATGATCTGTCTAGGGTTGTGAGTGGGGTATTAAAGTCCCCAGTTATGATGGTGTTAGAGCAATATATTTTTAAGTTTTCCCAGAAGTTGCTTTTTGAAAGTTGACACACCTATGTTGGGTGCATATATGTTTAGTACAGATATTTCTTGTTGATGGATTGAGCCTTTTATCATCATGTAGTGGCCTTCTGTATCTTTTTTGATTTTTAATAGCTTGAAGGGTATTTTGTCTGAAATTAAGATCACTACTCCTCCTTTCTTTTGTATTCCATTCACCTGAAAGTTTGTTTCCCATCCTCTTACTTTGAGTCTGTGGGTGTCCTTTCTAGTGAGGTGAGTCTCTTGAAGGCAATAGATTGTTGCCTGATGATAGTTTATCCATTTTGCCATTCTATGTCTTTTCAGTGGTGCATTTAGTCCATTCACATTTAGGCTAATAATTGAAATACAAAAGTTGATCCCTGTCATAAGGTTCTTACAGAGTTGTTCCTGTTTGTTTGTTGTCTTTCTTTGGGTTCTGGAGTTGGTTCATGTGTGTTTTTAATCTTTTGCCTGTACTCTTGTGAAAATGTTGTTGTTCTTTTTTCTTTTTCTTCTGTGTTCAGTACTTTCTTAAGTGTTTCTTGTAGAGGTGATCTGGTGGCAGCGTAGGTTCTTAGGGATTGGATATCTGGAAAAGATTTCAATTCTCTCTCACTAATGAAGCTTAGTTTGGCTGGGTATGTTACTCTTGGTTGAAATTGTTTCTCTTTTAGAACTTTGAAGATAGGGCTCCAGGCTCTCCTAGCCTGAAGTGTTTCTGTGGATAAATCTGCTACTATTCTAATTGGTCTTCCCTGGTAGGTAGTCTGGCCTTTTTCTCTTGCTGCCTTTAGGATTTTTTCTTTTATAGCTACTTTGTTTAGGCAAATTATTATGTGTCTGGGAGTTGGTCTTCTCATTTGTTGTCTTGCAGGGGTTTTCAGAATCTCTTGTGTTTGAATTTTTTCATCCTTGATGAGATGAGGGAAGTTTTCTTGAATGATTTCATGAAATGTTTGTTCCAGTGTGGCTTCTGTTTCTCTCTCTGCCTCAGGAAGCCCAATTACTCTTAGGTTTGGTCTCTTGAAGTGATCATTCATCTCTTGCAGGTTTTGTTCTATCTTTTTTAGCTTGTTTTCTATGCTTTTGACAGTTTGGGTTAGTTCTGTGTTTTGGTCTTCGAGCTCTGAGATTCTTTCTTCTGCTTGGCTGATTCTGCTTTCCATGCTTATTAGTCTGTTGTTCATTTCCATCACAGTATTCTTTACTGCTGTCATTTCTGACATCAGCTCCTTCCTATTTTCCTCTTGTCTCTCCTCAATTTTTTAAATTCTCTCCATTAATGTCTTGATGTCTGGGTTTGTTGCATATGACCAGTCATTCTGGGGGCTCTTCATTGTTTGTGTTCCAGAATCTGTTTTCTCAGTGTCTGATCTCCCAGGGGTCTGTGTGGGACCTATATTCTTCTTTTGGTTTTTCTTCATTTGTACAGTTTTTCCCCTTCCCTATTTTTTCCTTCCCTCCATGTCACTGTCTTCTTTAATTCTGTTATTCAGGGGTAAAGGGATTGGTTTTACTTCTGTTTGTTCAATCTCCTATTCTTTATGTATGCCCTTTTACTTTGTTCAATTCTGGAGTTGTATTATAGGTTACGGGTGATCCTTTTTGCAGTTTTGAGATTTACTTAAGGGGGGAGCTGTGATTCAAAATCTATCTGCAGGTCCTGGTATTCACTGACAGGTGTGTGGACAATCTGAAACCCACTTCCCACTGCCTTGGAATCTGTCCATGCAGTGGGGCTATAGGTTTACTCCCTGAAATAAAATGTGGTTAGTAGAGGGAAGAGAATGGAGCAGACAGTGGGTCAAAGAGGGGGGTGGAGAGATAGAGGAGTAAGGGGGGAAACAAATGTGTGCCAACAAATGGAGAGAGAGACCTATACTGAAACAGATAAAAACATAGACCACAGCTACTGAAGAACCAACTCCCATACAAAAAAAAATAAAACATATAGTGATGCTAACATACAAGCTAACCAACCACCTTATTGGTGTGCTGTTCCTCTATACAAAGATATGGTTTACAGAGAGAAGAAAAGAGAAGAAAAGGAAGAGTAAAAAAAAAGGAACAATACAGTAGGAATAGAATTAAGTCATTAAACTAACAGAATCAATGAAGCACACTCTGAGACTTTTTGTTTAAGTCCAATGTCCTTTCAGTTCTGATTTCTAGCTTTCTTTTCAAGCTGGTAAATTAGTTTGCAGTTAGGGTCAGTTGCCCCTGGTCTGCTGTGAATGACAGTTCAGACCACCGTCTCAGTTCACCACTCTGGCCTATGTCTTTTTCAAGCTTGTTTCTCCCGTTTCGGTGTTGTTACCTTGAATCGCCAGCAGGTGGTGCTATCTCAGCTGCTCGCCCAGAGGGGGTGGGGCCGGACAGGAACCGGCAGAGACTGGAGATGGATGCCTGCCTCAGGACACAGGCAGGAGACTCACGGCAGGCAGGACATCTCGGTCTCAGGAGAGGTGGCAGCGATCCCAGCAGATCTTCCCTGAAGGGGCTTCAAGGACTGAAGTCATGGATCGCCTCCGGCCCAGGTGGTGCGATGTGCTACTGGCGGCAGCTGCGGCAGCTGCAGCAGCAATGGCATCTGTGCTGCAGTGGCTGTCCAGTCCACTGTGATGCCCCAGCGGTGGCAACGGCCGAGCTCCGTATGAAGAGCAGGCTGCGATTTTGGGGTCCACAGCCCCCGGGACGAGAGCCAGAGACCCACTGCAGTTCTCCTTTGCAGAGGGTTTCACAGACCAGGTTGTCCCGTTGCCATCTTGCCGGAAGTCCTAAAGCCCTCTTTAAGTAACCTTTATAATTCCCTTTTCAAAAAGATTTGCATTATGATTCTTGTTAGAGTAAGAGTTGAGTTCATTTAAATGAGGATTTAATTTATTTTTTAAAATGAAAGCACACAAAACTTTTCAACAAAAAGTTCTCTTGCATAAAGAGGTTTGTCAAACATGCATGCAAACACCCAGTTGTTAAGCAGAAAAAGATGAAAAATGGACAATTAGGCCACATCCATTTAAGATCGCCTCAGTCATGGAAACTAATAAACCATTGATGCCATCCCTGGCTTTATGAGGTCTTTACATCTGGGACAGCCTTTGTGGATTGTAATTAATCATCATACATCACTAAGTTCCACTCACTCCCTAACAGATGAGCCCTCTGCAACCCTCATGGTTTCCCCACATTTTTCTGCGAATTCATTTGTCCTTCAGAGTACTTCATGGTTGAGTAAGTCCTTATCTCAAGTTACTTTTATTACAGTTTTGCTTTTTGAATTAACATTAGTCAGGTGTGATAGACTGAAAAATGCCCCCCCCAACAAGATGTCCATATCCTAATCCCCAGACCCTGTGAATATGTTCCCTCATGTGGCAAAGCAATTCTGTCTCTGTGATGAAGTTAAGGATCTTGGCATGGGGTGATTATCCTGATTATCTTGGAGGGCCCAATGATGTCATCAAAAGTATCCTTATAAGTGAAAGACAGAGGGAGATACCAAAGAGGACAAGATGACATGATGACAGCAACAGAGATTGGAGAGATGAAATCTGAAGATAAAAGAGGGTACAAGAAAAAGAATACAGGTGGCTTTGGCTGGTAGAATCTGAAAAAGGCAAGGAAATGGAATCTCCCCTCAGAGATTACACAAGGAGCCAGGCTTGCCAACACATTGAATTTAGCCCAGTGAAACTGATTTCAGACCTCCAGTCTCCAGAGCTGTAAAATAATAAATGTGTTGTTTTAAGTCGCTAAATTTGCGGTAATTTGTTACAGCAGAAAAAGGAAACTAGTATGCCAGGCTTTGAATATTTTATTATTTGAATAATATTTTATTATTTAGTGATGTTTATAACATAAACATACAAATACCCACAAAATTAGAGGACATTTTTAACCTTCAGGGATCTATTTATTTGGGAGACTTATAAAGAACACTGGCACTCAAAATAAAAATGTAAACAGCCCACCTCATTGTTATATATGGGTTACTGATCAAAAAGTATGTGCAAAGCATTGCACGGTGAGAGACAGTGGAATAAGGTTGAGCATCCCTAATCTTAAGTGCCCCAGAATCCAAGGCTTTTTGATATGATGCCACAAGTGGAAAATTTCATACTTGACTTCATGTGATGGGGTTGCAGTCAAACACCATCTAAACTTTGTGTCATACATAAAATTATTTAAGATATTGTATAAACTTACTTTCAGGCTATGTATATAAGATTTATATAAAACATAAATAAATTTTGTGTTTAGAATTGAGTCACATCAACAAGATATTTCATTATGTATATGCAAATATTCCAAAATCAAAAAAGTCTTTTGTGTTTAGAATTGAGTCCTATCACCAAGCTATCTCATTATGTATATGCATATATTCCAAAATCAAAAAAGTCTGAAATCCAAAACACTTCTAGTCCTAAGAATTTCGGATGAGGGGCAGTTAATATTGTCCTTGAAAAACTTTTTTTACATGGTAGGATAGGAAAACATGTATAAAATTAAATAACCTTGAGTATTGAATCTTAGTTACTTGTAAATCTCCAAAATATTTTCTGGCAAATAGTAGGTGCTATATATATGAGAGGGATTTTAAAAACCCAGAATTCACTTATTAAAAAATTGTATATTTATTCTTAAATGTTTAAACTTGGTTGCCTTCAAAGTACTCTCCATTTGATGCAATAACCTATCGAGATGCCTTTTCCACTGCTCAAAACAGTTTCTGAACTCATCAATTCTGATGCCTTAGTGCTTCTTCCGTTTTCTGTTTCACCTCTTCCACATCAGCAAAACATTCCCAATTGAGGACTTTTTTATCTGGGGAAACAAAAAAAGTCACTGAGGCAAGATCAGGTGAATAAGGAAGGTGTGGCACAGGGGTCATGCCATTTTTGGTCAAAAACTGCTGAACATTCGGTGCGGCAAGGGCAGGTGCATTGTCATGGTAGAAGAACCAGTCACCTGTTTGCCACAACTCATGATTTTTCTTCACAAATTATCTCTCACAGAAATTCTAGCTGGGACACTTATGCCTTTGGGTTTCTAGAACAGTTACCTAGAAGGTGATGCCTGCACTACAAGGGGCCCACCCTCCAAATGATAACTCCTGATTTTTTGGAGGTTCCCTCATATTTTCTATTGAGTTATATAAATTAAGTTCATGTGATATAACACAACAGTGCAGGAGTTGTCGTGAAACAGTGATTAACTGTGAAATTGTTGTTATTTTAGTTAATAAGAGAGGGAGAGAGAGAGGGAGGGAAGAAAAGGGAAGGGAGGAAGGAAACACAATGGGGCAAGGAGAAGAGGTCTACCAACTGCCTTTCCAAACAGTCTGGAACGGAAAGTGAATGGGCTTGAGGGGGGGTGACTACAGTTGTATCAATGCTTAGCCTTTAGTGGTGAATGTTCAGACCCTCAGTTTCCCCAAGGATTATCAGATGCCGAGAAGATCATCAGGCATAGAGGTGTATTTAGAGAATCCTGAATTTTATACTGAGATTATATATCTGAGTCTATACATTTTATTTGATGTGCTACAAAGGCTTCAAGTTGAGAAATCCAATCACAAAGAAACATCAGGACTCTGGTTCAAAACTCAGACTCCAACCTTAAGATAATGGGGCCTAGAGAGCATGATTAAAGCCAAGGGCAGTGCAGGAAAATAAGGCAACAATGACAAAAACACTTTTTCTTTTTTTCTTTTCTTTTTTCTTTTTTTTTTGGAGATGGGGGTCTTGCTCTGTCACCTGAGCTGGAGTGCAATAGTGTGATCACAGCTCACTGCAGCTTCGAACTTCTGGACATAAGTGATCCTTATCAACCTTATAGAAGCATAGACAGTCTAGAAAGCTTGCCCCAAATTATGCAAAAAGTGGTGGGGCTGAAATTCATTTTATTTTCCTGGACTAGTAATGTCTTTTTTTGTTGCCGTTGTTGAAGTCTCATTCTGTCATTCAGGCTGGAGTGCAGTGGCATGCTCACGGTCACCACAGCCTCAACCTGCTGGGCTCAGGTAATCCTTCCACCTCAGTCCTCCAAGTAGCTGGAACTACAGGCACGTGCCACCACACCCAGATAATTTTTTGGTTTATTGTGGAGACAAGGTCTTGCTAAGTTGCCCAGGCTGATCTCAAACCCCTAGGTTCAGGCAATTCTCTGACCTACACCTCTCAAAGTGCTGGGATTACAGGTGTGAGCCACTGCACCCAGCCCTGCATCATTATCTTAATCCTCATATTATTCCCGCTCCTGACAGGCCATGACTAGTCTCAAGACTGGTGGTCTGGTCTATCTTTAGATTATATCAGAATTCAACAATTTTTTACCACCTCCACCACTACTACCCTAGCCCAAGCCATCATTATGTCTCACCTGTATTGTTGGAATAGCTTCCTAACTAGTCTCCCTGCTTTCACACTTGTGCCAACATAGTATATTTTCAACACAGTGGCTGTAGTGATCAGCTTTACAAATATGCCACACTTCACAAAAGAATATACCTATTAAGAGTGAACATGCCCTATGGCCCAATAATCCCACCCACTCTTAGACATATATCTAACCAAAATATAAACATGTTTACATAAAATTTTATACAAGAATATTCAGAGCAGCACTACATATGATAGCAAAACCCAGAAAAACCCATAGGTTTATCTACAAGAGAATGGATAAACTCCATGGCGTTTGATCCTACAGAGTGGACATACAATTAAACATTATGTAGCAACAAGAATTAACTAACTACAGCTTATGTGAATCTCCCAATGGTGAATGAAAAAAGACAGACACAAAATGGAACATACTATTTGATTCCAAAACTAATTTTTGATGTAGAAGGTACCCTTGAGGACAGGGAAAGGTTAGTGATTGGAAAGAAGACCCAAAGAAGTTTCTAAGGTGGTTGGATGATTCAGTCTCCTGAGCTGGACACTGGCTACAAAGTGTTTTCACTTTGTGAGGGCTCATTGAGCTGTATAATTATAAACATTTATTTGAGACCCGCCTGGGCAACTTGGCAAGACCTCATCTCTACAATAAATCAAAAAATTAGCCAGACATTGTAGCGCACCCCTGTAGTTCCACCTCCTTGGAAGGCTGAGGCGGAAGGATTGCCGGAGCCCAGCAGGTTGAGGCTGCGGTGGCTGGGAGCATGCCACTGCACTCCAGTCTGGGTGACAGAGTGAGACTCCAACTCAAAAAAAAAAATCATAAACATTTATAGATATATATATATATCCCATATTTATATATAATATATTTAGGCATACATATTTTATATGTAAGATCTATATCTCATATATCATATATGCAGTATTCAGTTAAAAATTTGCGAAATAAATCTCATATCATTTAACTGCTCTATTCAATACTCTCCCATGACTTCCCATCAAATTCAATAGTAAAAGTCTTTACTGTGACTTCAAGATCTTGCATGATCACTAACCCCATGTGTGGTCTTACCTCCTACTGCTTCCTCCCTGGCTTACTCCATGCTATCCAACATGTCCTGTTATTGCTGCTGCCTCAAGGCCATTGCATTTTCTGTTCTCACTGTTTTCCTTTCCAAATATTCAAATGACTGACTCTTTTCTCTCCTTAGGTCTTTGTGTAAATTATATATTTTCTGTGAAAATGTTCCTGACCATTTCTTTTAAAATGACAACACTCTCTCACAGGACTTCTCTTTTTCTGCTTTATTTTTCCTCATAGAACATATTACCTTTTAATTTGTCATATTATTTGTTTGGTTAGTTGGTTGGTTGTGTTTTTCATCTGTCTCCTCTACACTAGAATATAAGCTCCCTGAAGGTAGAGATACTTGTCTATGTTGTTCACTGCTGTATTCCCCTGTGCTTGGCACATAGTAGATACTCAATTAATATTTGTTAAATGAAAGGCTTTTACACCTTTATTATATTTATTAGTTATGGGTACATCTGTCTTCTCTCGTAGACTACAAATAAGAAACAGGGAGTGTATTGGTTTCCTAGGGCTGCTGTGACAAAGTACCATAAACATGATGGCTTAAATCAATAGAAATGTATGATCTCACAGTTCTGGCGGTCAGCAGTCAGAAATCAAAGTGTATCAGTCCACACTCTCTCTATAGGTTCTGGTGAAAAATCCTCCCTCGCCTAGTCCACCTTCTGGTGGCTTCTGGTGCTCTTTGGCTTGTGGCAGCATCCCTTCAATCTCTGCTTTCCTCTTCTGTGTCTCTGTGCCTTCTCTTCTTCTGTCTCTTATAAAGATGCTTCTCATTGGATCTAGGGCCCACCCTAATCCAGGACGATCTCATCTTGAGATTCTTCCTTAAATTGCATCTGACAAGATTTTAGTTCCAAATAAAATAGCATTCTGAGGTTACAGGGGACCTGTCTTTGGAGCCACATTCAGTCCTCTATAAATAGAAACTATGTCTTACTCTTTTATCCCCAAACCTTAATGCAACACAGAATATTTTCTTAAAACAAGATGATAAATTGAATGAGCATATGATTTCATTAACAAATTCATGCTCTCTAAATTCACAAGGGACAAGTTTATTCACTAGAATGGTGGTATGTGCTCTAGGCCTTATTGTCAAGGACAGAGAAGTTCAGTAGGCTAAAAGGCCTGGATGGTGAGGTCTGCAAGGGATCCAGGCAGAAAAGGCTGAGAGTATAGAGACCATCATGGCTTCTGTGAATAGAGATGTTAGAGCTGGAGTCACACAAAGGCAAACGCCTAGCACATTATATAGCAAGAAGAAGAGTAATGGAGGGAAATAACAGCTCGAGGTGAGAATTCAGGAAAGGATATGATTGTATATAAAGCTACAAGGCAAACTCATAAACATAATTGGCTTCATGGATAAGAGACAAAGAGGGGATGTATTTCATGTGCATGGGTATAATGAGGTGAATTTATGGTGCTGTGTAAGCATATAAACTTAATGGGGGTGGTTTAATAAAAATTCATGATTTTCAAAATAATTTCTGTTGTAGTATGGTTGCATGTGATTATTGATTACATTGACTGCATAGTTTTACAATTAAGATAATGACCCACATGTTGTTCTAGGCTCCCTTTCACTCGACAGGGGAGGAATGTAAAGAAGAAATAAATCACTAAGCATCACCATTTATGTGCTTTAACCATATTGATGACTTGGGCTCACTGATGATTTTATTAAAATATTGTCTTGTATGCATGATAGAGAATTTTTTCCTCTCATTTTTATCAGCAAATAACCTAAGGTGAGTTCTGACAATAGTAAACAAGAGTCCCATTCTACAGGAATCCAGTTTGACAAAAATGTGGGTGAGTCTTTCATGGAATAGAAGATAATGTATTGTTCTTAACTGTCTTAACATTCTTCTTCTATCTTCAGAGGCTTAGTAAAAGAGCATACATTTCCTTCTCTACAGAGAAGGAATATTGTTCAAATCATTTTTAGCTCTATCCTGAAGAATATTTGTATATCATGCTAATGTAATGCTTTTCATTCATTTTCTTGTTTTAGAATAACTTATTAAAGCATGAAGACTAAATAATTGTAAAATAGAATGTAAATGTCATAACCCTTGATAATATAAAATAATTCATATATTTGCGTAGGGGTGAAAAAGTATCTATTAGGTACGATAAGCACAGGTAGGGATGGAGGGTACAGTTAAAGCCCAGACTTCTTCACCACTATACAATGCATCCATGTAACCAAATCATTTGTTATTGAAGTAAAAAATTTAAAGCCATTGAAGTAAAAAAATTTAAAAACTAAAAATAAATAAAATAATTTATCTGAATATATCAGAAAGAAGGTCATAGATGATGAAGAGCTTTAAAGAGAAGGAAAGTAAAGAAGGACAAGGATGTGACAATTTTCACATCATCTTTCTGGGTGAAGTTTGATGGCGATTTTTAAAATTAAGTGATTAAGAAATAAAACTAAAATCAAAACTAGCCACACGAATTCACAATTATAAGAAATCAGCATTATAAGTAATGGTTGTGGATGGGGGAGAATGAGTAAGGAAAATTTAGTTTATCATCCTATATTTTTCTGAAAGGGTCGAATTTTTTTTTTCACAATGCACCTGTATTGCTTTTAATCATAAGAGAAGCAATATAGACAGCACTGGTTAAAAAGGTGTGCTCCAGAGCCAAAGCACAGGTTCAGATCTCAATTTTGCCTCCTCTTAGCTGTGGGATCGTTTCCAACATAGTTCACCACTCTGTGCTCCATCTATAAAACAGGAACAGTAATGGAATCTACTTCACAGAGATGTAGTAAAGATTAACTTCCTTTTTGTTGTTGTGGTTCAGTTGGCATCTCACTCAGTCGCCGAGGCTGGAGTGCGGTGGCATGCTCACGGCCACCCCAGTGTCGACCTGCTGGGCTCTGGTGATCCTTCTGCCTCAGCCTTTCAAGTAGCCAGAACTACAAGCGTGTGCTACGATGCCCAGCTAATTTTTTTATATATTGTAGAGACAAGGTCTCACCAAGTTGCCTGGGCGGGTCTTGAACTCGTGGGCTCAGGCAATCCACTCACCTCGCCCTCCCAAAGTGTTGGGATTACAGGCTGAGCCACCAAGCCTGGTCCAAGATTAACTTCTTTTTAGGGTGAAAATTTGCAAAGAGAAAAAAGTATAAACACAATGGCACCAATATATCCAATATTCAATTTTAATACATTTTATTATATTTGTTTCAAATCATTGAGTATTTTTTTTTTTTTTTTTTTTTTTTTGAGTTGGAGTCTCACTCTGTCGCCCAGACTGGAGTGCAGTGGCCGCTCCCGGCCTCGACCTGATGGGCTCCGGCGATCTTTCCGCCTCAGCCTTCCGAGTAGCTGGAATTACAGGCATGCACTACCACGCCCGGCTGATTTTTTGATTTATTGTAGAGATGAGGTCTCGCTGCCCAGGCGGGTCTCGAACCCACAGGCTCCGGCAATTCACTCACCTCAGCCTCCCAAAGGCGCGGGATTACAGGCTGAGCCACCGAGCCCGGCTCATTGAGTATTTTTGAAAGAAATAAAATGGTACAGATACAGTGAAGTTTACCAACTGACCCCAAAATATCCCCTCCCTCTTAGAAGTAACCATCACCAGGAGTTTATCTTTTCTATAAATATTCTTATGTTTTTACTACACATATATGGTCACATAAATAATATATAGCATTTTATGTTTGTTTCTAAATTATATAAATCCAACTCTATAGATCCTTTTTCAATTTTCTTTTTGCCTTATATTTTTGAAGTACAATGTCTTACCTACACCTGTGTTTTTTCTAGTATAATCTTTTCTAGTAATTGTCATTATGAGTACTTGCGTAAAGTTTGCCCTAACTTGCGTCAAGTTTATTGGTCTATTATCCCCAGTGTCACCATAATGATTTTTCTGAACATAAACCACATGAACCCACTCCTTAAACACCTTATCTTCTCTAAAAATAAAACCCAAGCTCTCTGCCTTGGCATATAATCTCTGCAGGATCTGACCTTTACCCAATCGTATTTCCTGCCCCTCCTCACCTGATCCCCACATATCAGCCATGGCACACTCTTGCAGATCCCTGAAGACACCACGCTTCATGATTTCATTCAGTTCTATGTTTTTGAGTTCTATCCCTATGCCTTCTATAGCCTACAACATCTTCCTCCTCCTCCTTCCCCTCTTCCTGTCCTTCAGTTCCTCTTCCCCCTCCTCCCCCTCCACCTCCTTTACCTACTGTCTTCCTTCTCTTCTTCCTCCTTGTTCTTTGCCTGGATTGGAAGCCTCCCCTGTCCTATTCAGGCAGAAATAAATGCTTTCTCTTCTCTGCTCCCATAAGACATGGTGCATAAATTTAAATGCTTACACATGCCATACTGTTTTTCTCAGGTATGTTTCCCCACTAACCTATATACACCCGAGAAGGAGGGACTGTATTCTAATCATCTTTATATGCCCAGTCCCTAGAGCCCTAAAAAAAAACAAATGCTGATTGAAGGAATGAATGGGTAAATAGAACTCTCTCTATAGCAACTGAGAACAACTGAATGTGATAAAGAGAGATGAAGAAAATCCTGTCTCTGTGCTTGAAATTGCTTAAAATGGAGGCAAGAGGCAGGGAATCCAATTAGGAAAGGTATTGTAATGTTCTAATAAGGTTTTGCTATGTGTTGTTGCTGTATACTGAGAGAGATGATTTACATGATGGTATGCCTTAACTTGTATAATACTAAGCTGAGCTATAACTGATTCTAACATCCTTGGGCAGGAAGCTGATTACAATTATGTTTATTATAACTTCCTTTCACATGGTACTGTGGTGTGCCCCTAAGCCCATCTTCATTTCTACCATGGGACACGTGTCATTTATAGACTGCCAACCTTCAAAAAGCTATTCCATGGCAACAGACTGCGAGCTTCTAAGAAAGGCCTAAAGGCACTCACTCAGGGACTGCTGTGTGCTAATAAGTGTTTCCTGAAATGACATGGAAGCTATGTATTAGATGAACTGTGCAGTTATTCATAGAGGGGTCATTGATGAAGCTTTTCTAAAAACAATTGTGTCCATGTGTATAAAGTCAACTGGGCAACAGCTCAGAAAGCTTGTTGTTCATCCTGTTCATTTTATAGACGAGGAAACAGACCATCAGAGATGACAGTAGATTTCAGAACTGACAGACTAACAAAGTTTTAATAGTAATAGCTGGCACCCATGGAGAGTACATCAGGCTCTTGGATATGTGCTTTATATACATTATTATTTCATTGAATCTTGACCACAAATCTACAAAGTAGGCATTACAAACTAAAAAGCTGAGGCCTAGATGGGGTAAAAAACTTAACTTCAGGTCACACAACTTGTAGGTGATAGAGCTAGATTTTCACCAGATTTTTCTGATTCTAATAATACTTTTGCTTTTAGCTGCTTTTATGACATTATGTTGCCAGCTGTTTGCACCACAAGAGGCAGCCTCATGTATGGGACCAAATTCAAGCTAATTTTTTTTATCTTACTCATTGCTCAGTTATGAAAATTACTGCTATATGCTTTGGGTGCCCAGGCTTCACTCCTCCTTTCTAACAATGTGTGGGCTTTTCCATTACTGAAGCCAAGATGCCTGGATGTTGTTCCATCTGAATCTTTTCTCCCAGGATAGTCAGGGGATGCCCATGAGCAAAGCCCAACTCAGTCAACCTCTCTCTCTCCCAGGGATCTGAATTATCAAAGGGCCTCAAACACCAAAGAAACCACTGGAGTTAATTTGTTCCAGACTCCAGAGGGGTGGGGATAATGCTGAATAGCTCCCACTAAGAAGACCCAGTGGAGCTGCCTAGGCCTGTGCCTCGCAGACCTGGTTCTTCATTCTTCCTGCCAATCTTATGAGAGCTTATATCTCTTTCTTAGTTATTCCATTTTTGCTTAAAATATTCAGTATCATTTTCCAAATAATACAACTGTGGTGACCTCCCATTCCTATGAATATTTCCCTTAAACATCCTCTTATGGAATATAGCATACAACATGAGTGCCATAAAGTAGAAAAATAAATTTAATAAAACACTCAAAACTGTGTGAGAGTAAGTTCAAATGTCTATGTCCTGTTGTGCCTTTAACATGATAATCCCTCCAACCGTGGCCACAAAATGCTCCCTCCCCCAGTATTAGCATCTACCTCCCTGACTTGTTAGCATCTTTGTGGGTGTGTGCAATGAGACTTTAAGCTTCTGTTATCAGCTTTGGACAGGGAAAAACAAGAGGAAACAGTAGTGGTGACATCAACACCAAAGGCCCTAACAAAGAGTATAGGAAGGACAGAATACAACTTTTATGCTAGGAAGAATAAATCAATGTGTGATCCAAGATAGGCTGAATGAAATAAGACGTCTTTGAACCTAGCCTGGCAAAGAAAGGCAAAAACAGACAACTGGGCTGTGTGTAGGAGGGTAGGGGTCATGAAGAGAAAACAGGCAAGCAGGAGGTATAAAGGTTAGGAGTAGGAAATCAATGATACCTCTCTCTCTGCTGGGCATTGAAAAGATGAATAAAACTTTGCTCCCATCAGTTAGGAAATCATTACAGAAATGACCAGTGAATGGGCTGAAAAAAAGACTGTAAGGACAAATATCAACATTTTAGTAGTTGTCATTCTAGGGAGTGAGATCATAGGTGACTTTTATTTTATACTCTATATTTTTCTAAATGTTTTTCCATGGGAATTTTTTTAATCACTATATGACAAATAATAAGCTGGTTCTGAAACACTGTCACTGCTCAGCATGTCAAGAAGGTCCAGAACTTGGGAATGATCACAATCAATGGCACTGCTCCCTAATACCCACTTGCCCAAGAAGTGCTTTTCTGCCACCTTTGAAGTACAAAAATAAATTATGCCATAATCTGTATTGCCCCCAATCCTATTCTGCAGCCCTCCTCCCAGGGATCCGCTGAAGTTGGTCAACTCATCCATCCTCAACTTCTATTCTCCCAATTCCTACAGAATGCATTCTCCTTGAAATAATTGTTATCCAGTGCAGGAACTGGGCTTTACTGTGAACAAATTTCCCTATTTGTACAGCCTTAATTGATTCAACCAACTTTTGGTTGGAATCCACATTGGTTGAAGAAAATTAACTTTTCTATCCAGCATGACATGAATTCACAGTTCACCATGCTATATAAATGGCCACCAAATGGTCAGAAAAAAAACTTTAATTCCTTTCATCAGAAAGAGGGGAAAGATTCATTTTGTGAGACAAAAAAAGAGGTTCATTGTGTATTACCTTATCCCCAAGGCAGCCTGTGCTCAATTGAATATGATAGAAGTTATCTTTTTGTACATGGGGGGGTTGTTTTTATTTCTCCTTAGTAGTTTTTTTTATTATTTCAATAGCTTCAGGAGTACAAATGGTTTTTGGTTACATGGATTCACTGTACAGTGATGAAGAAGTCTGGGTTTTAAGCACCATGACTCCCACTAGTGTACACTGTACCAAATAAATGACTTTTCATCCCTCATTCCTCCCCTCTTTCCCCCTTCTGAGTCTCCAGTGTCCATTATACCATTCTATATGCCTTTGCAGTCCCATAGCTTAGCTTCCACTTACGAATGAGAATTTGTGGTATTTGATTTTCAATTCCTGCGTTACTTCACCTAGGAGAATGGTCTCAGATTTCATCCAAGTTGCTGCAAAAGACATCTTATCTGATAAAATGAGGCTGATATTTCATGGTCTTGCTAATTGTAGCTCTACATCACTCCTCAACAAACCACACCTAGAATGCATGTTGACCACTGATCATTTTGCTTTACTGGAAGTGTAGCAAGAACATCAAGATGCAAACTTGCAAAGTTCCTGAGTACAATAAAAAATTTCACAAGGTTTTTACGTATTTCTTTTTCATTAGCTGTTTTTTCATACTAACTCATCTTTAAGACTTTTGTCTACATTAAGTTATTCAACAAAAACAGTTTGTTTCACGCCCATAAAATTTTTAGGATATCTGGTATCATAAAAGTTTTGTAACACTTAATTAAATAACAGATTTCTAGTATTAAGCACAATGGACACAAATAGGTTTAGACACAAACAAAAGAAACTATTTGTGAGAGTGAAGTCTACTAGCCTCCGGCAAGCAGCATGCCCCAGACATCAATCAGTTAGACAGATGAGTTGGATAAATGGCATTAGTTAGGAGAAGTTCTGTGTCCCAGGATTCTGGTTTCATTACCTCCTCCACTTTTCTCCACAGCTAACTCTCTTGTTCACTCTCTGACTCCTAGCCATCAGAGAAGGAATTGCAGCAACTACCTAGACCAGAGATTGACAAACTATGCCCCACTGGCCAAACAAGTTCCCTATTTTTATACATTAAATATTTTAGAATACAGTTATGCCCATTTTCCTATTGTCTATGGTTACTTTCATACAGCAATGTCAATGTTGAGGAGTTGTGACAGACAGTATCCCCACAAAGCCTAAAATATTTACTATCTAGCAAGGGATATCTAACTTTTTGGTGTCCCTGGGCCACATGGAGTAAATTTTTGGCTTCCCTGGGTCACATTGAGTAACCTCTTGGCTTCCCAGGGCCCATATCAAGTAAAAAAGAATTGTCAGTTTTGTTGGTTTATTACAGGATAATATTTGTTTATGCTGATTTTGGTTAATATTCTTAAAATTTTTTCATCAATTTCTATTTTTCTATTAGAGGTTTCCTTGGGAATGTCTGCTAAATTTAGCAAGGACTTTTTGGTATATATTAATATTATCACATGATTGTCCTTTAACCTATGAATGTAATTATTATACTGAAATGTACCCCCCTTGCATTTCTGGATTAAACTTTGTCTTGCTTTGTTATTGTTAAAAAAAAAAAAAAGAAGTGTCTTGGACCACATACAAATTATATAATATAACTAGTGTATATACATAATAAGAATTATTTTTTAATATTTTATTATAAGTTTAGAAAAATGAGAACAATATAAAACTAGTGGGTATTGGACCCTGTTTTTGTCAAACTAATCTCTCAATGTCTGATTTGATGGACTGGTCTCAATTCTTAGGGAGTTCTCAAGGTGCCTGTCAGAAATGTTTGCTCAAATTTTGGTCTTTGTATGCTTCATAATTGAAAACTTCTACTCACAAATGTATGTGCTGCCAAAAACCGATATCAAAAATAAGGCACATGATGTTAAAAGATTTTGTGGGGGCTGTGTTACTAGTTGTCCTGGGTCACACGCAGCCTGAATGACTGATCCAACCCTTTAGGGAAAAAGTCTGCCAACCCCTAGTCCAGTCCAACCAAAATATGAGTTGTAGACAGTGGTGAACTAGTAAACGCTAAACAGCTGGCTCTGGCAAAGGAAGGGGAGTGAGGGGAGCCCTGATTTGTAACATATGTTGATTTCCTTAGTGTAAATACTTCCACCATGGCCAATTTCAAACTACCAGGTTGAGGTCACCGACTGAGGAGGTGGGGAAAGATGTGCATGTTCACTCTCACGAACCAGTGCAAGTCTGTTCCAGCACACTTTTGAGTACAGAAATCACCTTGGATGGGAGCTATAAACACAGCAGGAGCTGTGAACCTTGGATTCATGCAAAACTCTTCTTGAAGTGACTCAGGCAGAAGCCTAAGCCCTGAATGTTTTCTAACCAACCAAGAGCTCATAGTTCCTTTTCTGGCTGCCTCCGTGATATGTTCTGAGGGTTTACTTTTTACCTGGGACTGGTTCTTTTAACCCTCATGATAACCTTAGGAAGTATGCACAATTATGACAACCATTTAACAGATAAGAACATTGAAACTCATAGATGCTGTGGAATTTGATCAAGAAAAACAAATTTCGGAAAAGCCTGCACAGCAAAACAGTTGATTTGGGACATTTCCTTGAATGTTGAGTTATGTTTCTATAGTCTTGTATCCTCTTCCATTATGAAAAAGACAGAAAATATTGATGCAGACGTATTTCTGTTTCCCAGATTCAAGAGAAAAGGGGTCATTAGTTTCCTGGATTGTGTTTATCAGGAAAGCTAAGTGAATCCCAGAGAGACCATATTCATACAGAAAGAGGCAAAGAACAGAGAGTGGGGAAAAGAGCCTAAGGGAAAGGGAATGATAGGAGCTGGCACAAGTTAAGCCCCTAAAGAATTCTGAGAGTGTGAAGGGAAGATATTAGGGGTAGCCACCATCCTGCAATGTGTAAGGTGCTGGGAGAGAAATGTGAATGAGAATTTTAGACAATTTTGCTGTATATAAAGGGATTTCCATTAGAAGCCTCATTGAGAGACATCAACGAAGGCTAAACAGCTTTTCTAGGGATTTTTTTTTTTTTTGGATATTAGCTTAATACTTTTTTAATGCAATACTGTGTTGAGACAATTCAGAATATGTTATTAGTATGTTATCCTTTCAATCTAATGCTAAAGAAGATGAAATCCCTTTCTTTTAAAGACAAAGCAGGTAGGTTGTGACTTTTATTACCCACAATAAAAAGGAGTCTTCAGTGCATTCAATACAGAGAGCAAAATAAGGCTCTAGAACTTGGTGGTTGAGCAGACAAAGCCTACTGCCTCTGAATGAGCCTCTTCAAGGAACAGAACAAAGTCCACCCACCATGTGTCAGGGGCTATAGAAAGTGACTGAGTATCCATCTCCAACCATAAGAAGGACCCAGTCTGGCAGAAGAGACAAGACATATAAATGACTATGATAAATAGTTGCCATAATAGTGCTCTCTAAAATGATACACTGAGAGCCTCTCTGAATTGCTGCCTGGACTCTTTCCTTCCTTCCCGTTGTCTTTTGGTGTTGAGTACTTGTGCACGGGCAGGCTGCCAACTTGTCACAGCTAGACCTGTTTTCATAGGCATAAAGCTCTGCTACGTGAACCATCTTCACATTCTAAGTGTTTTTATTCTTTATTGGGGCCTTTACTCAACTTCCCCTGACACCTGCTTGGGACACAGTTATGTGGAGATGTGATGCTGGGAGTCATGGCAGCTATACTGTGGGCATGAATAAGAGTCGAGAGAACATGAGAGACACCAGCCCAATGTACTGCCATATTAGAGACTAAATGAACCAACCATAGATTCACCACTTTCCAAATTTCTCATGTAAAATAAGTCTCTATTCTTTAAGCCACTTGAATTCTAGCTCTGCTGTGTGACACTGAGCAAATTATTCAATCTCTTAATATTTTATTCCTTCAACCAAAATAATATCAATAATACCTCATAAGATTGCTGTGACAATTAAATGAGTTCATACATGGAAACACAACATATTTCCTAAATCAAGGTTAAATGATGACTAAACATTAGTTGTCAATATTATTTACATTGCTAGTTGAGTATTTTGCTGCTTATAGGAATAAACAATTCCTAACTAACACAGACATTTAATTAAAGGTATAAATGATTGGTAGTAGCTTCCAACATTATTTTGCAAGCTTATAAAATACCATTATTTAACAAAAGTTAGTATTTATTGAGCCCTTTTTAAGCAAAAGACTCTGTTCTAGACACCAAAGGAATGATTATCTAGAACTGAAATTTCGAGACTCACTATATTAATGGGAGAGATATTTGGGAAAGACAAAAAAAACGTTTCTGCTATCTTGACATCACATAATATATACTGCTCCCTTAGGACATATAGAGGTGATGCATGCTTTACCCTATATTTGGCTACATGCTGGAAATAACAAGACTCTTCGCTCATACATCACAACCATTCTACTTACACATCTAGGTAAAGGCAATGTCTCAAGAGCAAATTTTGTCCATTCTTCTTTTCCATATCTGAACTTTTACTGTGACATTGGCACCTTCTACCATGGCATTGGAATGCCCTCAAGCTTCATTCTTGGTCCCTTCAGATCACCTCTTTCTTTCCAGCATGCATTATAGAACAGCACATCAATATCCAGTAATCTCAAAGAGCTTCAGTCCCCAGGCTATTCAGTTTTAACCACAGCATATGGCTTCAAAGCCCCTTGCTGGAGGTTGGAGAGGGAGAACCTGGCCTTTAAGTCAATCTGCTTTGGGTTCAACTGCTTTAACAGAGGAGTAAATTTAACACCTGGGCCAGCACTTTGCAACTTCATTCTCTTTTGGCATCACTGGACTTAAATTCTTACAGATGTGGATGGAGCAGTGGATCTGACAGAATTTATCAGTGGTGACAGCTCTACAACTGATTCAATTTCTCCCAACCTCTAACTTGTCAATAAGTCTTTTATAGGAGTTCTGTCAATTTCCCCCACTTCAGTCTATGTCTTTTCAGTTCTACCTGATTCTTCCTTTTCTTTTTTCCCTTATTCTAAGAATTATTTTTCCCGTGGTCATTGGCTTTCTTTTATTAATAATCAAGATTTTCTTTGACAACTGCAAGAATAAATCAACCATAGACCTAATCTACTCTCCTTTCCTCCCATCAAGAGGGACATTTACATTTTGGAGCCCATGCAGAAGCTGCTCTCCCAGCTCAGTGGAATATCACTTGGTGCTGCTCATCTCTGACTTTCATATAGATAGACTAGAGCCACTGGTGCATGTCTACAGAAACACTCAATTTCACTGGTGATGAGAGGAACGGGCAGATTCCTGTTTGGCCCAGTCTCTCCCCAGCTCCCATTCCTCAGAGGCAGTACTCTTACCCCAGCCAATAATTCTGAATGCCAGGCTATAGCAGGTTGTGGATTGATATACACATTAAATATCCCTTTCCATTCTATAGATTCCAAAACTAAATTATGAGGCCCTAGGTCAACCAGCCTGGCAATTCAGAAAAGCAGAGATTCCCAGGCAACTGATAATACTTTTCACAGAATGATCTAACTCTTTTACATTGCAGCTTCCGGTTTCCAGGAAGTGAAGAAAGAGTTAACACTAAGTCTGCCCAGGAAAATGATCTCTAAGTCTATCTTCTGAGATTATTAGTTTTTTGGAAGCTGCAGAGTTAGGATCAGTATGGAATTTGTCACGTCTGTCTCATTTGTTGTACAAGCCCTGATCCAGGGGAACAGATCTGTGAGCTGACACGTAGGCCTTGGGTTTACAAGTATAGGGTGGTATAAAAGAATGCTGGAAGTTGCCTGCTGCTCCATACACACTCCACATGGGCAAGGAAACATTTCTGTGCCCGAGAATCTTCTGGGCCTTCCAGTGAATTAAAGATGCTCTACCGCTGTATCTCCTTCCCTCTATCCCTCCATAAAGCTAAATAGATGTAGTGACGTAGTTTAGATATTTGTCCCCTCCAAATCTCATGTTGAAATGTGATTCCCAATGTTGGTGTTTAGACTATGGGGCTGGAATGGCAGTGGCATGGTGCCTTTTTCATGATCATGGATGAGTTCTGGCTCTATTAATTCACTGGAGAGCTGGTTGTTTAAAGGAGTCTGGCACCTCCCTTTTCTCTTGCTTCCACTCTTGCCATGTGACAAGAGTACTGTCTCCCTTACCTTCTGTCATGAGGTAAAGCTTCCTGAGGCCCCATCAGAAGCTGGACAGATGAGAGCACCAGGCAGAACCATGAGCCAATAAACCTCTTTTCTGTATAAATTACCCAGCTTCAAGGATCTCTTTAAATCAATGCAAAATGGACTAATACATGTAGCATTGGATTAAAGCTTATTGTGTCTTTTGAGTCTGACTGGCAACTTGAACTTACATCAACCACTGTGGAGAAAACATAAAAATACTTTGAGGAAGCACTATACATATTTAAGAAATTATTTTTCTCAGAAAACAAGAAACATCAGTAACATAAGAACACTCTGGGTGTATCTCTACTCTGTCTCTATTGTCTTTCTGGGTTTGCCCTTGCCCCACTGCCCATGTCTCCACACTTTAGGATGAGGCTTTCTGTCAACCTCTCCACTTTCATCAGCCAAAGCGAGGTTCTCTCAGCACTCCCTCAGTGCTCTGACAGGTCATTCCTCAGGACCAAGGCTAATCTACTGGGTTTTTCTCCCCTGCCTTGTTCATTTTATCTGATCCTAGTTTCCTTACCTGTAAAATGAAGAAAGTAAGAAAAATGAAGAAGATCAGAAATAGAAATAAATTATTCCAGCAATTATTTTGATGAAATTTTATTCCTACAGTTTTTCAACATTTCTAAACTCTAACATGACACTGTCAACAAGTAAGGGCTTCAAATTGTTATTCAGTTTGTATGAACCTAACACCTAAATCAGCTAGTACAGAGATAGTGTTAGGGTGGGGTAGGGTGGTGTTCACTCTTGTTTCGATGACAAAGTCTATGCTGCTATTGACTTGTCATGTCAGTAGCTTTTTGGGATACTCAATAAGGTACTTGACTGTGGCTGGTGGGAGTTTTTCTCAATCCTATCAATATGATGAAAAAAAGTCAAGTGGAAATGATTCTAGATAATGACCGAGCTGGAAACATTGATCCCAGTTGAACAACATCAGAAAAGTTCTATATCCCCTTTGTCAATAACAAATTAAGCAGTTCTGTAGTCGAAAAAAATAGCATTTATACTAACAAGAAAGAGAAAAGATGGAAACCCCAACCAGAGTTATTTCACCTATTTTGACTCTTGCTCAATGTCAATCACTTCTCAGTCACCCACATAGATCAGAACTGTGCTTTTCAAACATTTTGACAACCAACAAGGAAAGATTTATTTTATAACTTGATCCAGTATTTCATATTTTCCACTTTATTTGTGATTGCAGGCAGTGACCCACAAAAATGATTCCATGATCCCACAAATAGTTTGCATCCTACAGTTTTAAAATCATTGGACAAGACGATGTGAGAACTTTACAGAAAATGTTTTAAAATTCAGTAATTGTCCTTACCCAGCGCTAGTTAAGATGACTTAGTTCATTGACCTCTAGGAAAAGCTCGAGGCTCTTGCTCTTTTTTTCTTACCCCATTCCACCCCCAAAAAGGAGAATCTGCCTATAGATTGATCTCATTTCAGGATATGGCACTAGGACTCAGTCTAGTGAGTGGAGTGTTCTAGAGGATGAAGTGCTTAAGCACAGCATTATCTAGAGATAAAGAGTTTCCCCCCAGGAGGGGCTCACACAGGAGGTGGGACACTTCCTCTGACCATTGGAAAACTCTCTCCCTAGTATCCCTATGCTCTTTTCTTGGCTGAGGGATATTTTGGATGGCTCTTCCACACACTGGAGTGGCAAAATGCAAACTTTGGAATAGAAGAAGTCAGAGTGGTTCTTTTAGCCCAGTTGTGTTTTGTCCATCAGGTGGGCCAGGACACATATTTTTTCTTAATGTAGTGTTGTGTTTGGAGACTCTTAATAATGCTATAAACTATTTTTCTCAAACTGGCACAATTCTGATGAGTACAGAAGTCTTAAATTCTGAGTTTTCTTGAGTTTCTGCCCAATCCCCCACCTTATCCTCAAGGCTTGAAAGTTGTTGGAGACAGCATTATTGGTAGATATATATGTCAAACTGGGAACTTACCTTGTAATTATCCTCTAATTCATTTTCAGTGAAGAATGTAGTCCTCTTTGATGAACATGAATATGAAGTGAAGACAAGCCAAAAGGGATATTACTCACCTTATAAAACGTCTGTTCTAAGTTATCTCTATTAACATATTGATACATGAGACAGCTCTCCAGGCTGAAATGCTATTCAGTATGACCCAATTCCAAGGCATGGTAGCTGAATAATCCTATTGGGTTCTGACTCATCTACAGGAGAAAATGTAAGCTCCAAGAAGATAGGAAGTACACCTGTTTCTTTATCATTGGATGGTCAACTCCCAGCAGCAGTGTCTGGTTTAGAAAATAAATCCACTAAATATTTGTTGAACTAATACAAACAGGATGAATAATAAATAAATAAATGGTCCTGAGGAGAAAGCAGTCACATGAAAAACTGCCCAGCCTCACTACTCATTGGAGAAATGCAGGTTGATCAAAACTACAATGAAATACTACCTAACTCTTGTAAGGATGCCCATCATTAATAAGTCCAAAAACAGCAGATGTTGGCATGGGTGGAGAAAAGGAAATGTCTCTACACTGTTGGTGGGAGCACAAGCTAGTTCAACCTCTATGGAAAGCAACCCATGGTGATTCCTAAAAGAACTAAAAATTAACCTTCTGTATAATCCAGCAATCTCTCTCCTGGGAATATACCCAGAGGAACACAAAGTGTACTACAAAAAAGACACCCATACACTCATGTTTATTGCTGCACTATTCACAATAGCAAAAACATGGAACCAACACTTTTGCCCATCGAAAGTGGACTTGGTAAAGAAAATGTGGTACATATACATGATAGAGAATTATGCAGCCATAAAGAACAAAATCTTGCACTTCACAGCAAATTAGATGGAGTTGGAAACCATCATACTAAGTGAACTATCACAAAACAAAGAACTGAATACTGCATGTTCTCACTCCTAGGTGGGCCGTGAATATTAGTCACATTAACACCGGGAAGGATCAGCAGTTGCTGGGCGCTGCTAAGGAGGGAGGGAGAGGGGGAGGGAGGGAGAGGGGGAGGGAGGGAGGGAGGAAGGGAAGAAGGAACATGGCAACACAAAGGTTATCTTGTCCACTACTAGGAGGAGTGAGGGCCACCTAGAAGCCCAAACTTCATCTGCATGCAGCCACTTATATAGTTAATCCTCACTTATATCCCACATCTCTATAATAAAAAAAGAAAAAACCCATGTCCCTGGACTCCAACTACTCTTCCCCAAACTCACTTTAAAATTTAAGAATAGCCTAACAATATAGTCATAGTTTGTCTGTAAAATAAATATCTGATTTTAAGTTTAAAAAAAGAAAATACACCCACTATTTGTTGAATGAATACAAATAAGATGAAAAATACATAAAATAAATAAATAAATGGTCCTGAGAAGGAAGGAGAGGGGTTGGCTCTAACTAAGTGAGACAATAAGCAGAAGAACTAAAAACCCTAATATCTATTGGACCAGGGTCAACGGAACCTCCAGGCTCATGAATAGGGCTGTTTCAGATCTGCCACTCCTATTCCTGCCCCCACCCAGGCAGAACCCAGCATCATGGAACCAGGAGATTAGCTGGGTATCCCGCCAGACTGCCCCAACTTCACAGTCTTCCAAATAATCACAAACATGTACTGAACATTAATGGCATATTGAGCCCAGCTCCAAACACAAAATTAGACTCAGCACGGCCTCATAAAGCAAATCCCAAGAGCTACCAAAACACCATCAAGGATGACTTTCAACCTTAATATCTTGAGATGAGTATGTATATGACCACAGAGGTTAAGAGCTCTGCTCCCAATTACTAAAGGGTGACAGTCTTCTTCATTTCTCATCATCTGCTTTATTGCCACTGCATTGTCAGAGTTGTCACCATGGTGCCCAGCACATTTTTATACAGTTACTACAGATCTTTATCAAGGGTGAGCAGTGGGCTTATTTCCCCTGCTAACGCCAGGCTCCCTCTGTGAATTGTCTCCGACGGTTGAAATGGGATGGATGCTGTGTGGGATTAATGAGAAGCCACCGTCTCCTCTGAAGTCCTTTCATTTATGTGTCCCCTTGAACATTAAAACGATCAAAGAATTTCAAAGGCCAGGGCCACTCTTCACGCTAAAGCAAGAGTCGATCCAAGGAACCCATCGGAGAAAGAAGAGCTTTTAAAAACAAACGTAAAAGTCTGTTCTCAAAAATTTGAACAGAATGGTGAATCTTAAACAGCCTCACATGCAACTCAGTGTTTATTAGCCAAAGACTAAAGATTAAAAAGATTAAAGAAGAAATTTGCCCATACAGATTCCCTAATTTTTTCCACACAGCTCAGAGACTATTTTTGCTAACAGTACTTTGACAATGGAGCTACATGTCACACTCAAAAGACAACATGGTGATTTCAAATTGATAAATCGTATGCATGTATTGGTATCTGAATGCATTAAATCACCAAAGCAAGCACTAGTTTAATGCGAGCGCATGAGTGAGCTTTAGTGTAAAACTTCTGGCAATCAGTACTACCCACAAAAGAAAAATGTCAGGGATGAAAATTTTTGTTCTTCAAATAAATAAATAACTTAGTAAAATAGGCCACATCATTTATTGCTTGACATATTGATGCCTAGTGGGTGCTATTTACCTTCTAGGTTTTTACATTTAACATTTTGAGAAAAGCCCATTTTAACAAGGTGATTTGAATAGGACTGGAGACCACGATATTTTTTTGTGGATGAAGCATTGTTGGTTAGAAGATAGAAAAAACTGTTATTCTGAAAGCTATAAGCAGTTTTTCTGCTTTTCTGATAAGGAAAACTTAAATTCTTCTTTAGGGTAAACTGCTCCTATAATTCGAAAAAATCCTTTCGATGAACTTTCTGGTTGTAGAAAAGATCTTGGATAAAGCAAAAATCTTGTTCTGGAATAGACATTGTTACAGACTCAGTGTTGCTAAACGGCTCTGACTGGTCATTGTGAGGGAGGAGGGGCTTTCAAGGAGGCAGCATAGTTTCATGGTTATACACTCAGACTGTGGGGTTATACTGTCTAGATTCAAATCCTAGCTTTTTCCATTTGCTAGCTTTGTAACTTTGTTACAATTTACTAATTCCTTTGTGCCTTGCTTTTTCCATATGTAACACTAAACAACAGTCTTCCTCATAGGGCTGCCTGAGGATTGTATGAGTTGATACATGCCTGGGCAGCGAGACCTCATCTCTACAATAAATCAAAAAATCAGCTGGGCGTGGTAGCGCATGCCTGTAATTCCGGCTACTCGGAAGGCTGAGGCGGAAGGATCGCCGGAGCCCAGCAGGTCGAGGCTGCGGTGGCCGGGAGCGGCTACTGCACTCCAGTCTGGGTGATGGAGTGAGACTCCAACTCAAAAAAAAAAAAAATTGGGGAAAGAGCTTTGAAAGTGGTGATTTCTACTTATGCACTAGATTGTTATTCTCTGTTGGCCAAGTTTTCTTTCATAAGTCATTTCCCCTTAGGAAAGAAAGAAAAACAAACTCAAGGGCAGGGAAGTAAACACACATTAGCAACAGGTCAGCCATCTGAGCACAAGGGCAGAGTCATATGTAGCAGCCTATGGATGGGACTTCATGCAAACAGCGACCATGTTAGAGATGCATTTAGATTTTCTCAATTACAATCACTTTGATTAATCTCAAATATTTAGTAAAATCTCCTTCATTTTTGCAGTCTCATCTCAACCATCATTGTGGGATGTATGATCTTTGGAAAAAAGAAGGAAAGCCTGGATCATGGGCTGAGGGGACAGGGAACACCCAGAGCAATCTGAAGACTGAGGACAGAAGCCCAGGGACTTGCAGGGAGAGACAGATTGAAGATTCTGGGAAGAGGTTTGATTTCTTGCAAACAAGCAGGATGGGGACTTGTACCCTAAGGATTGGGGCATGAAATAAAGCATGGCCTTATCCTGTGCTCACGTGTGGATATTTACCTTTTTGCCTGCCTAGTCCCATTTATTTCCAATGTTTGAGAGATTCCTATGAACCTCACGCCTAAATATTTGCCTTCCCTGTTCCCAAAACTTAGTCCCTTCCCTATCCCTAAACACTAGTGCCAAGCTGTGTGTGGTTTCATCAGCCTAACCGCCCCCATTGGTGACTCTTTTTTTTATTTGTTTCACTGTTGTTGTTTTTTTTAAACCTCTTCTCTTTTCTAGTCTGGGCTTTAAGAGTACCCACCACCCCCACCTGGTGCACATTGTACCCAGTAGGTGATTGGTTTTGGTCCTTCCTTCCCTTCCCCCTCCCCCTCCCCCTTCTGTTTCTCCAATGTCCATTATACCATTTTCTATGTCTTTGCAGATCCTTAGTTTAGCTCCCAGTTATTAGTGAGGACATGCGGTGTTTGGTTTTCTGTTTCTGAGTTAGTTCGCTTAGGATAATGTTCTCCAATTTCATCCAAGTTGCTGCAAAAGACAATTTCATTCTTTTCAATGACTGAATAGTATTCCATAGTATATGGAGACCACATTTTCATTATCCACTGATCGGTGATGGGCATTTAGGTCAATTCCACATTTTTGCAATTGTGAATTGTGCTGCACCCATCTGTAACTTTTGATCTGATGATACAAAGAAGCAAGGCTGGAAAGATTCATTCTGGGAGAAGTGGCAGCAACACACAGTACAACTGGGAACCCAGACTAGGGTGCTAGTGGCAACAGAGTCTTTTGCAACCCATTCCAGGGTTTGACTTTGACCATGGTCCTAGTTTCCCAGTCTCCCTACATATCTGTCTTTTCCCAAGCTTGATTTTTTAGACTTCCAGTCATTTCTGGGCCCTACCCTGTGTCCTTCAAAAAAAGTCCTTATCTATGTGAGAAAATATTGGCAAATCATACATCTGATAAGTGGTTAAATCCAAAATATATAAGGAATTCAGAAAACTCAACAGTAAAAACAGCCCAATTTTAAAATGGTCAAAAGACCTAAACAGACATTTCTCAAAGACATACAAATGGCCAAGAAGTATGTGAAGAAAAAATGCTCAACATTGCTAGACATCAGGAAAATGCAAATTAAAATCACAATGTGATATTGCCTCACACCTGGTAGAATGGCTATTATCAAAAAGATGAAAGATAATTGTTGGTAAGGATATGGAGAAAAGAGAATGTTTGTACACTGTTAATGAGAATGTAAATTAGTGAAGCCATTATGGACAGCAGTGTGAAGATTCTTCAAGAAGTTAAAAATAGAACTACCATATGCTCCAGCAATCCCATTACTAGGTATATATCCAAAGACAATGAAATCGATATATTGAAAACATATGTAGTCCCTTGTTCATTTGCAGCATTATTCACAATAGCCAGGACATGGAATCTACCTAAGTATTCATCAATAGATGAATGGATAAAGAAAATATGGTACATATACACAAAAGAATGCTATTCAGCCTTTAAAAAAGAAGGAAATCTGCTGGGCTTGGTGGCTTAGCCTATCATCCCAGCACTTTGGGAGGCCAAGGCGAGTGGATTGCCTGAGCCCACAGGTTCAAGAGCAGCCCAGGCAAGTTGGCGAGACCTCACCCCTACAATAAATAAAAAAGAAAAAAAAATTAGTCAGGCATGGTAGCACATGCCTGTAGTTCCGGCTACTTGGAAGGCTGAGGTGGAAGGATCAATGGAGCCCAGTAGGTCGACGCTGGGGTGGCCGTGACACTGCACTCCAGCCTGAGAGACGGAGTGAGATTCCAACTCAAAAATAATAATTACGATAATAAAAGAAGAAATTCTGTCATTTGCAACAACATGGGTGAAGCTGGGGGACACTATGCTGAGTAAAATAAGCCATGCATGCATAAAGATAAAGCTCTCACTTATATATAGAATTTTTAAAAGCCAAACTCATAGAAGCAGAGAGTAGAATGATGGTTATTGAATGTCTAGGGGTTGGGGGTACTGGGGAGACGTTTGTCAAGGGATACATAATTTCAATTATACAGGAGGAATAAGTTCAGGAGCTCTATTGCACAACATGGTGAGAGTATATATTAATATCTCACATTAAAAAGTGATAAATATGTGCGGTAATGCATGTTACTTAACTTGAATTAGATATTCCACAATGCATACATATATCACAACATGATGTTGCATACCATAAATATATAAAATTCTTGTCAGTTAAAAATAAACAATTCATTAATGTCCTTGTCTACTTAGGTTAACACAAGTTGTTTTCTATTGTTTACAACTACAAATCTTCACTGATAACCTGTTCATCAGTTTACCAGGATTATAGAAAAATGAAACACCAATAATAGGATATTTTGAAAGGAGGCAATTAAAATTTGGTTCAAAACTGCTGCCTTACAAAAACAACCACAGAATTACTCCACCACTTGAATTGTTGGTTCATGAATATTTCTCCAGGTTGAACAACTTTTATCTGATTTTACCTGCCCTTAGCAGGATCATTAAGACCTCTGATCAGAGAATAATTAGCCAAAAGTGTTGCAAAATTCATTAAATCCACAAAGATGTACAAATTCCTTTTAGCTTGGCAGTCAGCTGACTATCCAGATCCCTCATCCAAGTGATGTCCTGTGATCCCCAGAACCCAGGGCTGGGGATCCCCTCCTGTCACTACTGTTCCTTTCAGCCACCTGACTCAGCATGGAAGTGGTTGCCCTATAATTTCTGGTTTATGCCAAAAATTGTACTGCAATGCAATGAGAAAAAAGTGACATATTCATAAAGCTGAATGTATTCTGCTTAAAGAATTGGTCTTTGTTAAAATAATTATGTCTTCCATTTTAACTCCAAAAGTTTTATGAAATAATGATGAATGAACATGGTAATTTGAACAGAATTTTAATACCACTACTTGACAAAGTACAAAGTCGAAAACCATGTTTTTGTTTTTTTAGTCGCTCAAGAAATCCACAGGACGTGGAGTCACTTTTTTAGGGACTGTCCCCACTACTCTGGTGGCTCTGTTTCCTGCCATTATTCATACTCCATTGGTTTCGCGGGTGACCAGCACTCTCAAGGAGTGAAAGTTGTATCAAATAGAGCAATTTTAGTAGAATAAGGCAAAGACAACAACTAGAGGCCCTCAGCACAGAGAATCAGAGATCTCAAAAGGAGTAGGGAGAGGGGTTAACAATGACCAAAGAGGACTCTTGTTCTCCTTCAGAGACATCATTGTAGAGTGTAGTCAGTTTCTGCTCAGGAGCACTCTATCATTGGAATTTTTTTTTTAACCACATGACCTCATTTCTGACAATTTTTTTAAAAAATTTCTCATCATAAGCAGGCACACCCAAGAAAGAAGCACTCATTTCAAATCCACCGTAGTTCTACCTCCAACGCCCCTAAGTGGCTGCATGAGTGTAACAACCTCATCTCATCAAGACTTTTCCTTTCTGTCAGTTGCTAACCCAGCCCTGCTGCTTTCTTATTATCCCAACAAATACCTACTATGTTCAGGTTGTTGTTCTTGTCCTCATGAATACAAATACTTATGTAGAAATCTTCCTTTGACTGATTTTTTTCATCTACTCATCCAACGTGAATTGAGCACCTACTAGGTGCCAAGCGCTGTGGTGAAAGAAGCATGTAGGACACAAAGACTCTGCTTACTAGGCCCAGGATACTTTAAAGGCAAATTTTATCTCCTTCAGTTAGTATCCCTGAAATCATACTACTAATGCGTGATCAGTTCAATGTACACCCTAAATACACTAACCCAAGCTTGAAGACCCTACAGAAATTTGTAGGGAGGGCAAGTGGAAATTTTATGTAAAGTATTAGTCTCAGGACACCACCTTTTTTCAATTTCAGGTAGTAATCATGGGAGAAGTCTGAGGAGAGGGTTGGCAGGAGGTGCAGAACTTAGGGGAAATAAAAATATGGTTGAATCATTCTGATTTGCAATTGTCATCAGGAGAGGGAGGAGCGGTGGTCAGGAAGGGGAATGAAATATCCACAAAGGACATCTGCTCTTCTGTAAACCTTTCACTGGAGCCAGGGAGATGAAGTAGTCATACTCTGTCATGTCTCAGAAGACAGAAGTAGGACAAACAAGAACAAACATGAGCGCTTCATTTAAACAACTACCAAAGGAAGATGACTTCAGAGGAACTGTCTCTGAAAATGATGAGCCACCCATTACTGGGATTTTTAAACTGAGGCAAAATGAAGCCCAGCAGTGATTTTGCTTGGATTCATTCTCTGGGTGAGAGGGTAGACAGCATGACCTACACTTGTACACTGTCAGTGGTAAAAACAAACAAACAAAAAACACTCGCAGAGGTGCCTCAAGAGTTAAACCAACTCATTTTACACATTAAACAACCAACCCAATAGAGTTTTTTAATAGCTATGAATAAAAAACTAGCTTTTGATATAACATCACCAAACAGTGACTCTCTCCAAGGGCTCTCCCTAACGGAGCATTCTACCCAAAAGGAGTACAGGCCTGGGAATATTTATTACCATGTCATCTCTTTTATGAAACAAATATTCTTCAGTATTCTTTTAATCACAAGAGACCTTCTTGGAATGAATATTTTAGTGATGGACATGTTCACTAGAGCCAGCCAGGGGCCTGAGTAAGACATTTAATTTTGCTCACTAGTTGCTCTATTCATTATCCTGCTCTCCACATCATTTCAATTCCTTACCAAATTAGAAGGCATTCTGTAACAGGGTTAGTTTCTACATGGTTGCATCTGACAGCTACAATGAATAAAAACGGGAGCTTTTTCAAAGGCCTACTATGTCCCAAAGAGCTCAGCATGGCCTAAGGAATAATTAAATGAAGAGTAAAGCCAATGTACATTCTCAGTGCTGTAGAATGAGGCAAGTTGTGCCATTACATATAAAGTCTACAAAATGGATCAAGCTAAACTTCTAGCACATCAGCCTCTGCTCTCTTTGTTGCTTCCCATTTTGCAAAACACGCTCTACTGTCTTATAAAATTATCAGAAGACTTGAGCTGTCATGGCAGGTATTAATATCCCCCTCCTTTTTTTTTTTGAGTCAGAATCTTGCTCTGTCACCAAGGCTGGAGTGCAGTGACACGCTCACGACCACAGCAGCCTTGACCTGCTGGGCTCCGGCAATCCTTCTGCCTCAGCCTTCCAAGTTGCTGGAACTACAGGTGCTCGTCACCAAGCCCAGCTAATTTTTTGATTTATTGTAGAAACAAGATCTCACCAAGTTGGCCAGACTGGTCTTGAACCCTTGGGCTCAAGCAATCCTCTCACGTCGGTCTCCCAAAGTGCTGGGATTATAGGCTTGAGCCACCATGCCCAGTCAATATCCCCATTTTAAGTGAGACATTGAGAGGCTGGGGAACCTAAGAGTACAGAACTAATAACACTTCAAACCCAACGTCCATGGTCCTTTCCACTGATCTTAAGTGAAGAGCCAGACCAACACTTTTTTAAAAACTTGCCAGGATTTATGCCTCTGAGTAGTTATTAAATCTCCTCCCCAGTGGTCGCTTGTTGATAATTAGCCAGTGACAACTATGCATGCTGAATGAACAAACTGCATTGTAAAAGCTAGTGGCTGTTTCAGATTTATAGGATGATCTTTGATTGTTTTAGTGGCTGCAAATCTTTTGTCCCCAAGAGTGGAGATACATATTTGTAGCTAGACAATCTGGACTAAGCACACTATTGTTTCATGTAGGTTTACAACTGGTGAGAATCTAAATAAAAGAATTATCCTGTTCTTGTTTTCCTTTAAAAACCACAAATTCTACTAAATACTACTATTTTGACATCTTCCTCTCCTCCTAGATTTTCTACTGACTTCAAGCTCAACATGTACAAAATGCAAATCCTCTTCCCTCTGAATCTATAATCTTCCCTCTTTCTGTAAATAGGCCCTGCAATCTTCCAAATCCTTGATACCTTTTCCCCTACAATTGTCCCTTTCCATTCCCATCTCTCTTGCTCCAAAAAAACCACCCATTATAATGTGCAAATATATTTTTAGATATGTATTTGTCCTTGAAAAGTGTGTTTATTTGTTCATTCAAAAAATTGTTCTAAGCATCTTTCATCTTCTGGCACAGTCCTATATTCTGGTATAGCAGTTAGCTTTTGCTGCAGAATGAACCACCCTAAAACTTAGTGACTTAAAAATGGCTCAGCCTGTAATCCCGTGCCTTTGGGAGGCTGAGGTGAGTGGATTGCCTGAGCCTGCGGGTTTGAGACCCGCCTGGGCAGCGAGACCTCATCTCTACAATAAATCAAAAAATCAGGTGGGCGTGGTAGCACATGCCTGTAATTCCGGCTACTTGGAAGGCTGAGGCAGAAGGATTGCCGGAGCCCAGCAGGTCGAGGCTGCGGTGGCCAGGAGCGGCCACTGCACTCCAGTCTGGGTGACAGAGTGAGACTCCAACTCAAAAAAAAAAATAATGACTATCTATTTAGTTCATAATTATGTACACAAGTATTTTCAGCTGGGCTCAACTGAGCGGTTTTCTGCTAGTTTTAGGTGATCTTTGCTGAGCTCTCCCACACAGTGGCCACGCATCAGCTTGATGAGGATAACCCCTAAACGCAAGCTCTACCAATCTCTCATTGAGTCGCATTTATTGTTTTCCCAGCACCCAAAGCAAGTCACATGCCCAAGTATAGAATCAGTGCAGAAGGGGACAACACCAACACATAGACACAGAAAGGTGTGAACATACTGGCATCCACAACTGCAAAAATCACTTATTTTGGAATTCAATGATGAACACAACTGCCAATGTCCCTGACCTCAAGAAACTTACATCCTCACACCTTCCATCAGCCCTTGGTACTTTTCAGCTTCCTAGGTTTAGCCATGCAGGAAGTATAAGCCAGTATTCCTTTGTAGTTTTAATCTCTCTGATTAATAGTGAGGACAAACATTTCTTTATATACTTAATAGGCGTTTATGAATTGCCTATTTGTGTGTCTTGCCTGTTTTTCTGTTGGATTTCCTGTATTTTTCTTACTGAATGTAAGAGTTGCTTGTGTATTAGATAACAAACTCATATATTCACAAAGAAAGGAATCTTGGTATGGCCAAAAAGCCCCTTAGCCTGCTAAACAGGATTGTCACCATTGTGTATTATTTTATTATGAATGTATCATACATGGACATATATATATAAAGCATATATGTAAAATTTAAGTAATAGTTGTAAATAAAGACTCATGTTCCACAACTCCAGTGGCCTCAACATTATGTATTATTCCTCTCTGATTAGCAATGCCACCTTTTAGCACATACTATGGGCATTTGTACACTTGGACTTGTTTCTGGACTTTTTTATTTCCCATTCTTAAGTGTGTTTTTATCAAGAATGGATGCCGAATTTTCTCAAATGCTTTTGTGGCATAGAAGAGGGGCATATGGCTTTTCTCCTACCATTGAAACATTTTTTGCATTCATGGAATAGGGTCTCTGATCATGTATCTCATTATTTTAATGTGCTGTGAAACTCTTCTTGCTTACATTTAGCTTAGGATTTTGCCTCAACATCTGTGAGTGAAGTTGATCCAAAGTTTTATGCATTATTTGCCAGAATTTGTTATACCATTTTCTTTGAGCTGGAATAGTTTAAATAGCTGTGAAATTACCTGCACCTTAAGGCTGAGCTAGACTTCCCTAGATGTTTTTCCAAGGGAGAGCTCTGAAAACTTCACGTTTTTCATGAAAATTGGTCTTTTAATCGTTTTACCTTTTCTGAGGTTATAATAAGTGAATGATATTTTCCTAGAAAGAAATGTGTCCTTTTTATTAAATTTTCCAATTTTTTGCAGAGATTTGATCAAAGTACTCACTTGCCTTTTAATTTACTTCATTTTTGTGCTTTTTTGACTCCTAAACCATTTTTCATTTTTATATGTGCAATTTATCATTTTTTCTTGTTCTGTTAACTTTCAGTTTATCTAAATTGTTGCTTATTTCAAAGAATACATTTTTAGATTTTATTTATTACTATGTGTGTATATACGCATATTTTTTTTCTTCTTCTTCTTCTTCTCCTTCTCCTTCTTCTTCTCCTTCTCCTTCTTCTTCTTCTTCCTTTTTTTTAAGACCTGGTCTCACCCTGTTCTCCAGGCTCGAGGCAGTGGCACTATCATGACTCAACACAATCTTGAACTCCTGGGCTCAAGTGATACTTCCACCTCAGCCTCCTGAGTAGCTGCAACTACAGGTATGCACCCCCACGCCCAGCCAATTTTTGTATTTTCTGTAGAGACAAAGTCTCATTATGTTGCCTAGGCTGGATTCAAACTCCTGGGCTCAAGCAATCCTCTTGTCTTGGCCTCCCAAAGTGCTGGGATTACAGGCGAGAGTCACCATGCTTGGCCAGTGACTATTTTTCTATTTTCTAACTTGCTAATGTATTCTTGTATTTCTATACATTTTCTGTGTACTTTCTCTTCATTTATTTTGTTGTCCTTTTCAAACCTCTTGAATTGAATTCAATTTTGTTTCATTCTGTTTTCTATAAAAGTATTTAAGGCTGTAACTCCTCTAGTACTGCTTAGCTATCCCTCATAGCTTCTACTATATAAGTTTTAAATATCTTTGTTTTTTGATGTTCTGCAATTCTGATTTACATTCTTTCTTTGAACTAAACGTTGTTTAGGGAAAAAATTCTTAATTTCTAAGAGATAAAGAGTTTTGTTGTCTGCTATTTTTGCTAAATTCTAGTTTTCCTATATTTTGATCAAAGAACAATGTTTAATCTTCACTTTTTTAATTTATTGTAAATGGGCATTTGAAAATAAAGTATGTTTTCTATTTTAATGCTATAGAATTTTACATAAATGTACATACAAATAAAACCTAAGAACA
The DNA here is from genome assembly GCA_027257055.1 of Cephalopachus bancanus. NCBI lineage: Eukaryota > Metazoa > Chordata > Mammalia > Primates > Tarsiidae > Cephalopachus > Cephalopachus bancanus. The sequence continues at coordinate 4,973,957 of JAPVLO010000076.1, forward strand.
TTTATAAGATATGACCATGCATATATTAATTAGGTCCACTTAATGAATATCTTATTAAATTCTCCTAAATGTTCTCCTAAATTCTTCTAAATGTTCTTATTTGCTGACTTTTATTTTTGAATATTTTTAGAATTCTTTATAGTGGTCTTAATAGAAGTAGTATTAGTGATGCTGATGGTAGAGGCTAATATTTGTTGAGTGTCTACTATGTGCCAGATAATGGTCTTAGCTCTTCAGCTGGATTACTGCATTATCCCACTGGTACCACCTTTGTTCAAGTTCCTATCTTTCATCTCAACAATTACAATAGCCTTGTAATTGATCTCCCAACTGGGCTCTGTGCCGCTAAGTCCCTCCTCCAACCACCACAGCATTTACATTAGGCTTTGAAAACTTCAAACCATGTTACTCAGGTTGCGCTCTACAAATACAGACTCACTGAGGGGGGACCCAGGAAATTTCATTTTTAATAATCGCAATGGAGGATCACTATGCTATTTAAAGTTTTAGAACTACTAAACTACAGGATAAAGGCATAACATCTTTTAGATGCAGCATAGTATTCCATTTTTAAATAATACAATATTTCCTGGGTAATTGTATGTATTTATAAAATGTAATAAGACTACACAGTGCAATCCATGCAAGACCCCCTTCACACCTCCCCAGCTCTCATTCCTCTCCCTTGAGATAGCTAATGTCACTGCGTGGTGAGCACCCATTCAGTCTCCTGTTTATTTAGATCCATACATGTGTGTCTATATACAATTAAAGTATGTGTATATTAAAAGTAAATGAAGGACCACCCCATCCTGTTTAATGACTGTATAATGTTCCATATATGAATCTAGGATTATTTGTTTAATGGCTCTTCAATTAATAGATATTGAGATTGTTTCCAATTTTGTACTTATTACCAGTAGTGCTGCAATAAACATCCTTGTGCACATGTTAAGATATTTCCTTAGAATAGATTCATAAAAATTAAGTTACTCAGTTAAAGTACACATGCATATATCTATTAGGATTCTTTGGGATGCAAAGAATTTAAAAACTCAATCATGACCAGTGTAAGCAAAGGGAGAAATTATAGCTAGTTTGGCCCAAACTCAGGGGAGAAACTTGCTTTAGGAAAAACCTGATCCAATGAATCCAAAGAAATGATCCCCATTTTTTGCCATCTTTTTCTTCTGCCTTCCCTAATATCCACTTCCTCCTAAAAAAAATCAGCTTCATAGATTCCAGTCAGCTGCCAACAGCTTCCAGGGCAACATGTTTCCCCATCTACATCCAGCAAGAGAAGGGGAATGTTTTGACCCTGAATTTTGAAGAAAAGTCCTGAGATTCTCTCTAGTTTGGTTAACTTAGGCCATATGTCCACTACTGCCTTATCAATCATGGTGACCAGAGAGAAAGATTATCCTGACATGCTTAAGTCATATGTCACTCCTCTGAAACTGTAGGTGGAGCCAGTATCCCTAGAAGTGCTTTAATTCCCAAACAGAAATCACAGACAGTCCATATAGTTGTCCATCAGAGTGCATTATTTATTTGGAAGTGTCAACACCAAATTATCTTACAAAAAGTTTGCACTAATTTATACTGCCACCAACCATGGAAGAAAGTAACTGTTCTTAATAGCCCCTCCAAAATTTGGTATTTATATTTTATTCATATTTACTAGTTTCATGGTGATAAGCCTATTTTCATGAGCATTTTTTTATTGTCCTTTGGTAGTTCTCCTGTGAATTGTCTATTTGTAACCTCTATCCATATTTCTGCTTTTGAATGATTTATAGAAGCCCTGTATACAACTACACAATAATCAGTCATCCATTAAATATGCTGCAGAGAGTTTTCTCAGCATGTTACCCATCTTTTAACTTTATCACGCCTTTTATTGTTCAGAGATGATTTTTAATTTTTATGAGTTTTTATCTGTCGATCATTTTATCTTATGGCTTCTGGTATTTACGTCTTGTTTAAGGAGGCCTTTTGTGTCTCCAATTTTATAAAAACATGCTCCAATATAATCTCCAAACACTTTTAAATGCCCACTGGCCCACTGTCAGCAAAATCTCTTAGCTGCCACTGTCAACATTCCTGCAGAAATCATTGAAAGGGAGAAAAAAGTACTCTGTAGAGAGTATTCTGGTTTTCTCTATTATTATTGATGGTAAAAAATACTGGTAGATGTCTCCTTGTAGCTATTTATTGAATTATATCTTTATCCAATTTATATTTCTCAATCATGCTTAATCAAGTCCCTTCACACTCTAGATACTCTGCTAAAATCTGAATATTTTCTTTTCTGAATGGAGAGTTAAGAAAAATTTAGAATAGCTATTTCTAATATACTATTCCAAAGAAAAACCCACAAGTAGAATAGTACTACCCTAAGGTAGGTGGTAACCATCAGCTTAGGTAGAGCTTAGGAGCACAGGTGAAATGGTCCATCAAAGTATCTAGTACCAAATGGTTTCCAATGGGCCACATACTATCCCATGCATGCAGCAGGCATTGAAGGTGCAATGACAGACATGACTTGGCAAGTCCAGTAGTTTACATTACAGGTGAACATTTAAACAAGTACTTACAATGCATTGTAATGTGTTGATATGTGATACATTCCAGTACGTGGAATACTCAGTACTATTGGATGAGTGAATGCATTACAGAAAGTATATTAAATACAATAAACGAAATAAGCACAGACAAGGGTAAGAAAGATGACATCTGAGTAGTCAATAAACGAAATAAGCACAGACAAGGGTAAGAAAGATGACATCTGAGTGAGGAGCAGGAGAATTCAGGAGAATAAGAGCAAGGTGGAAGCCGGGCTCGGTGGCTCAGCCTGTAATCCCGTGCCTTTGGGAGGCTGAGGTGAGTGGACTGCCTGAGCCCGCGGGTTTGAGACCTGCCTGGGCGGCGAGACCTCATCTCTACAATAAATCAAAAAATCAGCTGGGCGTGGTAGTGCATGCCTGTAATTCCGGCTACTTGGAAGGCTGAGGCGGAAGGATCGCAGGAGCCCAGCAGGTCGAGGCTGCGGTGGCCGGGAGCTGCTACTGCACTCCAGTCTGGGTGATGGAGTGAGACTCCAACTCAAAAAAAAAAAAAAAAAAAAGAGTAGGACGGGGTATGAGTATTGCAGGAGCGCATACACATCCAAAAAGATAGGAAAGCTCTAAATAGTGTGATGTGTACAGAGTATGGCAAGGCTTTCAATAATGGTGAAGAAAAAAGTGAAAGAGGCACATGACAGAAGTTGAGTTAATGAGACAAGAAGGAGGAGGAAAAGGAAAAGGAGAAGAGCAGCCAAGTGCTTTGGGGGTATTTTTTTATTTTTTTATTTTTTTTTTATTTTTTTTTTTTTTGAGTTGGAGTCTCACTCTGTTGCCCAGACTAGAGTGCAGTGGCCACTCCCAGCCACCGCAGCCTCGACCTGCTGGCCATCCTTCCGCCTCAGCCTTCCAAGTAGCCGGAATTACAGGCATGCGCTACCACGCCCAGCTGATTTTTTGATTTCTTGTAGAGATGAGGTCTTGCTGCCTAGGCGGGTCTTGAACCCGTGGGCTCAGGCAATCCACTCACCTCAGCCTCCCAAAGGCGCGGGATTACTCATAGAAATATTATTAAAATCCTATCGGTAAGTACTATTGGTACTATTCTATTTTACTGAGACACAGAAAGGTAAATTAAGTTGCTCAAGGAAAGAGAATTAGTAAATGGGATGTTTGTTCAGCCTCTGAAATTTCCATGTTTGCAATGTATTTTTAAAGATTATTTTTTATCTGTCCAGCATTTTTAGCATTTTAGGTTTTATTATAAGGATGATTTTTCAGAATATCTTTTAGGATTGCTGGGCATGGATTTATGGTCATAACCTAAAGGCTAAATTGCAAAGGTGAACTTGGTTGCTCTTTTTCTTATGAATTATTAATTTTTCCTTCTCATCTAGGTCTTTTCCATCCATGAGAAGCATACCATGATATCTTCTACCTTAAAATAAATTCCACTGATCCCTTCAGTGAATGCTATTGGTTTTTCTCCTAAATGCCTTATGTACCAGGTTGGTGGTCCCATCCCTAGCTTCAGAGAATTATTTTTTGCTCCATCTTTAGAGAATTATTCTTGGCCAAATGGGAGATGCCTAGCCCAATAGGTTACACAATCCCAACTGGGGACAGCTCAACACTCATAACCAGCTGGCATGGGGTTACAGAGGTTCAGCCCATTGCTTCCAAGTAGGACCAATTCATGGTGCAATTCATACTCCAGAGAATCCCATGGAATCCAGGTGAATCCTTCTCCAGCTGAAACCACATCCTTGACTAGTAACTTCTCCTCCTCCCTCCTGCTTCCTTCACTCCATCATTACAAGGCACTCCTCATATAGGTCACATGCACCTTATCTCTTTCTCAGGCTCTGCCCCTGAGAGACTCAACCTAACTTTCCCTCTAGATATTACACTAATTCTCAACTACAGAAAACTGTTCGATATAGTCATCAGACTCCTCTACTTTTGTTCTCTCTTGAACCTACTCCAATAAAATCGCCATACCCACCATGTCATCAAAATAGCTCTTGGTCACCAAAGATTTCCACATTCCTAACCTTAAATGTTTGTGTTCAGCACTCACCTTCTTCAATCAATTAGCTCTAGTTGACATAATCGATTATTCCCCTCTCTCAGAACAGTGTCTTCTCTTTGCTCCCAAGGTACCATGCTCTCTTAGTTTTCCTTCCTCACTCCTCTTTCATCTCTTTCACTACTTCCTCCTCAGCTTTCTCTGCTCTATAATTTTGGAGCTTCCTCAGAGCTTGATCCTCTTCTACTTCCACATTTATATTCTGTCTCTGGGTGGTATCATCCGTGGTCATAATCAACACTTCCAAATTTATATCTCTAACCCTGGCTTCTTCCCAAATGCCAGAATTATATATCCGATTGCCTAGTCAGCATACATATTTGGATATCTATGGAGGTTTCAAATTTCTCAAGCCCATAGCCAAATTTACAATTCATGACCTACACCCTGGCCCAAATGTTCTTCCCTTCTCACACCCCCACCTTCCCCGTCTCAGTGAATGCCAATTCTACCTTTCCAGTTGCTCAAACCATAAACCTGGGAATTATTTTGTATGTTTCTCTTTCTTTCATACTCTATATATAGAATCTGTCAATATTCAATCAACTCTACATTTCAAAATATATCCCAAGTCAACCCTTCTCTAATATCTTCTGCTATCCTCTAGTCCAAGCCAATATTATGTGTCTTAATTACTGGAATAGCATTCTATCATCCCCCTTGCCCCTACCTTTGTACCTTACAATCTGTCGTCCACAGAACATTCAGAGAGATTTTTCTAAGTCGGATCACATTTCTGTGCTTAAATCCCTCCAATAGTGTAGTGTAGTGTCTAAGAGCATAGACTAGGCAGCTTTGGGGCAAATCCTAGCTCCCTCTGTTCTCTCATCTGTAAAATGCGGATAATAATAATACCTCCTATGTTTGTTATGAGGTTTCAATGAGTTTATACTGCACCTGCAGTAGGATGTAGCATTATATGATTATATGATAAATAAAATAGCATCCTAACTTGCTCAGAATAAACAAAGAAGCCCTCTCCTCCCTCATTCCTCCTTCTCTCCACTCCAGCCAACTTGGCCGGCATGCTTTGGAAGGTAGAACTGAATGATGAACCTGCCAAGTCGGCTCCTACCTCAACTGTTGCTCCAAATACATGCACAACTTATTCCCTCACCTTCTTCCAGATCTCTGCTCAAAACCTTCCTCATCAATAAAGTTTTCACTGAACATAAATAAAAGAGTAGCTCTTGTCCCCAGACACTCCTTCACCTTGCCTTGCTTTATTTTTCTCCATATTGCTCATCGTCTTCTAACATACTATGAATTTCCTTGTCTTTTATATTACTTCCCCCATGCACTATAGCAGAAGCTATTTAATGAAAGATTTTTTTTTTGTCTGTTGTGTTCACAGCTGTATCTCGAGTGCCAAGAATAGTACCTGGTACATAATAGTCATTCAATAAAGATTTACTGAATTAGTGAATAAACAAAGGACAGCAAGGGAGCTTTTGAATATTTCAATGGGCTATGATGAGATATGAACTAGGAAAGTAACAGTGGGAATTGAAGGGATGAATGAAGTGGCCTAACCAAAGGGACACAGTAAATGGGATCAATACTATGGGGCAGGAGAGAGAAGGAATTTGGGGAAATTATTTTGAGATACTAGCCAAGGTAAAGGCTTAGTAGGATGGGAGCATACAGTAGCAAAATAGGAAAAACCCAAAAGGAGAAATCAGCTTGAGGGGGAAATACAGCAAACCTAAGTTATAAGAAGCAGACAAACATTTATGTGACCCACCTTTTTACTACAAAAGGAATCAGAACTGTAACTGAGGTTTTAAGTACCACGAGGACAGACTGTCATTCAAAGCCAGAGGACTGAATGAGGAAGCCCAAGGGAAGAAGAGAGGATGACCAAGAAAAAAGGAAAGAAGACAAACCTTGGGGAACATCCATACATTATAAGTGTGCAGATGGAGAAACTAGTGAAAGAGACTGGTAGGAAAGAGAGAAATAAGAACAAGAATGTCTTTAAAAGTACTGAAAAGTATGTCAAACAACAGTAACTGCTGAGATGATATAAATTGTATCAACTAGAAACTTTTTCAATCCTGTCAAAAGTCTATTTTAGACAATCCTGTGTAAAATAGAAGTGGCAGAATATAGGAATTCATGCCTTCTGAAAAGATTGAACAAATGGAGCATTTTTGCCTCTGCCATTGTAGAAATAGGGAGCTCTTCCAGGCTTTTCCCCTCCTTTTCAGATGAGTTAGGTCCCTGGTGCATTTTTAAGACCCACAGGACTTGTGCACCTTTGTACAGCCTGTTATATTTTCATTATCTCATTACCCTTTGCCTTGGCTTTCAAGACTCGCTTCTCTAATAACAATCTAACTGGTTTTACAAAGACTCATTTCATTAGCTCTTCTTTGTTCCAGAAATGTAATTATTTTGTGGTGACTACTGTCCCACAGCCTATCACAGAAACCTTTTGTTTTCTACATATAGGTGCCTCTCGATTTATGATGGGGTTACATCCCAATAAATACAGTAAAGTGAAAATATTGTAAGGTAAAAATATACTTAATATATCTAACCTGCTGCACATCATAGCTTAGCCTTGCCTACCTACCTTAAACATGCTCAGAACACTTCCATTAACCTATAATTGGGTAAAATCATCCAGCAACACAGCATACCGGAGAGACTCAATTGTGTACCCCACTGATAGGTGACTGACCAGGAGCTGACACTGCCCAGAGTCCAGAAAATGTATCATACTGCATATTGCAAGCCCAGGAAAAGATCAAAATTGAAAGTAGGGTTTCTACTGTATGCATATTGCTTTCACATCATCCTAAAAAGTTGAAAAATTGAACCATTGTACATGGGGATCATCTATATTATTAGCAGCATCTTTAGAACTAGACACTTCTTTCTGCTTTCTCCATCTTTTGGCATAAGAAATTATCCTCTCCTCCTAAGAAGGTCTCCAACAATAAGTAATTGATGCTGTCTAAATACCCACATATTTTGTACCTAACAAGCTATCTTAAGCAGTGATGGAAATGTCAATTATTTACTCTGGGAGTCCTGTCAGGTCTCCTGCAAAATCATTGCTATACTGTTAAATTGGACTAGAAGGTGCTTCCTTTTCTACTATTGATCTTATGGGTGAATTACCCCTCAAAAACCTTTCCAATATCCTATTGACTAATTCATTGCCAGTGCCATATATATTAAGTTGAATGTGAATAGCATATATCTTATTTGTAATATGTTTTAGATGCACAAATTTGAAATTCATGTTCATGTTCTCAAGCAACATAGGATAGGTGAAAAAATACAATTCCCAATGTAATATTCAGTGTTCGTAAATATGCCATCTTGGAAATTACAATGAGTAATGCATAAAATAAGAAAATCAATAGATTCTGGGCACTAATACTGTTTCTCAGGGCAAAGTTCTATCTCATGTGACAATAAACACACTTCTGTGCTAATATGGGATGTACTAAGACGAAATGAAGACTACACCACTTACAACATTTGTTTTAATCCCCTGGATGCCAAGCACACAAGATGAAGGCAGTCTTCATAGCTGCTAATCCCCATGTTTTAACACTGAGGTTGGGTCAGGTAGCGGTAGTAGAGTAATGGAAGTAGCAAAGTGTCTACAGGCCTAAAGAGAATGGAGATATGTTCCTACTAATGTTATATTCTCTGTTAAAAGAAGATGAAGGCAATTAAACTTTTGAAATTGACTTTCTAAGATAACATGTACACATATTATATTATATAGGCATATATTTTTTTGGCCTGGAAATTATGGCCATAGTAATTCACTCCATATACATATTTACAGGTCACCTCCATACGCTAGGCACCATGATAGCTCTGAAAAAGCCTCAATGAACAAAATTGCTGTCTTCTCTGATGTCACACAGCTTACAGTCTTGATTATCTATGCAAGTGGACAAACAAGTAGCTACTTCTTTATCTACACACAAAAAACGTGACTGGAAGAATTGAAGCCAGGGCATTTGCAAATTCATTTATTTTTTCAATAAGCACCACCTGGTTCATGTGTATTGTGTATTTAGGAACATTAATGGTAAAAAGAAATAAAATGCACAGTCCTCATCCTATGATTTCCAGTGTGTTGAAGAAGAGAAATATTCATTCAATGGACTGAGAAAAAACCTCCAAAGAGCAACATAAAGTATCTAGGTACATAGTAGAGAGATGTGGCGTAACAACGACCATATTTCTTGCTACTTTTTCTATCTTAGTCCATTCAGGCTGTTATAACAAAATACGTTAGATAATTTAACGTTAGGTAACTCACAAACAATAGAAATTTATTTCTCACAGTTCTGAAGGTTGGGAAGTCGAAGATCATGGCAACAGCAGATTCAGTGTCTGGTAAGAGCCTGTTCCTCATAGATGGCACCTACTATGTGGAGGGGCACGATGGAAGGGCTCCAAACTCCCTCAAGCCTCTTACATAAGAAGAGCATTAATCCCATTCACGCAGGCTTCATGTCATAACCACCTCCCAAAGGCCTCACCTCTCAATTCTACTCCATTGAGGATCAAGTTTCAACATACAAATTTGGGGGAGACACATGTGTTTAGACCATAGCACCCTCCCTCACTCCATATACCTCACATTGCTGTTTCTGTCTTAGGGCATTTGCATCAGCTATTTCCTCTGACATGAATACTTTTCCCCAGATACCTGCATGACCAACTTTTTGTCTTACATCAAGACTTTGCTTAAATACCTTGAGGCCTACCTTGACCACACTATACAACATCACAACACACCAGCCTCTGGCATTTCTGATCTACCTTCCCAGATCCCTCTTCCTCTTTTTCCCATAGCACTTGTCATCTGTCAACATACTTGATAATTTACTTACTTATTACATTTACTGTTTATTGTTTGTGTCTTCTATTAGACTGTGAGCTCCACAAAAGCAGAGGTCACTCTTATTAATGCTATCCAATATATTAAGTGACTTTCTCTCTCTGACTGCTTTGTACTTTTTTCTGTATCTTTCATTTTCAGCAGTTTAACTATAAGTAGGTAAGAATTGTCTTTTTAAATCTTGTGTTGGGTTTGTTGAACTTCCTTGACATGTGGGCTGTTTGTTTTGCTTTTGTTTTTTAACAGATTTTAAAAGTTGAGTGGTCAACATTTAAAAAATATTTTTATAATCAAATCTCTTTCTCTTCTCTTTTTGATGACATATATCATATAGTGCTTGAAAATTTCCCCCAGGTTATCAGAGTTGTTTTTATTTTTTGATATTTTTTTCTCTGTGTGTTTTAGTTTGAATAATTTCTATTGACATGTTTCCAAACTGATCCTGTCTTCTGTTGTGTTCAACCTGCTGTTAACCTCATGCGGTGATTTTTTTTCAGTGATTATATTTTCCAGTCCTCAAATTCTCATTTGGTTCTTTTTTAGAGTTTACAGATCCTTCCAAAACTTCCTACCCTTTTACTCACTGTAGATTTAATAAAAATGATAAACCTCTAGCAAAATTCATAAAAGAGAGAGAAAGAGAAACTACAAATTGATATCAGGAATTAAAGCAGAGATATTGCAACACCATCCTACAGACACTAAAAAAGATAATATTATGAATAACACCATGTTAATAAATTAGACAAATTAAGTTAAATATACAAATTATTTGAGAAACACTACTCCTAAAATCAAACAATACAAAATTTGAATATTTTGATACAAAACCTGTATTTAAATACAAAGCTTGTATTTAAATATGTAAATACAAATCCTGAAATTTATTAATAAATTGAAGTTGTCATTTAAAACCTCCTCACATGGATTTAGAGTCTATCATATCCAGTGATCTATCACAGAAACAAAGAACGGAGTACCATATGTTCTTACTCTAAGCAGAACTTGAACAATTATCATAATACTATAAGAAAAGGATTGGCAGTAGTGGAAAACTGCCAGGGGAGAGGGGGTGGGATTGGCAGTTGAGGGAAACTGCCAAGGGAAGGGGGGACACACCTCATCAACAAGGATACCTGCATAATGAACATTTGTATTCCTAACCCTGAATTGTATCCCACATCTTTAAAATAAAAAAATTATTTTAAATAAATAAATAATAAAACGTCCTCACAAAGAAAACTCGAGGCCAATATGGCTTCACGGGTGAACTCTGTCAAACATTTAATAATACTGAAATGATACCGGACTTAAGCCAACTCTCAGAAAATAGAACACTCCCAATTCATTTTATGATTTGGGCATTATGCTGATGCCAAAACTGACAAAAGCATTACAAGAAAACCAGTATACCTTAAGATCATAAATACAAAATTCCTCAGCAATATTGTTGCAAACAAAATCCTACAATATATAAAAAATAGAATACAGCATGACCAATGGTGTAGATTCTAATAATGCAAGGGTTATTTATCAATCAATGTAATTGACAACATTACTAGAATTTTAAAAGATATGATCATTTCAATAAACACAGAGAAATCATTTGACAAAAAGCAACACCCATTCATATTTGATGGTGAAAAAAATAAATGCTTTCCCTCTCAAACAGAAAACATATTAAGAATGTCTGCTCTGACCACTCCTATTTGTAGATTAAGAGGTCACAGATAGTGAAATAAGAAAATGAAAAGCATTAAGATTACAAAGAAAAGGACGTGTATATTGTCAGACAACTTGATTGCAGACATAGAAAAGCCTAAGGAATTCACATACCTCTAACAAGTGAATTTAACAAAGTTGCAAGACATAACATCAATATACAAAAATATCAATTATATTTTTATGTAAGAGTAACAGATTGAAAGACAAAATTTAACAAATATTGCTTATCAATAGCATCAAAAAACATAAACATACTTAGAAATAAGTTTAATTTTTAAAAGATGTAATGCTGGGCAACCCCTTCGGGTCCCCTCCCACTGTGGGAACTTTTTTGTCCTCTCAATAAATTCTGCTTTTTCACTTAAAAAAAAATGTAATGTCTTTACACTAAAAACTTCAAAACATTGCAGATGAAAATTTTTTAAAATGTGAGTACAGAGATAGATGATATTCTGGGGGAATGAAAAACATAGTGTTAAGATGTCAATTCTATGCACATTAATCTATACCTTCAATGCAATCCAAATCAAATTTTCAGCAGGCTTTTTTATTAAAATTAACAATGTGATTCTAAATTTTTTTTTTTTTTTTTTTGAGTCAGAGTCTCACTCTGTCGCCCAGACTGGAGTGCAGTGGCCGCTCCCGGCCACCACAGCCTCGCCCTGCTGGGCTCTGGCAATCCTTCCACCTCAGCCTTCCAAGTAGCCGGAATTACAGGCATGCACTACCACGCCTGGCTGATTTTTTGATTTATTGTAGAGATGAGGTCTCGCTGCCCAGGCGGGTCTCGAACCCGCGGGCTCAGGCAATCCACTCACCTCAGTCTCCCAAAGGCACAGGATTACAGGCTGAGCCACCGAGCCCAGCTGATTCTAAAATTTATATGAAAATGTGTAAGACAGGATAGCAAAATTATCTTAAAAAAGAAAGACTTACACTACCTAACTTTAAGACTCATTATAAAACTATAGTAAAAAGGAGAATGTGGTACTTGCATGGGCATAGACAAATAGTGGAACAGAGGAGAAACTCCAGAAATAGGCCCACACATGTATTGTTGTTGATTTTCACAAAGGTGCCAAGGTAATTGATTAAAAAGAAAAATAGTAATTTCAACAAATTCTGCTTAAACAACTAGATGAATGAATGTATATATAGAAAAAATTAGATGGATGAAATAATGAACATCGATTCTTACCTTCTGCCATACACACAGATAAACCCAAAATAGATTATAGGTATACGCATAAAAGATAATACTACAAACTGTCTAGAAGAAAACATAGAAAATTGTCACAACCTTGGAGTAGGTAAAGAATTCTAAGATAGAACACAAAAATAATAGATCATAAAAGAAAAAAATGGTCAACTGAACTTTATCAAAATTTAAAACTTTTTCTCTTTGAAAGACACTACCCAAAAAATGAAAAGGTAAGCTATAGGCTTGCAATACAAATATCTGACAAAGATTAAATCCTGAATATGTAAGAGAACTCCTATAAATCAACAATAAAAGGACAAACAACCCAATAAAAAATACAAGCAAAAGACTTGAACAAACATTTGACCACATAGAAATGACTGATAAGCACATGAAAAGATAGTCAACATAATTAGTCTCTTAAGGAAATGCAAATAAAACCACAATGACATTATCTCACTCTCAAAAACTACAAAAACTGACAATAATAAGTGTTAACAAGGATGTGCAGCTACTAAAATCATCATAGTTTGCTCGTTAGAGTATAAAATGGTGCAATACTTTGGAAAACATTTTGACAGTTTCTTGTAAAGTTACATTTATGCCTACTTTGTGATCAAACAATTTTATTTCTGCATAGTCTAGATCCAAGAAAAATGACAGCATATGTCCACAAAAAGATGAATGCTCATACAGCTTTATTTGCAATGGGCCCAAACTGGAAATGATCCAAATATCCATCAACAGATGAACAAATAAACAAATTGTGGTATATCCATAACAATGAAATGCTATTCAGCAATAAAAAAAGGAATAAACTACTGAACCATGCAACAACATAAATAATCCCTATGAGGTGGCAATCTACTTCCAGGTAGAGGCCCAACAATAAATACCTTGGTATCTCTATGAGCACTTAAATGCACAGGAATGTTTATAGCAACATTTTCATAGTAGCCAATACTCAGAATGAATTAAATGTGCTTCAAGAATAGAATGAATAAATGGTGGTATATTCATTTAATAAAAACATATAAGAAGAAATCAAGAAAACAATAACACAGTAGCAACCAAAGAGTACTTAGCAATAGCCAAGGAAGTGAAACACCTACCCACTGAAAACTCCATAACACTGACTAAAAAAATTGAAGAAGACACAAATGGAAAGATATCCCATGTTCATGAATTGGAAGAATTAATGTTGTTAAAATACTTATAGTACCCAAAGTGATACACAGGTTCTGTGTAATCCCTAACAAAATTATAATGGCATTCTTTAAAGAAACAGAAAAAAATCCTAAAATTCACATGGAACCACAAATGATTCTGAATAGACAAGGCATTTATGAGCAAAAATAGGAACATGACACTAGCTGTTTTTCAAATTATACTGCAAAGCTATACTAATTAAAACAGCATGATACTATCATAAAAATAGATATATTGACCAATGGAAGAAAATGGAAAGTCCAGAAATGTCACATTTTCTCACTCATATGTGGGAGTTAAATGGTCTCAAAGATGGAAATATTAGCCACTGGGAACAGCAATAAGGTGGTGGGGGAGGAAGGTCAGGGTTCAGAAACTACTCATGGGCACAATGTTCACTATCTGGCAAATAGGCCACCTGAGACCCAATCTCCACCACTACACAATATATACATGTAACAAATACACATGGGTACCCCCTGAATTTAAAATAAAAAATAAGTACAAAATTAGCCAAGTATGATGGTGTAGGCCTATAGTCCCAGAAACTTGGGAGGTTGAGGTGGAAGGATCACCTGAGCTCAAGAGGCCAAGGCTGTAGTGAGCCATGATCATGCCACTGCACTCCAGCCTGGGTAACAGAATGAAACATTGACTAAGTAAATAAATGGCAAGGGATCTGAATCAACACTTCTTAAAAGAAGACTTGCAAATAGCCAATAGATAAATGAAAAAATGCTCAACATCATTAATCATCAGGGAAACACAAAGCAAAACCACCTCACACCTATTAGAATGGCCACTATCAAAAAGGTGAAAGATGGGTTGGTGAGGCTGTAAAGAAAAGGGAATACTCTGCACTGTTGGTGGAAATGTAAATCTGTATGGTTATTATTGAAAACTATATGAAGTTTCCTCAAAAAACTAAAAATAGAATTACCATATGACCCGACAATCTCACTTCCAGATATTTACTCAAAAAAACTGAAATTGTTTGTCAAGGAGGTGTCTGCGTTCCCAAGTTTATTGCAGTATTATGCAATAAAACGACTGTTGCAATAGTCAAGTTATAGGATCAAACTAAGTGTCCATCTAAATAGATAAAGAAAATGTTACTATATATATAAATGGAACACTATTCAGCCTTTAAAAAGAGGGCAATTCTGTCATTTGCAACAACATGGATGAAATTGAAGAACATTTTGCCGCATAAAATAAGCTAAGCACAGAAAGACAAATATCACATGTTCTCACTTATATGTAGAATCTAAGTTAATAAAACCCACAGAAGCAGAAAATAGAATGGTAGTTACAGAGTCTGGGAATGGGGGCATGAGGAAATAATGGTCAAAGAGTACAAAAATCTCAAACAGAAGGGATAAGTTGTAGCATTTTTATTGCATCTATTGTATAGCATGATAAATATAGTTAATAATAGAGTATTGTACATTTCAAAACTGCTAACAAAGTGAATTTCAAATGTTCTCACCACAAAAAAATGGTATTTGAGGTGATGGATATGTAAATTAGCTTGATTATTCTACATTGTGTATATAAATTACAACATCACTTTTTACCATAAATATATACATATACAAATAGCCAATTTACAATAAAATATTAAAGCATTTTAAACTCTTACACACAACATTATAAACAAATCTCACAACACAGTGTTGATAGAAAGAAGCCTCTGTATGATTCTATTCATATAAAGTTCAAAAACAGGCAAAACTGATAAGTGGCAATTGAAGTAGTATTTATTCAAAACAGGCAATTGACTAGCAGTCCTAAATGGGAGGAGTCACAAGGGAGGATTCTGGGGTATTGGGAACATCCTCTACATTGACCCGGGTAGTGATTCCATAATTGTGTGTGTTTTTCAAGACATCAAACTGTACACTTAAGATTTTTGCACTGTAGGTATGTATGATATATTTCAACACAAAATGTACAATGCAAAAGAAATTTTTTTTTTTTACTGCTTTAGTCCTATGTAAAGCATTCTAGGAAATATTAAAGGAGCACAGGATTCCTTATTCTATGGAGACTTAGAATATAGTTAAAAACTAAATAAATACATTAAGTAAAAATTAATAAAGCACATTGTGGGACTGCCTTGTTAAAGTACCACAAACTTGATAGCTTAAAGTAACAGAAGTGTATTTTCCCACAGTTCTGGAAGACAGAAGTCCAAAATAAAGATATTAGGAGGGCCACATTGCTGTCAAAGGCTCTGGGGAAGGATTTTCCTTGATTCTTCCAAGGGGCTGCTGGCTTTCCTTGGCTTGTGGCAGCATCACTGAATCCCTGCCTCTGTCTTCACCCAGTCTTCTTCCATGTATGTGTCTCTCCATATTCTCTCTCCTCTTATCAGGACGCCAGACTTACGGCTCACTCTAGTACCATATGACCTCATCTTAACTAGTTACCTCTGCCAAGACCATATTTACAAATACGTTCACAGCCTGAGGTTCTGGGTAGACGTGACTCTGGGGAGATACTACACAATCTGCTACACAAAGAAATTTTAAGTCTAAATAAAGTGCTAAACTGTTCAAATCTAGGAATTAGGAGAAAGGTATGGTAATCGCTATCTAGAAAGTTAGAGACAACATCATGGGAGAGGTAGTCCTGGAATTCTGCTATGGAAACTGAGCAAGAGCTCGGTGAGCTGAGGTACAGGATGATCCAGCAGCACAGAGGTGGGCCTGACTGACAGGAAGAGTCCTGGCTGAGCACTAGAAGAAAATAAGATTGAATAAATAGTGCGAGCCAAGTTATAAAAGTCCTTGAAGGCCTGGCAGATGAATTTAGACTTGGTCCAATAGGAAATTGGAAATGACTGTAAATTCTTGAGCAGGGAAGTGACATGGTGACAGCAGTGTTTCAGGAAGATTATGTTGGTGACAGTCTGCTGGATGGATTAGAGGCAAAAGGGACTGAAGTCTGATGTATTTTGTCTTTCCTGGGCTGATGAATACAGGGTAGCAAGAGATATGCAGTTTAATTTTAAAGAAGAAAATGCACCACTGCAATTACTCTCCTAAATCTTAACAAACTTTCTGAGCTCATTCTGAAATGGAAAAGTAGCCCAAGCAGCACTGCTTTGGAAAATGGTTATTGTTCCTCAGTACGAAACTCCTATTTGGTGAAGGAGCGGCAAGAGCTTACCATAGTGCCAGCCTCGGTGTCACCTAAGAGTCTTAGAAATGCCGGACCACAGGCCCCACCCCAGATCTGTGAAATCAGAATGTGCGTCTTTACCAAGATCCCCAGGAGTTACCTCCGCCCTTAAACTTCACGTTAAAGCTTGAGGTGCACTGCTGTGGTAAATCTCTGTGGAACTTCTGTAGTCTGCGGAAAATGTTGGGTTTATAACTGTTGCAACTGTTATGTTAACTTGAAAAACCAGTTATGAACTTTGTGCTTCCTATGACGAGACTGTCACATCAAGACACTCACCAGTCCCAGAGTTGTGGTGCTTGTTTCCCCACTTACCCATCTCATGGGGAATAACAGTTACACGGATGAAAGGGAGACATCTGGTTGCCTTGTGAAATGTGTCACTTAGTACACGCAGCTGAAATTGAGACATCTGCTTGTCTCCCCACCATTCTGTGGACTCTTGCTCTGAAGTGACACTTTTTTTGTCATTTGGAATATAGCTTCATATTGCAATGGCTTCATTTCCTTGCTGAGCAAGTATGAGAGAGGAGAGCATCAGATTTGTGCAGATAATGAAAATCAGCCAACGACCCACCTATCTAGCGCCATGGCAAGACCACTTGCCTTGGGAATGTGGTACTAAGTCAGCTGAGCCGTGTTTTCCTCTGGCACTCCATTCCCAAACTGTAAGTGTCGGTGGTTACCCCAGGACATCAATAGAGTGAAAAAGATTTGGTAACTATCCCCTCTATGCCCAACTTGCTAGGAAAAACTGAGTTTGGGCCAGGTGCAGTAGTTCACACCTGCAATCCCAGCACTTTGGGAGGCTGAGGTGGGAGGACTGGGTCACTTGAGGCCAGGAGTTCAAGAGCAGCCTGGGCAACAAAGCAAGACCTTGTCTCTACAAAAGAAAAAATAATAGAAAAATTGGTCAGGCATGGTGGTGCACACCTGTAGTCCCACTTACTCAGGAGGCAGGAAGATCACTTGTCTAAATAAACAAATAAACTGAGTTTGCAAGGCTACACAGGAGAGCAGAGCTCAAACTTTATCTAAATGTATCCGTGGGGATCTTGCAAAAACAAGGATTCTGAATCAGCATATCTAGAATGAGAGCTGAGAACCTGCATTTCTAACCAGATCACAGGTTATGGTGACGTTGGTGGCTCAATGACCACACTCTGAGTAGCAAGGCCACTTGTTTGGCAAGGTTACAACAAGCAAGTAGAGAAAGGGATATCAAAATGAAGTCATGGTAGAAATATTTCTTCAGGTGGGAAGGAATAAAGTCAAAGATGAGAAGAGATGTGAACAGACTTGAAATTAAGAACAGAAAAGGTAGGTTTTTTAAATAAAAAAAGAAAACTGACTATAGAAAAGAATTAGTCAAGATTAAAATGTAAAAGGGGTTTTGCAAATATTAGAGCTGGGTTTGTCAAGTAACGTAGAATTTGGTTAGCAATACTTCCACCAGAGACATCCACAGCTATCTACTCTTGGTGGGGATTTTCAAGTCCCCAGGCCAGCAGGATGATAGGGAAAAAAATATTGACTCTGGCAGACAAGATCTTTCTCACTGATCCTGGACATCTGGTCACTAAATCTTTCAGAAGGGCAGATTAGAGATGGTGAATTAAAAACCCCTCCAGCAGAGGCAGCAATAGTGATTTTTAAATGAGTATGGAAGCTAGCCAATCTCTTGCCATCAGATCTGCAAAACCACATTACATATTCAGTCTTGCAAATAGAAACAAACAAAAAAAATTTACCAGACCGTATTTTTTCAAGACCCCAAAGGGCTACATGGACAGTAAAAAGAGTGAAATGAAGATGTAATGATTCACCCAAAATGCATCACTAGGTCAAGCAGCCTTTAGTAGGGTAACTTCCATATGGCAACAGGAAATCTGTGCCGCAAACTTAACAGGAAAACAAGTGCTGTATATCTTAGGGATGTGGCTCCCGGGATAATGACTTGCTAAACTGAATATTCAGCAATGAGCTGGCTTTCCACTTTTAGTTTTTTGTAATGAAGTAAACAAAAAGCTACATGTACTTTGTTCATAATTTCATTTGAAGTTTCATGATATGCCTTCCTCAGGAACCGAGAGCAAGCCCAAACTCCACCCACGATTTGCCTTTCAGTAATAATACTGCAAAACAAGGGGCACCAAGACAACATAAAAATCAAAGCTCAGTCATCTCAGAGGAATCTCCCAATGCCATCATCCCTCCACCCAATGTTGTCACTAACAGGGGAAGCAGGTGATAGAATTTAATTAGCAACACAACATAAGCTGTCAGTAAAATCCTAGTTTTTAGTGGGAACGAGCTCTATTTAAATCAAATGCTAAAATGAATTTACATGCCTTCTTATATGTTCTGATTTTTGCTTTCCCTGCTTCAACTGGAAGGCTGAAAACATGCCTTGACCTGTTTCCCCCCAAGGAGCATAGCACAACATGACAACCCCATGCCACTGGAGCCTGCTGACAGTGGGGCCTCCTCCTCTCTCCTCACCCCAACTCACCATCTCTGATGGTGGATCTTTAATGGTGGAGAGAAATAAGAAGTAGGATGAGTCATAAACTATACCCTGTTTCACCCTCCCTCCCACTTTATATCCCAGTAGAAGCAGCCTGCAAGACCACCGGACATGCAAACCACCCCATCTGATGACACACCCAAAACCTAATTCTTGATTCAGATATAAAATTGATCAGAAGGCATGGCCCCCAAATTTTTTAAAAAATAATATATAGTAGACTCTAGCATGGGGAAAGTGGGGAGCATCAAGAAGTGAAGCTATGGTAAAAGAACGTGGAGACTGAGCCTGAGTCCTACTATTTGGGTTCAGATCCCGGGTCTGCCACTTCACAACTTGAACAAAAGAACACAGTATATGGCCTCTCTCAAGCTTATTTTCTCATCTGGAAAACAGAGATAATAATGCCAATGTCATGAGTGTTTGAGAATCAAATGAATGCATTTTAAAGCAGCTGACACGGGCACTTGCTCTACACAGTTTTTAAAAGGAGAGGGGTACAGGAAACAAGACTGGAAGGACACTAACGACCAAGTCAACAACCGTTTGCTTGTCATTAAGAAAAAGGGGGAAAAAAAGCTCTTTTGTCTTAAGATTTTCCCTTTTAACAGACAAAAATGTCCGTAACTTTTCTCTGATGTTCTATCTTCCTTTGAGACTATTCTTAATTATTTAAGCCCTTCACTAAGGCCATTACAATTTTTCTTAGCTCTTTTAACATTTTCTGTTTGAGAATTTTATCAACTTGAGGATTTCAATGAGCATATTTGATAGAATAAATTAATGATGATCGCCAAAGGTTAGGTGTCCTCTTATCTAGTACAAGAATTAAACTCGACTTGTAAAATGATGAGGATTTTTCTCTCTCCTATCGTTCTTCAAAAGCAGGACACGATTCCTTCTCTTCTGACTGTACCCTCGCAGACGGTGACTCACGGTTCCTCCGCCTCCTCCCAAGCACGGAGACAGCCCTGAACAGATTGTGAAGGCTGCTTTGGGGAAGGAAACCAGCAAGTCTCAGCCTCATGGCTTAAGGAAGGATTCAGACACGCGTGCAGGAGGCCGCGCTTGCCAGCAAAGCACCAGACATGCCGGTGGTTCTGCGACAGAAGCGACACAGCACGCCTCCAGCGTCCAACACGTGGCGTTCCCTGAGGCAGACCTGTTCGCCCCCCTTCCCCTCTCCCCCGCGACCCTCATGCCCCCCCCCATCTGGCCGCTCTTCACCACAGCCTTGCTGACTCCTCGCTCAATGTCTTGGGCCTTCCTGCCGTGGGCCATGGGACCTTATTTAGAGTCATTTCTTCCCACCCAAGAGTTAATCATATGTGTTTTCAACAATACAACCATCTGGGCATCTGACACCAGTCACCAAGTAATTAGTGGGAAATGTTGCAACATATCCAGGGATAGTTAATAAATATTTCTTGAATGAATTAATGAGGCTCAGCAATCCCACATTTGCTCACACCAGAAGAGCATGATGGAAGAGCATGATGAAGCTTCTCATCTTTCTCTGGACCCATCACAGGTATCCTTTGAAGACCCCCATTCTTCTGCCCACACTGTAAGGGTTACATATAGTAGCCCCAGTGTCCCATCTTTGGGTGACTACTGTTCTCAATCTCCCACTCCTCTTCAGCAATCTCATTCTTTCTCTCTCTCCAAGTACTGCCCATATTCCAATAATTGCCAATATTTATTTCTAGGTCATTGCACTTCCCCCAGCAGACTTGAAAATCAAGGTCATTTCCATCAGAGATCCTGTGCAACTCAAATGCCACATACCCTACACTGAATTCTTTTTTTTTTTTTTTTAAGACAGGGACTTGCTCTGCTGCACAGGCTGGAGTGCAATGGCATGATCACAGCTCACTGTAACCTTGAACTCCTGGGTTCAAGTTCGCCTCAGTCTCCCGATTAGCTGGGACTATAAGCGAACACCACCATGCCTAGCTAATTTTGTTAAGAGATGGGTTCTTGCTATGTTGCCCAGGCTGGTGAATTCATCATTTGATCCCTAAAGTGTTCCTCTGCCTTTGTATTCTATCTCAATTGGTGATCTCACCATTCATCCTAAAAATCTTGGGAATATTTCTCAACTTCTCTAAATCCTACCTCGACTCCCATGCAATCAGTTACCAAATTCTGTTGACTTTATTTCCTAAGTGTTATTTGATTCTGTTTCTTCTTTTCCCTTCCAGTTTTCCCAGTTCTGTTTCAGGTCATTGTCATCTCCAGTCTGGAGTGTTGCATTAGCCACTAACTTGCCTCCCTGCCTCCTTGCTTCAAACCCCACAGAGAAATAAGAGTGATCTATATAAATACAAACTCCTGTCATTCCCTCTTCAGTTAACTGCAAAGCTCACAGCAAGGGGGTTATGTACCAGGCTATACGCAACACACTTTCTTGGAATGCCCGTATTTCTCAAAGACCCTGGCAGGGCAAACAACACTGACATAATCTCAACCTTCCCCCTTCTTCCACCACAAAGTTCCATTTGTTATTTCTTTGTCATTCTCGAGGGATATCTCCCATGCATTCCAAAGAAGCCAGGAGTTTTACATGTTTTATTTTCCACTTTAGCCCCAGAATCTAGAATAAGATCTGGCACATAGTAGGCACTCAAATATTTAGTGAGTAAATAAATAAGCCCACAAATCAATCTGCCAGCTGAAGTCACCACAAAGCTAGATGGCCACCTGTGCTTTTTCCTTGACCCTGGTTCCCACTTTTTCACCTCTGCAGCCTGCTCAGCCACTCAGAGAAACATTCTGGCTGCCGACCACCATCAAGGTTATGCTATTGTCAATGCCTCACGGCTAAACCCAGAATAAAGATGGATTCCATACATTTGCAGGAAAATGGTCCCTTAAGCTCTGAAACTGTTCTGCCTGTGCCCGGAGTTTCAAACACCCTTGGGACTCCACCAGTGCCAGGCTAGTTCTCTCCACAGGTAGTTCAAAATCAATCCACAGGACCCTATAGACTTCATACCAAACACCTTCTCTCCACAATCAATGATAAAATAAAGACACTCCTGCATAACAGTGGGAATAAACATCCTGAAGGAAGCAGTCAACCAAATGTGCCCTATATGAATACAGCACTTGAAAGAGATTCCATGATTTGGGCAAGTCCCTCTGCAATTTGGAGACCTCAGTTCAAGTGTCTCCTCTTTAAGGAAGCACCTGGTCACTCGCTGCCTTTCCTTTACCTCCCCCATCCCATACTGCACAACCCTTCAAGAACCAGTGCCTACCTCTATTAGCACCGGATGCAGCTTCAGGTTTGTGGGGCCTGAAGCTAGGACAATTTTCAAGACCCTCTTTAAGCAAAAGAACAAATGCAAAATGAGAATGCAAAGGTGACATTATTTATGATGACAAAAAATTACTCAAATTACAAATTTTAAAAGGTTGAAAAATATACCATCTATTTTTTTTTTAAAAGCATCATATTTAATAAACTGGCTGATTCTTCCTGAATGTCTCTCCCACTGGCTTTCCTATTTGTTAGTTGCATACTCTTTATCTCCTCTTCAATCGACAATGATTTTAATATTATTTTCCACAGAGAAAAGAGAAATATAATTCAGTATTTCTCTCCTACAATTGATACAAATTTGGATTTTTTTTTTTTGAGTCTGGGTCTCACTCTACCACCCAGGCTGGAGTGCAGTCACACCATCATCACAGCTCACCACAGTCTCAACCTCCTGCGCTCAAGAAATTCTCCAGCCTCAGCCTCCTGAGTAGCTGGGACTATAGGTGTGTGCCACCATGCCCTGCTAATTTTTTAATTTTTTTGTAGAGGCAAGGTTTCACTATGTTGCCTAGGTTGGTCTCAAACTCCTGGGCTCAAGCAATCATCTTGTCTCAACCTCCCAAAGTGCTGGGATTAGAGGCATGAGCCACCATGCCCACCCAAATTTTGTATTTTATTATTGATAGTTGGGCTTCATAAAACATGCTACACTGCACACAGACAAAATCTCTATATTGGTACAAATACAGAATTTCTGACAAATTCCACTCCACGCAATTCTTGTCAAAAAAAAATGACTGTTTATAATTATATATGAAAGTTCCTCCATTTAAACTACACATCAATGAGAATCAAAGCCTTGGTTTGCAGTTTTATACAATGAATGATGGGAAGAATTTTTCAAGAATTAGCTTCTGATTCCATGCATTTCAAATCAGGTTTTGTAGCCGGGCTCGGTGGCTCAGCCTGTAATCCTGTGTCTTTGGGAGGCTGAGGTGAGTGGATTGCCTGAGCCCGCGGGTTCGAGACCCGCCTGGGCAGCGAGACCTCATCTCTACAATAAATCAAAAAATCAGCTGGGCGTGGTAGCGCAGGCCTGTAATTCCGGCTACTCGGAAGGCTGAGGTGGAAGGATCGCCGGAGCCCAGCAGGCGAGGCTGCGGTGGCTGGGAGCGGCCACTGCACTCCAGTCTGGGCGACAGAGTGAGACTCCAACTCAAAAAAAAAAAAAAAAAACCAAACAAATCAGGTTTTGTTTCCACCCACATTATTATTATGGTAGGACTGTGGGAACATTCACATCATGTGACAAACTCAGGCCCTGCATCTTCATGTCACAATGTCAGGTGAACTGGCACAAGTGGGTAGTATAAGCATTCCTAGAAGCCAAGATGATTAACATTAGCTGACATATGCATGAAAGCGACGAAAAACACATAAATACATCCCACTAAGTCCAAACAAAATGTATACTCAACTTGACCTCCCCTTATCCAAATCCCAAAACTGCCCGCTGATGCTATTTAACACAGGGGCAAATGCAAGGCACGGAAAGTCAGGAGAGAGAGGAAATGTACTCTTCCCTGAATGTGGTTAAAATAGTTAACTTGGCTGGGCACAGTGGCTCAAGCCTGTGATCCAGCACTTTGGGAGGCTGAGGCAAGAGGATTGTCTGAGCCCAGGGGTTTGAAACCAGCCTGGGCAACTTGGCAAGACCGTGTCTCTACAATAAATAAAAGAAAAGTAGCTGGGCATGGTGGTGTGCCCATGGTGTGCGGTTCCAGCTACTTGGAGGTCTGAGGTGGAAGGATCGCCTGATCCCAGCAGGTCGAGGCTGCAGTGGCCGTGAGCATGCCACTGCACTCCAGCCTGGGCAACAGTGTGAGACTCCAACTCAAAAAGAAAAAAAAGCTAACAGGCTGGAGTGCAGTGGCATGCTCACGGCCACTGCAGCGTTCAGGCGATCCTTCCACCTCAGCCTTCCAAGTAGCCAGAACTACAAATGTGCACTACCATATCCAGCTAATTTTTTTAATTTATTGTAGAGACAAGGTATTGCCAAGTTGCCCAGGCCATTCTTGAACATGCAGGCTTAGGCGATCCCCTCACCTTGGCCTCCCAGAGTGCTGGGATTATAGGCTTGAGCCACCACTCCCGGCCTGCAAATTTTACAAAAACATATGACCATGTGAACACTTTGCCGGGGCTTTGAAACAGGCTCAGCAAGGGAGAGTTCTGAAGCTTAAGCTTCATTAACTTCACAGGAAATCCATTTATAATTACTGTACTTACCACATTGTATATTAATGAATTAATGATGGTAGCTGGGAATAGATGGCTAATGAAAAGGAAGAAGTCAGGCAGTTCTTGGAGAAACTGCAGGAACTGATTCGCTCTGTTCGTTTCAAGACCACCCTTTCAAGACACGTACTGTTGAGGTGGGAGAGGAAGTAAGGGGATGAGGGGAGGAGAGAAGACCCTGCAGCAGAGGGAGGAAGTCATAGGTCCTGTCCAGTGCAAGATGCAGGGAATGCATCTTGATGCTTCCTGGGAAGGCACTGAACATGATTCCTGACAAAACCCTAAGCCTGAGAAGTTTCCATCAAAGGCTGCAGAGCTGGTGGATGCCTGAAACCAGCTGGGTGAGGCATACTGAAAGCAAAAGTATATTGCAGCTGTTCACACTCATTCTCAGGAGCCCTTCCCCCTTGCAAGAACAATATCTCCCTAGAAAACCTGTTGACAGTGCTTCACCAACTGTGAACTGACACTGGAGATGAACATTCTTTTTCTTTTTTTTTCTCTCTTTTAATGATTTTACTTTAAAGATGTGGGTACAATTCAGGGTTAGGTATGCAAATGTTCATTATGCAGGTACCCTTGTTGGTGAGGTGTGCCCCCCCAGCAGATTCCCAGTACTGCCAATCCCACCTTCCCCCCTGCCCCCCCCAGTTTTCTGCAATTGTCAATCCTTTTTTTATAGTACTACGATAATTGTTCAAGATCTGCTTATGAGTGAGAACATGTGATACTCAGTTCTTTGTTTCTGTGAAAGATCATTCAGTATTGTAGACTCTAAGTTCATCCAGGTTGCTGTGAAGTTCATGATTTTGTCCTTCTTTATGGCTGCATAATACTCCATCGTGTAGCCGGGCTCGGTGGCTCAGCCTTTAATCCCGCACCTTGGGAGACTGAGGTGAGTGGATTGCCTGAGCCCATGGGTTCAGGACCCGCCTGGGCAACTTGGTGAGACCTCATCTCTACAATAAATCAAAAAACTAGCCAGGTGTGGTAGCGCGCGCCTGTAGTTCCAGCCACTTAGAAGGTTGAGGCAGAAGGATCGCCGGAGCCCAGCAGGTCGAGGCTGTGGTGGCCGGGAGTGGCTACTGCACTCCAGTCTGGGCGACAGAGTGAGACTCCAACTCAGAAAAAATATATATATATTCCATCGTGTATATGTACCACATTTTTTTTATCTAGTCCTCTTTTGATGGGCAGCATGGTTGGTTCCATGTTCTTGCTATTGTGAATAATGCTGCGATAAACATACATGTGCAGGTACCTTTTTTATAGAGTGATTTGAGTTCTTCCAGGTATATTCCCAGCAGAGGGATTGCGGGGTCATATGGAAGGTCAATTTTTAGATCTTTTAGGAATCACCACACTGTTTTCCACAGGGGTCATACTAGTTTACACTCCTACCAACAGTGTAAAAGTGTTCCCTTTTCACCACTTCCTCTCCAGTATCTTTTATTTTTTGAGTTATTGATGATGGCCATCCTGACTGGAGTTATGTGGTATCTCAGTGTAGTTTTAATTTGCATTTCTTTGATGACTAGTGAGGCTGAGCATTTTTTCATGTATCTGTTGGCTGCTCATATGTCTTCTTTTGAGAACTGTCTATTCATATCTTTTGCCCACTTTGTAATGGGGCTATTTTTTTTTTCTTTTCATCACATTTGAGTTCCTTGTAGATTCCAGATGTTAGGCTTTTGTCAGATATACAGTTGGCAAATATTTTTTTCCAGTCTGTGGTCTGTCTCCCTGCTCTCTTTATGGCTTCTTTCACTTTGCAGAAGCTTGTCGTTTGATGAGGTCCCACTTGTCCATCTTAGGAGATGAACATTCTTACCATGTCATGAACAGTGACTGACAGGCTAAATTGGCTGTTAAGATGAACGTCCATGATGGCTGCTCCTGGTATATTCTAGGGGAATGGGTACCTTTCTCTTCACCTCAACACTGGCCAGAACTCTAAGACCTCCTAGCAAGCCCTCAGTGTATCTCCAAGCAGAGAAAGGTTGACAGGACAGGTTCCAGAAATCCTGACCTTCATCTAAACAGGGCAATGTTACATAAGACAGTAATGAGGAGGCCCTGGAGGGCTTTTTTTGAGCTGTAACACTGGACCCTGCCTGGTCAGAGCCCCAGCAATGAGAGCAATTCCTGGATAAGTTAACCAGCCTCCTTGAGAGCAAGGGAAAGGAAGACCAAAAACCTGCAGAGCATGCTGGGAAGCTTGTGCCCAGCCCGTCTAGGCCTTTGTGGTGATGGGTGCTGCTCAGTCAGCCTCTGAGTGGAAGGTGACCCTGAAGCCCTAGCCAATGAGTGTGCTGCAGCCAAGTGTGAGAGTGGTGCTGTGGTTCTGGAAAGGCAACGTTTAGCCTGGCTGTAGAGGAAAGAGATCCCTTTAGAAGCGGCCTGGTAGATTCAGATGGACCTTGCCATGCAGTAATGGTGTAGAATGTGGTGCAGAGCTGGGAGTGCTCACTGGTGACTCTGCACGCATCCCTGAGCCTGACCTTCTACTTCACCAAATTCAACACAAGGGAAGGTGCTTTTCCTTTCCCAGTGTTCATGTGGAGTTGCTTCCCAACCAGTGGTGAGTAGGAAGCCTCAGAGTTCCAGCAGCCAGGCTGCTACCACAATGGCATCACAGTCACAGTATCCCCAACTTGCATGCTAAATAGGGAATGGAGGCAAAAAGATAAGCCCATCGCATTTTGCAGCAGGACCAGACACATCCAATGATTCATCCAGGATAGGGGGTGCTGTTTCTGATGACGATTTCCCTTCCTCTACCCTGGAAGGCACGCTGTGCCTTTCTTTCTCTCCTGTTGTCCTGTTCCAGCTGTCTCCAGGGCCACACACTCCCCCAGGATATCCCTCCTGCCTCTTTGATTGTTCTCTATGTTTGAAGCAAAGAACAGGAATTAGGAGAAGTGATCTTGCCATGGAACCGAAGTCTCATGGTTCCTTCCTAAGCCTCATGAGCACATATCAGTTCAGTATTTTTTGCTAAGGGTGGGGGCTTGACTTTTTAATGGCTTTGTTTTGTAGTGATTTTTATTTTTAAAATTTAGGTCCTTCCTCATCTCTGGGGCTGAAACAATTAAATTTGTTTGGAAAAAATTAATTATTTGTCTCATTTTCTCTCCAGTCTAAATTTCTTCTTCTTTTGGGGGGGGGTAGGCAGGGACAGGGTCTCACTATATTGCCAGGAATGGCCTCAAACTCTGGGCTCCAGAGATCCTTCCACCTCATGTGCCACTGTGCCCTGCTTAAAAGTAGAATTATTCATATTTGCATCACCAGTATTTAACACTGTAGACACTCAGTAAGTATGTGTTAACTAAGCTGAACGGAGATGACAAAGAAGCCAGAACATTAACAGTGCTCATATGTGTCATTTTTAAGGCATTTACTCCTTTCCTGACTTAGAAAGAGAAGCATACCAGTGTCAACCAGATATTTTGCATTTAGCAAAATGTGACTCACCAAGCACAAACTTAACAAGTGAAAAACACCGTGTTTACGGAAGAAGTCATGAAACTCAAACAGTATTATGCTCATCTATCCAAAGTACAGTAGGGTTTTTCATCCTAGCAAAACAGTAAAGATCAAAACAGACAATAAAGACAAAATCCATAAATAATAAAATAAAGAAAGGAATCAGGAAGTGTTTTTGTCTGGTCTCACAAACTGACTGCTATCCCTCGTGGTCAACTACAGACAAGAGGCAGAAACTGGGAGAATAGGGGGTTTAATTTCTACAACCAGGCTACAAAGAGATGGGTTGGCATCATTACCAAAAACCCACTCAAAGCAACACAAACTCATTCCAGTATTTATGCCCAAAATTCACAGCCCTTCACCCCATGACACAAAGTATCCTGGTCATGCTGACATTTTTAAGTAACATTCCGGAATTTACCACATTTTTAAAATCGTTTTCCAGAGGAAGAGGCAGACAATTGAAACATATGGAAGGAAGAAAAAGTTACAACATTTAAAATTATAGCTTTAAATTGTTTTAAAACACAATGGTAACAATCCCGTTTCCAGAGACCTCACCTATAGCAATCTGATGCCCTTGTACTCACAGATGGAGGGTAGGTGGTCAAAGCCCACACCAGGCTCTCAGACACACCTTTGCCAGCCTTACACTGTTCTCTATGTCTCCTAACTATCAAATGGTCTGGCATAACCAACTGTTTCTTCTTCAGTACCAGCAATGGCTTACTAGATAAGGTTGGTCTTCCAGACCAGTCAAGTAAGGCAGGGTCAAGCGAAAAGGGGCTGTGGCCACATTCTGAGGGCAGTGTGGGAAAGGAAAAATGTGCACTTTTAAATTCAAGTGGCTTCTATGTTTAGTCCAACTCAGCTACAAAAGAAAGTTTCTTAACATAAGTTTCTAAGTCTTTTCTAAATGACTATGCTAATATAACCAAAATGGTCTCTTTTCATCCTGTGACAGAAACACTCGTAAATCAAATTTAGCAAATGTTTTCACCTGTTTTGATTATATCATCTTAATCCATTCAGGCTGCTGTAGCAAAATACCTTAGATAGGGTGGCTTATAAACAAGAGAAATCTATTTCTCACACTTCTAGAAGCTGGGAAGTCCAAGATCAAGACACTACCAGATTCAGTTACTAGTGAGGGTCCCTTCCTCACAGACAGTGTCTTCACACTGTGCCCTTATGTGGAAGATGGCAAACAAGTTCCCTTGAGCCCCTTTTATAAGGGCACTAATCCCACTTATAAGGGCTCCATCATCTAATCACCTCCCAAATGTCCTACCTCTTAATATGATCACTTTTAGGGTTAGGATTGGCAGGAGCACAAACATTCAGACCATAGTATACATTTTCAGCATATTTATTTATTCAGAAGGTATTTTGTGAATTCCGACTATATTCCAGGCATTGTGTGCTAGAACCTAGGGATCCATCATGAGTTAAATCTCACATAGTCTCCAGTCACATGGAATATACAACCTTAAGGAGAATACAGACATTGATTAAATTATTACACTAATAGGATAGTTACAAACTGAGGTAAGTTTGATAATAACTCAGCTCTATAATGAAGGGTCTTAACCTATTAGTCGGTTAAAAACAGCTTGCCTGAGAAACAAGGCACATGAGCAGAGATTTGAAAGATGAGATAGAACTGGAAAGCTGAAGAAGATCCACATTTAAAAAGAGCATCCAGACAGAGCAACAGCATTTGCAAAACTGCTATGGTGTAAAGAAGCTAGAAATTATCTCTTACCCTTCCTAATCCACACTCTACCCCTCCTTGTCCTGCCTTGCACCCTAAAAGATAAACTTCTATGTATCAACCAGATATTCTGCCCTCTGACTTCTGCTTACTTTTAGTCAATTGTTTAGGGTATTTTCCTGGTTCTCTTCCTGATGGGCCTTGGGTTGTCAACAGCTGTGAGCTTCCTTCTAAGTCACAGTTCCAGGTTGGTAGATAAAGTTACCCCAAAAGCTTTATCCTATAGCCACACCTAGACATCTCAGGAACCTTATCATTTCTTCCTCTTGTACCTTCAGGGATCTACAGTCTTGCCAACACATTTCAGAGGCTTCATCATCTTTTGTTGGCTTTCTATAACCCGCCTGTATCCTTGTAAATAGCCCCTCATCAACTCTCCTCAGTTACACAGTTTGAATGTGCCTGCTGGTTCCTGCTGGGAATTTGATTTACAATTGTCCCTCAGTTCCATGGGGCACTGGTTTTAGGACTCCTTTGAGTCATTTTGAAATTTAAAAATGTTCAAGTCCCTGATATAAAATGGCATAGTATTTGCATGTAACCTACATACATCCTCTTGTATACTCTTTACATTCTCCCATTTACTTTTTACAGTCTCCTGTATACTTTTTTTTTTTTTTTTTTTGAGTCGAAATCTCACTCTGTTGTCAAAGTTGGAGTGTGGTGACACAATCCCGGCTCACCTCAACCTCAACCTCCTGGGCTCAGGCAATCTTTCTGCCTCAGCCTCCCAAGTAACTGGG
Source organism: Cephalopachus bancanus (assembly GCA_027257055.1). Classification (NCBI taxonomy): domain Eukaryota; kingdom Metazoa; phylum Chordata; class Mammalia; order Primates; family Tarsiidae; genus Cephalopachus; species Cephalopachus bancanus. The sequence continues at coordinate 5,004,915 of JAPVLO010000076.1, forward strand.
ATGATAGGCACGTGCTACCACACCTGACTGGTGGCCCAGGCTGGTCTCAAACTCCTGCGCTCAGGCAATCCTCTGGCCTCAGCCTCCCAAAGTCCTGGGATTACAGGGGTGATCCACTGCACCTGGCCTCCTATATATTTTAAATCATCTTTAGATTACCTATATACCTAATACAGTGTAAATACTATGTAAATATTTATTATTCTGTATTATTTAGGAAGTAAGGGCAAAAAGAAAACTTGCTCTTGTTTCAGTACCGACAATTATTTTTCCAAATATTTTTGGATGTACAGTTGGTTGAATCCATGAATGCAGAACCCATAGGTACAAAGGAAGTCAGTCAGCTGTAATATGTATGAGAGACTGAAAAGAGGTGGTTATGTGCAATGAGGGAAGTGGTGCACAGGGTGGCTGGAGATCTCCATAGGAACTACACTGCCTAGAGCCTTCAGAGCCATTTTGAGAATTGGACTTTTGGATGAACACTGAAGAGTTTTAAGCAGAAGGGACATAATGAGGTTGGTGTTTCAGCCAAAGCTAGACTAAAGCTGGTCAAGAAATCATGGGAAGTGAGAAAATGGAGATAACAAGGATTGTCATTGTTCATAAGAAGTCCGGTTTTTTATTTTTTGTTTTGTTTTGTTTTGAGTCGGGGTCTCACTCTCTCACCACGCTGGAGTGCAGTGGCACAATCACAGCTCACTGCACCTCAACCTCCTGGGCTCAGGCAATCCTCCTGCCCTAATCTCCCAAGTTGCTGGGACTACAGGCGTGCACCATCACACCCAGCTAATTGTTTTTTGTTTTTGTTTTTTGTAGAGTTAATATCTCACTATGTTGCCCAGGCTTGTCTGGAACTCTTGGGCTCATACAATCCTCCTGCCTAAGCCTCCCAAGGTACTGGGATTATAGGCATGAGCTGGCCAAGAAGTTTGATTTTGAAGAAAGAAAAGCCTTCAGGTTGTAGCTAGAGAAGGTCTGTAGGATCAATGGAAAACTTTCCTAAAAGGTAAAAGAGAATAAGAATGGAAATGTTCCAGATAGGAGTATAAAGTAGGATATGCTAGAAAGAAATAAGATGATTAGTACATGGAGTTAGAAGGTAGGAAAAAGTCCAGATGATGGCATTGGCCATAAATAGAATAGAGGAGTTCCCATTCCAAAGCAACAGAGAGGAAGAAGATAGATGCAAATATAAGCCTTTGCATTTGTATAATAGTTGAAAAGCAGCAAATTGATGTAGCATTCATTTCAACTTTCTTTGTAAGATAGAAGGAAAAGCCATTCATCTCTGAGAGTCAGAGAAAAGGCTGGAGTGAGGTGAAGGGAGAGCAGAGGTTTGACAGCAAGATGGTTTAAAATATTCGTTGTTAGGAGTGCAAGTGCAACTCAGACCAGAAGGTTGTAGCAAATGTGCTAAGCAGATTTGAGAATACATTTGGGTTTCAATATTGACATGGATGTCTCCCTCCCTGACTCTATGTATGCCTGCTCACCCCATGAGAGTTAAGTGGATCTAGCCTGGACTGTGCCCCTACACATAGACATGGGACAGAGACTTGAGCTACTGGTTCAAGAATGAGCATGTGACCCAAGCTAGACCAATCCAAGTAAGGCCTGAAAATTTCACTACCATTATCACAAAGAATACTCTTTCTCTCTCACTGCTACCAAAAGTATAAAGGTATAAAGGTAACGTAACCTTAGTTAAGGCTGATAGATGTCATCTTGTCATCAAACTGGAGAGAAAAGCAGAGCCCTGATGATACTGTTTGATTCTCTGGATCCAGCCATGCCTGATGCCTTGATTACTTCCTTAGCTTTCCACTTACATAAGCCAATAAATTTGCATTTTTGCTTAGGCTAGCTTGGATTTCTGTCTAACTTATACATTAAAAATGACATAGTAGTCATATGTGTATAGTTCTGCCAATATTTCATCTCACTTTCTCCAGAAATGTTTCACTGCTTGAATATAGGCATTGAAAAAATGTAGGTGACTACTAGAATTCCTCTAGGGGAACAGCTTTCCAGGAGAGTGAACAATAACAAAAAGGTGTAAGAAAGTGAGCCTAAGCCTTTCTTTCCTTTAATCTGCATGCCAGATCTCATGTGTCTGACGTTAAGATTGCAACTGGAGGACACATATATTCAAGGCAAAGGTCCCATTGAGAAAAATCTAATCTGGCCACAACTCCCACCCCCTTCACCCCCAACTCCCCTACCACTGGCCAAGGCAAGGAGATTCCTAGAAATATTACATTCATTGCAGATAAGACTGCTTCTGCAGTAACACGCTACTGGTATTAAAAAAGGAAGAAAAGTCTAGGGAACTAAAAGAAGTGGGGCATAATTTAAAAATGTAAAAATGTCTAAAAAACTCAACCTGTGTCTCCAGATATGCCAGAAGTAACCGTCAGCAACTGTTGAAATCAAGACAAATTGTGAAGGTTCGTCTTTCCAACAACAAACTCTTCTATTTCTTATCAGGAACAGAACACAGGAAAATGCCATAGACCCATGAATCATCTTCACTTGTGCCTTGCAGGAAGCTTCTAGTAATTTATCCATTCCATCTGGATGCAACTTAAAAGACTAATTACCAGGGATCCCAACTAATAACAGGGATTAATGGATGAGGGTCTTAAAAACGAGGTCAACAGGAGCCCCAAACTCAGCATGACTACAAACAGACAAAAAGTTTTCCTTTGACATAAGCAGATGGTATTTAAGCTTTCAATCTTATACAGGTGAAAGGCAGTCCCCTTGTTGAGTAAATTATTTAAATTTCTCTCCAAACTCAATAATTTGGTTTAAAATGTCACTTGTGTGTTTGCATGATCAACTCTTCCTCCTGAATAACATAAGAACATAAAGAAGCTTTTGAAAGAAGGAAAGGCCATCTGGCCCACCCTCATTACCATGTATGGTTCATTATTATTAATATTAATAATTTTACATAAAGGCACACAAACCTTAAGGCTTCTAAGTCCTTGGTAGACATTATAGATCGGGTAAGCCTTGCCAAGCCACAAAGCAGAGGAAGTAATTAGCTAGTAAATCCCACTGAAAAAAAGTATTTAATCAAAATAAAAGTTGAGCTTCTGTACAGTATGTAATGACCTTTTCCTGAAAGACCATATATTTCCTAGTACCATTTTCATACCAGATCCAATTCCCATTGCCCTTTGAAGCCAAAGTCACCTTTGTACACAGAAGATACAGACAGAAACTTGGAAGCAAAGGAAGAACAGAGTTCTAGTTTTATCCTAGTTAGCTTCATGAAGCATCACTCATCTTTCAAAAACAAATATACGGCCACTTTAAAATTAATAACTTGTCTTAGAAGATGTCTTTTTCACAATCAAGTGTTGTCCTTGCAATACCTATTTTATTTTTGTTTTGTTTCTTTTTGTTTTGTTTTGTTTTTGTTTTTTGAGTCAGAGTCTCACCTGTCACCCAACCTGGAGTGTAGGGGCACGATCATGGCTCTCTGTAGCCTTGACCTCCTGGGCTCAGGTAATCCTTTGCCTCTCTTCCTTCCAAGTAGCTAGGAATACAAGCATGCATCACCACATCCGGCTAATTTTTTTTATTTTTTGTAGAGACAAGATCTCACTATGTTGCCCAGTCTGGTTTCAAACTTCTGGGCTCAAGCAACCCTCTCACCTTGGCCTCCCAAAGTACTGAGGTTACAAGCATGAGCCACTGTGCCCAACTTTAATGTCTGTTTTAATTTGCTTTCAAAATATTTTTGTAAAGTAAATAGAAGATATTTTATTCCATCTTACACTGAAGATCCAAGAATTTCTGTGGCTTAACTGAAACTATGCAATTAGTAACCAGGGTTTATCATCTAAGTTCATTATTCAAAAACATTGACTCAGGTGTTCCCAGACTTTTTTTTCCACACATGCTTTCTTTAACCTTTTAACTCACAGTATCCATTCTTTCACTGCCTGTATTCCACTAATAACATACTAAAATTCTAGATTTCATTACATGTGTTTATGTTCTCAATTGTTATTAAAATATATAGCATAGAATAAGAACTAATTTCTTCATGCATAAAATGGAAATAATCTTATGAGGTAACACATGGAAACACATAGCACAGCACGTAACATAGAGCATTTCATAAATAGTAGTAATTATCACAAGCATCATTTTTTCTCTCCCCTTCTTTCTTTGGTTCATTTTTCCCCATTCCCCCCTTTAGTTCAAGTTATTGGCTTTTAGTTTCACACATTGCTCATCTCCTGGCATCCCAGAGAGTTATTCCATGATAATTACTATCTACTTTTCCTCTTATCATTTAACAAGGTCCCACATAGCCTTTCCTTAGACCAAACTCTTACAAATTACTGTCAAGTCTCTTCTGTTTGCAAATAATCTCCAAAGGTGTTTTTCAGCTATATCCTCAAAAGTACTTGCACTGTATCACTACCAAGGCTACCTGTCTTTCTGCTGTGCCCCACATGAATCTCAGTGGCTTCTCCTCACCTGTCTAATCTACAACACTTACTGCCTTCTCAACTTGTTCTTCTCTTAACTCAATAATCCACACACTTGAAGTCGGGGGAAATTCATCTCCCATAAGTAGATTTTCCATCCTTCCGACAGCCGTGCTTCCCGGGTCCATGGCCTCTGGCCTCTATCACTTTCCTGCTATTTAAAATGGAAAAGGAAGGGAGGCAGGATCGCTGACTCCATAGGAGTCAGCATCTAAACCCAGTTCTGATTACAAGTGTCAAGTTCTTTCTGAAATATTTCTGAGGAGTGAGAGAACAAGCAGATTTATAGGGGACACACTTCACTGGTTTTTATTTTGGTGGTGCGTGTAGATGAGAAAAGATTAAAAGCCCAAACAAATGTCTAAATCATTGTGTACATTCCTGAAGTACATTTCCCAGCCACTGGCACCATGGACAGCACTCTACAACAAAAAACAGTCTCCTGGCTTGTTCCTCTCAAGAAACGCCAGGGAAAAGAATCCCAAAGAATTAGGAAGGAAGTTCCAAATTGTCAAAACATCATCATTCTCATGAAATAAATCAAGAGAAAAAAAGTGATTCAATTTTTGATATGAGTTTTCCTTGAAGTTTTAAGTACCAAAAACTAATTCAAGGGTTTGGGTATGGTGTAACTCAAGGTGTGATGTATATTTAAGAATTAAGCATCTTGGATATTATTTCTTCCAGAAATATAAGTATAGAGGAAGAATAATACAGTGATTAGAAAACAGAGTTTACTGCAATCCCAGCACTTTGGGAGGCCAAGGTGAGGGAATTGCCTGAGCCCGCGGGTTTGAGAACAGCCTGAACAACTTGGTGAGACCTCAGCTCCACAATAAATCAAAAAAATTAGCGAGGCATGGTAGCACACACCTGTATTTGGAAGGCTGAGGTGGAAGGATCGCCTGAGCCCAGCAGGTCGACTGGAGTGGCTGTGAGCATGCCACTGCACTCCAGCCTAGGCAACGGAGTGAGACTCCAACTCAAAAAATAAAAATAAAAAAAAAGGAAGAAAAAAAATAAAAGAACGCAGAGTTTAGTATCTCATTATTCTGAATTCAAATCCAAGTCATCTAATCAAATAAAATCAGACAAGTTATTTAACCTCTCAAGCATTATTTATGATACTTAACCTCTCAAGCGTCTCCTAACACTATCTGTAAAATGGGGGTATTATGTCCTGCTCTTAGATTTAAGAAGAGCAATGTAGGAGTATTATTTGTAACCATTAAACTAATTGATAGCAATTTTATATAATATTTACTTTAAAAAAAGACTGTGGTCATAAAGAAATAAACACCTACAATTCAAGTTCCTATTTTACTGAGAGTAACTTTGGGGCAGAGTAGCCTTCCCTAGCTTTTCAAATGACACTACACAAGGAATAACTGTTTTTCCCACCGGAAACCTAGTTTCTCTTCCGTACCTATCTCAGTCAGTTTCACTCACTCCTGGCATCCAAATCCTCACCACACTCTCCTTCCCACTGATAATGCCCCTGCCTTCGATACTGGGTTTTATCTCAGTTCTTAAATACTGAAGTCCACTGCTTATGCAGCCAAATTTCATATTAAAAAAAAAATCCAGTACTCAATATGCAAAGAAAAGATGTTTGTTTCCAGGGACTTCAGGGATGATGTAATAATAAGGGTCAGATTACATGTGTGATCAATTTTGGCCTTTTGCATGTCAATTAATGTATCGCACTTGGATGTTTTATTGATAGCAAATCCTATGGAGAGATACTATTATGCTCATATTTTAATGTTCTAGGGGTCAGCATCTCATGCACAGATATCTGCTGACATATATTCAAATGCAGAATTGCTGGTTTTATCATTTTAAATGATTTAAGCCAATGAAAGGACATTCCATTTGTTTGCTCAATAGCCAATTGAAATGGAAACGGTTAGCTGAGTGCATCTCCCTTGAAAGTCTCTTCCCCTCTAGTGCCAATTACAGAATATGAAAGGCACACTCTGCACAGCTTACTCAGGATAATAAATCACTAAATTGGAAGGTTCACTTCCCTTGCTGATTTTGATAAGAAAATTAATAGAATTAGCAGCTTATCTGCTAGACCAGGAGATGCACATTACGAAAAAGAAGAGAAGGGAAGGAAAAAAAATGGAAGGAAAAAGAATGAAAAAGAAAAGAAAAAGAAATCTGTTTCTATGGCCAAGGCTGCCTGTATTTCTTCCTGGTGACAGGGAGACAGTTCAGATAGTTTCTTTTGGCCTCCTTATGGTGATAAAGCTCTGTCGAAAACAATGCAAGAAGCACCATCCATTATTGTCTGCTTGTTCTGTCTTCATGCATAATTAAAGCTGGACAAAGCCAACATCGGATCAGACCGTGAATAAGGCTGTATTAAGCAAAGTCCAGCCGCAGTCCAACTCCTGATAAACAAAAATTCTAAACAAATCAAAATTGAAAAGTGGTGAGACTGAGATTATTTTCCAAAAAAGGATTTACTATCTCGCATTTTCTTGGAAAAGGGGTGCTGTGGGCTTTTCTTCTTTTTGTCCAGGGGAGGATAATTATTCACGATAAAGCTGCTGCTCTTAAAACAGAATGGAAAGACAAGAGTCGTTTGTTAAAGAAGACCCTTAGTAGCCTCCTGCCTGCTCTTTTTTCTTTAAATATATATGAATATCTATAATTATTTCTTTGAAGAACATTTCTCAACAGCTGTAAATGATAATGAGCCAATCACTGCATGCTCTTTCTTCTCTCAGCAGCTGCATCACTCCCCATTCAAAGCAATTAATTGATATTTGTAAAGTGCTTTGAAATTGAGAAGTGGAGCCTCATAAGTGCTAAATATTGTTCTTACTGCTGCTGCATTAGAAATTAGAAAAGCCAGCCCCTCTTCAGACAAGCCTCCGAGAGCGGCAGTTGTGTCTAAAACAATAACCTAAGACTCTAAGGCACCAAACCAAAAAGAAGATTCAGATTGGTGGACCTAGTTAAGAAACATCAGGGGTTAATCACTAAAGATTACTAAATATTCTATGTCAAGTGTTGAACAGAGTAAAGTTCTAACTCTGCAATAGATATCATTTTTACATGTTTACCCCAATGTACGTTTGCTCCACACTGTTTTTTAAAATGCACTTCTCAAGCAACATATGTTAGAGAAGATAGTGCTTGTTCGTAAAATCTTAAGACTTTTATAGGTCATGAAACCAACTTAGAGAGTGTTTGGTATTATTTTACTTTCTTTGGGTGAAAAATTCCTCTACCAAGCCCAAAGATACTATAGATTATCTCAAATATTTATTTTTCTGGCAATATTAACATATTGGAAAATGCTTTAGCACTGGATATTGGTATGGTTTCCAGCAGACCTCACTATTTTCACTCAATATTTCAATTTTGTAAAATCTTAGCTAACATACTTATGACTCTGTTACCTGTACCATTGGTGGCATTGGTCATAAGGAGGGTTGATACGTTAACAGTTTACATTTCAAAGCAAAAAGTACAAGAGAGGCTTTATAGAGATATCTCACAGAGATAGCTACCATTGAAATACTATTTCTTGGGGCAATAACTCTAGAGATGGAGCCATAAACCTGCTGACATCCATTGCTGTTAGGAAGAGATATGGGTAGCCAAATTCTGCCCCAATCATAGACCAAGTACATGGATAGGTTTTCTTTCCCTGATTCTAAAAAGTAGCAGCTTGCTTGAAAATCCTATGTTGCTAAGCAATTAATTGTTGACCATTCAATATCATTTCTTTATTAAGAAATGAGGACAATTACAGATGGTTAACACCTCCCAGTGATGCTCACACATACACATTTTGAAACTAAAGATAGATATTTGTGAGTTAAACAATGGAACTAGCAAGCATGCAGGCATAACAACTCTACAGGGAAAGAAATCACAGAATACTACGTGATAGTCATATTTAAGACAATTTATTAATTTTTATGCCATTAAAACAAAAATTGCAGCCCATGCAAAATTTGTTTTTTAAAGGCTTTAATCAAGGTTGGTACATTTAATTATAAAAAGATAATTTTAGCCGGGCTCAGTGGCTCAGCCTGTAATCCCGCACCTTTGGGAGGCTGAGGTGAGTGGATTGCCTGAGCCCGCGGGTTCAAGACCCACCTGGGCAGCGAGACCTCATCTCTACAATAAATTTAAAAAATCAGCTGGGTGTGGTAGTGCATGCCTGTAATTCTGGCTACTCGGAAGGCTGAGGTGGAAGGATCACCGGAACCCAGCAGGCCTAGGCTGCGGTGGCCGGGAGCAGCCACTGCACTCCAGTCTGGGTGACAGAGTGAGACTCCAACTCAAAAAAAAAAGGATTATTTTTTCAGAATGAATGGCTTTAGTGAAAACTTTGAACATTAGAAAATCTAAAATTATTTTAAACCTTCCCTGTTATCAATTTAAATGCCTAAACAGAACTAAAGAGTTTTGCAAAATTTAATTAAGGACCTATGGGTTCCTTTTTCCTGTCTTTCTGGACATCCCAAGGTTGGCAAACAAGGTCAAACTCAATTTCCCTCTAATAGTACAGGAGTGGCCAAAAACAGGTCAATGAATGACCCTTCTAAAATATGCACAGGTTAAAGTAAAAAGAAGAAGGAAATAATATTTAAGCCCCCTGCCCTTCCAAATTACTTAAAAAACCTAATGTAGCCTCCAGATAAGAATTCTGCACTCTCTTTTAATATACCTTATACTAATCTCTACTCCTATAAAAAGGTGGTTTTATTTAAAATGCTGAACTTAAACAATCTCAACAGTTGCCTTTTCTACAGAGTGATGGAACAGAAAAGAGAATTCTCTCGCCAACATTTCGTTCAACTGGAGATGAGTTCTAATTTAAAATGAAAGAAATCAGATCACATGATCATGCAACCAACAACAAGAAAAAAGAGGAATTTAAGAGCAAGAATAGAAACATTTTGTTGCAAATTTCTTTATCATTTTACAATTATAACTGATTGAATCCTTATAACACTATAAAGGTGGTATCATTACCTTCATTTTAAAGTGAGAAATCTGAGGTTCAGCTAGATTAAGAATTTTGCTCAAGAGAACACAGATATGGCACTGAAATTTAGACTTAGAATAGTAGAACTTCAAAGTGCAAGTACCTGCCTGTGCCCTAGAGTCTCCTAGGCCACTACAAACCAAAAACTTCTTTAGTTAATTGCCCATCACAAATCATCTGTGGAGTAAGAGACATCAATGTACTGTTGTGGTTAAGAGACTGCTCATGAGTCCACAACCAACCAACTGTGGGAGTTCTGTGAAATTTCTTATTTTCTCTGTATATTGGAAGAACAATACACTTCATACATCAACTCTGAGGATTAAATAAAATAATCCATGTTTTACAAATAATCCTTTTTACAAATCACCTAGCACCTATTAAAAGCTTAGTAAGTGTGTTCCATTACTGTCATTTATAACTGTGTTAGTGTGGATAGCACAGAGCAGCATTTCTGTCATGATTTCCTTAATAAAGAAGCAATATTGAGCTTATTTTTGTCTACTAAAGAAAAGCAAGTAGCGGGATGACATCACTCAGGTGTCTGACTAATCACTTAAAACATTTTTCAAATAACATCAAATGAATTCAACCTCAAGAAGTTTTCATTCATTCCTGGGTGAGCACACCTTTCAAGACTTAGCACATTTGTTCTGCACTAATAATAAAATTAGATTATGCCCAGTTCATATAAGCAATAAGAAGTTAATCCTCATAAAGCACAGTCTAATAAGTTCTTTTTTTAACCATGAATCAACAAATCTGCTGACCAAAAACATCTCACAGGTGCCTAGTGAACACTATTCCTTACTTTATAATTTACTCCCTGCCTTTGTGCATTTCTCATAGATGAACTCAAATCACACATGAAGCATGTTGAGTCGGTGCTCATAAATTTGAGTTGGCCTATAATTTGTGATACCAAAAAGTCAATACAGCACAATGGGATTCTTTCTTCATAAGTTCAAAAACTTGCCAGGTTCATTAAAAAAAAACAAGCACCAGTTCTAGGAATCTGACATTGTGTTCAGACCTAGATCTCATTTCCATTGCTGTGTCTACACTGAAAGACATGGGAAAATTTAGTGATGTATACACATTGCCTCAAAAATCTCCTTAAAATAGAACCAAATGAGAGCAAAGATAATAATCCTGTTAAATCTTCAGGAAATTGTTAAAGGTTTAATTCTGAATTGTGATTCTTAGCCAAGAATCTCTTTATCCACACAAGTGATAATTAATATCATCAATGCTTTTTCACTATCAGGCAATGCTGTTTTTTGTACAGGATTGATTGATCCTGGCAAGGCTGCTCTTACACATAGGTGAATAGATTTCTACCTACAGGCGTCACTGTGATGGGTTGAATTGTGACTCTCCCCTCAAAAAAAAAAAAGAGGTGCTAACCCCAATAGCTCAGAATGTGACCATATTTGGAAATAGGGTCCTTATAAAGGCAATCAAGTTAAGATTAGGTCATTAAAGTTGGCCTTAATCAAATATGACTGGTGTCCTTACAAAAAGGTAAAATTTAAACACAGATACAGACACACACAGAAGGAAGATGACATGAAGACACATGGGGAGAAGACAGCCATATGACAACAGTGATATATCTACTAGTAAAAAAAAAAATGCCAAGGATTGCCAGAAAACACCAGGAGCTAAAAGAGCCAAGGAAGGATTCTCCTCTGGAACTGTCAGAGAGAGCATGGCCCTATGGAAACTTGATCTTGGGCTTCTAGCCTCCAGAACTATGTGACAATAAATGAATGTTGTTTTCAGCCACCCAGTCTTTCATACTTTGTTGTGGTAGCATTTGGAAATTAATAGAGCCACCTTCATTACTCCATTTCTTCAATGCCAGTTTCTTAATTTCTTCTATTCCTAGTAAAAGAAAACATTATTCTGGAGATGAAAAATTGATTCCCACACACATGGCAATTCAGATGAAGTGTTAGGGACTCCTGGAGCACTGTGTTGAGAAGGGTCCTCAGGTCAAGTCCAGGATCAGCAACAAAACTATACCATGATTGCCTACTTTAGGTGTAGGAGGAGCCACATCATTATTATGCCACACATTTGCCATGACTACACCAAACCTTTATCGTCATCAACATCTTAGTATAAATTACTTTCTCAGAGTACTTCCAATCAATATAGACTGCATAAAAGTCGAATTTTGTGGAGATTATTTTAAAATAGATTCAGAGAAACAGATATTGCCCTAAGAGACTAGGTCTGGGAAACACCCCTCTGTAACCTGGGATTACTTGAAGACCCAACACCCTAGAGATCTATTCAGAAGAAAGGAGAAAGGGCACCTCTTCTACTTTGCAGTTTCATTCAGAGACCCCTGTTGCTCATCTTTATTAGAATATGTGTTTGGTGATTAAAAGAGTCAGAACCATCAGATTCCTATCCAGTTGCAATGACCAATCATTGTAGAATACATGAAATGTTTTTGTTAAACTGCAGTTCCTCATTAATTATTGCATATGATGGTAATTAAAACAATTGAGACAAGAAAATAGAAGACCCATGTTTAGGAGGAAACAATTACATGAGGTTGGATTTCAAATCAGAGGAAGATGACAGGTATTCGATGACTAGCGACGAGCCAATTTGCTAGCCACCTGGAAAAAAATTGTCAGATCCTTACCTTCACACAATATAGATCAACAAATCTGGATTAATTAAAAGACTAAATATTAAAAAGAAAAATACTGGCAGTGTTTCTTTCCATTTTGATGTGGAAAGGCCTTCCCAAGCAAGATTCAGGGGCCTACAGAAAATGACTAATCAATCAATAAAAATTTTAAATATTTCTAAGATTAAACAATAATATAAAATGTTAAAAGATAAATAGTAAACTAAAAATGGTAAATATATTTATAAATCTAAACGTGAACACTATAAAGAAATTATTATAAAACATAAAAAATGTCTTTGACACTTTAAAATATACACGGGTGACCCACAGCTGTGGTTCCAGCTACTTGGAAGACTGAGGCAGAAGGATCACCTGTGCCTAGCAGGTTGAGGCTGTGGTGGCTGTGAGCATGCCACTGCACTCCAGCCTAGGCAACAGAGTGAGACACCAACTCAAAAAAATAAATAAAATAAAATAATATATCCTGCATTAATACATAACAACAATAGCAGAAAAGAAAAGAGAGAACTATAGTTGAAGTGTCCTCAACTTCTTGTCTTGTCCAAGAAAAGGGTAAAAAATTCAACTAGTATTATACTTTTATAATCTAAGTTTGTATGTTATGTGGGACAGGCGCAAATAAATAATACAATAATATGTAGCTACCAAACTTGAGGGAGACTACGAGCCTAAAGGAAGGTAAGTTCATGACCAGCCTGGGCAAGATGGTGAGACCTCATCTCCACAATAAATCAAAAAATTAGCTGGGTGTGGTGGTGCACATCTGTAGTTTCAGCTACTTGGAAGGCTGAGGCGGAAGGATCGCCTGAGCCCAGCAGGTTAAGGTTGCAGTGGCCATGAGCATGCTACTGCACTCCAGCCTGGGCACCAGAGTAAGACTCCTGCTCAAAAATAAATAGATAGATAAATATAAATAAATACATAAATAAAGGCAAAAAAAGAGAAAAAGGAACACAGAAGAGGTGGAACAAATAGAAAGCACATATTAAGGGTTTTTTTTAATTCAAGAACATCAGTAATTACATATCCATGAAATAAGTTCTCTAATTAAAGATGAATATTTCTGAATTTAAAAAATAAGCAATACATAACACATATCTAAATTGCAAGACTTCAGAAAAAGTAAAAGGAAATGAAATAAATACAATGCAAAAACCAATTCAAAGAAAGTTGATATCAGTATAATAAAGAAAAAAATAGAAATAAGAAGGTATACTTCATAATGATAGAAGAATCAACCTACCAGAAAAACAAATAGCTTAATATTTGTATGCATATGTAATATTATCTCAAAATTTTTTAAGCAAAACTTGACAGAACTCCAAGGAGAAATACAAATCTACACTCAGAGTAGAGATTTGCAGCTATTACACAAATTAAGAAAAACAAAGTAAATTTGAAGACTGTGATTTGGCCAAATGGATATTTATTGAAAACTGCACTCAACAACTGTGAAACATGTAATTCTTTGAAAAGCATAAACCATCTATAAAACTTTTCTATATGCTGAGCTATAGAGCAAGTCTTGACAATTTTCAAAGCTCTGATATCATGCTGACTCTGTTCTCTGACTATGGTGCAATTAAGCTTGAAATCAATAACAAAAAAGAGAAAAATCATTTAATATATGGAAATTAAGTAATAAATCTCTAAATAACTCATAAGTGAAAGAAAAATGTCACAGAGTATCTTTTAATTGGATAATAATAAAAAGGTGCCACTTGCCAAAATGTGTGAGATGCAACTAAAGCTAAGTGTGCAAGGGAATTTACAACCTTAAATGTGTCTTGAGAAAAGAAGAAAACCCGAATTATATAAGCATCCATCTCAATACTTTTTAAAAAGCAGAATAAAATCAAGACAATAGAAGGAAACAATAAATAGAAGAGCACAAATTAATAAAGTCGAAAACAAGCACCCAACAGAGATCCACAAAGCAAAGAGTTGATACTAAAAGGACTAATAAAATTGAGCAAATACTAATGACACTGCTCAATTATGTAAAAGGCACAAATAACCAATGTCAGAATGAAAAGGAGCCATCATTACAAATGCTACATAGATATTAAAAAGACTCAACAAAAGATCATGAACTACTTTATGCCAATAAGGTAGAAAAAGTGTATGAAATGTAAAAGACCTAGAAAAGCACAACATATATTTTGCAACTAAAACAAGAAGAGATAGCAATCTTATAAATATTCTTTAAAGGCAATCTGTCGTTTAAATCTTTCCCTTGGTATCCCAGAAAGCAAAAACTCCTGACCAAACAGTAATTTTTCCGAAACATTTAGGAAAGAAATAATGCCAATTTTAAACAGACTCTTTCAGAAAAAAGAAGAACAGAGAACAATTATGTATTCATTTTATGTGGCTAACTTTTCCTTATTATGAAAAACTGGCAAGGACATTAAGAAACATCCTAAATAAACTATTAGCTAATCAAATCAGCAACTTTCATAAAGAAATAATATGCCATAGCTCAGCTGGATTTATCCCTGGAACATAAGGCTGGTTTACTATTTTTAAAAAATCAATCTATATAATTTACCAGCTTAACATAATAAAGAAGAAATATCATTTCATCATTTCAATAGATTCATTAAAAGCACTTGATTATAGTCAACATCCATTTACAACTTCACACACACACACATATCTTAGCAAACTTGAAATAAAGGGGAACTTTCCTATCCTTATTAAGCATACTTACCAAAACAACAACAACAATATGCACCATACTAAATGGCAAAATATTGAAAGCAGCCCCTTTAGAATGCAAATGAGACAAAGATACCTAATTATTACAACAATTTGTGCTGAACATTATACTAAAAGTGGTAACCAGTGCAGTAAAGCAAGAACAAGAAATAAAAGATCTGTCTATTGCAAAGAAAGAAATAAATAAGCTTTTACTTTTCAAAGGTAATATGACTATGCATATGAAAAATCTAAATGAATGAAGGGACACATGTAACAAAATTTTTTAAAAGACAAAATATATTTTTAGAGTTTTCAAAAAAGTTAGCAAAGGAAAGTGGTCCCTAAGAGACAGGAAGCAAGCAAGGTATGTTCTATCATTGCCTTAATGTACTTCCTTGAGAATTTCTGGACCACAGAACAGGAAAGAGGACTGCTCAAGTTGAGGAGGTGGAGCTTAGACCCCAGGAAAAAGCCCATAGAGGAGGTGTGCAGGATCAAAAAGAAAGAGTCGAACAGAGAGACAAGCCCAGAGATCTCCAGAGGATCCTTTTCCAGTATTTAATAAAGTACTCGATCAGCACATGTGTGACAGGAAACTACCCAAAGCCAAGGAAAGAACCATTCAGGAGATTTAGAGGAAACAGTACTCAGCACTTAAGACCAGAAATAGTGCCCGTTCTTGCAAGTCAAACTGAAAGCCTCCCAATAGACATGGCATTGGGTAGAGTACTCAAAAAGGTCTTGCCTCAATAATGGGCAATAATTTGTCTAGTTTGGCTCTGCCTTACAATTCCTAAAAGTTTGAAAGGATTAATTATTCCCAGTAATTTAATTGCATCCCAGAACAAAGTTCAATAATGTTTATAAGAATAAAAAATATCCAGCACTCAATATGGTTAAAGTCACAAACTATAATACACAATTAGGTGAAAAATCCATCAAAATCAACTCAGAACTGACACAAATATTGGAATTAGCAGATAAGGACACTAAAACAATTATAACCCATATTTTGAAAAAAATTAACTACAGACATTGACATTTTTAAAAGACTTGAATTTTAAATATAAAAACTACAATGTCTTTAGCAAAAAATACACCAGACGGGACCAATAGTTGATTAGATAAGGTAAAAAAAATGTTTTTAAAGATTAGTTAACTTGAATACATTCTAATAGAAATGTTCCAAACTGAAACACAGAAAACAAAATTAAAAAGAAAGAAAGAACCCATCTATGTGCTGTAGGGCAACTTTAAGCAGTCTGAAAAACAGGTAACTGAAATCACAGAAGAAAATGAAAGAGAAAAATATATAAAGAAATAATAGTTGAATATTTTCTAAATTTGATGTATAAGCCCACAGATCCAAGAAACACAAGTGCAAGAAACATGAAGAAAACTATGCCAAAGCACATCATAGTCAAATTGCTTAAAACCAATGATAAAGAGATCTCTAAAGCAGCCATGTTTTTAAAAGACATGTTACATACAGAGTACAAAGCTAAGTATAACTACATATTTCTCACCAGAAACATTGTAGCAAGAAGACAGTTGATCAATATCTTTAAAAGTATTAAAAGAAAAAAATATTAACCATTATACTATATTGGCTGAAAGTAGTTTTCAAAAATTAAAGCAATATAGCTAAGTAAAATTATCATAAAGGCATCATGAGCAGACCCACATTACAAGAAATATTTAAGATTTTGCTTCAGGTAGAGAGTAAATGATAGATTTCAGGTATAAATATGGATCTGCACACACACACACACACACACACACACACACACACAATCACTGAAAGAGATACTTATATTAATACATATAATTTTTTATTATTTGTATCTCTTTAAAAGGTTATTGGTGACTACTTACATGTATTGGATTTCTTCTTGGTGTGATTAAAATGTTCTAAAGTTAGACAGTAGTGATGATTGTACAACTGTATGAAAATAATAAAAACTTCTGAATTGCACACTTTAAAATGATGAATGTTATATGTAAATTATATCTCAATACAAATAAATAATAAATATTTTAAATAACTGACTCATTAAGCAAAACTATTAATTGTCTATACTGGGGTTTATAACATGTAAAATAAAAATGCATGGCCATCATAGAAGCTAATTCTCCCCAAGACTGATCTATAGATTCACTCCACTGCCATTCAAAATTCCAGCAGTATATTTTTATATAAACTGACAATCCTATTCCAAAATTCATATAGAAATGCAAATGACCTAAAGAGTGAAAACAACTTTGAAAAGGAAGAACAAATTCGGAGGACCCACCAAAATACAAACTATTTAAAGATTGAAAACACCCACTATTGTCAAGGGTATAAAGTGAAAGAAACTCTCTTATGGCACGGTCAGGAGACTAAACTGCATTTTATATGAGCCAGCAATTCTACTCTTAGCTGTATACTAACAGGGATATGTACACATGTGCACCAGAAAGCATACAAAAAAAATGTTCCTAGCAGCACTTTTCATAATAGTCAAAAGAGAATAGATAAATTGTGGTAGATCTATACAATGGCCAAACTTTACTATGATGACCACTTGTATACCTAATCCTGAATTGTTCCCCACATCATTAAAATAATTTTTTAAATGGAATACTCTAAGCTTGAAGATAAATGACACAGATAAATCACATAAGCATAATGTTGAAAGAGATCAGATATATTTTATGCATAGTTCTGTAAAGTTCAAACGTAATTCGTGGTGTTTATACATGCCTACTTAAATGGAAAAGTGTAAGAAAGGCAAGAAAATGATCATTAAAAAGAAAACACATGAATATATTGGTTATCTTAAGTGGAGCGGGAGAAGGTTTTCATTAGGAATGGGTACCCAAGGGAACTTCTAAGACAGTGTAAATTTTCTTAAGTTAGACAGTGGTTACATGACATTTATCTTATAACAATTCATTAAGTGTTTGCATTTATGTCTAAAGCATATTTCTATAAATTAGAAACATTTTGAAATAGAAACGCTTGGGGGGGGAAATCCCTTTATTTTTATTGTAATAGGATGTGGCTTGTAGCTGTGTGTTGAATCTAACTTTATTCTAAATAGACAATAAAATATTATTAATATAAAATAAATTTAAAAATCTATAATAGACATAAAACATGGGAAAATGAGAGATTCTGATATTTCTGGAAGTGACTAGAAGTCGATAAAATGATAGAGAATGTAGGTTTAATCAACAAGGAATAAAGCTCCTACTCTCAGCTTGCTTAAAATCTTTGGAAGAATGGTGGTAAAGAACAAACAATCCTTATGCCTCTTTCTTTACTCAATCAAAAGCACTTAAGCTCTTTCTAGGAGTGTAATATAAATATGAGTAATAGAATTGATTTTTTATCATACATACAAGAATAAATCAGAAGAGTTCTATTCCCTTCAAGGAATTCATCTCAGGAAGTTAGACACTTTTTGCAATGAAGCTTTTATTAATGCAAACATTTTGGTATGCCTCTTCGAGAATTGCTTTCAGCGCCTATGGCTTTCCTTTAATAACCTGCAGGATGGTAAATTCAGCCTCTGAGAATGAACTGAGAAAGTAATTTGGCTCTATGCCTGATAAATAACATAGGTAAACTCATCCAGAGTGTATTGATTTGATCCAAAAATTAAAATGTAACTGTAAAGAAAAAGGACTAGCCTTAAAGGAAAGTCCCAAAGAAAAAAGTTCCTTCTGAAAATGGTTTAAGCAATAATGGCATTATTGAAGTAAGTCTCTTGCATCTTAACTAACTCCTTTGGGGACAAGCACATACTCCATCCACTTAGTCAACAAATGTTTATTGAAGTCTCTCAGCGCACAAGGCGTGATTCCAGATCCACCCAGGATAGATCAGGAAACAAAATGGACAAGTGCCCTGCCTGCATATAGACTACTCAGATATATGCTTATTGACAAGCTGCCTCCTAACTTAGTTTCATTTTTCTTAATTTGTGTATTGAATAGTTATAATGAGCATCTCTGCGTCGACTCTACAGTATTTATACAGCATTACTGGATTTCTGAGGGCAGATCTGGTATGTAAGTGATAAATATTCAAACTGCTTTTCCAGTGGAAAATCAAGATTTGCTTATATTTAAGTTCAGAAGTTTTAATTTTTAAATTAAATAAAGCAGGATTTATTGAGAGGACAGAAAAGTTCCCACAGTGGGAGGGGACCCAAAGGGGTTACCAAGTTCAGAAGTTTTAAAAGTAAACATAATTGATACTAAAAAATTACATGTCGTTATTTTGTTTGTTTAACAAGATTTTAAAAATCCACCTATGCATTCATAAAAACTAGAATGTGATCAGTTTGAATCTTGTAGGGAGGATTTGGTCAAGCAGGTCCCTGATTGCATTGCAGTCACAGGCCGTGCATTTTCCAAGGTGTCAAGAGAGCCCCCTCTGGTCTGGTAGTTCATAACTCAGCATCTGAACCCTCTAAAGGACAACTGGAAACAGGATGTCAGCATCTGGAAATATGTAGCCACACAACTCAGCTACTAATCAAATCTTGGGGGTGGAAGGGGAGTTGTCACGCTAACTAGACTCTCAGAATTGAGGTGTCCGAATTTGGGGATCGCCCCCTCCGCAAAGCTGATGACACCACCACCCTAATCCAATTTCATCACAAACATTTTTTTCCATTTTAAAGGTGAATGGGAGGGCTTTAGTCAGCATTCAAACGCCGCTGCCCCAACCTCTGGGCAAAGAGTCGCGAGAGTCTTGTTTATTAAGGCCATTAACACTGCCTTGCAACACAATGACAAACCCGGGGAAGGAGCAGGAGTGGGGGGCGGCAGGCGTCCCGGGGGCGCGCGGGGCTGGCGCGGGCGGGGGGCGCGCGGGGGGAAGGGGCGCGCAGGGCGGCGCGGGCCGGGAGCGGGGGGGGGGGAGGGTGCGGGCGGGGGAGCGCGGACGGGGTGCGAGGTGTGCGGGGGGGCCGGGCGGGGGCGCTGGGCCAAGCACCCCCTTTCGCGAGACCCCCGCCCACCCGGGAGCCGCCTCCTTGCGGCGCCGGGCCCAACCACGAGATCGCCTCCCCGCCGCGGCGTTCTGCTTCCTGTTTTCCAAGTCTAAGTGTTTTTTAATTATCCTTCACTGCTTCCCCATTTTAACTACAACCGTGACGGGCTCCTGGCCGACATCACGCCCACCTGGCATCCCCCGCGCCGCACCTCTGCCCAGATCCTGGCCGGCCGGCCCTGCTACTCCAGCAGGTGGGAAATGCTCTAAACCCCCCCGGGACTCCATGGATCCTGCCGCTGTCCCTGCCTGAGTCCTGTCCCTGCCTGGGTCCTGTCCCTGCCTGGGTCCTTTGTATTTGGGGATGGCAGGTTCCCATAGGCAGAAGCTTATCGTTATTTATCTGACAAGATTTGATTTATTGCCAGGTCTTCTGGATATTTTCAACACTGTTTATGATGGAGGAGGGCGAGAGAGGAAGCAGATACCTGTGTGCAATTGATTTTTACGTTCCCAAGGTTTTGGAAGGGGGTGCTTTTTTTCACATCTTTGGATTATTGTTTAATTTGTTTGTGTTTTTGTTCATTGTAATTACAAATTTGAAGTTAATTTATTTGCTTAAAAACTAAAAATGCATTTTTTTTCCCCTGAAGGAATTAAATCAAGGTGTAGGCAGTTTAGATCCAGACCCCTCGTGGTCTAGAAGGCATTCCCACCTAGGATTCTCTCCCTGGCCTCCCAGGAATCAGCTGAGCACTTTCTTAGCTTGCTGCTTCCCACTTGCCCAGGGGGCCAATCCACCCCTCATAGCAGCAGGCAAGACCTGAAGTGGGAAGGCCTCGGTTAGGGTAGTTTTTATTGATTCTTATCAGTAGAAAAGTCACACACACTGACAAACACGTCCTTGACATTCCCTTCAGCTTGACTAAACTTTAAATAGGTTTCTTCCTGACTATAGGCACCAGACCTCCCTTTCCTTAGAACATTTACTTTAGAAAATTTGCAATTATAAATTCTTCTCTGCCCCTTAGAGGTGTAAATCTTCTCCCAGTCTCTTGACAGTTTCACACCCCAGGCATGGCCTGTCTCACCTGGGCACCATCCCTTAGAAATGTAATCAAGAAAGATAGTACCCCATCTCCCAGTGTCTATGGGAGGGTAGGAACCTAACTCAAGAAGCACCAATTAACAAATACAGGTTGCCTAATCACACTGACAGTTCCTCCACTCCAACTCCCGGTGTCCACCAGTAGTTTTCCACTAGCTTACCCTGATGCTTAAAAACTCTCCTGCCTGTTTTTTCAAAAAATTTGGATACAAATCTTTCCCTTACTGCAAGGACCTGAAGCCATAAAGTTTCTAGAAGAGAACATAGGAGAAAAACCTCTTGACATTGGCCTTAGCAATGATTTTATATATATATATATAACTCCAAAAGCTCAGACTACAAAAGCAAAAGTAAAACGGGGCTACATCAAATGAAAAGCCTTCTGCACAGCAAAGGAAACAAACAACAAAATAAAATGGCAACCTACGGATTGGGAAAAAATATTTCCAAACCATATACTTGATAAGGAGGTAATAACCAAAATTTATAAAGAACTCATACAACTCAAGCAGAAAACCAGAAAACTCAATTTTTTAAACAAAGGATCTGGAAAAACATTTTTCCAAACAAGACATAAAAATTGAAACAGGGAAAATCAGGGAAATGCCAATCAAAACCACTATGAGATACCACTTCACAACCCTTAAGATAGCTATTATCAAAAAGTCAAGTAATATCAAATATTCCAGTCTACACCAGAACACAGTACAGATGCTCCTAAAGAAAATTAAGAATAGGACTACCATATGACCCAGCAAGCCCTCCCCTACCCTTCTTTTCTGGGTATGCCCAAAGGAGATGAAATCACCACCTTGTACAGATATAGGGGAAAGACTAAAAAATAATCTGAATTTATTTATAAAACTTTGTGTATTCTTACATGTCTAAACTTCAGTCACCTTCAAAGTACTCTACATTTGATGCAATACCCCTATAGAAACACTTTTTTCACTGCTCAAAACCGTGTTTGAACTTGTCAATTTTGATGCCTTTTAGTGTGTTTCTCCCATTTTTTGTTTCACCTCTTCCATATTTCCCTTTGAGGAAGGCAAAACATTTCCCTTTGAGGACTTTTTTCATCCAGGAAAACAAACAAAAAAATTGTTTGGTACAAGATTGGGTGAATAGGGAGAGGGGGGCACAGGGATCATGCCATTTGGGGTCAAAAACTGTTGAACACTCAGTATGGTGTGAGCAGGTGTGTTTGTAAATCACCCATTATGAAATGGGCAAATGTGTTGAAATAATCTCCAAAAAAAAAATTCACTAAAGTCAAACGCAACCTCTCACAACAACGCTAGCTCAGCAGTCCCCAACCTTTTTTGGCATCAGGGACTGGTTTTGTGGAAGATAATTTTTCTACAGACCAGGGGGGTAGGGGAGACGGTTTTAGGATAATTCAAGCCTGTTACATTTATTGGGCACTCTATGTCTATTATTATTACATTGTAATATACAATAAAATAATTATACAACTCACCATAATGTAGAATCAGTGGGGGTCCTGAGCTTGTTTTCCTGCAACTAGATGATCCCATCAGGGGGTGATGGGAGACAGTGACACCCGAAGTGTGTTGTTTATATCCTGTCTACTCCATAACCTTGTTTTGCTTGCTGTCACTGCAGAAAACCCTGCTTCACAAAGATAGGATGGTAGAAATGGACTCAGGTTTTTCAGTGCTGATCTGACAGGAGGCAGAGCTCAGGTGGTAATGGGAGCAATGGGAAATGGCTGCAAACAGAGATGAAGCGTTGCTGACTCACCTGCCACTCATTTCATGCTGCGCAGCTCAGTTCCCAATGACCATGGACCGGTCCATGGCCCAGGGGTTGGGAACCCCTGCACTGGCTGGTACACTGATGTGGATGGGTTCCTAGACACTAGCTTAGAGTAGGAAGCCTGTTCTACAAGGGTCCCACCCTCCAAAACATGATTTTGGCTTTATTTGAGTGCCCCCTTGTATGTACGCTTTCACGTTCATTGCAGCATTATTCACAATAACCAAGACATAGAAACATCCTAAATGTCCATTGGTAAATGACTGGATAAAGAAATTGGCATATACTGTATATAAAGTGGAATACGATTCAGCCTTAAAAGGAGGAGAACCTGCTATTTGCTACAACATGGATGAACCTGGAGGGCATTATCCTAAGTGAAATAAGCCAGACTCAGAAAGAAAAATATTACATAATCCCACTTATATGTGGAATCTTTAAAAAAAAAAAAAGTCAAGTATACAGAGACAGAGAATAAAGCAGTAGCAGGGGATGGGGGAATATGGGTAGGAAATGATGACCTGTAGGTCAGAGAATAAAAAGTAACATATGAGCTGGGCTCGGTGGCTCAGCCTGTAATCCCGTGCCTTTGGGAGGCTGAGGTGAGTGGATTGCCTGAGCCTGCGGGCTCGAGACCCGCCTGGGCAGCGAGACCTCATCTCTACAATAAATCAAAAAATTAGCCGGGCGTGGTAGCGCGCGCCTGTAATTCCAGCTACTCGGAAGGCTGAGGTGGAAGGATCGCCGGAGCCCAGCAGGTCGAGGCTGCGGTGGCCGGGAGCGGCCACTGCACTCCAGTCTGGGCGACAGAGTGAGACTCCAACTCAAAAAATAAAAAAATAAAAATAAGTAACATATGTAGGATGAACAAGTCTAGAGATCTAATATATAACATGAGAGCTATGGTTAATCCAATTGTACTATATTAGGGATTTCTGCTAAATGAGTAGATTTTTGCTTTCTTGACACACACAAAAAGTGGGTAAATGTGACATCGTAGTCATGTTAATTTGCTTTACATAGTAACCATTTTACTATCTATATGCATCCCACATATCATGTTGAATACCTTAAATATACACAAAATATTTATTTATTTATTTATTTTTTGAGTTGGAGTCTCACTCTGTCGCCCAGACTGTAGTGCAGTGGCACACTCCCGGCCACCGCAGCCTCACCTGCTGGGCTCTGGCGATCCTTTCACCTCAGCCTTCCAAGTAACTGGAACTACAGGCGCGCGCTACCACGCCCAGCTAATTTTTTTTTTTACTTATTGTAGAGATGAGGTCTCGCCAAGTTGCCCAGGTGGGTCTTGAACCCGCAAGCTCAGGCAATTCACTCACCTTGGCCTCCCAAAGCACGGGATTACAGGCTGAGCCACTGAGCCCAGCTATTTTTTTAAGACACTCTCTTCTGTTGCAATAGTCTTGACTCTATTGCAATAATCTTGAAAAAGTCTTCTTGTATGTTTAATTCTGTCCAGTTCAATTTTTCTTTCACAGCACGTGCACACACACAAACACACACACACAACTAGTCTCTAAAAGCAGAAACCCTGTCTTTAGGGTAGGAACAGTTTATCTTGGTAGTCTTCTCCCCAATTCCTGGGGAAGTAGATGAGCTACAATGCTTGAGGAATGAATGAGTTGATTAATTATGATGAAAGAAAGTGAATAAATGACGAAAGATTAAATAACACGCAGATTATATCATTTGAAAAATATTTAGTCAACACCTACTGTATAGGTGTCAGGCACTGTGCTAGGCATAGTTCTTGCTATTGAGGAGCTTACAATTCCATGGGAGAACAGACAAATAATAATATTGATATGCCAAGTTAAGTAGCCTGGATACTATCAGAACACAAAGGAGGGTCTGGACTGGGACAAGGAGGGGAGATAAGGGAGGAGGGGTTTGTAATCTGAGATCCATCACTAGAGCATGCAGTGTAAGGCCAGAGGTGATGGGAAATGAGGTTCAAGATGTAAGGAGAAAATTCTGTGTTCAATTGGGCTGTAGGTTACAAGATAGAGGGATGAGGGCTGCCCAGGTGAGAAGAGGGTAGCTGCATTCATCACCAGGAACAGGGCAGACAAAGGGCTACCTATGACTTAGTGAGAGACAGTGACTTGGTGAGAGTCATGAAAAACTAGCTGATGAGAGGCAGTGACTTGGTGAAAGTCATGAGAAACTGGCTGGACAGCTGGGCTCGGTGGCTCAGCCCGTAATCCCGCGCCTTTGGGAGGCGAAGGTGAGTGGATTGCCTGAGCCCGCGGGTTCGAGACCCGCCTGGGCAGGCGAGACCTCATCTCTACAATAAATCAAAAAAAATTTGCCGGGCGTGGTAGCGTGCACCTGTAGTTCCAGCTACTTGGAAGGCTGAGGCGGAAGGATCGCCGGGGCCCAGCAGGTCAAGGCTGCGGTGGCTGGGAGCAGCCACTGCACTTCAGTCTGGGCGACAGTGAGACTCCAACTCCAAAAAAAAAAAAAAAAAGAAACTGACTGGACTACTAAGAACCACACCTGAGGTGGCATGTTGCTTGAAGCCAGGAGGAGCCCAAAACACACGTGACTTATCCATTCTTCTCCACAGGCCTTTCACTGGGTACAACGGCTGCAGAACCCTGGGGGCCTGCAACCAGCCAGAGAGAGATCTCCAGAGACACAGAATGCCAGAGGCAGAGATTGAGGGCCTGGGAAATCTCAGCCCTGGGTGTTTGGACCTCAAGCACTGCTGGAGGCAGGAGCAAGGGACTGCCAACAAAACTTGGGAAACCACCAGTGAGCTGAAACTGACCAAAGCTTGCAGCTCAGGCCTACCTACCTCAGCTCAGAGTCCGTTGCAGAAGTGACCCCTCATCCTGGTAGGACCGAAGATGGAGCCAGCTTTCTTAAGAACGAGTTTTACCTACTTCCGTCTCTCCTGTGTATATACAATGTCCGGCAAATAACTTTTTACAAATATGAAACGATCGAATGTTACCTATTTTATTTTAGTCTCTTCTGTTTATACCCTATGTCCAGCATATAGTTTAAAAAATATGACCCACAGTCAAAAATAAAAATACAGAAAACTAATACCTCCCTCACAGGACTGTGATAATTAGATGAGTTGATCAATGTAAAGCACCTAGGATAGGGCTTGGCACCAGGAAAATGCTCATCAGGGCTGGCTCCATAGGGGATGTAACCTGTGTAGTTACAGAGCCCCACACCTAAAAGGGACCTGAGCGTCGTGTATTGAAATTCTTGGTCAGGCACAGTGGCTCATGCCTGTAATCCCAGCACTTTGGGAGACCAAGACAGGAGGATTGCCTGAGCTCAGGAGTTTGAGACCAGCCTGGACAACATAGCGAGACCCTGGCTCTACAAAAATAAAAATTAAAAAATTAGCTGAGCTTGGTGGTGTGCACCCACAGTCCCAGCTACTTGGGAGGCTGAGTCGAAAGATGACCTGAACCCAGGAGGTCGAGGCTATGGTAAGTCATGATCATGCCACTCCACTCCAGCCTGGGCAACAGAGTGAGACCCCCCCCAAAAAAAATGCTTAATAGTTTTAGGAAAAGGCCCCTGTATTTTCATTTCTCATTGAGCCCCACAAATTGTATCTCCAATGCTGACACTATTTGGGTGTGTGCTTACTCTAGGCTCACCCATCATTTGCCTGGGAAGAATTCTTCCAATGCTCCCACTCACTAAGTTGAGTTCATGTTTGATCAACTCTCATAAAATTGGGCTTCTCTCTCAGAGCACATATCTTAGTTTGTAATACTATTACTTGGTGTGATTATTTGAGTAATATTTATTTCCCCGTTTGAAAATAAGCTTTCCGAGAGGTGGGCCTGGGGGTGTATTCACCATTGTATTCCATCCAGAAGTGTCTATAAAGTAAAGCTGAGCACATTTTTGCTTTAAAAAAAAAGAATGATTTTTATTCAACAAAAATCTTTTTTCTCCCTTCTATAGTCTAAAGCAAATATAGTTGCCTGGTTTGATTAAGTTTTCTCCTGTGTTGGGCTATACTACTTAAGGAGAAACATACCTTCTTCTGAGAGGTGGAGAAATTAAACCAAATGAAACTTATTGTGGTGCTCTTTTTCTAAGGGTCATAACTTCATCAGATGAGCAGATTTTAAAGTCTTTCTGAATACCTCTAAGCATGATTAACATTCAGAACAAGACCCTCATCCTCTCTGGGTTTGGGTTTTCTCATCTCTAAAGTGAGCTGTTGGGCCACACAATCTTAGTTCTTGCTGGAGTGGCAGTGCCCAATAGGAAGCCTAGAAAAAAGAAAATAGAATGAATTACAGAAATGGGCTAAGATGAAAGAAAGGAAATGTTTATTAAAGGGGAAAATAATTTCGGGTTTCAGATATCACCACAGCAAATGCCTAATGAATAAAATCACAATTTCATGACCAGTTAGGTAACAAGAAATATCTCCCATAGTCATTAACATGTTTGGAAAAGACTGATACAAAGTTCTTAGAACATGTAGCCTTGTTATAGTAACTGGTACCTAAAGATAAAATTATCTTTAGCAAACAGAAATGCAAATATGGTAACCACTGAATTATTCATTGACAATTTGATTTAGCAGTATAAGTACACAGTAAATATATTTGATATAACAATATAACTAAGTACAATGTAACTTAGCTTTCAGTTTGAATGTAAGTCAAAACAAATATGACAGTGGTTTAAGTTGTTATGCATAAAAATATGGACAGGGAGGAAAGAATATGAATTGTCTAGCAAAATAAATAAAAATTGCCTATGAAAATATAAAGTAAAGGTAGATTTTTAGAAACCACTAACACGAAGGCTGGTAAAAATAATAAGATTTTCTCTTATACTTAATTCCCTGGATAATCTCTTAAAACTCTAGATAAAAAGAATTAGAGGTAGTCAATCACATAACCTGCTAGTAGGAGATTAAAATGGTACAATTATTCTGTACTAGAACTTGGTAATATAGATCAACTGTCCTAAATATCTTCATATAATTTTGAACTAGAAAGTATACTTCAGAAATTTAGCCTAAGGAAATTATATATGTGTGTGTGTGTGTGTGTGTGTGTGTGTGTGTGTGTGTGTGTGTGTATTATAAAATGTTTAACAAACTGATGGTTAAAATAGTAAAAACTTAGAGACAACCAAAATGCCTTACAATAAGGAAGTAGTTAAATGTACATGTAAATCATTAAAATAAAATTTTTTTGAGTTGGGGGTCTCACTCTGTCACCCAGGCTGGAGTGCAGAGGCAAGATCACGGCTCACCGCAGACTCAACCTCCTGGGCTCAGGTGATCCTTCCACCTCAGCCTCCCTAGTAACTGAGATTACTGGCATATGCCACCACACTTGGCTACCTTTTTGTTTATTTCTTGTAGATACAAGGTTTCACTATATTGCTGAGACCAGTCTCAATTGCTGGGCTCAAGCAATCCTCTCTTGCATGTCTTCTAAAGTGCTGGGATGACAGGTGTGAGCCACCCTGCCCGACCAAAATAATTATTTTGGTCTATATTTTTTCTTTTCTTTTCTTTTTTAGAGATAGGGTGTCTTTGCCCAGACTGGAGTGCAGTGGCTACTCACAGGCATGATCATAATGTGCTGCAGCCTTGGACTCCTGGATTCCTGGCAATCCTGCTGCCGTAGCCTTCTGAATAACTGGGATTACATGTGTGCACCACCATGCTTGGCTTTGGTCTACATTATTAACATGCAAAGATCTCACATACTAATCGCAGTAGAGGTACCTTCATTGCAAAATGCAAGTTTAAAAATGGTATGTAGCTCATTGAAAGTGGAGCGTGTGCATTTCACCATATTTAATTTTACCTCAAAAAGAACAAAAAATACATATTGATCCCTAGTTTACAATATGTATGATAAAATGTTTATGGCTTAAGTTACTAATATCTGCAACATTAAAATGCTTCAAGAGATAAGGGGGGTTGGTGGATGGGCAGAGATGGACAGAAGAAATGATAGGTATTAGAACAAATATAATAAAATTTTAATTATGAAGAAACAGCTCTGTATAATACTAGCCCACCTTGGTTATGTGTGTGGTTTTTTTTTGTTTTTTTTTTGAGTTGGAGTCTCACTCTGTCGCCCAGACTGGAGTGCAGTGGCCGCTCCCGGCCACCGCAGCCTCAACCTGCTGGGCTCCAGCGATCCTTCCGCCTCAGCCTTCTGAGTAGCCAGAATTACAGGCACGCGCTACTACGCCCGGCTTTTTTTTTATTTATTGCAGAGATGAGGTCTCACTGCCCAGGCGAGTCTCGAACCCGCGGGCTCAGGCAATCCACTCACCTCAGCCTCCCAAAGGCGCGGGATTACAGGCTGAGCCACCGAGCCCGGCATGTGTGTTTTTTTAATTAGATATTGATCCAACTTTTCTTCCAAATCTATAAGGATCGAAGTTATGGACATAAACTGAAGAGAAACAGAAAGAATAAAAGACTAGATCAGAAAACTTATCTCTGGGAGTACTTTCCTCTTTTTTACTTTCCTATATTTTCTGTATGTTTACACTATACGTGTATATTCCTTTCATAATTATAAAAATAAAACTATGGCAGAAATTGACAGTTGCCTTCTAATATCCCACCACCTCTTCTTCCTTGATAAAAGAACCCCAGGGTTTTAGGTGAGCACAACTGGCCAATTAGCAGATGTGTTAAACAACTTCTTATTCAGCTCAGTGTGGACGGGCAACTCAGTTCTGGCTGAGATATAAGTGGAAATGTATAGCCCTTCTAGAAGGGAGCACCCTGGAAACCATGCAGGGAAGAACAAGGAAGTAAACTGTGAAAACCCTTCTCATATCCTGCCCGCCCCCCTAGAATTCTTTTACATGAGAGGGAAACACCATGCATCTTGACTCAAGCCATTATTTTTCAGATCTTTATTGCTAAATATATTTCTAACCCATATAAAAGGATCCATTTTGAAAAAGTTTAAAAAAAATTAAAAGCGTCAATGTTCCTTACAATCTGAGTTTCTTAGCATTTAGGTTCAAGGCTTGCAAATAAAATGAAAATAGAAAAGGGATGATATTTGAAATTAAGGCTAAGCTTAAAGAAAAAAAAAAGATAAAATGTGAAGGTAAGACCAGGATCAAATAAATGGATATCTACTGGATACAAAATGAAAGAGTTTGTGCACAGCAGTAAATCAGTTACCTCACCCTGTATTAGTTTATCTATGTTACATTTCCCATCAGTAGTTTGGGAAAAAAGAACATCCATTGGTGGAGTGGGAGATGAGGAAAGGAAAGACCAGGACTGGGTGAGACATCTCAGCCACTGAGGCAAGGCTGGGCATACAACACAAGGGGCGGCCAGAGTGCATGGGGAAGGGACCAGAAGCTTTAAAAAAGAAAGAGAAAAATAAAGAAGAGAAAGACAAACTCTTTGCCACCTTTATAATTTTGCCCAAGGCTCTCTTTTTCACTAAATCCGATCACAACTTCTATTGTAAATAGTATCACATTATTTACTCAAGCTATTATGGTACAATAAAGACTAGGCATGAAATAACCAAAAGCTACTGAAAACAGAGGGAACGGGAAATATTGTAGAGAAACTTCAAAATGAAGGCGTTTTCAACATTTAAAAGGATTTTCCATCTCAACAATAAAAAATCTTGTAATCTGATTTAAAGAGGAAATGCTAATAAAAACTACCATTTGCAGGGTAGTGACTCATTTAATCGTTACACCTACTCTATAAAATGGCAGGCAGATAATTTTGAAGTTCCACAGAGATTTATTACCCCAACGCAAAGTCAACCAGTGCTTTCAGGGAAGTAGGTCAGGGCTGAGAACCAAGCCCAGGTATGAAACAGACCCATTTTTGCTACTTAATTTCCACAGCTACTATTGGTATAGGTATCTCCCAGGAATGAAACAAAAAGAAAGCAAGCATGGATCATACAGTTGGAGCTTCCTACAAGAGAGTGCCCCAGTTTCCTCCGCTTTTTTATCTGTCCCTCCTATGAAATACAGAAGGCCTTGAGCCCTCTGTGACTCAGCCAGCTGCATGTTTTCTCCCCTACAGGCTTGAATTCAAGCATGGCCTTCAAACATTCCCAGGAACTGGCAAAGGTGTTTAGGAAACACAGAAAAGAAATTAGCCCACCTGAGCTGAATTCCTTAAACCTCATATAAACTCCATACCTGCCTCATGTGGACATATCAATAGAACATCTTCGTCTCACTGTCCATTGCCAGCACAGTGCAACCCCCTCTATGTAAGTTCTCCAATAAATGCTTCGATCACTGTGAACTGGCAAATCGCCGGAACCAGCAGGTGACTTGGGGTGGTATGATTGCCACTTGTGACTCCAGCCAGGCGTTTGCTCCAACTAAAAAGAAATTGAATTCAAGCATGGCCTTCAAACATTCCCAGGAACTGGCAAAGGTGTTTAGGAAACACAGAAAAGAAATTAGCCCACCCTGAGCTGAATTCCTTAAACCCTCATATAAACTCCATACCCTGCCCCTCATGTGGACATATCCAGATAGAACATCTTTCGTCTCACTGTCCATTGCCAGCACCAGTGCAACCCCCTCTCTATGTAAGTTCTCCTAATAAATGCTTTGGGCTGTAGTTCCAGCTGCTTGGAAGGCTGAGGCAGAAGGATCGCCGGAACCCAGCAGGTTGACGTTGGGGTGGCTATGAGTGTGCCACTGTACTCCAGCCTGGGCGATGGAGTGAAACTCCAACTAAAAAAAAAAAAAGAATCTTCTCTAAATATGGGAGAAAGGACCCCTTCATCGATAAGTTTGGAAACTTTAGGCAAAATTAAATACTTTATGAAAAGACTTCTCAGAGGTTTACTATACTAATGTGTACTGTGATGACTAAAAGGAAGATACAGCATACAATATGTCCCCATTGATCTATCACAGGATGTTTCTTAGAGAGAGAGCCATGTCAATAGAAGAGGTTTCACAGTCCAAACTTTTTGAAATACTTGTTCAGAGTGTGTGAGAAAAAATGCAAACTTTCTTCAGGACTTACTCTGTGTAAAAAAAAAATA
Source organism: Cephalopachus bancanus (assembly GCA_027257055.1). NCBI lineage: Eukaryota > Metazoa > Chordata > Mammalia > Primates > Tarsiidae > Cephalopachus > Cephalopachus bancanus. The sequence continues at coordinate 5,036,750 of JAPVLO010000076.1, forward strand.
ATGATAATTAGATGTTTTAAAGTACATGAAGATGCTTGGGCTTTACAAACACCTAGGCCACAGGCCCTCCCAGAAGAAATACAAAGTCATACCAGAAAACTGGAGCAAGATCAGTAATGGGGGGGAGAGGAATTCTTGACCAAATATTTAGGAAAAACTTACATTTAATAACACATTCTATTTATATGCGGTGAGTGAACAATAAAGACTTCTGAGAATCAAACATCAGAAACATTTTATCAACAAGTCCATCTCCACTTATCTGGTTTTATTTTTTATAGCATTTACCCACCTACCTATTAGATATTCATTTGTTTGTTGCCTGTTTTCTCGCTAGAGTGTTAGTCCAGGGACTGTGTTTGATCATTTCTGTTTCCTGAGTGCCTGGAACAGTGAGTGCCTGTCACTGAGTAGGACCTCAGTAAGTATCTGTTGATTAAATATTCAAGATCGCCCTCACTGGTTTCTCAGCTCTCTACTAGTGAAGTTTTTCCTGTAAATATTTCATATACCCAGGCACTTAAAATCCCTGCCCTCATTCCCAATTAGGAAGAATGAAGAAAAGGTGGTTTGTCCATGGTCAACCTCTGTAGGCTTGTTAGGGTTATGGTGAAAGTTGGGTCTCTTATTCTGGAGAGGATTGGAAATATATATATATTTCCCCAAGTAGCAAGCAAGCAAGCAAACTTTCCCCTGACAAAGAGCAAAATGTAAAAACTGCAGAATATTGTGTTGCCTCTTATTAGGGACTGAACTGGGTCTCAATAAATACATAAGTTGAAGCTCCAGCTCCCAATGTGACTGTATTTGAAGACAGGGACTTTAAGGAGGTAATTAATTTTAAGTGATGTTCTAATCTGACAGGACTGCTGACTATAAGAAGAGGAAGAAAATCAAGAGAGCATCCTCTCCCCCGCCCCCTCTCCCGCACAGAGAAAAAGCCATATGAAGACACAATGAAAAGGGGCTGTCTACAAGCCAGAAAGAGACTCCCCCAAAAATTAAATTTTCCAGCACCTTGCTCTTGTACTTCCAGCCTCCTGAACTGTGAGAAAACAAATTTCTGTTATTTAAACCACCCAGTCTGTAGTATTTTGTTATGGCCACCTAAGCAGACTAACACCCCTCTCTGTTGAAATGTGTATATATTTTCTTGAGGGAACAAAATAACCTAATCCCTTCAAATGCAAGCTTTCCCACACGATGATGTGTCCAGGGGCCATATTTTTCATGGATGAAGGAGTATGTTACATGGCAAGTGGCTGAAAGTCTCAGTCAGTTAGGCAGGACGGTTTGAGAAGGTACATTTTTCAGTACCAGCTGGAACCATCCAAAGTGTCTATACAGGGAAACTTCTAACAGATTGATGTTTTGAAAGGGCATGTACCAAAGATAGATAGAAAGAAGGGCAAATGAGTAGCATCAGTAAGATTAGGACAGGAAAGTTAAATAGCACAGTAAGCTGAAGCTTAGGAGAAAATGCTAGACAACACGAAGGTTAACCACACTCAATAAATCAATGAAAATGGAACAAATAAGCCCACTTCTTGAGAAAGACTGTATAATAGTAATAGATGACTGAGAAAAAGAGTCCTTAATAGTCTCCGTCTTCACCAAAAAGAGAGACATTCAGATTGGAAAAAGAAGAACAAATATGGTTAAGAGGAAATTGAACAGCTAAGTAAATAACAATACTCCCATCTTTAGCATACTAGACAGCCACTAAAAAAATTATGTTTCTAAAGAGCTTTAACTGACATGCGGAAAAAACATGGTATAAGACTGAGCAGGGGGCGGGGGGGAAGCAGGATACGAAATTGAATCACAGATAATCTTGATTTATGAAAAAAATGGAATCAGAGAAAAAATATCAGATGGCTATCTACCAACACAGGTTGTCTCTGGTAAGATTATGGATTTTTTTTTTCCTCAATGTTTTATTTTTATGGACTTTCAAATAGTGAGCATTTATTACTTTTAGAATCAGAAAGTAGAAGTAGAAAATGCAAAAGAAAAACAAAAATAGGAACCCAAGGTATGTGAAGCTTTAGTAAAGCAGCTGCAAGCTAGTATTAAATGAGGCCAAGAGTCCAGACTCAGGAGTTGGCAATGAGAAAAATCAGCATCAGTAACACCTAAGGACTCATAAACACGAAGAGGCCAGAAAGCTCTGGTTTTCACAATAACGAGAATCTTAAACTCGTGGGCACTATATCTCAGGAAAATTCTTGATTTGATGGCTTTCAGAACCTGGAAAAGGCGATAGGAAAAGGAGACAGTTTGGCTTTATTCTGCTCATCATTCCCCTAAACGTGAGCTTTGCCTTATTTGTGACTATTACCAAAGCCGAATAGAACAAGATGCAAGACCCTCATAGACTCCAACACTGCGTCCTGGGTCCCTGAGCAGTCTACTCACAATTGATGGCATCTGGGAGTTGGGGCATATGTTCTCCAGTTTTCCTGGAGCCAACTTTTCCTCCCAGGCGCCGCCCCTCCGTCCTCATAGCACTCTGCAGTCGCCCTCTGCTGGTCCTTTCCGGGCTCAACAATGGTCTCATCGGCTCCATCCCGTTCCTTCTGTAGAGTCAGTCCTTCCAGGCTCTCTCTCCCTTATCCTTATTTGCCCATGGGCCACTGAGAGTCAGCCCCGGTGACATATAAGGATATTTCCCAACATGTGCTTCTCGTAACTTGCCCTGCAAGACACTCTCGACAGTCCATGGCCAAGGAAACTGATGGTTTAAGACTTGAGAAACTCCCCTTAAAGAGCCCCAAGGTCCATTAGCATATTAAAGGTTTTGAAAAATGCCTACAATAAAGATACTTGCTTAAATTTGGACATTTTTAATAAACTTGCTTTATAAAACCTTTTTTAAAAAAATCATTTTGCACACTCTTTGACACCAGAAGTCACTCCATGAAGTACCTATCAATTACCACTTTACCTTTATTTGTATGAACATGTAATTAGTGTCTGTCTCCCTCACTAATGCTAACACAAAATTAAAACTGTTTTCTATATACTACAGTAAGCGTTTTATATATTGTTTTTCCATTTAATCCTCATAATAACTCAGTTAAGCATGGAGGTGAGGGGGTTCAATTATTATTCTCATTTTATAAAGGAAGAAACGGAGGACTTGAGTAGATAAGGAACTTGACCAAGACCACTAGCTAATAAGTGTCAGACTGGAACTGGAATCCAACCCCTCCGATTCCAGAACTTTTACATTTGGCCTTTAGCCTCTACTGTGGCCACAAGACCCTAAGTTCCGTGAAGAAATAGACCATATTGGACTTTGTTCACACTCTTGAATGCCTAACACATACAATCTTTTATTATATTTTTGAATGAATAGATGAATGGATAAACACAATTCAAGTATAAAATTTAAGCATTTCAGAAATACACAATATATTTGTAACTGAGCAAAAGGGGCTTGCTGCCCAATGTCCTAGAAGCCAATACTATGACACTGGGTTTTTTAAGAAAAGTTTTTTATTGCAGGTCAACCAACAAGGGGTCAGGAGTCTATCTTATATCTGTCTTCTTGTGCTAACTTTAAGGCAGTAATTCTATTAGAAAAGGTTCAGGGAATTGATTCTGGGATTAGCAGGTGATCAGCGGAAGGAAAGGGAGGTCTGGAAAGTCCTCAGGCATGCACAGTTATCTCTTCATGCTAACTCATGGATTGCTTGTGTCAATTTGGGGGGAGTCAGTATGAAACATGCGGTGGAAATTCAGGCTGTGATGTCAGCAAGCTCATTTGATACAAACTCCAGTTGGCTGTATTGGTGTCAACTGATTTCAGCCAGTGTTTTAATCTCAGGCAGAGGGAGTTTCAGCATTACAGCAAGCTGCTTCTTTTCTTATCTGCTATCCTGCAAACTCATGAATTTCTGTTAGTCATAAGTTTCTTTAGCTTTTTGCAGCATAGTTTCTTATACAGTAAAAATCATCCATAATCCTGTCACCACCCCTCTCAGAGGACATAATTTTCAGCAGTTTTCTACTATTCTTTACAAAGCAAAACTTGACCAATTAGTTTCAGGAAGTACATTAGGTATGTGACTGAACCCACGTGACCTCTGCTGTCACCACCACAAACACCACAAACACTCATGTGTTGCTTAAAATTAACAGAGGTTGGATAATCATATGTTTATCAGCAAAGCAATAAACAATATCATTCACAATATCTCTATTGTGATAAAGAACTATAGGCTCAGTAAGAGTACAGCTATGCATAATCAAATGTAATGAGTGACAAAACGCAGGAAGGAATGCTTAATAAATATTAAAACTGGAAAGCAACCCAAGCAAAAGGTCACATGCTGTCCCTGCTCCTGGTTTGTCCAACAGAAAGTGTGTTGTTTGCTCATTTCTGTAGATAACACAAAACAGAAAGATAATATTTCAGATGACAAAATCAGTTTTTAAAATTATTTCAACAAGGCTGGGCTCATGGCTTATACCTATAATACCAGCACTTTGGGAGGCTGAGGCAGGACAACTGCTTGAGCCCAGGAGTTCCAGACCATACTGGGAAACATAGCAAGACGTGGTCTCGACAAAAAGTAAAAAAAATTAGTTAGGTGTGGTGGTGGACACCTGTAGTTTCACCTACTTGGGAGGCTGGAGCGGAAAGTTCTCCTGAGCCTAAGTGGCTGAGGCTGTGGTGAACCTCATGCCACTGCACTCTAGCCTGGGTGATTGAGACCCCGACTCAAAAAATAATAATAAAATAAAGTAATTCCAATATGAGGAAAACCCCCCAAGAAAACAGAATTTACTAGTAAAAAAAATGTATATGTAGTCTTACATGTTTAAACTTCAGTTACGTTCAAAGTACTCTCTGTTTGATGCAATATACCTATCAAAATGTTTTTTCCACTGCTCAAAACAGTTTTTGAACTCGTCAATTTTGATGTCTTTTGTGCTTCTGCCGTTTTTTTGTTTCACCTGTTCCACATTGGCAAAACGTTTCACTTTGAGGATTTTTTAAATCAGGGAAACAAGAAAAAGTCTCTGGGGCAAGATTAAGTGAATAGGGACAATGGGGCATGGAGGCCATTCTGTTTTGGGTCAAAACCTAAACAGTCCGTGTGGTGTGGGCAGGTGTGTTCATGGTGGAAGAACCAGTCACCTGTTTGTCTTAACTCAGAATATTTTTTCCTCAAATTGTGACATGACCTTCTCAAAACTTCCAGATAGAAATTTGATTGGCTATTTGATCCAGTGAAACAAATTCTGAGTGTACTACAAGAGGCCAGCTAACCAAACGATAATTCTGAAATTTTGGGGGTCTCCCCCATAGATGAAAATAATGAGTCAAAAGTCAACAAGATTAAATTTAGAAGGATTAATAAAAAGTCTGAATTTAAGTTATAAAACTCAATAACATAAATTAAGAATGGAAGCCCTGATCCCCTGTCAGCTTAGGAAAAAAGCCTACACACAGCCAAAGGATGACTAAGCAAACCACACTTATACTACAGACATAAAGGTTAGTTACCAAACAGGTGTGCGAGAAGTATCTACTTTTTTCTATAACTCAGTTTAACTTCTGATTTTGAAACCTAAATCTGCCAAGTCAGCAGAAAATTCTGTCTCAGTCATTCTTAAAGATTCCTCATCACCCCAGAAAGTTTCAGGAATCCTATACAAGGGCAAGGCATGGGGGATGGCATGGCTCCTCCTGTCCCTGGACATGTCTGCCCAGCCTGTATGGATCCAGGGTCCCCACTGCTCCGAGGCACTCTTGGGCCAAGGATCTTTGCCAAGGCCTGAGTTCTTCCTGTTTTTCACTTCCCTGTCTCTGTTTCCAGGAAGTAGGACTGGCTCCCTACTACTCAAGAACCCACAGACTCTGTCTCCTCATCTCAACCATTCTCTGCCCTCCTTCTTGACCTCAGGAAATTCTACTCCCATAGACACTTTCCTTTTCTCCTTACTAACCCCACCTCAACAAACATTCCGGTTCCACTAGGGACTTAGGCTTTGGAAACGAAGTCCAGAAGACTACATACATTGCTTCTACTTTCTGCCTTGGCATACACTTCTCCTGAGGCAACAAGAGAGTACAAACTATCCATTGAATTGGAGGAAAGAAACTGGGAAGAAACAAATTAATATCTGAAAATATGCAGACAGAAAGAGAATGGAGTACTATTTTATGGCATTAAAAGCAATTCTTTGAAATGACAAAATTAGAAGAAAATGTGTACATGACACGAGACAGAAGAATTATTTTAATGTAGAAATATATAGTTTACAAGAGTTGGAAGCAAGTTTGAAATGAAGTAAATTAATGTGATGTCCATTGTAATATTTTATGTAAAATTAAGCGCATAATTTTTGAGGGAATAAAACATAGCAAAGAAAGACCAAAAAAATATTTTTAGTGAGATTTAATTTTTATAAACTCAACTGAGTTGATAAACACAATGTTTAAGGAAAGCTAATGCAATTTTAAGGAGTGTGGCAAAAACTGCTGACTGTCTAATAAAATCTATTCTTCCCTTCCTCCATTGTAGTTCAATTGTAGTAAGTCACATGGCTGCCTAACTAGACTACATTTTCCAGCCTCCTTTGCAGCTGGTGTAGTCATATGACTAAGTTCTAGCCAGTGGAACGTAACCAGAAGTGATGTGTGCCACTTTTGATCCCACAGCCGGTTGGCCTTCTACTTGCTGTCTTTTCCTATATTTCTTGCTAGAATTCATCCATAGCTGCTATCTATCTTCAACCAAGGTGATTCCAAGGCCCTGGGGTTGGCAGAACAATATACCAGAAGGCTTCTGAATCACTGAATGACCACATGGAACAGCACTCCCCACCAGCTTAGAACATTTACCTCTGACTACTATGTGAAAGAGAAATACGTTTTTCTGTTCCTTAACTAAATGATTTTAGGGATCTCTCTTGTTTCTACAACTTTAGCCTATCCAAATAAATACAATGTGCATCACTAGAAGTCTTGCATTTAGTTCTATTCAGCTGATTATGTAACTATACTTTTTCAATGATCAAATCTGTTCCATCAGTATCCTGAAGAAATAGGTTCCATATTAAAGGGAATTATGGGAAAAAAGTATAACCTAAAGAGAAAGACTAAGAGGGACTTCTTCTTCCGGTGACAGAAGGAGAGAGAGAGAAGAAAAAAAAAGAGCTGAAGCAAACATTTATTTAGGTCCTCTGACAAGCACTTTGCAGGGTATCTCACATGTACTATGCCATTTCTCTCTGAGAGCTGGGGTTTAGCCTGGAGCAAGAGATTCATCTTCAAATATTTGAAAGCCTAGCCTATGGGAAAAGAAATTCTCTCTCTTCTTGAAATCTTTGTATACTTTTTATTATGTATAATATATTCTCACTGTAGTATATTCTAAAACTGTAGGAGGACATAGAATAAACCATGGTAGTCCCTCCTCCAGTCTCTTCATTCTCTCCAACTTCTCTCCTCCAGAGTAATTCATATTAAGAATTCCAGGTTAACCCCCTCAGTCCCCTCCCATTGTGGGAACTTTTCTGTCCTCTCAATAAACGCTGCATTCTCAAAAAAAAAAAAAAAAAAAGAATTCCAGGAGTGCTTATCCATAGATTGGTTATTTGCAATTTCATATACAAACCAAGCAGTTCACAAGCCGTGACCTCTAGGGATCCTTCCTTGACCTTTTGCCCTAAAAATGAACTAAGGTAGCTTCTTTTTTATCATCACACTGAAACAGGCCAACATCCCCATAGAATAAATGGCTACCGTTTTTTGAATACACATAGAAATTGACCTTTCTTGTCTTAAAGCTTGAAACTTATATTTGTCTTATCTGAGTTTCTTTCTCAGGAAACCGGCCCATAGACCTATAGGATCAAAGAAATGATACTCACCAGATCACCCCACACAGACAATGAGATGCCAGACCTTTCCTATTTACCAACTGCTCCTCCTTACTCCTCCCTAATTCCTGTTTTCTACATTCCTGTCCAACTATAAAAACTACTGACTTCAGCAAGACAGGGAGATGAATTTGAGACAATCTCCCATTCTCCTTGGCTGATACAGCCTGGGTAAAAAATTTTTCTTCCCTGGCAATACTTGTTACAGCAATTAGCTTTCTGTGCAGCAAGCAACTGGACCCCAACTAAACCCCTGACATTTAGTAACAATACCATTAGTACCATTCTCTAACCTTGTATTTAAATATACTATACATGACCCTATATATTTACTTATCTGTCTTGCCCATTAAACCGTGTGTTCTTTGAGACCAAGAAGCCTTTTATTTATTCAGATAAATGCAAAGAGTTTACATAGTAAATTCAATAAATGTTTGTCAAACAGAATGTTAAGTAAAGTTAAAGGGAGGCAGAATTTGTTCCGGAAACCCAAAGTCAGAAATTTAAGAAATGGCTGTTCATACTAGAACCAAATGCTTGTGAATTAACCATATTTTAAGTGAAAGAGATTTTAATCAAAGATTTTTAGTAACTTTCTTACATTGTAGGAGAATTTGGCTCATATATAACCAATAGCTCTTAACTCCAAATTTTTAATCGCATAGTCTATTTAAAACATTTTTTGTGTTTTTGAGAGCCACATGAGAGAATCTAAAATCAAATATTCTCTCCTTGTCCATTTGTGTTTCTTCTCTATTATGATCCTTCTTGGGTTTTTCTTCAAGATTCTAAGATAAGACGAGAAAACAGACCTCTCATTATAAAAAGAGTAAAATGTCTAGATCTCATTTTCCTTAAATGGTTCAACCACAGCTTCCTCTCTTCTTCAGCTGAAGAGGGTGAATATGGTTATCCAACAGACTTTTTAAAAACAATATTCTTATATATGTGGAAAATAAGCATGCTTTTATGTTTACCAAATTCTTAAGTGCCAATAATTTTTACTTCTTCAACAAGAATATTTCATAAGAAACTGCACTTTCATAAATGCAATATTTAAGCTGAAACATGGTCATTTTTCTTCTCTTATGGGTAAAGAAAAACCAGGGTACATTTAACTTAATGGATTTTTTTCCTGCTTCCTCTACTCGTTTACTTCTTCTAGATCTATTATTCCCATTAAATTTTCATAATATCCCATTAACTCAGTGAAAAGAATTCTGCATGATATGAGGTTGGAAGGGAAGCATTACCTTTCATTATTATCAAGAGAAATTTTTTGGTTAAAGATTTTTTTTCTTTTTCCTGTGGACCTTTAGTTCATTCTCTTTCAAGATTTTCATAATTATTCTACCGTTATCATTTCCCCTTTGGCCAAATTGAATTGCTTTGAGTTTATCTCCAACCTTTAGCATTACTTTCAAATTATTGGATATCTAATTAGAGAAGGTTCTTTCATAAATAACATTTCAAAACCCTGCCAGTGAATGCCTGAATACCTGCTGTTACCTTCTCAATCTTTTCTCTCAGGTTCTCCTAAAACAGCTTTAGCCAAACAGTGAACACTGTTGCTGTGTTGCAAAGATGAAAGCATAATTCTATGTGTGAAGCCTAAATTGAAATCACAGAAGGCAGGATTCACACTGCTAATTGTTGCTTAGCAATAAAATGTGCAAAACCTGCTAATGGAACAGTGACACCAGGCACCAGAGGAGGCATCTGTATTCACACTGGCAGTAAATCAGAAAATTAGAAAGCCAACAGTAACAGCAAGAAAAGGAATTCCATCCCTTAGGAGCCCAAGGAGGGTTCCTGCTCTCATTCCTATTTACTGCTCAGTTGAAAAAGAAAGTCTCTTTACCCATTAGATACTACTATTGTGGCACTTGAAGACTGCAAGGAAATAGATACTGAAAGGCTCATATTATCTTAAAAGAGTCCCTGATGGATCTGCACATGCCTATAAGAAAAAAACATTGTTTCCTTTTCCCTGTTAAAAAGATTCTCGGTAAAGACAGACATTCGGATCCCAACTTGTACATTTGCAAAGGGAGCAGAGTGCAACTAGCAGCTTCTGTGAGATCCACCCTCATCACAAGTGTTCTATCGATGGTAGTCATGCTTCCAATGCAAACGTTGTGCGTCAGGAAGCAAAACAAAGAGGTCACAGTACACAGGAATAAACTGATGTGGGGTCTTAACCTGAGAACTGGTTTCATTCCAGCTTTTTCTGGTGGTACTCTGCTTTGGTTTTGTCCTACCTTCATTTATTTCTAAGAGGGTTTCCAAGATAAAATGTTCCAAGTTGCCGGAAGAGGAATCAGAGTTTACCTATTATCTCCAGCTTCTCTGATTACATTTAAATAAACAGTATGATGGACAGGCAGGGGATGCTTGGGGATTAAATAATAAAAACTCACTTCATATTAAATCAACTTTAAGAAAAAAATTATATCAAAAATAGACAAGGGCTTTCAGAGAGAGATAAGACACCCGTACACCATTAGGTGATTGCTGAGCAACAGAATGTTGGCAAATCAAGCCAGTTTGCCTTTCCTTGGGATCTCTCTCAAGAAACCCTTGTTGAGCATGTCTACATGACCCACTTTTGCTAAGTGCTTTGGGCTATACAAATATTTTGCACAGGATCCTTGACTTGTTAATAATGCAAAAAGATAATGTGCATTAGTCAATTAGGGGCTTACAAGAGACTATATAAAAGCTAAAGACCTGCATCCTTAAACTAATTCATTTATTTTGCAGTGACCTAGCCTTCCTATCATAAAGATGTGATCATCTTTACTCCCTAGATTGATGGATGGAGAAATCCAGATGTTTAGCACCCAACAGACACTTTTAAAATATTTTTATTGGTGTATACATTACAAATTGTAAAGTATACAAATTTTTATGATATAGCTCAGTACATTGTTTTCACTTACAGAATGTATATCCATGTAACTACCACATAGATCAAGATTTAGAAATTTCTCCAGAATGTTCCTGCACTCAATAATGCTGCCAAAGGTAACTATTTTGTCTTGGATCAAAACAGATTAGTTTTGCTTATGGTTGAACCTCAGATAAATGAGATCATAGAGTATGTTTACCTTTTAATATCTGGCTTCTTTCGCTCAATATTACATCTGAGAGAGTCATCTATGTTGCATGTAATAGTAATTTATATTTTTAATTTTTTTGTAGCGTAGCATTCCATTGTACAAGTGTGTTGGTTTATTTATCCATTCTCCTTTGATAGACATTTGATATTATTTTCTAGTTTAAACTTATATGACTAAAGCTGCTATAAGCATTCTTGTATATATATTTTGGTAGACTTGTGCCCACATTTCTGGTAGGTATATACCCAAGACTGGAATTTCTAAAGTGGTATATGTTTAGCTTTGGCACATATTGTCAGTTTTCCAGGAAGTTGTACCAAACTACACACCTAGCAGAGAGAGAGTTTCACATTCCCACATGCACTTGCTAATATTTGGTATTGTTAGCCTTTTAATGTATCTACACTGGTAAAGTATTATAATTTTAATTTGCATCCTCCTAATGACCAGTGATGTTAAACATCTTTTTTTAAATGTTTAAGATGCTTTTACACACATTTTTACAGAACTGAGGACGCCATGCTTGTCCATTTTAAAGAGAAATATCATTTTCTTTTTTTTCTTTTTTTTTTTTTTGAGTTGGAGTCTCACTCTGTCGCCCAGACTGGAGTGCCCGGCCACCGCAGCCTCACCTGCTGGGCTCTGGCAATCTTTCAGCCTCAGCCTTCCAAGTAGCCGGAATTACAGGCGTGCGCTACCACGCCCAGCTGATTTTTTGATTTATTGTAGAGATGAGGTCTTGCTGCCTAGGCGGGTCTCGAACCCGCGGGCTCAGGCAATCCACTCACCTCAGCCTCCCAAAGGTGCGGGATTACAGGCTGAGCCACCGAGCCCAGCAGAAATATCATTTTCATTTGGGTGACTGCAGGGAAGTGAAGATTCCCATATCTAGCATGCCCTGAGCATCAGGGAGGAAATTAGCACTAGATTCTGAGGAAAAGAGCAGTCTTCCTTGGGGAAAATGCCCTTTTCGTTGGGCAAGTGGTTAAGATGGCACAAGCTCTCAAGTTGTGAGTGGAAGCTGGTGGGAGGCTCATTGATTGTTTGAATATAGTCTTTTTGCAATAAAGCTTCAGCAGATAATGTTTGAAAAGAGCTAAGCTTTCAAATGAGTGGGATATAAGTCTGCTTATCTTGTGGGCCTCAAAGAGTTTATCTGTATTCTGATTAGCAAAGGAGGCAGGGTCTGTGACTTTTGTAAAAGAAACATCCTTAAGAGTGAGCTGCATGTCACTGGAGCTATTTAAGCAAGGACTAGACAAAAGGAAATTTGTAGATGATTGTAAGTAACAGCTGGAAGATGAGACTAAATAAATGTGAGCATTGCTTCCAACACCCCCAAGTACTATAGGGATTCAGTTAGTGGTAGATCAATTAAAACTACAAGGCAGTGTAGAATTCAGAGGATGAAGCTTTTAATTGTTGAATATCTATTGTGCACCAAGGACCATACTAAGCCTTTATGTACATGATTTCATTTTAATTCTCACAAAAATTGTATAAGGTAGACACTATCTGTATTATTTAGTTATGGGTACATAACAATATTACCACTAAACTTAGCAGTTTAAAGCAACACACTTTACTTATCACAAGGGTTCATGGGTCAAAAGTCCAGGCATGGCTGAGCTGTGTCTTCTGGTAGGCTACAATCAAGGTATGGGCCAGGACTGGGCTCTCATCTGAGACTCAACTGGGGAAGGATCAGCACCAAAGCACACATGATTGCTGGCCGCATTTAGCTTGCAGGCTGCCAGACTGAGGGCCTCAGCCTCTTGTTGGCTCTCAGCACTCTCAGTTCCTTGCTACACGGCACCCTCTATGTGAAACACTACAACCTGACAGCTTGCTTCTTCAAAGCCAATAAGGAGGAGGGCTTCCCATCAAAACAGATGTTATAATCATATGTAACAAAATCATGAATACATAATCATGTATATTCTATTACCTTTGCCATATTCTATTGGTTTGGAGCAAGTTACAGGTCCTATCCACACTCAAAGAAAAGACACATCAGGACATGAACACCAAGAGCAGGGATCAAGGGAGCCACCTTAAAAGTCTGTCTTCTGGCCTAGGCAACATAGTGAGACCTCATCTCTACCAAAGATCAAAAAATTAGCCAGGTGTGGTAGCATGTGCCTATAGTCCCAGATACTCAGGAGGCTGAGGCAAAAGGATTGCTTAAGCCCGGGAATTTGAGGTTGCAGTGAGCTATGATCATACCATTGTACTCCAGCCTAGGAGACAGAGAGTCTGATTTTTTTTTATGTATTTTTTTTTTTAAATGTATCCTCACTTCACAGTGAAAAATGAACTAAGAAAGGTTAAAATAAGTGGCCAGGTTTTGCACACAAGTGTATCTAAATCCAGGATTTGCCTTCTTAACCAGTACAATACCAGGAAAAGTTACAAAGAGAAGGTGGGATAAGAGACAGAATCATTTATTCTGAAAAAGCCTAGAGAATGGGTTGGCAAGTCTAGAGAATTTTCTTGCAAGGAGGCAGGAAGAATGGGTTTATTGTAGAAGAGTGAGGAGACTGCTCCTATTAAAATCAAGGTCTATCTGGGTCAGTGATGGGAGAAGAAAACTGGATGGTTAGGGCAGCACTATATGTCTAGAAAGTCAAATGGGGATGTATCAATCTAATGCAGCATTCAGTAGGGAATTGTAGGTTTTTAAGCAGAAGTTTTCCAAGTATTAAGATGAATTGAGTATCACAGCCTCATTCTAATCAATATCTCTGAAACTTCTTAGAAAAATAAATCTTGATGTTAACCAAAGTAGATATCCATCTCTACTTGGCAATGCTTTTTAAAACATAGTTGTAAATGATGTAAACAAATAAATATTGACTGTTAAGTTAAAAAATGTTTCTCACAGGCGTATCTTTGGTAAGATCTAAATGGAAGTAAGACTTTGCAATAAAAAGGCAACTTTTTCAGAGGTCTTCTTCACTCTACTCAAGTCATAAATCCTAGAACTGATGCTTTTGGTCACCCCTGTCAATGGTGAGCTGTGAGACAGGACACTGTGAAAATCAATTACACTCTAAGCATTGGATCACACGGCCCTCCAACCCAAAGGGCAGTCAATCAGACTCAGGCCAGAACGACCCATTAGTGGTCTTATGGTAAAGAATGAAGGGAAACTTGAGGCTTGGAAAAAGAATGCTATTTCAAAAAATCATTGGAAATTATAAAATCAAGTGTTTCCTCTGTCCGACACTCCTGTTACTTGCTTTCACGTCTTTGTTTCGTGCCTTCTACATTAACAAAGTCAAAGTGTTTGTATAATGAGAGGAGATGACGAGCTGCTATCTGTCCACTACAATTCAGACTATGACTTTAGAGGTGGGCTGCTCGTGTTGGAGTCCTCTTTCCTCAGCTTGCAAACTTCGTGACCACTTTGCTTACTCCAACCTCAGTTTCCTCCTATCTAAAGCGGTGAGTCAAAATAAGATACTGCATAACAAGATTCATAAAAGGGTAAATGAAATAAAGTATAGAAAGTTGTTTAATATGGTGAATGAACTAGACACATGTTAAAACATTAATGATCATATCATTAGTGCACAGGATAATGATTTGCTACTAAAAGTATGATAAATTTTGTTAAATAAAAAATTCAGTAGAATGAACACAATCATGAATCCCTTTCCATCTTGTGCTTTTCCTACAAGGATACACGGACCTCCAGGGAGCATGGTCACAGTATAAATGAACACAGTGCCTCTTCCTGGAGTATTTGCTTCACTCCAGGTCTGGGGGAAAGGAAATTATATTTAACTCGTAAGTACCTTTTTAATTACCTTTATATTAAATTCATAAAGAATGTTTTATGTGGTTGGATCTATATTATTTTCCCAATAACACTGACTGGAAACATCTATTTTTTTTTACTAAAAAGTTTACTTTTTAAGACCACAATTTAGATCCCATATGTATGACTTTGAACATTATAATACATGATTTTTATTAAGTATGTGGAAGAATTATTCCATTTGAAACAAAGATTGACATATATACATATTTTTCTCCATATTTTAAACACATTATATTTTTTAATTATACCTACCTTTTTAAAAATCTGGTAGTAAAAATAGTAGTGCAACTTTTCTATCAAAATAAATGTTTCCACAGATCATAAGCAATGTATATATTATTATATTGTCGGAGCCAAGAGAAATATCTTAAGAAGTAAATATTCATCTGAATTTTTAAGAAAAAACACAAGATTTCAAAGCTTCTCTTCTAATACCTGTAGGGAATTCAAACTTGTCAGACATTTGGAAAACTTCGCTACAATTTGTTGCTTTTATTTTTTTGAAGCTAATTGCACATTACCTGTATTTGAGTATGGTCAATAAAGCAATACCCAAAAAGTCATATGAGACAAGGCCTTAATGTCCAAACTCCACTCTTAACCACCCAATGAAAACAAATTCAGCTCTGAAAAATTTAAATCAGATAATATATGTCAAGTGATATATAGGAAACTCTGAAGTTTTAGCTCCATTTCCCAGATTAAATTTCCAATTCAGTGACAATCTCTTTCCCAATTCCTCCCCAATTCAGTGACTATCTCTTTCTTCAAATGTCTATTTGCAATTCTACTTAAAAGAAACAAAGCACACTGTTCACAGAATGACTTGAACAAGAATATTCATAACAGTTGTATTTGTAAGAGCCCCAAACTGGAAATGGCCCAGATACCCATCAACAGGAAATGGATTAACAAACTGTGGTATATTCATACAATGGAACACTACTCATCAATAAACAAGAGTCAATTACTGATACAAACAAAATGGACGAATTTCAAAATATTATGCTGAAAATACAGTTAGATAGAAGCATTAAGTTCTAGTATTCCATAGTACAGTAGGGAAATCACAGTTAACAGTAATTTATTGTATATTTCAAAATAGCTAGAAGAGAAGAATTGCAATGATCCTAACACAAATAAAAGGCAAATGTTTGAGGTGATGGATATACCAGTTACCTGGTTTGATCATTATATATTACGTATATCAAAATATCACATGTACCCCACAAATCTATACAACAATGATATATCAATAAAAAACACAAAAAAAAATGCTGAGTGAAAGAAGAACAGTACATACAATGTGATTCCATTTAAATGAAACCCTGGCACAAGCAAAAGGTAAGAATTACCTGGGAGAGGCATGGGGAACATTCTGAAGTGGTGGTAATATTCTATAAATTGATAAGGGTTCACATCACACAGAGATTTGCATTTGTCAAAACTCAACAAATATACACTTAATATCCATGCGTTTCTTTTTTTGTAAGTAAATTTTACAACAAAAGAAAAATAACAAAAAAAATATTGTGGACTGAAAGAACTTCGGTGCCAGTAATGACTCCACACCCGCCCAGGACCAAGAGATTTATTAAAGGGGGCTGTCACAGACAGGATCTGTAATGGAGGAGGAAAAAAAAAAGAGAGAGTTACAGGGAGAGGGCTGTAATTATTAGCATGACAGGGGCTGAAGGGGCCATGCTATGTTTCTATTGGAGGAGCTGCATGGGAGCAGGGTCCGGCCGGCGCCATGTTATAGTCCTATTGGACGCATAACAAAGCTGGCTATGTTCTGGGAAAGGATTGGAGGCTTGCAGGTTTGAACTTCGCAGGCTCGGGGAATTGTGCACAAAGAAGCCAGGACCTAGGGCCTTTGGTGTGTCCTCACCATGCTCGGTGCCATTTTGGGAGCCGCCCCGCTGGTCGCTTCCTGCACCCTTCATGGACTGTTTAGAAGGAAGTATACAGATGTCTGCAGTATATTTTGAAATGCATCAAAAATTAAGATGGATTAAAGAATGAGGACAGAAACTAAACAGATATGTGTTAAAGACAAATAGAATAAAATGTTAATGGCAGAATCTAGGCAGTGGGGATACTGGTGTTCACTATAAAATCATCTTTTTTCATAATAAAATATTGGAAAATTTGGAATAATGCAAAACTTAATTGTAAAAAAATCATGATGAGAAAAACTTCAGAGTAATTGCTGAAGATGTTTCCTGAAGGGCACAATTTATTTTGTTTTTTGGTTTTGTTTTTTTCTTAGTGAGAAAGCAGGATTTATTGAGGACAGAAAAGTTCCCACAGTGGGAGAAGACCCGAAAGGGCTACCAGACTGGGGCCAAAAACCTGGTGTTTATATAGCCCTAAGTCCAAACCGATTGGCTAGCACTAGCTGTGAGCTGTAGCTGCTCTGATTGGTCAGTATTAAGGACCAATTGGCAAGAGGTAGGGGCCTAATGGTGAGTAGATTGGTTGCTTTTCAATCCCAGCAGTGAGTACCGAAACCCTAGGTTGAGAGGCTCACAGGGAGCTTGTTTACCAACGGTGAGCCTGAGAGGCCTGCTGGGAGTTCGCTAGATTGTTACCAGAGGACCCTCCTGTTTGTCTGCCTAGCCTTTTTCTAATTATCACCTCTCATTCCCACCTCTGGAGTAGTAACCCTAACTACCGTCAGGGAGTAAGGACGATGACCAATCTGACTACTTCCTGCTGATCATGAGTGTCGTATGGGAATGGCAGCTAGGGATCCTCCGGAGGGCAGTCTAAGAGGTCCTCGGTAGAAAGAAACTTCCATCCAATGTTCCATCTGCATCACCAATTGGAGTTTGATGGCCTCCTTCCGAGGAGCCCCACATTCAGTGCGAAAACTGATGTGGATTATTGAGATCAGCCTGGGCTTCAAGAGTGTCAGCTCAATGGGTCAGCCAGCCAAGCCCCAGCGAGGGTCGTCAAGGGGCTGGTAAGCCTAGCCCGGGAAGTGTCAGCTCTAATGGGCTGGCAAGCCAAGTGCTGAGAGTATTGCCGGTTCAGTGGGCTGGTATGCCTAGCCCCCTGGGTGTCTCAGCTTCGGGGTCTCGCCTTATTCCCGCAGCTTTGCTGGTTCTTCCGGCTCCGTCGGCTGGCAAGCCAGCCTCTGTGGCACATGGCTCTTCAGCGCCAGTGATCTTCTGATGATCTTCTGCAGCTCTTCAGGTCGCAGCTCTTCAGGGTCAAGGTTCTTGTCTCGTGCCCAGGAAGAATGAGGTACACGGACAGCAGGAAAGTGAGAAAGCAGGATTTACTGAAGACAAAAAAGCTCCCACAGCGGGAGGGGACCCAAAGGGGTTGCCCCACAATTTTTTAAAATCACAAACATACATACAGTCTTTTCTATTGTAGTTGGGGCTTCCTAGAGCAATTATAGTACTGTCTACTGTATAACTGTTTTCCTCCAAAGACACAGTAAAAATAGTTTTGAAGTTGCAGTGATCATGAAGTAAAAATACAATTAAAGCAATATTAGCAAAAGGATTCTTTCGACACCAAAAGTATTCTATATGAAGGAGAAAATCTTGGAAAAAAAGGATACAGAGGTTTTTTTCAGATTACATTAACATCTACTGCCTGTCAGATCAGACATTGTGACTTTGAAGTGTGTTTTAATGCTTTCTGTCTGAAGTTCACTCCATTGGCTATATTGGCATTTTTGAACACTTAGTTCTTGACCTCCTGCATTAGAGTCACTAGAAGTATTTGCTGAAAATTCAGATTCTTGTGCCCAACCCATATCAACTGAATCAAAATCAGAAAAAGTTGGGTCATTTTTTTCTTTGTTTTTCTTTTTTTTTTTTACTTTTCATATGTGATTGAGCCAGATTTAGAACCATGGCTTGAAACTATATCACTATTAAATATTAAACCTGCTCTGAAAGACACATAATCATAAACTCACTGGCAATCTCCCCTCTAACTTGTGCCAAGTTCTGAATAGCTCCTAGTGTGTGTTCCCTGGCTACTTCTTCCACCTCTTCACTAACACATTTAGTGGTCTCCTGTGTGCTAGGCACAAGCTCCTTAAATGCGGGCTCATTTTCCAGCTGATTTATAGAGCAAGACTGATGGCTACATTAGAGGGAGATACAGGACCACTTACGGCGTTATTTCTATGGCTCCCAGTCAGCATTGGTAGAACAGATTATGCAAAGCATGCTGTGCGTAGGGACCCCAGACTTTGACCACTGCTCTTATTCATTTAGTAATAAATGTGTTTGTGCATCTATAGTACAGAGGTCAAGTCTCCTACTTTCTCGTGCTCCTTAGAGAACATCTCTCCAAAGTTGCCAGAGGAGACATGCACATTACAGACTCATATATGATTTAATGGGCATGTATCCTCTAATATCTCATAAAGATAAAAAGATGTGAGTTGAATGGGAAATATTAGAGAGGAAAAAGAAAGAGGAAAAACGGATATTATCTGGAAGGCATTTGGGGAAAAAGACAGGGATAAATCCAACCCTAGACCCCTATATAACAGCATCTTTGGTCTATCTGTAGAGAGCAATGACACTTTCTTCTCTCTCCACTAGACAATCCACACACCTGGTTCCCAAAGTTGCTGGTAGGAATAGGGTTCCTCAACCCAAGAACCTGGAACTACTGTCCCCATTTGCCAAACCATGTTCCAAAATACACCGTGCCTACAGGCTATAGCCACAGTAAAATGAGTTTTGGCAATGCAGCAGACGACATCCGATTTGGTTTAATTACAGTGCTGCTCACCAAATTAATAACTGAAGCATTCTTTTCTAATGAAAACTAACTTTTTTTAAATTTCTGAAATTCATTTGAAAAGTAAAGACTTTTCACTTATACCACATAAATAAGTGCCCTGAAGAACAATGTTTTTGGAATTGCTGCCTGAGGATGGTTTTGTTTTCTTGTATTCTCTATCCTGTTTGCCCAAGACAACCACCTCATATCACCTTCTGACTGCCCAAAGTCCCACCTGAGATGTTAATCTCATATCCAAGACCCAGCTACATAACTTTCAATGAAAGTATGGGGCCCTTTATGCAAATAAGAATTTCAGCATGGGCCAGACTCAGTGGCTCAGCTTGTAATCCCAGCACTTTGGGAGGCTGAGGCAAGTGGATTGTCTGAGCCCACAGGTTTGAGACCAACCCGGACAATTTGGCAAGACTTCATCTCTACAATAAATTTAAAAAAAATTAGCTGGGCATGGTCGTGCAGTGCCTGTAGTTCAACTACTTAGAAGGCTGAGGCAGAAGGATCACGGGAGCCCAGCAAGTCGACGCTGGGGTGGTGGCGAGTGTACCACTGCACTCCAGCCAGGGCGATGGAGTGAGACTTCAACTCAAAAAAAAAACAAAAGAAAGAAAAAGAATTTCAGGATAGCAACATCACAGCATAAAACCAAGCCCAGGATCCTTCTTAGCATGGGCCTAGTGTGACTGCACAGGCTGCACATCAATGATGCCAGCCTGCCCACACCTGTTTTCTCTCCCTTACCTTCCCAGACACCGACTAAAAAGGAAAACAGGCCAGGCTCAGTGGCTCAGTCTATAAACCCAGCACTTTGGGAGGTCAAGGCTAGTGGAATGCCTGAGCCCGCGGATTCAAGACCAGCCCAGGCAACTTGGCGAGACCTCCTCTCTACAATTAAAAAAAAAATTAGCTGGGCGCATAGCTCACACCTGTAGTTCCAGCTACTTCAAAGGCTGAGAAGAATCACCAGAGCCTAACAAGTTGATGCTGGGGTGGCCGTGAGCATGCCACTGCACTCCAGCCTGGGTGATGGAGTGACACTCCAACTCAAAAAGAAAAGAAAAGAAAAGAAAACAGCCTAGTTAAATTAATCATGTGAGTTGAAGAAATGAATTATGCGATAGAAGAAAAATCTGTAAAGTTTGACTTGGCAATCTACTAAAAAACAAAAAACAAAAAGGAAAAAAAAGACTTTAAACCATAGGCTAATTTTTAGAAGTAAAAAGAGTATGAGCTGGATGCAGTGGCTCATGCCTGTAATCCCAGCACTTTGGGATGCCAAGGAAGGAGGACTGCTTGAGCCCTGGAGTTCAAGACCAACCTAGGCAACATAGCGAGAACTTATCTCTTAAAAAAAAAAAGCCAGGCGTAGTGGTGCAGGCCTAGTCCCAGCTACTCAGTAGCCTGAGGCAGAAGAATCACCTGAGCCCAGGCGGTCAAAGTTGTAGTTAGCCATGATGGTGCCACTGCACTCCAGGCTGGGTGACAGAGTGAGACCCTGACTCAAAAATAAAATTAAAAAGAAGTTAAAAGAGTATATCTAAAAGAAGATTGTGAATGGTGAAGCATTTTGAAATTATTTCAAAGGGGAAAAAATGGGTTTAATTTTAAATGTGTTTATGGCAAAGAAGGGAAAATCTGGAGATCAAGAAAGTAGAGCATGGTACCTTTCAGTCATGAAGAGTCATGGAGACCAAACTTGAGCCAGTTCCCAATGACTAGAAATCAGGGGGTACATTATAGGCAATGGATTAACATGTGTCAAATAACAGGCAACTTCTTTGTGGAACCCTGTTGCCA
The DNA here is from genome assembly GCA_027257055.1 of Cephalopachus bancanus. Lineage (NCBI taxonomy): Eukaryota > Metazoa > Chordata > Mammalia > Primates > Tarsiidae > Cephalopachus > Cephalopachus bancanus. The sequence continues at coordinate 5,058,173 of JAPVLO010000076.1, forward strand.
CATACAAGGAAGATAAGGCTTCTATTTCCCTTATGCACTACTCACAGGCATATCACATTCAAATTGCTGAAAAGAAAATAAAAATAAAAAGTCTTGAAGGCAGTCAAAGAAAAAAGGCAAATTACATACAATGGAACAAAGAATTACAGACAACTTGTCAAAAACTATATAAACCAGAAGAAAAGGAATGACATTTTTAAAGTGCTAGAAGACAAAAAGCGACAATCAGAATTCTATACCCAGTAAAAGTATCTTTCAAAAATTAAGAAGAAATAAAGACTTTCTCAGATAAATAAAAACAAAGGGGAATAATTGCCTGTATTCTTTCTTCATAATAAGTATTAAAGGAAGTTCTTCAGGCAGAAGGAATGTGACATCTAACCTATACACGTTGCCATAACAAAATATCATAGACTAGGTGGCATAAACAACAGAGATTCAGTTTCTCACAGTTCTGGAAGCTAGAAGTCCATGATCAGTATGCCAGCATGTCCAAGATCTGGAGAGAATTATCTCCTTGGCTTGCAGATTGCTGTGTCTTCACATGGTTAGAAGAATGTAGCAAGCTCTCTGGTATCCCTTCTTTCAACAGTAGTAATTTCATCAGACCAGGGTCCTACCCTCATGACCTAATTACCTCCCAAAAGTCCCATCTCCAAATACTAGCACATTGAGGGTTGAGGTCTCAACATTTGAATATGTGGGGAATACAAACATTCTGTCCATAAAAATATCAGGCTGAAATTTGGATCTACATACACACACACACACACACACACACACACACACACACACACACAACATAAATGAAGAGTACTGGAAATAGAATACATGAAGCTCTGGTAGAATAGGAACATTACATATTTTGTTCACTGCTAGGTCTCCAACCCTTGGAAAAGTATCTGGATTTTGCTCCATAAATATTTCTAAATAAGTAAAGAAATGCCAGAATAAGTGAATGTGTGCCTGATCAATTGATGTGAATTTTGAAGAATCTGAATGATGATCAATAGCTCAATGGTTCATACCACTATAAGCTCATATGCGCAATTAATTATATGCTGAGTCTCATAAAAATTAATTCTAAGAGTTTAAGATTAGTAGGATTGCCCAGAAGCAGTGACTCAAGCCTATAATCCTAGCACTTTGGGATGCTGAGGCAAGAGGATTGCCTGAGCCCATGGGTTCGAGATCAGCCTGGGCAACTTGGTGAGATCTCATCTCTACAATAAATAAAACAATTAGCCAGGCATGGTAGCACACACCTGTAGTTCCAGCTACTTGGAAGGCTGCAATAGAAGGATCACCTGAGCCCAGCAGGTCAACGCTGGGGTGCCTGTGAGTGTGCCACTGCACTCTAGCCTGGGTGACAAAGTAAGACTCCGACTCGGAGAAAAAAAAAAAAGCATTAGTATGACTCTGTTCTTTTATAGCATTCTTTTACAGTGAGACAATGTATCTCACTGTAATTGCTTTAGCAATCTGCTAAATAGGAGCAGAGTTTCATCTAAATATGAAGATGAGCATTAAGATTTAGAGATAATCATGCAGATCTACACTATAAAAATTCTTTGTTAAAGTACGGCTAAAATTCTAGAGGAATTTTAAATGGAGTACAAAAATATACACACACTCTATGATTCCAATTATAAGGCAAACTAATAATGAAACAAATCTGTAAATTGGTTTATTCTGAGGCAGATTGATTCAAAAGGGACACAAAGGAACTTTCTGAAATGCCAAAATGCGTCCACGTCTTCATAGAATGTGGGATACTTGCGTGTATGCATTTGTCAAAACTCAAATTGAACTAAAAATATATGCCTGTCATTGTATATCATTTTCATCCTCAAAGAAGCTTTAAATAAATATTGAACTCTATTGCAGGAGTCCCCACCTCCTGGACCATGGACCAGTACCAGTCCGTGGCCCGTTAGGAACCAGGCTGCACAGCAGGAGAGCAAGAGGTGAGTGGTGGGCAATCAGATCAGCAGCAGCATTAGATTCTCACAGGAGCGTAAACTCCTGTATTGTGAACTGTGCATGCGAGGGATCTAGGTTGTGCACTCCTTATGAGAATCTAATGCCTGATGGCCACATAGAAAAATTGTCTTCCACGAAACCCATCCCTGATGCCAAAAAGATTGAGGAGCACTGCTCTAGTGTATAGATTTGCTTTTGGCCGTGGTATGTGTTTACAAAAAACAAAGAAACTACTTTTAGAGTTGTAAAGTCTGAATGGATTAGTAAATATTTTAAGATAATGGGAGCCAGGTTCTTCACTGTTGGAGAAGGAAGTTACAAATATGAAAATGGGATTGCTACAATAAAAACCCTTTGGTGTTAAATTGGAATTGGAGGTATCATGAATAACTCAGGATTTTTAATATTAGATAGAGAGAGAGAGTGAAAGAGGGAGAGAGAGATGAGATATAAATGTAAATATGGGGGCATGTGCGTATATGTGTGCACATTTGTGAGTTTCCTAGCTCTGTATACTAAGAGCTGTTTACACTGCAAATAAATAGCCCTCTGGTATTAATGAATGCTAGATCTTGGCTTCTATATAGCATTCTTTCTTTAAAAAAGAACTAACACTCTTTGGGAAAAAAAGGATTGGGGCAGAAGAAGTACAAGAGAAGTCTGCAATATTTCCTGTGAGGAAGTAAGGAGGTACTCAAAAAAATGATGGGGATACGTTAAAAAGACACAGGAATTAGTTTAAGACTTCCATTGACCAAATGGAAAAATAGTTTAGGCACCAAAATAATAATGATAGTAATGAGTTATGAATCATTGTCTAAAATAAGAATTCATGAGTCCATACTGATTAAAATAATTCATTAATTAAATAAATGGAAAACAAGAGAAAACACTTTCTGCAATAGAATGCCAACTAGTGCATATAAAAGAAAGGATGGGTGTTAAAAAATCACTAATGAATGCTAAAATTGGTGAGTGATCATTTGATGAGGAGCAAGATATATATAAAATTTCAAAGTGTCTCTTTACAAATTACTTATTAATTTTAAAGAAAAATAGTACATTCCAGTGAAAAAACCTGGCAGACATCATCTTAATCAAGTGAGAAAAGTTAACACCACCAATATTGGAACAAATCAACATCATGTGCCTCCTGATATAATGCACTCAGAAAGAAACATCACTTCTGTGGTTTTCTTGCCAAAAGTGTACAAACCAAATCTAATAATGAGGAAACATGAGACAAGCCAACTGAGAGATATTCCACAAAATAACTGGCCTGTGCTATTCAAAATTTCAAAGTCAAGAAATACAGCATAAAAGCTGAAGAACTGTCCTAGACAGAATGAGTGTAGAAACACATGACAATTATGAACAATAGGTCTGGGCAACTTGGTGAGACCTTGTCTCCACAAAAAATCAAAAAATTAGCTGGGCTTGGTAGTACAAGCCTGTCATTTTGACTACTTGGAAGGCTGAGGCAGAAGGCTCACCAGAGCCCAGCAGTCGACACTGGGGTGGCCTTGAGAGTGCCACTGTACTCCAGCCTGGGCAATGGAGTAAGACTCTGACTCAAAAAAAAAAGAACAATAGGTGATGTTGGAGAACTGGCAATATTTAAGTATGGCACGTGGATTAGATAATTGTACTGTGTAATGTTGCAATTCTTGACTTTGATCATTATGCTGTGATTATGTAAGAGGTCTCCTTGTTCAGAAGAAAGACACATTGCAACATATACTGGCAAAGGAACATGATGTATCTGAGGTCTTCAACTTATTCTGAAGTAGTTCAGGAAAATATATATATGCATGTTTTATACACATACATAAATACACAAACAAAATTATAAAACAAGTGGAGCCAAACATGTATGGACAGACTTGGTGAATCTGAATAAAGGGTATCTAGGAATTCCTTGTACTATTCTTGCAAATTTCCTGTAAGTTTAAATCATATCAAAATTAAAAGTTTTTTTTTTAAAAAGAAAGGGAATATTTAAGGATGTAGCAAGAAACTTCAGTTCTGAGCTATGCCATTAGGATTAGATGACTGAGAGTGTCCAGATGGGCAATTCAGTTCCCTATCTTGAATTCACAGAGAGCCAGTATAGAAGGATGTATGCTTTTATTTTCACTGAAAGTTATATATTCTATCATTTTAATAAGAAGAAATTATTTCTTTCAGACCCTCAGTCAAAAACTTTCAAGGATGGAGCAGAAGAACCACCCTTGTTGAAGACATGCCGTGTGGGAAGGAACATGATAAAGACCCACACCATGCAAACTGTAGACCCAGATTTGAAACTCACTCAATTCTTTACTACGTAGCATCAAGAAATCACACAACACTTCTAACTTCTCATCAATAAAATGGAAAGAAGAATGTCATCTAGCTGAGTTGAATGAGAAATACAACAATATATACAAAAAGCAAAGCCAGGCACTTACTCATACCTGTAGTTCCAGCACTTTGGGAGACTGAGGTAAGAGGATTGCTTGGGACCGGGAGTTTAAGACCAGCCTGGACAACATAGTGAGATAGCAAGACTCTTGTCTCTACAAAATAAATTAAAAATTAGCCAGGTGTGGTGGTGCCTGTCTGTAGTCCCAGCTATTCAGGAGGTTGAGGCTCACTTGAACCCAGTTTGAGGCTGCAGTGAACTATGATCACATCACTACACTCCAGCCTGGGCAATAGAGTAAGACCTTGTATCAAAGGAGAAAAAAAAAAACACGGAGCAGACACTCAATTTTTTTGTGCCAAGAACTTATCTCTGTATTATCATATTTAATCATCACAACCACACTGAGGAAGGAATCACTAATCTCATTTTTATATTTTAGAAAACAGGGTTCTAACACTTACATATGTCATACAATGTGTAAGTAAACCACCCGAGATTTGAACCCCTAGATTTATAAGTAAATCACCCTATATTTGAATCCCTTAGATTTATAAGTAAACCACCCTAGATTTGATTCCAAAGCCCATGCTGAGTTTACTATGCCACACTGTCATATAAAATGCACAGGAGCAGAAAAGATAGGGACAAGATGGCCGTTATACCCCACTAAAGTCAAAATGACCCTGCAGATAATGGCTTCAAGAACACCCACTGAACTTAACCTGTATTTTGAGGACTTCATTTATGTCTTCTTAATAAATGATAGAATAACTTGAAATGACATTTTCATTATTACCTCAAAGCATAATGCCAAATGACATGTCAATTACTGTACTGTTATAGTTATGAGTCTTTTTCCATCTATCTTCTTCCATCACTGGTACTGACATCACTACCAGTGTTATCAATATTAAGGCATGTCATTATGGGCCTAGAAGTCTTTGTTATCAAGTCAGTCATACTTTGCTTTTAAAGTGAATTACATAAGCTAAAGTTTTGGCCTTAAAAACCCATCAGCCAAGAATTAGAAAGTACAGAGGGCACCAAAAGACATTTTAAGAAAGGAAAAATTGCATTAAAATTATAATAATATATACGATAACAATAGATTAATACAAGTCACATTTGACTTCTGCAATTACAAGAAGTGCTAAAAGTGGTTGCCATCAGAGTCCAGACACTTCTGATTATGGCAAACTACTGCAGGGCTTGTTGCTGTGCGAGGCCTCCCAGCTCTTCCCTTGTGCACATCACACACAGTACCATGCATCTCAAATTGGTGACGAATGTGTGCAATAGTTAGGCATGTTGGAGGTTCTGTTGCATACTCACGCCTCCATTGTCGTTGTACTTCCACAGCATTCTAGAATTTCAAAGACCACTTCAAAATGGTCTTATGCTCCTCAAATGTCACCGTGCTTCCACCATTTTCTTTGACTGTCCTTCCTGCCTCCTGGTGACACTAGCGTTCACTTGATTAATGCTATCTTTTGAGCAAGCGTCGTATTACACATTGCTATCAAAATTCAATTCAACTTCAAAAGTAATACATAGATAACATCTCTTAAAATGTGTATACATTTTTTTTCAATTCCTGTATTTCAAGAGAATATTAATACCATCATTTTGCAGATGAGAGATCTCAGCCTCAGTAATCCTAAGCATTTCTAAAAACCTCATACCCATAGTTCCCTGAGACTCAAATCTGAAAATCATTAGTCAGGCAAGTGCAAACTGTCTTAATAGCTGCAGTTGTAGATGCAGGAAAGTATAACTTCTAACAAAAATGGGTCACAAACTACCTAGGATTGCTTTAATCAGTTATGTAAATTGGCTCCAAACCCACAAACTAAGCCCATGGAGAAAAAGAAATCAGGCTAGTTGGAAAGATAAATAACTATGCGAAATATTTTAAATTAAAATATATTTTTAAAGCACATTTATCTGAACATTGCAATACTTGTACACAGTAGAAGCCAAATAAATGTTTGAGAAAGGAAGAAAAGGAAGGAGGAAAAGGTGGTGTTTTCTAGGTTGTCAATGCTGATTGACAGCCAATGTGTCACTTCTGACCCCAAGAAGAGTCAAAAGAAATGGTAAAAAATTGCTAATTCCAGTGTTGTAGGGCTCAATCATCTGTAACTAATCTGCACTTCTGACATGTAGCATGAATTAAATTTGTCACCGAATTTGAACTTGTAACTCTCTAGGGGAGAAAACTCACTAGAGATTACAAAGCATATAGTAATCTTGTCCATTTGCATAAAAGCTAATCAATTTACACTCTCTTCTTCAAAAGCTGTTGTACAAACTTAGTTAAGTTCAACCAAAAGAATGGAGGAAATAACATCTGCCCTGTCCACACACTAAAGTAATGCTAAGGTAATGGCTTTCTCTCTCTCTCTCTCTCTCTCTCTCTCTCTCTCTCTCTCTCTCTCCTCACACACACACACACACACACACACACACACACACACACACACACACACACACACACATACACCTTAGTTTGAAGACACGGGTTAACTATAAAGCACTGTCTACATGAGTTGCAACACTCAGGGAAGTCACTAGTGCCCTGGCCTGTGGCTGTGCACTATACAACTTTACCATGGTCTGTATTATTATAATTGTTGCTGTTGTTATTGTTATTATTAACTATTATTCAATAAACTCACAGCCACATCAAGAAGAGTTTGGTTCACTCAAAGTACAGAGACAGTATCCACCAGACTAGCACAGGTCAAAGCTCTTTATTGAGAAGAAACCTTTCTGAACAGCAAAGTCCTTAGCATATCTTTGAAATGCTCAGTAAGTGTTTGAGAAATAGACCTAAATGGAAGCTCCTCCCTGACTACATTTGAACCTTTCCCCTAACGTCTCACCCACAAGACAACATGATGAGAACAATAAAAATAGTGATGGGTACTATTTATTAACACTAATATATGTAATAAGCTAAAAATGCTAATCTCTTAACATTTATTACTGCATTTAATCCCCACAACAAACTTAGGAAGTACACACTATCATTATTCCCATTTTACATACAAGGAAACTGAGGCTCAGATAAATTAAGTAATTTGCCCAAAGGCAAACAAGAAATAGTACGTAATGGAAATGAGCTTCCAATCAATTACTCTAACTACAATGCCTGTGCTCTTAACCACAAATGAGGTCGTAGTGTCCACATCTCTCCTTCATGTCGAAGAAAGAAATATCGTCTCAAAGAGGCCGACAAACCATTAAAAGGATGGTTGGCAGTCCCTGGTTTCCTCTCGTTTAAAAAGCCCAGGACATTAAGCCTGCCTTTTATAAGCGGGAATTCCACAGGACATTTACATCCATGGGTCCTATTAAATGTGCACTAATGGGCCAGGTGGGATGGCTTCTGTCTGTAATCCCAGCACTTTGGAGGCGGAGGTGAGAGGATTGCCTGAGCCCGGGGGTTCGAGACCAGCCTGGGCAACTTGGTGAGACCTCGTTTCTACAATAAATCAAAAAATCAGCTGGGCGTGGTGGTGCACGCCTGTGGCTCCAGTTACTTGGAAGGATAAGGCGGAAGGATCGTCTGAGCCTAGCAGGTTGAGGCTGCAGTGGTCATGAGCATGCCACTGTACTCTAGCCTGGGCAACAGAGCAAGACTCTGACTCAAAAAATTAAAGAATAAAAAATAAATGTGCACTCACAGAAAAGCACCAACATTTGCAACCTTCATCGGTGGTATATGTATGATGGTTTTGTGGCTTAGACTTCCACAACTCACTCTGGTTTAATTGGGTTCTACTTTTCGCCTTCCCATTGTTAATGAAGCAAGATTCCTCCCGTTCCACTCAGGAGAGAGAAATCCCGCAGAAAGCAAACCACTGTTGAGCTCCTGGCATACCTTTGGAAATGAACAAGATTTGAAGCTGGCCTTTGAATGGTCTGGTAGAGAGGCCCTAGGCAGACACTGCCTCAGAGTATCTCTCTGACCTTACCAACTGGATGGATTGGATCCCTGAAGGCTTCTTTTCTGGAGAATCCTCTATTAAAATGCAGAAGCCTAGAAAGCTGAGCCCTGCTGGTTCCCGCAGAGTTCCAGAATTGGCCTCTGGCCATTGGATTCACAGCACCTGCCAGAGACTGCTCTATCCAACTGTATTCCCAGGCCCAGGCCTGTTCCTGCCCAACCAGAATTTGGCAGGACCTGCGCCCTCATTATGCACACTCACTACCAAATCTTCAATCTCATGCGCTCTTTATGGGCTCACCTCCCTCCGTCTTCCAACACCACAGCATCATGAGATTTATCCACACTAGGACATCTCTGAGAGTGAAAAGGATCCTATGTTAGTAATATCATAAGACAACATACAAAAATCTGCAAGTCACATCCCCATCACCCCATCAAATATCAAATTTGAGATAGAACCAATTCAAGTTTAATATAGGACTTCCCTATCTTAAAACAAAATTACAATTAAGTCTAGCGCCTTTTCCAGAGATTCACCCAATTTCTTCTCCTTTCTTTGCCAAAATTCCATGTCTACAAATATGGCCTCCATGTATTCATCACCCGCTTCCTTTCTAATATCCAATCAATTAATTTTCTGCAGCCACCATTCAACTGAAACGACTTTCTGTATACTCAGTCAAATCTCTCTCTCTCCCTCTCTCTCTCTCTCCCTCTCTCTCTCTCTCTCTCTCTCCCTGGCCCTTGTTCTCTGAAAACTCTCTGCTCTATTTGGGTTCTACTCAATCCTCCCACACCCCAGCCTTTAGCTTTCTGAAGATCTCACTGTCTCATCTGTTCTTTGATTGTTTCCTGTTGTAAATGACAGATATTGAAAAGCCTGTGCTTTCTATATTAAATCTGTTATCTCTCATTTAGCATAATTTTGCAATCCTCTCATCCTGGCCGCTTCCTCTGGCTGAGCTCTAGTTCTTCAATACTCTCCTTACGATGTTTCATCCAGGAAGAAGCACAAGAAGAAGCATGGAGCATCTCAAGATCACTGCTCACTACTCCGTTTTCTCTACTTCTCCAGCCTCCCATCACCTCAGCTTGTTAGCAGTCTCTTCCCTCTGGTGGCTTCCACCATGGTCACAGTCAACATCTCCTGGGTCCTCATTTATGAATTCTTGCTAAGTTGCATTCTTCCATTTTGACCTTGTGCAGTGGATTTTTTTTTTTGTCAACCCAAATATAGGATTTTACATTTATCCCTGTTGCATTTCAATGTCTTAATTTCAATCCTATTTCACAGCCTGTCAAGACCCTTTTGCGCTTTAATGCTGTCATCTATCATCTTAACCCTTCTTTCTATTGAGTTGTCTACAAATTTGATAAGCATCCCTTATATGATTTTCGCTTTTCTCTGTCAATTTCAGCTTGGAGACAGCTGATTTTTCAAATATACGTGTTAAAAACCTTTTCACTGACTCTCAGCTGCTCTGTGTGACATAGTGTCTCACCAGGAATTCACACCTCCCCAGTCTAGGTTATTAGTTCTGTCATTTGAAACAGTCCACTTTGGTGGACATCATCATTACCCGTCACAATTGTTAGTATATTCCCACACTCCAGCAATTCTGATTCTGTAGACTGGAGAGGACTCCTAGAACAAGCACCCCAGTGATCAACAAATGATCTGCATGTGATATTGAAACACAAACTCCTGCTTTTCTAAATCTGTGTGTGTGTGAGAGAGAGAGAGAGGAGGGAAGAAGAGAAAGAGAAAGAGAAGGGAAGGTTACAGTGGTAAAGACAAGTTATACTTCTAACTTTCCTCTTAACTTTCAAATGTCTTTTAAGGGAATTGAACATAATGTTACCCTACTCATTCAGCTACACTTCATTCACATTTTCTAAATAAATTCACATTGTAAGTAAATGATACAACATGACTCCGTACAGGACCAGACAATCAATTTTAAATTATTTAATAAACTGAATATATTTAAATGTCTTCTTTGTGGTCTTAAATTTAAATAGATTATTTTGGGTCTTTATATGTCTTTAATCTTTAATCTATATGTCTTTAATCTTAGGTTTATAAAATAACTCTTCTGGTCATACATTTATGAAATGTTATATCTTAATTGTTAAAAAGAATTTCAAATATTTCTATGCCATATTTTTTATTTTATGTAATTATAAATTTCATTTCTTATTTATTTTTAACTCAGAATTATTGAATTGCTTTTTAACCTCATGAGTTTTGATTCCCTTTAATCTTTTTACACTTATCTCTTTAAAAATATTTTATTTAAATATGTACCACAGTAGTCGGGCTCGGTGGCTCAGCCTGTAATCCCGCACTTTGGGAGGCTGAGGTGAGTGGATTGCCTGAGCCCGTGGGTTCAAGACCTGCCTGGGCAACTTGAGACCTCATCTCTACAATAAGTCAAAAATGAGCTGAGCGTGGTAGCACGCGCCTGTAGTTCCAGCTACTTGGAAGGCTGAGGCGGGAAAGATCGCCGGAGCCCAGCAGGTTGGGGCTGCGGTGGCCAGGAGCGGCCACTGCACTCCAGTCTGGGCAACAGAGTGAGACTCCAACTCAAAAAAAAAAAAAAAAGAAAGAAAAGAAAGTCTGAGGCAGAACGATCACCAGAGCCCAGCAGGTCAAGGCTGCAGTGACTGTGAGCATGCCACTGCACTCCAGCCTGGGCGACAGAGTGAGATTCCAACTCAAAAAAAAAAAAAATGTACCACAGTGATAGTTACCTTATGTCACTTTTAAACCTTTTAGCTCTAAGACTGTCTCACCTTCCTTAAGTTCTTTCATTTTGCTTAATCATCATTATTCTTATTTTCTGTTTTTCTATTTTTGGTTTTTGCTTTCACAGTGTCTGACAAAAATGTGGGTCATAGAAATGCTCAAAATGGAAAGAATCCACACTACAACCAGGAAAGTATCAAGGCTCTCTGGCCACTCTGGTACCTGCTCCTCTGACTTCTCCTAATTCTGCACCCCAATGACTCAAGGGACTCACAAGAAATCCCATATTAGGAACCGTCAAATGATCTACCTAGAATATCTTATCTCTTGCTTTTGCTATTACTTTGTCAAAGAACATCTGTTATATTATAACTACCTGTATTAGGAATGTGCAGATTTCAAGTTGGTTTTGTCTTGGTTTGTTTTCTTCATCTAAACTTTTGCTCTCACTACCTTGATGCAAAATCAGTTCATTCAGTAAAATGACCCATTAGGCATATAGTGACTCATTAGGCTCATGTTGAAAGAGAAAGAGATGACAAGAGTTGCCATTTATTTATCTACTACATGGCACATTCTGTGATAAGTGCTTTATAGATATTTCTCTGCTCCTTCTGCCACTCCACACAACCCTTCAATCAAGTGGATTATTACGGAGAGGTGGAAATGCCGTGGAGGAGGGTGCTGAGATGACAGAGGACTTATTTTCTAAGATTCACCCTCAGCTGAAGGAGCCCGTGTCCCAAGCTCCCACCCCTTCCCAAGGCCAGCCCACATTCCATAGTCTGTTCCCCAAAGGGGGTTTGGAGTGTAAGAGTTACCTCCTTGCCCAAACCCAGGACAACACCGAGTGGCCATCCCAGCTCCAGAGCCCCTGTGGGGCTGACTGTGATGCCGACCAACTTCTCGTCTGACTGTCCTATTTCCTTCCTCCTCTCCTCTCTCCTCCATCTCATGGATCATGAGAGCAAATGTCCTTATCACTCTACTTCTTGGAAAGCCTGAACTATAGCATTAGTTTTATGATGAAACATAACAATTTCTATTCATGTCTCCTCTTTAACAAAAAAAGCATCAAAGGCAATTTTCATGGCTATGTAAAATGCAACCAGTTAGCACAATCAAAGTGGCAGAGAAAGGATAAAGAAATTTAAAAAAAAGAAAAGAAAAGACATAAAATGGAGCCAGATAGGTAACTTAAACAAAAATGAATCCCTTAGCTGGACCAGAAATCTGGCTCTTTTTTCTTGCCAATGCAAGAAAGAGTAAATTCATCAATTCTATAGTTCACAGTAACCTTAAGATATTTGGTTAAATATCCAGTTGCTCAGGAGAAACCAAGACCAGAGAGAAATACCTCAAGAGAGTTCACTTAAAGACCTTTATGACCTCACATGAGATGCACATATAAGTCGTATGAAGACATGTGACTAGCTGGTAAAGTGACCAACCATTCAAGCTTGTCCAGATCTAGAAGTCTCCTGAGATATAGGACTTTCAGTTCTAAAACCAGGACTGTCTGGGGCAACTGTCTAAGACAGTTGGTGATGGTACAACTCCAAATCAAGTCAGTAAAAAACAAGTCTGCAGGGGGACAATATGATTCAGTCCAGACACCCAGATTTCTGCTGGTCTGGGTTAATCCAGGGATGTTTTTATGTTATCAAGAGAAGTTTTTAGACTGCATGGCCCCACACAAGCCTCTGTGAATGCTGTTGGTCTCCTCTGAGTTTTTGAGAGACAATGCACACAGCATTTAATGTTGTACTCCTCAAAAAATATCCAAAGTATAGCTATTTTATGCTATCAATGCAATAGAGATCCTTATCCTGGGCAAGCAGTTGGGCCAGGGATAGCATTAACATCCTTTGGTGAAAATGGAAAAGTCTGGCACATGCAGAAAAGTGATTTCTCCTCCACTTGGCGGTGAGCTAAGGGAACATTTTGGGGAAGGAACAAAATTATCCTTTGAAAAGAATTTTGAATCTTCTCTGTCTCATAAATGCATGTACTGAGGTAAAAATAGTCTACTAAAAAAATTGGGTCACCACAATTTTAGCCTGGAAAAAACAGAATTTGAAAAAAAGGCAGATTGTTATTTTTAAAAATCAGTCATAATCAAACATCTATAGAAAAATAAACTTAACTTTTTACCACTTTCAGATGTACCTGCCATGATAAACTATTTGAGGAGTTGACAAAAAAGCAACTGAATAATTGTCCACAATCTGCAGTTCACTAAAATGAGATACTCCTGTGTATCCACCATCTATTCTATAACTAAAATAATCATCCACTAGTTTACAATGCTGACTTGTTTCTAATGGAATGAGCCTAAGACTTATAGTCAATAATCTTGACTTAAAAGTTCCAGCATAGCAGCTGTCTCTCTGCAAATACCCTTTGGAAGTCATTTAGCAAATAAATATTCCCTCTTCCTGAGCAATGTAATCAGTGATCATATGGATTTTCTTTTCTGGTTAAGTTCTAGTTGTCAATTGTAATTTGTAAAAGAAACTGGTAGGAAGTTAGAAACAAAGATGGCAATTAGCCAGCTAAAATGGGTGTTGTATATTGCAGCATGCAGTTCAAATATGTTTCAGAATATTTTCTGTTTCCATTGACAAAATCCAGATGATTGCTAACATTCTTTTTCATGACCTGTTGTATAGACCGACATAAGTAACCCTGAAATGAAGACACTCTATGTTGCCAGATCTGCAAAACACTCTCTCCAATGGTAGTGACCATTGTCACCGGAATTCAGAAGGGGATCAACAGAGTCAATTTTATTTTTGTAATTTTCTCCTCCCTTAACGGATGAGTTGATTGAAATATTTGCAGAAGGAGACTAAGAAAAATGGGCTGAAAAGTCCAAACAAGGAAAATAGTCTTTCCTGTGGATTATTTATACTTTTCCAGGGAGATGCTGTCTCTGGTAATCTCAGGCTTTCACCTCACAGAAGCTGGGGCAATGACATCTTTGTGGGGCGGGGAGGGTTATGAGCTGTGGCAATGGCCCTGAAAGCGTTCCGGCTCTGAAGAGCCTTGTTTGTATTTCTTCATCGCCTTATGCACCAGCTAATTTCCAACCCTTCATTTAATTTCACACAGAGTCGATCCAGTGGAGGACTGAATAGCTGGGTGCCCCAGAACCATGCACTGAAGCCATGCAGCGAGGCATTCTGCTTCCCTTCCCTTTGACTTCTCAAACCCCTACCTACTTCACAGCCACCTAGATTCCATTATATGCCATTTGGCTATTTGCAGCCACAGCTTTAGTCATTAAACAGGAGGGAAAGAGCACCCTTGGCTGCACAATGAAGTTATCCATTTCCTCAGCTCAGCACACAGGCAAGCTTTTCTTCCTTCTGAATACCTCGTTTTATCTGTGACTAAGAGGTCTGAAATTTTACTACTCAACCTGCTAACTTTTGCATTACATCAAAGAGAAGGTCAGTAATCTTCTTGACAGAAGATTTAAAACATAAGAAGCTTAGCATTCGGGTCTAGGAACTTAACACCCGCGCCCTCCCAGTGCACTTCTAATGAAGCTCGATTGCAGTTTCCAGCTGGCTTTTCAAAAAAGCTGATGAGGACAGTAGGGTTCCTCTGCCCTCCCTCTCCCACCCCACCCCTGCAGCTGCACCTCCAAGCCAGACCAGCAGAGCACATGTTTCCTGGTGAAATACCTGACTGCAGCAGGCATCCCGGCTTGGTTTGTGAACTCTTGAATCAGAGTAATTTCCAAAAACATCACTGTCAGTCCATACTTGGATCCTGCGACCCAGGAGCCCAGAAATTGGATTGCCACCTTATTCTTTTCTAAAGGTGAAATGATCTCCTTTTTTAAAACTTTGGCTATTTTTTATTGTGGATATTGTTTTGTCGTGAACAAATGGATTATACATAAGCATTTTTCACGCTTTAAAGAACATAACATTTCTATTTCTAAAATGTACATGCATACATTTGTTTAAAAATAGCTGCCTTCATTATCATAATGATTTTTTCCCCTTGCGTTCAGGAGCTCAGGGAATTAGCAGTGAATGTAAATGTAATCAGGGACAGCACCATGCTTTTAATTTGGCAAGTAAAAACCATTTATATCTCCAATCACTGTGGCAGGACAAGTCCGTTTGGTTACCAAAGGAAGCTTAGAAGTAGTGTGATTGCCATCTGACTTTTTTCCCCATGTTTACGTCTCGCTTGAATAAAATCCTGCTCTTAATGTCACATGTTGGTACAGTTATGGGAAATGAACTGTTATTAAGGATGTAAGTTGGTACTACATTTCTTGGAGACAATCTGCCAAAGTATATCAAAAATGTAAAAATGTGAATATCCTTTGACCTAGAAATCTCACTTCTCTAAATTTACCCTTATGGAAAAAGATGCTTGTTCACTGTGTTGCTGTTTACAAAGCAAAAAAAAAGAAAAAAATATCTAATAAAAATCAACCAGTCACATATATTATGGCATGCAAATAAAATTTAAAACAACTATTTCAAAAATTCAAAGATATTGGATATATTGTTAAATAAGAAATAGAGTGCATAGAATTGATATAAAATGTATTCATTCAACAAAGATTCATTAAACGCTATGTGAAAGATGTTGTTCATCAGCAGAGGTAAGCATTTTCCATAACGTTCCACACAGTAAACATGTAAGACTTTGCAGGCCATAAGGTCCTTGTGCAGTTGACCAACTCTGCCGGTATAATATGAAGACAGTCAAGTTGATACATAAACAAAGGGATCTGGCTATTAAATAGGCCTCTGGAGGCATTTGAATCCTGCTCTTTCAGTGTACTGACCCCTCGATATAGTTTGGATGGTTGTCCCCTCCAGATCTCAGGTTGGAAAATGATCCTTAGTGTCGGAGGTGGGGCCTAGTGATGATTAGCTCATAGGGTGGATCCCTCAGGGATGTGTTCTCACCGTAATGAGTGAGTTCTCGCTCTATGAGTTCATGCAAGAGCTTGATGTTTATTAATTAATTTATTTATTTATTTTTATTTTTATTTTGAGTTGGAGTCTCACTCCGTCGCCCAGACTGGAGTGCAGTGGCCGCTCCCAGTCACCGCAGCCTCGACCCACTGGGCTCCGGCGATCCTTCCACCTCAGCCTTCCGAGTAGCCGGAATTACAGGCGCGCGCTACCATGCCTGGCTGATTTTTTTGATTTATTGTAGACATGAGGTCTCGCCAAGTTGCCCAGCTGGGTCTCGAACCCACAGGCTCAGGCAATCCACTCATCTCAGCCTCCCAAAGGCGCGGGATTACAGGCTGAGCCACCGAGCCTGGCTGAGCTTGATATTTAAAAGCACTTGGCACCTTCTTCTCTCTCTTGCTTCTGCCTGCTTCTGTGATATGCCTGCTCCCTCTTTGCCTTCCGCCATGATTATAAAGTTCTTGAGGCCTCAAGAAGCCCAGTAGATGCTAACACCATGCAGAACTGTGAGCCAAAGAAACCTTTCTTTCTTTTGAAGTTTCCCAGTCTCAGGTATTTCTCTATAGCAATGTGGAAAGGACTAATATACTTCTATTCTGGACAATTTGAATAAACACGTGAAACAAAACATACAAAAAGCTCTGACCCTATGGATCTTACATTCTATAGCTATCTATTTACCTATATGTATATACATGAAGAATATGATTAGATGGATGTTCATCGATCCTTTTTAAGTAAATCTTTAGAGACTGTGCCAGACATTATGCTGTAATTTGCTAGTGATTGAATGGTAACCAAAGAGATTTGGGCCCTGCCCTCAGAAAGCCTAACAGGAAAGTGAAGAAATCAGACAAGGAAGCAAATAAAAAGAATAAAGTTTGTTAACATTAATAAGAAACAAGTAGAATTAACATGGTTTATTTTTGGGTAGTAAAATATTTAATGAGTTTTTCTTTATTCTCTTTTATCATAGCCTCTATTGTTTGAAGTTTTAACAATAAGCATGTACTATCGTTTCAAATAATGAAATTAGTCTCAAAAGTTGTAAGCAATGAAAAGCTAAAAGCTCCCTGAACAATGACCATTTGTTTAAGTAACCCTGAATTGTACCCCACATCTTTACAATAAAAATCTTAAAAAAAGAAAAGCTAAAAACTTAATTTGTATTTTCTTCTGAACATGTAATCCTAATGACCTAAAACACTGGATGTTCTTTACATTTTTTACACGATTTGTTTTGTCTTTGAAACCCTCTATCTAGAATAAAAGGTCTTACTCTTCTGTAAATATGTAACAAAAATCCTTATCTTTGACATACGGATAAGGGTCTTCATGGGGGACAAAACAACTCTAACTCTTTCTCCATTAACTCACTAATTTCAAGTGTAAAATAAAGTACTTAAGGAAAGTATAGGAAAGCAATAATCCCAAGGGTTGGCAACACTTTGAGATTAGTGCCCTTTCCCCCAAAAGTCTTTTTATTTTGATTTTGGAAAGAAAGTATGCAGCAGAAAATTTGGTTTCACCCAAAGAGAGGTCTGGCCTTTGCCCTCAGCTTTTGGGAGATAATCTATGTCATACCTAATGACCACACCTGACAGTCTCAGCTTGAAGGTTGACCTGACTAAAAAGACCAACCATGTGATTTAAGGTGGTAGCTGTGGATCATGGTATTAGCCTGCCTTGTGACTGACTTCAACCACATGGCAATCAATCATGCTTAGCTAGCATAATTATGCTAGATGTCAAGGCTCACGTGAGCTTCTCTGGTTGGCAGTACTCCATGTGTGTTGTCACACTGATACATGCTGAGGACAACAACTATTCTGTAGAGACCTGTGCCTCAGACCTTCTTCCACTTGGCTAACTCTCTGTAGGAAGAATTAGGAGGAAAAAGAAAAGAAGACAACATGTTGGTGGAACTTACACTCTCCATTTGTGGAGAGACTTCATGTCCTGGGCCTCTTGCTCTGGCTGCTGCTTCTGGGTTTCAAACATCATTCACCAGTTTTAAAAGACAGAATTACTGCATAAAGCATGCAGATTTTACAAAGATGCACAGCCATCCTATAGAAACGCATGTCCTTAGGACATATTTATAAATTTTTTCATACTTTACATGTAACTTTGCCTTGGAAAAATTTAAGTGCACTCTTTTTCTCCCCTGATATGCTAGAAACAAGTAAGTACTCAAAATCTCAAATCAGTGCGTTTCCTTGATGCAAAGAGAACAAATTTTGCAAAATATTTGGCCAACAGCTTTCTGTGTCAGAGAAAATCATGTTTCATTTAGTTTTTTTATTTGTCCCTTAAAAAAGATAATTTCCTAGAACCTCAGGATTTAGACACATTCCATTTTTGTTGTTGTTGCTCAAAATAGCCACAAAGACTACAAATTTGTGAAAGAAAGTTTAAATGTGCTTGCATGTCTGTCTTCTGAACTGTTGATATCCTGGGAAGTCAACAACTTCTACGGAACCTTTCTTGGGGCAGTCTTGGGCTTTCTATAATGGCAGTCTCTAGTCCATTCATCTTTAAGGTATGAAAACTTGAGAAAAATCTCTAAATCTTAGTCTATTATTTCCTTAGAGATTTGCCTAATGGCTCTCCCAGTTAAAAGTGGGTGTTTCATAAGTCCTAGGCCAGCTAGTCCAGTATTTTTTAAATATCAAAAAATGATCCTGAAAAATTAACATTGTAGACCTCCATCAACAATGCAGGCTGGAACACAAAAGTATTTTCTCCTTGCCTGCGTTTCAGCTGCATAAGTCATTAGTAATTCATTTTAAGGGTTTTGAATTTAGGATAGATTCAACCTCTAAAAATTCAGTCTAGTTCTGAACTTGTCCTTGACTCCAAGTTCCAGTGTCTAGCCCTTGAAAAGATCAGGTGCAATTCAATTATGAAGTTGTGTCTGACTTTTTGAAGTGTAAATCCACTGCACTTGAAAATGGCAAGTGTAAAATCCATTCTTAAAAAGCACTTGACATTTTCACATACAGCTTTACGGTCATGGAAATGTGAGGAGGCTCACAAGAGATGGCCAAGAGTGGCTTTAAAAAAAAAATGAAAAACGAAAAAAGATTCTAATGCTTGGTCAGGAGCAGAAATCTGAATTTTAGCTCTTTGTTTTGACTAGAATATTAGAACTTCTTTATAAGCTCTGCTTTGTAAAATCCATCTCTGTTAGCTAATTTTTCCTGATAATGTTTAACTTCTGACTTACAAGCCTAATATTGCATGCCTTTCTTTTCACAAGGACTTTACAGGTTATCTTGCTGTCTTTATTCTGTGCTTGCAGCCTGAAGTCATCATACATCAGGAGTTGGCAAATCTTGTCTGAAAATGTCCAGATAAAAAATATTTTTGGCTTTGTAGACCATATGGTCTCTGTCACCTCTACTGTTGTAATATGAAAGCAGTCATAGACAATATGTAAACAAATGAGCTTGGCTGTGTTCCAATAAAACTTTATTTACAAACACTGAATTTTGAAATGTATATAATATTCATGTGCCATAAAATATTCTTATTTTGATTATTCTCAATTCTAAAAAAAGTCATTGTTGACTGGTGGGCTGTGCAAAACCAGGCAATGGGCTGGATTTGGACCCAGACCATAGTTTACCAACCCTGATACAGATGGTAAAAATAACTTAACAAAATGAAACATAAATGACAGGGCACATGTTCTGAAGTTTTACACATTCTGTGGAAAAGATCTATTGAGGATCCTTAATATCTCTGCGCATCAATAAGCCAAGAACACCATTTGATTTCATCAGTGGTTCAAAAGGCCAGTTATCCTGTGACATCAGCCAGTCCATGTTCTGGTCTGTCCTGTTCCTCACTCAGCTGCAGTCCCTCCACCTAGGAGACCCAGCCCCATTCAAGATCCATTCTGCTGGGCACAGTGGTTCACAACTATAATACCAGGACTGTGGGAGGCAGAAGTGAGAGGATTTCCTGAGCCCACAGGTTTGAGACCAGCCTGGGCAACTTGGCAAGATCTCACTTCTACAATAAATTAAAAAATTAGCCAGACCTGGTGGTGCCTGCCTGTAGTTTTAGCTACTTGGAAGGCTGAGGCAGAAGGATCACCTGAGCCCTGCTGGTCAAGGCCGCAGTGGCCATGAGCGTGCCATTGCACTCCAGCCTGGGCAACAGAGTGAGACTCCAACTCAAAAAAAAAAAAAAAAATCCATTCTTATACCAGTAGTAGTATTAGCATCACCTGGGAGTGCATTAGAAATGCAGAGTCTTAGACTCTGCCCCTACACTTCCTGAATCACAATCCACATCTTAGTGAAAGACATGAGAACACAAAAGATTAATATTGTATGACTTTATGTATATGAAGCATAAAGAATAGATACATCCACAGACAGAAAGCAGATAGGTGGCTGTCAGGGGTGTGGGGGAAGGGAAGTATGGGAAGTGACTGCTTGATGGGGAAGGGTTTTCCTTGAGGATTGAAAATGGTGATGAAAATATCTTGGAGCCGGACTCGGTGGCTCAACCTGTAATCCCATGCTTTGAGAGGCTGAGGTGAGTGGATTGCCTGAGCCCGCAGG
Source organism: Cephalopachus bancanus (assembly GCA_027257055.1). Taxonomy (NCBI): domain Eukaryota; kingdom Metazoa; phylum Chordata; class Mammalia; order Primates; family Tarsiidae; genus Cephalopachus; species Cephalopachus bancanus. The sequence continues at coordinate 5,078,799 of JAPVLO010000076.1, forward strand.
TTCGAGACACGGCTGGGCAACTTGGCAAGACCTCATCTCTACAATAAATCAAAAAATTAGCCGGGCGTGGTAGCGCGCACCTGTAGGTCCAGCTAATTGGAAGGCTGAGGCGGAAGGATCGCCGGAGCCCAGCAGGTCGAGGCTGCAGTGGCCAAGAGCGGCCACAGCCCTCCAGTCTGGGTGACAGAATGAGACTCCAACTCAAAAAAAAAAAAAAAAAGAAAAGAAAAAAAAAATATCTTGGAACCAGATAGAGGTGATGGTTACACAACACTGTAAATATACTAAATGCCAATGCATTGTACACTTTTAAGTGGTTAATGATTAATTTTAAGTTATAGCAGGGCTCGGTGGCTCAGCCTGTAATCCCGCGCCTTGGGAGGCTGAGGTGAGTGGATTGCCTGAGCCCACGGGTTCGAGACCCACCTGGGCAACTTGGTGAGACCTCATCTCTACAGTAAATCAAAAAATCAGCTAGGCGTGGTAGCGCGCACCTGTAGTTCCAGCTACTCGGAAGGCTGAGGCGGAAAGATCAACGGAGCCCAGCAGGTCGAGGTTGCGGTGGCCAAGAGCAGCCACTGCACTCCAGTCTCGGCAACAGAGCGAGACTCCAACTCAAAAAAATTTTTAAAAAAATTTTAAGTTATATGAATTTTATCTCAATAAAAAAATGCGAAAAAACATCTGCATCATAAGAAGATCCCCAGGTGATTCAAATGCACAATAAAGTTTGAGAAGCAGCCTCTGCTAGATGAAATTATTGGGTAATTTCTGTCTGGCTTATAGAAACACTGGATTTTTTTAATATACAGGAGCAAAACTCCACTCATTGATGCTAATGCATCTAATATCATAATATTAAAGATTATCTAAATATTGTTGATGCATTGTCTTAAATCTTTGGCATAAGCATTGTTCACAATAGCAAAAACACGGAACCAACCATGCTGCCCATCGAAAGAATACTGGATAAAAATAATGGAATATTACACAGCCATAAAGAAGAACAAAATTATGAACTTCACAGCAACCTGGATGGACTTAGAGTCTATAATACTGAGCGATCTATCACAGAAACAAAGAACTGAGTATCACATGTTCTCATCCATAAGCAGACCTTGAACAATTATCGTAATACTATAAGAAAAGCGTTGGCTGTAGTGGAAATCTGCCGGGAGAGGGGGGCACACCTCATCCACACGGGTACCTGCATAATGAACATTTGTATATCTAACCCTGAATTGTACCCCACATCTTTAAAATAAAAAATGTATTAGAAAAAAATCTTTGGCATAAAAAAATGTTAAAACAGCTTCACTTTTTAAGCTCTTTCCCCCCAATTTTTCTACATATTCAATAGGAAAATTGCTAATGCCAATAAGATATCAAATATGCTCACCCATTAAATCTGGGTTTGTGCAATTTGTTTCTTGTTCCAAAAACTGTTCCCTAGCACCAACTATTTCTTTCTATTACTTATTCAAATATAGCATTCTTTATTTTTTTTTAACTTTTACAGACTAACTCTCCAGAAGAAGTGTTACCCTACTTGATATTCAGTATATATTTTCTGGTGACAGCTTTATGGTACAATTAAATTTCATACGTTTTTTCTGCCTTCTCTGAATATGCATTAGAAAGCCAACCATCATAATTCTAAACCAATTGGCTTGATTTGCTTATTTAAACCCACATCTCACAGGCCTGCTACATTTCCATACCTTCCATTCCATCCGCACTCCATCCACCTGCCCAAAGTTATTGATGGTGCTGACAGTGAAGGAAACCACAGGGCATTGACCGTCAAAATAGAATTTCCATTAGAAAGCCCTTTAGAAAACATCGGAACTTTAATATGCCAGACTGTATAGCGATGCCAGTTTAAACCAGATCACAGAAGAAACCAAAAATTGATTATCAACAGCAGCAGACTGGACCTGCGCTTTTCAAAAGTACTACCAGAGTTTAGAATATAAGAAATTGTTATCACAACTTAGCACATGAGAAAAAAATCCCGATGTTTCAGTGGACTACATAACTTAAGGCTCATTTGGATGCAAAAATAAATGAGCATCAAGTTAGCATTAACTTTTAATGCTTGCCATTTTATGTTAATTCATATTTTTAAATTATAGCTGATTCTTTGCAATCAGTCTATGGCTAATTATATCTCCAACATGTAAATCTGATGGAGTGCTGGGACCAAAGAACAACAAAAAAATATCCAACAAAGACCTTGGAGACTCAAAACTGTCATGTGCCTCTGTTAACTGGTAAAATCCAGCCTGCACAAGCTCTAAACTTCTGTCACTAATGTTTCTCAAAGATCAAAACTTAGCTACTTTGCCACAGAAACCATATTGATGCATCTCATTTGCAGACATTTTTCCTGGTATTTTTCCTTATAACTAATGGCTCTATCTGAAGACACAAGATCTATCTGTTGGGTAGATACAGAATGAATTTTTAGGAAATCTCAAAGCTCAAATCATCTAAATAAGAAGGACTCTGGGGTTAAATACATTTTCCTACTCAGCACTCAGCATCTACATGCTCTTCAACCCCAGACACAAAAATTATTCCAATAGCAAAAAGGTAATCAGATTCAACTCTTTTAATGAGGATGTATTTTAGTTGCAGTCTTATAAGTTTAGATTCTAACACAAAAAATAATAATGAGAGTCTACCCTGAGCCAGGCACTTTGTAAATGCTATTTTTCACCCTTATTCTCCACAATAACTCCTCATGAGCAAACAAAGTCATTTTTTGATCAAAGTTACCAAGCTAGAAAAAGACTAAAGTAGAATCATCTTATTTGGGAGTTAGGTAGATCTGGGTTGTTCTAATTCAGATGCATTTAACAAATATTTATATGTATCCTAATCACCAGCTGTAAGAATCCAGCATCTGTGTTTCATGGGCCAAAAGGTTAAGCAACCTGTCTGAGTGTATGCAGCCAACTAGTGACAAAACCAGGACCAGAGCCCAGATCACCTATCCACTTAGCCATCATATGTCCTCTACATAAGGGCACAAAGCTTTAAAGTGGTGTGAGTTACTTGGGGATCTTGTTACAGTATAATTTCTGACTCAATAGGCCTAAGAGAGCCTGAGATTCTGCATGTCTACCAAACATATAAGGTGATCGTGGTCCCAGGGCCAATACTGCATACCACACTGCCATTATCATAGATGTAAAAGGCCTGGAGATGTGTTTCTGAGTTTCAGTTGAGAGAAACGACCACGGAAAATAAAGTTTAAGTACCACTGAAAGGTCCATCTCCTGAAAAATTCCTCAGTCCCTGCCAAATGAGGACATTAGTCACTCTATCTTCAACTGCTTTATGAAGGGGAGTCCAAAAACACATGAAATTTATTTATAAAAATGTGTGTATTCTTTCATTTTAAACTTCAGTCACCTTCAAAATACTCTCCATTTGATGCAATACACCTATTAAGACACTTTTTCCACTGCTTAAAATAGTTTTTGAATTCATCAATCTTGATGCCTTTTAGTGTTTTTGTCATTTTTTGTTTCACCTCTTGCACATCAGCAAAATGTTTCCCTTTGAGGATTTTTTTCATCTGGGAAAACAAAATAAAAGTCACTATGGCAAGATCGGGCAAGTAGGGAGGGTAGGGCATGGCAGTCATGCTGTTTTTGATTTTTTTAAAAATGCTGAACTCTGAGCTGTGTGGGCATGTGCATTGTCATGGTGGAAGAACCAGTCACCTGTTTGCCACAACTTGGGATGCTTCTTCGACAAATAGTGATACAATCTTCTCAAAACTTCCACATAAAAACTTTGGTTGACCATTTGATCTGGAGGAACAAATTCCAATTGTGCTACAAGGGGCCTGCTCTCCAAAAAAATAACTCCAGGTTTTTGGATCCCCCCTTGTATATGCCACAACTAGCACAGCATTATATGTGGGAGAAAATATGCAATACGGGTCAGGAAGAAAAGAGGGAAAAGGTGAGAGGGTTTAAAAGAGGGCAGAGTGGGCTTTGAGAGCATGCTACAGCGCAGATGCACAGGGCCCACTTGCTTTAATGCCCTGTTGTTGCTGTCTTGAAATTCTTAATAATGCTTTTATTGAGCTATAATTCACATACCATAAAATCACTCTTTTAAAATATAAAATTCCTGGGGGTTTTTAAGCATATTCACAAAGTTGTATAATCAATACCACTAATTCCAAAACTTTTTCATCACCTCAGATGGTGATGAAACTACCCATTACCAGTCACTCCCTACTCCCCCCTCCCCTAAACCCTGGCAACTACCTCAGACTCTATGGATTTGCCAATTCTGAATATTTTATATAAACGGAATTATACAATGGGTGGCCTTTTGTATCAGGTTTCTTTCACTTAGCACAGTGTCTTCAAGGTTCCTATATGTAGCGTGTATCAGAACTTCATTCCTTTTTACTTTTGCTGAAGAATATTCCATTGTATGGCTACATATATTTTATTTGTTCATCAGTTGATTGACATGTAAGTTGTTTCTGCTTTTTTGGCTATTATGAATAATGCTGCTATGAACATCCATGTGCAAGTTTTTGTGTCGATATCAATTTTCAATTCTCTCTGGTCTATACATTGAAGTAGAATTGCTAGATCATGTGGCAACTCTAAACTAAACTTTTTCAGGAACTTTTCCAAAGTGGCTACATCATTTTGCATTCCCACCATTAGCATATGAGGGCATGAAATTCTTAATTTTTTAACAAAGGACCCCTTCTTTTCATTTTACCCTGGACCCAATAAGTTATACAGTTGAGCAAAATAACTATAGAAAGAGGTATAAATACCTCTCTCCCCAGAAGATCACAGTCCCTCTTTGTTTTCTTCAGAGACACAAAAAGCTGGGGTTTGAGAAGGGGAAGAAACTCACCCATTTATGACATACCTATCAGACACCCTGAAGGAACTAAGGCATGACAGTTCTCAGGGTAGACCAACTAGGATTTCAATTTACCCACTATGCTAAGCCTCCTCCACTTCCTCATCCCACCCAAGTCTTCCCCTCTCTTCCCCCTTCAGCTTGGATTCCTTCAAGTGAAAATGAACCAAGTTTTTAATTATTCATTCAGCAAGAGTTTGTTATTTGCCTGCCAGGAAGTGAGCTAGATACTTGGGCTACTGTGGTGAGCTGCTCAGTCCAAGGATTCTCAAAGCTTCTAGAATGTTTGAATTCAAAGGATTGGTTGATTCACCACATCAATTAAAATTCATTCGTGTTACCTTAACATTCTGTGTATTTTTTAATAAATTTTTTATTTTAAAGATGTGAGGTACAATTCAGGGTTAGGTACACAAATGTTCATTATGCAGATACTCTTGTTGATGAGGTGTGTCCCCCTTCCCACCCCTGGCAGTTTCCCACTACTGCCAATTCCTTTCTTACAATATTATGATAGTTGTTCAAGGTCCGCTTATGAATGAGAACATGTGATACTTGGTTCCTTGTTTCTGAGAGATCACTCAGTACTAGAGCCTCTAAGCCCATCCAAGTTACTGTGAACATTCTGTGTATTAATCAAAAAATATAATTGATTCAAAACCAATTTCTGATGGAGGAGAGGGGAAAAGTTATAGGATTCCTTAAATCAGGGGGAGGGGAAGTCTATAAAAGGTAACAAAAAATGCAGGGTAGAGAAGAGAAACAGAGAGCTTTAAAATATTTTATAAATTTGCCAAAGGGTGGCCCTGTTTGCCTACATCTGGTCAGGGCTGACAGACACTTTGCTCAGAAGTTTTTTGTGTTTTTTGTCTTGCCAATGCCTAGAGGCAGTTCTGCCTGGCTTGATTTATGAAGGAGATTGCAGCATATTTTTTTTCAACACTGCCTCAACTCCCCAAGGATTTTTTAATTGAGGTATCACCTTTCAAGAATCATTGAGTAAAACTAATATGTTACATTGCATGTTTCTGATTTCCACCAGGGCAATTATTTCACAATGTCTATTAAACGGAAGACCATGCTCCTGAACATGTCAAATAGAAGGCAGTTTATTCAGGACCAAACTGGAAGAAGTTGATTTCCCTAATTTACACACTGGAATTAGACTTTATTTCATTGCTTTATCCTATTTCTAGAAATGAAATCATAAATTTATCCTGGCAGGTTGGCACAGATTCATTTTAAGTGCTCATAATTCAGTTATCTTTGGGTTGTCCTCGACCAGAATTCAGCAGAAGTTCATGACATAACTTTGTAACACTCAAAATAATAAACTTAATCTTTTTTAATATGGTGGGATGATTGCTTCCTATCTATAAAGACTATAAAATAACCTAGAATAAATTCTAGGGTTTCTTGAATTTGGGAAAATGGAAACAGGGGCCTTTAAGTATTTTTATGTTTCTGAAAGTCCAATAAAAATCAAATGACATATCTGCACAAGCCAACAACAATGACAAAAAGTTTATCTTCTTTTGGCTGCAATTGTATCAACACTCATATTCATTAGATAGCTGATTGACAATCAACTGTTGTTATTTTATAAAAATAAATATTAGTTATTACTTGATAAAATCATTTTGTAGACAAAATATCTCAAAAAAACTGGGCACATGAGAGAGGTGTCAATTACTAAACAAGCTTTTGGCATTGAAAATTCTGGGGAAAAAAAGGAAAAGAACATTCTGGAGAAAGTCTGGAATAGACTGTAAAACGTCAGAAAATTCTGTTCCTCACACTGAGGAAGGGATGTGCTATTCAACAAAAGGTGAGAAAATTGGATAGCTACATGCAGGAAAATGTAACTTGATCCCTATCTCTCACCATATACAAAAATTAACTTGAGGTGAATTAAAGGTTTAAATGTCAGATCTGAAACTATAAAAATTCTAGAAGAAAGCCTAGGAAAAGCTCTTCTATACATCAGCCTAGGCAAAGAATCGATAGCTAAGGTCCCAAAAGCAAATGCAACCTAAACAAAAATAAATAAGTGGGACTCAATTAAACCAGAAAGCTTCTGTACAGCAAAAGAAATAATCAATAGAGTAAATAAGCAACCTACAGAATGGGGAAGATATTTGCAAACTATATATCTGACAAAGGACTAATATATAGAATCTACAAAGAATTCACACAAGTCAGCAAGAAAAAAACAAATGACCCCATTAAAAAGTGGACAAATGACATGAACAGACACCTCTCAAAAGAAGATTTCCAAATGGCCAACAAATATGAAAAAATGCTCAACAACACTCATCATCAGGAAAGTGCAAATTAAAGCCACAATGAGATACCACCTTACACCAATCACAATGGCACAGATACAGTGAAAAGAAAACACTTATGTACTGTTGGTGGGAGTATACATTAGTACAACCTCCATGAAAATCAACATGGAGATTTCTCAAAGAACTGACTAGATCTGCCATTTGATCAGGCAAATCTACTACTTGGTATCTACCCAAATGAACAAGAGGTCATTATACGAAAAAGACACCCACACTCATATGTTTATTGCAGCACAATTTACAATTGCAAAGATGTGGAATCAACCTAAATGCCATCAACTGGTTAGTGGATAATAGAAATGTTTTGTTTATAAGAAGGGCTTAGCAAGTTCCCTTTCAGGTTGATCAATCAAAATGACTTGCATTGTCTGTTTACTTTCTTGGTAACACCAGCTTAGAATTAATCTTTGGATATTAGCAGCAACTATTTTCTCTCTGCTCACTGGAGGGGCTCTTGCCCAGCATGAAAATCCACTGAAATCCAAATGGACATCCCTGCTCCAGAGAGGATTTGAGCAAGGACATCTCTGGTTAACATAGTGCTTCTCTATCGGTAAGTTTGAGGAAGAACCAGGTTAGTGAAACTTCCTGAATTGAGTCTTTACCAAATGACTTCCATCCGGGCGTGGTGACTCATACTCATGCTTATAATCCGAGCATTTTGGGAGCACAAGTCGGGAAGATTGCTTGAGCCCAGGAATCTGAGACCAGGCAACATAGGGAGACCTCATCTCTACAAAAAATAAAAAATTAGCCGAGTTCCAGCTATAGTTCCAGTTACTCAGGACACTGAGGAGGAAGGATCGTCTAGGAGCAGGAGATTGAAGCTACAGTGAGCTGTGATTATGCCACTGCACTCCAGCCTGGGTGACAAAAAAAAAAAAAAAAAGGCATATCATTTGTTACAGCGGAATGCTAGCTCAAACCCAGTCTTATGGAAAATTAAATTCAAATGAGTTTATTGAAGTCAAAGGAGACAGAAAAGAGGCAGGAATGGTTCATTCCCTCCACATAGGAGGCAAGTGAGCAGTACTTTCTTCCACTCTCTGTAAAGAGTGGTAATGATAATGACAACAATAATTAATAAAGCAAGTATTTCATTAATACTTTTTTTTTTAATTGAGGCCGGGCTTGATGGCTCAGCCTGTAATCCCAAAACTTTGGGAGGCTGAGGCAAGTGGATTTCCTAAACCTGAGGGTGTGAGACCAGCCCGGGCAACTTGACAAGACCTTGTCTCGACAATAAAATTTTTTAAAATTAGCCAGGCGTGGTAGTGTGTGCCTGTAGTTCCAGCTACTTGGAAGGCTGAGATGAAAGGATCACCTGAGCCCAGCAGATCAACACTAGGGTGGCCGTGAGTGTGGCATTGCACTCCAGCCTGGGCAACAGAGTGAGACTCAAACTCAAAAAAAAAATTGAAATGCTTCATAGGAATGTCTGTAAGTTCGAGTTTCTCTCTCACAGGGGAACTTAAGCTAACAAAAACAAGCTCACCCGGTTAGCCCTGGCTACACAGTGTGTGGGGTAGATGACAGCTCTCTGCCATCCCAGGTAGAGAGTCTTGTACATGTTGCTAGGACACCGCAGGACCAAACAGGATAGAAAAGATGAATGCTGTATTGTGTTTATTTCCGTTAGTTAACATAGTTACCATTACCCATAAATACATGTTATTCACATTCTAAAAAATTTGTACAATTTTGTTCTTTATTCTATAGGTAATAAAAAGCCATGAAAGTTTTCTGAACAAGCAACTGACACTGACAAACTCATGCACAGGAGGATAACTCTGGTGGCTGTGGGAAGGATGAACAAGATGCTGGAGAGACTGAGGGTTAGACAGATAAGGGAGAGGCAAAAGATTGTGCCAGGCCAAGCCAGAGTAAAGACAGAAAGAGCAAGGGGGGTGATAGGTCAAGGAAACACTGCAAAGAACAAACATCTCTTGCAGTCAGCTCCTGATTGGGGGTATGGAAGAGGAAGATGAAGAAATGATGCCAAGGAACTGGTTAGACAAGCTGTAGAGAAAGAACATATACTAGGCCAGAAGCAGTGGCCCACATCTGTAATCCCAGGACTTTGGGAGGCCAAGGTGGGAGGATGGCTTGAGCCTGGGAATTCAAGAACATCCTGGGCAACATAGCGAGACCTCATCTCTACAAAATAAATAAATAAATAATTAGCCGAGCATGGTGGCACATGCCTATAGTCCCAGTTACTCAAGTGGCTCAGGCAGAAGGATCACTTGAGCCCAAAGGGTTGAGGCTGCAGTGGGACATGATTGTGCCACTGCACTCCAGTTTGGGCGACAGAATGAGACTCCGACTCAAATATGTATGTACTATATTCTGTGGTGATTTTACAGATGTTCATGAAACCCTTATCCATGTGCCCTAGTGAGTGGTGACTGCCCATTAGGACCTGCTAAAATAGCTGGGCTGTTACCTACCTTCATGTAAAAGGGGAGAAGTAAGCCCATGGGCATAGCACACTGGAAAAAGCACAGATTTGAAGCTAATTGCCTAGGAGTAGAATATCTGTACTTATCCTTGTCCCCCAACTCTGTGCGATCTGAGATGAGTCACTAACATTCTCTGAGGCAACGCTTCCTTATCTGAAAATGAGGATGATATCCCTCATAGGATTGTTGTGAAAATAAACAATCTTTTGCAGTATAACACCTCATGGACAACTGGCATGTATCAGGGGCCTAATAATTAGTAACTTATTATCAGCCACACAAATGTTTGGTACTAGGGCTCAGAGACCATGTGTGGCTTCCCCAAGTTCGTGCAGCAAATCAGTATAAAACCAGAACTCCAAGTCATTGTATCTAAAGTTATCTTTCCCTTAATCTATACTTCCCAAAAAGCAGGGACAAGAAATGCTTCCTCCCACATGGCTTCGTGTTCTCTATGTCTCTTGAATACTTTGTTTTCAGATTCTGAACAATGTCCAGGGCAAAATGCTTAAAAAGACTTTTACTCCCAATATCAAAACATTTTTCTGCTTATACGATGTTTATTATCATTTTCTTTACCCCATGTTAAATTATTGGAATGACATTTACTGCATTGTTTTATTATCTGTTGTGATACAACAAACTGTCTCAGAGCTCCCTGGCTTGAAACAATTTGTTATTTTTCTCAACTCTGCACACTGGCTAGGCTCAAATGGACAGTTCTGCTCCACATGGTGTCATTTGAGGCCACTCTTGTGGCTGTCTTCAGGTGGGAGTTCAGATGGAAAGTCCAAAATGGCTTCACTTATACATCTGGCAATTCTGTGGGTGTGACTGAAACAGCTGGGGACTGCCTGGGCCCCTCTCTCTTTCCATATCCATTAGCTGTCTCACCCAAACTTCTTTACAGAGCAGCCGGCTCTCAAAATTGAAGAAGTCTTCAGACCAGGGCTGAGATAACCTCTACAACATTCTGTTGGCCAAGGCAAATGCCAAGGTCAAACCAGATGCAAAGAGAAGAAAATGGACTCTACTTCTTGATATGCACATGCTCCTACAAGAATAGAGAGAAACTCTCGGGAGGAAGCATTGATAACCATCTTTGGTTTGGAAGTATCTACCAAAAACATTATTTGTAAAATCTGTGCTTTAGAGTCAACAAAGAACTATTTGAGTATGACTTTTTAGAAGGTATCCCATCCATTTGCAAGCAAAACTTATTCTATATAAACAGTCTAACACACTTAACCCTTGATTTCCCAGGAAACATTTATTCAAGGATTGTAGTAGGTTGGATAGTGGCCTTCCAAATGACATCCAAATCCCTAGAACCTGTGCATGTGACCTTACTTAGAAAAAGAGTCTTTGCAGATGTAATTAAGTTAAGAATCTTGAGATAAGATCAAACTGGATTGCCTGTGTGGGTCCTAAATCTAATTATAAGTATCCTTACAAGAGTCAAAAGGGGAGAGAGCACACAGAGGAGAAGGCAATATGAAGAGAGAGAAAGAGATTAGGGTGATGTGGGTTCAAGTCAAGGAAGCCCATGGATGCCTGGGGCCACCAGAGGCTAAAAAGGCAAAAAACAGATTCTTCCTTAGAGCCTTCAGAGAGAGTGTGGCTCTGCAGACACCTTGATTTAAGATGCTCCCTTCCAGAACTGTGAGAGAATACATTTCAATTGTTTTAGGTACCACCCAGTTTTCTGTAATGAGTTAAGTCAGCCACAGGAAACTAAAACAAGTCCCTCAGCAGCCTGTGGCTGCTCCACTGCAAGCAATAGAATCAATGCAGTAAAGTCAGCCACAAGGTCAAAGTCAGAGTTTGCACTGCAAAGGTTCAATATTTGACATTTATATTGTCAATTGCTTTAAATAGCATCTCAAATATTTAACAAATAGCACCTTCCGATATTTAATTTTTCTGGACTCACGGTATATTTGAGGCTTCATAAGATGTGGATTCAGAGATCGACCCCATCCTGATCTTAAATCCTGCATTTGTCTTATCAGGACCCCATGAGCTGAGCTGTAAAAGCAAACCATGTTTATAAAATTCAGAGCCAACTGCAAGCACCCAACCACAGGGGCATTTCTTGCTCTGACCCAGCCCGTAGCAGATTCTTAGAATCTTTGGCCCCTCCTTGTAATAGTTCAGTTAGATTCTTCCATTAAAGCTTCCTTCTTAATTACTGACATACGTGCAATTCAAGTTACTTTCTTGCAATTATGTTATTCAGCAATAATTGGATTTCTAGTTTTAATTGAACCCTAAATTAGCAATAGCTTTCATGAAAGCCATTACAGTGATTTCTAACTACAGTTTTTGCTGCTTTTTGAGTGCATTATATTTTAAACAGGATGATTCACCAGTAGGAGAAGTCACAGCTGTGGTGAGCTCTTGCACAGGTTCCTATTAGTGATTACAAGTTGGGTGCTATTCTGTTGTAACTAAACATTTGCTGCCAACACTATCCATGAGCATTGCTGTGTCACAAGGAGGCTGCCTCCTACCCAGGGTGAGAGCACACAATTCTGTCTGGGATGAAGATTCACCCATGTGACCAGATGTTTTAGCTCAGCTAAGTGGGGAGAGAATCTATTTCTTACCACCTGCTACTGAAGATAAACACTAGAAAATGAAACAAAAGAAAATCAAACTATTAAAATAATAATTTTGTCAAACCTACCAAAATTTTATTGACCCTACCAAAAGCATCATTCCACTGCTGTCTTCCTTTCCTAAAGGGTCTATTGGCCGGGCATGGTGGCTCATACCTGTAATTCCAGCACTTTGGGAGGCTAAGGCAAAAGGATTGCTTGAGCCCAGAAGTTCAAGACCAGCCTGGGCAAAATAGCAAGCCCCTGTGTCTACAAGAAGTTAAAAAAAAAAAAAAAATCAGCCAGACATAGTGGTGCTCACCTGTAGTCTCAGCTACCTGGGAGGCTGAGATAGGAGCATCACTTGAGCTCAGGATTTCAAGGCTACAGTAGGGTATGATCACACCACGGTACTGCAACTGCAGTCTGAGTGACAGAGCCAGACCCTGTTTCTAAAACAATAAAAATAAAAGGGATTGTTTACACAAATCAGTCCAAAAAGTATTCGTTGATCATCAGCTATGTGCTAGTTATTGCAAAGGATGCTAAGCCAGTAAGAGACAATATATTAATGTGGTTAAGAGCATGAGCTTTGGAGTCAGGCCACCTGGGTTAGAATCCCAGCTCTGTTACTTCCTGGCTGTGTGACCTCAGGCAAATTACTTATTCTCTTTGTGATTCTGTTTCCTTATTTGTAAAACATACCACAGAGTTGCCAGGTGTGGTGACTCAAGCCTATAATCCCAGTACTTCGGGAGGCTGAAGTGAAGGGAGTGCCTGAGCCCACAGGTTCAGGAACAGCCTGGGCAACTTGGCAAGACCTCGTCTCTACAATAAATCAAAAATTAGCCAGGCATGGTAGCGCACACCTGTAGTTCCAGCTACTTAGAAGGTTGAGGCACAAGGATCGCCTGAGCCCAGCAGGTGGACACTGGGGTAACCGTGAGCATGCCACTGCACTCCAGCCTGGGTGATGAAGTGAGACTACAACTCAAAAAAAAACTCCCACATACCATAGAGTTTTTTTTTTTTTTTTACTTCTTGTAGACACAGGGGCTTGCTATTTTGCCCAGGCTGGTCTTGAACTTCTGGGCTCAAGTGGATTAAATGAGTTAGTACACATAAAGGACCTTTAAAAGTATGTGGCACATTGTAAACACTTACTCAATGCTGGTTTTATTATTCTAGCTCAAGATGACAAGAACTTTCCTTCACTGTATTCCCCAGCATTCAAAAATAGTGACTGATAGATGGTAAGTGGTCACTAGGTGTTTTTTTGTCTATTAGGGAAATCCAAGACTACAGGAAGTGCCCTAAGAGAGGAAGGATTTATTTTTTTAATTTTTAATTTTAAACATGTGGGGTAAAATTCAGGGTTAGGTATACAAATGTTCATTATGCAGGAACCCTTGTTAATGAGGTGTTCTTCCCTGGCAGTTTCCCACTACTGCTGATCCCTTTCTCATAGTATTATGATAGTTGTTCAAGGTCTGCTTATGAGTGAGAATGTGTGATACTTGGTTCTTTGTTTCTGTGATAGATTACTCAGTATTATAGCCTCTAAGTCCATCCAAGTTGCTGCGAAGTTCATAATTTTGTTTTTCTTTATGGCTGTGAAATATTCCATATAAGTACCTCATTTTTTTTAGCCAGTCGGAGAGAAGGGATTTAATGGACAGAATAACTATATCTAGAAAGTGAAGTTTAGGCCAGGTGTGGTGGCTCCCTCCTACAATCCCAGAACTTTGAGAGGCTGAGGTAGGAGAATTGCTTGAACACAGGAATTCAAAACAAGCCTGTTAACATCTTGGATCTACAAGGAACTCAAACGTGCTGAAAAGAAAAAAACAAACAATCCCATTATAAAATAGGCAAAAGATATGAACAGATACTTCACAAAGGAAGACATTCGAGCAGCCAACAGACACATGAAGAAATGTTCAACCTCACTAATCATCAGGGAGATGCAAATCCAAACCACACTGAGATACCACCTAACTCCAATCAGAATGGCAATAATCAACAACTCAAAAAATAACAGCTGCTGGAGAGGGTGTGACGAAAAGGGAACACTTCTACGCTGTTGGTGGGAGTGTAAACTAGTGCAACCTCTGTGGAAAGCAGTGTGGCGATTCCTAAAAGCTCTAAATATCAACCTCCCATATGACCCCGCAATCCTCCTACTGGGAATATATCCTGAAGAACTCAAATCACTCTATAAAAAGATACCTGCACACGTATGTGTATCGCAGCATTGTTCACAATAGCAAGAACCTGGAAGCAACCATGCTGTCCATCAAAAGAGGACTGGATTAAAAAAATGTGGTACATATACACAATGCAATACTATGCAGCCATAAAAAAGAACAAAATCATGAATTTTGCAGCAACCTGGATGGAACTAGGGTCTATAATACTGAGTGACCTCTCACAGAAACAAAGATCCGAGTATCACATGTTCTCACTCATATAATGGACCTTGAACATCCAACATAATACTATAAGAAAATGACTGACGGTACTGGGAAACAATGGGGGGGGAGGGAGATGGAATTAACGGTAGCAAACATCTGTCTGGGGACGGGAAACACCTCTTATCAACAGGGTACCTGAACAAAACGTATTTGTATACCTAACCCTTAACTGTACCCCACAATATCATAATAAAAAATATTGATAAGTAAAAAAAAAGAGGATATAATATCAAAGCAGAGAGCCAAAGGATGAATCAAAGTTAAGCTGGTGACAAAAGGGGGAGAGCAAGGAAGAATGTTCCACGGACAATGGTGATTAGTAGCTACAAAGGCCCAGATGATGAAGGAGAGATAATGCTGTTCTGGGTATGACTAAAAAAGAAAGTCTGAGAGCAAGAGTGATGAAGCTGGTGAAGCAAGTCGGGGTCAAATTATAAAGAGCCTTGAAAACCATCCTGAGGGCAATGGGGAGCTATTGAACAATATTAAGCTGGGGTTTATCATGATCAGGTTGGTTTTTGAACAATTGCTCTAAAAGAAGAATGAGCAGAGACCCAGATACCAGTTAAGAAAGGATTGACAGTGGTGGGAAACTTTGGGGGGGAGGGGACAGGGAGGGGCAGGGAGGTGGGATTAACGGTAGTCAATATCTGCCTGGGGAAGGGGGGCCACTTCATCAACAAGGGTACATGCACAATGCATATTTGTATACCTAGCCCTTAACTGTATCCCACAATTTTAAAATAAAAAATATATATAACAAATTTTAAAAAAAGAAAAATCACTCAAAAAAAAAAACACCAAGCCTGGGCAACATATTGAGACTTTACCTCTACAAAAATTGTCTTAAAAGATTAGCAGAATGTGGTGGCATGTACATGTAGTCCCAGTTACTAGGGAGGCTGAGGTGGGAGGAGTGCTTGGGCCCAGAAAGTCGAGGCTGTAGTAAGCTGGGATCGAGTCACCGTACTCCAGCCTGGGTGACAGAGTGAGACACTGTCTCCAACAGCAACAACAAAAAGTTAAGTTTAAGGAAAGACATTGAGGAGGTGAGCACAATCACACAGCCTTGAGCAATGAGTAACCTCATCCCAAAGTGGCCACATCCTTCTGGGTCAGTAGGAACAGCACCAAATGGATTCAAGAATTCTTGGCCCCGTCCTCTCTCTGCCTGCTGACCTTTTCTGGACTTCAAGTCCTCATCCATGAAAAGAGGGAGTTGGACGAGATCAACGGTCTTTGGTTATAGAACTGTGATCAGCACACAATAGGGCAGTGCAGGTACACCAAGGGCCCTGGAGGGAGGTGACACGGGAGGCTAAGCATGCAAAGACTTGAGCCACCTCCCCAGCTTCAGCCTTTGCTGTTTTATCCAGTGAGGCTGCTTGAAAATGAAATGCTTCCCTACAAACTAGGAAAAAAGGTCCGAAAACCATGTGATGGTGATTATAGATTTTTTTCTTTTAAATAATTGTCCACATCCAAAAGAAAAATCCTGACGATTTCACACTGCTGCCTTGACTCTTCCCTTCTCCCAGATTGCCATGACGTCACTACTACTTTGGGTTTTATTTTATCACTTTCCACATGGCGGTATTTATAGGATGATCATGAGTTTCAGAACAAACCTAATGAAATGTGCATTTTCTTAGGGTTGTGAGTTCCCAGAATAAACTAGCATGGACTTAGGGAACCAAATTATACAGCAACCAGGAGAGGAGGCCATCCAGAAAGGGGAAGGACCACCGGATCCCCTTGTCCTGCCCAGCACTGTGTTGGCCCAAACATACCTGCTTCACTAAAGCAGTCCAGATTTATTGTAATAAGGAAATCTCTGATTATCCCCCCATTTAAAATAGTCCTCCAACCTCCCCACACACGCTCACCCAGAGGAATTTTCTAATAGACGATAGATCCTCAGAACAGGGTCCCCTTCAGTCAGACGTCAGACATAGCACAGCCACGTAACTGATGATATTGCTCTCCCCATAAATATTCTACCACCAAGGAAAAGATTTACGATATTGTATCTTCAGTTCAATTTTCAGAACGATTTACAGCTCACACACATCCAAAAACTTATTACCAACTGCATTATTTGAAAACAAAGCGATAACTTGCTGTCCTCTGAGAGGACCAAGGAGGCTTCAGCGGCGCCTTCTATCTATCTCAGCACTATCTCTGCCACTCCTATTACTATAATAAATATAACAAACATCTTAAGTGAAATTACAAAGCACCCAAGCTACACGGTGAGTAGTAGTCTATTAAGGGAAAAGCCTTCAGGGGATCACATATTTGTCTTCAAACTGGGAACCCTGACAAGACTTTTTGAGAAACAGAGAAGCCTAAAGCAGAGGTTATGGTGAGAGACGCTGAGTCTCTCAGAGCATCCTCCTGCTGATAACCCGGCTTTTGAAAATGTGACACCACTGCACAGGCGCTGAGTTGATGCATTCTTTTTTTTTTTTTTTTTTGAGTTGGAGTCTCACTCCGTCACCCAGGCTGGAGTGCAGCGGCACACTCACGGCCACCCCAGTGTCAACCTGCTGGACTCCGGCAATCCTTCCACCTCAGCCCTCCAAGTAGCTGAAACTACAGGCATGTGCTACCACACCCAGCTAATTTTTGGTTTATAGAGACAAGGTTTCGCCAAGTTGCCCAGGCTGGTCTTGAACCCGTGGGCTCAGGCAATTCACTCGACTTGGCCTCCCAAAGTGCTGGGATTACCCGACTGAGTTGACGCATTCTTAAAGTACTACCTTAACATCCTGTCCCTAGCCAGACCCAAGTGACCTTGCAGCAGTGTTCCTAAGTCCCCAAGGGAACTTAAAAGAAAATACCAATCCCCAACCCCAAGATAGCAGTCCTGATTTAATTGGTCTAGGGAAGAGCCTGGACATCCTTACTTTTCAAAAGCAGACGGCCTCACATGATTCTACAACTAAAACAGGGTTGAGGACCTCTGACTTCATGGTCCTGAGTTTTAGTTTCCTCAGCTGTGAACTATTGCTATTGGGCACTTACCTTGCCAAGGTGTGTAAACGGACACACAGGTCTGGCTTGTCCACCACCCTAGCCCACACTAGTGCCTCACATACTTTAGCAACTCAGTAAATATGGGTTGAACTAACCATCACATAAACACCAAGTTCTGGGCATTAGTATTACATCGTAGTTGTCAATAAATGGCAGCTAATGCTTTTATTCAAAATGCTTTTTAAAACCTTTTAAAGTTGTCAGCAACAAAAGTTGTCACCAACAAAACCTTTTAAAGTTGCTTTTTAAAACCTTTTAAAGTTGTCTTATCTGATTCTTGCTTTTTCATCCCAATGGCATTATTTTCTTTCTGGACCAATTTTTTATGGCATTGTCACATATTATCACATAATGAGAACTATGAAATTAACTATAAAAAGTACCACGTGAACAATTAGCATAATACTATAAGAAAGGGATTGACAGTAGTGGGAAACTACCAGGGGACGGGGCACACCTCATCAACAAGTGTACCTGCATAATGAACATTTGTATACCTAGCCCTGAATTGTACCCCACATCTTTAAAATTAAAAATTAAAAAAAAAGAACCACAGATCTTTTCACCCTAAACTATCTTCCTACGTCTTGTCTCAGTGGTACACTGAAGAAGAAATGTCCCTCGTCTCCATCTGCCATTCTTCATTTATTGAGAACATATTTTTCCTTGTGACTAACTTCATACCATCATGGACACACGAGTCCTTAAACTCAACACTCTTCCAAAAACTGAGCAAACATCTCTGTTTGCAGAAGCAAAATCACAAAGTGAAAAATCCTGGTGTCCATTTCCACTTCAGTTTCAACAGCATCAAAGTCCTTTGCTATTCAAGCAGGAGTGGGACACCAGTCATATCTCCATGGGAAATGAACTGCATAGTGACACACATAGCACAATCATTCTGGCCCATTTCATGGATTGGTGCCCACAGCCACACAGTCAATGCCCCCGGGGAAGTATCCCTGATGATCTTTGCTGGCGATGAAGGCGACTGAGAGAGTTGGCACCCAGAGCAGAGTTCCAGGGACGATAAATGGATACAAGTGCAGGCTCCATCATACTGGAGAAGGGGGATTTTTGAAAAAGCAACATGGTCCACACAATGAATCAGCCCATTTCACTAAGATCCACACCTAATTCCTCCATCTGTTTTCTCAGTCAAGGTTTCTCTCCACTTCATTCAGAAGGCACTTTGATTCACTTAGACTAAATCTTACTCTTCAAATCAGGAACTTCACAGTTACGATTTAAAACTTTTGAGTTTCATTTGGTCCCTTTGAAAGCCAACTTCAGACTCTTTAAAACAGGAATAATATTCACCCCCTCAGCCAATCAGGTCGACTCCTGTGATATTCTTTTGAGGTGCCTGTTCCCCCAGGATTGCCTCCAATGCTCGCATCTTTGAAAAATATCTGTAATAAAAATTCAAATACATTCAAAAATGAACATAAATAAAACATAATTTCCTCCAAATGATTTATAAAATACTAAAACATTCACTTCTCTGTCTTCCGCCTGTCAAGAGTGCCGCAGCACGCCTCCTTGGGGTGGCAGAGCTGCCCCACTTTCCCCCTCAGAGTCCCTTCCACGGCTCGAGTGAGGCGCTGCCTTGACAACAGAGAACACCCGGAAGCCTACCCGTTCTTGAAGAATGTCGATCTCACTTTATCCATCAAAGCATCGGCATGAATTTTATACATGGAGAGATGGTACAGCTCTAACATTCCTCCTCAGAGGGCTCTAATTTTACGGAAAATGCTGAGATGTAAAGAGCTGTCAGGATAACAACAAGTGGGGGTCAGGGGAATAACACACATGATCCCACAGGGATTTTTACTCTAGCCCCAGTCTAAGTGAAAGGCATTGTGAGAAAGCTTCATCCCTCCACCCACCTCAGCCTTTCCCACTCCCTGCCAGCTCCCAATTCTCTGCCTTGGCAACTACAGAGACTCCTATAGAGGGTCCCAGGCAGAGGGTGGCACACGCAGAATCTCTCAGAAGGCGTAGGAAGATACAGATTCCTGGGACCCACTCCAAAGTTCCTGCTTCAGTAGGTCTAGGGCAGGGCCTAAGGATATGCATTTCTTTCTTTAAAATTTATTTTAAAATTGTGAGGTACAGCTAAAGGTTAGGTATACAAATATTCATTGTGAAGGTACCCTTTTGATGAGGTGTGTCCCTCCTTCCCCAGACAGATATCGACTACCGTTAATCCCTCCTCCCTGCCACCCTCCTCCCATATTTTCCTGCCACTGTCAATCCTTTTCTTATAGTATTACGGTAGTTGTTCAAGGTCCACTGATCTTTCACAGAAACAAAGATCTGAGTATCACATGTTCTCACACTTAGGCTATGCATTTCTAACAAGCTCCAGGTGATGCTGTTGCCACTGGACTGGGAACCACACTTTGGGAACAACTCATCTAGGTCTCAGGAACGAAGGCTCCCTTGATGGGACTCGGGTGGGAATGGCGTTGTACTCAAAGGCTCTCCTATGGAATATAATGTGGAACATGATGTGATCGATATGACCGATTCCAGAGCTATGTGATTCCCAGAGAATTCTATGTGCGAGCGCGCGCACACACACACACACACACACACACACACACACACACACACACACACACACACACTTGGGCAGGAAGATGCAGGGCACACTGGAAATAATAATTCAAAATGTAGACACACAACCTTTCCCCTTGAATAATGGACTGCTTAGGGAAGGAGTAAGTATAAAATTAATTAGAGAACAATGTGAAAAGTGCTGTAAAGAAAGTGTGTGTCCTAAGTACACACAGACATAGAGGTAAGAAGAACAAACGCTGGGGACTCTCAAGGGGGGAGAGGAAGAGAACAAGGGTTGAAAAGCTGCCTATTGGGCATCATGTTCACTATTTGGGGGATGGCATCAATAGAAGCCCAAACATGCAATATACCATGAATTTAATTTTTTTAAATAACAAATCAATAAATAAAACCTGAATCTGAAAAATAAAAAAAAAAAATTAAAAAGAAACTGTGTGCATATCTGACAAAGACCCAACATCTGGGATCTACAAGGAACTCAAACGTGCCAAAAGGAAAAAAACAAACAGCCCCATTCAAAAGTGGGCAAAAGACATGAATAGACACCTTTCAAAAGCAGTTATCTGGGCAGCCAACAGACACATTAAAAAGTGCTCTAATCCTGTGCCTTTGGGAGGCTGAGGTGAATGGATTGCCTGAGCCCGAGGGTTCGAGACCCGCCTGGGCAACTTGGTGAGACCTCATCTCAACAATAAATCAAAAAAATGAGCCGGGCGTGGTAGCGCGCGCCTGTAGTTCCAGCTACTTGGAAGACTGAGGCAGAAGGATCGCCGGAGCCCAGCAAGTCGAGGCTGCGGTGACCGGGAGTGGCCACTGCACTCCAGTCTGGGCGACAGAGTGAGACTCCAACTCAAAAAAAAAAAAAAGTGCTTAGCCTCACTCATTGTCAGAGAAATGCAGATCAAAACCACATTGAGATACCACCTGACCCCAGTAAGAACAGCCGTCGCTAAAAAAATAAACAACAACAGATGCTGGCAAGGATGTGGAGAAAAAGGAATGCTTCTACACTGCTGGTGGGAATGCAAACTAGTGCAACCTCTTTGGAAAACAGTGTGGCGATTTCTAAACTAGAAATTGACCTTCCATATGACTCAGCAATCCCCCTACTGGGAATATATCCAGAGGAACTCAAATCATTCTACAAAAAAGATACCTGCACATGCATGTTTATTGTAGCACTATTCACAAGCGTAAAAACATGGAACCAATTGTGTTGTCCATCGAAACTAGACTGGATAAAATAAATGTGGTACATATACACAATGGAATATCATGCAGGATAAAGAAGGACAACCATATGGACTTTTTGCAGCAACCTGGATGGATTTAGGATCTATCATACTCAGTGATCTATCACAGAGACAGAGCTCATAAGCGGACCTTGAACAATCATCATGACAGTATAAGAAAGGGATTGGCAGTAGTGGGAAACTGCCGGGGGCGGGGGTGGGATTGGCAGTTGAGGGAAACTGCCGGGGGGGGGCACACCTAATCAACAAGGGTACCTGTCTAATGAACATTTGTATACCTAACTCTGAATTGTACCCCACATCTTTAAAATTAAAAATAAAAATAAAAGAAACTGTGTGTTAAATGCTGTGGGAGACTTTGGACTGAGCCCAAGGCAATTAACAAAGGTTTCAAAAAGGAGATGACATGAGACCAGAGATATGAGGGGTAAATGGGAGTAGAATAATGAAGTAAGGAGTTCAGGCCCTCAGAGGAACAGATGTGAAACAGCAGAAGGAGCCTGGCACTCGAAGAAAATAAAGGAACTTCCTGTGTATTCAAGTTCATGTTTGGAGAGTCTTCTGTGTAGGACCTTAAATACCAAGCCAAGGAGCTGAATCGTGAAACAACTAAAAGATGTTCAGGTCAGATCTGCGTTTTCATGACAGATCAGCTTACGATTCTTCTGGAATCATATGTGGGCTCCAGCTCAGTTCCCTGAAGCTGTCTGTGGCCTCCAAGGCCATCCCAGGGTGTGAGAAAGCTACAGAAATCAAACAAATCAAATAAACTGGCTGGGAAATTGAGAAACATCAAGAGACCAGTCAACAAGCTGCTGTCCGGAGGTGCTGCAGGGATGAGAGCTGCCCAAGACTCAAGAAGCTCGCCTTGGGCAGAGTTTTTAGAGTCTGCCATGCGATCAGGAAGCGTGCGTGCTGGCCAAAGCCATGTGAGCGTTTCATGATAAGGACCAGGCTGCAGAGACTGCCTAACAGACAGCCACTGAATCGAACACAAACATGAGCCAAGTGCATAATAATGTTAAAAAGTGATAAGATCGCTATTTACGGTATAAATTTCGCACTTCCAAACTCAGATATACATAAACAGAGCTTTTAAAAAATGGTTCCCCTGTAACTCTGACCATCTTAGCTCTCAAGCTCTGAAGCTCTGAAGCAGAAAACTTAGTCTAGTCATTTCCAGGAAAACTTTATCCAAAGTTCTCACCCTCTGTTTTTAGCTCTTTTTAAAATTTCTTTTTTATTCTATTTATTGTATTCTTTTATTTATGTTTTGCCCAGAGCTTATTTCAGTCACGGGGGATCAAGCAGCCACCCTGTTGAAAAAGAGCATCTTTTTCCCATCTCAATCTGCCCTGGCCACATGCTGTGTCCACGACTAATATAACTAGCCAGGTGTTTTTACTTTTTGGGAACTAACAACACAGCAGCTACTGCTAAACCGAGTTGACTTTGCCCTGTTCTCTGTACACCAGGGCCATGCTGGTCCCTGGATCCTCTTGCCTGCATGGAAAGCCCTCTCGGGTCCCTGACCACTCTCAGCCACTTCTTCACCCTTAAAAGGACACAGAAAGCTTCTCTGCTCTTCCACACTCCTTCAGGAACCGGGGAACTGGACGATTGTGAGCTTTCAGCTCTTCTCTGCTCATGCAAACCACTCAGACATTTTTACTCTACTGGGAACCCCATTTTTAATCTACTGGACCCTCGGTCTAGGAGGTTTTCTGTTTTCTCAGACCTCACATAGGAAGGAAAACACAAACACTCCTGCTTTGGAACCTCCCCCAGAATTACCTGGGCACTCCAACTGTCTAACCCCTGCCAAGGACTCAACCCAGGAGGTATGGGATCCCTCTCCAGCAACTACCAGCCCTGGGTACAGCCTCTCCCTCTAATCCACCTCCTGCTACCAACTGATCAAACTTGTATCTCTTTTTGAGCGGTAAAACTACTTTAGAAAAAAAACTGGCTATCTTTCATATGATATGTGGACTATTCATTCATTTATAAAATATTTATTATCTACTAAGTGTCAAATATGTCCTAGGCACTTAGGAAAAGTCAATAGCAAAATAGGCCAGGTGTTGTGACTCATGCCTGCAATCCCAGCATCTTGGGAGGCTGAGGCAGGAGGAATGCTTGAGCCTAGGAGTTCAAGACCAGCCGGGGCAACATAGCAAGAGCTCATCTCTGCAAAAAAAAAAAAAAAATTGTTTTTAAATTAGCCAGGGTTTGCAAAATCTATTATCTGGCACAGGAAATGTATAGACGCTCGCAGTAGGCAAATGTTTCTTGATTTATAAATGAAATTGTATAAAATGGTAGCTTCAGAAGTCAAACTTAAGATTTCAAATGACCACACAGTCAGATGCAAAAAACAAAGTTAAGTTTTGGGGTTTTTTTTGAGTCGGAGTCTCACTCCGTCGCCCAGGCTGGAGTGCAGTGGCACACTCATGGCCACCTCAGTGTCAACCTGCTGGGCTCCGGCGATCCTTCCGCCTCAGCCTTCAGGCTACAGGCGCACACTACTACACCTGGCTAATTTTTTATTTATTGTAGAGACGAGGTCTCGCCAAGTTGCCTGGGCTGGTGTCAAACCCGCCGGCTCAGACAATCCACTTGCCTTGGCCTCCCAAAGTGCAGGGATTGTAGGCAACTTTTTTTTTTTTAGTTGGAGTCTCACTCTGTCACCCAGACTGGAGTGCAGTGGCCGCTCCCGGCCACCGCAGCCTCGACCTGCTGGGCTCCGGCGATCCTTCCGCCTCAGCCTTCCAAGTAGCTGGAACTACAGGCGCACTACGACGCCTGGCTAATTTTTGACTTATTGTAGAGATGAGGGCTCACCAAGTTGCCCAGGTGGGTCTCGAACCCACGGGCTCAGGCAATCCACTCACCTCAGCCTCCCAAAGCACAGGATTACAGGCTGAGCCACCAAGCCCGGCCTGCAACTTTTTTTAATTAAAGGTTTTAGTCTGTGTAAATGTGAGTATAAGAGGCATGTTCTTTCTACAAGTCTGCTAAACACTGCTTTTGATTTTTCCAGCTCTTCCCTATTTTTTTTCAATAGAAAATATAATTTGGCAAGCAGCAGTCCATGGATAAATAAGTACCACCAGAAAGTCTGACAATTTGTTTTCTATTTGTAGAATAAAAAGGGCTGAGCTGACTTAGAAATGTTGTATGTTGACAGTGCCACTTAAAGGAACTATAGTTCATTCTTAAGCTGAGAAGTGTGTCTTGGAAACTTTTTTGATAAAGAACTCTCTTCCCCTCTTCCCAAATTAAAAATAAAGAAAGAACGTGCCCCTCCCCCCCAAAATTAGCCAGGAATGGTGATGCACACCCATAGTCCCAACTACTTGGGAGGCTGAGACAGAAGGATCACTTGAGCCTAGGATCACTTGAGCCTAGGAGGCTGAGACAAAGGATCACCGAAGCTGCAGTGAGCTATAAGCATGCCTCTGCATTCCAGCCTGGGCAACAGAGTGAGACCTCAACTCAAAAAAGAAAGAAATAAAGAAGAAAAAAAAACAGTGAAACAAACCTCTGAACTATGAAGCTTACATACTAGAGGGACGTGACAGACTGTGAGCAAAAAGCTACAATACCTGCTATTAATTATTACAATTAGTATATTACATATACCATAGGATTACATAGCATATGTACTGATTAAATAGTGTATTAGAAGATGATATATGCTGTGGAAGAAGAAGCCCCAATGCAAAAGGCTGAATACAAATCAATAAATGAGATTCTGTGGGTGGAGGGCCCCAGCACTGGAATTTTTTTAAAAAGTTCTCAAGCTATTTTTATGTGCAGCCAGACTTGAGAACCTCTGCCTTGTGTCCATGGAAAATTTTCTATTGCTCTGTGGGAGTTCTTCTTTTGTTTAATTAATTTATTTATACATTAATTAATGTAATAAATATTTAGTGAGCACCTACTATTTTCCACCATTGTTCTAAACACTGGAGATGCAGCAATGAAGAAAAGAGACAAAGTCCTTGTTCTTATGCTGTTCAAATATCAAAGGATTTTTTGGATACTGTGATCATTATTATCCCCATTTTCCAGATGAGGAAACTGAGTCTCTGTCAAGTTCAGAAGCCTGCCTAAAGTCATACATCTACTAAGTGACAGAGCTAAGACTCACATCCAGGTTGGGAGGAACCAGAAGACCTCTCTCAGAATAGGATTTCTCAAGTGAAAGTCCTTTTCCATGCTTTTTTTTCTTCATTTTATTTTCAATACTTCGTGATGGATCAGTTTCATGATAAAATTTAATAGATTAAATTTGAACAGCTCAAAATTGTGTAATTGATTACATTCACTTTCCATGACAAATTGCTAATTTGATTCACACCTGCTGATGTGACACCTGGAGGGAGAGAGTAGAGGTGGGAGGAGGGAATTGGGCCTTGTTGGTCTCCCACATATGTGCTAATTGCGTAAAATAAATGCTATTTTAATCTCAAATGGGCCATGCCCTGTGATTAGGCAGACCACATAGCTGTCATCAGCTTACCTGCTGGACTCCTGGAAATTATTGTAATCAAGACTGATATATTCTGAGATCAATTTTCATTAAATTTCTTTTTATATAAGATCATATATTTATAGGACATTCTAATTTTTTTTTTTTTTGAGTTGGGGTCTCACTCTGTCACCCAGGCTGGAGTGCAGTGGCACTGTCATGGCTCACCACAGCTTTGAACTTCTGGGCTTGGACTATACTCTCACCTTAGCTTCCCAAGTAAGTGGGACTCCAGGCACATGCCACCAGGCTCAACTACATTTTTTATTTTTTATGTTGTAGAGACAAGGTCTGGCTATGTTGCCCAGGTTAGCCTCAAACTTCTGGGCTCAAATAATCCTCCTACCTCAGACTCCCAAAGTGCTGGGATTACAGGTGTGAGCCACCGTGGCTAGACCAGGACATTCTAAATTTATCAGCTTCACATTCAGTATAACTCTGAGTTATTTTAAAGACACATGCTATTATGGGCTGAGCTGTGTCCCTTACCCTCCCCATAATTCATATGCCAAAGCCCTAAGCCTCAGGACCTTAGAATGTGACTGTATTTGGATATAGAGAGCCCTGAAAGAGATGATTAAGGTAAAATGAGGCTGTTAGGATGGGCTGTCATCCAATCTGACTCGTGACCTCCTAAGAAGAGGAAATTTGGAAACAGAGACACCAGGGATGTATATGTATCCCTATGAGGACACAGAGGGAAGGCGGCCTCAGAAGAAATGACCCTATCGACACCTCAATCTTGGACTTCTGGTCTCCACAACTAAGAGAAAATAAATTTCTGTTGTGTAAACCACCCAGTGTGTGGCATTTTGTTGTGGCAACCCTAGAAACCAATATACATGCATATTATATTCAATTTAACAAAAAAGTACCACTCCCCACCTGCTATGAAACTATCCCGTTGGGGGATGTCATGGACTCTGTCTTCAAGGGACTTACAGCATCTTAGAGAGACATACGCATGGATAAGACAACTGTGGAACAATCGGATGTAATTCATATGCTGAATTGAACACAGAGCATACACTTACAATAGGACTGCACTTGCATATTTATTGCAGCATGGCTTATAATAGCTAAGATCTGCCATCGACCAAAGTGTCCATCAGCAGATGAATGATGAAGAAAATATGATGTATATATACACAATGGAATATTATTCAGTCATTAAAAAAAGAATAAAATCCTATCATTTGCAGTAGCATGGATGGAATGGGAGGTCATTATCTTTAATGAAGTAAGCCAGGCACAGAAAGACAAATATCACATGTTCTCATTCATATGTGGGAGCTAAAAAAAAATTGAACACAAGGAGATGAAGAGTGAAAAAATAGATAGCAGGAACTGGGAAGGGTGAGGAAGAAGAGACGTGGGTTAAAGTGCACAAACTTACAGAAGGACAGGAGGAATAAATTCAATGTTAGACACAATAGGATGACCATACTTAACAAAAATATACTGTACTTGGTGTTCTTGAAGGACACCCCGAATACTCTGACTTGATCACTACATATTACACAATATGTAACAAATATTTTCTCGTGTACCTTATAAAGTTGCACGAATTTAAAAAAAAGAAAGAAAGAAAAAAGGTAAACTGAAAATAAAATAGAGAGGTGAAGAGCATATGCTTTGGAACAGTCACTGCCACTTACTGGATGTGTTACCCTTGGAATCATCTTCAAGTGGAAATAGTAGTGCACACCTGGTAGGGTGGTGACACCTCACTGTGATGGTGCCAGGGGAGCAATCTGTTGGCACTCATGAGGCACTCCACAAATGTCATAGAAGTGTGGGAGGACCATGAAGAAAAACTCAGAAATAAGAGATGCAGGCTGGGAAAAAGGGAAAGATAACGGGTGTCCTTGGTGAAGGACTTGAGACTAACCTAAATTTTTCTGATAGAAAAGCTTTTCTCTAAAAGGAATGTTTTGTTTCCAAAGTAACGATACATCAACATAATAATATAAGCCAACATGTGCGGAGCACCCCTGTGTCAGCACTGTTTTAAACATTTCATGTGCATCCGTTGCTTATATATTCAGAATAATCCATTCAGGTAGGTCTGATCATAATATTTATCCCCACTATATGGATGAAGAAACTGAGGTAGAGAAAGGTGAAGTTACTGGTCACAGTTGCACAGTTCGCACCAGAGGAGAGATTTGAGAACATACCAACCTGCCCCTGAGCTGCCACTCCACCTACACGGTCATACCCACGTTCTCCTCAAAAGCGTGCACAGTCCCCTAGGATCCTCTCAACTTATTAATGAGGAAACTGAGGTGTAGAGAAGAGTCTTGACTATCTTGACTAAGTACTCAAAATTGTATTGCAGGTAAGTGGCAGAGCCAGGACTCAGAATACTACCTGTGGCCCCATATCCTTCTCGGTCTCTTCCCTGGTTCTCTTTTCAGAATATGAGAACGTTCAGAAATTGTCTTTTACTGGGGGTGGGAGAGGAATACACACTCTATGACCTTCCCAAAGAATTAGGTTAACCTTCAGACTCTGGGTACTTCCTACTTCTTCTAGGTGACTTGGTGACCATCAGAACAACAACAACAGAAAAAAGCAGAAAAAGAAGGAAGCTTTCTTAATATAAGTTCTACAACTACAGGGAGAAAAAGAAAATTGAAATCCAATGTTTGCTGTGTGTGTATAATGAAAGGTAGTATTTATTAAGGTCTTAACATGCACTTAATGTGTTGAGTGCATTAAGAGCATGCTCTCATTTCATCTTTGCACCAACCTCCATGAATAGATGCCATTATTATACACATCCCAGGGCAGAGGAGCCCAAGGATCAGAGAGGTGAAATAATCTGTCCAAACCTTAAAGGGAGACTCATGAGTGAACCAGGTCTGGGAGACCTGAGGGTCACACTCCTAACTCCACGCTCTATAACCTCAAACTCACACCCTCCTCTGCACTTCCACTCATGCTACCCCGCCCCCACTCTCGAATGCCTTCCCTCCTGTCCAAATCCGAATGATGTTCCAAAGCACCAGTCGCCATCTTCCCCACCACACCTGCAACTCTATACCAGAAGACAGGCATCAAAATCACCTCCTGTGCCCCTAATTCAGTGGATTATAAAGTAGGAGAATGGAGCTCGATTCTGCATTTTAACAAGGTCACTGGGAGATACTGAAGTTCATTGATGTTTGAGGGACTGGCCTGCACTACCCTGCATGAAATTTGTATACTGATTATACACTGGCCCAGCAGGCATTTGGAGTCTGGCAAGAATTCACCAGCTCCAAGTAGGTTTGCTCACAGACAGCTGTTTGGCACTTCCCATAAAAACAAGATCATAAATGTTCATTTGGGCTCATAGGTTAGCCAGTCACAGCTGGGTTATCCATAATGTGGCCTAACTATGGAACTAACTGAACCATGGTGCTAAAGAAGCATGAGGTACAGAAAGAACACAAAGAAAGAGAGAACAGGGCAGCTCATAAAACACTTATTTCCTGATTCACGTTTCCCGCATATTTACGAGTCAAAGAGGACCCATGCGCTTATGAGAGTCCACTCCAAGCATGAAGACATACAGTACAAGAAAAGAAAATGGATCCCAGACATTTCAATCAAGCTCTATCAGAAGCCACTTCTAAAAACCAGGTGGCTAATTCAAATTAGAAACCATTTTGTTTCTTCTCTGAATAATAAGGAGGAGCAGAAAAGACACATTTTCAATGGCATTTATGAAGCATTGATTTCCCTTTCTCTCTAGCCCAAGGATGCTCCATTCACTTCAGAGATACCTTCAGAGATACCCTGAATATGAACATGATTAACAATGATGATTTGGTGGGAGCCGTGTTTAGAGCAAAGCAGTTTCTTCAGCATTAATGAGCATTTATTGAGTACCTACTATCTATAGGGCATAAAATGAAATGAAGATCTGAAAAGTATTTAGGCTCTAGCCATGGAGACCTAAGGGTGACAGTATCCACTAAAGATGAAAGCATGATTAAGCTGAGTCCTAGAGCAGATCTGGAGCGTTGAGGGAACATCCCCATTCTGTATGACCAAAAGAATCCTAAAAGCACTAGAATGCACATTGTCCAACTGCCACATCGACAAGCAGGTTGATGAGCAGGTTCGTGAGTGGGAACTGTGTTCTCCTAGTGGCTCTTCTCTCTCTCCAGAGCAACCATAATTGAACAGACAGTTCCTTGGTTCGGTTAATGGCTCTGGATAAATTTTTTTTTTTTTTTTTTTTAAGACAGAGTCTCAGTCGGGCATGGTGACTCTAAGCCTGTAATCCAAACACTTTGGGAGGCCAAGGTGAGAGGATTGCCTGAGCCCATGGGTTTGAGACTAGCCTGGGAAATTTGGCAAGACCTCGTCTCTACAATAAATAAAAAAATTATCTGGGTGTGGTAGCGCGTGCCTGTAGTCCCAGCAACTTGGAAGGCTGAGGCGGAAGGATCTCCGGAGCCCGGCAGGTTGACGCTGGGATGGCTGTGAGTGTGCCACTGCACTCCAGCCTGGGCGATGGAGTGAGACTAGACTCCAACTCAAAAAAAATGAATAAATAAAGATAGAGTCTCACTCTGTCACTGGAGTGCAGTGGTGTGATTTTTTTGACTTGCTGCAGCCTCAGCCTCCTGGGTTCAAGTGATCCTTCCGCCTTAGCCTCCCGAGTAACTGGCACTACAGGGATGTGCTACCACAGCTATTTTTTTTTAAGTGTAAAAACAAGGTCTCACTATGTTGCCCAGGCTGGTCTCGAATTCCACGGTTCAAGCAATTCTCCCACCTTGGCCTCCCAAAGTGCTAGGAATTCAGGAATGAACCACCATGCCTGGTGGCTCTGGATATTCTGAGGGAAAAAAAAATTTCATGCATCCTTTATTACATTTTTTATTATTATCTGTGAAGAAATATATACACGTACTGTTGAAAGGTATTACAAATTCAGGGTTACCTTAAAATAACCTGTATTTTACTAAACATAGCAGTATCTACTTTCTACCTAAATCTAAAAAAAGTAGTTAAATTGTGTGATTTATTGAGTCTACAGACAATGCTCAGTGCACTTAGGAGTCTGAGTTTCCTTTAATACTTTCAAGGGCCCAGAACTCTGTGTCCCACAAGCTGAGATCTCTTGCCCAGTCTATTGTCTCTGGAATTATCCTCCCAAACTATTCTTAACTGGGTCTGTAGAAAGAGGGCCCTGGTGCTCTGGCAAAAACAGAGAGGTTAGACCAGTTAGGAAAATGGAAGCTAACACTGGCTAGATTCCTGCAGATGGCTCACAACAGTATTTTTTGCTTTCTTTCTCTCTCTCTTTTGAGTCAGGGTCTTACTCTGTTGCCCAGGCTGGAATGCAGTGGTGCAATCACAGCTCACCACAGCCTCAACCTCGTGGGCTTAGTCAACCCTTCCTGCAACAGCATTTTCTTTTTTTTTTTTTGAATCAGAGTCTCACTCTGTTGCCCGGACTGGAATGCTGTGGCACACTCACAGACACCCCAGCGTCGACCTGCTGGGCTCAGGTGATCCTTCCAAGTAGCTGGAACTACAGGCACATGCTATCACGCCCGGCTAATTTTTTAATTTATTTTAGAGACAAGGTCTCGCCATGTTGCCCAGGCTGGTCTCAAACCTATGGGCTCAGGAAATCTTCTCTCCTCGGCCTCCCAAAGTGCTGAGATTACAGGCTTGAGCATTTTTTAAAGCTGTCAGGGTCTTTCCTGGGTTTAGAATTGGGGACTGAGTCTGGACTGTCTCAGAACAACTATGTAACATGATTCTCTATAAAGATGTGCTTTCACCCCAGAAGACGTCCTGACTGGCATATCACGTGGAGGGTTGTAAAAGGATAAGGCAAAAAAAAGCATTATCAAGCAGGTCATAAATGTCCAATTCTCACCAAAGAGAGGCAAGTATCGTCCTTAGGAATATTTAAAAACTGCAGGCAGCAGAGAAGTTAGTTAAAGCCGATCATCCTTGAGGTTTATTCCTCAAAAGTCAAATATGATTTCAGTTTAGGGTCATCCACCAAGCATGAAGGTTGTGGATAACAGTATTATTAATATTCCATAAATTCTTTATATAGTACTCAGTGGAAAATCATCATTTGTAATATTTATCTGGTGCTTGAATGGAACATGCGATAATACGACAATTCAATTTTCTACTCTGACATTTCAAATATGACCAAGTCATGGTAATCAATCAGTAATACATTTATCATCTACATGAAGCCAATTATGCACCAATAATCAGCGAAATTTCAAACTTGTAACCTAGACCCCTTGCAAGAGTGACAGTGAAGGTGGAGACATTTGCTGTAATTATGCTGTTATTGCTTCTAACAAAATGTTTTATACCTGAAAGGTTAGGGAGTGCTTTTAAAACCTCTATTCCAGTCCAGTTCTTTATTACAAATTACCTTTTGAATCATAAGCTTTTTAGAAGGGCGCTATGAAGTACAGTCGTAGAAGACAGCATGAGTCGGCTTTGGAATCAGATAGACTATGGTTCAAATCCTGGCTCCACACTGATTAACTGAGTAACCTTGAGCAAATGATTTAAGCTCTCTGAGTTTCCTCAGTTTCTCCATCTATAAACTACCTTTCAAGTTTGTTTAAAGATTCACCATGATATAGGGCATTTAGGTGCTCAATAAATAGGAACTATCGCTACAACTAAAAGAAAATAACCAAAGCTTAAAGATTTAGATCACATGTTTAAAATAATAATTTTAAAACTTCCTATATGGAGGAACTAGTATTGAGAGAAGAGAAATATTTAAAATGTAGCACCCATTATAGTCAAGTATCTTTAAAATATTCTGATTACTAGACAACAATTATATGCACTATTTTAATAATATCATAAAATGGTTGCACTTTGTTCTTTGTTTATTGCATTCTGAAATCCCATATTAGAATTATAGGCATATAAACTTGGGCCATTAAGAATGCCTGGGGAAGTCACTTGCTGATGCATCATTTAGCCTGTATCTTGTCTTTAGAAGAAAGAAATCCAAACGGCTGCTTCTTTCAAATGTCACCCAGATACATAGTGTTCATTTGAGAACATCTAAGATTTGTGTATGTGTGCATTTTTTTTTAATTTTATGTCTATAGCACCCAGTATTCCCAGATGGTCTCCCATCCAATACTAACCAAGCCCAACCCTGCTTAGCTCCTGAGATCAGACAAGATTGGGCACTTTCTAGATGGTATGGCCATAAACTGTATATGCATTTTAACTCAACTTTCCACGGCACCTCACAGGAATTTTCCTTCCTCTATGACACAATTGAGAATATTGTCTGGGACCAGGATGGATTTGGAGGTCGCCAATATGCATTGCAGGAAGCTTCCCATGAACCTCTTCTCTTGTCCCAAATAGTGGGCCTCAGACCTCTCAGGGCTACAGACTTATCGTCAAGGATCATTGAATTAGTATGAGCGCAGTCATTCACTATGTGCAGACTACATATTATCGCAATAGATGTGTGCTTCAGTTATCTATTACTGTGTAACAAACCACCCCAAAACTGAGAGGCCAAACCAAAATGTATCTTTCTCTCCTAATTCTGCCCATGGACTGATAGTTCTGCTGCTCCATGGGGTATCAGGTGAAGCACTCGGATGACGGCAGTCACCTGGGAACTAGGCTGGTTGGAGCATCCAAGATGACTGGCCTGGTTCATACTACTGCCTGTTGTTGGCTCTTGGCTGGGAGCTCAGCTGAGGATGTCAACCAAAACACCTGTATGCGTACATAGGGCTTTCACTGTGGTTGTGTGGCAAAAGGTGGCACCAAAAAGATATAATTTTCAAAAGTCAGATAAAGCAACAAGGCTTCTTATGCC